>CM066033.1:343313550-344694499 GCA_033557465.1 Ichthyophis bannanicus | reverse complement strand
GTATCACATACACCCCTCCTATTTTACTGGTCTAATTGCCTCACTTCATACTCTCCTTATGGCACACTACTAACTCACCTACATGGTTCACAGTCCACCATGGGAAACAGAATGTGGATTGCCTTTTTCTTAACTACTTTGACCCTAGCCTGTATAAACTTAACCCATTCTCTTACTCATCTGACAAGTCCCATCCCAATACTACCCTATCAATATCATTCCAGGGAGTCGGCTCTTATAAATAAATACCACACTTCTTTCCGCAACACAAAGCAAAGGATAATTCAAATATGACCCCATTACCAACCATAGAATTATGATAGCCGCAATGTTAATCACACTACCTCTCTGAAATGGTACCTCCTAAATGCAAGATCACTGAGGAACAAGATTCCTGTACTGACAGATCTCATCCAAAGCTCTACACCTGACATCATCTGTATCACAGAAACCTGGCTCTATGATTCTGACACAGTACTCCTCAACCAACTTAAAACACCAAACTATGATATCTTCCACTATCGTAGACACAATAAAAAAGGTGGGGGAGTAATTATTCTCTGCAAAACCACATTAAGAGCACAATATACCTCGGTTATAAGCGCAGAAGGTATTGATTTGTTATCCATCAAAACTAAGAGGATTGCAATCACACTATTATATAGGTCCCCATCAACTGATACCAATTCATTAGACAACATTCTCTCACCAGCTTGCATTGATACACCAATTGGGAAGGACCATATCATACTAGGTGACTTCAATTTCTCCTCATTACCTACACATCATTTCTTCAAGCCATGGATGATTTAGGCCAGGGGTCTGCAACCTTTAAGACATAAAGAGCCACTTGGACCCGTTTCCGAAGGGAAAAAAAAAACTGGGAGCCGCAAAACCATTGCGACATTTAAAACAAATCTAACACTGCATATATTGTTTCTTACCTTAATGCTATATACGACCCCCTACTTTTCCTGTTAAAATATAGGTGTTTGGCCTATACTCGCCGTATAAGACTACCCCTCTTCCGTCGCACACCAAAAAAAATACGCCAGAAAATATAACAACAAGAAGTAACAATATTTGATTTCAAAATTATGATGATTTTGTAGTCAAATCACTAATATGAAATAAAATTATTTTTTCTACCTTTGTTGTCTGACCAATTTATTCTTTGATCATGCTGGTCCCGATCTGAGGCTTCTGCTTTCCTGTCTTCTCTTAGCTCTCTTTCTGTGGTCTATGGTCCATCTGCCAGTTCTTATCTCTTCTTTCGTTTTCTTCACTTCTTTCCATCAGCCTATTTCCAGTCCCAGTAACCCTCCCCAATATCAGCCCCTTTCCAGTCCTCACTCCCAGTACTTTCCAATGTCAACTTGCATTCCCATGATTGCCACTGGTGTCCATTTCCTTCCAGTCCCCCTCCTTCCCCACTGACCAGTCCCTTCTAGTACAAATACCATGGCAGCCCCTCTCAGATCCAGTTCCATTCTCCCATCCCCTCATATCAGCCCATTTGTAGCCTTAGCCCCCAGTTATCTTCCAGGGCCAGCAGCTCTATCCTCCCCTCCACACAATCAGCCCATGCCCAGTCAAAGCCCCCCAATCAGCTCGCTTCCAGTGCTAATCCCCCCTCAACCCCATTACCAGTGCTAGCCTCCCCTAATCAGCCCAATACCAGTCCTACCCCCCATCAGCTCATTACCAGTCCTAGCCTCCCCTAATCAGCTCATTTCCAGTGCTCGTCCCCTCAACCCCATTACCAGTGCTCCATCCCTCCATGTCAGCCCCCTCCCGCCCTCCATATCAGCTCCCGCCCCCCCTGTCAGCCCGCCTCCCCATCCCTCCATGTCAGCCCCCTCCATGTCAGCCCCCCTCCCTCCATGTCAGCCCCTCCATCCCTCCATGTCAGCCCCCCCTCCCTCCATCCATATCAGCTCCCTCCCTCCATGTCAGCCCCCCTCCCTCCATCCATCCATCCATATCAGCTCCCTCCCTCCATGTCAGCCCCCTCCCTCCATGTCAGCCCCCTCCATCCCTCCATGTCAGCCCCCCTCCCTCCATCCTTTCATATCTGCTCCCTCCCTCCATGTCAGCCCCCCTCCCTCCATGTCAGCCCCCTCCATCCCTCCATGTCAGCCCCCCTCCCACCCTCCCTCCATACATTCATATCAGCTCCCTCCCTCCATGTCAGCCCCCGCCCTCCCTCCATGTCAGCCCCCCTCCCTCCCTCCATGCATATCGGCTCCCTCCCTCCATGTCAGCCCCCTCCATCCCTCCATGTCAGCCCCCCTCGATCCATCCCTCCATGTCAGCCCCCCTCCCTCCATGTCAGCCCCCTCCATCCCTCCATGTCAGCCCCCCTCCCTCCATTCATTCATATCTGCTCCCTCCCTCCATGTCAGCCCCCTCCATCCCTCCATGTCAGCCCCCCTCCCTCCATGTCAGCCCCCTCCATCCCTCCATGTCAGACCCCCTCCCTCCATCCATTCATATCTGCTCCCTCCCTCCATGTCAGCCCCCCTCCCTCCCTCCATGTCAGCCCCCTCCATCCCTCCATGTCAGCCCCCCTCCCTCCATCCATATCAGCTCCCTCCCTCCATGTCAGCCCCCCTCCCTCCATCCATCCATCCATATCAGCTCCCTCCCTCCATGTCAGCCCCCTCCCTCCATGTCAGCCCCCTCCATCCCTCCATGTCAGCCCCCCTCCCTCCATCCATTCATATCTGCTCCCTCCCTCCATGTCAGCCCCCCTCCCTCCATGTCAGCCCCCTCCATCCCTCCATGTCAGCCCCCCTCCCGCCCTCCCTCCATCCATTCATATCAGCTCCCTCCCTCCATGTCAGCCCCCTCCATCCCTCCATGTCAGCCCCCCTCCCTCCATCCATTCATATCTGCTCCCTCCCTCCATGTCAGCCCCCTCCATCCCTCCATGTCAGCCCCCCTCGATCCATCCCTCCATGTCAGCCCCCCTCCCTCCATGTCAGCCCCCTCCATCCCTCCATGTCAGCCCCCCTCCCTCCATTCATTCATATCTGCTCCCTCCCTCCATGTCAGCCCCCCCTCCATCCCTCCATGTCAGCCCCCCTCCCTCCATGTCAGCCCCCTCCATCCCTCCATGTCAGACCCCCTCCCTCCATCCATTCATATCTGCTCTCTCCCTCCATGTCAGCCCCCCTCCCTCCATGTCAGCCCCCTCCATCCCTCCATGTCAGCCCCCCTCCCTCCATCCATTCATATCAGCTCCCTCCCTTCATGTCAGCCCCCCTCCCTCCATCCCATGTCAGCCCCCTCCATCCCTCCATGTCAGCCCCTCCATCCCTCCATGTCAGCCCCCTCCCTCCATGTCAGCCCCCTCCATCCCTCCATGTCAGACCCCCTCCCTCCATCCATTCATATCTGCTCCCTCCCTCCATGTCAGCCCCCCTCCCTCCCTCCATGTCAGCCCCCCTCCCTCCATCCATATCAGCTCCCTCCCTCCATGTCAGCTCCCTCCCTCCATGTCAGCCCCCGCCATCCCTCCATGTCAGCCCCCCGCCCTCCATCCATTCATATCTGCTCCCACCCTCCATGTCAGCCCCCGCCATCCCTCCAGGTCAGCCCCCCTCCGATCCATCCCTCCATGTCAGCCACCCCCCTCCCTCCATGTCAGCCCCCCCACCTCCCTCCATGTCAGCCCCCTCCATCCCTCCATGTCAGCCCCCCTCCCTCCCTCCCTCCATCCATTCATATCAGCTCCCTCCCTCCATGTCAGCCCCCTCCATCCCTCCATGTCAGCCCCCCTCCCTCCATCCATTCATATCTGCTCCCTCTCTCCATGTCAGCCCCTCCACCCTCCATGTCAGCCCCCTCCATCCCTCCATGTCAGCCCCCCTCGATCCATCCCTCCATGTCAGCCCCCCTCCCTCCATGTCAGCCCCCTCATCCCTCCATGTCAGCCCCCTCCATCCCTCCATGTCAGCCCCCCTCCCTCCATCCATTCATATCTGCTCCCTCCCTCCATGTCAGCCCCCCCCCCCATCCATCCATTCAATCATATCTGCTCCCTCCCTCCATGTCAGCTCCCTCCCTTCTTCTGCAGCCGCGGCTCCCTGCCTCTTACGGAACCGCGGCTGTGCTTTTAAAATCATCTCGGAGCCCTTCCTGTCTTGACGGGCTCCGTGCAGCATTGTCCCGCCTCCAAAACTTCCTTTAGAGGCGGGACAATGCTGCACGGAGCCCGTCAAGACAGGAAGGGCTCCGAGATGATTTTAAAAGCACAGCCGCGGTTCCCTAAGAGACAGGGAACCGCGGCTGCAGAAGAAGGGAGGGAGCTGACATGGAGGGAGCCCATAACGCGACGTTTAAAGCGGGCAGTGTGCTCCGGAGCCGCGGCAAAGGTGAGAAAGAGCCGCATGCGGCTCCGGAGCCGCGGGTTGCCGACCCCTGATTTAGGCTATCAGCAAATTGTTGATACCCCTACACACATAATGGGAAACATACTGGATCTCATTTTCATGCCTAAGGATCTTATATATCGTAAACAAATGCCCCCAATAAATACTCTTCTGGTACCGTGGTCTGACCACTACTTAATTCATTTAATTTCCAGACATACAGTAATTACAACATACACAAGCCTCACTCCAGCAAATAGTTCCCTCATCGCTTCAAGAAATTTAATAAGGAAACATTCCTGAAAAACGCCATTCTGGCCCTGAATAATGAGAATGATAACTTTGAATCTTTTCTGGATAATTGGAACAATACCTTGCAAGCAGTTTCTGCCAACCCGCACTGTAACTCTCCCAAAAAGCCCAGAACCTCACAGCCATAGTACTCTCAATCCCTTAGAACTATAAAAAGATCCTTGAGGAAAACCGAGAGAAAATGGAGATCCACAAAATCTGACTCAGACCTGATGACATACATGGAGACACTAAAACAATACCATATATACATAAGTGAACTAAACAAAGAGTTTTATGCAAACACACTAAAGAAATCTCTGAACCGTCCTAAAAGCTATTCCTCATAATTAGTGATCTAATAAAAAACCCAAGCACATGTGATTCCCAGGATAATGAAATAAATGCACAACTGTTCACAAATTATTACACTGATACATCCAAGCGCACAACAAATGACCTAATAACGACTCCTAATGAACCTACCCACACCTCTAAATAGAATCTGTTCTCTCTTCCATGCTCTAATCAGTTAAATCAATATATCAATGCCATCAATGCGACAACATCACAGCTTGATCCATGCCCAGTAAACTGGATTAAACTAACCAAGACAGAGCTAACTCCCTACATCCTGAAAATCATTAATCTATCTTTAGCCCAAGGTTTAGTGCCCAAATATTTAAAAGAAGCCACAATCCACCCAATATTGAAAAATAACTCAGTGGACAGGCACAGCCCCAGTTCATACAAACCAATATCAAGTCTTTCATTTCTCTTCAAAGTAACAGAAAAATCAGTGCAGAAACAACTACAGGACTTCATAGATACAAATGCCCCCCAGGATCAACATCAATATGGATTCAGAGCATACCACGGAGTAGAAACTCTCCTAACCTCACTCTTAGACAATATTATCCGTGGAATCGAAAATACAAAACATGCAAACATACTCACATTCCTTGATATATAACCTCTGCCTTCAATTCCATAAATCATGAAATCCTGATCAACCATTGAAGGCATCTCTGAATCGGTGGCACCATAATTCAATAGTTTATATCAGGCATGTCCAACAGGTGGCTCGCGATCTACCTGTAGATCGTGGAGGGGTCAGAGGTAGATCGCCAGCCCCACTTGGCTCCATCTCTCCAGCAGCTCACCCCATTGCTAGGAGAGAGCTCATGCCGGCAGGTTGTCTGCCGAGGGCTTGCCGCCGCTGCTGATCCTTTGCCTGTCTTTTTTCCCTGCCTGCAGGAATCTTGCCTGCGGGTGTATTGGGGGCGCTTGTTGTTTTTGTGACAATAGTTTGTGGGTACCCCAGGGGGCCGCCACCCACGCCCCGCGACGAGACGCCACAGGCCCGGTGTCATACCTGGTCTCCTGCCTCTCAGAATCACCCATTCCTGCCCCCGCCCCGCCCCAACACTCCTTAGAAGTGTGTTATATACTGGGCGATATCCATTCGCCTGGGCTTTACCTGAATACACTTACCGTATTAGTTGTGTCGTGTGCTGGTCGTTGGTCGCTTTATAGTTCGCTTTCATTAAAAGTTTTCAGGCAGACACAACAAAGTGTCAAGAATTTGGTGATTTTGGTGGGCTTTTCCAATTTTGTTCTAACTTGCCTATGCCTTGCCTTCAAATTGGTTCAAACCACTGTGACTTTTGCTTGCCTCTGCAATTTTATTTTTCCTAGCCTTTGCGTTGATTCTACATTGCAATTTTATTTCGCCTTGCCTTTGCGTTGATTCTACACTGTGTGCAGCATTTATTAAATCGCGTGTGGTGGTATTTGAACTTGTTTGGCGGTATTTGATTTTATCTGGTTTCCTGGACAGGTGTTTGAGTTTTTTTGATGATTGGTGGTATTTGATTATTGGTGCCAGTATGATGAATTCTTATTTTTACTTTTAGAACTGCATGTGTGGTTTTGGCATCTCCAGTCCTTGTATTGCACATCATCCAGAGGTCTTCAGTTCCTGTTGATGTTTAATACTTTGGGACAGTAACAGTTTTGGACCAGATTCAGCCAGTGTTTATACTAACTTAGCAGATTTGGCCTTCTTACATCCAGCCACCACAGTATAATGAAGATGAGTGTTCCAAAGAAGAGAAAAACCTACCACTTTCATGATGAATGGGAAATGGACTACTTCTTCATCATGGTGAAAGACAAGTGGTGTTGTCTAATTTGTAATGCCCCAGTATCCTTGCCCAAAAAGGGTAATCTGGAACGTCATTATAAGGCTCTGCATAGCAATAATTTTGATGCTGACTTTCCACCCAGAAGTGAAATTCATAAACTGAAACTCAAAGAACTTAAATCGAAATTGGCTACTCACGAACAGTTGATGGCAAAGCCAAGGTCACATTCTGTCAATGAAACCATAGCATCCTTCAAGCTCAGCAATCTGATCGCAAAGAAATGCAAACCTTTCACTGAAGGGGAATTTGTAAAAGATTGTTTTCTTGAAGCAGCTGACAATCTTTTTGAAGGATTTAAAAATAAGAAAGAGATCATAGCTGCTATTCAAGATGTATAATTGTCAAGAAACACTGTTGTGCGGTGAATAGAAAAGATGTGTGGAGACACAACTGAACAATTGTTGGAGGATGTTTCAAATTGTGTTGCTTTCTCACTCCAACTGGATGAATCTACAGACATAAGAGACATAGCCCTATTACTAGTCTTTATCCGGATGGTTTTTGAAGACTTCAATGTTAAAGAAGAACTACTTGGAATGATTTCTTTAAAAGGGAGAACTACTGGTCAGGAAATATTCAGTTTTCCATTCTTCTGGGACAAAGTGTAATCTTCCATTGCATAGACTTGTTTCCATCACTACTGATGGAGCAAGAGCAATGACAGGTGAGGTTAATGGTTTCATAGCCCTCTGTAGACAGCATGACGACTTCCCAGATTTCCTTTCTTACCACTGCGTCATTCACCAGCAAGTTTTGACAAGCAAGAGACTCGATACAAAGACTGTCATGGACATCACTTTCAAAATTGTAAATTCCGTTCGTGGAAGATCACTTCAAAGACGGCTTTTCAATCTTACTGTTGATGAAGGGGCAGCGGAAATCATTTTGCACACAGATGTAAGGTGGTTAAGTAGGCACATATTTCTGCAAAGATTTTGTGATTTGCTGAATGAAATAAGAAGTTTTTTGAAGGAGAGGGGCGATAACCAAGCAGAGTTGGAAGATGAGGCGTGGTTATGTGATCTGGCATTTCTCACTGACTTTACAGGCAAACTAAGTGATATGAACCTTGTACTACAAGGTAAAAACAAATGCATTGGCGAGATGATGAGTACAGTTTCATCCTACAAGAGCAAATTTGAGCTAATGATGACTGACCTTGCAAATAACACTTTTGATCATTTTCCTAATATGCAGGACCATCTGGGACAATATCCAAATTTTGTTTTTCAGAACGAGAAGTATGTGACAGAAATCTGTTCTGTTATCCAGGAATTCGAAAATAGATTCTGTGACTTCCAAAAAACTGGAACAGTTGTGGAGTACTTGTCATACCCATTCAAAGTAGATGTGGACATTAAAGAAACTGCAGTTGCTAACAGTAAAAATTACTCATTGAATAAGCCATCTCTTGAAAACGAAATATTAACCCTTAAAAATGATATTTTTCTCAAGACCTGTGCTGAGCGAGAATTGTTTTGGAAGCTAGTGCCTAGAGACAAATTTCCCAACTTGAGAAGATGCAATGAAGCTGTACACTCCTGTTTCGGTTCAACTTATTTGTGTAAATCTGCGTTTTCCCATCTGAAAATGACAGAGTACACAACGTTCCAACATGACAGATGAACATCTCCAGGATTCCCTGAGACTGGCCCTCACGCAATATTCATCCAACTTCAAAAAGCTGGTGGATGAAATGCAGGCTCAGACGTCTCACTAATGAGCGAAATATTAAAGATTGTGCAAAATCAGCCTGGATCAATACTCGACCTAAATTTAACACAAATTGTTCAATAAAAGTTAAAGAAAGTTATTAAGACAGTTAAAGAAAGTTATTACTCAATAAAACTTTAAGAAAAAATGTACTTTCCATTTCCCCTCGCAGTTCTTATTGGATCTTCGTCTCTGTTTTGTTTTTGCTTAATTTGCTTAACAGCTGATCACATCCAAGTAAATGACAGAAGGTTCATTAAAAATGGGGGGGGGGGGGAATCCTCCAGCTTTATTGGGTTAAAATTTAATTTGAAACTAATTTGAAACTTAATTTTCATGGTGGTAGATCACTGGCACTTTTGGCCGGAAAAAGTAGATCACGATCTGTTCGAAGTTGGACATGCCTGGTTTATATCATACCTTACCAACCGTACACAAAAATTCAGGTTCAACTATACATTTTCCAAGCCATTCAACTTAACTCAAGGGATCCCACAGGGGTCTGCCTTGTCAGCAGTACTATTCAACATTTATATCCAACCAGTCTGTGATATAATCCGCAAATACAATGTTGAATATACAATTTATGCAGATGACATCATGCTATTCACACCTTTCAACACACAAGACCTTAACTATGAATAGTATTAGCTGTTTCAACGAAATCTCACAGTGGCTCAACTCAGTGAACCTTTCTATCAACCTTAAAAAAACAGAAGTCTTGATGATTTCCAGGAATAAATCATTCTCACCACCTCAACAACTCCTAATAAGTGGTGCTTCCGTTGTTATCAAAAAAAGAAATGAAATATCTAGGTATTCTACTTGACCATAACCTCAGCATGACAAAACTTATCAATATGATAACGAGAACAATATATAACAAGACCTGAATGATACAAAACCTGAGACCTCTACTATCTACAGATGACTTCCGCACAATAGCACAAGCATTTATCTGCCCACACTTCAATTTCAGTAATAAAATATTACATGGTCTTCTTAAACAAACATTGAAACCTCTCCAAATGGCTCAAAACATGGTAGCCTGTACTATAATGAAAGTCTCAAGATTTGAACACATAACCACAGTCCTGTACCAGCTCATTGGTTACCGGTTTCTCAAAGAATCAAATTCAAAGCTATTCTGACTATATTCAAGATTATAACCAACATTTCTCCAACATATCTGACCTCATTAGACCCCAATTCAGACTCAACAGGAAACAAGATGTAGGAGAGAAAATATGAGAAATCAACTAGCCACCCCAACGGTTTCAAGAAAAGCAAACCTATAAATCAAAAACAGGGCTTTCTCATTGTATGCATCGACCCTTTGGAACTTTTTACCTAACTACCTCAGAGAGATAAAAGACCTATTCATATTCAGGAAAAATCTCAAAACTGCCCTGTTCTCTGAAGTGTACCCGGTGATAAGGGATAAGCAAGCATCAACGACCCAGAATGACAATTCATCCATCAAGTAAAGAAACCCTTCACTAGTGTACCGTCCATAAACGTTTGCCCATATATATACATAGTTGGCCGTTATATATAATACTACAGGTCAGAGTTTGTTGTAACTAATTTATAATGATTTCCTGTACTTGTTAATATGTACTAAACTAGTTAATATGTTTCTTGTTCTATGTAAACTGCTCAATGCATTAAGAGTTGTGTTCTCTGTAAACTGCCTTAATTATTGTCAGACGGCTGCCTGGGTGAGAATCTTCACAGTCTTGGCAAGTGCATATATCTATATGATTTGCAAGGGATTGTGGGCAATGCAGTCCATTCACACCCGACACAGCTGCTCACAATAATTTAGTTGTGCTCAAGTGTAAAGCCAATAAGATATTTATTTATGGGGTTATTTCTCCCAACACAGATATGCTTGGTAGCACATAAATCAGGTTACTTGCTTTCAGTGTTTAACTTGGAAAAACAAAATCAGGAAACAACATTTAAACTTGTCAGGCAATCAAAGCAAAAGAAATAAGACCTGGTTGGCAACAAACTGGTCTTTTCTGTAGGCTTTAGCTAATATTCTCTTAGCAGTGTATCAAACAACAAACAAAAGCCACAAAGAAGAGAACAACTGTTCTTTTCAGGTTAACTTCTTATATCTTCCCACATAGATTCAGAAGTGATTCTCTCAGAGCTCACAAGCAATTAGGTAAGGCTCAATTGCTAGCAGTTATCCAGCTGAAACCCCTTAGCTGGCTTGCTTTCTACTGCGTGGCTAGAAATCCTACTCAGGAGCTTTTCTGAGTAGATTAAAGAACAAGTTTGTATTTCTTTGTGATGGTTGCTGTACTTTATAACAGAAAATCACCAAAGGAGTTTAGACAGAGAGCAGTTCATGTAAACACATTCTTCATCTGCTATCACCCCCTCTTCTTCAACAAGCATGGGTTCAATATCATGGATTGGCACAGATGAATCTCCCAATGGAGCACTTTCAGGAGAATACTTGTTTCCCTGCTGTCTTTCAAGGTTATAGCTAGGGCATAGATCAGTGTTCATACCTGAGCTTCCATTGCTGTTAGAGTTCCTCTCTATATAGCCTGGCCAGTATGTAGTCCAGTTCTTATGTCCAGCCTTCCAATCCAGATCCCTGGACACTGGATCTCTCTTCACATACCTTCTGGCACGGGTCTTAGGGTCCCTTCCACGTGCAGCCGTCTCCCTCACAGGTACCGTCTGGAGATTCCTAGCTCTGCAGCACCATTCCTCTGGCTTTCCCCAGTCCAATGGTGTATGCTGGCCCTTGGAATGCCTCCCAGTATACGTACTGCTCTGGACTCTTCTAGACCTCTCAAAGGCTTTTCTCTTCCTTCTTCCAAAGGGTTTCTTGCCCTCTCTGTCCGTCCGGTTTGGCTTCTGCTTCTGATGATCCTCCAGATGAAACTGAGGATATCCAAGCTGATCATGAAGATGATGATGATCCTGGGGATGATTCTCTGTAGAATAAACTCTACCTTTATTCTGCTTAGATGAGTGCTCCTCCCTAACACAGCGCAGCTGTGCTGAATCAGGTCCTGCCCTTTGAGATGAGTGCTTAGGGATTACCTCATAGCCCTCCTGATTGAACACACGTTTCCCACTTCAGCTCCTCTAATGGCTGTTGTAAACCTGGTGCATTCTGGGACTTGTAGTCTTTTATGGGAAAATTCTGTTTTCTTATTTCTACCAGAACTGACAGGTTGCTTGTTCAGAGTCACTTCACCTTTCCTATAGCTCCTTCCTGAGCTATGATAAGCTTCCTTATCACATTATGTGATAAAGCGGTATATAAAATCCTTAAATAAATAAATACTCATCACTGAGGATAAACTAACTGGCCTGTAGTTTTCAGCCACATCCTTAATTCCGCTTTTGTTTAAAGGGACCACATGTGCCTCTCTCCAGTCCTCTGGCACCATTCCCGACTCCGAGGCATTGAAAAGGTCTGTCAGTGGAGCTGCTAGAAAAGTCCCCAAGTTCCCTCAGTATTCTCGGGTGTATACCATCTGGTCCCATCGCTTTGTCTACTTTAAGTTTAGCTAGTTTCTCACGAACACAGTCTTCTGAAAATTGTTCAAGATGCCCCTCACTTCTGTTCCTGTTTATGGGTGTTTTCCGAGGTCCTGCTCCTGGTTCTTCATCTGTGAACACAGAACAGAAACATTTGTTAAGCAATTCCACTTTATCTTCATCAGCTTCTACTTATTTTATTTTATTTATTTATTTATTTAACAGTTCTTCTATACCGCTCTATTTTAGATCAGAGCGGTTTACATTTAACATCAACTATACAACACAGGGAACTTTGAGTTGTATTTACAATAAACAGGGAGATCAACTTGGAAGTAACTGGGGGAAACTATATACATTGTATTACACTGGTACCTGATTTCAGGTAGAACATATCTACATCTTATTTACACTGGGGGTCTTAATTCTATTTCAGTGGGTACTTCTGAGCGATCAGTTGACTATCCTTTTTCATGCTGAGTCTGATTGTTTAATTGTAATGAGTGATTGTCTGAGGGGCCATATGTATGGTTATTAAGGCTGGATTCCGGGTAGTATGTAGTGAACATACTTCCTTCTCTTCACCCTTTAGTCTGACAATACCACTTTTGCCCTTCCTCTTATCACTAACATATCATTAAAAATGCCTTATCCCCCCATTTTATGGCATTGGCTATTTCCTCCTCTTTTTGAATCTTTGCTTTCCTGACTACTTTGCTAGTTTCTCTAAGTTTTTCCAAATATAGATGCCTGTCTTCCTCTCTTTGTGATTTGTTGTATTTCATGAAGGCCTCCCTCTTTTTCAGCACTTTTTCAGCTACTTCTTTCAAAAACCATAGCGGTCTCCTTTTCCTTTTACCTTTATTTACCATTTTAACAAAAAGGTCGGTTTCCCTTAAAATATCCCCTTTCAGATTTGCCCACTATTTTTCTACATCCCCCAGCTGTTCCCATTCCGCTAATGACTCCCTGAGGAAGATTAAATTTCTGCTGGTCCCGGAAACCCCGTTACAGGTGAGTAACTACGCTGTTTCCAGTGTTGCTCATTTACACATGGAAACACCACTATCTACATGTGTACATGCATATGCAGCCCTTCTAAAATGACCACTTTAGTGTCACCAAAGGCCTGAGAAAAAACAGGGCTGGCTTTTCAGTCAACTCAATCACCAGATTATGTTAAGTGCTGACGCTTCTTAATATGTATATTTAGTGCCACTATTTGTGTAGTAACCCTTAGATGATAGTGAATAAGATCATGACTGTTAGAAACCCCTCAAAGGTAACAATAGAACCACATGGTAAGGGAAAAAATAAAACCAAACATGACCAGCATCATGTGTTGGTTATGCAATTTATTGAGAGATTATAATTCGGACACCATACAAAAATCCCCCAACTACTGTATAGGTACTTTAAAATCTTCCACATGCAGATTAAAATCTCACAATATAAAATCTCTAACTCCAATTTCGGAGGGTCAAATATTTTCACCAGTGACATAGGATCAATTTTACTTCATCGGGGGTAAGTAACAATTTAAATATTAATTACACCCCACCATGTGAGTGGGAAGTCAGTTTTTTTGGCTAACGCAACAATGCAAGCAGATCCTTAAAAGCAAAATATGTCTAATCATGTCTATGCAATTTGCAGTGGTGATAGAATTCTTTCCAAAGATGTGGACATTGTTGAGCATTTTATAGATTTATCCTACTCTTAGCAAATCAGAAACCCCAGAGAATGATACAGAATAGAGGGTGAGTTACTTCTGTGCATGAAAAAAGAGCAGGACTGATATTCTTATGGAAGATGGAAAAGACAATGGCGAAAACCAGAGGATGCTTGGGTGCATGGGGAGAGGAATGGTATTAGGAAAAAGGAGGTGATAAGTATCTCATGAAACCTCATTTGGAGTACAATGTGTAATTCTGGAGACTGCATCTTTAAAAAATATATAAACTGGATAGAGTCTGTTCAGGCATCTATTAAAATGGTCAGTGTTCTTTGCTCTGAAGCATAAGGAGACAGGCTTTTACAGATCTCAATATGTATACTTTGGAAGAAAAGTAGGAGAAAGGAGTTGTTATAAGAAACATTTAAATAGTTCTGTGGCAGATCCCCACATCCTGTGCGTTTATCTCAGTTGAATGAAAGCTCTAGATTGAGGGAGCACAAGATTAAGGTGAAGGGGGATAGATTTGGGATTAATCTTAATAAATATTTCTTCTACAGAAAGGGTGGTGAGTGCATGGAATGACCTCCCACCAGAGGTGATGGAAAGGATTGTATCTGAATTCAAGAAAACATGTGACGCTTGCAGAGGATTTTTAAGGGGGAGAACAGATTGTAAAGCTTAGTAGTTGGTATGACTGGGCAGAATGGATAGGCCGTTTGGTCTTTATTGGCCATCATTCTCTGTGTTTCATCAGTGGCTTCCTTCTTGCCACCCTCCTATTCAGGCTATGATTGTGAAGCAATCTTAAACTTGTTGAACAGATAACATTTTCCCCAGTCAGCCAGAGACCTCTGCAGTTGTTTTAAAGTAGTCTGAGCTTTCACATTGAGCAACCTCAGCTGTTTCAGACGGTAAGTCCTCTGGGTGCACAGACATACCTCTGTGTACACTATACCTGAATGTAAACCAATAAACTACTATTGGAAAAGATGTGAGCTAAATACGAATAAATAAATAAATAGAAAAGTTTCCTTAATCCACTGCAGCTAAGTTTGGAAGGGCAGCCTGACTGAGGCAGTATCTTGGTAGAGTCAAATTGTTTGAACTTTACATTGATGGACTTTATGGTACCAAGGGATATTCAAACATATGAAATGTTATCATAGCCTTCCCCCAATCTGCATTTTTAAATAACTTTATCCTGGAGTTCTTTTGGCAGCTTTGTTTGGCATTCTTAGACCTTTGCTTCAGATTTAATTCATACAACAGAAACAACATGATGCTTCATATAGGAGTATTTATTTATTTATTTTATTTAAAGCTTTTCTATACCGCGCTTTTTAAAATCAGTGCGGTTTACAAGTAACATTTTTGTACAAAGCAGGAGGAACCTGTTTTGTACTTACATTGAACGGGTATTGTAACTTGGATTTAGAACTGGGGTAACTATATACAGTCTGAGCAGAGTGTCACTGAGCTGTTGTAGCGACATGACGCGCTCTACTATGTACAGGATTGTCATTTATTTGAATCAGCTCATCTACTATGTCTGGACACAGGTGTGTTCTATTATGGACCTTATTAAGGCAATTTTTGGAAACAGCTAATCTGGATTTGCTGTGTGACAGGGTGTGAAGATTTATGCAATGCAGTAGTGGAAGAATAAGGCATGTAATAGTTAGATACATGGAAGGTAAAAAATAATATAAGCCTTTTATGGCTGTACTAGGCAAACTACCAATTCATGGTATATTAGAGACAGGACCATACCCAGCTCAAAATACACCCTGTGCGATTTGTGAACTCGGATTCCCCCTGTCTCCACAACCATATGGAGGAATTTGCTTCCTAAAAACCCAGTGATTATATCAGCACCCTTTCTGTGCTTGCGCCCTGTGTGGTTTTACCATTCGCACAGCCCTTGGTGAGGCCTGTTTAGAGATAATATTACTTGCACTGGTGATACTGCATGGATAATTATAGTGCTCTTAAGATGCTTTTCTGCAGGTATAAGATTTTTATTATTTTTGCGATGAAATAGGAATAAGTGCTCTTCCCCGCCGCCACCCCTTTCTCTCACATTATACTCTGTCCTTCCCAGGCAACTCAGATTTATTCACTGGTCAAGAGCTGAAGGGGAAGCCATCTCAAAGACTTAACCCCTCTGCACTGTTCTTCTGTCAGTTGGGTTCTATTCTGTAGTGCGTGTCGTCTTCCCTTACACCTGGTGCATTAGCACATTGCCAGGTCCTGGAACCAGCATCTTGGGCCTCATTGCTGCAGATAAGTTATTCAGTCCCTTAAGAACATGGCTTCATCCAAACATTTAAGGACATGTATTTAAAGCTCAACAGAAGAGTTATATCTGTTTAGCTCATCATTATATCATGCATAGCTAACAGTCATGCTGGCATAAAGATTAAAGTGAATCAGGCTATTATATTCATGTGTGTGTTAAAAATAATTGCTAAAAAATGCAGCATATAGTGCTTAACGTTTGTTTTTTCTGCAGTTTGGGTCACTATACTATGGTTATTTAAAACGTTTTAGAGACATTGTTTAATCTTCTCAGAGCAGGCTTTCACTTTGTGTCCAGTTAGAACATTTTGTTCCTAAGGCTGTTAATTCAAGATCACAAATTTGCTTTTTCTCCTGCATAATTAGATATTATTTTAGTCTCTGACAGAGAGGTTTTCAGGAAGTGTCTATTACTGAATGGGAATTTCCAGAAGGGGTTATGTGCTGGAGTGTGCACTGTTGTCATCCTTTGAAGTGAACATGTAATAGCTTCGGCTTCTATGGGAAGCTTCAGTCATTTTATGTGCATGAAGCTCTCATGCTTGTATATTTTGAGAAGAAGCAGTTGATGAGCACAGAAATGATTTAATTGCTCTCTTCTTATTGCCTCTTTCCTACTGTATCCTGTCAAGCTTGTACTTTTCAGTCAAAGAATAAACTGTGAAAGTTCTGTTTCTATAGGTATATGTTTATAGCAATTATTGTCCAAGTCCTGGTTTTAGCGTTTATTTTATTCTAGTCCTCTTATTTTAAGAAAAAAAGAGTATAATATTCCATATAGTAATTCTTGACTTTCCAATGTTGGTTGATAAGCACACATTTTTATAATGTCAGGCAAGGAAAATGCAATATATATTTTGCCAAAGAGACTGTTCACCTTTGAGATGAAAAAAAAAGTATTAGTGAAATCCTGTATGCATTATATTTCATGTGATATATTGTATTAGAACACTGAGAAAGCTTTGGAGCTGAAGCATATTGACAGCAACTGCTAAGCTTTATATTTTAACACATAAAACATGCTTATGAAGATATTCAGTATTTCTCAATTGCACTTTTTTCTGTGTGTCAGTCTTTTTATTGAATTTTCAGATAGGCAACCACATCCAGAATAGTACACTTAAAGATCACATAAGCGGACTGATAGATCTCATAAACACTTCCATACATGATCTAGCGACAAGCTTCCAACGTGTTGACACCAGTGAAAGTAGCTACATTTAATGGAAATGCAAACCCTGCTTTGTGCGTCCTGTAAATTAGAAATAGGATCCCTAACCATTCAAGCAGATACACTGAACCTGTTGCTGAATAGAGCAATAAAAGTAATTGTGAACAACTGGAAGGATAATTCAATTTAATGCCTTGATGGAGCTGCAGGAAAGTGTTACAGTGTCAATTTGAGATTAACTATCCAAATGACCATAAGCCATATGTTTGCCAAACTGCCCAATCTACCATTAATTTATGTATTTTAACCCTGGAGTTGTTCCTTATTGTTGTGCTTGTGTAGAACAGTGATTCCCAAACTGTGGGTTAGGACCCTGAGTGGGGTCACAGAAACAGGGCAACTTCCTTTCCTTCTAGACCAACAGTGTGACCTATGCTAGCAGTGACCGTCAGTATGGGGTCTGTGAGTCTCTAAGTATTCACAGACCATGCCTCCTCCTCTCATCTGAGATTCACATTAGAGCTTGAAAATCCATGTAGAATACAGGGGTCTGTGAATACATGCTAATATAGAGGGTCCTGTGCTAACTTCTGCTGTTGCTGTCTTCCTGCTTTGGATAAGTGGGGAAAGGAAGAAATGGATGAGAGAGGGAAGGGGAATTAGGGGATCTGCTATTTTGTTTTCTTTATCAAATGGGGTCACATGAAATTTTAAGTGTTAAGAGGGGGTCATAATGGATACAACGTTTGGGAAGCACTGGTGTAGAAACTGTCCTTCAATTGCAAAACCCCTTCCAGCCAATGGAAAGCTTGTAGCATTGCTACCAGTACCAATTCCTCTTGCAGTCTAGGCAGTGGGGCATGCCCAATAATAAAGTTAATGGGTACAGGATAAAAATATCCTGTTCTAGCAGCAGCCAGGTTGGCACATCTATACGTCTGCATCCACAAACCAGCAACTCCCTGCCTCGAATGAAGGCCTCATGTTCCTTTGCATCCCTCTAGTCCAGTCCCAGAACCATAGAGTTTAGAATTTCCTCCAGCAGCCTTGGAGACTGAAAGACATCATCGCTTTGCTGGCACCAGTATAAGTAGGCAAGGACCGCCCCCTTCCACCAGTACTTTCAGTCTCCAAGCAGCTGAAGGAGATTCTGAGCCCGGACCTGGGCTCAGTTAAAACAAATAAGCAGAGCTAGGCTTGTTAGGTCCCTTTAAATTTTTTAAGGGGTGTTTGGTTTCTTTTGGTTCTATTTACCTTTTTCTATTTGTTTTGCAGGAGCAGTGCCTTAGCTGGGGATTCCTTTATTTGGCTCCATCTCTCTCTTGGTTTTCTCCCCCCTCCTCCCCCCCTTCCTTCCCCGTTGTCTAAACGAGCATTGGGAGGGCAAATGTTCAGCCTCTTTCTCTGTCAGCCTCCCTGCTCCCGAACCCGCAATTAAGAGTGTGGAGCAGGTAGTAGGCCTCATTGCAGGAACCGCCGTCCAGCACAGCGATCAGGGGCGAAAGGCAACAGTTCCCTCAAGGGAAGGACGGCGCCGGAGCGGAAGCCGCAGTCCGGCTGAGCTCCGACGCGGCTGCAGACTTTCTCTTCACCGGGGCTTGAGTTCGGTGAGGGTTTGGGCTAGTGCTATTTTACTGATTTTCTTGGGGGAGCGGTGCGTTTTGTTCACGGAGTGCTTTTTTAAGGAGGGGGGATCCGCCGTGTGTTTCAGTGCGGGAAAAGTGGCGGCAGCCATTTTAAAGACAAACCGCATGCTTTAGTCTTTAAGTTTAAGTTTCTTTTTGCCTTTCTTTTTGCTTTTCTTTTCTTTGCGTTTTCGTCGGTTGGCAGCTTCGTTGTTGCCTGAGACTGCTGTAACCTGGCCAAAAGGCTTTTGGTGAAGGGCGCAATCTGAGTTAAAAAAAAAAAAAAAGGCGAAGGCGGAGTCCCGCGGCGGGCAGTCGCCAGAGGCTGGGGTCTGCTTGCCGGAAGAGGTTCTCCTCAATTACGTTCTTTGTCTGGGGTCTGCGGTGGTAGAACCGCAGCATAGTGCTGGTATGCCGGCGAAGCCCAGGTGTTTAGTTTGTGGCGTGAAAAAGGGCACGGTGCTGGATTCAGGGGTGTGTGGGGCTTGCACTCATGAAGCACAGGTTATGGAGAGACCGACAGAGGGGTCCTCAGGGGATCGGGGGACGGTGCCGCCAGAAGAGGTAGATGGCTTGCCCCCACTCCTTGATCCCACGGAACCACTGCCGGGGCTGTCATCCGGGGAGGGGTCTTCCAGGTCTCGAGAGCAGAGCCTAGGGGGGCCTATGCCAGCAATCCCACCTGATTTCTTTTCCCTCATGCAGCAGGCATTTGCTTTGTTGCAGCCCGTGCTGGCGGCTCCTCCTCCGGGGTCACCTCAGCAAAAGCGCCAGGAATCTTTGGATCAGACGGTGGAGGGCGCTCCGCCGGCCAAGAGGAGCAGGGTGGCTGGGGAGGATAGCCCACCGTTTCGCATCGGAGAAGGTCTATGGGGCCTGGACGCGGAGATGGAAGAACTCTCGGGGGAAGAGTTGGAGGAAGGAAAGCTGCCTGACTCAGAGCAGCAGAGCAGAGTAGTCAGGGTGTTTCGACGAGAAGAGTTGTCAGCCTTGATTGCCGAGACCCTTAAGATGTTGAATATGCCTTCGGAAGGAGTGGCGGAGGAGTCCTTGGAGGATCCGTTGTTGCAGGCGGTTCGGACGTCCCAGAAGGTCTTTCCTATTCATAGAGTTTTTCGGAGCATGATTCAGGAAGAGTGGGATTTGGGCCTTGGCACGGCTGTATCCATTGTCCGATCAGGATAGAGAGCTGTTTCGTTCGCCCAAGGTAGATGCGGCGGTATCGGCGGTTACTAAAAAGACTGATTCCGGTGGAAGGGGCCACGGCGCTGAAGGATGTACAAGACAGAAAATTGGATACATTGTTGAAGCAGGTGTTCGATGTTTGCGCCCACTCGATGCAGGCCTCGATAGCGGGGGCATGGGTGGCGAGAGGCTGTTTGCGGTGGTCTCAGCGGTTGCAGGGGATCACTTGGGAGAGCAGTTAGAGGACTTGGCGCACCTAGAATCCGGAACCGCGTATTTAGCGGATATTCATTATGATCTCATCCGCGGCATTGCTAAGAGTATGGCCTCCGTGGTAGCGGCTCGACGGTACTTCTGGCTGCGTAATTGGGCATCGGACTCTTCTTCTAAGGCTCGCCTCAGCAAGCTGCCCTTTAGGGGTAAGCTTTTGTTTGGAGAAGATTTGGAAAAGCTGGTCAAGGATCTAGGTGAGTCCAAAGGGGGTCGCCTTCCGGAGGATAAGCCTAAGCAAGGACGGAGTGCTGCGGGGTCCTGGGGGGTTCCCAGAGATTTTCGTAGATTTTGGGCCTCCCACTTTATCCAATCGCAGCGAGGGCAGTTCCCAACTAGAAGCCAGGGGTTTTGTGGCTTTCGAGGGGCCAGTAGAGGTTTTTCCCCCTACCAGTCCTCGGCCGTTAAGAAGTCACAATGAAATGAGGCGGACTCAGGTGGCAGTGACCTCGGTCAGAGGTCGATTGCGGGAGTTTTACCCCGCCTGGGTCTGAATTACGTCAGACCAGTGGGTCCTAGAAGTTATTTGAGAGGATTACGCGTTAGAACTGCATCGGCCCATGTTAGATTCCTTTGTGCAGTCTCCTTGCAGAGCTCCGCTAAAGTTCTGGGCGGTCTCGGAAACCCTGCAGCGGCTGCTGCAACTCAAGGCAATGGTACCTGTTCCTGTAGATCAGTGCGGGTGCGGTCGATACTCCATCTACTTTGTGGTGCCAAAGAAAGAGGGCACCTTTCGACTGATTCTGGACTTAAAAAGGGTAAATCGGTGTCTCCGGGTCACGCATTTCCATATGGAGACGCTGCGGTCCGTCATAGCGGCGGTCAGGGCAGGGGAGTACTTGACCTCGCTGGATCTAACGGAAGCATATCTCCATATCCCAGTTCAGAGGGAGCACCAAAGGTTCCTACGCTTTGCGGTTCCGATGGGGCATTTTAATTTTCAAGCGCTGCCATTCGGTCTGGCTACAGCGCCTCGGACATTCACCAAGATCATGGTTGTAGTGGCGGTGGCGCTCCGCAAAGAGGGGGTGCTGGTGCATCCCTACTTGTACGATTGGTTAATTCGAGCAAATTCGCAGGAGGAAAGTACCGCGGCCACCACTCGAGTGGTGGAGATGTTGGAATCCCTGGGCTGGGTGGTCAACTTTGCGAAGAGCAACCTGGTTCCCTCGCAGTCCTTGGAATACTTGGGGGCGCGTTTCGAGACACAGCAGGCGGTGGTGTTTCTGCCAGACCAGCGGGCTCAGGGGTTGCGAGAGCTTGTGAGGCGGTTTCTAGCAAAATTGGCGCCGACCGCGAGGCATTATCTTCAATTGCTTGGGACGATAGCGGCGACGATCGAGTTAGTGCCGTGGGCCAGGGCTCATATGCGGCCGTTACAGAGCGCGCTTCATCGGTGTTGGTCTCCTCAGCGGGATGCGGTGTCTCGCCAGCTACGTTGTCCACAGGAGGTGCATCAGGCTCTTCTTTGGTGGTTGCGGCCGGAAAGTTTGGTGGCGGGCATGCCGCTAGAGCCTCCCTCCTGGAGACTGCTGACGATGGATTCTTTCTTTATTCTTTATTCAGAGAATTTGATATACCGCCTTTACACAAGTATTAAGGCGGTGTACAATATAAACAAGGTGGGCTGCGAAAAAGAAAATGGAAAATGGAAAGGAACGCCAATTGTAGAAAGGAAAGTAAGTAGAGAAAGAAGAGTAGTAGGGACAGCAAAGGACAGCAAAGGACAGCCTACAGAAATTACAGACTAGTTGAGACGGGACTCAGCCCGTGGACTAACAAGACAAGTCTCCTGGGGTGGGGAGTGCATTGCGAGGGGGAGTTTGCGCAGGGTCGATGGTCTCAGGAGGAGAAGGAGTGGTCCATCAACAGGTTGGAGATGAGAGCAGTATTTTTAGCCCTGCAAGAGTTTCAGGAGACTTTGAGGCAGGAAGCGGTGTGGGTTCTGTTGGACAATGCGACGACAGTAGCCTACATCAATCGCCAGGGCGGCACCGGCAGCACGACGCTGGAGACAGAGGCCGGTCATCTTTTAGATTGGGCCGAACGGAATTTAAGGGCGCTCTCGGTGCAGCATGTGGCCGGAGTGGACAATGTCGAAGCAGATTTTCTCAGTCGGCACAGGGTAGACCCAGGGGAGTGGGTTCTGCACCCGGACGTGTTCTCCCTTCTGGTGGGGCGCTGGGGTGTCCCGCTAATGGATCTGATGGCGAGTTTCGAATCAGCAAAAGTGTCACGCTTTTTCAGCAGGCGTCTGGAGCGAATGTCGGAGGGCCTCGATGCGCTGGCCGGAAGAGGGGCTTCTCTATGTGTTCCCGCCTTGGGCGCTCATAGGCCGGGTAGTACAGCGGATAGAACGTCATGGCGGTCTGGTGGTCTTGGTGGCACCCAACTGGCCCAGAAGGCCTTGGTATGAGACTTGGTGCGGCTGCTGGTGGACAAGCCGTGGAGGTTGCCGCAGCGAGCAGATCTGTTGAGGCAGGGTCTGTTGCGCATGCCCCAGTTGAATCGATTCTCGCTTACGGCCTGGCTCTTGAGAGGGCTAGGCTGACCGCTAGAGGGTATTCGGCAGCGGTGATTTCTACATTATTGAAAGCTCGTCGTAGATCTACTTCATTGGCGTACGTTGGTGTGCGGAGTGTGGTCTGCGGCCCTTGGGGGCCTCGGTGTCGCAGATCCTTTCCTTTTTGCAGGATGGTGTGGACAAGGGTCTCGCAGCCAGCTCTTTACGGGTGCAGTTAGCGGCCATCTCCTGTTACTGGGGGAAAGTGCACGGTCAATCCTTAGGGGCACATGGCGATGTGCGGCGTTTTTTGCGGGCCGTGCTGCTCTTACGTCCTCCGCGGTGCAATTTGGTTCCGGCGTGGGATTTGAATTTGGTGTTGGCGGCCTTGCTCAAGGCACCGTTTGAACCATTGTCCAAGGCTTCTCTGAAGGATCTCACTTTGAAGACGGTCTTCCTAGTGGCGATTTGTTCCGCGCAGAGGATTTCCGAACTGCAAGCTCTATCCTGTAGAGAGCCGTATTTGACCTTTTTCGATCATAAGGTAGTTCTCCGTTCAGTTCCGGCATTTCTCCCAAAGGTAGTCTCAGCGTTTCATGTTAATCAGGTGATTTCGCTTCCGGTGTTCTCGGACCGTCAAAAGGAGCAGTCGGGAGGCAGGTTGCCTCGATTAGATGTTCGCAGGGTGCTTAAGGTGTATCTAGGAAGGACGGCGGCCTTCCGCCGATCAGATAGGTTATTTGTGACTTTCGGAGGTCCGCGTAAAGGGGAGGCAGCGGCGAAGTCGTCTATTTCCTGTTGGGTGAAGGAAGCGATTGCGTCAGCGTATCTTCTGAAAGGAAAGGTGGTGCCGGAAGGTTTGCGAGCTCATTCGACTAGGGCGCAAGTGGCGTCGTGGGCGGAGTTCAGCTTGGTGCCGGTCGATGACATTTGTAGAGCGGCAACGTGGTCGTCGTTGCATTCCTTTGTCAAGCACTATAGGCTAGATGTGCAGGCGGTGGGGGATATTCGATTTGGTTCAGCGGTACTTCAGGCTGGACTTGCAGGTCCCTCCCGTTGATATTCACTACTCTGTTACATCCTCTATGGTTCCGGGACTGGACTAGAGGGACGCAAAGGAAGAGGAAATTAGACTTGCCTGCTAATTGTTGTTCCTTAAGGAACTCTAGTCCAGTCCCGGAGCCCACCCTGAGTATTGCAGTTCGTCAGCCTGAAGTGCAGAGTGGATAGGGCAGGTTGGTCCTGTAGGGGGTCCCTACTGGGGTAAGGTGGAGCCATGATGGGGATCCTCTTGGTAGCACTGTTTACTAAGGATTATTTCACGATTTCTTTGGTACATTTAATGTGAACTCACATTCCCATGTTGGGTCTAGTCGCTGTTTATATTCCTAACTTACCTACTTATTTGTTGCTCTGCTTAGTGTTGCTTTGTCAATAGGTACTGGTGGAAGGGGGCGGTCCTTGCCTACTTATACTGGTGCCAGCAAAGCAATGATGTCTTTCAGTCTCCAAGGCTGCTGGAGGAGATTCTAAACTCTATGGTTCTGGGACTGGACTAGAGTTCCGTAAGGAACAACAATTAGCAGGCAAGTCTAATTTATTCTTATAGTTTAAAGTACAGGAAGGCCACCCCCCCCCCCCCCCCCCCCATCGCTCTTACTCTGCTTCAGTTTAAATAAGTTTAAATAAAGAAATCCTGGGGGACTTTTTCCATAGGATCTCGATCTGTGCTGAAAAAGGTAAAAGGAATATACTAAAATATATAATTGAGCTTTGAAATTACCACTATTTTAATTGTTTCTATTTTATGCCACCAAGTTGAGTAAAGGGGGGACCACTGCACTGTTTACTCTTTCGCCAGCTGTAGCAAGATTTCCGTGTTCTTATCCAACATCACTTCTCCTCTATACCCATACCTTACTTCCAGATATTTTATGATATCCGTATTCTATTTAATGGGAAAGTCACCCAGGTCACTCTTAGAGGTATACTTATTCAGAAGCAACATATCAGACTTAGACCAATTTTAAATCCAAAAGTGTGAGAAAAGTGATGCATAATTTCCAGCAGCTTAGGGAGGGATGAAGTAGGAAGGAAGGCCATAATGTCATTTTTGTCAATTGATATTTTACATTCTATATTCACATATATACCACTTCCTGCCTAACAGCCAGGTTAAATGTTCCAGAGCCATGTTAAAAAATAATGGCTAAAGAGGGCATCCTTGTCTGGTACCTCTATGGAGAGCAACACTGTCTGAACATATGCCATTAATCATGTGAATAAAATTTGGCCTGAAGCCAGACCAGCCTAGAACTCTAAACAGAGGACCAAGTGACCCTATCAAATGCTTTTTCAGCATCTAATAATAGGTCTGTCGTAGAGACCTCACTCTTACTAGCCAGAGATAAACACTGCAGAACAAGCTGGCATTATCCATGGCTAGGCCCCTCCCCCCCACATAAAATCAGTTTGATCTCTGTGTATCATCATGCCAAATAATAGACTTAATCTTATAATCAAAATGAAGCAGAGATATAGATCTATAGTTTGTTACCAAAGCCAGGTCTTTCTCTGGTTTGGGTGTCACCATTACTCTGGCTTCAGTAAAACAGCTATTGACTCTTTCATAATTAAGTCTTGATACATTTCCACTAGCTTCAGTGCCCAAAGCCCCACAGAAGCTTTATAACACTCGGTAGACAAACTGTTTAGCCTAGGTGCTTTCCCAACAGTCAACTCTTTAATTGCCTGCTTCACCTCTTACAGTGTTAGCCTGCCTTCTAGTAGTACCCGTTGGTCTTCAGACGAAGAGGGATGATTAAATCTCTTGATAAAGCCCCAATTCATTTCTGTGACAGTGTTACTTAAGATGAGTAAAGTCTCCTCTGATTATCACAGAAGTGGCTAAGGATAACATCATCCATCTTAACTATTAGACCTTGAGCAGTCTTAATAGATTGAACTCTCCTCCTATTCAGTTTCCTTTTTAAGTATTGGTCCAGCAGATGAACATTCTTAATAAGCTCTTTATTTTTGACCACAGCCAGAGTACAACACCACAACGCACTTTGCCACATGCCATTTGCAGTTTCCAATCAAAGTTTACCCAGGAACCAATTTAACCCCACTCCACATTCTCTCTTAATATGAGAAAAGGAAAACAGTGGCAAAGAAGAAAGCAAAATGAAAAGAACAGAAAAAAACCCGCGGCAATTATTTAGCTCTGCCCCAGTGGATTTTTGATCAGGGATGACTATCCTCTCTGTTGTTGGCATTTATTTACCCCCTCCCCAATCCCTACACGCAGCCCCCTCACACTGTCTACAGAACTCCACACACTCCACCAAATACTCCACTCATACAGTCACATCCATCCATCCTTCACTCACTCCCCAACCCCCCCCCGCCCCATCTTCTCTTCACCTACATTGTGAAGATTGAGCCATTGCTGGTGATAGCACACCTAATCCCAAGTAACCTTATGTCAATGTGTAGGTGAGCATTCTTATTAACTCATTCATAATAACAAGAACTTTCTTTAAAAGCAGCTGTTGCCACCTGATGGAGTGGAGGAGTAGCCTAGTGGCTAGAACACTGGCTTGGTAACCAAGTAACCAGGGTTCAATTCCCACTAGCACTCCTTCTGGCCTTGGGCAATTCACTTAACCCTCCATTGCCTCGGAAGAAAGGCCTGGCAATCTACTTCCGGTGACACTGCCAAGAAAGCCCAGGAGCTTCTGGGTCGCCAGGAGTCAGGACTGACTCGAAAGCACACACTGCATTTTTGCCACTTGATGGCTCAATAAAGAATTGTATCTATATTTTAATTGCTGAAGCGGTAGTCATAAGGCATTATCCCTCTGATAATGTTGTTCAATTTGCTTAATGTCTGCTTCTCAATGATGCTTGCCTATGTCTTTCCTTGTGAAGCCCTTTGGAGTAAGAAATAATCTGACCATGGCAAAGTATCTTTAAAAGCGTCCCACCAAATAGCTGCCTTTGTATCTCTAGGTTGATCGAAGTGAAAATAGATTTTACTCGTATACACCTTACCTCATAAAAACTGGAAATTTCCAGCAGGACTGCATTAAATCTTCAGCTGGATATCTGGTGAGACACATTCCTTAGTATGTGAACCAAGAAGATTGTCACATGGCCCGACACAATTATAGAAACACTGAAAAGGACAGTAGATAAAGAACATATCGCCTATCCAGTCTGCCCATCCATAAGAACTATTTAGTTGTACAGTCCCTTCCTTTCCCTCAGACACCCTCTGTACTTGTCCCATTCATATAGTTCTTTTCTCTAACACCTCCATTAGGTAGGTGTTCTACATATCCACCACTCTTTATTTACTACTCCATTTTATGCTAATGACTCTCAGTTGTATCTCTACACCTGATATTTCTCCGATACTCCAAGCCCAAATCTCTGCCTGACTATCTGGCATCTTTGCCTGGATGTCTCACCGCCGTTTGCAATTGAAGATGGCCAAAACGGAACTTCTTATTTTCCCCCTAAACCCTCCTCTCACTTCCTCCTTTCTCTATCTCTGTTGATAACACTCTTCTACTTCCTGTTTCGTCAGCCCACAACCTTGGGGTTATCTTTGACTCCTCCCTCTCTTTCTCCTCACAAATCCAATTGATTGCTAAAACCTGTCATTCCTTCCTCTAACAACAACAGAATTCACCCCTTCCTTTCTGAGCACACTACTAAAACTCTCATCCGCTACCTTGTCGTCTCCCATCTAGACTATTGTAACCTCCTCCTTACTGCTCTCCATCTGAGTCATCTCTCTTCCCTACAATCTGTTCAGAACTCTGCTGTGTGGCTAATCTTCCACCAGCTCCGATATACTCATAGAACCCCTCTTCTCAAGTCACTTCATTGATTCCCCTTCCTCTTCCATATCCAGTTCAAACTTCTCCTTCTGACCTACAAATGAATTCATTCTACTGATCCTCACTACCTTTCCTTTCTCCTCTCTCCCTACACCCCTCCTTGTGAACTCCGCTCTTCTACTGGCTTGCTTCTCTCTATGCCCTTTTTTCCTCTGCCAACTCCAGACTTTTTTTTCTCCTTGCTGCTCCATACACCTGGAATAAACTACCTGAGTCTGTACTTCAGGCTCCTTCTCTGCTCCTTTTCAAATCCATGCTAAAGGCTCACCTCTTTGAGGTTGCTTTTGGATCCTAACTCCTTGTTTTCCTTCCTGTCCTTATTTGTAGCCTTGTTCTCAGCTATTGTATTGTCTGTCTTGATTAGATTGTAAGCTCTGGCAAGCAGGGACCATTTTTTATATGTGTCTGTAGAGTGCTGCGTATGCCTTGTAACGCTATATAAATGATAAATAGTAGTAGTAGTAGTATCTTTATGTCTGTGCCCATATGCCTTATGATGAAGACCACTGACCATTTTAGTAACCACTCACTGGACTAATGCCATCCTGTTTATTCCTTTTGAAGGTGTGATCTTCAGAACTGTACACAGTTCTCCAAATAAGGTCTCAGTGGAGACTTACACAAAGACACCATCACCCCTTTTTTCCTGCTGGACATTCTTTTCCCTATGCACCAAGCATCCCTCTCGCTTTTGTTGTTGCCTTTTCTGTTTGACCACTTCAAGATCATCCGATATGATCATCCCATGTCCTGCTCTTCTTTGGTACATTGAAGTACTTAGCCCCCTCCCCCCCATACTGTAGTAGTTGATATGGAAGGGCAGACTGAATAGGCTGTATGGTCTTTATCTGCCATCATGTTTCCACTGTACTGTTCCCTTGAGTTTTTGAAGCCCAAATGCATGACCTTGATTTTTTTTTAGTAATAAAACCTAGTTGCCAAATTCTCAACCATTCTCCAAGCTTTGGTAGATCCTTCCTCATGTTATCCAAATCTTCCAGGGTGTCTACCCTGTTGCAGATGTTATCATTTACAAAGAGGCATGCTTTTCCTGACAAGCCTTCTGCAGTACCGCTTAGAAAATGTTAAAAAGATTAGGACATAACATAGTAACATAGTATATGATGGCAGATAAAGGCTAGCGTGGTCCATCGAGTCTGCCCAGCAAGGCGGCAAGAGGAGGTGCACCTGCCGCTCCGTGCACGTCATCCCTCCCCATGCCTTTGTTTGGCCCATGGCTCAATGGATCATTGACCAATCCCTATGGCACACCACTGGTAATGCCCCTATCTTCACAGTGAAGTCCATTTACTACTACACTCTTTTCGCCTCCCACTCAAACAGTTTCTAACCCAATCTGTACTTAGGGTCCTTCCCCAGGGCACTTACTTTATTTATAAGTCACTGATGAGGAACTGTGTCAAATACCTTGCTGAAATCTAAGTATATCACATCTATTGTTCTCCCCTGATCCAGTTCTGTGGTCATTAGTTAAAAAAATCAGATCCATGTGATAAGACCCACTTCTAGTAAGACCATGCTCTCTTGAATCCTATAATCCATTGGTTTCCAGAAACTTAATATTCTCTGCTTTAGCAGCGTTCCCATTAATTTACTCACCACAGAGGTCAGGCAATTGGTCTGTAGTTACTAACCTCTTTCTTCTTTTTTTGTGGTCAGGAACCATATTCTCCATCTCATCCTCCGGGATCGCTTCCGACTCTAAAGTATTTAAATGCTCAGACAGTAGAATCGTCAGTACTTCCCTAGATTCTTTCAATCCCTTGGATGAATCCCATATGACACCATCACTTTGCCTACTTTAAGTTTAGCTAGCTCTTCACAAACATAAGCTTATGAAAATAATTCAAGTTTTACCTCACTTAAATTCCTATCTGTGTTTGTTTTCTGAGGTCCCATTCCTGACCCTTCATCTGTGAACA
The DNA here is from genome assembly GCA_033557465.1 of Ichthyophis bannanicus. Lineage (NCBI taxonomy): Eukaryota > Metazoa > Chordata > Amphibia > Gymnophiona > Ichthyophiidae > Ichthyophis > Ichthyophis bannanicus. The sequence continues at coordinate 344,664,813 of CM066033.1, read as the reverse complement.
GAGAACAGAAATCATCATCTTAAACTTAATGCAATGACTTGGGGGGTTCCAGTGACATCAGTGCACAGAATGGCAGTGTGAACCACGAGCTCCCATACCCCCTCAAAATTCAGCGTTAAAACCCGGGTAGATCGCAAGGTTCCCTTCAGCCGGCAAAGCAGGAAAGATAAGAACAAATGGAAGAAAGGAAAGAGAGATGGCAAGCAAAAAGAAGCCTGTTCTAAAAGAATTTGCTTACAAGCGGGCCCTAACTGTAAGGAAAGAACCCAAAATGGTGGCGGGCACCGCTACTCACAAGCAAAACCAAGGAGAGCATGCAGAACAGGGAAGTGACTCCGAGGATGAAATTAACAAAATGATGAGCGTGAAAGAATTTGCAGCTGGTTTCTTGAGATTAGAAGTGAAATGAGCAATGTGAGAATGGATATTGGTACAATGGCAGCGGACCTGAGATCAGAGCTGCATGATTTGGGAAGCAGAATTTGAGTTCACTTAAATTTGGGTCCATAAATGCGAACGGCCTCAATTCCCCACGCAAAAGGCAGTTATTTTACAAAGAAGCAGGCAGATTGCAGCTGAGCATTACCTGTATACAAGAGACACACTTGAAAAGGCGAGGTTATAGGTTGTTAATCAACAATCAATACTAAAGATGATATTGTGACTCGAGCAGGGGAGGAGAAAAAAAAGGAGGTACAGTAATATTGATACACAATAATGTGGCCTTTGAGGAGCTGGAAGTATATAAAGAAGAAGGGGTTAGATATGTGGCTCTTAAATGCCGAATTCAGAGGGAGGTGATGACAATAGTAAGCATATATACTCCAAATCAAAATCAGGGGATCTTTTTTGATAAAATCTCACTGGAGCTGTCTGGGCTTATAGAGGGAAATGTCATATTAGCAGGAGATTTTAATACATTGGCAAGCCCAGAACTAGACACAACAGGAGGGAGAAGTGGGAGGGAGACTATGCACAGGAAAAAAAAATGAAAGAGTTGACCTCCTCATGGCACATATTAGATGCTTGTAGAGAACTATACCCCAATAGTAAGGTTTTCTCATGCCACTCACACCCACATGGGACAAGTTCTCGTATTGATATGATATGGATCTCTGCTCCCCTGATTAGGAAAATTAAGGGAGGAGACTATGAACCAATCATGTGGATAGATCACAAGTTGGAATGGATAGAGCTGGGTGGGGGAGGGTATCAATTTAGATCACGCTTCTGGTGAATGAATGACAGTTTGCTAAAGGATAAAAAGGTGATAGAGGAAATGGAGGAAGTGATTGAAGACTTTTTTTGAAAACAATGCCTGAAAAGAAACAGCAGATGATATAGTATGGGTTGCCTTTAAGGTTGTTGTCCGGGGACATTTTGTTAGGTGGGGTGCAAAAAATAAAAGAAACGAAGAGAACAGGCTCTTGGGCAAGCTATAGAGGAACTGAAAGGCGTGGAGACAGGCTGCTTTATTAAGAGAGAATAAATGGAAGATAAAGCTAGAAGAGATTAAAACTAAAGTTAGAGACCTACAAGCGGAATCATTAGCATTTCAATTACAATGTAGTCGCTAAAGATTTTATGAGCACGGTGACAAACCAGGGAGGCTATTAGCTCGAAGCCTTAAAACTCAACAGGCACAAGTGTCTGTGGCTAAGTTGAGGGGCATGGGGAAAAGTTGGATATATGGGGATGAGGAGATAAGAAACCTTTAAAAGCTTCTATCAACAGCTATATAGTGAGGGGGGTGGGCAGAATGAGGAACCAAAAAGGAATATTTGGAAGTGATATCAATCCCTAAACTAGTGCTGGAAGAAAGCGCACAATTAAATTGACCTATTAGTGCAGAGGAAGTTCGGAAGGCCATAGAAGACTTGTCAAATGATAAAGCCCTGGGGTTAGATGGATTGACCACAAGAGTGTATACAACTTTTAAGGGGCAATTAGTGAATAGATTAGCGCAGATTTATAATAGCGAATTATTGAAGGGGCAACTTCCACAATCAGTGGGGCAAGCCGGAATAAGTATTATATTGAAGCCTGGAAAGTCTCCCGAGCAATTTGCCTCATACAGGCCAATATCCCTAATAAATCTAGATGCGAAAATACTAGCTCGCATCCTAGCAGCATGAATTAATATATATATGTCTAGATTGGTAAATAATGACCAAGCTGGCTTCATTCCAGGACGTTTAGCAGCAGATAATTTAAAGAGGGTGGTCAATCTGTGCTGGTAGGTAAAAGAAAAAAAGATACCAGTTATAATAATAGCAATAGATGCCGAAAAGACATTTGATAGGATAAACTGGAAATTTTTATGAGCAACATTAACAGCATATGGAGTGGGGGAGAATTATATAAAGTGGATACAAGCACTATATGCGAAGCTCACAGCAGCAGTGAAGGTAAACGGGGGTTACTCAACTTCTTTAAGCTAAAAAGGGGGATTAGGCAAGGATGCCCTTTATCACCTTTACTATTCTTGCTCTCAGTAGAACAATTTGAGGCCAGAATTAGGCAATGTAACGATGTGGCTGGGGTGAGGATAGTCAAGTAAGAGTATAAGATCACCCTGTTTGCTGATGATATCCTCTTAATGCTAACAGAACTGGGTAGATTTTTAGGAGGGTTAATGGAAGAGCTGGAGAAGTTCCAGGAAGTTTCTGGATTTAAAGTCAATTTAGAGAAAATGAAGATTTTAAATCTCACATTAATAGATAGGGATGTAGCAACCTTAAAGGAATAATTTCCCTTTAGATGGACAAAAGGTCCGTTGAGATATCTGGGGGTTCAGATATGTGTGGATGTGTCCAAATTATACCAAATCAACTATGAGCCACTCTGGAAAAAAATAGCCTTGGATCTAGAGCGTTGGCATAAGTTTCCATTGTCGTGGTTGGGACGCATAGCAAGTGTCAAAATGAGTATTTTACCTCGTGTATTATATTTGTTCCAAACATTGCCAAAACAAGCCTTGGATCAAGCACAAAGAAAAATGTTTCACTTCATTTGGAACCATGGGCCCTCAAGAATAGCTAGGAAAACATTGTACAGATCAAAAAAGGCTGGAGGGTTAGCAGCCCCGATTTTGATGTGGTATTATAGCATGGCAGGATGGTGCTAAAAGAAAGTGGGTAGAACTATTACAAGGGATAGAAGGAGACGACTTTTTCAGGAGGATACCATTGTTAAATCAGGGAGGAGTAGCCTAGTGGTTGGGGCAAGGTACTTCAGGCCGGAAGGTCGGGGGTTCAAATCCCACTAGAGGACAGCAACCTTGGGCTGGAAGGACTGGGGTTTCTAGTCCCACAGATGCTCCTTGTGGTCTTGGGCAAGCCACTTAACCCTCCATTGCCCATGTTCCCTGTAAGTATTAGTGTATGTGTCTCATATCCCCACGTGTTAAATGTATCCCCCAATTGTGTTGTGACCGCTTTGATTGAAGGATAAGGCGGTATACAAAAACTGTCTAAATAAAATAAATAAATAAAAATCAAGGGGCAGGATCTATTAGTAATCCATATATACGACATGTGATGCAAATTTGGAGAAAGACCAGAGAGAGATGGAAATTAAAGGGAACAAACTCCCTATTGCAGCCAATATGCCAAAACCCGAGTTTTCTACCAGGAGTACAAGATCCTCTGTTTAAGAGATGGAAAACAAAGGGAGTAATAGCAATTCTTCAACTAACAGAGAAAGGAGCGTTGGTAGAGTATCCTAAATTGCAAGAGAAGTACTGATGATCCCACTCAGATTTCTATGGATTTCTCCAGGTGTGGCATTAACTTTCCAGCAAAGATGGGTAGAGAGCATAGAAAGGGGGTTGACAGACTTTGAAAGAGTATGATGGAGGCCAAGGTCCCGCCGGTGGGTGGGGGCTATCAAAAATATATTATCTAGAGTGGAACAAGAAGCTGGAAGATTACTGTGACAACAGTTGGAAAGGGTTTTAGGTGAACCACTGGATGATAAGGGTGGGGAGAAATTTATAAAACCATGGCTAAAGGATTTACAGCTGTTAGACATGTTGAACACAAGTATAAAATGCTATACAGGTGCTATATTACATCAGCACGACTATCTCTAATAACAATGGATCATCTAGGTGAGTGCTGGAGAGGATGTAAAGAGAAGGGAGACTATGTCCATATGTGGTGAGGGTGCCACAAACCTCAGACATTTTGGAACAGCATATGTCTGGAAGTCTGAGAAATGGTGGGAAATGCGATAGAGTAGAATAAGGAGAACATATTATTGACCCTAAGAGGGAGGGACTGGGAGGGGAGAGCGGGAATACCGATAAGATTCGGCATAATTGCAAGGTGTGTAATAGCGAAAATGTGGAGAAAAGATATCCCTAAACAAGTTTCTTGGTACAAATGCATTCATGAGATTTATAGGTATGAACGAACGCCTAACAGCTATTCGAAGGGAGAAACTGGAGTCATTTGAGGAGAGTTGGGCTCCCTTTTGCAGGAGGTATCTTGGTGAGGGGAAGAGGAAGGGGAATAAAGGCAGGATGGTCCCATGGATTTGGTGTAGGTTGGTGGAATAAAAATGATAAAAGTTATTAGAAAAAAGGGTAATTAAGGCAGTTATGGTGAGGGGAAGGTGGGGAGGGGGGGAAAGAGGGAGAAAAGGTATACATATATATGTGCAAACATAATGGATGTAAAAAGTTTGAAAATGTAAAATGTATGTGCTTATGTACATCAGATAGCTTAATAAAAATGGTCAATTTGAATGGGGTCGCAGATGTCTCCAGCGTTTCTGAAATCGAGCGGGGACATCTAAGTTGATTGCACCTCCCCAGACATAACTTGACCATGCCATGTCCCTACTTACTGTAGAAGTCCCTGCATCTGAGACATCTTTAAAAGTCATTTATAAATGGCTCTGGGGACATCTCCATGATTTGGACGTCCATGTGCATATTTTTGGTCATCCGAATCATGACTGAGACTTTTAAAATGACCCACTTATTGTTATATATTCTAACTCATCTTATTTTTTCTAACTTCTAGCATTTGGATTCAGGTATTTCAAAATATGTTTTTGTTCATATTAACAACATGCTTATCTTTCAATGCTATCTTCTCTTTATTTACTTAAAGGCACCTAGGCAACTTTTACCTTTAGTGCAACCTTGCTTTTGAAATGCCCCTACTTCCCTGTTATGTTAGCATCTTCAAAGATATGTCATTCCGAACCATGGACTCCTAAATGACTGTCAGCTTTCCCAATAAACAGTGTATTTACTCGTGTAAATGGCTGATGTTAGCATAGTTTAGTACATCAAACTCTTTATGAAAAACTAAGGATGGAATTTCAGATGCCTGACATATGTTACCAACTCTTCAAATGCTTTCTAAATGAAAAGTGATTTTTATTAAAAACTTATATAAAACACTTTTGCTGCAAGGTTCTTAAAGCAAAATTGTGAATACATTTTACTACAGCATGTGGAATATTATTCATCAAAGTAAGAAAAAGTAAGGAAGGCAGTTATAGTTTGCATAAGTTGCCAAGTTGCTAGCCTGTTCTAAATGCAGATGGTGCTGAATTAATAATTCACGATTAGTAATTGTAAAATTGCCAGATCTTAATTTGGGGCTGCCATCCATTCACACCTACACACATACCCTTTTAACTTATAACTTAATATAATCATAACCCCTCATTTGTTCATCTCTACATTCTTTTGACAAGAAAAAAAAGCATAGAGATGCAGGCATATTTAATTTTCATAGCTTTGATATTTTATTTCATCATAATTTTTTTAAGAACCACTATGAAACTAAGAGAATGCAGTTTATAAATCTATTTTAGATGGATACCTATTCTGCCTAATCTGAAAGAGCTTAGGATATTTATATTGTGTCCATGAAAGATGTCAATATAATTATTTTAATTAATATGTAAAATGTCTCAAAAATTAGCAGGTCACTTTGAGAAGCACTTACCTGGATAGCAGATACTGCTATCTGGATAAGTGCCAATGGGCAGGGCTATCTGGAAATATTTAGTAGCACTATCAGAATAATGCAAAGTGCAGGTGCACTAAGACAGTGATCGGTTAAAAAAAAACACCCAAGGGGTCTCTTAATAAAGTTTTTTTAACCGACCACTGTCTTGTGCACCCGTTCTTTGCAGTCTTCAGTATCACCTATGGAGTTTGTGTGGTCCTTTTGGACCACTATCAGGATAATACCAGGGCAGTCTATAAGTGGAACAGTGAATTATCCAGATAGCGATGCTATCCTATGTTATCAGTGTAGTTGTCCAGACAGCAGCACAGAATACCTCCACTTTCTCCAGGACCAAGCAGGAAGTCAGTCCTCACTTATGGGTGACGTCGGCGCCGACGGAGCCCTCGCGGAGCAATTTTCCCCAGCTTTCAAAGAAAGCCTTTGGGAATTGCAGCGCGCATGCGCGGTCGACTTCCCGCCCGAAGGTGCCATCTTAGCCAGTCTTCTTTTTTCCGCGGAGCCCTACAGACGTCCCCGTCTTGTCCCCGCGAAAAAGTTGATTTTCTTCTTTATTTTATCCTTTTTTCTTTCGGTTCGACGCCGATCGTTTTCCCGCCCGGACTCGCGACGCCGGTCTCGAGTCCTCTTACTTTTTTCGGTTTTTCTGACTTAGTCAGCTTTCGTTTTCGTTTTCCCTGGCAGCCCGGTCCTTTGACCTCGCAGGGGCCCTTTTTCCCCCGATGGCTGCCAGTGGGTTTAAGCGGTGTGGTCGGTGTGACCGAAATATGTCACTAACCGACACACACGACTTTTGCCTCCGCTGCCTGGGCCCGGATCATGAGGAGTTGATCTGTGGGCCCTGCAGCAAACTGTCCTCAAAGGCGTTGAGAAGTCGGCGGCATCAGCGTGAGAGGATCTTCGCTGACCCCAGCCGTACCCGGACCTCGTCGGAGGCCTCCGTGTCGAAAGGCTCCAGCTCGGACCGTCACCGGAGCTCCTCCGACCGGGGTTCTCCCTCCGGGGACCATCGTCGGAAGGAAAAACCCGCGAGGGCGGCGTCGGTGGACGCTCCTGGTTCCGCGAGGGCCAGGTCGCATAGCCCCGACAGCCGCCCCGGGTCCTTGGAGAAGGAACACGTCCCGAAGCGACCTCGCCTGGAGTCGGAGATGCCTGCCCGGGTAAGTCCTGTGGTCCTTCTGGACTCGCCTCCGCGACAGCCGACGTCGGGCCCGACGCCGTCGGGGCCCGAGTCGGGGGCTGCTGGGTCACCTGAGCTCGGACTCAGGTTGACGGCCTTGGAGAGCAGACTGTCTGCCTTCATGGACCAGCAGAGGGCACTGCTCGCTGGCTTCGCTGGCGTCGCTGCCCCGACCGCCGGGACGTCGACGTCCAAGTCGACCCCGGAGACCGAGCCGATCCTCGAGTCGATGAGAACTCGAGTCGATCCTCGGTCGAGGTCACCCTCGGCCTCCCGTTCGGGACCGAGGTCGCCGACGCCGACTCCCTCGGCGTCGGGGCGGCTGGCGCCGCACCCTGCCCGGGCCGACCCCACCGAGTCCTCGTCGGAGTCGGTCTGGGAGTCTGAGGAGGAAGAGTCACCTGATTCTTTCCGGACTCGGTGTGTCCCATCGGACTCACCGGAGTCCGAGCCTCGGAAGCAGTCCCCCCCGGAGGATGCCCGGTTCTCGGACTTCGTTAGGGATATGGCCAAGGCTTTGGCCTTCCCTGCGGATCCCGAGGAGGAGCCTCGAGCCGAAGAGCTCGACGCCCTCCAGTATGACTCTCCCGCGAGGGAACACTTTACTGTGCCGGTTCCTCCTATGCTGGAACGACTACTCTTCCGCATGTGGGAGAGTCCGGCCTCCTCGCCGGTCCTGAGCAAGCGGGTCGATTCTATCTATCGGGTCCGCAAGAGCCCTGGCTTTCAAAAGGCACAGCTGCCACACCATTCCATGGTAGTGGAATCGGCCATGCATCGTCTTAGGAGCCAGAAGATGCACTCCTCGGTGCCTCCTGGAAGGGAGGCCCGTAACCTGGATGGCCTTGGCAAGAAGTGCTTCCAGGGCTCTATGCTCGCCTGTCGTGTCCAGACTTACCAGCTGTACATGGGCATGTATCTCCGGGATCTGGCTAAAGAGCTAGCCGGATTCTCCGCTGGTCTGTCCGAGGAACCCTTGCGGAGGTTCCTGGCCTTGTCCACTGGCATTCGGGAATGCTCAAAGTTCATGTCCCGGGCAGCCTATGATGGCTTTGAAGCCTCGGCTCGAGTGGCCGCAGCCGGCATCGGTGCCCGCCGACAGGCTTGGCTTCAGTCGTCTGACCTTGAGCCCTGGGTACAGGACAAGTTGGTCGATGTCCCCTGCCGAGGCGAAAACCTCTTTGGCAAGCCCATGGCGGAAAAGGCTGCACAAATTGAGACTGAGACTCTCACCAGGACTAGGCTTTCTAGGAAGACCTCCGCCCCTTCCCAGAAAAAGAAGGGCTCGGGGGAAAAAGTCCTTTTACCCGAGGAAGGCGGCTGCCTACAAACAATACCCCCATTATCAGGCCCCTGCAGCTCCCCAACAGGGCCAGCAGGCCAAGGGACGGGGTAACGGGTCCCGTAGGCAGCAAGCCCCCAAGCCTGCACCACCAGCCCCTGCTCAGCAGGGTGGGGGTTTTTGACTCGTTCAGCATAGCCTCTCTCCCCCCGCTGGTTCCTCCCAGCACCGGAGGCCGGCTGGTTCACTTCGCCCACAGGTGGTCCAGCATCACCGCAGATGCCTGGGTGCTTCAGGTCGTGCGAGAGGGCTACCTTCTCCACTTCCATCAGGTCCCTCCCTCCTATTTTCCGGGAGAGCCTCCGCGCCCCCCTCTGCACAGGGAGTTGCTCCTTCAGGAGTTAGCAGGTCTCCTGCAGGATCAGGCGGTGGAACCGGTGCCACACCACCTGAGAGGTCAAGGCTTCTATTCAAGGTATTTTCTGATACCAAAGAGAACAGGGGGCCTCAGACCCATCCTGGACTTGCGCAACCTCAACAAGTTCCTTGTGCGGGAGAAGTTCAAAATGCTTACCCTTGGAATCCTTCTACCCTACCTCCAGCAGGGAGATTGGCTATGCTCCTTGGATCTAAAGGATGCCTACACGCACATCCTCATCCACCCCAGCCACCGCCAATACCTAAGGTTTGTGGTGGCAGGAAATCATTACCAGTACAGGGTACTGCCCTTTGGCCTGTCCTCCACTCCGCGAGTCTTCACAAAATGTCTCGCGGTCGTGGCGGCCCATCTCCGGCTTCACGGCCTCTATGTCTTTCCGTACCTCGACGACTGGCTCATCAGAGCAGCGTCCGCTCGGGAGGTCACCAGCGCCACGCGCCGCACGGTGACTCTTCTGCAGCACTTGGGCTTTGTTATAAACTTCGCAAAGTCCACTTTGCTCCCCTCACAGGATCTCGAGTTCATCGGCGCAAGGCTGCACACTCCTCAGGCGCGAGCATACCTCCCGCTCGACAGGGCTCAGCGGCTCATGGACCTAGCCGACCGCTTTCGCAGCCAGCCCCTGGTCTCCGCCAGGCGCTTCCTGAGACTACTCGGCCATATGGCTTCCACCGTCCATGTGACCCCCAATGCCCGCCTGAATATGCGGTCTGCTCAATGGTGTCTCCGCCGGCAGTGGCGTCAAGCCACAGGCGGCCTAGCAGACCTAGTGCGCGTCTCCGAGCCGCTGATCTCGTCTCTCCGGTGGTGGCTCCGGCAGCCGAACCTCCTATTCGGAATGCCTTTCCAGTCACCTCAGCCGACCCGAGTGCTGACCACCGATGCATCCCTCCTGGGCTGGGGAGCACATTGCCAAGAGGCTCGTACTCAGGGCCTCTGGACCACGTGGGAGTCTGCTCAGCAGATCAACTTCCTGGAGCTCAGGGCGATCCGCCTGGCTCTCAAGGCCTTCTCCCACCTGACTTCTCACCAGTCCGTCCTTGTCCAGACGGACAATCAAGTTGCCATGTTCTACGTGAACAAGCAGGGGGGCACGGGCTCCTTCCTCCTCTGCCGGGAGGCACAGAAGCTCTGCTCTTGGGCCGTCAGTCACGGCATTCTCCTCAGGGCAGTTTATCTCCCAGGCCAAGAAAATTGCCTGGCGGACAAACTCAGCAGGGTCCTCCATCCGCACGAGTGGCGTCTGGATCCCTTGGTAGTTCAGAAGCTCTTCCTCAAGTGGGGCCTCCCCACGGTGGATCTCTTTGCCAGTCCTCACAACCGGCAGCTTCCTCGCTTCTGCTCTCGTCAGCCACACCCCCTCCGGGTTGCGGCGGACGCTTTTCTGATCTCATGGTCGGGGAGCCTCCTGTACGCTTTCCCTCCCATCCCGCTAGTCTCTCGAACTCTCTTCAAGGTTCTCCGAGACAAAGCCTTCATGATCCTGGTGGCCCCTCGCTGGCCCAGGCAGCCGTGGTTTCCGCTCCTGCTGCAACTGGCGGTGGAGGATCCATTCCCTCTGGGGGTACAACCGGATCTCCTCACTCAGGATCAGGGGTCCCTACTGCACCCCAACCTCAGGTCTCTCAACCTCATGGCCTGGCTGCTGAGAGGGTAGTCCTTGCTCCCCTTCTCCTGCCGGCGGAGGTGGAGGAGGTCGTCTTGGCTTCGCGACGGCCTTCTACCCGCAAATGCTACGCCCTTAAATGGCGTCGCTTTGCAGTCTGGTGTACCCAACAGTCTCAGGATCCCTTCTCCTGCCCGGTGTCGGTGGTCTTGCAGTACTTGCTACACCTCTCTAATCTGGGACTTAAGTCCAACTCCGTCAAAGTTCACCTCAGTGCTCTTTCAGCACATCATGTGCCGGTGGACGGCAGACCTCTTTCCAGCGACCCTCTTGTAGCGAGGTTTCTCCGAGGTCTTCTTCTACTTAAACCACCTCTGCGCCCGCCAGCGCCTGACTGGGACCTGAATGTGGTTTTGCAGCGGATCACCTGTCCGCCTTTTGAACCTATGGCTACCTGTTCTCTCCGTTTTCTGTCTTGGAAAACGCTGTTCTTGATAGCCCTCACTTCCGCTAGACGCGTAAGTGAATTGCAGGCCCTCGTGTCTGATCCCCCTTACACTAGGTTCTACAAGAATAGGGTAGTCCTACGGACTCACCCAAAATTTCTGCCTAAAGTGGTCTCCCCTTTTCACATCAATCAGGAGGTGGTACTTCCAACCTTCTTTCCCAGACCACACTCCAGCCGAGCTGAAACGGTCCTCCATACCCTGGACTGTAGAAGGGCATTGAACTTCTACCTTGACCGTACGCGGGAGCACCGTAAAGCTGCTCAGCTTTTTGTGTCTTTTGACCCCAATAAATTGGGGCTCCCGGTCTCCAAGCGTACTCTGTCCATCTGGGTTGCGGACTGTATCTCTTGGGCTTATGGGGCAGCCGGACTCGCCTTGGAAAGTCGAGTCACGGCTCATTGCGTTCGGGCAAAGGCCACGTCAGTGGCTTACCTCCGCTCTGTTCCGCTGGCAGACATCTGCCGGGCCGCTACTTGGTCTTCGAGCCAGACTTTTGCGGTCCATTACTGTCTCGAGAGGGAGTCCCGCAGGGACAGTGCTTTCGGACAGGCAGTCCTCCGTAATCTCTTTGAGGTCTGAGCAACTCCTACCCTCCATCCCGGATGTGGGCTACCGGTGGGTGATAATTCAGCGAAGATTCTATCCTTCTGTGCTGCTGAGCTAGAGGGAGCTCATTTTTGTGCTTAGGGTCTCCGGTAGCCTTGAGCTTGGGAGTCCCATAAGTGAGGACTGACTTCCTGCTTGGTCCTGGAGAAAGCGTAGTTACTCACCTGTAACAGGTGTTCTCCAGGAGCAGCAGGAATCAGTCCTCACTACCCTCCCTCCTCCCCTTGGAGTTGCAATCGTCTGCTTATGTTCTTTTTGCAAATTTTTATGCTGTCTTTTTTAGCTGTGTCATCTGACTGGCTAAGATGGCACCTTCGGGCGGGAAGTCGACCGCGCATGCGCGCTGCAATTCCCAAAGGCTTTCTTTGAAAGCTGGGGAAAATTGCTCCGCGAGGGCTCCGTCGGCGCCGACGTCACCCATAAGTGAGGACTGATTCCTGCTGCTCCTGGAGAACACCTGTTACAGGTGAGTAACTACGCTATCTGGAAAATGCTGCAGGCTGCTATACGTTCTGGATATTAGGCGCTGTTCACTGTCCTAATACCAGCACTGAGTATGCAGATTTTTTTTTTTTTTTACCAACATGGTTGGGTGTTTAAAAAAATGCTGACTGCGGTGGCCGAATATTGACCTTTTGGATATCCAATTTTAAAATAAAATGCTATAGCGTTCTGGGACCCTAGCACCTTAATCTTGTTTTCCTGGCCAACAGATTATAAAACCACAGGCCTGAAAAAATATTAGAGAATTCTAAATGCAAGCAGAAATATTTTAAACACCAGGCAGGGATGACAAAGCCCATTCCTTGAGTAGAACAAGCAGGTATAGTTTTCAGGAAAACCAATTATTGCAGTTAAATCTAGATTTTGAGTAGGTTTGTTTTTATATACTGCCCCGTCAATAAATCAAGGCGGTTTACATAAAACGATTAAATATTACATAGAACCATTAACTAATACATAAACAGTTAACTTTTTAACAATAACTGGATCCACAGTCCCATGTAACATATATTGAATAGTAAACTATTTGCATAGTAGAAATATTGGGCCCGATTTTCATCCTGTCGGTGCTATGCACCACGTCGGCGCATAGCCCGCCCCCCCCTTCCACCTAACCCGGATGTTCAATGCCGGGGTCATATGTGGCCCTGGCATTGAAAATCCGGGTCTCGCCGCACAACTCGGAGGCCACAGGAGCTAGCCGGGTAGCATCGATTTCGATGCTACCTGCTTAGCCCCTGCACCTGAAAGATGGGCGATGGAAAACCTTGCCTGTCTTTAAGACACAGAGGGCTAAGCGGGTAGTTTTGAAAATTGGTGCTACCCAGTTAGCCCTTTCCTCCGCCCTGAATGCCCGAATGCTAACCGCATAGCATCTGGGCGCATTAGGGACTTATCTGGGATTTTCGAAGGGCACTACCTGTGTAGGTGCCTTTTGAAAATCCCGGATAAGGCATTTACATGGGTAACTAGGGCAGTTACCCATGTAAATGCCTTTGAAAATCGGGCCCATTGTATATATGTTGAATACATTATTTACATTGCAGGTTACATTTGTGGTAACAGCAGGGGGGGAGGGTTGTATCGAAAGGGTTTTGAGTCATATGTAGTATAGTCAGTGGTTGAAATGTTTTTAACTTGGTGATCTGGTAATTTTTCATGTGACTGGATTTTCAAAGTATTCCTGGAATAACCATGTTTTTAGGTACTTGTGGAAAGCTTGATGGTCTTTTATGGATCGTTTTGCCTCTGGGAGTGAGTTCCAGAGACCTGGTGCATAAAGAGAGCAGGATCTTCTTGATGTGGATGAGTTAGTCTTAGTGAATTCTCCTGGGGTGGTTAGGGTATTCCTTGCATGTGCTGTCCTTTCCCTATTTGCTGGGGTGGTGTGCAGGAGTGTTCTTAAGTAGGTTGGTGATTCAGTCTATAGTGTCTTGAAAATGGTGTGTAAGTTTTTGTATTTTATCCTGCTGTTTATTGGGAACCAATGGAGTTTTTCCAATATTGTGGTGATAGGGTCTCTTATCGGAGTTTGTGTGATCGGGCGGCAGTGTTCTGTGCTAGTTGGAGGCATTGTATGCTTTGTTTTGGTAGGCCAGCGAGTATACTATTACTAAAGTCCAAGTGGGGAAGCACAATTGCTTGTAGTGTTGTGCGGAAATCATTAGTGGATAGGAAAGGTTGTAAATGTTGTAATGTCTTTATTTTGGAGTATATTGTTCTTGTAATATTGCTGTTGTGGCTTGTCATGTTTAGGTGTCTATCAATTGTGATTCCTAGGTATTTGACCTCCTTCTTGACTTCCAGGATTGCATCTTTTACTTGCAGGGTTTTAACTGGGGTGAATTTATCATCTCTTGACACAGAATATCCCTCTCCAAGACAAATTAAAATGTGCTCTCATCAACTCACGATCAATCCGGAAAAAATGGCCAGCTGTCACAGATCTTATCACCACTCAGAACCTCGATATCCTCATGGTCACAGAAACCTGGCTATCAGACTGATACTGTCATCATGAATCAGCTCATTCCCCATGGCTATGTGATACACGCCTGTCATAGAAGCAACCGGAAAGGAGGAGGAGTCCTAATTCTCTCAAAAAGTAATCTCCAGCTCCAATTACTAGCCTCAATGAGTATCCTGCACATGGACACAATATCTAAAGCCAACAAATATATTAACATAAACCTTATTTACAGAGCTCCTTCTTCACCCCCAGATGACCTATCCAACATCATAGACCTTGCATGTAACCCTGGCAGTCCAAATAAACCTAACTGGCTGTTTGGAGATTTTAACCTCGCCTCAATGCAGCCTAACTACTCCGATATATTCCTTGACACCTTGAAAAGCCTTGGTTACACCCAGCTGGTGAACTCTCCAACTCATCTTAAGGGTAATGCCCTCGATCTCATCTTTGCCCCTCAGTCTGATTTAATTAAGGATATTTGCCTATCATCCACACCAGTCCCATGGTCAGACCATAATGTGATCTCATTCCAAATCCCATACCAGAATAACCAAACTTCAACCAACCAAGCAAAGTCAATCTCCATAGGACAAAAAACTCGTTTCAAATCCTTGGACAGAGATGATTTCCTCAACAATACCCTCCCAGCAATCCTTCAACCAGCGCACAACCTCGATGAGATGATCCATAGATGGAACTCCACTCTTGCCTCTTGTTCACAACTACCTTCAGACAAAAGGGAATCAGCATCCAACAAACAACCACGATATAGAAAACCAGCCCCTTGGTTCTCTGCTGAACTACGTACATCGCTTCAGCTCTTAAGAAGGCAAGAAAGAAAATGGCGCAAATCTCGCTCTACGTCTGACAAATCAGAGTATGAGAACACCCTGAAAGAACACCATGAAAAAGTCTACAAAAAAATTAGAGAGCACCACACTGATACCCTCCTTAGATCATTGAATAAACCGCGAGACCTCTTTAGCATAGCTAAAGCACTAATCAAGACACCATCCATCAACGAAACAGTGTCTATCCAACCTCAGTCATTCGCTGAGTACTTACAATCTAAAGTGATAAAAACAAATCTTACACAAAGCACTACACCATGCCTCCTCCTCCCCCAGATACTTCAACCACTGACAAAATTCACACCCCCTTCAGAGAAGTACATTGCTGAAATTATTGCCAACCTCAACACCACTACTGCGCCAAATGATCCTTGTCCTTCACATTGGATAAGATCGATGCGTGGGGAACTTAGCCCAGCGCTAGTCTACATCATGGAACTCTCATTTTCAACGGGAACATTCCCTGAAATACTGAAACATACCTCCATACGACCTCTCTTGAAAAACAATAAACTTGACCCAGCAAAGACAGACTCATACCGCCCGATTTCAAGTATACCCTATCTAGCCAAACTCATAGAGAAGGTGGTCCAAATGCAACTACAACAACATATTGACATATCAGCCCCTCTTGACCCTTCCCAACATGGATTCCGTGAGTCACATGGTGTTGAGACTCTACTCACAGTTCTCATCAATACATTATCCAGAGGGATTGACAAAATTGAGAATGGATATGCGCTCATATTTCTTGACATAGCAGCGGCATTCGATTCTGTTAACCATGTACAACTTCTCGCCCGCCTACAGGAAAAGGGGATTCACAGCCTTGCCTTGAAATGGTGCAAATCCTATCTCATGAACCGCTCGCAACAAGTACGGATAGGTCCCTCAACATCGGAACCTTTCCAGCAGCAACAAGGAGTACCCCAAGGATCATCTCTGTCGGCTCTACTATTTAACATTTATATGCAGCCCATCTGTGATATCATCCATTCTTTTAACATCTCTAGCCTTATCTATGCGGATGATGTATTGATCTTCGCTCCAATTAAAATCAAGCAACCAAACCTTACTCCACTTATTGATTGCTTCAACGCAATTACTGATTGGCTCCTGTCCCAAAATCTTCGTATAAACTTTAAAAAAACTGAAGTCCTTTTCATAACCAGGAATAAAGACTTCTCCCCACCCACTTCACTAAAGGTCCGCGATGCTGAGCTCCGCTGCAAGCTGGTAATACGATATTTGGGGATTACAATGGACCAGCAACTTAACTTTAAAGAGCATATAAAGAATACCACTAAGTCCATTTACAACAAAATAAGGACTCTAAGACATTTAAGACCTCTACTTGCCCCCGACGACTTCAGAACAGTATTTCAAACACTAGTGATGCCACACTTTGATTACGCCAACATCATCCTACATGGACTCCCTAAGAGCTCTATAAATCCTCTTCAAATTGCAATGAACACAGCAGCCCGCGTTCTCTACGGCATCTCTAGAAAAGACCACATAACTCCCATACTTATGGAACTACATTGGTTGCCAGTACAATCCAGAATCATCTACAAGGCATTAATACTGACATTCAAAGCAATTAACTGGATATCTTCCACATCCCTATCATCACTCCTGATCAGTATACCCACTAACAGACTGAGGAGATCAACAACCAATAATACTCTATCTATACCACCTGAGTCCATCAAATGTACTCAAACAACAAGAAACAAAGCATTTACTCTATATGTTCCTAAGTGCTGGAATAATCTCCCACCCCATATAAGATCAATTACTGACCTCTCGCAATTCAGAAAGGCCATTAAACATCACCTGTTCTGCCTTCACTTTACCCACACTGACTCAGTCCATCCACTTCAAACACCTCTTATCACTCACACAGCATCTGACATACCAACAACATAACCCCACTGACTTAAAAGAATACACCATCAAGATCTTACATAGTCTCCATGAACACTTTACAATTCGATTACACAATATAGTTTAAATAACCTACATGTGTCTCTTATGTATATAGTTACCCTGTTACTTCCAAGTTAATATCCCTGTTTAATGTAAGCAAAAGATTTTGTTCTATTGCAAATGTTGTTACAATGTAAACCGCGCTGATTCTAAATAGCGCGGTATATAAGAATTTGTAATAAATAAAATAATAAATAAATAAATAAATAAAGAACTTCTGTCTTTTTATAATTTATATTCCGGTTGTATTCAGATAGCCATGAAGCTATTTCATCAAAGCATATGGGTATTTTGGTCTGATCAGGGTTGCTAGTGTCAAATGGGGAGTATAACATTATGTCATCTGCATATGTGTGGTAGTAGATGTTATGTTTTTGGATTATTTCATAGATAGGCTGTAAGTAGAGGTTAAAAAGTAGGGCTGATAGGGCGGATCATTGAGGGATTCCCTGTAGTTGAAGATAAGGCTTTGATGAGCTAGGACCAATTTTTATTTGCTGCTTCCTGCCAGATATGATGCGAACCATTATAGTGGAGTGCCTTTAATACCCAGAGCTTGCAGTCTGTTAAGTAGTAGATGATGGCATATGGAGTCAAACACAGAGGCTATGTCTAGGAAGATCATTATGAGGGCTGTTTTCCATTTGTCAGTCCTCCTTATCATCCTATCCATTAGTGCTTTGAGTAGTCTCTACTCCATGGTTTTTCCAGAAGCCATATTGTTGCAGGTCGAGTGGTGAGTGTATTTCAGTGTAGTCCGGTAATTGGTTTAGGACTATTTTTTTCTATTATTTAGCTAACAGGGGGAGACTCAAAATAGGTCTGTATGAACTAGGGTCTGATTTGTCTAATGTGCTTTTTAGAATAGGCCGTATTGATGCGTTTTTTTAGGTCTTTAGGCATGTAACTGGTTTCCAGACATAACTGTATAATTTTGAGTATTACAGGGGAGAGTTCCTCATGTGATATTTTCATCCAGCTTACTGGACAAGGGTCATTGGCTGATGTGGTTGTATTTAGATCAGCTATTATTTTTTGTAGCTGGTTTGAAGATATCTTTGAGAATGTTGTCCATTCAGTGGTAGATTTGAGGTGGTTGTAGTTAGTTGTGATGGTCAGTGTGGAGATCTTTCCTATTTTTCCCATGTAGTATTGTGCAGTTGCTTCTGGTGAAAGTGTAGGCTCATCTTGAATCTGTGGTTTGATTAGGAATTTGATAATGCTGAAGAGTTCTTTCAGTTTGTTAAGTGAGAACTTGATGAGTTTTGAGTGGTATTCTTTCTTGTTTCTGTTGATGGATTCACGGTACTCCTCTAATTTTTTCATATAGTTTATTTGTGTTTCATGTTGTTTTGTTCATCTCCAGATCCTTTCCAGTTTTCTCAGGTGCTTTTTCTGGTTTCTGAGGTCTTGTGTGTACCATACTTCACTCATTTTATTTTTTCTAGGTATTTGTGAGCTGTCCTTTTCAATTGCTGCATTTTGTATGATTCAATTCAGGTTCTCTAGGACTGTGTCAATTTTGGTGGAGTCTGACATAAGTTGTGGTGTGATTTCATCTAGGAATAACTTCTTGTCAAATTTGCAATATCGTTGAAGTGCAGCAGTAGTATGTGTGTTGTTTATGTTTAATGCTTGGTATTGTATGTCAAAGTTAATTGTATGTAAAAGTGGTCCGACCAGGGGACAGGCTGGATTTGTAGTGATTGATAAGTCTGTTTGTTCAGAGTTTCTCTGGGTATGAAGATGAGATCCAGGGTGTTTCCTCTTAGGTGTGTGGGTTTCTGTATGATTTGTTCATATCCTAGTGCATCCATTGCATCTAGGAATGCTTGTGAAATTCCTTTGGGAGCAGTTGTTAGGTTGAGGTCACCCAGTAGAATGATTTGTTTGTGGGGAGTAGTGTTTGAGCAGAGTGTTTCAAGTATGACTGATACTTTTTTGGACTTGTTGAGTGGGGTCTGTATGTTAGGATGAATGTGGTGTGTCTGTTTTCAATCATGAGAATGTCAATGCTTGATGTATTCACTGCTGCTACTGTTCGAGTCTTCAGTTCTTTTTTTGCTATTATACATACCCCTCCTCCTCTTCTTTTCTTTCTCTGGCAGCTTTAATATGTTATAATCATCAGGTTTTAACTGATTAGTAGGACCGTATCGTTGGAAGATAGCCATGATTCTCTCATGAACATGAGGTTGAGGTTATTGTTGTCAGTGTAGTCTGTTAGAATTGGGATCTTGTTCCTAGCAAAGCGGGGATTGATGATGGAGCATTTCAAATGTTGTGTGTCTGGAATATGCGTGTTGCGTATTTGTTTTGGACAGTAAGTTTGGATTGGTAGGAGTCTGCATGTTGTATGTAGGATATTTGCGATACCATGTATTGCCCTTTGTTAATACCGTTCTGTGTTGATAGGGGATATGAATGACGTGTATATGGTAGGTGTGTTGCGTGTATGCGTGAGATTGGGATGCAATGGTTAGTATTCCAATTATAGTTATGGTTATTGTGAATGGTTTAAGATCCATTGTTCCCTATTATTTTCACAGTTGAAGGTCAGTTGGAGGTGTTCAGGTTGATTAGAATCTCCAGGAACAAGCAGGAATAAGTCCTCACATATGGGTACGTCGGTACCGACGGAGCCCGTGCGGGAAAGCTCCCCAGCTTCTTAGAATAGAAGCTTTTGGGACCTCCCACTGCACATGCGCACTGCCTTCCCGCCTTCCTGAACAGCTCTCCTCAGTTTCTCTTTTTCCCGCGGAGCCAGCAGGTCGTGTTCCTGTCACCGCTGAAGAAATTGTTATTTTATTTGTTTCTTTAGACCGCGTACCTGCCTTCCCCATACCGATACCGGTATCGCCGGTCTTTTCTTTCTTTCTTTAAAAAATTATAATTTCTTTTTCTTATTTTTTAGCTTTTTGGTCACTTCAGAGAGGCCTCTCGGCCTACTCAATTTCTCCTCATGGAGAAGCCCAGCCCCTGGATTTAAGAAGTGTACACAAATGTAATGCTGTTATTTCAGTCACAGACACCCATGACTGGTGTCTGAAATGTTTGGGGCCTGACCATTCCATACCGGACTGCCCATCTTGCTCACACATTCTAAACGTGGGCTGCAGAAACCGGGCCAAACAAATTCCATGTGCTGTTTGCTTCAGAGAATACAGCATCACAGTCATCCAGGTCTTCTTCTCCGGATGGATCTCAGGTAACCAAACCTTCTGTGGGCAAGTCCTCAAAGAGCAAATCTCCTTCAAAGCATCGAGAGGCCTCTTAGCTTAGAACTTGAGGACCCTGCCCAGCCAAACAACCCCGGCGGGAAGTCCAACTTCCAAAAACGCCAATTCAGGGGTCTCAGGTTGATATCGATGCTACGGCCTCGACAGATCACCTGTTAGCCTGCTCTGGGGTACCGGGTCACTCCGGTACCGACATCCAGGCAGCTATGGCGTCCATGGGCGATACGGTACAGTCCATGCAGCAGGCCGTCATGGCTTTCATTAAAGCTGCAACGCCCATCGGTTCCGCTTTCAGCGGTTCCGGGCCCGATACCGGATCGTCCGCCATGCCGGTATCGAGGCCGTCCACCTCTAAACGCAAGTCGGTACCGTATGGGCTTTCGCTCCATACCGGTTCCATACCCGATACGCCCGATATCGATACCGATCGGTACGCGTATCGTGCGTTTAGAGGAAAGCACCGATTCCTCTGAGGATTTTCAACTCCTCTGATGTTTCTGCTGAGTTTTCACTCTACTTTCATGATGTGGCCTCTTCTCCTTAAAGGAGTATGTCCCCTCCAGAGGTTTTGTACTTCCAGGACTTTGTTTTTGATATGGCTACAGCCGTTTCTATTACCACATCCTCTGAAAAAAGGAACCCAGATCCAAAAAAACTGGATATTTTGGGATACTCAAAGGCCCTAGGAGGCAGTTACCATGCCTATCCCATGAAATCCTTCAAGAACAACTGATGGATTTCTGGGAAAATCCTTTGACTTTGTCTCCTTATTCCCGTAGGTTGGACACCATGTATAGGGTCCCTCCTTCTCCTGGTTTCCAAAAGACTCAATTGCCCCCACCACTCTATTGTGGTGAAGTCTGCAATGAAGAAGATTAGGAGTACCAAAAGGCACTCTTCCACCCCTCCAGGACGGGAATGTAAGACTTTGGGACTCTTTTGGTAGGAAAATTTTCCAGGCTAGTATGCTTATAGCCAGGATTAATTCCTACAGTCTCTATATGGGCATGTGTTCCTGGAGGAACTTGCCAATAAGGTGCGGCTTTTTGCCCCCTTTATCCCTGAGGATAAATAGCAGGGATTCCTTTCCCTAGTGAAACAACTCTTAGAGGTTTCTAAGTTCTCTAATAGGGCAGCATATGATTCCTTTGAGGGAGCCAGTAGGGCTTCGGGCATTGCTATTGCAGCCCGACGTCTTGCTTGGCTCCAGGCCTCTGATCTGGAACCTTGGGTTTCTAGATGGCTTACGGAATCTGCCCTGTACAGGTGAGAAACTTATTTTGGGGGAAGAGTGGCAAATCAAAGCCACCCAGATGGATGCTGAAAATGCCACCTTGGAAAGACTTTCAAAGTCCACTTCAATTCCTACTAAGAAAAGTCTTTTACAAGGCCTTACTATAAGAAGGCCAGAGTTGCTTCAAATACTGGCCAGCAGTCTTCTCAACCTCGCTATAACTGCTAAGCGTCAGCAATCCAAACAAGCACGAGCTAAGCCTGCAGCAGCTACTGTAGCTCAGCAGGCTCCAACCCTCAGGGGTTTTGACTTGCTCCTAGGGAACTTGCCACTTCTGGTTCTAAACACAACCAGAACCTCTCACCATACCCGGAAGGTTTGGTCACTTTGCTCCCAGATGGGAACAAATCACAACAGAACAATGGACCCTCTCTATCCATTCGAGAGGGTTACAAACTTCATTTCTCCAGCCTTCCTCCCCATCATATGGTGAGACCATTCAATTCTCCCCCATCTCTCCTAACCCTGTTGGGTCAAGAGGTTTTCCTCTCTTCTTGCCCAAGGGGCCATAGAAGAGGTTCCTCTTCCTCAACAAGGGTCCGGTTTCTACTCCCCTTATTTTCTCATTCCAAAGAAGACAGGGGGATTCAGACCAATCCTAGATCTGAGAGAATTGAACAAATTTTCTCTTCAAGGAGAAAATTCAAAATGCTGTCTCTCGCATTCTCCTTCCTTACCTCCAAGGTCAGAACTGGCTTTGTTCTCTAGACCTACAGGATGCGTATACACATATACTCATCCATCCATCCCACAGAAAGTATCTTCGCTTTCTGTTTCAGGGAAAACATTTCCAATACAGAGTACTCCCCCTTCGGTCTAGCCCTCTGCTCCAAGAGTATTCAATAAATGCATGGCAGTCGTAGCCGCCTTTCTAAGAGGCATGGGAATCTTTGTCTTCCCATATCTGGACGACTGGCTCATCCGAGCTCCAACTCAGTCACAGGCCCAGATTTCCCTGGACCACACAAGGAGCCTTTTGCAGTATCTGGGACTGGTAGTAAACCTTCCCAAGTCCCAACTCATCCCTACTCAATCTCTAGAATTCATAGGGGCCCAGTGGGACACCCATCAACTGCAAGGGCCTACCCTTCCACAATGTTCGAGGCCAGCGCCTCCTGAGTTTGGCCTCCCAAGCTCAGTCCAGCACTCACTTGACAGCCAGGGAAATGCTACGCCTACTGGTCATATGGCCTCCACAGTGCATGTGGTGCCCTATGCTCGTCTTCATATGAGAGCAGCTCAATGGACCTGGCCACTCAGTGGACTCAGGCGTCAGGAGCGCTCTCAGACCAAATACAAACCTCCCGATCGTCTGTTTTGGTCCCTCCACTGGTGGACTTCCACCAAGAATCTGTTGTTGGGGGCTCCATTTCAACCATTGCTACCCCAAGCAACCCTCACAACAGATGCCTCCCCAAAACAGGGTGGGGAGCCCATCTGCAAACTCTCTCCACTCAGGGCACTTGGTCTCTACAGGAGACCACCCTTCATATCAATCTTCTGGAACTGCGAGCAATTTACCTTGCCCTCAAGGGTCTTCCACTCCCTCCTAGCCAACCTCACTGTCCTAGTTCAGACGGACAATCAGGTGGCCATGTTGTACATAAACAAACAAGGAGGGACGGGCTCTCTGTCGCTTTGCAACGAAGCTCTAAGACTATGGGCCTTCGCCAGAGAGCATCAGATTCACCTGCTAGCAGTGTATCTCCCAGGAGTTCAAAACTCTCGGGCAGACAGGCTCAGTCGAGTTCTGCTGCCACACGAATGGTCCCCTACATTTGGACCAAATAAACCGAATCTTTCAGGAATGGGGGACCCCCGGACATAGACCTCTTTGCAAGTCCGTGGAATGCCAAACTTCCCCGGTTCAGTTCCAGAACTCAGTGTCAGGGATCTCAGGCTACGGACGCCTTCTCCTGAATTGGAATCAGGCATTCCTATATGCCTTTCCCCCTTCCTTTGATTCCCAAGACTCTTTCAACTCCAGAGGGGATCATGGAACTATGATCCTCATAGCTCCACGCTGGCCACCGCCAAGTGTTGGTTCCCTCTACTTCTACAGCTCTCCCAGGGATCCTACTTGGATCTGGGAGCTGCGCCAGACCTCCTGTCACAGGAGTAGGGGACTTTGTGGCACACAAACCCAAATTACCTACATCTCAGTGCTTGGTACTGAAGGCTTAAGCCTTCAAGACTTTCATCTTTCCCAACCAGTGAAAGATATCCTTTCTGCCTCTAGGAAACCCTCTACCAGGCGTTACTATGCTTTCAATTGGAAACGTTTTTCAATTTGGTGTGATATGCAGGGTATTGACAATCTGTCAATTACTTTGAATTCTCTTATTTATTATATAATGAATATATCCAATTCAGGCATAAAGAAGAATTCGGTAAGAGTACATTTAAGTGCTATTGCATCATCCTGTAAACATATAAATGGCCGACCTATCTCCTCTCATCCTCGTGTTGCAAGATTCATGAGAGGCCTGACTCTCACTAAACCTCCCATCAGACCACCCCCGGTCGCATGGGATTTGAATCTAGTGCTCGGTCAACTTATGAAGCCACCTTTTGAGCCAATGTTTTCCACCCTCCTTGAAATTTCTTTCCTGGAAGGTCATCTTCCTCATTGCAGTCACTTCGGCTCGCCGCATCAGTGAGCTGCAGGCTTAGTGGCTAATCCACCTTACACAAGATTTCATCATGATAAGGTGGTCCTTTAGGACGAATCCCCACTTTATGCCTAAAGTGGTCTCGCCTTTTTCATCTTAATCAAGAGGTATATCTACCTGTCTTTTTCCAGCTCCTCATGCATCCAATGCAGAGAGGAACCTTCATACTCTGGATTGTAAAAGAGCTCTCGCTTTTTACCTTAATAGGACTCAGCCACATCGAAAGTCTTCTCAACTTTTTGTGGCCTTTGATCCTTCCCATTTGGGACTTCCAGTCTCCAAGCGTACACTTTCCAATTGGATTGCTCAGTGTATTTCTTTGGCTTACCAGAGCAAAAACATTTCTCTGGAAGGCCATGTCACTGCTCACAATGTGAGGGCCATGGCAACTTCTATGGCTCATCTGCACTCTGTTTCCATAGATCAGATCTGTCGAGCCGCTACCTGGGCCTCGGTTCATACCTTCACAGCCCATTACTGTTTGGACAAGGGACTCCCGCCGGGATGCCTTGTTTGGCCAGCTGTCCTCAAGCACCTGTTCCATTCCTAAACAACTCCTGCCCCCTTCCCAGAATGGATGCCTGAGATCCATACGAAGATGGCGAACCTTTACAGGGGATCCCAATGCATCTAAGCTAGGGAGTCCCCATTTGTTAGTACTTATTCCTGCTTGTTACTGGAGATAGCACAGTTACTTACCTGTAACAGGTGATCTCTGGGAACAGCAGGAATTAGTCCTCACAACCCACCCACCTCCCCTAGGAGTTGTATCTTTTATATATATCTCTTCCTGTCCTCTCTCTGTTGACTCAGCTATAAACTCGAAACTGAGGAGAGCTGTTCAGGAAGGCGGGAAGGCAGTGCGCATGTGCAGTGGGAGGTCCCAAAAGCTTCTATTCTAAGAAGCTGGGGAGCTTTCCCGCACGGGCTCCGTCGGTACCGACGTACCCATATGTGAGGACTAATTCCTGCTGTTCCCAGAGATCACCTGTTACAGGTAAGTAACTGTGCTTTCTAGTCTGGTGGTTCTAGTAAGCTTTGTGTATGATCTGACAATCAATCTTACAGGTCTGCTTAACGAGTGCCTAATCTAATTGGACAACTTATGACTGGCTAGATTTTGGAGAACTTTCATCTGAGCCCAGAGGCCCAGCTTTTCACGCTGTGTTATTCTTGGGCCTTCTTTATACTGGTCTGTAAAGATAAAACTCCTGTAGGTGGAGTACGATGAGTGTGGTGGTTAGTTAAAGTTATAGACCATCCCAAAAGAATTGTAGCAAATAGAGTATCTTTTCTTAACTCTTAAGTTAATTAATCTTTGTATTCATCAACTCCAGACAGCAACACTCTGCTCTTCAAATATTAGTCTTTAGATGTCATCAGACACAAACCTTTCATAAAATGCTAAAGGAACTAATTTGTCTGTAGTCTTTCTACAATAATAGTTTCCTGATCAATATCATCATTGCTCCTTTTACACTCTTTTTGGTTTTTTAAGGCTTTTTTAAACCTTTTCTTTCATTACTCAAGTGCTCTTCCCAGTCTGTGAACACCAATAAAATTTCAAAGCTTATCTTGACTTCCTTGATTTCTGAACAAACTGTCCAATTAGCCACTGTTTCCAAATCACTGTACCAAATGCGAAATGTCATCTCTGATCTCGGCTGACGGTTTCACCAAAGGTATGGCTTCAAGCGGGAGTTCTGAATAAGTTATAGAAGAAATGTGAAGAACATGGCACAGTTAAAACATTCCAAAATACATTGAAAGTGCATCAAAAATACTACACTGTTATACTTTAACCAGTCGGCACTAGGGTTGCCAACTTTTTCACCGAGAAAAACCCGACACCTGTGGCTCGCCATGCTCCACCCATTCTCCACCCCTAGTCCTACCCCTACCCCGCCCCCAGCCCCACCCATGCTGCACCCCAGCCCCACCCACAAAAATTTCCGAGGATAAGTGTAGGCTAACTCCCTTGGTCACATAATAATTAAACTGGGAACTCCAAAAGCCAAACATGAAATGTACAACACTGGAGAAATAAAACTATAAAGTAATTTCCTCTTGCACTAAACAAAAACGCAAAGATGTTAGCAATAACACTTCCCAGACCAGACATATTCCAGTTAATAAATTCAAAATAAGAAGTATTTTTCTACCTTCTGTTTGGGCATTTTATTTTTCGGTTGCAATTGCTCCAGTCACTTTCTTCTGGTTTCTTCGTGTCTTCTGCGAGCTGTCCATTTGTCCTTTCTTCTCTTTTAGATGTTTTCCATTCTCTCTATATATCTGCTTTAACATACTGATCATTTCCCTTTTGCTGTTTCCCCATTTCTTTCCTTATTCCTTTATTATCCACTCAAAATTCACCCTTCCATTCTCAATCCCCTCTTACTCTCCCAATACCCGGCCCATCGTAGACTTTTCTTTCACACAAAATATCTTTTCCCCTCTCCATTCTCATTTCCCATCCCTTCTAGTCCTCCCCCAAAATCAGCTCCCTTATATTTCTAGACCCACCCAGCATCCGCTCCCTTCTAGTCCCATTCTCCCATGCCCCCACATCAGCCCATTTCCAGTCCTATTCTAGCCCATCACCCATTTGCAGCCCAAACTCCCCCCATCAGCCCATTTCCAGTCCTAGCCCCACATATGCTCTTTTCCAGTTCCATTCCAGCCCCCCACTTTCCACTCTAAGCTCCCCCATCAGCCAATTTCCAATTCTAGCCCCCTCTTCAGCCCACCTCCAGTCCTATTCCAGCCCCCATCAACCCATTTCCAGTCCTATTCCAGCTCTTCATCAGCCCATTTACAGTGCTAGCCCTCCCATCACAGGCCATTTCCAGTCCAAGTCCCCCCCATCACAGCCTCTTTCCAGTCCTAGCCCCCCACCATCACAGCCCATTTGCAGTCCTAGTCCCCCCATCACAGCCCATTTGCAGTCCTAGACTCCCCCATCACAGCCCATTTCCAGCAAGTTCCCCCACCATAGCCATTTCCAGTCCAGTTCCCCCCCTATCACAGCCCATTTCCAGTCCAGGCCCCCCCCCCATCACAGCCCATTTCCAGTCCAGGTTCCCCCCCCCCAAAGCCCATTTCCAGTCCAGGTTCCCCCCATCCCCGCCCCTTTTTAGTCCTCGCCCCCCCCATCACAGCCCATTCAGTCCTTGGCCTCCCCCCCCCCCCCCGACCAGCCCCGTGGCTGTCTGAAGGCCTTCAGAGGGAGCCGGGGAAGCCCGTGCGAAGCGCTTGCTCCCTCTGTACAACTGCCAGCGTGAAGATCCTTTTCCCTCATGCTGACGGCTGTTTGTGTGAAGCCACGATTGCTGGGACTCCTGGGAGAGTTTAAAGGCAATACCCTTTAACCTTTCCCAGCATTCGCGGCTTCACACAAAGAGCCGCCAGCGTGAGGGAAAAGTATCTTCACGCTGGCGGTTGTACAGAGGGAGCCGGGGCCTCGCGCGGGCTTCCCTGGCTCCCTCCTCCGCGGACTTCGGGAGTCGGGAGAAAAGCCATTTTTTTGCTCTGCCCGCTCCCTATCTTGCGACCAGAGCAAAAAAACGGCTTTTCAAGGGCCGGTTTTACATCTGTGCCGGCAGCCGGCCTGGCCATGGAAAACCAGCCAGGCTGGCTGAAAACCAGCCGGTTGGCAACCCTAGTGGACAAGTGCAAGGTTGGCAACCCTAGTGGACAAGTGCAAGGAAAACCTAGTGGACAAGTGCAAGGTTATGCACCTAGGGAAGAACAACCCAAACTATGGTTACACGATGCAAGGTTCCACATTACGAACCACCACCCAGGAAAAAGATTTAGGCGTCATTGTGGATACCATGTTAAAACCCTCGGCCCAGTGTGCAGCAGCGGCCAAGAGAGCAAATAGAATGTTAGGTATGATAAGGAAAGGAATGGAAAATAAAACAAAATATATTATAATGCCTCTATATCGTTCCATGGTGAGACCGCACCTTGAATATTGTGTGCAATTCTGGTCGCCGTATCTTAAAAAGGATATAGCGATTTTAGAAAAGGTACAGAGAAGAGCCACCAAAATGGTAAAGGGGATGGAAGGATACTCCTATGAAGAAAGGCTAAAAAGGTTAGGGCTCTTTAACCTGGAAAAGAGACGGCTGAGGGGAGATATGATAGAAGTCTATAAATTAATGAACGGAGTGGAACGGGTAAACGTAGATCGATTGTTTACCTTATCAGAATATAGAAAGACTAGGGGACATGCAATGAAGCTACAGGGTAAACTATTTAAGACTAATAAAATAAAATATTTTTTCACTCAACGTGTAATTAAACTCTGGAATTTGTTACCGAAGGATGTAGTAAATGCTGTTAGTGTAGCTGGGTTTAAAAAAGGTTTGGACAAGTTCCTGGAGGAAAGGTCCATAAACCATTATTAAGAAGTGACCGAAGATATCAATGCTTGACCCAGTACAAGCATTGTGGAACTTGTGTCTCTTGGGGAAACTGCTAGGTACATATGACCTAGATTGGCCACTGTTGGAAAAAGAATACTGGGCTTGATGGACCTTGGTCTGACCCAGTATGGCATATCTTATGTTCTTATGTTCTTATGTAGGAGCAACAGGAATGGCTGGATAGTTCGGTCACAGAGGCAGAGGTGTTGAAAGGACTGGTTGGATTTTCATTGGAGTTTTATAACGTATTCAGAAGCATTCTCTCCCCTATCCTGAGTAGAGTATTCAACAAGGTCAGAGAGGAGGGGCAGGTGCCAGCCTCGTTTCTAGAGGCTGTCCTGCCCCCGCCTAGGACCGGTGACTCTAGAGCAAGGGTGACCTCTACTTTGTCTTCAAGTGTCCTTTTTGACTAAGGTAGCAGCAAGGGACGCTGGGAGTTGTAGTCTAGGTTTACTATCAAACAAAGGTGTTGTGGCACGAGGGTCATTTGAACAGATACATTTTTATTTGGGGGTTTTCCCTTTCACACATAGATTCTTGGCTCAATGCATGACACGGATTACTTTCCAAAACAATAGGAAACAGGAGCAATTCAAAGTTAGAAAATAAAGCAAATGGCAAACTGTTTCTTCACAGCAAACATTCAGGAGAAAACAACTTTGCATTACCTTCATGCAAAGGTTGTCTAACGTAGGTCCAAGTGATCAATCTCACATAAAGAACAATCCATCTCACAGATATCAGTTGTATCAGGAGTGCTTTCTACGTCAACAATCATCTCCTCGCTGCAATCATTATAATTCTGCTTAGGGGAACTTCTAGACTGCAGGTCACTGAGAACTGCTTGCAGCTGTTCAATAAAGTTGTCCCTCTGATTGGCAGTAACTTTCTCTAGTGCAAGAAACTGATTCTTACGTAAGCTCTTAGCAACAGCCTTTACATCTGTTTCAAAACACTTACTAAGAATGTTTCTGACTGGAACTGTTTTCGCAGCAGTGCTATCTCTGCTCTTGTTAGCACTGTTCTTTAACTGCTGTACAATCTCCTCAGCAAGTCTCTGGCTAGGAATTATGGCAGACGTACCTTTCTCATTTGCACTGCCCTTTCTGTAATCAGAGCTTTCCTCCCTCGTATAAGTAAACTCTTCTACCTTTTCTTCAGGTAGTTTCCACAGAAGTTTTGGCTTTCTTCTAGTGCTCCTGAGGTAAAGGAAATGGACCTTCCAGAATCCTCCTTTGCTAGTTCTGGGTTCCAGTTTCCCTCTTTGCTGCTCTCCTCTTTGCCTTCCTTGCCTGCGTTGCTCTGTCTGCTGTCGTTGCTTCTGAGTGCTCTCTCTCTCACCACCTCTCCTGAACTCTAGCTCTGAAGCAGGTTTAAAACGTCTTCCTTCAGCAGCCATAACCCTCTGGCTACTCATGTGCAACTCATTAGAGCTCCACTCAGCTCCTACGTCACTGCTATAGCTGGGCTTAGTTCTAGTTAGAAGCTTTCGGTTTCTGTGGGAACCTGACTTGCCCTTACTCTTAAAGTTGCAGTGCTCATTATTTTCCCAATCCATCTGCTCAGCATTGCTGTCATTATCACATATTCCCCCCCTTAAGATATTACAGGCTGGGTTGATGACATCATCGCAGCATGTAATCCTACATAAGCTATTGATGTCCTTCCTGTTCTCCGGGTATCTATGGGAATGTGTAGCCAGCTGGGAGAGTGACACCCTTTCATACCATGGGCTTAGCAGATTAACGTGGTAAATCTGCCTGCGGCCTCTCCTATTTTGTATGGCATAGGTCACGGGACCTACCTGTTCTACTACTCGGAAGGGCCCTTTCCACTGCCTTTCACACTTGGGTACAGCTCCGGGCACCCTGACAATAACCTTTTCGCCTATAGCCAACTGTCGAGGCTTGGTATTGCGGTCGTAGTAATTCTTTTGTTTCTGTTGACTAGCCTTTAGGTTACTTTCTGCTATTTGGGAGGTTCGTGCTAAACGACCTCTTAAGTCCCTCAAAAACTGGGGCACAGCAATTTCCTCGGCTCCAGGTTCTACCCACTGTTCCCAGAGGATATCGAGGATACCTCTGGGTGAGCGTCCATACATCAGTTCGTATGGGGAGGTTCCTAGGGACGCTTGCTTCCTTTCCCTGCATGCGTACAGCACAAAGGGAAGCAGAGTGTCCCACTCTTTCATTTGTCCCTCCAACCCCCGTCTTAGCATACTCTTCAACATCTGGTTAAATCTTTCAACTAACCCGTTTGATTGCGGGTGGTAGGCTGCAGTCTTTACATGTCGGATGCCGAAGGCATCCCACACCCTAGTTAGGTAACGCGACATGAAATTACTGCCACGATCGGTCAATACTGCTTTCGGGAACCCCACCTCACAGAACAATTTTATTAGTTCTGCTGCCACCGTATGGGCTGAAATGCTTCGTAAGGGAACTGCCCAGGGGAATCTCGTCGCATGATCCACCATAACTAATATGTATTGGTAGCCGCGCGGCGTTCTAATCATAGGACCCACTATGTCTACTGCTATTCTGTGTATGGGTACCGCAATTACTGGTACCGGAATCAGTGGTACTTCCGTTGGCTTAATTGGGGTAACCCTCTGGCAAGACGGACAGGCCTCACAAAACTTAGTAGTCTCTTTAAATACGCCTGGCCAATAGAATCGGGCTAATACCTGATCTAAGGTTCCTTGAATGCCTTTATGCCCTCCTATGGGATGATCGTGGGCAAGTCTTAATACCAGGGCTCTAAATGTAGTGGGTATTACCAGTTGCTTGCGTGTATTACCAGTAGCTGGCTCTAAACTCTCCCTGAATAGAATACCCTCATCCAGGAAAAACCTTGGCAATGTATCCCTTCCTTCTTGGGCGTATTTAAAAGCTTGACTAAGTGCTGGATCGGCCTGTTGCTCTTTTGGAAATGAGGGGAACTTGTCCATCAACTCAGCGGGGACCCATGGTAATTCTAACCCTGCCCGTATCTCTGCTCTATTCTGAGAGCGAGTCTGGCGTTCCCTGCGTTTTTCTCCCTTACTCTTTTTGTTTTTATTCCCTGGAGTATTGATCAGGTCTTCATGAGAAGGTAAATCTATCTGCCCTGCCGTTGAAGATTCTCCTTCCTCTAAGGCTTTAGACTGATTTCTCGTGGAAACCATCCCCTCTCTTATCTGTACCTGCTGTTGAATACCTTTTTGAAAATGTGGCCAGTCTCGGCCCAGTACTAATTCGTGTGACAAGTGTGGAACTATGGCCAGTGGAATCTCTCTTTCTATTCCAAATCCTTTTATTAGGACTTTGTAAATAGGGTATGAGGATGCCGCGCCATGCACACAGCGGATTTTTACAGTGCCACTGGGTAGACAAGGTATGGTTTTACTTTGGGCTTCTATCTTTTGCCAAAGGCTTTGGGAAACCATACTCTGATCGGAACCAGAATCTAGTAAGGCATTCATATTCACTCCCTGGACTGTTACTGCCAAGAGGAAACCCTCTCTAACCTGTCCTGGGTTAGTGGTTACTAGCGCTATTTTTACCTTACAGTTACGCTGTAAATGATCATCACTGCCACATTTAAAGCATGTTTTCCTTACATATTTTTCTCTACATTCAGGTAAACATAATGCATTAACATTCATTGCTTTTTCCTTCCTTTCTGAAAATGCATTGGCTGCCTTCCGAGAAGCTATGCTTTTCTCCTGCGCGTTCCCTTCTGCTTCAAGTAATCGCTCAGTGAGCATGGTCGCCTCCTGGGAGCTTTTGCAACCAAAGTCAGGAAAGTGCGGACATTTTCAGGGACAGCATTCATGTATTGTTCCAGTATTATACTGTCTAACACTGATTCAAGGCTCTTACCATCCGGTTCTAGCCATTTGTTTACCAGTCCCTTAAGACGGTGGTATAACGCTCTAGGTGTTTCACCGGGCATTAATTTAGTATCCCTAAATAAATGGTGGTACACCGAGGGAGTTAGACCTATCCTATCTTTGATAGCTCTTTTAACCTCGTCATAATCATTGGCTAAATTTGGTGGTACGGTTTGGTAAGCAGTCAATACCTCACCGGTGAGAGACATTGCCAACCTGATCGCCCATTGGTCTTTAGGCCAATTTATCAAGTGAGCAACTCATACAAATGTTTCAAGATAATCATCCAGATTGTCTCTATCAGTTAACTGTCCAAAGTCCCATGCTTCCCTGGACCAGGGTCCTAAAGCATGAGCTTGGTTTAAGCCTGATGAACCTGGTGAAGGAGAATCAGGATCTGGCTCCTTCCTAGTACTCTGGATCCACGCTTCCATCATCTGAATGAGCGGGCGTTGCTGTGCTTCCATCCGGGCTGCAGCTCGCTCTAGAGCTTCTGTCGCTAGCTCATGTTGTCACTCAAACTGTGATGCCATCCAGGTGAGTACTTCCTTCGTCTCCATAGCCATTCTGAAAAGACAAAGCAGACAAACGCAACCACAGTATAGAAGGTATTTTAACTTTTCCCACCAACTACATTGATACCTACAGCACAAGTATCCTCAGGTAACCCTGTTAGACACCAATTACCTGATACTAGTGGTGCGTCAGGCTTGTGAGCAACGCCTTCTCCGTCCGGAAGTAGCTTTGCTAGACGTTTTCCTGTAGCTTGATTTTCAAAAATTTTTTCTTGCACCTTTAAATCCTAATGATATCCTTTGCGCATGCATGCTTGTGCCTTGATCCTGCCAACTACGCCAATCTGTCCTGCCCCCGCCTAGGGCCGGTGACTCTAGAGCAAGGGTGACCTCTACTTTGTCTTCAAGTGTCCTTTTTGACT
This sequence comes from Ichthyophis bannanicus, assembly GCA_033557465.1. Lineage (NCBI taxonomy): Eukaryota > Metazoa > Chordata > Amphibia > Gymnophiona > Ichthyophiidae > Ichthyophis > Ichthyophis bannanicus. The sequence goes on along the minus strand of CM066033.1, from coordinate 344,631,433 downwards.
AAGGTAGCAGCAAGGGACGCTGGGAGTTGTAGTCTAGGTTTACTATCAAACAAAGGTGTTGTGACACGAGGGTCATTTGAACAGATAAATTTTTATTTGGGGGTTTTCCCTTTCACACATAGATTCTTGGCTTAATGCATGACACGGATTATTTTCCAAAACAATAGGGCGTGGATCTGAACCAATTTTCCCTCCTTCTAAGGCTACCAAAAAGACTGCAGTCTAGTGGAGCCACCCATGTCGCTCTCAAGAGAGAGAGTCACCTTTCTGTACTCAAGGTGGTTTTTCACGAGCATTTATTCAATCTCTTTTCCTCTCAATCCTCAGATTTTCTACAGAGGGATGAAATCCATCCACCATCTGCTGGAGATAAATAAATATTGAAAGACTAATAAGAGAAAATATTTTTTCACTTGATGTTAATTAAACTCTGGAATTCATTACTAGAGGATGCATTAAAAGCTGTTAGTGTAGCTGGATTTACAAAAAGGTTTGGACAAGTTCCTGGAGAAAAGGTCCATAAACCATTATTAAAGAGCACCCAGGAAATACACTGCTTATCCTGGGACAAGCATTGTGGAACCTGTGTACTTTTTTGGGAACCTGCCAGGTACTTGTGACCTGGATTGGCCACTGTTGGAAACAGGATACTGGGCTTGATGGACCTTGATCTGACCCAGTATGGCATTTCTTATGTTCTTAAAACCTCTGATGGCTAAGGCTAATAGAGGCAAAGGAGTTATATCATTGAAACCTGGGCTTTTCATTGGTTCTTTGTCTCCCACAATCTGCTGGTAGGAGAACACAACCTACTTATCTGGACTGGACTGGTCTAGTCTAGCAGGACAATATGGAATTGCATTTTGAATATTATGTGCAATTCTGGTTGCATCATCTCAGAAAAGATATCGCAAAGCTGGAAAAGGTTCAGAGAAAGGCAACATAAATGAAAAATAGAATGAAACACCTTTCCTATAGCCTTGAGCAAGTCACTTAACCCTCCACTTCCTCAGATACAAACTTAGATTGCAAGTCCGCTGGGCTAGAAAAATAGCTACTGTACCTAAATGTAACTCATCTTTAAATTTTACTAGAGGATTGAGATAAATACATCTAGAGGGCTCTAGATGACCTCACAGACTTCCGCAAAGACCTCAAAACATTTTTATTTATAGAAACGTATGAGCATCCAGGCAACATCCCATACCCAAACTGATATACTACTTCCGCCACCAACTAAGCACGCACCCATCCTATCCACACACACAAGTTTATCATACCGCGTAGCGTAGTTACTCACCTGTAACAGGTGATCTCCGAGAACAGCAGGAATAAGTCTTCACATATGGGTATCGTCGGCACCGACGGAGCCCGCGCAGGAACGCTCCCCAGCGTCCAATAGGAACGCTTTTGGGAGTGTGCATCCATGCATGCAAGCTGCCTTCCCGCCCATCTACCTCCCTCTCTTCGGTTGAGTTTAAAGCTGAGACCAAAGGAGAGAAGTAGATAAAAAGAGAGAAAGAGAACTCCTAGGGGAGGCGGGTGGGTTGTGAAGACTTATTCCTGCTGTTCCCGGAAATCACCTGTTACAGGTGAGTAACTATGCTATCTCCAGGAACAAGCAGGAATGAGTCTTCACATATGGGGACTCCCCAGCTGAAATATGCCTAGGGAAGACCCAGCATGTAGCAAATCTATGTAGATGGGCCATGCTTCCCCCAGGGACCTCAGGCATCCAAGTGGATGGGAGGGTAGGAGTTGTACTATGAGTGGAAAAGGTGCTGCAGAACAGCTTGACCAAACAAGGCATCCCGGCGGGAGTCCTTGTCCAGACAATAATGGGCAGTGAAAGTATGTACTGAGGCCCAAGTTGCTGCTTTGCAGATATCAATAGCCACTGAACGAAGGTTAGATGTTGAGGCTGCCATCGCTCTGACATTATGAGCTGTGACATGGCCTTCAAGAGGTATTCCTTTACTTTGGTATGTATAGGAAATACAATCTGCAATCCATTTAGAGAGGGTTCTTTTAGTGACAGGAAGTCCTAAATGGCTAGAGTCAAAAGCCACAAAAAGCTGAGAAGACTTTCTGTGAGGCTGGGTCCTTTGGAGATAAAAAGCGAGAGCTCTTTTACAGTCCAAAGTATGAAGTTTCCTTTCCACAGAGGAAGAATGAGGCCTAGGAAAGAAAACGGGAAGATAAACTGACTGGTTTAGATGAAAAGGTGAAACCACCTTTGGAAGAAAATGAGGATGGGTCCTAAGAACCACCTTATCATGATGAAACCTTGTATAAGGCGGATCAGCCATTAAAGTGTGAAGTTCACTAATGCGTCTAGCAGAAGTGATGGCAATTAGGAAAATAACTTTCCAAGAAAGAAACTTTAGATCTGAAGTAGCCAAAGGCTCAAAAGGTGGCTCCATGAGTACACCTAGAACAAGGTTAAGATCCCATGCCACTGGAGGTGGTTTAATGGGAGGTTTCGTTAGAAGAAGTCCTCTCATAAATCTGGAAATAAGAGGATGAGAGGAAATTGGTTGTCCATCTATGAGCTTATGAGATGCAGCAATAGCACTAAGATGGACTCTAACAGAACTGGTCTGAAGACCAGAAGCCGACAAATGAAGGAGATACTCTAGAAGAGAGTCTATTGGTACTAAAGAGGGAGTAAGTCCTCTCTGATAACACCAGGAAGAGAACCTTTTCCACTTAAAAGCGTAAGAGCGTCTTGTGGAAGGCTTCCTGGAGGCCAGAAGAATGTCCTTCACTTGTTGAGACAGGTCTAGATCCTGAAAGTCTAGGCCTGGAGTAACCAGGCCTTGAGATGTAGGGACTGGGGACTGGGGTGCAGTAGAGATCCATTGTCCTGGGACAGAAGATCTGGAGCACTCCCCAACTCCAGAGGGGTGGCTTGAGAGAGACGCAAGAGAAGAGGATACCATGTTTGCCTCGGCCAGGAAGGCGCTATGAGGATCATGCGTCCTTTGTCCCTCTGGAGCTTGAATAAGGTTTTGGGGATTAGAGGGATTGGTGGAAATGCATATAGGTAATCCTGACCACAGTGGAGCAGGAATGCATCCCTGGTTTGACAGTTCTGTGCTGGAAGTCTGGAACAAAACCGGGGAAGTTTGGCATTCTGTGGACTTGCAAAGAGGTCTATGTCTGGTGTTCCCCAGGCATGAAAAACCCGAGCAAGATGGTAGGAGTGGAAATTTTGTTTATTGAGACAGGCAACAGAAAAACAGACAAAAAGCAAAAACAATCACCCCAACCAAGTCCCACACCCCCCCAAAACCCCCACCCCCCCGACATAGCACAACAACACGAATCATAACCCCCCGTGACCCACCTCCCCAAACCCACCACCAAACCCAACAACCAACACACGTGCCCCTCCCCCACCAACAACCTGCAAGAGTCCAAACAATGTCCATGTCCCACCCTCCCCCCCCTCAGTCCAATGTCCATACCTGATCCAACCCTCCCCCTGTAACAACACCCCAAAGCAGTCCACACATTGTCCATCTTTCAATCCCTAAACCCCTCCCCCGCACAACAACCCCCACCAGTCCAATTGTTCGTTCTGTCCGCTGGTTGGGGACTGCCAGACTCCCCCCCCCCCCCCAACCACCCAAATACAGAGTCCCCTGTCCCCATCCCTTCCCCTGCAGAGGGAGCAGCAGCTCCCCCTCCCTCTACCCCGATCCCCGCCCCCTCCCCATCCACCCCACAAAAACCAACACATCCAAAGCAAACCTCCCCTCCCCCCCCCCCCAAACAAAAACATAAGGGAAACTTGAGCCCGTCCCCAACAGAATCCCACCAAAACAAAACATAACCAATTATACAAAGCAAAAGATAAACAAAAGATAAACATAACTCAGTGCTGCCCTGCAATCCAGACAGCGGAACGGGATGCACAGGACACGAAAAAGGACGGACATAAACACAAAAACAATTGGGACAGCCACCCCCAAGGAGAAAGGGAGAGCGGACAAGTGGTCTAACCCCTGCAGCAGCACCAGCTCACCCCCCCCCCCTTCCGGGAGAAAATCAACCCCAAAATCCTACCCAGTAAAAAACCCCAGGGAAGGGAACCCTCCCCCTTCTGTCACACCCTCCCCCCCCCCAGGGAAACAAAACAACCCCAAAGCCCTACAGGGACGAGAACCCCAGGGAACCCCTCCCCCTCACGGGGGGCGGAGGGTGAGGTGACGCCACAGACGCTCCCAACGATGAGCCTCCACGACCAGCCTTTCGCATTGCGCCATGCTGGACACTTCCTCCAAAATGTCCCGCACCACCTCGTCGAGGGGCAGGACCAACCCCCGGGTCGAGACATGACAGCGCGCTTGCCACAGGTGGTAGCGCACTACAGCCGTGACGAGGTAGAGGGTCCCGGAGTCCTGCCTTAGAGGAAAGGACCAGGCTCCGTACACCCACTCCGCATACGCGAGGAGGGAAAGGTCACGCAGGTGAAGAGCAGCGGACACCAACCGGCAGGCCTCCACGTTAAAGGGGCACTGCCGGAGGAAATGGTCCATGGTCTCCGTCTGCCCTTCACACCCGGCCCTCGGACAGACCCGCTCGGCCTGTGACCTGTACTTGAGGTTGTCCCTCACGTACAAACGCCCGTGGAAAGACAACCAGGCCACATCCCGAACCTTCTTCGGCAGCCGAGGGGAGTTCAAATGCCGAAGGCCCCGCTGCATCACATCCGCTGGACAGTCCCGCAGGGCCCACCGTGGTTGAAAGTGAGAGGCGAGTACCATCCGGTACAATCCTTTCCGCCCCAAGGACTGGGCGAGCGGGTCGGTCACCCCCCACCGCCGAATGAGCCCCACCATCGCAAATACGTACGATGGGGCCTGTTCCCCACTCCGACGCACACGTGGGACCGAGGACGCCCCCTCCCACTGCTCCCAGAAGCGGGAGAACCATTCCCGATAGGAGGCCACCCACCAAACCCCACCCCCTTCCCGCATCCTACCTACGTGAAACGCCATAGACAGGACTGACAGGAAAACAAGGGGGTGCAACATACCCAAACCGCCCTCTGCCCGATCCAGGCAAACGATGTTGCGCTGGACAGGGTTCAGGCGGTTACCCCACAGAAAACAGAAAAAGACGGCACTGACAGACGCCTGACGGGACGACGGAAGGACGAAGACTGTGGCCACGTGCAGAAAGAGAGGAAGCAGAAACGTCCCGAGGAGTTTGATCTTCTCCTCATACGTACACCTCCACCCCCTCCACCGCAGCACCCGACACCGTGCAGTCTCAAGACAACGGTCCCAATTGGACTCCGCACAGTCCTCCGACCCGAAGACGAGGCCCAAAACGCGGACCTCCCCCACGGGAGGAGGAAAGGGGGCGCAGGAAGGCGGGGAGGCCTCTGAGGGGCCCAAAAACAGCGTCTGGCACTTGCTATGGTTGACAACAGAGTGGGCTACCTCCGAGTACTCCTCCACGGCCTCCCGCAGGACCTCTATCCCTTCAGTGCCGTCCACGTAAACTGAGATGTCGTCAGCGTAGGCGACGACGGTCACCGGGGGCGCACCAGGCGCCTCCAGGCCCCGCAACCCACCTGAGGACAATCTCCGGAGGAAGGGGTCGAGGGAGAAGACATACAGCAGGGGGCTCAAAGGGCACCCCTGCCGCACCCCTGAGGCGACACCAAACGGTCGTCCGAGCCACCCGTTAAGAAACAGGAAGCTCACTCCCCCTCGGTACAGCGCCTGTACGACGAAGAGGAAACCTGCGGGGAGGCCGAAGTGCTGGAGCACCACCCACAGGTACCGGTGACTGACTCGATCGAAGGCTTTGGACTGGTCCAAGGAGACCAACCAATGGTCCCGTTGGAGCGACCGGCCTCTCTCCACCACCTCCCAGACTGTGGCGACAGCGTCCAGAACCCCTCTCCCCCGAACGGAACAATACTGGGAAGGGGACAGCAAAACGCCCGACACCTCCACCAGTCGGTTGGCCAAACACTTGGCCAGAATCTTCCGGTCCGCGTTCAGAAGAGAGAGCGGCCGCCAAAAGTCCAAGGAGCTATCATCCTTCCCCTTGGAGAGCAGCAGCAGGACAGACTCGCGAAATGACCGCGGGAGAAACCCCATGTCCATGATCTCCTGAAACAGGGAGGTCAGGAAGGGGGCCAGCTGGGCGATGAAAGTGCGATAGAACTCCACAGGGAGCCCATCGCGCCCAGGCACCTTCCCCAACGGCATGGCACGAATCGCCCTCTCCACCTCCACCTGCTGAATCGGAGCAGCGAGTGCATCAACCTGTGCCTGGACCACAGCTGAATACACCGGGGGAAGGCCCAAGTACTCTCGGATATGGGTGAGGTCCACGGGGCGATCCCCAAACAGGTCCGAGAAGTATTCCCCCACCATCCGCAAAAGGTCCTCCTGGGAGGTATGAATGGTACCATCCTCGCCCCGCAGGGCCATGACCTCCCGACGCCGAACCCTCTCCCTGCAAGTTAGGAAGGGGTCTGGAGCAGCGACCCCACCGGCCGCCCCCTCGAAGCATAGGGAGGCATGGCGATCGTAAAGCAGGCCACGGAGCTGGACTCGCACCTCTTCCACCTCCTCCCGCGCTGCCCGTCGGGATACCAAACGATCCAGCGACCTCCGGAGGACAGTGTAAGTGAGGTAGCGGGATCGAGCCATGGAGGTACCCCGGAAACGGAAGAGTTGGCGGGCACGCGTCTTCACCTCATCCCACCAGGCGCCACGGGAAGGAAAAACACCCAACAGGGTCTCCTGGTCTGCGAGAAAGGCCAAGAACTCCTGGACCACCTCTGATGTTGCCAACAACTGCACATTCAGTCGCCACAGGCCAGGACCCCTGCTGAGCTCCTCGTGGTTAGCCAGGAAGGACACGGAGAGGACGCGGTGGTCTGAAAAGTCAACCGCCTGCAACTGCGGAGGGGAACACTCCACCCGGGCACTCACATATATCCGATCGATACGACTCCTGCAGGTCCCATGGTAGTAGGTGAACCCCGGCGACCTAGGAAAGGCCCGGTGGAAAACATCCACTAGGTCAGCCGTCCGGGTCATCTCGGCCAAAAATAGGCCCTCGTAACTGGGTGGGCAACGATCCCCCCCTCGGTCCTGCAAAAAGGTGGTGGTGTTGAAATCCCCGGCGAGGACCACCAAACGGGAGGTGTGTAAGTAGGGGCGGATGACCCGAAAAAGGGTCTTCCGCGCCAACTTAGACTGGGGGCCGTAGACCACCACGAAACGAAACCGATGGGGCCCGCAGTAGCCGTCTAAGAGCAAACACCGGCCCTGCTCCAGTTCCCACACGTACTGCACCTGAAATCGGTTCGACGTGAACAAAACCGCCACTCCTGCGTAGGGTTGGGCCGCAAGAGACCAGTACGAAGGACCCCACCTCCACTCCCGCTTCGCCCGATGAAGGCTAGCGAGCGAGGTGAGCCTGGTCTCCTGCAAGAAGATGACATCCAGCCCACTCGTGGAAAGAAAATCATAGGCCGTAGCCCGCGCCTGGTCCATAAAAATGCTGGCCACGTTGATAGTGGCGCACGAGAACGCAGGCGTGCACGCCATGCCTAGTTCGTGTGCAGTGACCCTTTCCTCCTCTTCTCACCATACCCTGGATCCCCGGAATCCCGCTTGCAGGACAAGCCCGCGAGCTGGAGCAACTCCTCACGGTCCACGTTGACCACCTCGAGGATCTCCTCCTCCTCCTGCTCGACCCTGTCACCCCACGATGTGCTGGTGTCCCTGAGACCACCAGGCAAAGCTGTCGCAGGGGCTAACCCAGCTCCCATGGGGCGAGGGGGCACGGACAGGTCAGGGGTCAGAGGAATGATCTCCTCCGTGGGGTCCACCACCGGTGCCTCCCCCCCCTCCCCGGACAAAGACTGAGACAACGGACCAGTGCCCACCCTCGTGGGGGAGGCCGGGTCAGCAGGGGGCTCCTGCGAAGGCCCAGCACCCAACTGCAGGGGCAAAGACCCGTCCTCCCTCACCCGTCGGGCGCCAGTATCCACCTTGATCGGAGGACCCTGACCGTGGCGCGCCTTCGACACTTTCGAAGGTCGCCACTGAGGAAGAGGGGCCGCCCCCGCCGCTAACCGCTCCGAGCGCCGCACAGGAAGCCCTGCCTCCACAGGCATGCCCTCATCCGCCTCAGCCGCATCAGCAGCCAAAAAGACGAAACGGTTGATGTCCAACACGGGCTCTGCATCCGGCAATGGGGATGTCTCCCGTTTCTTCCTTTTGGACTTGCCACCCTTAGAAGGGACCGTGGTCCATTCCTGAGGTGGCACCACCCGCAACCCACTATCCTGTCGTGACACATCAACCTCCACCACATCAACCCTCTCCTCCCTCCTACCCAAATCCCCTCCCCCTGGTGGCTCCCTCGGCTCGATGGACTCCTCCACCCTAGTGCCCTCGGTCTCCTCCTGAGGGAGAGGGGCCTCCATAACCTCCTCCCGCACAGGAGCCCGAGGTGGGGCGACAGCATCCCCCCCCCGGTCCATTGTGTGACGCGGAGGGGCAGCGGGCGAAGGGGTGGCCCAACTCCCCGCAAAGGTTACACCGGATAAGCAAACACCCGGCCGAGGCATGACCCCGTCCACCACAACGGGTGCAGACCTGCTCGGGACAGTTCATGCTCAGATGACGGAATGAGCCACAGCGGTGACACTCACGAGGTTGCCCAGGGTAATAGCACAAGATGCGATCCCGACCGAGGAAACCAGCCGAGGGCACGTGCTGCACCACGTTTCCCACCTCACGCAAACGGATCCTACCCTTCCACGACCTATCCCACACCCCTAGGGGCCCAGCGCCCTTAACCAGGGGTGCGAGGAGCACCGCATGGCGCGACAACCAAAACTGGATGTCCTGCCCTGGGAGCGACTCATTCCGGGATAGGATGGTCACAGGTACCGTCCCCTGGCGAGAGATAGGCACAACACGAAAGTCAGCCCACCCTCCCTGCCCCCTCTGCTGCTGGTATCGGTCCCAGAAAATCTCCAGCCCCCGTCTCAGCATGAAACTAACATCATACTCAATGGTGTTGTTCATGTGGATGAAGGCGTAGAGATCCCCCGGGAGAAACCCTAGCCCAAGGACCATCCTCAAGACCTGTTCCCTGGCTGGAGGGGGCCCCTCCCCAGCCCACCGGATCTGCGCCACGTTGCGCCGTCTGACCTCACCCCCTACCCCTCGGAACCCTCCCCCACCTCCTCCCCCTCCTACAGGACCATTCCCCTGGGAACCCCCCCTCCCCCCAGCCCCACCTGATGTCCCCGGAGTGGTGCCGGACCCCCTCAGAGCCTCTGCAAAGTTACGGGGGGGGAACTGACCCCCCCAGTTCCCATCCCCTGCTCTCCTCGTTCTTCTCCTGCATCCACCTGCGGGGGACCCTGCTGCTGGTCTGCAGGATCCGCAACCGCCTCACAGGGGGCGACCTGGGGACTGGGCAGGGTCAGCTCCGCAAAAACAGAGTCAGGGATACTATCCCTTCCGGATCCCTGGGTGCCACCGAGAACCTCCGGAGCACCCCCTTCTGTCACATCTGGCTGCTGCCGAAAGGCAGCAAAGGCCCCTGGAGGGTCTGTCGGGGTCTCCAAAGCCAATTGAATGGCATCACGGACCTGGTTCTCGGTAACACCCAGGGGACCAGAAAGCCCCCCCAAACCCCCGTCCCGTGTTCCCGACCCAGCGCAAGGCTCCTGGGTTTCGGCCACCACTACCGGAGACGGACCCCGCTCCCCTCCATTCCCGGGATCCATGGGGACCACCCCATCCCCCAACCCCACTAATAGCGGACCCGTCCCCCCAGCAGGACCAACCACTACCGCCTTCCCCCCTAATAGACCAGTCGTCTGCTCCCCCTCTCCCTCCGCCAGACCCTCCACCGACCCACCGTCCGCTACCCCCTGTAAGGCTACCAGCAATAAGGCAGGACCTACCCGAGACAGTAGGGCAGATCCCCCAAAAATAAAGCCCCCCAAACCTCCACCCCCCTGCCCCCCGTCACTCCCAGGTCCTACCTTATTGTCGGTGCCAGACGTGGCACAGGGGTCCGGAACCTCGTGGCCGGCAGCCAGGGCTCCAGCAGCAAGGGCGGATGCCCCCCTGCGAGCCAGGCCTTCCTCGGCCCCATTAGCAGACAGGACTGACAGCTGCACATCCCGCTCCGTGGTCCCAGGTTGCAGAGACAGCTGACCCGCTATCCCCCGGCCCCCCGTGGGGGCTGCAGAAGACAAACAGCTGCCCCTACCCTGCTCCTTCCCCTTCCCAGCACCCTGCCGGCGCCAGACAGCCACCCCAGGGAACTGAGGCCGGCCAGTCTGCAGCCGTCGAGGGCGCTGGAAAGAGGAAGCAGAATCCCCTTTCACAGTCCCCTGCACAACCGCAGAGCACTCAGCACCGGCAAAGACGGGACCTCCAGGCATCCGGTACTCCACGGCAGCATCCGCGGACCCCCGACGGTGCAAACCAGCCTCCGGACATCCACCGCGGGTTGCAGGAACCCCTCCGATAGAGGGGCAACAGGGACGGTCCCATACCGTCTCCAGCGATCTTCTTTGGTGCTCCGTTGGCCGTGCAGAGGAGAGATCGCAGCCATCTTCACACTTCCGGGTTCTCCCGGAAGTGACCTCACCGGACTCACGGTGGCCATCTTTGGAGCTGCGGCTGGTAGAGGGAAGCCCTGCAGCGTCATCCCTCAGCGGGGCAACCCTCTCCGGATCCCGGACTGCAGCTGTCAGTACTCCCCGGCGATCAGGACGGAGGCGGCCTTCTGCAGTCGGTGTCAGCAAGGGAGCAGGACAACCTCCCGAAAACACCCGCGGATGGTGGGGCTGGATTCCTCCGGACTCCTCGGGTAGGGCTGGATCGGCAGTGCTTGAGGCAGAGAGCAGACGCTGCGCTGTCATTTCAGAAGCCCTCCAACGCTGACGAGCCCCTACTTCTCCAGCAAGCATCCAAGCAGGGGGAACAGGATCCAACGGGCAGGGGATCATCGGCCCAGCCTCCGATACTGGGACAGCCACCTCTCCATCAACACCACTTTGTTTCTGCAGGTAAGGGTCTCCGGACCGCGTTGGCACACCCGGGCATTGTAACACACAATCTTCTTCTCTCAGATGGGTTGGATATTGGAAGGGCAAGGTACAGGATTGGGGGTAGCCACCTTTTCTACCCACCCCCGGGGGTCTCCCCTGGACTGCAGATATACCATGCCATCTATCATAGTTGTGGTACATTTCAGACAGGGACCCACAACCCTGGCTCTTCAAATAGATGATCTGCTGGTGCTTGGCCTTCAAGGCCCGCTTCACCCCCTTCCTATAGATGTTATAGGCCACCCACTTCTCACCGGGAATGGTGGTCTGCAGGCTCTCCAGATGGGAGAGCTGGGCTTGCAGCTGGGCCGCCTCCTCCTGGAGACCCTGGAGCCGCCGTACCGCCACCACAATCTCATCTGGGGCCCTAGCTGGCTGCTGGAAGGACGGCAGGCCCGACCCTCCATCCTCATCCTCACTGGAGGAGGTAGAGGCCTCCTCCAGGACCCGAGGTGGAGGGGGGAACCCGCCTCCTCCAGCACCGTACAAGGCAGGCCTCCAAGGCCTCCCTAGGGCCTCTCCCTGCCTCCACCCAGCCTCCACACCCTGCCTGGGAAGGAGAGAGGAGCCTCCTCCCTGGGGCAGCGGGCCCAAGCCTCCGGGCAAGTGGGTCCCTTTTCCCTGGTCATTTGCAGTCCTACCTGGGGAGTCCCCCACCTGGGGTACCGGCTGCACCCTGCTTCCAGGTTCTCCATCTGGGTCCAGCAAAGGAGGCCCACCAGGCTTGGTAGGCCTCTGGGCCTGGGCCTCTCCTGCTGGAGATGGCCCAGGACCCGACATCCAGGCTCCAACTGTTCGCTAAGCTCCGCCCCCAACAGGAGCTCACTCAGAGAGGTCCTCCCTCTAGCTCTGCTGAACAGCAACTGAGTGGAGTGACCACTCGTGTGGCAGGAGTACTCGACTGAGTCTGTCTGCCCAAACGTTTTGAACGCCTGGAAGACAGACTGCCAGCAGATGAATCTGATGCTCTCTGGCAAAGGCCCATAGTCGCAGAGCTTTGTTGCATAGTTGCAGAGAGCCTGTTCTGCCTTGTTTGTTGAGGTAAAACATGGCTACTTGATTGTCTGTTTGCACCAGAACTGTTTTGTTTATGAGCTGGGTGCAAAAGACTTGAATAGCATTGGAGATGGCTCTGAGTTCTAGTAGGTTTATATGAAGAACAGCCTCCTGTGAGGACCAAAGGCCCTGTGTTGATAGATTGCCCAAGTGAGCTCCCCAACCCATCTTGGAGGCATCTGTTGTTAGGATAGTCTGAGGTGGTGGTTGCTGGAAAGGAGAGCCTATTAAAAGGTTTTCCAGAGATTGCCACCAACAGAGAGACAGAATCAGGCGTGTGGTAACTCTGATCTTGTCTGACAGGCTTCCTGAGGCCTGGGACCATTGGGAAGCTAAGGTCCTCTGGGCCGCTCTCATGTGAAGATGAGCGTAAGGTATTACATGGACCGTAGATGCCACGTGACCTAGTAGGCGAAGCATCTGCCGAGCATTAAGGAAGGTCTGCAGTGCTGCTTGAGATGCTAGCTCGATGATTCGCAGACAGCGTGGTTGGGGCAGGAAGGCCCTTGCAAGCTGTGTGTCCAAGCGAGCCCCTATAAACTCGAGGGATTGAGATGGGGTGAGCTGAGACTTTGGAAGATTTATGACCCATCCCAAATACTGGAGTATTTGTTTTGCTCGCAATAGGGCCTGATGAGCTTCTTGAGACGACTGTGCCCGGATGAGCCAATCATCCAAGTAAGGGAAGACAAAAATCCCCAGGGTCCTCATGAATGCTGCTACTACTGCCATGCATTTTGTGAAGACCCTTGGAGCAAAGGCTAGCCCAAAGGGAAGGACTCTGAAATGGAAATGTCTTCTCTGGACTAGGAACCGAAGGAATTTCCTGTGATCTACATGAATAAGGATATGCATGTAAGCGTCTTTTAAATCTAGAGAACATAGCCAATCTTGCCTGTGAAGGTATGGCAGAAGAGAGCCGAGGGAATGCATTTTGAACTTCTCTCGGACTAGATATTTGTTCAGCTCTCTGAGATCTAGGATTGCCCTTAAACCCCCTGTCTTTTTTAGAATGAGAAAATAGGGGGAGTAAAACCCTGTATCTTGTTGGCATAGAGGAACCTCTTCTATAGCTCCTTGAGCTAGAAGAGTAGAGACCTCTTTATTTATTTATTTATTTATTTAGCTGCATTTATATACCGCTTTTCACCGGGTCAAAGCGGTGTTACATATAGGGGTGGGGAGATTAAGTACGAGGGTAGGGCCAACACCGAGGAGGCAACATTAATGATTTTGGGATAGGACAGACTTTAGACATAGACAGGTTAGTATAGCTTTGAGTCATAGGTTCGTTGTGGGCGGGATCAGGGGTTTGTGGGTTTTTCGGTGGGATTCGTGTTGAAGCATTCCTGGAAAAGAATGGTTTTTAGCTGTTTTCTGAAAGATGGTAGGTTGGTATTGTTTCTGAGACAGCTCGGTAGTGAGTGCCATAAGGATGGAGCGTAAAGTTCAAAGGCTCGATTGCAGGTCCGTTGCGAGCATTTGGTTCTTTTGTGAGGGACGGTAAGGGAAACGCTGGAGGCTTGTCTAGTAGTTCTGCCGTGAGCTGGGCGGGCCAGTAGGGCGCGAAGCTGGGTGTTCTGTGTTTGATGGATGGCTTTGTGGGTGAGCAGGATGGCTTTGTATTTAGTCCTTGCTTCAAGGGGAAGAATGTGTAGTTCTTTCAGAATTGGGGTGATGTGGTCGGTTTTCTTTGCCCTCTGAATGATTCTCGCAGTGGTGTTCAATGCTGTTCGGAGGGGGTTGGTCTGTGTGGCTGGGAGGCCATGGTAGATTATGTTGCAGTAGTCCAGATGTGGGAGTGTCATGGCTTGCATCACGGTTTGGAAATCTTTATGTTCTAAAAGAGGTCTGAGACGCTGCACTGTTCTTGCCTTGTGGAATATAGTTCCAGAGGTTTTTGTGATCTGTTGCTTTAAGGTGAGGGCTTGGTCAATAATAATGCCCAGGTATCTTATCTGCGGTTGTATTTTGATGCTTGTTGTTCCTATGTTGAGGTGTGTAGGTGATGTGAAGTCTGGGTCCTTTGTTACTATGAGAGCTTCAGTTTTCTTTATATTGATGGATAGGTTGTTTGCTTGTAACCAGTGTGACACGGCTGTGAAGCACGCTGAGAGGTTGGAGTTTGCTGGGCTTGTGGTCGTAATGGGGGCGTAGAGCATGATATCATCAGCATATATGTGGAAGCTGATGTTGTGAGTGCGTATGACTGTGCAGAGTGGCTGGAGGTAGATATTGAAGAGCATGGCTGACAGTGTGGATCCTTGAGGTACTCCCTGGTGTTGTTGGAATGGGGGAGAGGTTGAGGTGCTGGTGCGGATTAGTTGCTGTCTGTTGGTTAGGTAGGATTGAAACCACTTCAGTACAGTGTCCTTGATCCCAATAGTCTGTAGTCTGTGTATGAGGATGTTGTGGGAGATGGTGTCAAAGGCTGCAGATATATCAAGGAAGATCATGGCATATCCAGAGTGTTTTTCTTGAATTCCTGTGAGGAAGGTGTTCATCAGTGTGGTCATGAGGGTCTCAACTCCATGTAGAGGGCGGAAGCCATGTTGTTGTGGGTCCAGTATGTTGTTAATATCCAGGTGTTCCTGAAGCTGCTGCTGGACGATCTTCTCTATTATTTTGGCAGTGAAAGGTAGTCTAGCTATGGGTCTGTAGGATGCTGGGTCTAGAGGATCCAGGTTTTGCTTTTTCAAGGAAGGTCGGATGATCGTAGTTTTGAGGGCGTCTGGCATGTGTCCTCTGGAGAAAGATTCATTGACGATATGGGCTAATGGCGTGCTCAGTTCGTCTTTTGATTTCTTTATCCAGTCAGTGGGGCATGGATCCAGCGGGGAGGTGGTGGTGTGGAGGCAGGAGATGGTGGTGGAGATTTCGTCTGTTGATGTTTCTTTGAAGGTTGTAGCAAGAGGTCTATACCTAGAGGTTGAGAGTTGAACTGTTTTACTAGTGTGGGTGGTGGCAAGCTGAGGAAACGAAGCTTGTACCCCAGACTCACTATGGACAAAGTCCAGGCTTCTGATGTGATTTGTTGCCATCTTTTGACAAAATGGCAGATATGGCCTGGAATATTTATAGGTTCTGGGCCTAACACAGGAAGAATGATTAAGTTCTCTAGACAAAAGTCAAAAACCCTGAGGCGGCTGAGTCTGTTGAGCCTGCTGAGGTTTGGGTTTTCTTTGTCTCGTCTGTTGTTGCCCTTTTTGGGGAACATATGCCTGTTGGGTGGAAGATGGATAGAACTTTTTCTTCTTAGAGAAAAAGGGTTTCTTAAAGGACTTTTTCTTAGCTGGGTTAGCAAAAGGTTTTGACAATCTATTTTAAGTAGCATTATCAGTGTCAAGCTGATTAGCTTTAGATTGCCAATCCTTGCCAAAAAGATTTTCTCCAGTGCAAGGAATATTTTTCAGCTTTTCCTGCACCCATTCTTCCAAGTTTGAAGCTTGGAGCCAGGCAATACGTCGTGCTCCAATAGCTATAGCAGAAGTTCTGTTAATACATTCAAAACAGTTAAAGGTAGCATGATTCATGAACTTAGAGACATTCTGAGCATGTTTGACTAGTGATGAATAGTCTGCTCTTTTATCCTCTTGAAGGAAAGGGTTCAAAAGCTCTAAGTTTTTTGTAATCTCCTCAAGAAACATTCCCATGTATAAAATATAGGAACTAATCGTTGCTGAAAGCATGGAGGCCTGAAAACATCTACGCACAAAGGCATCCAGGGTTCTAGATTCACGACCTGGTGGATTAGAAGAGTGTCTCTTTGTACTCTTAATCCGTCTCATGGCAGACTCCACCACCATAGAATGGTGTGGTAGCTGAGTCTTCTGAAAACCTGGACAAGGTGGCACTCTGTACATAGTGTCAAGGTGTCTAGAATGTGGGGATACTGTTAAAGGAGTTTCCCACATCCTTAATATTAGATCATGTAAGATCTGATGTATAGGGAGCATAGCTGCTTCCTTTGGAGCCAAGGGGTATTGCAGAATTCTTAATTCTTCTGCCCTAGGCTCCTTTTCAGGAACCACTGTAATGGCAAGAGCCCTTGCCATATCACGCACAAAATCGTGAAAAGACATGTCCTCAGGAGGGGACATTCTGCGTTGAGGAGAAGTAGAATCCCTGGAGGACACTGATGCTACCGATATCGTGTCCGATGCAAAGAGGGCACCGAGTTGATTTGCTTGATTCTGAAGACTTCTTTTAGTCAGCTTCCTGCAGGAGAGACACTCTGCTGGGCAATGGTCAGGACTTAAACATTTAAGACACCAATCATGGGTGTCTGTGACAGAAATTGTGCTGCCACACTTTGAACATTTCTTGAAACCAGTAGCCGGTTTCTCCATGTTAAAGTAAAGAGGCCTAGTGGCCAAAATGGCGCCAAGCACCAAGCAGGGGAAAACCCCTGACTGAAAAACACAAGTTCTGTGTGTTTTTTTTTTTTTAAAGAAAGAAAGAAAAAAACACCGGTGGTACCGGTGTGCGTCAAACTAAGGCAGGCGCGACCACAAAAAATAAGAAATAAAAATAGAATTTTCTGCGGTGACAGAGTTCACGTCCTGTCGGCTCCGTGGAAAACGAAGAACTGAAGAGAGGGAGGTAGATGGGCGGGAAGGCAGCACGCATGCGTGGATGCATGCTCCCAAAAGCATTCCTATTGGACGCTGGGGAGCATTCCCGTGCGGGCTCCGTCAGTGCCGACGATACCCATATGTGAAGACTCATTCCTGCTTGTTCCTGGAGATTACTAAATATCCTCATGTTAAATGTTAACAGCATTTAGACAGTACAAATGAAGGTAAGTAACTGTACTGTCTAAATGTTTCCACGTGCCCTAATGTTAAATGTAACCTTCCAATTGTGTTGTGATGTGACCACCTTGATTGAAGGATAAGGTGGCATACAAATCTGTCTAAATAAATAAATAAAATACATAAATAAAAAATTTTTAAAAGTTAAAACAGTTAGGGCTCTCTATTTTGGAAAAGAGAAGACTGGGGGAGATATGCTAGAAGTTTGTAAACTTTGCAGGAAGCACCAAAAAGCTAAACAAATTTGGAGAAAGCTTTTGAAACTCGTCTAGTCAGGAAAGCAGAAGAAACAGAATTGAGAAAACTGCAGCACACAGGAAAGCAGTTTCATGGATGACTTCATCCACTTGTGTGCCTGATTCAATCCTGCTTTTTGATAGAAAACAAATCAATCTACTTTTTGGGATCTGGCAGGTATTTGTGTGATCTGGAATGGCCACTAACGGAGACAGGATATTGGGTTCAATGGACCCAGCATGGCTCATGTTATATTCTTATCTGGAAAATCCCAGCATTGCAAAGCCTAACCTATCAGGTGAAACACAACCATTTGATTTTTTTTTTAAGCCATGTGATTAGCATTACTTAACTATGTAATTACCACTGAGTCTGGCCTCTAGATCCATTCAAAAACTCACCAGTTTTGACTGTGTAGTAGTAAGGAGGTAATTTAATAATGAGCCATAGTACGTTATGCGTCACATGCATGAATGGGCACTTATGTAAGTGCTTTTACTGGTTGCTCTTCTATAAGTATGCATGTAAGTTCAAATGCCATACTTTTGGTGTGAGCACGCACAGGAGTGGAGTTTGGGTGGAGCATAGGCGAACAGTAAGTTATTTTCACACGTTATAAAATACTATAATTTGCATACGTTCCTATAAAATCAAGATGTGCGTATTTGATATTTCATAATCCCCTAGTAAGCATTAGTTATCCTAGCATTATTCAGTGACCATGTGGAATACACTTCTAGACAGTGCTGTATCCCGACAGCCTTCCTTGAAATGTCTTTTATTATAACTAAAACAGACACAGAAGGGGGAAAAAAGCAAATAAATGGGCCACATTAATACTGAAATGCAGCAAATTTTTATCCTATGCACACAGTCAAGGTTATTTACAAATTTAATTTACCAGCAAGCTCATCATGATGCCAATTTAGAACCAGCTAAAGTTAATTTTTCCACTCGTTTTTATAGAGCCATTTAGCTTCAATGGCCAGGACATGGTAAACCTGAGGGCACCATGAAGGCTAAATGAACAAAAAACATTCTAGTGAACACTGCATTATTTATAATTCACAGCAAACATTAACAAGAATTCCAATAGGCACTGCCAATTTTTAAACACAGGTTCAGGTCCAGCCATTTTATTATATTTATCTAAAGTGCATAAATTAAGGGAATTCACATTCCCCAGAAAAAAAGTCACAGGTTTAGTTTTTAATTACAAAGCAGTAAGGTGTGAAATTACTCAACACAGTCCCTGAACTTGCCCTTTCTCTTTGAACTGAGGTGGTAACTATCACAGTCATAGAAATACAAAGAGATGTAAATCAACGGACTGGTTAAATTATACCTCCTTGAATCCCAGAGGTGAGGTATAGCCCCAGCTGGGCAGAAATCAATTCAGCCATTAGAGATTGGTTGGCTGGTATAAACTGCAGGTGGCCCTTCAAGGTTTATATTTTGCTGTGAACAATGAAAGGTGGGGTTTTAACTTTTAATTAAATGAAAGCCAGCAGGTGTACAACTTACTCAGTAGCAGCATGTCAGGCATGAGGTGAAGCTAAGTGCTTCTGCAGCAACAGGCAGGATATTATCAGGCTACTTACATACAGTTGGATATTTTTTAGTAATAGTATAGAATACATTAATGGCACCTAGCATAGCTGATACACATGATCAATGCCAAAGTAAGAAAAACCCCAGAAAGAGTGTTTGCTTTATTTATTGCATGTTTTATTACTTTTAATTGTCAAGCAAAATGAAAAGATACTAAACTATAAATCAGAAGAGCACAACTCCCCAAAACGACTCCACCAAAACAATGTTAAAGGTCACATTTCTATGAAAGCAGAGAAATGGCATATTAAGACAGCTAGTTAATTTATATGAACTAGCAGCCTTAAGAGGTATCCAAGAAACTTTATTATACTGGAATGGAATGTGACCAGCCATTCAACAACAAAGGACTTGAACAAACAGCTCTGTTATTTAAGCACCGTTAGAATGAATTTGTGCAAGTTTTGTATACTGAGATAGTCATTAATAACCTTCTTGAACTCTAATTGGAGAGAGTCCAAATCTCATCTCCTGACTGAGCAGAACACCCCGCTGTTCTGCATCTCTTCTTTAAAAACTGGGAGTAAGAAATTAACCTTTAGGCAGTGAAGTGCATAGAGATATCTGGGGTTCCTGCTCCTGGGGTTTTGATAAGTTAGTATACTAATATAATAAAACTTATGTTCTTTCAGTATCTTGATTCAAGCTTCTGCAAGTGCCATAGAAAGGGCTGTGTGAACAGTGCAGACACACAGTGTACCAATACAGAGGGACTCATCACTGCGGTTTTTAGGAAGCACAATAAGAGTGAATTCCTTTGCACAGCTTTTGGGGGTTGCAACCTAAGTAATTTCACGAACTGGGCAGCGAAACATACTTTAGCCTCATCAGTTTGAATCAGGTCTCTTGTTAAATACCTGCCACTGCTGATTAAATTTTTTAAATAGTCTTCAGACTTGAATATGAAATGTAAAAGCTTTCCAAACCCATTCTCTTCCTCCCAATAATTGTTTTATTATATTTGTTTCAAAATGGGGGAAAAGAAACCTTGAATGAAATGTAAATAATCTGCAAAACATAAATATATAGAATATTTATGAACATCAAATTGCTATTAAAAAAATAAAATGTAAAAACCAGGTGGTTGATATTCAAAGACATGGTTGCCATGTAACGAAAAGTCAATGATTTATCCATTTATCTTTATGTCTGATATTCAGGGACCCAATCTTTTTAGATAGGCTACTAAAAATGTAATTCTAAACATATTCATTTAAAGTCAGGACTGCTATTTGTATGGCTTACCTTAATGCATAAAGTTATTCAGATAGCTGCTGTATTTTTTCACTATCAACACAGATTTAAAACAGGTCGCTTAAGAAGGAAATCCAAGTAGGAGCCATTTTTTTTAAGCGCTGTTAAGTCAATGCTGACTCCTGGCGACCCAGCAGCCCCTGGGTTTTCTTGGCAAGGTGTGACCAGAAGTAGACTGCCAGGCCTTTTCTTATAAGGAGTACCAGTGAGAATGAAACCCCAATCTCCTGGGTGTTAGGCTGTGGCTCTAACCACTAGGCTACTCCTCCACTCTAGGAGCCTATTTTAGAGCTAATTTATAAAAACAACATAGGCGCCTATGTATCTTTATAAAACACCTTTACAAAAGCTGCAACAATTGTAGATAAAATACACCTGCATACATTTACATCTGCTCAGGAGTAGGTGTAAATATATGATCATAATGCATACATACGTATTAAACTGGATATATCCAGCAGCATTTTAACCAGTTAAGTGTCACCGAGTATGCTTGGTAAAATTAGCCCAATAAAGATACTGTGTTAACTTTCCTATGGATTGCCCTCCTCAATAGTTTTCACCTTAACACGTTGCACTAAGTTCTTTGAAAATACACAAAAACTGCATTACAAATATAACCTGGCGAGGGTGAAGAATGAGTATTATGTATATAAAAAAGTTCAATGTATATATATGGCTGGTGTGTATCGGAGTAAAATGGGCAGGGAGAGAGGCAGGTTTTCCCAGAACCGGCAATTTTGTATAGGAATAGATTTTAACCTAACAGGCAAGCCAGGATTAACCCTTTGATAGGCTCCAGGCAAACAAACAAATTGGACCCCTCACTTTGTATCTTCACACTAGGGTTGTCAACTGGCTGGTTTTCAGCCGGCCTGGCCGGTTTTTCTATGGCCAGGCCGGCTGCCGGCGCAGAGGCAAAACCGGCCCTTGAAAAGCCGTTTTTTTTGCTCTGGCCGCAAGATCGGGAGCGGCCAGAGCAAAAAAAACGGCTTTTCTCCCAACCCGGAGGGCTTCAGAGGGAGCCGGGGAAGCCTGCACGAGGCCCTGGCTCCCTCCGTACAGCCGCCAGCGTGAAGAGCCCTTTCCTTCACGCTGGCGGCTGTTCCTGTGAAGCCGCGATTGGTGGGAAAGGTTAAAGGCAATGCCCTTTAACCTTTCCCAGCATTCGCGGCTTCACAGGAACAGCCGCCAGCGTGAAGGAAAAGGCTCTTCACGCTGGCGGCTGTACGGAGGGAGCTGGGGCCTCGCGCGGGCTTCCCCGGCTCCCTCTAAAGCCTCAGACAGCCGCGGATTTGGGGGGGAGGCCAAGGACTGCCTGGGCTGTGATGGGGGGAGGGGACCTGGACTGGAAAAGGGCTAGGAGGGGGGAATTTCACTGGAAATGTTTGTGATGGGGGGGGGACCTGGACCGGAAAAGGGCTATGGGTGGGGGGGGGGGGGGACTTGGACTGGAAAGAAATGGGCTGTAATGGGGGGGGGGGGACTTGGACTGTAAAAGGGCTATGGGGGGGGAGGGGACATGGACTGGAAATGGGTTTTGATGGGGAGGGGGACCTGGACTGGAAAAGGGCTGGGGGGGGGGGGACATGGACTGGAAAAGGGCTATTGGGGGGGGGGAGGGGACATGGACTGGAAATGGGTTGTGAAATGGGAGGGGGACCTGGACTGGAAAAGGGCAAGGGGGGGGAACTTGGACTGTAAATGGGCTATGGTGGAGGGAGGGGGAACTTGGACTGGAAATAGGCTGTGATTAGGGGGACTTGGACTGGAAATGGGTTGTGAAGGGGGGGGGACCTGGACTGGAAAAGGGATATGCCGGGGGGGCATTGGACTGGAAAGAAATGGGCTTTGTCGGGGAGGGGGACCTGGACTGTAAAAGGGCTATGTGGGGGGGGGGGACAATGGACTGGAAATGGGTTTTGATGGGGAGGGGGACATGGACTGGAAAAGGGCTATGGGGGGGGGTCATGGACTGGAAATGGGTTGTGATGGGGAGGGGTACCTGGACTGGAAAAGGGCTATGGGGGGGGACTTGTACTGGAAATGTGCTATGCTGGAGGGAGGGGGAACTTGGACTGGAAATAGGCTGTGATTAGGGGGCTAGGACTGCAAATGGACTGTGATGGTGGGGGGGCTAGGACTGCAAATGGGCTGTGATGGTGCGGGGGGACTCGGACTGCAAATCGGATGTGATGGGGGACTTGGACTGGAAATGGGCTGTGATGGGGGGGGGGGCTAGGACTGGAAATGGTCTGTGATGTGAGGGCTAGCACTGGAAATGGGCTGAGATGTGAGGGCTAGCACTGGAAATGGGCTGATGAAGAGCTGGAATAGGACTGGAAATGGGCTGATGTGGGGCATGGGAGAATGGGATTAGAAGGGAGTGGATGCTGGGTGGGTCTAGAACTATAAGGGAACTGATTTTGGGGGAGGACTAGAATAGATGGGGAATGAGAATGGAGAGGGGAAAAATATTTTGTGTGGAAGAAAAGTCTATGATGGGCTGGGTATTGGGAGAGTAAGAGGGGCTTGAGAATGGAAGGGTGAAATTTAAACGGATGATAAAGGAATAAGGAAAGAATTGGGGGAAAGAGCAAAAGGGAAACAATCAGTATGTTAAAGCAGAAATAGAGAGAGAATGGAAAACATCTAAAAGAGAAGAAAGGACAAATGGATAGCTCGCAGAAGACACAAAGAAACCAGAAGAAAGTGACTGGAGCAATTGCAACTGAAAAATAAAACGCCCAAACAGAAGGTAGAAAAATACTTTTTATTTTGAATTTATTAGCTGGAATATGTCTGGTCTGGGAAGTGTGTATTGATAACATCTTTGCGTTTTTGTTTAGTGCAAGAGGAAATTACTTTATAGTTTTATTTCTCCAGTGTTGTACATTTCATGTTTGGATTTTGGGGTTCCCAGTTTAATTATTATCTGACCAAGGAAGTTAGCCTACACGTATCCTTGGTAATTTTTGTGGGTGGGACTGGGGGCGGGGCAGAGGTGGGACTACGGGCGGAGAATGGGTGGAGCATGGCGAGCCACAGGTGTCGGGTTTTTCTCGGTGAAAAAGTTGGTAACCCTACTTCACACCCGTAGCCACTTTCTCACTTATGCGAGTACTCTCTCCAGGCTGGGTTGTGATGACTTGCAAGAAATAGGAAAAACAGGGCTAGACTAATGCACAGTGCAGAGAGCCCCTAAACCGTTTGGGTTCTAGGTATATGTCTAGTTTCCCTATGCTTTCATCTACCCATGTGACCAGGTGCCTACATTTTTTTTATTCACATCATATTCATTAAGAATGATTTTATCCATTGGGATTCTTGGGGTATCCGCTATCCTGGGCAAAGAATAGGTATTTCTTCAATTATCTCAATAAAGAGATGTGCATTACCCAATTCAGGAAATAAAATTCTATAAAAAATTCTGTTGAAAATAATCTTATCATCAAATGTCAGAATGTTAGGCTTCCATAGATGTGGTGGTGGTTGTTGTTGTTAAGTGATGTAAAGTTGATATCAACTCCTGGCAACCCTGTGGATAGTTCTACTAAACTCTGTCTGCTCTTCAGTCAGGCAGCTAATTGTTGATAGAATGGCATCTATAGCTGCTGTTAATATATCGATCCATCACATCAATTTTCTGCTCTTTCGTTGACCTTCAACCTTCCCATTTGCCTCTACGCCAATGAATACAGAGAATATCACGGTTGAAGGAGGGGATCGTAGAGTGCCTTTGCCCTTGAAATCGACGTGGTCTCCACCGGGTCAAATGCATCCGGCTATTTCCATTTTTAAAGAGCTGGTACTCAGGGATGTAGAGAATTTGGAGCAGCAGACTGTCCACTCGAGGAGTATTTTGTCAACTTCTGAACGAGCGGCTCTAAAAGAATTGAAAGCTCGAACGGACATTGTGATTCGTAAAGCTGACAAGGGGGGAGCGGTGGTTATCTTAGGCCGATCTGATTACTTAAAGGAAGCTCAATCACAGCTATCAGATTTAAGCATTTATGAAATCCTGCTTGATGACCCCACAAAAGATCTTCAGATTCAGATACATGAGGTTACATCGACAGCTTTGCAAAATAAAATTATTTCCAAAAAGGAGTGGAAATTTCTTAATGTGAAGATGCCTTCTGTGGCAAGGTTTTATCTTGTACCCAAGATTCATAAAAGGCTTGACAAACCTCCTGGAAGACCTATCGTGTCCACACGGGACACTGTGTTGGAACCCTTATCGATATTCCTTGATTCATATCTTCGGCCATTACTCAAAGATATACCATCTTATATACGGGATGCTTCTGATTTTTTAGGCAAATTAAATCAACAAGCTAAGTGGGCGTTA
Organism: Ichthyophis bannanicus; assembly: GCA_033557465.1. Lineage (NCBI taxonomy): Eukaryota > Metazoa > Chordata > Amphibia > Gymnophiona > Ichthyophiidae > Ichthyophis > Ichthyophis bannanicus. Next base: position 344,606,985 of record CM066033.1, on the reverse strand, counting down.
GACCCTGAGATACTCCTGATAACACTTGATATAAAAGCTTTATACACCAGCATTCCCCAAGCAGCAGCTTACGATACAGTGTTGGTGGAGTTGCGACGCCGAGGAGATCTGTCCAAAGAGTCTTTATCATTTTTACTTCAATTGGCTAAACTAGTGATATTTCAAAATTATTTTTTGTTTGAAAGGACATTTTATCATCAGATTTCAGGTATAGCGATGGGGGCAAGTTGTGTACCCTCAATCGCTAATTTATTCATGGGGCACTTTGAGCAACGGTGGATAGTCCCTTCAAAATACACTAAGCAAATAATCATGTGGCATAGATTTATAGATGATATTTTTTTAATGTGGAAGGGAGAGACTCCCTCTCAGAGGAACCTCGACGGCACTCGGGGTCAGACTCCTGAGATGTCGAGGCCTCTGACGAAGTCCGGGCCTGGCCGGACGCGGACTCTGAGAAAATTCTCTCACGTTGATGCTGATGGCTCCGAAGCACCTTCGATGACATTTTGCCGCACGGGCCACAGGCCAGCGGGTCATGGTAGGGCCCGAGGCAACGGAGGCAGCAGTCATGTGTGTCGGTGAGAGACCTAAGTTTCTTGCACCGATCACACTTTTTGAACCCACTGGCAGCCATGGGGGGAAAAAGGGCCCCTGCAAGGTCAAAAGACCAGGCTGCCAGTGAAAACACAAAAAGAGCACAAACGCTAGTCACGAAGGACAAAAACCGAAAATCAGCTGGAGATCGGAACCGGTGCGGTGAGGCAGTCATTTTCCACCTGATTGGCTGCAGCAATAGTCTTCCCGACTGCCCCGGCTGCTCCTGGCAGCATATTACAGCGTTGGCTGCCTTGCGGGGTTGAGAGTCAGCTGGAGATCGGAACCGGTGCGGTGAGGCAGTCATTTTCCACCTGATTGGCTGCAGCAATAGTCTTCCCGACTGCCCCGGCTGCTCCTGGCAGCATATTACAGCGTTGGCTGCCTTGCGGCCGCGGTCGCGCGCCCGAAGGGGGAACGCCCCTTTGGTGCCCCTTCGGTGCCAATTTGGGGCTTTGTGCCCTTGTCGCAGTTGGTATGCCACGAGGCCATGCGAAGAGGAAGAGCAAAAAGCTTCAGGGAAGTCAATCTGGCAAACAAGCTGTTACTGTTACATCTACCCCGTCAGCTGTTACTGGCCCTATGGATCATCATGTGATAGTTCTTTCGCAAGCGCTTTCCTCGGCTCAATGCTCGTCCTCACCTGGGTCCGGCATAACCTTTAGCTCCATCGAGAGGTCTCCTCCACCCAACCCAGGATCTTCTCAAGTGTTTGATGAAATGTCATCTTCTTCTGAGTCGTCTTCCTCTTCTGGAGGGGAAGATGAGATTCCTGTTTCCCTTCCTGTTTCTTCACATGAGGTACTTCCATTAATTCCCATTCCTATGGTTGCTAGTTTTGATGCTAATTGCGTTCCTCAAATTGAAAATCCGGAGACTGTTACTCTTGTGGACATTTGGAAACAAGTTACCGCAACTAACTCAATGTTATCTCAATTTATGTGTCAAACGGCTGTATTTTCAAAACAGGTTTCTTGTAAATTTGAAAAAGTTAAGGTTTCTATTAATCAATTGTCTCAGCGTGCTGATCAGTTAGATACGCAGGTGGCATCTTTGCAGTCTGCTAATATGTTAACTTCCAAGGATACTTTGATGTTTTATCAGCAATTAGAAGTTTTAGATAATGCCTCTCGGGCTAAAAACTTACGTATTCTTAATTTTCCTAAGAATCGTTTATTGACATCTATTTTGTTATTTCGCCAATATTGCAAGGAAATTTTGTCCCTACCTAATGCTGATACTGTTGTTTTGGAGAGGACTTTCTACTTGTCTGTTCCAGCGGCTTCTGGGGAACTTGGTGAGCCGCGGCAGGAGGAGGGTACTTCTTTAAATTTAACTGATTTATTAGAACACTCTCAGGTTCCCATCTCCACCCGTGCTACCTTGGTAGTCACTTTGGCCAATTTTGTAGATAAGTCTTCTATTCTGAAGGCTTTTTTTCCTAAGAAAGATTTTCTTTTTTACGGCCAAAAGATTTCCATATTCCCGGATGTCTCTAGACAGACACAAGTGCGTAGAAAGTCCTTTCTGCAATTGAAAGCTAGGGTTTTGGCTACAGGGGGTACCTTTCGTTTACGGTTTCCATGTAAATGTTTAGTGACCATTCAAGGAATTAGTTATGAATATTTTGATCCTTCTTTACTGGAATCTCTTTTGGCTTCTTTACACGCTTGAGTGATATTATTGTATATTTTGTAGTTTGGATTATTACAATTTGGTTGGTTGGGTGTTTGTAGCCTTATAACTTTATTCCGGCTCTCTTCTTAGCTGTCCTCTCCTTGTTGTGGGTGGAGAAATGATATGTTTATGAGATTTTTCTTTGTCTTATTTGTAAGTATTTTGTTCATATTATTTGTTTCTTTGTTGAATATATTCATTGGATGTAAAATTGAAAATTCAATAAAAAAAAAAAAAAAAGAAAATCAAAACTCCGGACTCGATACCGGTGTACCGAGCCCAGGCGGGAAGGGGAACCGGCATCGAACCGGATCAGAAAAAGCCAAAATAGCTGAAAAAAATCTACTTTTCCCGGGTGACAGGAACTCACGTCCGTTGGGTTCCGCGGAAAAAGAAAGACTGAGCAAGATGGCACCCTTGGGCGGGAAGGGGACTGCGCATGCGTGCTGCATTCCCAAAGGTTTTCCTTGAAAGCTGGGGAAATGCTCCACACGGGGGCTACGTCGGCGCCGACGCCACCCATATGTGAGGACTGACTTCCTGCTTGGTCCTGGAGAATCTCCTGTTCCACACCAGCCCTCTCACTCCTGACCTCACCCCACTGGACTCCTGCCTTTCTCACATTTCCTCCTGGTTAAACAGTAACTACCTACTGTACACATTAATTCATCTAAATCCACCACCATCTGGTTTACCTTTGGTGCTCCCTGTCCCCCAACTGCCCCATATTTTCTGATACCCCATTACCTCTTGTAACATCTCTCAGGCACTTTGGGGTCACTTTGGACTCTTCTCTTACCTTCCACAACACATCTCCTCACTTATCCATCATTTCTTTGTTTCCCTGTGCCAAATTCGTGCCGTCCGACCTTTCCTCTCTCTTTCATCTCTGACCACCCTTGTACTGTTACTCATTATGTCCAGACTCGACTAATGTAACATCATCCTCACAGGTTTGCCCCAATATCAACTTTGCTGACTTCAGCTTATCCATTACACTGCAGCTTGCCTTCTCACTCACTCCTCCAACATGCAAATAGTAGAGGAGTGGTGGAGTAGCTTAGTCGTTAGAGCAACAGCCTAGTACCCAAGAGATCTGGGTTTGATGCCCACTGGCACTACTTGTGACAATGGGCAAGTCACTTAACCCTCCACTGCCTCAGGTACGAACTTAGATTGTAAGCCCTCTGGGGACAGGGAAATACTTATGTACCTGAATGTAACTCACCTTGAGCTACCATTGGAAAGGTGTGAGTTAAATACTAATAAAAAAAATACTAATCAAGGTTTAATGGGAGAAAACTAACATGGATTTAGCCAAGGAAAGTCTTGTCTTACTAATCCATGAATCAATAGGTAGATAAAGGTGAGCTGGTTGACATAGTCTATCTTGAGAGGCTCTTGGCGAAATTAAAAAGTCATGGGATAGCAGGCAGTATACTACTGTGCATTAAGAACTGGTTAAAAGATGGAAAACAGAGAGTGGGGCTAAATGGCTAATTTTCTCAATGGAGAACCCCAGGGATCCTTGCTGGGCCTGCTGCTTTCTAACATATTCATAAATGACCTGGAAATGGGAATAGCAAGTGAGGTGATCAAATTTGCAGGTGACACAAAATTATTCAAAGTTGTTAAAACACAAGAGGATTGTGAAAAATTGCAAGAGAGCCTTAATAAATTAGAAGACTGGGAGTCCAAATGGAAGATGAAATTCGATGTAGACAAGTACAAAGTCATGCACTTAGGAAGAACAACCCAAACTACGGTTACACAATACAAGATTCCATACTAGAAACCACCACCCAGGAAAAGGATCTGGCCATCATCATAGATAATACATTGAAACCCTTGGCCCAGTGTGCAGTGGCGGCCAAGAAAGGAAAAAGAATGCTAGGAATCATAAGGAAAGAAAAGGAGACTACAACCAAGGCTATTATAATGCCTCTATATCATTCTATGGTATGACCACACCATGAATATTATGTGCTATTCTGGTCATCATATCTTAAAAAGGCTGTAGCAAATTTAGAAAAGGTACAGAGAACAGTCACCAAAATGGTAAAGGAGATGGAAGGATATCCCTATGAGGAAAGGCTTAAAAGGTTAGGGCTCTTCAATTTGGAAAAAAGATGGCTGAGGGAAGATATGATAGAGGTCTATAAAATAATGAATGGAGTGAAACAGATAAACATAGGTTGGTTGTTTACTCCTTCAAAAAAGTAGAAAAAGTAGAGGACATGCAATTAAGCTACAATGTAGCCCATTTAAGACTAATATAGAATATATTTTTCACCAAATGTGTAATCAAGCTCTAGAATTTGCTACCGGAGGATGTAGTAAATGCTGTTGGTATAGCTGGGTTTAAAAAAGGTTTGGACAAGTTCCTGGAGGAAAAGTCCATAAAACATTATTGAGGAGGATCATGGAAATCCACTACGATAGGCAGCATGGAATTTGTGTGCCTTTTTGGAAACCAGACTGGTACTTATGACCTGGATTGGTCACTGTTGGAAACAGGATACTGGGCTTGATGAACCCTTAATATGACCCAGTATGGCATATCTTATGTTCTTAGAATTATCAGGTGTTAATGTATACCCATGCTTCTTAATGTAGTCCAGAGATTTTCATGATTTATGCAATCAAAGGTCTGCTGTAGTCAATGAAATACATGTAGATATCATTTTTCTCTTTTTTTGTCTTTTCAAAGCTCCATCTCACATCTGCAATGATGTCTCTTGGTCCTCAGCCTTTCCTGAATCCTGTTTGCACTTCAGACAGTTCAACTATGGTTGTAGTTTCCACCGAATGGTCTTGAATAGAACTTTGTTGGTGTGTGGGAACAGAGCAATTGAGAGATAATTTCCATAATCAGAACAACCTTTCTTCAGTATTCTGTGAACACAGATCTTTTTCAGTCAATCAACCATGATGTTGTCTTCCAAATTTCCTGGCAGAGTCTTATAAGTGTTGTAACAGCTGCATCTGATTGCTATAAAACTTCAATGAGAATGCCTGGTGTTCTGTTCTTTGATAATGCTTTCAATGCTGCTTTGACTTCTTCTTTCATCACCAATGGTTCCTAATCATTAAGAACAGGTTGAAATGGCTGTTGATCTTTATGGTATAAAGAAATTTGTGTATTATTTCTATCTCTTCTTGATCTTCTCAGCTCATTTAATATGGATTGTCTTTTACATTCTGATTCGAGGCTCGACCGTTCTCTTCAATTACTATTACGTATCATTTGTATAGTGCTACAAGGCATATGCAGTGCTGTACAGAGAGATGTAAGAGACAGTCCCAGCCTCGGTTCTGGCAGTATATTAAGTTTTAAATAAAGATAAAGATACAGTCTAGCCAAGACAGACCATACAACAACTGGAGACTAGAATATTTCTAGGGGAATGGTAAGGAAATACCTAGACTGTGAACAGGAGACTAGGAGGATTAGGAAACAAAAGCCGTCTCAAAGAAGTACGTTTTTAGTCTGAATTTGGACAGGGCCACAGATAGAGCATGATGAACCAACTCAGATAGTTTGTTCCAGACACAAGGAGCAGCAAGGTAAAAAGATTGAAATCTGGAGCTGGCAGTAGAAGAGAAGGGAACAGATAGAAAGGATTTGCCAAAATAGCTGAGTTACTGAGGAGCAGTGTAGGGAGAAATAAGAGAGGAAAGGTAGTGAGGAGCAGCCAAATGAAGGCACCTATAAGGTCAGTAGTAGAAGTTTGAATGGGATGCGAAAATGGATAGGGAGCCAATGAAGTGACTTGAGAAAAGGGGTGATATGCACATAGCGACACTGGTGGAAGATTAACCATGCAACTGAGTTTTGAACAGACTGAAGCGGGGAGAGATGTTTCAAAGGAAGACCAGTGAAGAGGAGGTTGCAATGGTCTTGGCGTGACGTGACTATAGAATGGATAAGGGTCTTAGTAGTGTGTTCAGAAAAGAAGGAACAAATTTTGCCAATGTTATAGAGAAAGAAGTGACAGGTTTTAACTATCTATTAGATGTGTATGGAGGAGGAGTCTAAAATGACCTCAAGTTTACGAGCTGAGGAAAAAGAGAGGAGTAGAATGTTATCCACAGAAATAGAGCAAGGAGAAAGGTGGGCTTAGGGGGAAAGATAAGGAGTTCAGTTTTGGCCATGTTCAATTTCAGATGGTGGAGATACATCCAGGCACCATCGTCAGATAAGCAGGTGGAGATCCAGGCCTGGATGCCTGGTGAGATGTTAAGTATAGAGGGGTAGATATCAGAGACGACAGCATAGAGATGGTACTGAAAACCATGGGAGGAGATGAGTGCATCAAGGGATTGAGCACAGAAGGAGAAAAGGAAAAGTCCCAATATAGAGCCCTGAGATACACCAACTAAAAGCGGGATAGCAGTAGAGGAGAATCCACCAGAACATATACTAGAAGTGCGGTGGGAGAGGACAGGGTATAGAGGACCAACCATGTCAAAAGCAGCAGAAAGGTCAAGAAGGATGAGGATCAAGTAAAGGCCCTTGGATTTAGCCAGTAACAAGTCATTGGAGACTTTGGCAAGAGTAGAATGTAAAGGGCGAAAACCAGATTGCAGTGGATCCAGAAAGGACTGAGAGAAAAGAAAGCCAAGACAGCAGTGGTGAACTGCATGTTCAAGTATTTTAGAAATAAAAGGGAAGAGAGATATGGGTCGGTAATTAGCAGGACAGGTAGGATCAAGAGATGGTTTCTTGAGGAGATGTGCAACCACAACATGCTTTTAGGCTGCAGGAACAGTAGTGGTAGAAAACAATATATTGAGGCTATGACTGATGGAAAGGACAACAGTGGAGGAGATGGAGTTTAGTAGTTGGGATCAGAAGAGCAGGGATTGGGATCAGAAGAGCAGGTAGTAAATTTAGAGGAGGAGAGATGTGTGGTTTCTTCTTCAATGACCTTGGAAAAGGAGGAAAGGACGACAAAGGTTGAGGGAAGGATTAGGGAATGAAGATGGAGGAGGTGATGGAAATGACCCTGGGGGAACTCAAGAGTACTTCTGAGTTTTTTCATGGAAGTAGTCAGCCAAAGTCTAGGCAGAAAAGGAAGGAGGGATCAGAGGCGTTGGCACTTTGAGGAGCGAGTTGAGAGTTATAAAGAGACGGCGAAGGTCAGAGGCAAGACAGTTAATCAGATGGACATAGTATTCTTGCTTGGCAAGTGAGATGGCAGACTGGAAGGAGGCTAGCATGAATATGAAATGTAGGAAGTCCGCAAGGGTTGCAGGATGTGAGTCAAAGGTGCTCAGCTGAGTAGGCACAGGAACGAAGGTAGCGGATTTTAGAGGACAGCCAGGGCTGAGGTACAGTACTTCTCATAGGACATGAAGTGGGAAGAGCAAGAACATCCAGAGCAGAGGAGAGTACAGTATTATAGGAAAATAAGGACTCATCAATAGATTTAGATGATAAAGTGGAGGAAAGAGGTAAAGAGACAGCAGTAGAGACAGCTGATGGGTCGACAGTGTGAAGATTCCTAAAGATGTTGGAGGAGATTGTGCGAGAGTGAGGTGGGGGGGGGGTGAAGAGTGAAACTTAGCAGGTGATGGTCAGATAAGGGAAGAACTGAGGTGCAGAAATTTGAGGGCAAACAGTTAGAGAAGATGACAATGTCAAGGAGTGTCTAGCTGGTGAGTAGGGGTAGTAGAGCATAGCTGGAGATTGAATGAAGTGGTAAGGGAAGAGAACTTTAAGATATGAAGGTCAGAGGAGTTATCAATATGAATGTTAAAATCTGCAAGAATAAGTGAGGGAAAGATGCATCCAGAAAGAGGGAAAACCTTGAGTCAAAGTCAGTGAGAAAGGTAGAGGTGGACTTATTAGGGGGTAGATAAATGACAGCAATCCGGAGAGGTAGTGTAGTAAAGAAGCAGATGGAGTGGACTTCAAAGGAAGGCAAGGAGTGAGACTGAGGCAGAATGAGGGGCTGAAATTGACAGAAATGAGAGAGTAGAAACCTGACACTACCACCACGCTCAATGGAGTGAGGCATATGGAAGAACTGATAGTCTTTGGGGAGAAGCCAGGTCTCAGTTAGAGCAAGAAGATTCAGAGTATTAGTGATAAAGAGGTCATGAATGAAGGCAAGTTTATTAGAGATAGAGTATGTGTTCCACTAGGCACATGAGAAAGGGAGAGAGGACAGAGAAAGGAGAAGGATGGGGAGAGAGGAAGCTTTAGGAAGGCAAATGTTGTTCATCCTCATTTAGTTCATATTTATTGGAGTTCCTTTCTAGCTTTTAATGTGAACTATGTTTTTATATTTTCAACTGCTCTGTTGCCCCCACGAAGGGCGGTATATCAAGTTTTAATAAACATTGTAAAACTTGCCTTTGTCTCGTCTGCCTGTACATTGGAAAGCTCTGTTTAGTTCCATGATTACCTCTTTCTCCTCTGGCTTTAGCTTCTCTGCATATTTGAGCAATTTTCAGAGTTTCTTCGTGACAGAATCTCTTTGCATGACCTAGTTTACCAGGTAGCAAAATTCAATCTTGGCTCTTTGGCTCCAATTCTCAAAATTCAATATGGAATGAAATTAAAACACATACACACAATCATATCATCCATTTTGGCCCTTTTTGCTTTTTCACCTTTTGCAGTCTTTTGACTTTCTTTGAGCACAAATTTCTTGATGTCATCCCATAGCTCTTCTGATGCTCTGACATTTGTGTCCCAAGTAGTGAATTGATTTTGCAGTCTTTAAATTCCAGTGGTTTATTATCAAGATCATACTTTGCTAGATTAATGGGCAGCATGCTGCTTTTCAGCTTTACCTTGAGTTTGCATACTAGTAGCTAGTGATCTGTACCACATTCAGCTGCAGGTTTTGTTTTTGTTGATGTTATTAAGCTTTTCTTTTGTTGACTTCCACAGATGTAGTAAATTTGATTTTTGTACAATACATTGGGTGAAATCCATGTATACAGTCACTGCTTGTGTTGCTTGAGGAAGGTGTTTGAGATGACTAGATTGTTGGACTTGCAGAATTCTATCAATCTTTCTCCAGCTTCATGACTGTTTCCAAGCCACTTTCCTGCCATTTTTGTTCCCAAGTTTTGCGTTTCAGTCGGGGCTGTACCAAGCCATAATTGTGCCCTGTACTACTTGCACATCTGGTGCGCCCCCCGCCCTCCAAATCTCACCCATACCTCCATGTCTTCAGTGTCCACCTGGCTGCCTGCCCTTGCTCTGCTGTCGCCACTTTTTGTTTTCTCAGAGGCAGCGGCAGCAGCAGTGAGGCAGACCTGATTTCAAATTAAAGAAACAAAACATAAACAACCCACGCAGTCCTTCAACTCTGCGCTTGTAGGCAGGTCTGGTCCCTCCTCCCTTCTATGATGTAGGTCACATCAGAGGAGGGAGGGACCAGACCAGCCATTCAAATGTGGGTCTTTGCAACTCTGCATTTGAAGGGCTAGCCTGGTCCCTTCCTCCTCTAATGAAACCTACATCAGAGAAAGGAGGGAGGGACCAGACCGGCCTACAAGCACAGAGTCAGAAAAACCTGCTTGTTTTGTTTTTGTTTTATTTGAAGTCAGGTCTACTCTGCTGTTGCCAGTGCCACCGCCACTGAGAAAAAGAGCGGCTGAGAAAAAGAGCGGCAGGGCAACAGCAGGCAGTGTGGGGAAAGTGGAGGCTGGCAGCTCAAAATGCACCCTATATCCTTTGTTCCCTGTGCGGATGCACCGCTCACATAGGCTAGTTAAGGGGCAAAATGGTAGAAACCATTATAAAGAACAAAATTACTGAAGCTGTAGATACTCATGGTTTAATGGGAGAAAGTCAACATGGCTTTAGCCAAGGAAGGTCTTGTTTTACTAATCTGGTATATTTTTTTGAAGGTGTCAATAAACAGGTAGACAAAGGCGAGCCAGTTAAGAACATAAGAACATAAGAAATGTCATACTGGGTCAGACCAAGGTCCATCAAGCCCAGTATTCTGTTTCCAACAGTGGCCAATCTAGGTCATACGTACCTAGCAGTTTCCCCAAAAGATACAGGTTCCACAATGCTTGTATTGGGTCAAGCATTGATATCCTGGGTCCCTTTTTAATAATGGTTTATGGACTTTTCCTCCAGGAACTTGTCCAAACCTTTTTTAAACCCAGCTACGCTAACAGCCTTTACTACATCCTCCGGTAACAAATTCCAGAGTTTGATTACAAGTTGAGTGAAAAAATATTTTCTCTTATTAGTCTTAAATAGTTTATGCTGTAGCTTCATTGCATGTCCCCTAGTCTTTCTATATTCTGATAACGTAAACAATCAATCTACATTTAATCGTTCCACTCCATTCATTAATTTATAGACTTTTATCATATCTCCCCTCAGCCGTCTCTTTTCCAGGTTAAAGAGCCCTAACCTTTTTAGCCTTTCTTCATAGGGGTATCCTTCCATCCCCTTTACCATTTGATATACTGTAGTTGATATAGTGTATCTGGATTTTCAGAAAGCCTTTGACAAGGTCCCTCATGAGAGACTCCTGGCAAAATTAAAAAGTCATGGGATTGGAGGCAGTGTAGTATTATGGATGAGAAACTGGTTAAAAGATAGAAAGCAGAGGATAGGGCTGAATGGCCAATTTTTCCAATGGAGAAAGGTTAATAGTGGAGTACCCCAGGGATCTGTACTGGATCCACTGCTTTTTAACATATTCATTAATGACCTGGAAATAGGAATAACAAGTGAGGTTGTCAAATTTGCAGATGACACAAAATTATTCAAAGTTGTTAAAACCCGAGAGGATTGTGAAAAATTACAAGAGGACCTTGATAAATTGGAAGACTGGACATTCAAATGGAAGATAAAATTTAATGTGGAGAAGTGCAAAGTTATGCATCTAGGAAAGAAAACCCCAAACTATGGTTACACGATGCAAGGTTCCACATTAGGAACCACCACTTAGAAAAAAGATTTAGGTGTCATTGTGGATAACACATTAAAACCCTCCGCCCAGTGTGCAGTTGACGGCCAAGAAGGCAAATAAAATGCTAGGAATCATAAGGAAAGAAATGGAGAATAAAACCAAGGATATTATAATGCTTCTGTATTGTTTCATGGTGCTACCGCACCTTGAATATTGTGTGCAGTTCTGGTCGCCGTATCTTAAAATGGATATAGTGGAATTATAAAAGGTGCAGAGAAGAGCCACCAAAATGATAAAGGGTATGAAAGGATATCCCTATGAGGAGAGGCTTAAAAGATTAGGGCTTTTCAATCTGGAAAAGAGACGGCTGAGGGAGATATGATAGAGGTCTACAAAACGGGTAAATGTAGATCGAATCTTTATGCCATCAAAAAGTAGAAAGACTAGGGGAGATGCCATGACGTTATAGTGTAATTCGTTTAAGACTAATAAGAGAAAATATTTTTTTCATTCAACGTGTAATCAAACACTGGAATTAATTACCGAAGGATGTAGTAAAAGCTGTTAATGTAACTGGGTTTAAAAAAGGTTTGGATGAGTTCCTGGAGGAAAGGTCCATAAACCATTATTTTATTTAGACAGATTTGTATGCCACCTTTTCCTTCAATCAAGGTGGTCACGCCACATCACGATTGGAGGGTTACATTTAATATTAGGATACGTGTGAACATTTAGACAGTACAGTTACTTAACAGCATTTAGACAGTACAATTGAGGTAACATTTAATATGAAGGTATTTAATAATGTGGTATGATAGGTTTGTGTGTGTGGATAGGATGGGTGTGCGCTTAGTTGGTGGTGGTAGTAGTATTTTTGCTTGGGTAGGGGATGTTGCCTGAATGCTCATAGGTCTCTATAAATAAAAATGTTTTGAGGTCTTTGCGGAAGTCTGTGAGGTCATCTAATGCCCTCAGGCTCGTTGGGAGGGAGTTCCATATTGTAGATGCCAGTAGTGATTGTGCTCTTTTTGAAGTTGTTTGTTTGGTTTTGTGATAGCCTGCAGGTGTGCCGATCATGTTGTCATTATTGGTTCTTCTTGGTCTGTTGCTGATGTCTCTTGTTATAACGTTTTGTAGTACGTCTGCTGAGAGATGGTGGATCGGCTGAAAACAATCAGACAAATCAAACCAATGCTCTGTCAAGACCACTTCCGCACAGTGTGCAAGCACTCATTACACAACTGCTTGATTATGGAAACTCACTTGGTGATGTGGGATTTTAGGTTCAGAGTTCTGTCTAGTGTGATGCCCAGATACTTAACTTCTTCTTTGACTACTATGTGTTTGTCTAGGATGCTGATAGTTTGTGGAGGTATGAAGGTGGGGTTCCTGGTGACGAACATTGCCTCAGTTTTATCGTAGTTGACTGTTAAGTTGTTGGCTATGAGCCAGTCATTCATGTCTTCGAAATGTGAAGAGAAATAGAACCCAATTGGATTAAACTGAGAACACCAAAAATAAGAAATCCAAATTGCTAAAAAGCTCCCCGAAAATGTCTAGCCAAATATTTTTGTCGAAGCTTGTAAGCCCAGTGTCAGGAAATTTTCCAAAGACACCACCGTGACCACTCCTTTTATTAGATAAATTTAAGAATAAAGTCCATAACTTAGCTGTATGCCAAAGCGCCGCCAAGACGCCGAAACATTTAATAGACGACGTGGCTCACGTTTCGGGTTTTCCACCAACTTGTATAGAAACCCTGCTTCAGGTCCAACGAATCAGCAAATGGCGCCTCTTCCTCCGCTGGGACTCCGGTCGTCATGTTCAGCACCTTCAGCACTTCCCTGATCAAAGCCGGTAACTCCTCTCAGCAGAAAACTCGAACAATTTTGGCCTGTTCCTCAGGAATTTCACCTTCTTTGAGTTCTTCTTCATCCCCCCTCCCCATCTCCCCGTCTGAAAGGTCCCTCTCCAAGGGTTCAGATCGAGGGGAGCGGAGAACCTCATCCTGTGCCAGCCGTGCCCATTTAGGAGGATGGGCACCTGTCTCCTGCTGCTCCCTAGCGTCAGGCTGCCGAGGCTTCGCCCCTCCCTGCACTGCTCCCTGTCCCTGCCGTCCTTGCTGATGAAGGCGAAATGCCTTATGGAGCAGCAAGACGAACTCCGGGGAAAAATCCCCCCATCCTCACCTTCCGAACCACGCAAGGAGGTGGAGGGCCCCGGTTGAGGCGGTGGCAGGGTGGACTGATCCAGAGCCAAAGCTTGGGGAGACGCGGGCCGGACTAAGGACTCCGAAAGAGTACCCAAATCCTGGGAGGTGGAAGGTCGGGTGTCCTGCACTATACCTGCCTGAATTCCCAGTTCCAAGGAGGATGCCTCTGTGGCACAGCCTCTGCAAACTCCTGCCTCAGAAACCGCTCCCCGGCGGGTCCCGCAGAGCAAGCACTGGGGCCTAGCCGGCATAAACACGGCCTATAGCCGGTGAAACCACAGAGGTAAATAAAGCATAGTTACTCACCTGTAACAGGTGATCTCCGGGAACAGCAGGAATTTAGTCTTCACATATGGGTATCGTCGGTACCGACGGAGCCTGCACGGGAACGCTCCCCAGCGTCCAATTAGAAAGCCTTTGGGAGCATCCCACAGCACCTGCGTGCTGCCTTCCCGCCTTTCCCAACTGCCTCCTCCAGTTAAGTTTTAAAGCTGAGACAAAGAGAGAGAGAGGGAAAGTAAAGAAAAGAAAAGAGAGATACAACTCCTAGGGGAGGTGGGTGGGTTGTGAAGACTAAATTCCTGCTGTTCCCGGAGATCATCTGTTACAGGTGAGTAACTATGCTATCTCCAGGAACAAGCAGGAATGTAGTCTTCACATATGGGGACTCCCTAGCTACAGATGCCAGGGAGAGACCCCAGAAGTTGTGTGCCCCTGTGAAAGGGCTCCACTTCCCCCCATGGATCTCTGGCATCCTACCGGGAATGGTGGGTAGGAGTTGATTAAGTATGGAACAGGTGTCGTAGAACAGCCTGACCAAACAAGGCATCCCGGCAGGAGTCCTTGTCTAAGCAGTAATGGGCTGTGAAGGTATGAACCGAGGCCCAAGTAGCTGCTCGACAGATGTCGTCAATAGACACAGAGTGTAGATGAGCCATTGAGGCTGCCATGGCTCTCACATTGTGAGCTGTGACATGGCCTTCCAGAGAAAGGTTTTTACTCTGATAGGTAAAAGAAATACACTGTGCAATCCAATTGGACAATGTTCTCTTGGAGACTGGAAGTCCCAAATGAGAAGGATCAAAAGCAACAAAGCGTTGAGAGGACTTTCTATGTTGCTGTGTCCTTTGTAAGTAAAAAGCAAGTGCTCTTTTACAGTCCAAAGTATGAAGATTCCTTTCTGCATTTGAAGCATGAGGCCTTGGAAAAAATACAGGCAGGTAAACTGCTTGGTTTAAATGAAAAGGTGAGACCACCTTTGGCATAAAGTGTGGATGAGTCCTAAGGACTACCTTATCATGATGGAACCTCGTATAAGGAGGATCAGCCACTAATGCTTGCAGTTCACTGATGCGACGTGCTGATGTGATTGCAATGAGAAAGACAACCTTCCAGGAAAGGAATTTCAAGGAGGTAGTAGCTAGAGGTTCAAAAGGCAGCTTCATGAGCTGTCCAAGAACCAGATTTAGGTCCCATGCTACCGGTGGTGGCCTAATGGGAGGCTTAGTTAGGAGGCCCCTCATAAATCTCGCTATGAGAGGATGAGAGGAAATAGGTTGTCCATTTAAAGGCTTGAAAGAAGCTGAAATAGCACTTAAATGGACTCGTACTGAGTTAATCTTAAGCCCTGCATTAGATAAATGAAGGAGATACTCCAATAATGATTCCAGAGGTATCGCCAGGGGGTCAAGACCCTTCTGCGAATACCATATAGAAAACCTTTTCCACTTGAAAGCATAAGAGTGTCTTGTGGAAGGCTTTCTAGAAGCATAAAGGATATCCTTCACTTGTTGAGACAGGTTTATTTATTTATTTATTTAGACAGTTTTTGTATACCGCTTTATCCATCAATCAAAGCGGTCACAACACAATTGGGGGATACATTTAACACGTGGGGATATGAGACACATACACTAATACTTACAGGGAACATGGGCAGTGGAGGGTTAAGTGGCTTGCCCAAGACCACAAGGAGCATCTGGGGGACTAGAAACCCCAGTCCTTCCGGCCCAAGGTTGCTGTTCTCTAGTGGGATTTGAACCCCCGACCTTCCGGCCTGAAGTACCTTGTCCCAACCACTAGGCTACTCCTCCCTCCATGAAGGTCTAGGCCCTCAGCAACCAGGCCCTGAGATGCAGAGAGTGGGGATCGGGATGCCACAACCTCCCGTCCTCCTGAGACAGGAGATCTGGAGCAGATCCTAACTCCAGAGATGGAGCTTGAGAGAGATGTAGGAGCAGAGGGTACCACACCTGCCGTGGCCAATGTGGAGCTATGAGAATCATATGGCCTCTGTCTCTCTGAAGCTTGAATAGGGTTTTGGGAATTAGGGGAATGGGTGGAAAAGCATATAGGAAGTCCTGACCCCAATGGAGGAGGAAAGCATCCCTGGCCTGAGAACCCTGAGGCGGAATTCTGGAACAGAATCGGGGAAGTTTGGCATTCAACGGACTTGCAAAGAGGTCTATGTCCGGAGTTCTCCAAATTTGAAAAACCTTTGCTACCTGGTCTGCACGAAGAGACCACTCGTGCGGAAGGAGAACTCGACTGAGTCTGTCTGCCCAGGAGTTTTGAATGCCTGGCAGATACACCGCAAGGAGATGAATCTGATGCTCTCTGGCGAGGGCCCATATTCGTAAAGCTTCGTTGCAAAGCGACAGAGAGCCTGTTCCTCCCTGCTTGTTCAGATAGAACATAGCTACTTGATTGTCCGTCTGAAATAGGACTGTCTTGTAGCTCAGCTGGGTGCGGAACACTCAAAGAGCAAGGAAGATTGCTCTGAGCTCCAATAGATTGATGTGTAGATGGGTCTCCTATGGAGTCCAGGTGCCTTGGGTAGAGAGATCTTGCAGGTGAGCTCCCCAACCCACCTGTGAGACCTTTGTTAGAGTGACCTGGGGTGGGGGCTGTTGGAAAGGGGACCCCACCAAAAGGTTTTGGGTTGACTGCCACCATTATAGGGACAAAATAAGGCGACTTGAGTTTGCTATTTTGTCTGATAGGCAGCCTGATGCTTGAGTCCACTGAGTGGATAGAGTCCATTGGGCTGTTCTCATATGGAGGTGAGCATAGGGAACCACATGCACGGTAGATGCCATGTAGCCTAGCAATTGTAACATTTCCCGAGCAGTGAGATGAGTTTTTAACACTGCTTGGGAAGCTAACTACACAATGCGAAGGCAGCGGGGCTGTGGAAGATAGGCCCTTGCTTTTCTGGTATCCAGCATAGCTCCTATAACTCTACAGATTGAGTGGGAGTTAGGTTGGATTTTGGGATGTTTATGACCAGGCCCAAATACTGAAGTATACGCATTGTTCAAGATAGGGAAATTCTGGTCTCTGACTCTGATGGGGCTGGAATGAGCCAGTCGTCTAAGTAGGGGAAGACGAATATTCCTAGAGTGCGAAGAAATGCTGCCACTACAGCCATGCATTTCGTAAACACCCTTGGTGCTGAGGCCAGACCAAAAGGAAGCACCCTGTACTGGTAGTGCTTCCCCTGAAATAGAAACCGAAAGACTCTTTGGTGAGTAGGATGGATGAGAACATGGGTGTACGCATCCTTGAGATCTAGAGAACAAAGCCAATCCTGACTCTGAAGGTATGGCAGAAGAGTTCCTAGAGAAATCATCTTGAAGTTCTCCTTGAACAGGAATTTGTTCAATTCTCTGAGGTCTAAAATGGGTCTGTGTCCCCCTGTTTTCTTTGGAATAGGGAAATAGGGGGAGTAAAACCCTGTACTCTGTTGAGAAATGGATACGTCTTCTATTGCCCCGCGGGCAAGAAGTAAATTGACCTCTTGACCCAACTGATTTTCGAGTGAAGTCTGAGAATTGAACCGTTTTACAACTGTAGGTGGGGGCATGTTGAGGAAACGAAGCTTGTACCCCTCCTTTACAATGGAGAGAGTCCATTCTTCTGCTGTTATCTGCTCCCATCTGGGGACAAAATGACACAACCTTCCTGGAATGGTGGAGGGCTCTGGCCCGTTGAGGGCCAGGAAGGCCAAATTCTCTAGATGAGAGTCAAAGCCCCTGTGGAGGCTGAGTCTGTTGGGCCGGTTCAGGCTTAGCAGACTTTGCTTTTCTTTGTTTTGGTGGCTGCTGTCCCTTTCGGGCAGACTGACCTGTAGAATGCCCCTGTTGGGTACAGGAGGGGTAAAAACCTCTTCTTTTTAGAGAAGAATGGTTTCTTGTAGGATTTTCTCCTTGCAGGATCAGCTGTAGCCTTGGATAGTCTATCCAAAGTGGTGTTATCAGCATCCAGCTCATTAGCTTTCTCTTGCCAAATTTTGCCAAAGAGATTTTTGCCTGTGCAAGGGATATTCCCCAGTTTGTCCTGTACCCAGAGTTCTAAGTCAGATGCCTGGAGCCAGGCAATCCTACGAGCACCTATGGCAATGGCAGAGGTTCTGCTTATGCACTCAAAACAGTCAAAAGCTGCACGATTAACAAACTTGGAAACATCTTGGGCATGTTTGACAAGTGTAAGATAATCTTGCCTCTTATCATCAGGAAGGAGAGGGCTCATGAGCTCTAGATCTCCTGTAACCTCCTTAAGGAACATTCCCATATATAAAATATAGGAACTAATCATGGCAGAAAGCATAGAGGCTTGGAAGGTTCGAAGCCCAAAGGCATCCAGAGTCCTACATTGACGTCCTGGCGGATTAGATGCATGTCTTTTTGCACTCTTGATCCTTCTCATAGCTGATTCCACTACCATAGAGTGGTGTGGTAACTGGGTTTTTTGAAATCCAGGACAAGGAGGGACTTGATACATAGTATCAAGCCTACGAGAATGAGGAGAGGTGGTAAGAGGTGTTTCCCACATTCTTAGCATGAGATCATGCAAGATCTCATGAATAGGCAAAGTAGTTGCCTCCTTGGGAGTTTTAGGATATTGTAAAATCTCCAATTCCTTTGCTCTGCACAAATGAAATCCTGAAAGGATATATCCTCTGGAGGAGACATCCTACGTTTAGGAGAGGAAGGCTCCTCAGAGAGAAGTACTCTGGTACCGACAGAGCTGTCAGAATCCTCAGACTCATCGGAGGATTCAAAATATCTCCTGTCAGAGTGCTCTTGCAAAGCACGATACCGGTACCGATCGAAGTCGGTACCAGAGGGGTCTGGTACTGGCCTGTCGGTACTGGAGGAAACAGCATGACTCGGTGTCGGTAACACAGTCGCCAATGTCGATGCTGTCGATACTGGTTGAACTGTCTGAAATGGACCTGAAGGCACCGAAGCCGCAAGGAGAGCCGCCAGACTGCGTTCAATAGCCAAGAATCTCTGGTCTATTGACGCTGCCGATGCCTGGGTATTGGTACCAGACGAAGCGGCCGGTATCGCAGAGTATGGCACCAGTAGTTCTGCCGAGGTTGAGGGCTCCAGAACATCCTGGAGCCCCGATAGTGCTTTGGAAGCTGAAGCCTCTCGCCGGGGCAATTTTGCCGGTACAAGTCCCTCAAGGGCAACGCCAGAGGCATCTCGATGCTTGGAAGGAGATCTACCCTTTGAGGACCGGCCAGATTTATGTTTGGTTACCTGAGATCCATGGGAGGAAGACGAAGCCCTGGAAGACGTCGATGCCACGGATGCTGCATCGGAGGGAAAAAGGATGCTAAGCTTAGCAGCTCGGTTTTGCTGACCCCTCTTCGACATCATCCCACAGGCAAAACACTCCGAGATGGAGTGGTCAGGACCTAAACATTTAAGGCACCGCTCGTGAGTGTCGGTGACGGAGATGGTACCACCACACTTGGAACACTTTTTAAAACCCGAGGCGGGTTTTTCCATTCTGAAGGAAAAGTTGGGCCTAGTGCCCAAAATGGCATGTGGCACCCGACAGAAAAAAGACTGGAAAGTCCAGAAAAAGATTACATTTTTTTTTTTTTTTAGAAGGAAAGAAAGAAAGAACCGGCGGTACCGGTATAGCGTCGAGGAAGGCAGACGCTACCACAAAAAAGAATGAAAAAGATGGGATAATTTCTGCGGTGACAGTAAAAACAATCTGCTGGCTCCTCGGAAAACGAAGAATTGGAGAGAGGCAGTTGGGAAAGGTGGGAAGGCAGCACGCAGGCACTGTGGGATGCTCCCAAAAGCTTTCTAATTGGACGCTGGGGAGTCTTCCCGCGCAGGCTTCGTCGGTACCGACGATACCCACATGTGAAGACTACATTCCTGCTTGTTACTGGAGATAAAAGGATACTAAAACTACTCCTTTGTATCTCTTATCTCTCTCTCGTCTTTTTTTTTTTTTTTTTACTTATCCAATCAACCGAGGAAACAAAATACTTTCCCCTTCTTTCCTCTCCGATTGGGGCCCAGACTACCGCTGCCTTTCCCAAAGCCTTCCTGGGCTGTGCAGAGCCGGCACCACGCAGCTGAAAAGCGCGCAAAGAGAAAACTTATCTGCCCGAACTGAAGATGCAGGCCTCGGGACACCATGTGGTTGGCGAACAGGGAAACAGCTCCCGCTAGGTGCCTCCGCTCACCGGCACTCTTCTTTGCTCCTCCCCAGCCCGACTCAATTCCCGCTGTCCATCTCCGCCTCCTACAACCAGGAAGAGCAGCGCTAACGACGCCGGGCAGTCTCCTCATGCTCCCGCCCACACGCTCAGCCGCCTTAAGGGCTTCAGCGGCAAGGACGGAACAGCTTCCTCTTCTTGGCTCCGCCGGCGGAGGAAAGGCAGATGAGCCTTCTACCTTTGCCCGGACAATCCCCGGCTGTTAGTCTCCTTCATGCAACACCCCCGAATCGAAGAACCGGGAGGGGGGGGGGGAGTCTCCAAAATGCCAAGAAGAAGCAAAATAAAATTAAATAATTAGCTAACTAAATTAACTAAGTTGACTAAATTAAAGAAAGGAAAAAACAGGAACCCCAAACCCTGCACTAATCCTAGTCTCTCCAGTAAGCCAGGTCCCTGGCTTGCTGCACCCCTTCCAGCTGCTAGAAGACTGAGCACAAAACTGTAGCTGGTGGGAGGTGCCAGGTCTACTTATACCCCAGGGTCATCAAAAAGATGACATGCTCAGTCTACATGCTGCTAGAAGGGGGCACAACCCAGTGGAGAGGGACTGGACTGGAGAGACGCTAAGGAAAAGTTTACCTGATCATGAATCAGTCTAGAATAATAAGAGATCTTGGTACTGAAAGACATTTTTTAGAGTCTCATTGAAGCGAATGACAGGAAGTCTTGTTTGTGGCTGAGGGAGATTTATGCCACTTGTGCCAGAGCGTCTAACTTTCTTCCTAAAATATCTTAGCTCCTGAGAAAACCAAGCATGGAGCATATTTGTACCTCTATTCTGATTGAAGGGAGCATACAAGTTAAAAGTTGTAGCTAATAGAGAGTTTCAAGAGGATATCCTTTAATCCAAAGAGAAAGTAGGGAATTCGGCTGGAAAAACTAAACTGTCAGTGGTGAATTTCTCTAACTCAATAATTCTGATGTTTCTTACTGTATGAGGTTCAGACCAAGTTCTTTGTGGAGGGGGCAAAAAGTTAAATGTAAAAAGAACCAGAGAGTGATCAGTCCAAGATTTAGGAACAGTACTAAAAGAGCTAGGTGGGAGAACTAAGTTGAGACAAGGTCCTGCTGAATGTGTAGGTGTAGTGGATAAGATAGCAATGCCAAGATCTAATACAAAAGTTGAGAAATCCAAAGCAAATGAGGAGTTTGGGTTCTTCAATTGGATATTAAAATTGCCTAGAATGAATAGAGGACCTGGGAGTAAACCAAAGTCAGTGAGGAGGAGTTGTAACAGCATAGGAAGTGAAGAACATAGGAGGGACTAAGTAGAGAAGGAGACTGTGAAAGGGAGTTGGCGTTGATATAAATCACTAGAATTCCAAGTGGGTAGTAGTGCTTTAAGTAATTAATTTACCTGCTATTCCAGTAGAGGAGAGTGATAAGGGCTATATCCCCACCATGTCTGGAAGGACGGCTGCAGAAAAGAGCAGAGTAGCCTTCAAGATGCATGCAAAAAGCAGTATATCAAGTACAATAAACCATAAGAACTATTTGTTTTAAATAGGCTGTATCACCTCCATGGAGCCAAGTCTCACAGATAGCCAGCATCTGTAAATGGTATATGTTAAAGAAATCGTATGAGTGCAGTCTTATTTTTAATATTCTGAGCACTAATTAAACTACCTTAGGAAGGAGACACTGAGAAGGCAGCTTCCCTGGTGGGAGATGAGAAATTTGTTGCAGGAACCTGGGTCGAGGTGGAAGGTGTCAAGATGGAACTGAAGACCCTCTGCAAAAGCATGCTACATACAGAAATGATGGCAAATAAAGACCATACTGCCAATTCAGTCTAACCTTTCCTATGAACCACTACAGTCCCATTTTGCCTTTAGAGATCCTCTGTGTTTGTCCCATGTTATCCTGCATGCAAATTCTGTCCTCGTCTCTACTACTTCCACTGGGAGACTATTCCATGCATCTACTGTACCACTCTTTCTGTAAAGAAATATTTACACAAATCACTCCTGAGTCTATCTCCTTTTAATTTCATCCTATGCCTCTCACTGCAGAGCTCACCTCCTGTGCATTTATGCCATGGAGGTATTTAAACGTCTCTATCATATCTCCCCTTTCCCATCTTTCTTCCAAAGTATACATATTGAGATCTTTACGTTTGTCGCCATATGCAAAGCCCACTGGCCATTTTGGTAGCCACTCTCTGCACTGATTCCATTCTGTTTATATCCTTTTGAAGGTATAGTCTCCAGAATTGCACACAATACTCTAAATCAGGTCTCACCAAAGACATTGGTGACCCTTCTGTTCTCTCCACTGCTGTTCATCATTTTCTTCCTCTCTGTCACCTGAATCTGTCGATGAGGCCATGTCTTCTTACAACACTATGTTCTTTTCTGCTCTGGATGTACTCGCTCCTCCTGTTGCTCACCTGTGAGGTGTACTGTACCTCAAATCTGGCTGTCCTCTAAAACCCGTTACATTTGTTCCTGTGCCCGCTCAGCTGAGCACCTCTGGCCTAAATCCTGTATTCTTGCTGACCTCCTGCATTTCAAATTAATGCTAACCTCATTACAGTCAGCCATAGCTCTCACCAAGTCACGGTACTATGTTCACCTAATTCACTTTCTTCTGACCCTCGCCGTCCCTTTGCTACATTCAACTCTCTTCTCAAGGTGTCTCCACCTCCAACCCCTCCTTCCATTTCTGCCCAGACTCTGGCTGATTATTTCCATGATAAAGTCCACTAGATTACTCTTTAGTTCTCCATAGGGTCACCTTCACCTCCCTTACCCTTCTGCATTCCCAGATCCTTCCCTCAGCCTCTGTCACTCTTTCTTCCTTTTATAAAATCACAGAGGAGGAAACTGATCATCTTCTCCCTTCCTACAAACTTACTACCTGTTCCTTTTATCCTATTCCCACCTATCTAATAAGCTCTATCTGTTCCACTGTCATCCCTTCCAACTCCCATATCATCAACGTATCACTTTCCACCTCTACTGTTCCTGCAGCCTTCAAACACCCTTCACTAGACTCTACCTATCCCTTCTAAATTATCGGCCCATATCTCTCCTCCCCTTTGCTTCTAAACTCCTTGAACATGCGATTCACCACCGTTGTCTGGACTCTGTCCCCTCAAGGCTTTCTGGATCCACTGCAATCTGGTTTCATCCTCTACATTCTACAGAAACTGCTCTTGCCAAAGTCTCTAATGACTTGTTCCTCGCCAAATCCAAGGGCCTTTACTTGGATCCGATCCTTCTTGACTTTTCTGCTGCTTTTGACACTGTTGTTCACAATCTTCTCATTGATACCTTGATCTCCCTTGGTTTTAGGGACCCTGTTCTGGTTTTCTTCTTATATCTCCCATCACACCTTTAGTGTATATGAGTATGTTCTGGTGTATCCTCTGCTATCCCCATCCCACTCTTGGTTGGTGTACCTCAGGGCTGTATCTTGGCACCTCTTCTTTTCTCTCTCTACACTCAGTCCCTTGTTGCACATATCTCCTCCCATGATTTTCAATATCATTTTTATGCCGATGACACTCAAATTTATCACTCTACATCTGAAATCTCTCCAGGAATCCAGGCCTGTATCTCAGCCTGCTTATCTGATGTTGCTGTCTGGATATCCCACCACCATCTGAAACTGAACATGGCCAAAACAGAGCTCCGTATCTTTCCCCTTAAAACCATCTCCCCCTTCCTCCTTTCCCTCACCTTCTCTGGATAACACTCTACTTCTCCCTGTTTCCTCAGCTCGCAACCTTGGGGTCATCTTTTTTTATTTATTTATTTTTATTGAACAGTTTCATCTTGTCCACTTGTATGACATAAACAAGTAGAGTTCATCTACTATAACAATGTATCTCCACTTCTGAGTCATACATCCTCAGCACATCCTAAATCTATATAACTATCATAACTTTACAACTACCTACATTCGCGATCACATGGGCTACACTCTCTGTGCTTCTCTCTCCATTGGGTGAGGCGGGGGCCCAGTCAGGGGCACCTTCATCCGTGCTCGAAAAATCACTAACTATAAGCAATTAACAATTTCCCTCCATATCGCATCCTCCAAGTCTGATGCAACACTTATTGGACCTCTATTGAGGGAGTGACCCCACCCCTTCTCACTCCCACTGCATAACAAGTTCTTTCAAGGGGGACCAAAGCTGCTTATAGCATCCAATTGTACCTTTCATAAGAGCTATCCCTCTTTCCATCTCCATAATACCTGCCAGTTTCTTGGACTACTCTAGCAACATTGGGGCAGACTCATTCTTCCACTTGGCTGCAATCAAAAGCCTCATCTCTAGGAAAAGGAAATTGGCCAGGCACTTCCTATTCAAACAAACCTCCGGCATTCCTTCACTATACCCTAGTAGCATAACTGCCGGGTCCAGAGACAAAGGCCATCCCATAACCTTTTTGGCCATGGCTATTATCCCTTCCTAGAACTTTCGCACCTCTTTACATTCCCATACCATATGCAGCAGGGTCCCCCTTTCTCCGCAACCCCGCCAACAAGTATCCAAATAGGACAATTTCATGGCATAAAGCCGACAAGGGGTGAGATACATCCAAAACAACCAGGTGTGTTCAGGTGGGCAAGACAGTCATCTGCTGGGTGTTTTTCCATACCCCCTCCCAGTGCACCTCAGACCAGCTCCTTCCCATTTGACTTTATACTAGTGGGGTCTTTGAATCACATTCTGAAGGATCCGATACAATTGAGAAACTGCTCCTTGCCGCTTTCAGGGTTTAATAAAATAGGCCTCTAATGGGTGCAGAGGGCATAAATAGCAACCCCAATGGGATAACAAAAAATGTTCTATCTGGAACAAGGAAAAGAAATGTGGTGAACTCTGACACTTCCCCAGTATCTCACCCCTCGTTAAGTATCCCTTTTCACCCATGAAGTTCCATAGCATTCTGTTTCATCCATCTAAACCTTCCCAGGTCCATCCGGTATGGCGGGAACAGATCCCCCTGGGTCATATATGCCAATCGAGAGCTGCCTGTGTCAAAGGCTATCTTCTCTATAATTTTCTGCCAAGCATCCATCGTGGACCCCACTATGGGATGTGACCTTACCCTATTCCCCCTCGATAGTGAAGCCAAAAAGGGCAACGCCCACAAACTTGACAGTCCTACTTGGGCTGCTTCTATTGGAATCCAATGTTCATGTAGGTGTGCTCTCCACCAATAGTAGACTGACCTTATCTGCGCGGCCCAGTAGTATAGCTTACAGTTTGGCAACATCAGTCTCCCTCCTTCCCTCAGTGTCATCAGGGACCTCAAAATGACTCTCGCCCGTTTCCCATTCCAAATAAAGGTTGCTATCATTCTATTCAAATCCTTAAAATAGGCATCTGGGATTTTACAATGCAACATCAGGAATATGTGCATGAGCCTCGGAAGCACACTCATTTTCACCACATTAATCCTGGTCAGGAGGGAGGGGGCCAAAGAAGACCAAGTCTGCTCCTCCCGAATTCTCTGTAACAAAGTGGGATAGTGCAATTGAAAAAGCTGGGAAACCTAAATAACCCAGACACCTCTGTTCCCACTGATAAGGGTACCTTCCTTTCAGACGCTCCATCATATCAGGCTGCACATGGAATGGGAGTATAATCGATTTAGATACATTTAGCTTATAGCCTGACATCCCCACAAACTCCCTATATTCCTGTTGAAAAGATGCCAACGCGCTATCTAGATATGACATAAATAACAATGTATCATCGGCATGCATTTCCACCTTATGCTCCACTTCCCCCACCAATATGCCCCTTATCCCTGGGTTTAGCCAAATCGCCTCTGCAAAGGGCTCCAGCGAGAGAGAAAACAGCAGCGGAGAAAGAGGGCACCCCTGTCTCATTCCTCTGCACAGTTCAAAACCGAGCGAGAGTAACCCATTAATGCACAACCGCACCATGGGTCCTACTGTACAATGCTGAAATGACTCGTGAAAAACTCAGTCCAAATTTGTAAGCCTGCAACACACTCTGTAAAAAGAGCCATTCAACCTGATCAAGAGCTTTTTCTGCATCTAAAACCAAAAATGGCGTTGGTTGTCACTCCAATTCTGCACATTGATAAGCTATACCCAGTACTCTCCTTACATTGTCGGCCCCATTCCATCCCACTATAAAACTGGTCTGATCAATATGTATGACTATGTTATTGAACCACAGAGCAAAGATTTTGGCTAACAATTTTGCATCTGTATTCAATAAGACCCAGGACTGCATGGATCCTTCCACTTTTTATGTATGAGGGTAATGTGCGCCTTGTGATAATGACAGCAATGCTGAGCAGATGGATTGGGAAAATAATGAGCATTGTACCTTTAAGAGTAAGGGCAAGTCAGGTTCCCATAGAAACGAAAGCTTTTAACTAGAACTGAGCCCAGCTATAGCAGTGACGTAGGAGCTGAGTGGAGCTCTAATGAGTTGCACATGAGTAGCCAGAGGGGTGTGGCTGCTGAAGGAAGCAGTTTTAAACCTGCTTCAGAGCTAGAGTTCAGGAGAGGTGGTGAGAGAGAGAGCACTCAGAAGCCATGAGGGAAGCAACGACAGCAGACAGAGCAACGCAGGCAAGGAAGGCAAAGAGGAGAGCAGCAAAGAGGGAAACTTTGGAACCCAGAACTAGCAAAGGAGGATTCTGAAAGGTCCATTTCCTTTACCTCAGGAGCACTAGAAGCAAAGCCAAAACCTCTGTGGAAACTACCCGAAGAAAAGGTAGAAGAGTTTACCTATACGAGGGAGGAAAGCTCTGATTACAGAAAGGGCAGTGCAAATGAGAAAGGTACGTCTGCCATAATTCCTAGCCAGAGATTTGCTGAGGAGATTGTACAGCAGTTAAAGAATAGTGCTAACAAGAGCAGAGATAGCACTGCTGCGAAAACAGTTCCAGTCAGAAACATTCTTAGTAAGTGTTTTGAAACAGATGTAAAGGCTGTTGCTAAGAGCTTACATAAGAATCAGTTTCCTGCACTAGAGAAAGTTACTGCCAATCAGAGGGACAACTTTATTGAACAGCTGCAAGCAGTGACCTGCAGTCTAGAAGTTCCCCTAAGCAGAATTATAATGATTGCAGCGAGGAGATGATTGTTGACGTAGAAAGCACTCATGATACAACTGATATCTGTGAGATGGATTGTTCTTTATGTGAGATTGATCACTTGGACCTACGTTAGATAACCTTTGCATGAAGGTAATGCAAAGTTGTTTTCTCCTGAATGTTTGCTGTGAAGAAACAGTTTGCCATTTGCTTTATTTTCTAACTTTGAATTGCTCCTGTTTCCTAACCTAAGGGCCTATTGAGCAGCCACAGATTGGAAGGATCTGGAAGAGTACAGCATTCTCACACAACCTCAGTGCCCCTTCCCTCCTCTTCCTCTGGTACCCCCCTCCCCCGCTCTCTCCTGAGACTGCAGAAGGCTCTCAGAGGGATCTGCCTGCCAGCCGCCTTCCACACAGTGCTGTAAAAAACAAAAAAAAACAAACAGCCAGTGAAGCAGTTTCAGGGGAGTAGAGCTGAACCTGGCACAGATCCTACTCCTGAGACTCTCAGGGGATGAGTACCAAGGCTTGACCTTGTCATTGTCCTTGTTGGGGGCTCCCAGTTCCGTCTCTGACGGACGCAATTCGAGGTGGACTGCTAGCGACCATTGGCATTGTGTGGGGTTTCCAGCCATTTTTTGCATGCATTAGTAACGTTGTTGCCTATTGTGCACCTGGTGGTCACACAGTCCTATTGTGTGTTCCACCCAAGCAACTCCAACGCATGCTCCTGCCCTAGCACCTTTAATGCACATGGCGTAACAGCGCAATTAATGCACACTGGCACGCCGATGTAGCCTTAGTGCACACCCTTGTGAAACTTGCCCTAACTCTGTCTTTTTCCAGGTAACGTCGTTTGACCTGTGACAAGGAGTCTCATCCTTAGATTCTGGACTCTGCCTTTCTTGCATGGCAGCTTTTGAGTCGCCACTGGAGGGCATGTCTTCCCCCTCTCAACCGGGGGATGTAGTTAGTCCAACCTCAGGGCAGGAGGTAAAGGGATGGCACTATGGGTAAGGATATTCAGCCAGCCAGAGGCTCCGGCGACCGTGCTGTGAACTACTGTTCGTCCTCTAGGGAGTTCTGTGGTGGCTGTGCTCCCTGGTGTTGGGAAGCCTTATCCGAGAAGAGAACTTCAGGACTGGATTGTCCTTCCCAGAATTCTTTTCCTTTTTTTTTTTTAACAGGCTTGGTCCTTCTGGCATGGAAATTTAGAGCCTGCGGCCTCTAGGTGCCCCTGAATGCCGTCTCAAGCCAGACAGGCTGAAAGTAGAAGTCCTGTTCGATTGCCTTTGGCTAAGCGTCCCTGGCATGGGGTGCTCCCTGGAAAGGGGGAACTGTTGGGACCTATGAAAGATGTTGACTATGCCTCAAATTTAGATGAAATGATACTGGGCTCTGTTGTGGATGAAGAAGGGCCCTCGTCTTCAGAAGATTCTGCTGAGGCTGGTGTGACCTGCCTATTCCGGAAGGAGGAGCCCCCTGCTCAGTCTACAATATTACCGTACAGTATTCCAGGCCACTGTCCTGCCATACCTCGACTTTTGTAATATCATCTACCAGGGCTTACGAAAGCAATCACTATATACCCTACAAATGGCCCATAATAGAGCCACCCGAATTCTTCATAGTGCCGCAAGATCAGAGCATATAACTCCGATTTTAAAGCAACTTCACTGGCTACCCATGACCAGCTGCATTAAATACAAAGTCCTAACAACAGTATTTAAGATTTCACACAGTCTTTCATCGAGCTTTCATCATACACAAAGCCCCTGTGAAAAGAGCAAAGAGAAGTAGTACACAAAACGCCCTCACCGGGCCAGAAACAATCGAACGACCTGTTCCATGGCATTCTCACTATATGCCCCAAGCCTCTGGAACACATTCCCAAATAGACTATGGGCCTGCACAGATCTCTCATTTTCTGTAAGGAGCTAAAAACTCGCCTATTCCAAGAGCACTTTGGAAATCTGACTTAACCCTGCCAAGTGAATCATTTAACAAAACAGAATCAGTACAACCTGATGAAGCAATACAATCAATAACTACCTCCCTTCCTTCTTCATGTCTGACCCACTCCCCTACACTTATATCCCTTTTAACATCACACAGTCAGCCCCCTCATATCTCTTCCCCTACCCATATTAGCTGTATTCTAGTTAACTATTAATGTTATACGCAACACCACTTCTCAAGTATTCAATGCAACCTTGCAGCTTGTTATAGTTATATGTAAACTGCTCTGATTCCATGAAAGAGCGGTATATAAAAATGAATGAATAAATAAAAACGAAACCAAAACTCCAAGAAGCCAGACTTGGCATGCTGTGCAACGCTAGGTAAACAGAAAGAGAGGCATATAAATATAGCATGTAAATTATAAAAACTGACATATTCCATTTACTAAATTAAAAATAAAATTGTTTTCTACTTTTGCAGCCTTTTGATTTTATTTTTCTAATTGGTCCCAGCCACTGGTTCTGCTTTGCTCTGTCTGTCCTCTTAACTTGATTTTCATTGCTTCCCATCCCTTTATCATTTCTTTTTTCTCCTCCAGTCAGGGCCGATACAAGGATGTGAGGCACCCTAGCTAAACCATATTCCTGCCACCCCCACCCCATTGCCACTGCTGTCGCCCCTCTCTGGGACCTGCAGCAGTGACAATTACTTTTAAATAGCAACACAGCCCTTACCATAACCTCTGGCACCTCATGCTGTTCCTGATTCCATGCCTTCGATACCGACTCCAGAAGTCCAACAAAATGTCATGTTCACGAATTACAGGAAACTGAAGACAATACTGTGTTCCAGTGATAACACAGGTACACTACCAAAAAACTGCCTCCAGTTTTGCAACTGATTCCTATAGATTTTGGGGTGCTGAATCCAGGAAAAATAGCCAAAATGTTCCATCACGTCACGTTTTCTTGAAAAATTAGATTTCTTACCCATATAAGGAATGTTCACATAATTTCTTTTTAGCCGACTGCAGTTTATTTTCTTGGCCCAAAATAGAGGTTGTAATGGTTAACTAACTAGAAACACTCCCTCATGATATTTTAGAGTGTTTTGTATTCATTTTATACATTAACAGGACAATTGGGAGGCGGGGGGCTAAATCCAGTACTCGCGCTGGCGCATGTTCTTTCCTGTTCGCCTCGCCTCGTTCGCTCGCTCAAATACGGTGGTTGCGACATGAACGTTCCTGTCAAATTTCAGTTTCTTGCAAGTTCATTATTACCTTTTGTTTGCTCAGTCGTAATCCAGCTTTATTCCGAAGTGGTTCACTACAGTTGTAGTTTGCAGTGCTGTGTATTTGTGATGGCTCACAGAGCCAGAGGTTGCGTCAACTCTCCGGACAGTTTTTGTTTTATTTGTGGGGAATATACCGTGAAAAAGCGGCAGAGGAACATTTCTGCATTTATTTAAAAAGTATATTTCGCCTATTTCGGTTTGAAGTTAGGCGATCAAGACAAACCGTGGGCTCCTCACAAAGTTTCGGAATACCTATGATGTGGCGTGAACAAAGAGACCACAGCAGTGACTGCTATTTTTGCTCTTGCATTGTGAAGGGATACAACTTAAAAAATAAGAACGTAATAAGTTACCCCAACCTTCCCTCAGCAATTAGGCCTATGCCTCATAGCAACGAAGTACCTGTGCCTGAACCACCAAAATCTTTGGATCATATTTGTGTGGACGGTTCTGATCATGATGAGACTCATCAGATGGCTTTTCCCAATGAGTCCAGTACTTCCGAGTTTGAAACTGAACCAGATCCGAAACCTGAACTTTTCTCTCAAGCTGAATTGAATGATTTAGTCCGGGATTTAGGACTCCCAAAAGATGCTGCCCAACTGCTAGGTTCTCGGCTTCAACAAAAAAATCTATTGTCACCAAGAACAACTTTTTATTGGTACCGCAACAGCGAGACACAATTTTTGAAGTATTTCAGCAAAGAGGAAGATTTGGTATTTTGCAACGATATATACGGAGTGATGGAAAAGTTTAAACTCAAGTATGATCCTGCTGAATGGCGGCTGTTCATTGATTCGTCAAAAGACAGCATAAAAGGTGTTCTTCTTCATAATGGCAACACATTCGCTTCAGTTCCTATTGCTCACTCTGTTATTCTCCAAGAAAAATACGAGAATTTGGCCCTGATTCTTCAGAAGATTCGTTATGATGAGCATAAGTGGATGATTTGTGGAGACTTTAAAATTCTATCCATGCTATTAGGGCAGCAATCCGGTTTCACCAAATATCCCTGCTTCCTCTGCTTGTGGGATAGCCGGGCCCGCGACCTACACTGGGGGAAAAAAGACTGGCCAATTCGGGAGTATTTGAGACCCGGTGAGAAAAATGTTCTTCATGAGAGCTTGGTACCTCGTGATAAAATTCTATTACCACCTCTCCACATTAAGTTGGGTCTCATTAAGCAATTCATCAAGTCCCTTCCAAAAGATGGTGAGTGCTTTCGGTACCTTTGCTCAAAGTTCCCCCGACTTTCTGAAGCAAAGCTAAAGGAAGGAGTGTTTGTTGGCCCTAATATAAGGAAACTCATTTCAGATGGAGCATTCGCTGAAACGATGTCTGAGAAGGAAAAAGAAGCCTGGGATTCCTTCAAGGATGTTGTTCTCAAATTCTTGGGGAACAGGCGGGATGAGAACTATAAGGATATTGTTGCCAGGATGCTCAATGCCTTCAAAGAACAAGGCTGTAACATGAGCCTGAAAGTCCATTTCTTGCACTCCCATGTGAACTACTTTCCCGAAAACTTGGGGGCGTACAGTGAAGAACAAGGTGAAAGGTTTCACCAGGACATCAAGGACGCAGAGAGAAGGTACCAAGGAAGATGGAACACCACTATGATGGCTGATTTCTGCTGGTTGCTGCTGCGGGAAACCCCAGATGAAAAATACGCCAAGCAGCGCACCAAGAGAAGCATTCGGGGGAAGAAGAAACGGGCCCACCAGGAGATTGATTGACCCAAGAATGACTTTAAAATCTAAACTGTGTTGACAAATATCGTGTTTTTACTAAACTTTGAAATAAAAATTTGCTAGTTATTACCACAGTGTCGGATCTCATTTATTAGAATTTTATTTTCACACCATCGGGTGTTTGTCTTCATGTATTGCAATGGTGCGGTTTGCGTTTTCTATTCTTACATACATACCTGTACAACATTTTTTGCACATTTCTTTGCTTTGCTTTGTGTCTAACCTCGCTCTTATATGCTCAATGTTTGTGCACATGTATGTGGCTGTTTTAAGTGCAGACAATTTTGCTACCATCACAGTGTGTTTTGTTGACATTACTCTATTCTTATGTGCTGCCTTGTTACAATTTTCTTTATTCTTATTTGAATAACTACTAAACAATTAGTATAAAGAATTCATCCAAGAAACTTTTATCTCGATCGCACTCAATCTGAAACGTTCACCTCAAACTGCTAACCCAATGTAGCAAAAAATCTGTACGTGATGGAGCAAATTGGTTACCAGATTTGGATTCAGCGCACCAAAAAACATAAAAATCAATCGAAACATTAGAGGCAGTTTAAAAAAAAAATTTTTTAGTGTACCTGTGTAATTGGCTACTTTGAGAAAACTATTTATTTCACAGTAATACTCAAATTCCATCAGTGTTGCAGTTTCTAATGTAACCTGTGTTGTTGGTTTTTTATTTATTTGCAGTCCCTTAACCAGTAAATATTAGAGAAGTGACTTAAGGTTAAAAGTTTGTTTATTTGCCTTTATAGTGAAGCTGTGCTGACTGGACGGTACAGTGTCCAGTAACAACTTGTAACTGGATACAAAGCCTAAAAACTGGACTGTCCAGTCAAAAACTGGGCAGTTGGTCCCCTCTAGCTTCCAGGTTGCCTGATGCCCCTCCCTCCCCCCCTCCCAGGTACATTACAGAGGCTGCTTCTTACAAGGGAGAGTTCATGTACATCTGGATGGGTAAGCAAAGCTCTAGGCAAGTAAAAAAAATTCTTAATTTTATCACCCATCTTGTATGTAGCACCCAGCCTACTTTTGAACTGTAGTTGTGGGGGAGGGGGGTGAAAAGCGGTCAGAGAAAGCATTTTTATTTGTTTGCAGTGGCTAGGAAGGGTTGCAATGTAAGAGGAGCAGATGGAAAAAACCTACTCAGGCAGGAGCACTGACTACGAGAAGCAAGCAGGCAGCAGAAAGGCTGTCTGAGCCACCTGGATTTCTAAATCACATTACTAGCCTCACAAAATCTCCTCCTTTCATCACCTCCCTTTGGTTGATTCCCTCTTTTTTTATAGCATGAGGGAGTGGGGCTTCTGTCAGAGCTGGACCATGTGCAGGAAACACTCTCAAACATGCCTAGGGCCATCCCTGATGATGGACCTATAATGTGAGGTTCTGCCATCAGCCTGCAAATGGCTCAGTTCCTAAGAGAAGCTTGCTAAAGTGAACTTCTAAACCTCTTACCACCAGGGGTCAGTGTATTCCACCAAGCAGACCTAGTGGCTGCCATCTATCCTATGGCTGCTTTTGCTTCCTTGGGGGCCAAGTTGTTTCTGGCAGATTTGTATTTAAGCTCATTTTTGTTCTCTTTGCCAGAAGCATAATGATATTCTCAGTTTTGTTTTCTATTCCTTTTTCAATAATCCCTTACAATCTAGTTGCTTTTTTGGCAGCCATAGGATACTTGGCTGAAAATGTAAATGTATTATCCACAATGACTTCAAAACCTAGCATTTTATACCTGTTCTTTGTATTATTTTTCTCTGTGATCATGGCTTTCCACTTGTCCACATTAAATTTCATTTGCCACTTATATGCCAAGGCTTTAATTCCCAAGATTCTTCTATAGTTCTTTCACCTCTGTTTTAGCAACTTTGAAAAAATTACTGTTACCTTCAGATTTCATCTCCTCTCTCATTACACCTTTCTCAAACTCATTTATGAATATATTAAACAACACAGGCCCCAATACAGACTTTAGGGCACTCTACTATTGGTATTTTCCATTTGGAAAACTGACATTTGAGCTCTACTCTTGTTTCTTTCTCTTAACCATTTTTACATCCACAATAGAGAATTACCTCCTTTCCCATGACATTTTCATTTCTTGTAGAGTCTTTCATAAGTGATGTTTTCAGATGCTTTCTGAAAGTCTAAATATACTATATTGACTGGCTCACCATTATATTCATGTTTGTTAAAAACTTCAAATCAATCTAATAAATCAATAAGACAAGATTTCCTTTTGCTAAATCCATACTGACTCATTTACATCAAGCTGTGTTTATATAGTCAATGGGGGGGATATTTAGATTTTTAGTATTAGTTCTTGCCCCTACAACAAGCTTCTTTTCAAAGTCCCTATTGGCCTTCTTTACTGTTTTACATTTAACTTGCTATTGCTTATGCTTATCCTTATTTTCCTTGTTAGGGTCTGCTTTCTGTTTTCTGAAAGATATTCTTATGGTTTTAACTGACTCTTACCTTGGCATTAAACCATTCTGGCAGTTGTTTGGTTTTATTTCAATCTTTTTTTAAGTGTGACATGTATTTTATTAGGGCTTCCAAAATGGTATTTTTAAATAATGTCCATGCTCCATTCAGACCTTGGCAACCAGTCCTGACAACTATTGGTTAAGCAATGGGCTGCAGCCAGGAATGCTATGTTTCAAATACCACTGATGTGCCTTGTAGCCTTGGGCAAGTCACTTAAACTGCCATTGCCTCACATACAAACTTAGGGGAGGATTTTCAGTGGCGGCAGCTAACGCGGTTTCAGCAGCTAGCTGTCGCTGCTAAAACTTAAACCCAGATATTCAATGCCAAGGGCATATCTGAGCCCTGGCATTGAATATCCAGGTTACCCAGATTGCCAAGACATTAACCAGGCAGCAGTCAGGGCCGGCGCTACCACAGGGCAAAGTAGGCAGTTGCCTAGTGTGCCAGCCCTCCAAGGGTGACCATTATAGCCACTGCAGCCCTTTTCCAGGGCCTGCAGTGGCAGCAATAACTCCCAAACCACAACACAGCACTTACCAGCACTCCATTGCTACATTGTGGTTTCCTACTCTTCACAATGTGCCATTTCTGGCCCCTCCTCTGAAACTGGAAGCGGCCTCAGAGGTAGTTGGAAATGGTACATTCTGAAGAGTAGGAAACTGCAACACAGTGCTGGAGTGTTAGTAAGCACTGCGTTACACTTTAGGGACTATTGCCGTCGCTGCAAGTCCCAGAGAGGGGTGGTGGCAGCAGCAACAATGGGGCAGGGGGGCTGCGGGTGGACATCAGCTTAGAGAGCCCACCTAGGGTGCTTCTAGTTCTCCAGGAACAAGCAGAAAGTCAGTCCTCACATATGGGTGACATTGGCACTGACGGAGCCTGCTCGGAGCATTTCTCCAACTTTCAAAGAAAGCCTTTGAGAATGCCACCACACATGTGTGGTACCCTTCCCGCCCAAGGGTATCATCTTACTGTGTCTCCCTTTTTCTGCAGAGCCCTTCGGATGTGCGTCTCATCCCCAGAAAATGTTTTCTCTGTTTCCAACCGTTTTTTGCTTACTGGCCTTCGCTGGTCCTCTTTCTGCCTCCCAAGCACTGCTTCGGCCCTGGTCTCGGGTTTTTTTCCTTTTTGCCTTTTTTGTTTTTACCACGCTTCACGCCCTTTTTAACCATTGGCCATGTCGAGGGTCTTTGACCTCGCAGGGGTCCTTTTTGCCCCAATGGCCTCTGGTTTTAAAAAATGTGATAGATGCTCCAAAAACATGTCGCTCACGGACACCCATGACTGTTGTCTCTGGTGTCTAGGAGGCGACTATGACTCAGAGCTATGTTCCCTCTGTAAGAAGATGTCCTCCAAGGCCATCCAGAGTCATAAGCAGAAGCTGGATGATCTCTTCCGTAAGGCAGCCCCAGTAGCCTCCCACACTTTGGCCCCGCAACCTCCGGAGTCTCCCAAGGCGCCTCCCTGGGCTTGGCGGCAATCTGACCAGGGGTCGCCTGAACGCGAGCGGAAGAAGAAGAAGAAGGCCTCAAGGACTCTGTTGGAGTCTCTTAGCCCCCCTCGGCAGTCTCTGGAGTTGGAGAGGGAGCGGCCTAGTAAGGTACCTCGAAGCAATACGGAGGCCTCCGGCGAAGGCGCCCAGTCTCCTTAGGGTCGCCTCGGCAAGGCCCCCTCTCCTCCTCGATGCCCAACCCAGTAACCCCGGCATTGGTGTCGCAGGGCCCCACTACCGAGTGGGAGGCCCAAATGCTGGCCTTGGAATGCAGTGTTTCTGCATTCCTCACTGCCCAGCAGGCACTGATGTCCGTCCATGCCGGCTCACGCCTCAAGACTGCAGGGACCTCGACCTCGAGGACTACCCGGGCCGCCATAGTGACTCCCGAAAGCCAGAAGCCTCATGAGAATCCTTGGCACGGGTCTCTATCTCCGTCCTGTTCCTCAGGCACGAGATCTTCCCGGGCGAGCGCCTCTTGCTCTGGGCAAGTTTTGACCTCAGAGATCCAGCGTGGGTCACCGAACTGTCTTGAGCCGCCTGACCTCGAGTCCTCCATGGACTATTCACATTGGGAGTCCGATGGAGAGACCTTCCCAGAGACTCGGTCCCACCGAGACCTCCCCTCCGACTCCTCCCTGCTAACCCAGAGGAGGCAGTCGCCTCCCATGGACACCTCCTTCCTGGAGTTCATCCAGGATATGGTGCTCGCCACTGAGTTGGAGGAGGAGCCCTGCGTTGAGGAGCTTGATATTCTGCAATATGAAACTCCTCCGAGGGAGGCCCTCTCGGAGGAAAGGTCCTCACATTCTGAACCAACACCGGCTACACATGTGGGAGACACCAGCCTCTGTCACGATTGTGAGCATTCACCTGGATGCTATGTATAAGGTCCAGCGAGGTCCGGGGTTTTGGAAAGCTTCCCCACACCTCGATGGTGGTCGAATCGGCCATGCATAAGCTAAAGAGCCTGAAGACTTATTCGTTGGTCCCCCCAGGCAGAGAGTCTCGTACCTTTGACACCCTCGGGCCCAAGGCTTATCAGGGCTCTATGTTGTCATGCCACATCTAAGTTTACCAATTATACATTGGGATGTTCCTCCATGATATCGCTAGGGAGCTCGGAGGCTTCATGGCGGGCCTTGACGGAGACCATCTCCGGCATTTTCAAGCCCTCTCAAAGTCCATCGTGGAATGCTCGAAGTACCTCTCGTGAGCAGCATATGATGGCTTTGAGTTTTCTACCCGGGTGGTGGTGGCTGGCATCAGAGCCTGCCGGCAGGCTTGGCTCCAGTCCTCAGACCTGGAACAGAGAGTCCAGGAGAAGCTGCTGGATGTCCCTTGCCTCGGGGAGCAGCTATTTGGCAAGCCCATGGAGGCTAAGGCTGAGGAGATCGAGACGGAATATGTGACTCGTACTCGCCTCTCCTGGAAAACTTCCTCCCTCCCCAGGAAGAAGCAGCAGAGCAAGAAGCCTTTCTTCCATTGGAAAGGGCTCCCGTTCAGGGGCTACCCGGCCTATCCGCCAGCGTCGACCCCCATTCAGGGCAGCCAGGGCAAGTCCACAGTCCACAGCCTTCGTAAGCCGAAGGGTCCCAAGACTCAACCCCTGGCACCAGCTCAACCAGCCTCGGGGTTTTGATGCCATCGGCATAGCCTCTCATCCTCTGGCAGGGCGGCTGGTCCATTTCTTCCACAGGTGGGAGTCCCATCTCCACCGATGCCTGGGTTCTCTAGGTCATTTGGGAGGGCTATTTTTTCCATCTGGACCAGGCCTCTCCTCTGTACTTTCCCAGAGAGCCATGTCAGCTTCCCCAGCACCAGGCCCTCCTGAGTCAGGAGTCGCAGGCTTCCTCAAGGACGGTACAGTAGAACTAGTCTCACTGCGCTCCTACGGACGAGGATTTTACTCCCAATACTTCCTCGTCCTGAAGCGGACAGAGGGACCTCTGCTTCATGGTTCAGGGAAACCATTACCAGTACAGGGTACTTCCCTTCGGCTTTGCGTCCGCTCCACAACAATTCACGAAATGCCTGGCCGTGGCTGTGGCCCATCTGCGTCTGAAGGGCACTTTCATCTATCCATATCTAGATGACTGGCTCATAACAGGGGGCATAGCCTTCGAAGCCAGGCAGGCCACAGACTGCACCATTTGCCTCCTGGAGCATCTGGGATTTGTGATCAATTACCCAAAGTCATACCTCACTCCAGTTCAGTCCCTGGAGTTCATCGGGGCTCACTTGGACACCCTTGGCCTTTCTTTCTCATGACTGGGTGGACCGCCTCGTGTCCCTGGCGTCTGAGGCGCAGTGCTGCGGCGCCATCCCGGCCGGACAATGCTTCGCCTTCTCGGCCACATGGCCTTCATGATTCATGTCATGCCAAATCCCCATCTCAACATGCGGACGATGCAGTGGTGTCTCCAAGCGCAGTGGGCACAGTCAACCAGCCGCCTCCGAGACCCCATCTCGGTCTCTCCCAGTGCGGCAGAGTTTCAGGCTTGGTGGCAGGAGTTTCGGAACCTGCTTCACAGCATGCTCTTCCAAGCTCCAGCGCATCAGGTGGTCTTGACCATGGATGCCTTGCTGGCGGGCTTGGGAGCCCACTGCAAGGGACGACGCACTCAAGGGATCTGGTCCCTCGAGGAGTCCCAGCAGCAGATCAACCTGCTGGAGCTCCGGGCCATTCACCCCACTCTCAGGGGTTTCAGGGACTGCTTGCAGCACTGAGTGGTACTGGTCCAGATGGACAACCAAGTCCCAATGTTCTATATGAACAAACAGGGGGGTACCAACTCCTACAGCCTCTGTTTGGAGGCAACAACTCTCTGCTCCTTTGCGGTGAGCTAGGGCATGACTGTCCGGGCCACTTACCTCCTGGGTCGGGACAATGCATTGGCAGACTGGCTCAGCAGAGTCCTCTGGCTGCCTGAGTAGTGCCTGTGTCCCTGAATGGCGCAGCGACTCTTCCAGCATTGGGGGACTCTAGACCTGGAGCTCTTTGCCAGCCCAGCGAACTTGCAGCTTTCTCAGTTCTGCGGTCCCCTCCCACACCCAGGCAAGATGACCCCCGATGCCTTCCTCTTGTGGCCTGCTATATGCCTTCCCCCACATGCCTCTCATCGCCCGGTCCCTTCTCAAGGTCCAGCGGGACAGGGCCTCGATGATTCTCATAGCCCCAAGGTGGCCCAGGCAGTCTTGGTTTCCCCTGCTGCTCGGTCTCTCGATGGAGCCCCAGGTCCCGCTCGGGGTCTCACTGGAACTGCTGTTGCAGGAGGAGGGTCTGCTTCTTCACCCCAATCTGAGGTCCCTGTCCCTCACAGCTTGACGACTGAGTGGGTCACTCTAGCCTCCTACCATCTCCCCGTGGAGACTGAGGATATTCTTTTGGCCTCACGAAAGGATTCGACCAGATGGGCTTACACCTTCAAGTGGTGTCGCTTCTTGATGTGGTGCTCAGAGCTCCAAATTGAACTCATTTTCATGCCCTACCAGCTTGGTTTTGCAGTACCTGCTCCACCTCTTACAGTCTAGGCTGAAGTCTAACTCGGTCAGGGTTCACCTGCGTGCTATCTCAGCGAACCACTGCCCCATTGAGGGCAAACCTCTCTCGGGGCAACCGCTTGTCTCTTGTTTCATGTGAGGCCTGCTTCTTTCCAAGTCCCCCACCCACCTTCCTCCAGCGGAATGGGAGCTCAATGTGGTCCTCATGCAGCTGATCAAGCCACCCTATGAGCCCATGGCTACCTGCCCGCTGCGGCACTTGTCATGGAAGATGGCCTTCCTGATAGCTCTCACCTCCACCTGGAGAGTCAGTGAACTCCAGGTGCTGATGGCCGAGGCACCGTAAACGAGGTTCTATAGGAACTGGGTAATCCTGCAGACTCACCCCAAATTCCTTCCGAAGGTTGTCTCGGATTTTCATCTGAATCAAGAGATATGCTGCCCACTTTCTTCCCGAAGCCCCACGCCGACCAGGCGTTGGCAATTCTTCACACCCTGGATTGTAAGAGGGCTCTCTCTTTCTACCTGCAGCGGACTCGGGACTGCTGCAGATCTCGGCAGCTCTTCGTTTCCTTTGATCCCAGCCACCTTGGGCTGGCGGTCACCAAGCGTATCTTATCCATCTGGGTGGCGGACTGCATCGCCTTTGCCCAAGCCTAGACCGGATTTCCCCTGAAACATCGAGTCGCAGCTCACAATGTCCGAGTGATGGTGACATCTGTCACTAGCCTGCGCTCAGTGCCACTGGCAGACATCTGCCGGGCCGCCACCTGGTCCTCCACTCACACCTTCACGGTGCATTACTGCCTGGAGAGGGAGTCCCATCAGGATACTGCCTTCGGCCAGACTGTACTCCGTAATCTGTTCGGGATTTAAGCAACTCCTGCCCACCGACCCTTCTTGTTCTGACTACCGGGAGCATGGACATCCATGGACCCAGGGTCCTCAGGCTGCCTTTGGCTTTCATTGGCAACTGTTCATGGGGATACCATGCTTTTTTCTACAGGTCCTTGGTAGCATGTAGCTAGGGAGTCCTATATGTGAGGACTGACTTCCTGCTTGTTCCTGGAGGAAGCATAGTTATTCACTTGTAAGGTGTTCTCCAGGGACAGCAAGAATCAGTCCTCACAACCCTCCCTCCTCCCCTTGGAGTTGCTGTATATTTTTGCCATCTTCTTGAAGGGGCTATAGCTATGGCACCTGACTGAGTAAGATGGCACCCTTGGGTGGGAAGGGGACCACGTATGTGTGGTGGTATTCCCAAAGGCTTTCTTTGAAAGCAGGGGAAATGTTCCGCACGGGCTCCATCGGTGCCAACTTCAGCCATATGTAAGGATTAATTTCTGCAGTTCCTGGAGAACACCTGTTACAGGTGAGTAATTACTCTTCCTTGTGCAACCCCTGGCAGCAGTGATATTCAGCTGCTGCCTGGTAAGCTTCCGCAGCGAAAGCTGGGGCAGCCTTTGCTGCACCTTACTTTTACTGCTTTGCCATAATCGGGCAGCGGCTCAATATGATCACTGCCCAGTTATGGCCATGAGCCTCCCCTGGAATGCCCTGATGTTAATTGGTAAGCATCGGGGTATGCAACAGACACTCAGGGATATTCAGCAGTACTAATCATATTAGCACCACTTAATATCCCCGATAAGGGGATTAACTTGGTTATTAGGTCTGCTGACCGTGTTAATCCTTTTGAATATTGAGCCCTTAGATTGTAAGCCTTTGAGGACATGGAAATGCCTAGTGTACCTGAATGTAATTCGCCTTGAACTACTGGAGAAGCATGAATTAAATGTTTATAAATACATTTTATCATGGTCTACCTGTATAAAATTAAATGCTAAATGCTATAGTAGTAGTTTTCTCTATGGATAAGTAGGATAAGTCCTCAAATTTGGGTGACATCACCGATCGAGCCCAC
Organism: Ichthyophis bannanicus; assembly: GCA_033557465.1. Lineage (NCBI taxonomy): Eukaryota > Metazoa > Chordata > Amphibia > Gymnophiona > Ichthyophiidae > Ichthyophis > Ichthyophis bannanicus. The sequence continues at coordinate 344,565,606 of CM066033.1, read as the reverse complement.
TTGGGAACTTCCTCAGCTACTTTTCCAGAAGCTTTCAGAAACTTCTGTGTGCATGCACGCCCATTCCAGCTTAAGGAGTTCAGCTTCTTTTTTTAGGCGGAGTCTGTTGGACCCCATTTTTCCGAGCACTGTGATTTCCTCATCTTGTGTGATACTTTGGTATTCTTTTTTTCATTATTTATACATTCCTTAGCGTCCCTCCAGGCTAGTCCTGAACCATAGGGGTCTTCAACCTCATCCAGCAGCTTTGGAGACTGAGAAACGTCACTTCTTTTGATGTCACTGGTATAAGTACCTCGGCTCCTCCTCCTGACATCAGTATTCTCAGTCTCCAAGCAGCTAGATGGGCTGGGGAGCCCTAGGTTAGGGCTTCCTGTGAGGAACAATTAAGTTGTGCGGTTAACATTGGGAGAGTTTTGGTACTTAGTTTTAGGCAGCCAAGATCCTTTATGGGACAGTCACTGTGCTGAGCTACCTACTGCTGCTAGTACTCAGCTGTTCTTTTTCCGCTTTATTCTAGCCTCCTCTTCTTCCCCCCCCCCCTCCCTCTCCTGCTCGCGTAATCTAACTCTGTTCGGGGACTCTTTTTCCCTTGCGGGCTGGGGGAGGTGTGCTGTGTTTCGGTTCCCGAACCCACCGAGTTGGGTGAGGAGCCAAGCGGAAGATTCGCAGAGTCAGCGGGAGGCGGCCTGCACGTCATTTGCCGAGGGTTGATTCCGGCAAGACGTGGCAGACTCTGCTTTCCCCTACACGCCGAAGCCGTGATTTCGGCTGAGCGCTGTGGAGCGGGACAAATCCTAAGGACGTGCCTTTGCTGAGGTAAGGGGCCGGGGTTGTCGAGCTGCCTTGAGTTTTTGGCGGTTGACATCTCAGGCCGTGTGTCTGACCCGCGGTAGGCCGTGCTTCCGTGGAATCGCGCGCGCGCAGGAAAGTTGAGCCTGGCAACGGCAGAGTTTTTCTTTGCGGGTTCTTCAGTCCCGGCAGTCCTGTTTTGCAGTTTCTTCGATTGTCTTTGGCTCGGGGAGCAATAGTGAGAGGGGGACCCCCTCCGTGTAAAAAAAAAAAAATAAAAAAATAAAGGACTCGTGTTTTGTCAGACTACATGTGTAGGAGAGGCCTTTTGCATTCTTTGCTTCTGTCCTGGCAGCATGCCCTCTAAATCCATCTGTTTATTGTGTGGGTCGAAGAGAGGGGCTGTATCAGAGACAGGGGTCTGCAGGAGCTGTTTTCGTGAGGCAGTCTCCATGGAACAGGACCTCCCAGAGAGTGGTGAGGGCCCCGGGGAAGGGCCTTCGGGTCTCTCAGAGTCCAAGGTGTTGGCTGAGCCTCCCCTAGAGGCGGTGGGGGTGCCGTCCTCCCTTCCGGAGAACAGGGGGTCGCTGGGGCAGCTTCCAGGGGGATTGGAAGCCATTTTCTCCCCACAGTTTGTCTCTCTCCTTCAACAAGCGTTGGCTGGGGCGCAGCCTATGCCATCCCCTAGTTCGGCTGCTGGGGGTCTGGGGGACAAGCGTCTAGGTACCCTGAGAGGCTTACCGGGTCTGGGGGTGCCAGCGAAAAGACTAAGGTCCGACAAGGAACCCTCCGCTCAGTCAGTTGCGTCCGAGGGGGTAGTTTTAAGCGACCTGGGACAGGACTTAGAGTTGGAGGAGGATTTGGAGGAAGGAGAGCTGACCGAGCAGGAAGACCAAGCCCGGGTAGTGCGCCTTTTTAGAAGGGATGAGTTGCCGGCGCTCATAGCGGAGACGCTTAAGGAGCTTAACATGCCCGCGGGCGGTCAGGCTGAGGAGTCAGTGTTGGAAGATCCCTTGTTACAGGCTTTTCGGAAGTCGCAAAAGGTTTTTCCTATTCACAGGGTGTTTAAGGAGATGATTCAAGGTGAATGGGATATGCCGGAAGCTGGCCTCTGGGGGGCCAGGGTCATGTCCCGGCTCTATCCCTTAGCGGAACAAGATCAGGTGCTGTTCAAGTCCCCTAAGGTGGATGCCACGGTTTCAGCAGTGACCAGGAAGACTACTATTCCCGTTGAAGGCAGTGCCGCGCTGAAGGATGTGCAGGATCGGAGGTTGGACACCTTGCTGAAGCAGGTCTTTGATGTGAATGCGCTGTCCCTCCGGGCATCCATTTGTGGAGCTTGGGTAGCCAGAGCGTGTTTGCGTTGGGCTCAGGGGCTGCAGTCTGGGCAGGCGACAGATACGGTGTCAGAAGCGGCTCTGATAGAGACGGGGACTGCTTATCTGGCGGATATTCAGTATGACCTCGTCCGCAGTTTGTCTAATAGCATGGCTTCGGCGGTGGCGGCCAGAAGGTATCTGTGGTTGCGAAATTGGGCGGCAGATGCGTCTTCGAAGGCTCGGCTGAGCAAGCTGCCGTTTAGAGGTCAGCTTCTTTTTGGGGAAGATCTGGAGAAGCTAGTGAAGGATTTGGGAGAATTGAAAGGCGGGTGGCTCCCAGAAGATAGGCCGAAGCAAGGTCGCTCAGGGCCGCCTACTAGAGGGCAGCAATGGGATTTTCGGCGTTTTTGTTCCCCTAGGTTTGGCCAGGCCCAGAGGGGACGATTCCCCTTTCGTAGTCAGGGGTTTCGAGGTTTTAGAGGAGCGAGCAGAGGGTTTGCCTCCTCCTCGCTTTCTGGTTCCCAAAAGTCGCAATGATGCCAGGGGGGTCCAGGCGGCGCAGGAGCCCATCGGGGGGCGCCTGCGAAAGTTTTATGCTGCCTGGACCCAGATTACGTCCGATCAATGGGTGCTGGAGGTTCTCCGGGACGGTTATGCCCTGGAACTGCGGTGCCCAGTGACCGATTCTTTTGTGCTGTCCCCGTGCAGGGCAGCGGACAAGCGCATGGCGGTGGAAGAGACCCTGAATCATCTGCTGGCCCTCGAGGCGGTCGTCCCCGTGCCGCCAGACCAATGTGGCTGCGATCATTACTCCATTTATTTTGTGGTCCCGAAAAAGGAAGGCAGTTTTCGACCGATTTTGGATCTCAAGCGCGTAAATCGCTGTCTGAGGGTGTCTCATTTTCGGATGGAGACGTTGCGGTCGGTCATTGTAGCGGTACGCAGGGGTGAGTTCCTTACGTCGCTCGATCTGTCCGAGGCTTATCTCCACATTCCCATTCGGCAGGAGCATCAGAAGTATTTGAGGTTCGCGGTCCCGATGGGGCACTTCCAGTTTCAGGCCTTGCCGTTCGGTTTGGCGACAGCGCCGCGGGTTTTCACCAAGGTAATGGTTGTGGTGGCCGCGGCCTTGCGAAGGCAGGGAGTCTTAGTACATCCTTATCTGGACGATTGGTTGATTCGGGCGAAGTCCTTGGAGGAGAGCGAGGCTGCCACGGGCAAGGTGGTGGCGTTCTTGGAGAGCCTCGGTTGGGTAGTCAATCGGGCCAAGAGCAAGTTGACGCCTTCTCAGGTCCTGGAGTATCTCGGGGCCCAGTTCGATACGCAGGTTGGAAAAGTGTTTCTCCCACTGAGCCGTGCGCAAGGGTTGCGGCGCCTGATTTGCAAGTTTCTCCGCAGCAGGTCTCCGACGGCCTGGGACTATCTTCAGCTGTTAGGCACTATGGCGGCAACGATCGAGGTGGTGCCCTGGGCGAGGGCGCACATGCGACCTCTGCAGAGGGCATTGCTCCAGAGGTCGTCGCATCAGAACGACCGTCTTTCTCAACGGTTGCACTGCCCACCGGAGGTGCGTCTCTCTCTGCTATGGTGGTTACGGGCGGAGCCTTTGGCGAACGGGATGCCGTTGGAGGTGCCGGATTGGGTTCCCCTGACGACGGATGCCAGTCTCTCGGGCTGGGGGGCCCACGTTCAAGGGCGGTTCACTCAGGGGGTGTGGTCCGCTCAGGAACAAGTTTGGTCCATCAACCGCTTTGAATTGCGGGCGGTCTTCCTGGCGTTGCTGGCGTTCGAGGAGTGTCTGCACGGGAAGGCAGTACGAGTGTTCTCCGACAATGCGACAGCGGTGGCCTATATCAATTGGCAAGGAGGCACCAGCAGTCAACCTCTGGAAGCCGAGGCCGACCAGCTGTTTGCATGGGTAGAGCGGCATCTAGTAGCGCTGTCCGCGGCGCATGTGGCAGGTGTGGAAAATGTCCAGGCAGACTTTCTCAGCCGGGTGCGAGTAGATCCGGGGGAATGGGCTCTTCGCCCGCAGGTGTTCGCAATGGTAGTTCAGAGATGGGGCCCCTCGGTCACGGATCTCATGGCGACCTTTCAAAGCGCAAAGGCCGGTCGGTTCTTCAGCAGGCGAAGAGAGCGAATGTCAGAGGGTCTGGATGCCTTGGTTCAGCCATGGCCGGAGGGCCATCTGCTCTATGTGTTCCCCCCATGGGTCTTAATAGGACGGGTCCTACAACGCATCGAACTTCACCGGGGTCCAGTGGTTTTAATCGCACCGGATTGGCCAAGGAGGCCGTGGTATGCAGATCTGGTCAGGCTCCTGGGGGACAGGCCTTGGAGGCTACCGGTCCGGAGGGACCTGTTGCTGCAAGGGCCTCTGTGGATGCCTCAGGTGGATCGGTTCTCGCTTACGGCTTGGCTATTGAACGGGCAAGGCTGACAGTGAGGGGTTATTCGGCAGAGGTGGTGGCCACATTGCTGAAGGCTCGGAGGAGATCTACTTCATTGACGTATGTTCGGATTTGGCGGGTTTTTGAGGCTTGGTGCGTTGAGCACAAGGTTGCAGCATTACATGCTTCCATTCCTCAGCTGCTCGCGTTTCTACAGGATGGCTATGAAAAGGGCTTAGCGGCGGCTTCTCTGAAGGTGCAGTTGGCGGCTTTGTCGTGTTACTGCGGCAAGATACGAGGTCAGGCAATTTGTATACATCCTGATGTCAAGAGGTTCTTGAGAGCGGTGCTCTTGTTGCGCCCGCCGTGTCGACAGCTCGTTTCGAAGTGGGATTTGCCCTTGGTTCTGGAGATCTTGGTACAGGCGCCGTTTGAGCCTCTGGCGAGAGCATCCTTAAAGGATCTGACCTTGAAAGTGGTGTTTCTTGTCGCTATTGCTTCCGCCACAAGGATTTCGGAGCTGCAAGCGTTGTCGTGTCGTGAGCCTTTTCTGGTCTTCAGTGACTCCAAGGTTGTGTTGCGGACGGTGCCGTCCTTCTTGCCTAAGGTAGTGTCTCCGTTTCATGTGAATCAGGTGGTGTCCCTTCCGGTGTTTGCAGACGGCGGGGGTTCTCCCGTTGGTCACCAGTTGCATAAGTTGGACATTCGGAGAGTCCTGAAGAGGTATTTGAAGGCTACCGCTTCTTTTCGGCGTTCCGATAGGCTATTTGTGGTGTTTGGGGGTCCCAACAAAGGTCAGGCGGCCTCGAAGGCTTCCATTGCATGGTGGCTTAAGGAGGCGATTGCGTCGGCATATCTTTTGAAGGGTAGGCAGGTTCCGGTTGGTTTGCATGCGCATTCAACTAGAGCGCAGGCCACGTCTTGGGCGGAACGTAGTTTGGTTCCGGCGGCGGAGATTTGTCGGGCGGCTACTTGGTCTTCTTTGCATTCCTTTATCAAGCATTACCGGCTCGATTTGCAGGCACAAGGAGATGCCTGTTTTGCTTCGTCAGTGCTTCAGGCGGCTTTGGCGGGTCCCTCCCGTTGATTCTGGGCACTGCTCTGTTACATCCCCTATGGTTCAGGACTAACCTGGAGGGACGCTAAGGAAGATGAAATTAGACTTACCTGCTAATTGTGGTTCCTTTAGGAACTCCAGGCTAGTCCTGTATCCCTCCCCAGAGTTTGCATGGACACACGCCTGAAGCGATGGAAGTGTGGCAAGTAAGCGACTTGGCAGTGTTTATCGGGTAAGTAAAGCTACAGCTACTTTATTTTCTTTTGCTATCAGGCAATGGGAATCTCAGCACTGCAGTTTCTAGGGACGGGTGGGCGCACGTTTTTCTGTATGACTGGCGCCTCCTTTTGCAATTTCTGAATGATTCAGTTGTAGATAGTTGGATTGCGTTATTACTTAATTGTTGCTCTGGTGAGTTTGCTTTGTCAATAGGTTACTGATGTCAGGAGGAGGAGCCGAGGTACTTATACCAGTGACATCAAAAGAAGTGACGTTTCTCAGTCTCCAAAGCTGCTGGATGAGGTTGAAGACCCCTATGGTTCAGGACTAGCCTGGAGTTCCTAAAGGAACCACAATTATCAGGTAAGTCTAATTTCATCTTTTCTCTTGGTCTGCTATCACTATTCCCCTTTTCTCCCCTTAGTGATCCCTTGTGTGATTCTTCGTCATTTTAAAAGTTCCCTTTCTTTTTTCTCTGGCACAGCATAGGTCGCATTTAGGTCTGAGATACTCAGTCGGGATTTTCTTTTCTTTTCAAACATTACGCAGTTTTATTTCACTTTAACTATTTTTCAGATCAATAATGTCATAGAAACCTGGCAACGGTTTTAAAAAGTGTACCCGATGCAATGGAGGAAAGGTCCATAAACCATTATTAAGAAGGGACCCAGGATATCAACATTTGACCCAGTACAAGCATTGTGGAACATGTGTCTTTAGGGGAAACTGCTAAGTACGTATGACCTAGATTGGCCACTATTGGAAACAGGATGCTAGGCTTGATGGACCTTGGTCTGACCCAGTATGACATATCTATCTTAATTTGGAGGGGATTTCACAGGTATGCAAAAATTTTTTTTCGAGAGCTGTTTTGGTTATTCCACGTAATCTTTATGTTTTTTGGTGCGCTGAATTCGAAAATGACCTCCATTTTGTCATAGGACATCACATTTCCTGACAATTTAGGTAACTATGTTAAATAAGGCAATACTTCAAAATAAATTGAAATAGACTTATAAAATTAAAGTTTTATTACAATATTTTCATGAAAATCCTTTTTTGAACTGAAATGAGCTCACCTACACACACTAAACTCAATTCTTCTTCCTTGTGAGGCTCCTCTTGGTGCATTTACGCTTGTGAGTAGCATCTGGAATGTCTCTCTGAAGCATTCAACAGTAGTCTGCCATCATTGTAATGCTCCATTTTCCCTGGTATCTCCTTTCCATCTCTTTAATGTCTTGGTAGAATTGTTCATCTTGTTCCTCACTCACAGCTCCCAAATTTTCAGGAAAGTAGTCAAGGTGGGACTGGAGGAAATGCACTTTCAAACTCATCAGGCAACCTAAAGCTTGAAATGCTTTCAGCATTTGTCCGACGATCTTTATATAGTGAGGATCTTTGTTATTGCCTAAAAATTTCTGTACGACTTCTTTAAATGCAATCCACCCTTCTTTTTGAGGATCCGTCATGGTATTGACAAACTCTTGATCAACTATAAGCCTTCTAATGTCTGGTCCGACAAACACACCTTCCTTCAATTTTGCCTCAGACAGGCCTGGAAACTTGGTGACCAAGTATTTGAAGCATTCTCCATCTCTTGGAAGTGATTTTACGAATTGCTTCATCAATCCCAATTTTATGTGGAGAGGTGGTAGAAGAACTTTATGGGAAGGTACCAAAGTTTCTCGGAGGACATTTTTTTCACCAAATGTTAGCACCCTCTGCTGCCAACTCTTCTTGGTCCAGTGATTTTGTCGGTCTCGACTGTCCCATAGACCCAGAAAACAAGGATATTTGGTATACCCAGCTTGTTGCCCGAGCAGCATGCACAAGACCTTCAAGTCCCCACACACTTGCCAACCGTGGTCTTCATATTTAAGTTTACAAAGAACCAATTCCAAGTTCTCGTAGGTTTCCTTCAAGTGTACGGAATGACCTACAGGTATGGAAGCGTAAAAACCGTTGTGGAGTAAAACTGCTTTGAGAGTTCTTTGTGAAGAATCTATAAAAAGACGCCATTGCTCTGAATCATATTGGATTTTAAATTGACCCATCAGACCTTCGACATCGATGAAATAAACCAACTTGTCTTCCTGGGCGAAGTAAGGAACGAACTCCTTTTCACGATGTCTGAACCATGAAGATGACACTCCTGGCAACAATAAATTCCTGCTTTTCAGCCTTGATCCGAGTAACTCAGCGGCATCTTTGGGAAGATTCAAGTCTCTTACCAAATCATTCATCTCCTCCTGAGAAAACAATTTTGGACTTGTATCATCTTCAAAGTCAGAACTTGATTCGTCATCTGGTTCAGGTATGACTTCACCTTCATCGGAGCTAGGTATCTCTTCCAAGGTAGCAGGGGGCATGGGTACTGGTATATCTGTGCCATGGAGGATGGGACGAATTGCCGAGTGAAGATTGGGGTATGAAATGGAATGCTTCCATTTGGAATTAAACCCTTTCACATCGCATGAACAAAAGTAACAGTCGTCACTATGGTTCTTTTGCTCTCGCCATACCATAGGAATCCCATAACGGAAAGATTTTTTCTTACCCTTGAACCAGTTTCGGAAGTCCTCAACACACCGTTTGCACACTTTGAGGCGCCCAGACTTTATCTTGATCTCCAATTTTTAGTCCAAAGTATGCAAAGTATACTTTTTTCACAAAGTCTGTAATATTCTACTGTTGTTTCACCACTGTATATTCATCACAGATGAAACAGAAACTGTCTGGCGAATTAATACACTTTCGCGGAGCCATAACATAACGGTTGAAGAATGACAAGCTAACATGAATTGCGATGAAAAAGTGTGAACAGCCTAGAACCAAGAACCTGATGATGATTCGTGCCACAAGTGTGTCATGCAGGAGAGAGCAGCTCTGTGTCTGTACATGAGACATCACAGTGCTGGCCACGCCCCCCTGCACTGACCGGAGCTGCTGCTATCTGCCCTGTGTCTCCCTCCCACTGGATTCTTCAGGAAAGATTAACCCCTTCTACCATTAGAAGCACGGACTTAAAACTTGCTTAGCTTATGTATATATTGCTGACCATCAGATTTACAGTGCTATATTTTTATTTTTACATAACTCGGACAACCCCTTTAAGTTTTTTATGGCATTTTATATCTTAAATGTACTTATGTGAATTAATTAATAGTAATTTGAATTAATTAATAGTAATTTGAAAAAAAATGATAAATTTGAAGACAATTTTGCATGTTGTGGCAAATCATGACGTCTAGGAGTTTTTTCAATATTTTATTTGTTTTCAGCACACCAAAATACATGGAAATTAGATGAAAATAATCAAACAGCTTTTTAGTCGCAGACCTGTGTTTCCTATAGACATAATCAGTAACTATGACAAATTATCTTCAACACCCAATTGCCGGATGTGATTAAGGGCCATTTGTCTGCAAAATCAGCAAGCCTCCCTCCTACAGGAAGGGTGTCCAAATTGGGTACAGGTAAGCTCGCTATATTCTTCTGGACCCAGTGAAAACCCCCTCCCTGGTTTTGGCTGAGGAGCTGAATGGGACTTCTGAGACCTCTGCTGCCTGGGGTGGGAGCAAGGGATCTGTTTTGTTTGAGAAGAGCATGGCAGAGGAAGGCACATATGCCTATGCAATTAATATAATGACCGTAGATGGTTACTCACCCCTAAAGTGCGAAATCTGGAGGAGGATGAATTTGTTAATTTAATCTTAAGGTTTTCCACTTATAGCAAACAAATCCAAAAGATTGTGCAGAAGCATGCTAATGTGTTGCGAACTGTGCCAGGTTTAGAAACAAAATATTTTCTTTGTGTGTGGCAACGCCATCCGAATTTAAAGAAACTTTTAAGTCCATCGGGATTACCTTCTATAGAAGAACATCAAAAGGGACAGCTTGGACATATGAAATGTGGTAGCTGTGCATTTTGCACAGTGGCATGGGAAACGGATCGTTTCCTTTACAAGGGGAAAGTGTATATTTTGAGAACACTGACGTCCTGTGATTCGGATCATGTAGTATATGGTATATTTTGCCCCTGTAGGTTGTTATACGTAGGCAAGACAATTCGTGCTTTTAAAACTCAACTCAGTGAACATAAAAGTAGATTACAGTGTAAGCGATGAGAGGCTCAGATCGCTGAACATTGTTTGTTGAAGGGGCATGTGTTCTCTGAGTTACAATATTTTTGTATTGAGCGGGTCTGCTCAGGTGGCAGAGGGATGACGCGAGAGCAGTACCTGTCTTATCGGGAACAACGCTGGATTTTTTTATTGGGAACAATAATACCAGAGGGATTGAACTCCAGTGTCAATTGGGGGGTTTGTGTATAGGAGACATGACCTGATTGGCTGTTTGGAAGAAATGGGTGGAGCATGGATTAACATTAGTACGTCTGCGCAGTGTTTTTTAATCAGTACTGATCATGCTGAGATAGAGGACTTGTGCTTCCCGAGACTGGATGGATAAGTCATTCGGGAGATTCTATCTGGCTTTGGAGTAAAACAAGTTGGTTGGGTGAGACAAAGATGGTTTCAGTTTGTTAGAAAAAAAAGGGGTGATTGTGTATGTTATAGTATGAGTATTAAGCAATGGTGGTGTGGTTTATTTATTATGTTTTAGCTTTAGATTCCCTGAAGCAGCTGAGGCGAAATGCTGGAGGGATGTCCCAGCGGGCGTTGGGATTGATTTACTGGATATCTCAAGCTACTGAGCTATTAAGGATATGTGTTTGATGTGGAGACTGCATATTAGAGAATAAGTGAAGAATAAGTTGTAAAGAAGTAGTCTTGCTGCTATACAAATATGTTTGTCTTTGCATGATTTGCTTAGTGCTTGTTATTATCTTTATTTGATATGAGAGAGAGTGAGCAAACTGTTGATGTATGATACTCAAATTAAACCACCTGATTCACTGGACGTGGAACATAGGCAGTGTTTGAGAGATCTGAGGTTTGCCCCTCTATTTTTCATATCTGCTAAGTAATGATATTATAACAAGGTTAAGTAGTGGAGTTAATGTGTCTTTATATGAAGTATCATAATTTGGCTATGTGAATGACCCTACTGTTTATTGTGCAGTTAATAAGACATCTTTTGGCTTCTGCTCTGGTACCTCCTGGAAGAGGAGGTCAGGTCGACAGTGGGTCTTGAGAGAGTTCACAAGGTGACACAATGCTGCTTGACCATGGTAGCGATCTCCTTGACTTTGAAGAGATTCTCTCCATGGCATGCCACATCAGCAAGCTACTCCTGCACACTAGATTGTAAGTCTGCAGCCCAGAACCATAAGAGTCTCCATACTTCAATACACATAGCTGAGGCTCTCAATGCCGTATCGAAAATGACAAAGGTTGCCCAAACAATATATTTTCCGTACACTTTCATTTGACCCACTAGGGAGCAGAATTATCAAACTTTGGTGGGAGAAACTTTGCAAATTCCTCTAGGATGCATGGTATTCTGCAAGGGCATGCCAACATAGAGCTGCTAGGATGCCACACAGGGTATGAGCACGGCGTTCTGACAAAACTTCCTCTGTAAAGAGTTGAGGATCTGAGCCTCTCTCCCTGGGGCCACCGAAGAGTGTGACCTGGAACTTCTAGCTCCTTTTGAGAGTGGATTTGATAACCACAGAATGATGTGGCAGCTGGAGCTTTTCAAACTCGGAAGAGTTTTGAAATCTATACATAAAGTCAAACTTCTTACTTACAGGAAGCACAGAGAGGGAAGTCTCTCATATTCTCATCTGCAGCCTCTGTAGGATGCGGTGAACAGGCACTATTACCACTCCTTTGGGGGAGATACAGGTACTGGAGGATTTCAGATTCTTTGGCCCTGGGTTCTTTCTCCATATTCAACATAATGAAATTCAAAGGTGATGTATCAGAGGAATTAAAACAAATATCGCCACATCTGGAAGATGTAAATACAGCTATTTGATTAACCAAAGAGCAATAAATCACCTGGACTGGATGGCATACAACCCAGGGTGTTGAAAGAACTGAAATATGAGATAGCAGACCTACTTTCAGTAATCTATAAACTATTACTAAAATCATCTGTGGTATCTAAGGATTGGAGAGTGGTTAATGTAATGCCAATTTTTAAAAAGGGATCCAGGGGTGATCTGGGAAACTACAGACCAGAGAGCTTGATGTCTGTACTGGACAAAATGGTAGAAACCATTATAAAGAACAAAATTACTAAACATGTGGTTAGTCATGGCTTAATGCCAAGAAGCAAACATGGATTTAGCCTTACTAATCTGTTACATTTTTTTGAAGGTGTGAAAAAACAGGTAGATAAAGGTGAGTCGGTTGATAGTGTATCTGGATTTTCAGAAAAAGCCTTTGATAAGGTCCCTCATAAAAGGCTCTGGCGGAAATTAAAAAGTCATAGGATAGGAGGCAGTGCCTTATTGTGGATTAGGAACTGGTTAAAGATAGAAAACAAAGAGTGGGGCTAAATGGACAGTTTTCTCAAAGGAGAAAGTTGAATAGTAGAGTACCCCAGGGATCTGTACTAGACCCGATACTTTTTAACATATTTATAAATGACATAGATATGGGAACAACAAGTGAGGTGATCAAATTTTCAGATGACACAAAAATATTCAAAGTTGTTAAAACACAACAGCATTATGACAAATTGCAAGAGGACCTTGAAAAATTGGGAAATGGGCAATCAAATGGCAGATCAAATTTAATATGGGCAAGTGCAAAGTTATGCACTTAGCGAAGAACAACCCAAACTACAGTTACATAATGCTAGGTTCCACATTAGGAATCACCACTCAGGAAAAGGATCTGGGCACCATCGTGGATAGTACATTCAGATCCGCTGCCCAATTTGCAGCCGTGGCCAAGAAAGCAAATAGAATGCTAGGAATCATAAGAAAAGGAATAGAAAATAAAACTAAGGATATTATAATCTCTCCTTATTGCTCCATGATGTGACCGCACTTTGATGTGACTGCACTTTTAATACTGGGCCTGATATTCAAAGGCATTTACATGGGTAACTGCCCTGGTTACTCATGTAAATGCCTTATCTGGGATTTTCGAAGGGGCGTTCTGGGGGCGCAGGAAAGGGCTAAACAGGTAGCACTGATTTTTGATGCTACTGCTTAGCCCTCTGCGCCTTAAAGATAGGTGAGGTTTTTCCTCACTTATCTTTCAGGTCCAGGGGCTAAGCAGGTAGCATCGAAAATCGGTGCTAACCGGCTAGCTCCTGCGGCTTCCAGGTTCTGTGGCGAGTCCCGGATTTTCAATGCTGGGGCCACATATGACCCGGTACTGAAAATCCGGGTTAGACGGATGGCAGGGGTGGGGTTATGAGCTGATGCGGCGCATAGCACTGCCCAGATTAAAATCGGGCCCATTGTGTGCAATTCTGGTCTCCATATCATAAAAAGGATATAGCAGAATTGGAAAAGGTACAGAGAAGAGCGACCATAATGGTAAAGGGAATGGAACGGTATCCCTATGAGGAAAGGCTTAAAAGGTTAGGGCTCTTCAGCTTGCAAAAGAGACGACTGAGGGGAGATACGTCAGAGATCTATAAAATAATGAATGGAGTGGAATGGGTAAATGTAGGTTGGTTGCTTATTCTTGATGAAAGTAGAAAGACTAGTGTCGTCACCCTAGCCTGGGCCAAAAGGCCTAAAGGCGCAGGGCTACCAGTGTTAGTCCTTAAATAAAGAATTATACTATTCTTGTCCCCAGCTTGGACTTCTGGGACTTGTAGTTGTTTCTCCTTATTTAAAGACAGTAGAGTGAAACTGATGGTTTTTAAAGGCTCAGAGTGGTACTCCTTGGGTGTTTGAGTCTCCACATCCATCAGTCTCCACTCCACAGGGAGAATGTATCTCCTCCAGGAACGCCAGCGAAATGATTGGCTCTGATGCCTTGGGGATCAACCCTTCCCTGATGCACTCAAAACAGATATTGGCCGTGCATCTGTTGATGTTGAAGCCTTTACAGGTCTTGATGATGACCCATCTTTCAATTGTCTTGAGTATCTGCAAGATATTGCTGCAAGGGATGAGTCAGAGCTAGCATCTCCTGCATGCACAGAGTGTACATGAGCTTCTCCTCCATTCTATTAACCAAGCACTCCTTGAGGGCTGTCATGAACCCTTCAACAGCCTTCAACAATTTCAGTTGATGGTTTCTGGATCTAAAGGTGAATCGGCCAACTAGTCACAAACCCTTAAAATCTGGGGTGGCCCCTCCAAAACCATAGAGGATGAGCTGTCCTCATGTTGGGGTTGCTTCAGGAGGTCAGGTATCCCTCTATTCCCCCATGCTTCTGGCAACACGTTCCAATGCCAATGCATTGAAGCCTCTGTCCAATGCTCAACATCGGATATCTTCAATGCATTGAAAAAGAGGATGAATCCTTCCACCTCCTTGAGGTGGAATCGATAGGAGACCAATCCCTGGCATCCCTACTGGTGCTCAGCTCCAAGAGAATTCAAACACTTTTCAACGTCGATATATTGCCAGCATCAAGTGCAGCTCCTGGGTCCATGGTGATTGAGGCCACTGATGCTGATGGGTCAGTCTTCTGAGCATCAAAAATCTGAGTTTGCTTCTCCTCTTGACTTTTATGCTCTTTCTTTGTCATCTGTAAATAGATTTTACAGTGAGAGAGATTATATTTTGGCTCTAGATACCGTAGGTATCATTTCTTTAAGTCTGTGATGGATGTGGTCTTATTGCATCGGGTACATGCGCGGCGTCTTTGGATTCCCCAGAGAATTGGAAGGTGAATGCTGGTTAAGAAAATGTGCTGCGTCTACGTTAGGAAACCGATTTGATGTCTGAGTCCCTTGAGAAACCCTTTAGCGGAGAAACGCACGGGCGCCTCATAAGATTGGCGTTGGGACGCGCTTCAAGTTATCCAAACAGTTATAAAAGGATGGAGAGCAACTAAGGAAAATTGAAAGAAAATTAAGAAAACTATGACGTATCACATTAAAGCACAAGCTAAGTATCCTTTTACTATTGGAACTTATCGTGAGATATAGTGACACGTCATTTGTTTTTAACCATTGATGTAAAACCTGCACATGTCTGGGAGACCACATAATTCCTAGAACTTTAGTGCTAACGGTTGATTCTGAGGTTCATGTTGCGACAGTAAAGAAACACTGAACAAATTGCATTAGTTAATTGTTGAATGAGGTTTTTGTTTAATTACATCATAGTAGTCATTCACGAAGAACGACCAGTTACTATTTAGTGATCCCATTAAGCCATGACTATCTACATGCTGAGTAATTTTGTTCTTTATGATGGTTTCTACCATTTTTCCCGGTACTGACATCAAGCTCACCGGTCTGTAGTTTCCCGGACCACCCCTGGAACCCTTTTTAAAATTTGGCGTTACATTGGCGATCCTCCAATCTTCAGGTTTTACAAATGATTTTAATGAAAATTTACAGATTTCTAATAGCAGGTCTGCAATCTCATATTTCAGTTCTTTCAACATCCTCGGATGTATACCATCCGGCCCAGGTGATTTTTTACTATTCAGTTTATCTAATAGTTGTAATACATCTTCCCGATGTATCAATATTTCCTTCAATTCTTCCGCACCTTTAAATACCACTTCAGTAATGGGTAACATCCTTACATCTTCCTCAGTAAAGACCGAAGCAAAGAATTCATTCAGTCTCTCCGCTATCGCCTTGTCACCTCTTAGTGCCCCTTTAACCCCTCTATCAATGGACCAACTGACTCTCTCACAGGTTTTTTGCTACGAATGTACTTGAAAAAGTCTTTATTTCGCGTTTTTGCTTCCGCAGCAAGCTTCTTCTCAAATTCTCCCTTTGTCTGCCTTATCAATGCCTTGCATTTGACTTGCCAGTGCTTGTGCTGTTTCCAGTTTTCGTCGTTTGGCTCTTTTTTCCATTTCCTGAAAGATGCTTTTTTGGCAACAACAGCCTCTCTGACCTCACCTTTAAACCATGCTGGCAGTTTTTTTTGGACTTCCTTCCACTTTTCTTAAAGCGTGGAATACAGCTGATCTGGGCTTCCATGATAGTATTTTTCAACAACACCCAAGCTTGATGTAAGTCTTTAAACCTTTGCAACTGCTCCTTTTAGTTTTTTCTTAACTATTTTCCTCATTTTATCATAGTCTCCCTTTCGAAAGTTAAACGGTAGTACTGTGGATTTCCTTACTATCCCTCCTCCACTAATTAAATCAAATGCGATCATGCTATGATCACTATTGCCAAGTGGCCCCAACACCCTTATCTCTTGCACTAGATCTGGTGTTCCAGTAAGGACTAGGTCTAATACGGCTTTCCCTCTGGTCGGTTGCCCTCTGAGATACAATTTTCTAGTCTACCTGCATCAGGAGTGGCTTCTACATGGAATGTCCAGTCTTTGCATGACAAATGCAATTGAGCCCATGCCACTTGAGAAGGAAAGGCATAGGTTTTACTTTAGGTATTTCCTGTTGCCCAAGAGAGTGGGAACATTTCATCCCATCCTAGATCTGAGAAACCTGAACACCTTTCTAGTAAAAGAAGAGTTCAGAATGCTTTATCTCAGCATACTATCTCTTACATTCAAAAATGAGATTAGCTACTTTCTCTAAACTTACAGGAAGTCTATAACCATTTCCAAATACATCCCAGTCACAGGAAGTATATCAGATTCATTGTAGGGAAACATCACTTCCAGTATTGCATACAGCTCTTTAGTCTTGCCTCTGCTCCTCAGTTATTCACATGGTGTGCAATTTCAAAACGTGCATGTCAGGCTTGTGGACATGTCTAAATCAAAAATGGGCCCCCTTTGAACCTAAGTCCGCATCTGCGGGTCTGGACGTGCCCGCGGGGCTGGAATCGGGGAGATAGATGTGTTCGCTGGGCATATGCAAGTGCTAACTAGTCACCCCCGTACCTCGGATGTGGGGTAAACATTTTGGACGTCCCCATTCCCATGGTATTCTGATATGTTACACGTTTTGGATCCTACCCGTCCCCGGATGTACCCATGGATGCTACAGCCCTTGGGAAAAACATGCAACTCCTAAGCTGCTCATCACAGACAGTAGTGTGCTGATGCACATTAGACATAAATACCAATGAGAAATGACAGCTGCTGCAACCTAGATCATATACCAGACCCCTTATGCCATGAGAAGTGCTAGGTAATACCAGTACACCCCAATATGGTATAAAAGAATGTAAATATTGTGATGGGGAAGATCTGTCCCTTGCTGTGCAGTCAGAGGAAACTGAAGAAAACAGGTCAGATTCTGACAGCCAGGCAATGCACATGGCTACAGGTTGCCAAGGGAGATGTAAACAAACCCAGCCATGAGTGCAGCAGCCCCGCCCAAGCTGAAAACAAGCCCCGTGCCCTGAGTGCAATAGGATTCACCTGGGTGGAGGAGGGGCGAAGCTAAGCACTGTGGAAGATAAAAAGCACTCATTAGAAAGCAGAGTTAGCTCTAGCTCAAGCTCAGGTGGAAGCACAAGCTTCAGCTCAGGAGGGAGCTCAAGCTCAGGTTCAAGCTTCAGCTCGGGAGGGAGCTCAGGCTCTGGTTCAGGTGCTGATTCGAGTTCAGGCTGGAGAGGAAGTTCAAACTGGGGAGCAAGCTCAGGATCTGGATTAGGATCCGGGAGGAGTTCTGACGGAGCAGCTGTGAATTCCTGCAGCAGAGCTAGAACAGGAGCTAACATTGGAACAGACAGAGGAACAAAGAAAGCTCAAGCTGTAAAGGTACTGAGAGTTAAAACCCACAGTCTGCAGGAAAGCTTCTCTCAGTTAAAGCCTTGGGAGGAAGGCAGCTGGAGGGAGAAGCCACGCAGGGAGCCAGCTTGGGTGTGTCCAGAAGCTCACGAGAGAGAAAGGTACAAACCTCTGAACTTTTCTAATAGTGAAAGAACACTGCTCAGTAAGCCTTGCAGGCAGAAGCCAGAAGGTAGTTCCTATAAGAGGAACAGGGAGAAAACTAAGCCTAATAGTTTTCTCTGGGACAATAAAGCTTTCCAGAATTCTCTTAAGTCTAAAGAGAATGTTTTGAGAACCCTGTGTGAATGTGTCCCTATGTATCCAGCGGGGGATGGGCTGGAGGATATGCAGGTTGAATACACAGATGAAGGCATAAACGATGTACCCATGGATTGTACGTTAACCATTGCAGATAATATGGAAACACTTTGCTGAATTGAATGTTTGAAGCTAATAGTGTAGCTGGAGAAAGCAAAGTGAGCATTACTGTCATTGGAAAAGAAGCCTTTATTGTTTCCTATGTAAAGGACTGTGTATTTAAAAGCTGGAAGAAAAAGATGTCATTTTTCTGCAGTTCCTGAGTTACTATTTCTTTATACCAGACGTATGGTTTTGTCCTGAGTTCATTTGTGTTTACCAAAACCCCGGGACGGGGAAATAAAACCTTATTTTGACCTTACCACTCTGTTACCTCAATTCCTTTGCTTGTGAGGTGTTTGGGACTCCATTACCCAGAGGGCCAGTGTACTACTACGCCTGCACTACCCCCACTTCCTGGCTTAGGATAGTCATCAGCTGAACCCTCTCTGCTAGCCCTAGGACCCAGGGTGGGCAACTGGTGACAATATGAACATGCATCAAATGGTACATGGCCTTAGGAACCAGCTCCAATGATTTCTGCCCTTGTCATCTCTAGAAACAGGCCTTAAACTGCTAGAGATGGAGCCTCACCATGTCCACAAAATCCTGAACTAACCTTGCAGGACCCCAAAGGATGCATAATAGTGATGAGCAATAAATGTATGCCCTTTTCATTCCTTAGGCCTATAAGTGCATTCATTCTGCTGCTCTGCACTACCATTCCCCTCTTATCTCTCCCTACACTTCATCCCGTGAACTCCACTCTTCTGTCAGATTGCTTCTATCTGTGCCCTTCTCTTCTACTGCCAAATATGGACATTGCTCCCTCCACCTTGCTGTTCCATATGCCTGGAACAAACTACCTGAGTCTATACATCAGGATTCGTCCCTGGCCCCTCACCACTTCAGGCTGAGTGCTCACCTCATTGTTGCCGCTGTTGGATCAGATCTGGCTAAGTCCCCTTGTGTTTTCCTGGATGTATCCTGTTCACAGCTGTTGTGCTGTCTGTCCCAACTAGATTGTATGCTTTGTAGCGCTATACAAATGATCAGTAGTAGTTGTAGTAGGGCCTTCTGGCTATGGCATCTGAGGCCCACCTATCTAGGTACTGGCATTTCTCCCAGCAGCTACACCTGTCCCATCATGGCGAATGTCGGTCTGTATACATCTGCTACCTGTGGGGCAACCCTGTCTACCTTCCCACAGCCAGCTTTATGGCACTGCTCCCCTGGTCAGAGCTGTGTGAGCATGGGAGGGGAGATCCCTTTGCCATCACACCAAGTAGCCAGACTCCAGATATAACACCATTCTCATCCAGGGCTTGTGGTCCTTAACTGAAAGAAATTGCAAACACTCTAAAGCAGTGCTTCCCAAACCTTTTTCTGGTGTGACCCCATTTTAGCTGAGGAAAATTCACGCGACCTCAGAAACTAATAAAATAAAATCCTCACTCAAACAATATAAATATAAACATGGACCATATTGGTCTTTGTGCTGTCATACACTATGTTATAAATATGTAAATCTATGCTTTTTAAGGTAATTATCTGATGTACTGAACCTGCCTGACACATATGGGCTTCAAAATGATGGCACAGTTTCTTGAACGTTTGCAGTGTGGGGGCTGAGCATCTGGGGGCAGTGTGTGTGTATGTGTGTGGGAGCTAAGAGGGTCATTCTGAACTCCGTTTAGTGGGTCTGGACGTCCGAACCGGACATCCAGACCTCCTAAACAGCCAAGCAGCCTGCCAGGGACAAAGCTCCCTGTATGAACAAACAATTTGTATGGGAGATCTGTTTGTGGGAGGGAGGGAGCAGGATAAAGGTGGAGTGAGAGCGGGCAGTGGGCGGAGAGTGACCCTGGACTACAACAGAGGCTAGATCGAGGGTTGGGCTGCGGGAAAAGGATGTTTTCGCTGGCAGCTGAAGATCGTGGCTCTTGAATGGAGCTGCGGTGCCATGGCGATGGGACGCCATGACAGGGGTTGGCAGGATGTGCGGCCGATCAGAATCGGGGTACAGTATGCACGTCCAGGCCAGTAAACCCAATTCTGATCTCTCAGGGGCTAAACGTGCCCACGGGATCAGAATCGGGTCTACCTCTGTACGCCCTGATTCTGATTGGCCATACAGGGGCTGGATAGCCAATACAAAATTGGCCTCTAAGTGTCTGGGAGGCTGTATGTGTGTGCGCACATGGGGTCCGAGTGTCTGGGAGCAGCATGTCTGTGCAGATGTGAGGAATAAGTGACCAGGGGTAGCGTGTCTATGTCTGATGCTGAAGAAAGCTGGTTGGCTTTCAGGTTCCCTCCCAGAGTTTTGCCCTAAGCTTGTCCCCAGCCATATCTATCACCTGTTCTGGCAGATGTACATTCCAAAAGCTCACATATTCCAATCACTAAATAGAAATTAAAATTCTTTTTTCTGCCTTGTTTTCTGGCTATTTTATTTTTCTAATCATGTGGCTCTGGTTTCTGCTTTCTCCGGATCTATTATTTTCTGTTTTCTTTCTTCTCCTTTTACTATTTAGTTATCAGTCTCCTGCTGTTTACTGCATTTACCCTAAGCTTTCCATCACTTTCCCTAAACCAGCCCTCCTGTTTCCATCTCTCTCTCCTTCCCAAGCCTCTTATTGCTCTTTCACTAACTCTCCCCCTCTCTCCTCCACCTGTGTCCAGCATATTTGCTTTCTCATCTCTCTCACCTTCCCCATCCAGGTCTCTTCCATCTCTATCTCTAACAATGTCCCCCATGTTTATCCAAGTTCTCGTACCTGTTCTATGTAAAGCCTGTTCTATGTAAAACCAAACAGCTTGTTGCTCTGGTCTTTTGTTATATTGTAAACCGTGCTGATGCTAAATAGAGCGGTATATAAGAACCTGTAATAAATAAATAATAAATAAATAAAATATCCCATGTTTAGTAACTTCTTTCTGCCCCCTTAATACCCCCAACACATGTCCAGCATTTCTTCTGTCTCCCAATCCCTGCCCCCATGTCCAGCATCTCTTCTGTCTCCCTAGGTCCCCACAACTTCCAGCATCCCCTCTGTCTCCCTAGCCCTGCCCTCATATCCAGCATCTCTTCCTTAAGTCTCCCTTTCTCCTTCCCATGCCCAGTATCTCCTCTGTCTCCTTAGCCCCACCCTTACTTTCAGTCTTACCAGTCATTTCACCCTCCATGCCCAGCATCTATTCTCGCTCGCCTCCCCAGTAACCCCCCAATTTCAAAGATCTCCTGTCTGTCTCATCTTTCCATATCCAGCATTTCCATAATTTCCCCCCATGACTGTTATCTGTTTCCCTGGTTGCCTCCCACAGGCCATCATTTTCTGTATCTATCACACCAGTCATCTTCCCATCCATATCCAGCATCTCCTGTCTCCCTGCCCAGTACCTCACATGCAAACATCTCCTGCCTCCCTGCCAAGTACCCCCAAATGTAATGATCTCCTATCTCCCTCCCATCCTAGTCCAGCATATCCTCTATCTTCCTCATACCCCACATACTACTGCATGGAGCCAGCTGGCTGTTTACATCGCAGCACTCATTATGATCCAATTCCTTACGGATTTTACATGGAGAAAAAATA
Source organism: Ichthyophis bannanicus (assembly GCA_033557465.1). Taxonomy (NCBI): domain Eukaryota; kingdom Metazoa; phylum Chordata; class Amphibia; order Gymnophiona; family Ichthyophiidae; genus Ichthyophis; species Ichthyophis bannanicus. The sequence goes on along the minus strand of CM066033.1, from coordinate 344,544,114 downwards.
AAAGTCTACATCTAGGAAGGGGCAGGCCCAGATTTAGGCAGAGGCAGGTGCTAAAATAATCAGGCCAAAGAGGAGCCTTTTTCTGCTTAACCTAGGACAGTGGTGCTCAAACTATGGGTCACAATTGCACATTGTACTCCGGGAAGGGGCGGTTGCCCCATGAGGCGTTCAGACAAAGCAGAGGCAACACAAAGTAAGATGATCACTCTCAATCGGCGATGGGGCCTTTATGATACAGGCATGCAGGCACCTCTAAGGCTCTACCAATCCACCCTGTCCTGCTTTGATGCTTCGTTTTGTGTCAGAGAAGGCAGGACAGAGATGGCTGGCAGGGTCTTAGAAGAACATGCCTGTATCAGAAAGGCCCCATGCCTGTGCTCTCTTTGATTGCCGCTGGTGTTGAAGTGAAGCGACCGCCGATTGAGAGCAATCATCTTACTTTGTGTGCCTCTGCTCTTCCTGAACGCCTCTCCCCCAAGCACAATATCAGAAGAAAGGCCTGGGGATGATAGTATCTGATGATCTCAAGATTAGTTAAACCTTATAATAAGATGGTACCCAGAGACAGAGGAATGTTGGAGTGCATGACCAGTAGATATAAAGGGATAATAATGCCCCTGTACACATAATTTTTGAGGCCACACCTAGAGTACTCTGCTCAGTTCTGGAGGGTGTATCTCATAACAGATAGAGAGAGGCTGTGGAGGTGGTCCAAAGAGAAGCAACCAAAATGATAGTGTCTAAACCAAAAGCCATATTTGATGAGACCAAAGGATCTAAATATGAATGTTCTAGAGGGGGAATTGATTAAGGTATTTAAATCTATGATAGTTGTTAGTAATTCTCATGAAGAAAACCCTTTTTAATGGGACAGAATTTGTACAAAGAGGGGGCATAATATGAAGTTCCAAAAAGGCAAACTTGGGAATGATAGTAAATAGACTGATTTTCAAACTGGCTAATATAAACACCAGCTGTGGTGCTTAAATATAATTTGGATATTCAGCGACAATAAATACGAACCACTTATAAGTTGGCACTTATAAGTGCCCTTATCTGTATAGTGGTAATTTTCAACTGCTACTTAGCAGAATAGCAATTTAGGCCTGCTCCTCATATGGCCTAAGCTATATGGATAAGTACCAGTTGAAAACTGTTGCTATCTGGATAAGGTGAGCACTTATCTAGAAAGCGGCAGTATAACCCTACCTCTGCCCAGAAACTGCCCCTGCACTAATTGGATAGTGTTGGGGCGGTGTGTGGAGATATTGAGCGGCACTATCTGGATGGTGCCACTGAATAGCTCTCTCAGCACCCTTATTTGGATAGCCCCCCTGTGAGCTTCTAAGAAGGCTGATATGAACTACATGGAGAAACCATGCTCAAATTCTAAATTTCAGTGAGCATGGAGTAGCTGGATATTTCTCTTTTTTATTACCAAAGCATCACTAACATTGGTGGCTGTGGAGTTTATTTCAAAACTTGATAATATGACATAGATATGGCCTGGATCAGCTTAAGCATTGCTTTTGTAGGAAGCAAAGTTGAAGATGAGAAGGCCACTATTGTAAAAGATTTTGGCTATATTTGGAACAGATGTGGAGAACAGTGGGTTAGAAAGGGTTGTTGGGATAGGTAAAAGACTTGGGAGAGTTGAGAGTGGGATTGTGTATGGAAACTTTTGTCAGGTGCGGTTAAAGAGATGGCGAGAGAGCATTCACGGTGGTTGCACCTACTTGGTGGAACAGACTTCTAGATAGGCTATGGAAAGAGCCAGAGTTGGCTACTATTAGGAAGGCTTTAAAGACCTTTTTGTTTCCTCATTGACTCTTTAGGTTCAGCCCAGGCATCATTTGCCATATTGATATGGACTAGATTCATTAACCTGTGTTATCGTGGATTGTTGCTGTTTAACACGTTATTTAATGCAGGACTCATTGTCAATGGGGCCTATGTACTAATAGCATATGTTATGTAGCAACACAGATCAGTATGTTGTCATGTGAACACTGCAGTCCTGGTCATTAGTAGGAGTGTGTGTACATGTATTTTTCTTGGTTATAATTGGGAATTTATCCTCAGGCATGTATTCTAGCATAGCCACAGAATAATTAAATAGGATAGTGATTCCCCACCTCTGTGGTCCATGGATCCCTGAGAGTCCATGAAACCATCATAAGGGGTATGCAGGATACAAAGAAGAGAAAAGTCTTTTCATGATATAATCAGTACAAGCAGAATGCAGAGGCTGCTGTAGAGGCAGGATCAGCAGTGGTTGTGAGAATGACAGTTGTGATAGCCGTATCAGTAGCTGCAGGGGCTGGAAGGGAGCAGAAGCTATGGATCTGGGGTTGAGGGTGACTGCATAAGCCAGAAGAGTAGCAGCAATGAGGGTGAGATTTGAGATAGCTGTGCAGACTGGAAGCAGACGTAGTTGCAGCAATGGGGTTATGATTAGCAGCAGTTACAGAAGCTGGAAGCAAGAATGCCAGGACTAGCATCAGCCTTCAAGGCCTGGGAACAGCAGTGCAGCATCAATGGATGAGAAGGAGAGATACTAATGAACACTAGCAGGAATGAGAGAGAGAGAGAGACTGCAAGGGCTTTGGTGAGGAGGGGAAGAGAAACAGGTGGGGATTGGCTGTGCTTTAAAGAGAGTCAGGGAACTTGCAGGGGGAGGAAGAGATTGAGAATGATGGAAACTGGCTAGGGAGAGAGAGAGATACACTAGTAGGAATCCATAAGAAAAGGACTGGAGAATAAAACCAAGGATATTATAATGCCTCTGAATTTATTTATTTAAGTGGATTTCTATACCGCCTTTTCCTTGAATCCAAACGGTTTACAAAACAACTAAAAAAGAGTTATATAGAATGGTTTAGAGGGAGGAGGGGCATGCATGGAGATATTGCAAGGAACTTATAGCGCAGTGGATATAAAGAGCTCTTGCAATATGAACTATGTACAGAGTATCTAGTCACAGGGTGACCGTCATATGAGATTGTGTGGAGGGGGGATTCGGAGAAATGAGGGCTGTAGTAGGAGGGGACAAGGAAGAGGGGTGCAGGGTGGATTCAAGAGGGTGGAAGGGGACATTTGAAGGGCGGAGGAAATGTTTCCTGTGGTCCAAGTTATGTGATGTCTCCAAAGTGTTCGATAAAGAGAGTAGTTTTCAGCCATTTCCGAAAATCTTTGATGTCTGAGGTGCCTCTGAGGTGGTCTGGGAGAGAATTCCATAGGGCTGGAGCTGCAAGGGATATTGCTCTTCCCAAGGTAGCTTGGTTTGCTTTAGTGTATGCTCTGGGGATGGTGATCATTTCCCTGATGGGACGCCTCCTGGGTCTGGTGCTGGTGTTGCTTGTGATTAGAGTTTCCAGGCAGTTAGCAGAGAGATTGTGTTTGATTTTGAAGATATTAAGTAGCATTTTGTATTTTATACGGGAAGTAATAGATAGCCAGTGTAGTTGTTTCAGGATGGGGGTGATGATGTTGTATTTTGAGGATCCTGTTATAATCCGAGTGGCAGTGTTTTGTGTCATCTGCAGGGGGCGAAGTGATTGAGTTGGCAGACCAAGGTATATGGGGTTGCAGTAGTCCCAGATGGGGGTGTTTATTGTTTGACAAACCGTGTGGAAGTGTTCTGGGCAGAGAAGGCGTTTGAGTCTCTGATGATCTGCATCTTCAAGAAGCATTTTTTGGTGGTTTTGCTAATATGAGAATGGAGGTTTAGTTTGTTGTCCAAGGTGACTCCCAGGTATTTCACTTCATGTTTGATAGGTAAGATGGTATTATGTAGCTGTATTGTCATGGGGGGGGGGGGGGTAAATCCAGAGTTTCTCGTGATGATGAGAGCTGCTGTCTTTTTGTAGTTTATCGTGAGATTATTTCAGTTTAGCCAGCATGTCATTTCTTGGAGGCAATTCGCTATTTCAGTGTAGTCCGGGTTGTCCAGGTTGATCGGAGTGTAGATCATTATATCATCTGCGTTTATGTTGCAGTTGATCCTGTGTCTTCTGATGATGGAGCAGATGGGTTGAATGTATAGGTTGAAGAGGAGGGCAGAAAGGGAGGAGCCTTGGGGAACTCCCTGCCGTGCTGTGAAAGATGAAGAGGTGTTGGAGCCATATTTGACCTGTAGTCGTCTGTTTGTGAGGTAGGAGGTGAATGGTGGTGTCATGCAGCCGATATCTTTTAGTCTCTGTATGCTATGCGAGACAGTGTCAAATGCGGAGGAGATATCCAGGAAAATGAGGACCACTCCCATCTTGATGTTGTCAATGACTCTGATCAAGTTGTCAAGGAGGGATATCAGAAGAGTTTCGACGCTATGGTTTGATCAAAAGCCATGCTGTTGCATGTCCAGTGGAGCATGGGAGTCAATATAGTCTTGGAGTTGACGTACAGTTTTTTTCAATAATCTTTGAAAGTGGGGTCTTGAGCCAGGCCGGTAGGCTGTTGGGTTGGCTTTATTTGAGGCAGTGTCCTTAGGGATTGGACAGATAGTAGCAAGTTTTAGTGCCTTGAGTGAGGGAAAGGCGAACGATGTTGTGGATGATTTGGCAGAGATCCGGCATGGATCTGTGGGGGCAGTGCTGGTGTTGAGTGCAGAGATGATTTGAGTTATTTGCTTAGTTGATGGTATGCTGAACTTCCCCCAGATCTGTCTGGGCTTTATAGGTTCGGAGCTAATGGTCGACGTGATTTGGCTGGGAGGTGTGACTTTGACTTGCAGAAAGTTGGCGAAGATCTGTGGATGTAAGGACTCCTCCTCCTTTGGGTTAGATTCTTTGGTGAGGGTGCAAACTATTTTGAATAGTTCTCTAGGCCTATTTGCAGATTTGAGGACAAGATTGGTGAAATATTCCTTTTTATGTTGGTTGATGAGCTTGTTATATTCTTTTTGTTTGATTTGGTAGAGTTCTTAGGTGATGTTTGATTTGTTTCGCCTCCAGCATCGTTCCAACCTACGTAGACATCTCTTTGCTTTCCTTATCTCCTCTGAGTACCAGGGGGCTGATCTTGGCCTGGTGTCTTGAGATCTTGGGCTTCTGGATTTAGGTAATTTTGCAGCAGCGGAGATGATATTATTCCACTTCTCTATTAGGTTGTCTAGGTCATTAGAGTCTATGCTTAGGTTGGGGACTACTTCTTGAAGAAACTGGTCCTTTTTGAAGCTCTTGAAACGCCTTCTGTATAGGGGGTTGGTCTGTATGGGAGTCTGACTAGGATCTGAAGGTCTGTTCTTATCCTGTGGTGATCCGACCACAGAATTGGTGTAATTATACGTGCTTGTTAACAAGGTTAAGGTCTACTAGATGTTTAGGTGCAAAGATGAGATCTGGTGTGGAGCCATGTCTGTGTATGGGGGCATTAGTAAGCTGAGTGTATTGGACTGAGTCCATGGCTGACAAAAAGGTTTCTGCATCTTTGGTGGAGGCAGACTTGAGATTGAAATCTCCTAGAACTAGCAGTGGTTTATGGGGATCGTTGCAGGCACAGACAGATTCCAGTGTGAAGAAGAGATTATCTGAAGAAGCATTAGGGGCTCTATATGTGAGGCACAGGGCAAGGTGCATGTTCTCTATGATGGTTGTGTTGCAGTTGATGTTGCTTGCATTGAGTCTGGTTTTGAATTTTAGATAATTTCTTGCCAGGATTAGGATGCCCCCACCCCACCTCTTGTGAGAGCGAGGACAATTGGAAGCTGTGTAAGTGGGTGGGGTAAGCTGGTTGAGGATAACATTGTCCGTAGGGACAAGCCATGTTTCTGTGATGCATAGTATGTCTATTTGTTGGGATTCAATATGGTTTGCGAGTGTGTTGATTTTGTTGCGTATGGACATGGCATTTTATCTCTATGCTGGTATGCGGGAGCTTGTAACTGTTTGCATGCAGTTTCTGTGTGGTAGAAGGGAGGGTTGAACCTACTGTTGTGAGGTTCCTTCAGATAGGCCATTTGTGAACTGCTTGGGGTGCCGTGTAGTAGTATGGTAAAATGTTTTGGTAGAGGAGCGGCAGTGGAATCGGGTTAGTGGAGAGTGGAGTGTTTTGTGCTTTGTGTAGAAGAAAGTATATGAGGAGGATAAAAGTTGGGAGGTGATTTAATGAAACCATTGTGAGGTTCTTTCTGAGAGCGTGAGGTAGAGGTAGTGGAAGTGGAGAGTGGGAGGGGAGAAAACTTGACTATGATGATTGGGTGAAGGTGAGGTGCTCACTGGATAGAATGTCAATACCTTGTCCCAGGATAGTTGAGTAGAGTTCAGAATCGAAGGTTCCACTTGGTTGTGTTTTTGTTATTTGCTGTTTATTTGCAGTGCAGTGCTGGGAGGCTTAGGCGGGTGGAGTTGTGGCTCTACCTGCTGGAAGTGCTGCTACGGTTTTTCTTATTCTTTGCTTGTTGAGTTTCTTTCAGTTGTAGAGATATCCTCCGTTGTGTCCCGCTGAAGGGCCACACCAAAAGGCCCTTTGGCATGGCCCTTCAGCATGGGCTCACCAGGTTTGGGCGCGTCGGGATGCAGACGAATTTGAAGTCCTTCCTTTCTCCAATTGGGCCGGAGCTGCAGGGCGGGAGGAAGTTCCTTTTCCCACTCTACCGCTCAACCCCAATTGGGGGAGCGCAGCAGATGATGGCAGCGAGGTCGGCGTGGGTCGCAATCGTGTCTTGAATATTGTGTGTAGTTCTGGTTGCCATATCTTAAAAAGGATATAGCAGAATTAGAAAAGGTGCAGAGAAGAGCCACCAAAGTGATAAACGGAATGGAAGGATACCCCTACGAGGAAAGACTTAAAAGGTTAGGGCTCTTCAGCTTGGAAAAAAGATGGCTGAGGGGAGAGATGCTAGAGGTATATAAAATAATGAAGTAAAACGGGTAAACATAGTTTGATTATTTATCCCTGAAAAAGTAGAAAGACTAGAGAACATGCAATGAAGCTACAATGTAGCACATTTAAGACGACGGGTAATTGGACTTCACTACCAGAGGATGTAGTAAAATCTATTGGTATAGATGGGTTTAAAAGAGGTTTGGACATGTTCCTGGAGAAAAAGTCATAAACCAATGTTAAAGAGGATCAGGGAAATCCACTGCTTATGCCTGGGATAAGCAGCATGGAATCTGTATCTTTTTTGGGAACCTGGCAGGTACTGGTGATCTGAATTGGAAACAGGATACAGGGCTTGGTGGACCGTTGGTCTAACCCAGTATGGCGTATCTTTCTGTTTTTATGAATAGGTGGAAGGGGAGAAAGAGTGACTGGTGGAAACTGGTTGGAGGAAGAAAAAGTTAGAAATGCTTGGGGAAGAGGAAAAAAGAGAGAGTCTGATGGACAGGCTTGGTGCTGAGTGAAGTTGACTGGGAGGAGTGGTGGTGTTGAACAGGGAATCCCTGAACTTATTGGAGATTAATAAGGGGTCCAAACAAACAAAAAGGTTGGGAATCTCTGAAGTAAGAAATTAGAACCCTTGATTTTTCTTCACATGGGTTTGAATAAAGCATATGAGTTTTATTTGTGATATTATTGATATTGTCTCCTTCTTCCCACCCGCCCCCTTCAGGCGTGGCAAGTTGAAAAGTGTATCCTGAACATGAGCATCTAGGATCAAAGTATTCTGCCATCAAATTTTTTTTTAACATTTTATGATTTGTTTTTGCAAATTTTGAAATCATTGAGGCTAATTTCATTTATTTGAGTGTTAAGAGAGTGAGAGGGAACAGATGAATCTGCCTTGTGGATAGGCACATAAAAAGCAAAACATGGAAATCTAACAAGCAACTTTGTTGCCAAGCAGCCATGACGTATTCTGTACTGATGTCTTGAAAGGTTTGGCACAATTTTTTGTACTAGGTATCCAGTTGCACATTGTAGGAGGACATGACTGGCCTAACTTGAAACCAGACAGGAATGTGATCCCAAGGTTTCATGAGATTCTGCCTCATGCACAACTCTTTCACTAATCTTTATGAGTTATTAATCTTGAGTGTGTATTACTTGCAGCTGGAGAAAATATTAGAGTTTAAAAAAATACTCAAAAGCACTCCAGTATGAGGATTTAATTATATTGATTAGCAGTGCTGATTTTGCAGTATGTGCTACATTTTCAAAAGAGCATTTTCTTCTCTGCATACTGTAGTGTACAGGGAGAGCAGAGGCAGAGACTGCACTTGCTAAGCAAAACTGATTTATTCATCTGATTGTCTTGCCTCTAACCCCCGCAGTCTCTTCTCTACTCTCAATTAACTTCTTAAGGCTCCACCACCTCCAATCCCTCCTTCTCTCTCTGCTGACAATTTCCATGACAAAGTCCATAAGATTACTCTTCAATTCCCTACTAATTCTTCTTCGCCCCCTCTTCCCCCTCTCCAATACCAACTTTTCCCCTCAACTTCTACCACCCTTTCATCATTTCCTAATATCTCTGAAGAAGAAACCTCTTTTCTTATTTCCTCTTCTAAACCTACTACCTGTTCTTCGGATCCTATCCCCACCCATCTCCTCATCTCCTCCTCCATCTCACACATTCTCAACCTTTCACTCTCCACTGCAACCTTCCCTGCAGCCTTCAAGCATGATGCTGTGATCATGCTTTCCTTAAAAAACCTTCACTTGACCCTACTGGTCCTTATAATTACCGATCCATTTCCCTTCTCCCGTTCATTTCCAAACTTCTTGAATATGCAGTGCTCCGCCGCTGCCTCAAATTTCTCTCCTCTCATGCCCTCCTTGATCCACTTCAATTTGTTTTTTGTCCATTTCATGAAATGGCTCTTGCCGGAGTCTCCGTTGACTTGTTCCTGGCTAAGTCCAAAGGCCTTTACTCAATTTTCATTCTTCTTGACCTTTCTGCTGTTTTTGACACTGTTGACCACCTCCTCCCCCTCCCCCTCCTCCTCCTCGATACATTATCCTCTCTTAGTTTTAGGGGCTCTGTGCTGTCTTGCTTCTCTTCTTATCTCTCCATTCGCTCTTTCAGTGTTTGTTCTGGTGATTCTTCCTCTACTGCCATCCCTCTTTCAGTTGGTGTACCCCAAGAGTCTGTTCTAGGTCCTAGATTGGCCACTGTTGGAAACAGGATACTGGGCTTGATGGACCTTGATCTGACCCAGTATAGCATATCTTATGTTCTTATGTTCTCTCCTTTTCTCTGTCTACACCCAGTCCCTTGGTGCCCTTATCTCTTCCCATGGCTTTCAGTGTCATTTTTATGCTGATGACTCTCAAATCTATCTTCACCTGATATTTCTCTTACACTCCAAGCTTGTATCTCTGCTTGCTTATCTGACATTGCTGTCTGGATGTCTTACCGCCATCTGAATTGAACATGGCTAAAACTAAACTTATCTTTCCCCCTAAACCCTCCTCCCTCCTCTCTCCTTTCTGTATCACTGTTGACAATACTCTTCTTCTTCCTGTTTCCTCAGCCCGCAAGCTTGGGGTCATCTTTAACTCCTCCCTTTCCTTCTGCATGCATATTCAACAGATTGCTAAAACCTGTTGTTTCTTTCTCTATAACATTAACAAAATTTGCCCCTTCCTCTCTGAACACACACCAGAACTCTTTTTCCTTCTTTAGTTACCTCCCACCTTGACTACTGCAACCTCCCCCTTGCTGATCTCCCTCAGAGTCATCTCCAGTCAATTCAGAACTCTGTTGTGCGACTCATCTTCTGCCAGCCCCGATACACTCATGTAACCCCTCTTCTCAAATCACTTCACTGGCTTCCCTTCCATTTCCGTATTCATTTCAAACTTCTCCTTCTAACCTATATATGCATTCATTCTATTGCCCCTCATTACCTTTCCTGTCTTCTCTCTCCCTACACCCTCCTCGTGATCTCCGCTCCTCCTCTGGCCTTCTTTTCTCTATGCCCTTTTCTTCTACTGTAAACTCCATATTTCAGTCTTTTTACCTTGTTGCTCGTTATGTCTGGAACAAACTTTCTGTATCTTTACGTCAAGTCTCATCTCTCTGCCTCTTCAAATCCATGCTAACGTCTTACCTCTTTGAGGCCGTTTTTGGATCCTAATCTCTTGTTTCCTTGTGTCTCCTCTCCCTATTGAACTCCTTATTTCTTTTGTTTTGTGCTGTAAGGTCTACGAGCAGGGACTGTCTTCTGTGCGTGTTTGTACAGTGCTGCGTATGCCTTGTAGCTCTATATAAATGATTAGTAGCAGTAATAGTAGAGATGCAGGAAAATAATTCTCAGAGTGAAATTGTGCAGTATTTTGCATATTCTGGCTGCATATTTTTCAGAATGCCTGAACACATCTCTTCATATAAGAAATGATGGTATTAAAGCCTTCACATATTAAAAGATCAACAATCATGTAATACTGTTTGTCTAAAATTCTGACTGTCTCCAGAGAAGAGCATGATTCTGATTAAAGATTAGCTCTTTTTCTCAGTGTCTCAGTTTTAGAGTCATATTAAATAACACTGCATTCATTCAATACTTTTCTTAGAAAATTTAATTGGGAAATCAGAACTTGTCCCTTCATGTGAAGGGAGGAGTGGCTCAGTGGTTGGGACAGGTTACCTCAGGCCGGAAGGCCGGGGGTTCAATTCCCACATGGGGACAAGCAACTTCAGGCTGGAGGGACTGGGGTCTCTAGTCCCATGGCCACTCCTTGTGGCCTTGGGCAAGCCACTTAACCCTCCATTGCCTCAGGTACACTTAGATTGTGAGCCCTTCAGGGACAAGGGAATAAAAAGTACCTGTTAGTATATATGTAAACCACACTGATTTTAAAGAGCACGGTATAAAAAAAAAAAAAATTAAAAAAAAATGCAATTGAGTAAATCCATGAATGGATGAACCCTATCAGGTGAATCTGGAGCCAATTGGCAACCTGAGGTCTTGCTGTTAGATTGCAAGCTGTTACACTACAAATCATACTATGGATAGTGCCTCAGTTCTGCAAATCACTTCCTAGCTTATAGCAGAACATGTAATTCAGACGCAAACACTTATGTTGGGGCAAGACTTAAATCCAGTCTTGGTCCATTAACATATTAATCCTCCTCCTTGGATAACTGTGCACACACATAAGACCAGATTTTCTAGTTACAAGACTGAACAAGACTTAAATAACTTCACATTATGGATCTGTTGGCATCCCATGCTGTCTTTTCGGCTTCAAGCCCTCCAGATGTTAAGAATGCTTTTATGGCATCCTGGAATCCCAGCAACCTCTTTGATCGTGCACCAGGCTATCAGCTGCCTGGTTTCCTATTTCTTTCTGAACCATGTTTTAGCTTTTCACACAGCAACTCATCTACAGACTGAAAAAAAACAGTTTAAAACTGATCATAGCACTTTTTGTCCTAACGGGTACAGAGCAGTAATTTTATGTTTCTTCTGCTTAGTGTATGTATATTACCAGTGCATTTTTCCTAGCAACTATGCAGGTTTCTTTCATTAATACACGAGGACAAGGGATGGATTTTAGCAAATAATGAAAAAGGTGCCAGTACTCCCTACCCCCTCAAAAAAAGCCTTGTATATTACCATAAAAACTAACGCATGGAAACTATTGGTAGGTTTGCCTATCTGTGTTGGCTGCATTGAAAGACTGGAAAAGGCAAACCAGGATAAGCTGGGTAAAGAATGCTTGATAATGATTGGTCCTAGCTCTTTCCCTTTTGACCCCTGGCTGGCTGAGCTAAAACAAAAATCCATGCATTGCTTTCCCCATAGGATTTAATGAGAAACAAAACATGCAGTAACATTTTAAAGTCCAATTTTGTTTAGGTTGTCTAGGTCAGGAAAAAGATGTGCAAGCTGGGATGTTCATCTTTTGCAGTGTGTTTTACAAAACCTTGCTGAACATGAAGTCTTATAAAATATATATAAGGCTGCAGGAAAAATATGTATTTGACAGGATGTACATCAGAAACATCCAATTACAAAAGAAAATGTTAAAAAAGAGTAGCAATACTTGGGGCTCTTTACTCATATGCAACAGATTTTGCTGCCTATATTCTTAAATACTGAATTTCGCAAAATCACATGTCAAGGAGACGTCAGTTAAGGAGCTGAACTACAAAACTTATTTTTTTCCTTGTTTGAGGTGGTTTTGAAAACCAGAGAGGTAAGCACAATTCCCCTCCCCTCTTCAATCATCCTCTAAACCCCAGGTCTAAACAAGATGTTATCAATGGTGCCTATTTCAGAACAGGTTTAAATGCCAACAGGGAAAATGTTGATGTTTGCTTATATATTTATTACAAATTAAGAATCACATGTATAATTTTAAGGCCTTTTCAAACCATGCCCAGAATATGTCCTCCTTCAAATCTGTGCTTGCCAGATACATACATGTATAAGTAGTGCCTCTTCTAAAGTTACTACTTAAAATAGGTATGCCATTTTATAATATATTTATTTGATATACTACAAATCAAATCAGAGAAATATCTAAGTAGTTTATAAAATATAGTAAAGGGAGTGAAAAGAAAGAACAAAGCATACACAACAGAAAGGGGAAGCACAATAGAAAAATACAACTTCTTCAATATGTAAAATATATAAGGTCTTAGAGAAAACCGAACAAAAGCTTTGGAGAGATCAACTGACCATGAAGGGCAGATTATATAGGAGGAGTAGCCTAGTGGTTAGGGCACTGGCTTGGTAACCAAGAGACCAAGGTTCAGTTCATTTATTTATTTTATTTATTTGTTTGTTTTTATACTGCTTTATCTAGGTAATCAGAGTGGTTTACAGAGAACATTCTAACTACTGCACGAGGCAGTTTACATGGAACAATTAAAGAGAACAGTTACAATTAACAATAACATGATAATGCAATAACTATTTACATAAGATATAATCATAAGTGATCTGAGGTGATATGGTAGAGTTATGTGACGAGTGTGTAGAGGTGTGTTAAGTGTGTATAGGTGAATTATGGTAGATATGGTAGAGTTATGTGAAAAGTGTGTATAGGTGACTTGCCCAAAGCCACCGGCACTCCATGTGGCCTTAGGCAAGTCACCTAACCCTCCATTGCCTTGGAAGAAAGGCCTGGCAATCTGCTTCTAGTCACACTGCCAAGAAAACCCTGAAGCTGCTGGGTCACCAGGAGTGACTTGAAGGCACACGTTGCATTTTGCATATAGGACCAAGAAGACAGGTTACATTTGCAGAAATGCTAGTGTAAAATAATACATTTTCAAAACAGATCTAAATTTCCTATGGGACAATTCAAACCTAATGTTGAGAGGCAAATTGTTCCACAGAGTGGGAGCAGTCACAACAAAGCAAAACTGGTGCACATGTTCAAAGTGGATTTAAAGAGAGATGGGGCAAACATCAAATTGTGATGTGATGAATGTAGTGTACGCTGAGGGGCATAGGAAACTAGCAAATCAGCTAAAAAAGCACGAATGCCAGAATAGAAAAATCTCATGGACAGTGGTAAGTAGCTTAAACTGGATACTGATGCTTACAGGGAGCCAGTGTTCTGCATATAAGAGGGGAGTCATGTGATCAAATTTCCTAACACCATGAAGAAGCTTTACAGAAATGTTTTGGAGTAGCTGTAGTCTTTGTAACTGTCCCTGAGCTTGCCATGGTACCAGGAGTTGCAGTAGTCAAGGCATGGAATCACAAGTGCAAGAACAAGGACATAAAAGAGTCCTTCCAGTTCATACTGCTAGACCAGTCCAGACAAACGGGTTGTATCCCCCTGCCAGCAGATCTTGGAGACAGAGAATTCTACCAGAGCTCTGATAGGCTGGACTCTGGTGATATGGTCCTACCCCTAGGGGTCTCCCTCAGTATTTCTCTGTCTCCAGCAGATCTGGTTGCTTTTGTTGTTTTTCCCTCAAAATCTTTAAAATTATTTAGAATCCCTTTGGGGACTGATATTTCCACTTGCCTGTTGCTGCCAGTATAGTTTCACTGTGCACCAGAGTGTTTGCAGCTGAGCTCCTGTTTCTGACACAGTAGAGCTCGCTGACAGGAAGAATCCCAAGCATCTGGCCATGAGGGCTTGTTAGCTGGACGAAGGCCTCCCTAAAATCAGGTTTCTCTGTATCTTGAGGCTCCTGGATGCACCCAGAGTACACAAGAGGTGTTACTCTGGGTTTCCCAGTAACTTGATTCCCCAGATAAACTTGTGGAGCTCCTGGGCCTGGCTTCAGTAGAGCTCCTGATTTTCTTTAAGCAGCGCTGAGTCTTTGCCACGAGAGCTTAGACAGCAGGAGGATCAGGTATCAATTTCTGAGAGAAACTGTAAGTAAACTGTTTTTCTTACTTGCCTCAGCTGCCCTGGGTTTATTTCAACTGCATCGGGACCGGCTGTCTCTGACCTGATTCCTTCACTTCCGCTTTCATCAGGGTCTGTTCAACTGGGTTTTGAAGTTCCTATTTTCTTCTTTTTTATTTCCTGGATGCACCCAGAGCACACAAGAGGTGTTTCTCTGGGTTTCCCAGGCTTCCCTCCTTAACAGCTGTATTTTCTGTAATCAGCAATACAACAGAGTTTGAGCTTCTGATTTCACTGTCTGTGCAGCTCCCCTTCTCTCCAGAAACACCTTCCAGCCCCTGCCATGAGGGTCTAAATGGCTGCAGAGGGATCAAACTCTAATTTCTCTACCTTTCAGTCACTGTAATTACCTTACACTGACTTTGAAAGTTTCTCTTCTCCTCCATGGGAGCTCAGCTCCTCTGTACCAGCACAGTGAATAACTGACAGTTTCCTTCTCCCCTCCGTTTCTGGTGATTCGGGGTTCGTCAGGATTTGATTTTTAAGTTGCTAACAGCACTCCTTGCCTCTTCCCCAGTGATTTTGCTGCATTTTTAAGGTTTTTAGAACTTAGGAAACTTTATTTTGCAGTTTTTCTGTGCTGGTGGCCATTTTGAAAATCAGGAGGGATTTCTCTTCAGTGTTTTTTTGGAGGGAACAGCTCTGGGCAGCCATTTCAAAACATTTAGACATGCTGTGAAGGCACAGGGAGTTTCAAAATCCCTTTTCTTTGAAGAGTCTTCTGTTTCCCTAAGCCTACCTTGATTTTTGTTTACAAAAAAAAAAGGGTTTAAGCCTCTGCAATGCCTGTTTCTCTGCACAGCTGTATTATATGTAATAATAAGAAAAAGGAGTTAATAGATTGCTTGTGTTCCACCTGCATGCTGCATCCAGGAGAATCTTCTTCCTCCATTCCCACTGCGCTGCCAGCTGGGGACATCAGCGCCTTAACTCCTCCCTCCTTAGAGCGCCTGCAGCAGGATCTTCCTGCAGAAAGGATTCAGTCAGCTCCCATTTTGCTTCCACAGCCGCTGGAAGTCACGGCAGCCTTGGCTGACAGTGAGCCATGCGGCGTTCTGAGTCTTTTGGTATACCTTCAGCACCCGCCCGGTAGCACACAAGGATATGGTGGGGTCTCGCAAGCGGTCCCGCAAGTCCTCAGACCTTAAAGCAGTATGTCCTTCCAGGAACGTTGCATGTGGCTTGCGGGACACTACGGATATTCCAGAAGACTTTAAATCGTCGGAGGTGAGCCCTGACTAATTGTAGAAAGAAGATGGGGAATATTCTCCATCTGATTCTTCGCTGACAGTTCACGAGGGCTCTCAAGATATCAGACGTTTTCGGAAAGAGGAGTTGCCGGCCCTAATCACACAGGTGATGGAGTCGCTACGCCTAGACACGCCTGATCCTCAGAGTTCTCAAACCCTGTTGCAGCCGGATCTCATTTTACAGGGCATTCGTAAGCCTTCCAAAGCTTTTTCCTTTCCAGCCGAGTTACAGCATATGGTATCTCGAGAGTGGGACTCTCCAGAGTCCTCTCTACGTACGGCATGCGGTATTGGTCAGTTATACCCTTGGTCTCCTTCTGACTTGGACCGTTGGCTAACATACCCGAAAGTTGATGCGTTAGTGACCGGGGTCACCAAGCATACCACAATTCCGGTTGAGGGCGGAGCGGCACGCCGCGACCAGCAAGACCAAAAAAAGTTGAGAGTCTGCTAAAGACGGGTTTTTCGTTGTCCGCTTTTTCCCTTCAAGCAGGGGTGTGCGCAGGTCTAGCAGCACGGGCCTCCCTTCGATGGATTCAGCAGCTTCCAGGTGATCCCGAGTTGGCTCGTTTAGAATCCATCGCTGCATTCATGGCAGAGGCCTTCTCTGATCTCTTGCGGCTGTCAGCTCGCTCCATAG
Organism: Ichthyophis bannanicus; assembly: GCA_033557465.1. Lineage (NCBI taxonomy): Eukaryota > Metazoa > Chordata > Amphibia > Gymnophiona > Ichthyophiidae > Ichthyophis > Ichthyophis bannanicus. The sequence continues at coordinate 344,527,956 of CM066033.1, read as the reverse complement.
CACCGGTGACAGTAGCTCGGAGATGGTTCTGGCTGGGTCAATGGGCAACGGATGTTGATTTGTTCAAAGACTCCAGCGTTTAGCTGCCATTCGTCCAGTTCCACCGTTGGAAAGAGGACTAGGCCGTTACTCTGTCTATTTTGTGGTGCCAAAAAAAAAAAACCGGCTCCTTTCGTCCTATCTTGGATCTCAAAGGTGTCAATCGCAGTCTGCAAGTACCACACTTTCGAAAGGAGACTCTGCGATCCGTTATTCTAGCTTCCCTCAATCTCGCAGAAGCATTCGTCACATTCCCATTCGAGAGGGGCATCAGCGACTCGTTCGATTCGCGGTACTCGGTCAACATTTCCAATTTCATGTGATGCCCTTCGGTCTAGCTTCGGCGCCTCCAACCTTCTCCAAGGTAATGGTGGTAGGTAGCTGCGGCCTTACGCAGCCGCGGCATCAGAGTTCATCCTTATCTGGACATCTGGCTCATTTGCGCAGACTCTCTCCCCGAGGCTTGCAGCACAGTCTCGGTGGTTGTTGCCTTTCTCGAAAGCCTCGGCTGGGTAACCAATCACGACAAGAGTTGTCTTCAGCCGTCCCAGGAGATCGAATTTTTTTTGGGGGGGCTTGATTTGATACAGCCTTAGGATGGGTCTTTTTGTCAATGCCTCGATTCCTCAAGTTAACTTCTCAAGTTCGTAGTCTCCTAGCACAGGTCTCGCCTCGAGCATGGTGTCCAGAGGATTATCAAGTTCGGTTGCCTCTACTACCGGCGGTGAGACTTTGCCTCCGTTGGTGGCTCCGGCCCCGCAGTCTCGTCTCCTTCGAGGGGTTCCCTTGGAGACTTCGCGCTGGGTGTTGGTAACGACAGACGCCAGTCTCTCCGGTTGGGGAGCACATTGCGGCTCGCACTCAATGTAGGGGATTTGGTCTCCTCAGGAGGCCCGGTGGTCCATCAATCGCCTTGAGACGTGAGCGGTGCGCTTAGCCTTGCGAAAGTTTCAGCCTCTTCTGCGGCGTCAGGCGGTTCGAATTCTGTCCGACAACGCTACGACAGTGGCATACCTCAAACAAGGGGGCACAAAATGTTCAGGTGTATCAAAGGAAATGGGTCTTCTCCTTCCGTGGGCGGAGAGGCATCTGCAGGTGATCTCGGCGCAACACATCGTGGGGGTAGACAATGTAAAAGCCTATTTCCTCAGCTGACATGCTCTGGATCCGGGGGAGTGGGCTCTGGTGTCAGAATCCTTTCAGTCCATTGTTTGACGATGGGGTCTACCGGCAATGGATCTCATGGCTACAGCGCAGAATACCAAGGCACCGATCTACTTCAGCCGTTGGAGAGACAACGGGTGCACGGGACCAACCCATCTCCTTCTGTATGTCTTTCCTCCCTGGTCCATGATCGGCAAGATTCTCCAAAGAGTCAGGGAGCATCGCGGCCCGGTGATCCTGGTGGCACCGTATTGGCCTCGCAGACTGTGGTATGCGCATCTCGTCCGGCTGTCTCAGCCGTCTCCTCTACGCCTGGGGGCGTTCCCAGGGCTCCTGCTCCAAGGGCCGGTGGAAATGGGAAACCCGGCTCCTTACTCGCTTACGGCCTGGTTCTTGAACGCCGCAGGTTAGTTCAGAAGGGATATTCGTCGAGTGTGGTGGCGACAATGCTTAAGGCACGGCGGTCTTAGATGTTGTTGGCTTACGCTCGTGTGTGGCGTCTCTTTGACACTTGGTGTTCGCTACGTCACATCTTGCCCTGGTGTTGCAACATCCCGGATATTCTTTCCTTTCTGCAGGCCGGTCTAGATAAGGGTCTGGCGCTCAGGGCCTTGCGCGTGCAGGTTGCCGCGCTAACTTGTTTTCGAGGGCCGATAGCGGGGCGTTCTCTCACCTCGCATGTGGACGTTTCGCGTTTTCTTAAAGGGGTTCAGACATTACGGCCCCCGATACGTCCTTTAGTTCCTTCTTGGGATCTCGCTCTCATTCTCTGTGCCCTTGTTGCTCCTCCCTTTGAGCCCCTGAAGGCATGTTCCCTTAAGGATTTAACGCTAAAGACAATTTTCCTAGTGGCCATAACCTCGGCACGTCAGATTTCCGAATTTCAGGCTCTCTCTTGTCGAGACCCTATCTCTCGTTTTCTTCAGCGGGAGTTTCTCTTCGACCTGTTCCATCCTTTTTACCTAATGTGCTTACCCGTTTCATGTCAGCCAGCCTCTTTTCTTGCCTACCTTTGAAAGAGAGCAGTGTTCCGGTCACCTTCGTCAATCGCGTGCTGTGGACCTGAAGAGAGTGCTTTATCGATATCTTAAGATCACGAACGCCTTCCGTAAGACCGATCATCTTTTTGTCCTGTTTGCGGACCCTCGACGGGGGTCCGCAGCCTCCAAATCCACCATTTCTAGATGGTTGCGAGGAGCTATTAAGGCAGCTTATATACTGCAAGGCAAGCAGGTTCCAGCAGGGCTCCGAGCTCACTCCACTCGGGCTCAGGCTTCGTCTTGGGCCGAGCGGTCTCAAGTAGCCCCTCTCGACATTTGCCGGGCGGTGACTTGGTCATCGTTGTCCATGTTTGTCCGTCAGTATAGATTGGACGTTCACGCTCGGCAGGAGGGTCAGTTTGGAGCTGCAGTGCTGTCGTTGGCATTGACCCCCCCTTGAAAGCAGGTAGTTTGGGTACTGCCCGTTTGTCTGGACTGGTCTAGCAGTATGAACTGGAAGGAGAAATTTCACTTACCGTTAATTTCCTTTCCTGGAATACTGCTAGACCAGTCCAGGACCCACCCTGCTGTCAGTTACGGTGCTGCTAGTGCGGTGAAGCCGCTGGCCTCTTTTCCTTCCTTGTCAGTATGCCTCATCATGGGGGCCCGATGGCTGCGTTATCGGTCTTAGCAGCCTTCAGTTCTGGGGATACTTTCAGCTCCCTTATACATAGTTGAATTAAACGTCCACTATGTGTGGTCTTATGGTTTAGTTGCGTTACATGTTTGGGTTCACTTTACGGACAATACTGAGGGAGACCCCTAGGGGTAGGACCATATCACCAGAGTCCAGCCTATCAGAGCTCTGGTAGAATTCTCTGTCTCCAAGATCTGCTGGCAGGGGGACACAACCCGTTTGTCTGGACTGGTCTAGCAGTATTCCAGGAAAGGAAATTAACGGTAAGTGAAATTTCTCCTTATTTAACGAAGCTCAAATTGCTTAAATCTGCTTCAGCTAGAAGAAAGCCTTTTATTTTTATTTATATCCCGCTTTTCACCGGGTCAAAGCAGTTTAACAAAAAAGGGGGGGGGGGACGGACAGTAATCAATTCGACAGAGAAGGGGGAACCTTCACCAGGGGGGGCCAATATTGATGATCTGAACAGAAATAACGACTTAGACAGTTGACATAAGTCTCTTAGTAAGTCGTCTTGGGGGTAGGTCAGAAGGTCTGGAAGAGTTGTCAGTGAGAGATGTCTGTTTCTGGTCCAAGATGTTCTTGAAACAGGATGGTTTTTAGTTGTTTCCAGAATGGGGAGAGGTCTCTGTTTCGGATTTGGTTCGGCAGGGAGTTCCAGAGGGAGGGTACGTATAGTTCGAAAGCTCTGTTGCAGGTCCATTGATTGCACTAAGTTCGTTCGTGAGGGATAGTGAGGGTGTTGCTGATGGTCTGTCTGGTTGGCCTGTTGAGGGTGGGCTGGGGTAGTAGGGACCGGAGTTGAGAGGTCTGCGATTGATGGAGGGCTTTGTGGATAAGTAGAGCAGATTTGTATTTGATACTTGTTTCGAGTGGTAGTATGTGCAGTTCTCTCAGGACTGGAGTGATGCGATCATGTTTTTTTTCGCTTTCTGGATGATTCTTGCTGTGGTGTTTAAGGCAGTTCATAGGGGGTGGTGGGGTGGCAGGTAGTCTGTGATAAATTGTATTACAGTAGTCCAGGTGGGGAAGCGTCATAGCTTGCATGACTGTTCTGAAGTCCTGTGGATCAATGAGTGGCGTGAGCCGTTGCACCGTCTTTGCTTTGTGGAATATTGTTCTGGTAGTCTTTTTAATCTGTTGGTTAAATGTGAGTTCCTGATCTATGATGATTCCAGAATATTTTATGTGGGGTTGAATTTGTTTTTGGGTGGTTCCCAAGATGAGGTGTGGTGGTGGGGTGAAGTTAGGGGCCTTGGTCACTATGAGGGCTTCTGTTTTTTTTACTGTTGATGGATAGGTTGTTCCTTTGTAGCCAGCTAGAGATCTCAACGAAGCAGTCTGACAGGTGATTGTTTCTTGAGTTGGTGGTTGTGATCGGTCCATAGAGCATTATGTCGTCTGCGTAGATATGGTCGTTGATGTTATGAGCTTGTATTATTGAACAGAGTGGTTGCAGGTAGATATTGAAGAGCATGGTGGATAGTGTGGAACCTGGGGGTACTCCTTGGTGCTGTCGAAAGGGGGGGGGGAGGTTGCCATGCATGTGCGGATCAGTTTATTGGTCAGGTAGGAGCGGAACCATTGAAGCATGATGTCCTTGATGCCAATTTCCTGAAGTCTGTGTAGGAGAATGTTGTGGGAAATGGTGTCAAAGGCTGCGGATATGTCCAGGAAGAGCATAGCATATCCATAGTGTTTGGTCTGCGTACCTTTGATAAGGGTGTTCAGTAGTGATATCATGAGGGTCTTGACTCCATGGAACAGGCGGAATCTGTGGTGTTGTGAGTCCAGTATGATGTTGGTATCCAGGTGGTCTTGGAGTTGCTGTTGAATTATCTTCACGATAAATTTGGTGGTGAATGGGAGACTTGCTATAGGCCTGAAGGAGGTGGGGTCGAGGGAGTCCAGGTCGTGTTTTTTAGGGTTGGGTGAATGACGGAGGTTTTGAGGATGTTTGGCATGTGTCCTTGCTTGAGTGATTCGTTGACAATGTGGGCTAGGGCTGTGCTTTAGATTTCTTTATCCACTCCACAGGGCAGGGATCTAGTGGAGAGGTGGTGGTGTTTAGGCAGGAGATAGTGGATTCTATTTGTTCTTTGGTGACTGTTTCGAATGTGCTCCAGTCTGTGTCTTTGGTAGCAGGGTAGGTTGTTTTCATTGCATTCAATTGTGGGTTGTGTGGTTGTTGGAGCTATTTGTATTGGCGTGCTAGTAGTTCTGGTGGGATGTTCGGAAGCTGGTTGGAGTGGTTGGGTGCTTTCGTTAGCTTCTTGACAATCTCAAAGAGCTCATGTGGTCTGTTTATTGAGGTATTTATGATTTTCGAGTGGTAGGTCCTTTTTGCTTTATCTATTTCTGTGCGGTAGGTGTCTAGTTCACTCATGTATTTTGCTTTATCGGCTTCTTTTTGGTCGTTCTCCATTTTCTCTCGGTTCTCCTGAGTTGGGTCTTTAGTCTCCGTAGGTCGGGGGTGAACCACCAGGCTCTTGTTGCAGTAGCTCTGGTTTTGGCGCTGTTTGTCGTTGTACAAGATGCAGAGGAGATTGCAGTATTCCAGATGTTGATCAGGTCATTGATATTGGAGGAGTTTGTTTGGATTTTAGGTAATATTTGTGCTTGGAAGTCCTCTTTGTTAAATGGCTTAAATCTTCTTGTATGTTGGTTGTTCTCTTTGATGATGGTGTGCTGGTAGATGTGGGTAATGTTGATGAGATGGTGGTCAGACCATGGTACACATGTGATCTTTGGTTTCTTGCATGAGATGGCGCTTTGGAGGTTCAGGAATATTAGGTCAAAGGTGTTCCCTTTTTCATGTGTTGGTTCGTGTATGATCTGAGTCAGGTCCATTGCTTCCATAGCATTGATGAAGGCTTCGACATGTTTATCTTGCAGTGAGGGGAGGTTGAAGTTTCCAAGGATTAGTTGTTCTTTGGTGGTGATGGCGCTCTCCAATACATGTTTTAGTAAGTCTGAAAGATCGGTACGTGCCATGGGTGCTCGGTAGATTAGGTATATGGAGAGGTGTTTGTTGGTGAGGGTGAGTATGTCTGCTTCGTTGGTTGTTTCTGATGCGTGGTTTCTGAGGTGGAGGTTGGATTTTGCAATGATGGCTACTCCTCCTCCTCTGGCGTGAGCTCGGGAGCAGTTGTGTAGATTGTATCCATTAGGTGTCAGTTGGTTCATGAGTACTGTGTCGGAGTCTGTTAGCCATGTTTCGGTTATGCAGAGGATGTCGATCTTTTGGGATATGATCAGGTCTTGGAGCATGTGGAGTTTGTTTCTGACTGAGCCAGCATTTATTAGTGTGATAGAGAGAGCGTTGCTGTTTGTGGGATTGGGGGTGTGGGTTGGTGTAGGTGGTATGTGAGTGCTGCCCCCATGTTGAGGGGGGTTTTGTGATGTTTGTGGGTTGGCTGTTTGTGGTGTTTAGAGTGGGGCGATTGGGGGGTGTGCTGGCAGTAATGAGATAGTAGGCTATGTTGTATAATATTAGAAATATATGCAGAGAAATTGAGCTGTCTAGCAAGGATGACTCCAAGAACCTTTACAGTATCTTTAAGAGAGAGTACAGAGCCAGCGATAGTCGAAGAAGTAGCCAGAAGGGTAGATCACAAAGAGAATATAATGGCCTCAGACTTAAAAAAGTTTAGTTTGAGGCAATTGTCATAGAGCCAGCAGGCAATGACATCAAGTTTAATGGCAATATCAGCAAAGAATTTCAGGGTACAAGAATCAAGAGTGACAAGAAGCTGTGTACATAAAGAATGTTAGTCCAAGTCACTTGATCAAAGCTGCTAATGGCACATGAGAAATATTGAAAAGGATTAGGCCTAAAATGGATCCCTTTGGAACACCACAATGAATAGTGAGGGAAGATGAGGTGACATGAGACATGTGAACACAGAAGGAGTGACGTGTTAGATAAGACAGAAGCCATTTGAGAGCTGTATCTGTAATAGACAAAGCAGGGAGGCATTGAATAAGCAGAGAATAGTTAATCAAGGCAAAGGCAGTAATTACTGTAGGTCTAGTAAAATAATAACATCCCTGACTTTGTCATATTTGTTTTGACAAAATTAAAGAGTCCAAGGAGGAAGATTCTCTTGGTGTAGTGATGTGAACTGAAGTCAGTCGGCGTTGTTTCCTCTTTATTATGCTCTAGCAATGTAATTTATGATATGAAGTTCTTTGCGTCTCATTTTTTGGGAGGAAGGTAAAATATAAGTCTTTAAAATAGCCACCTTTTTGCAGTAGGTAAACTACAATTGGTGAGACATTTTATTTATTTATTTATTTAACAATCATTTATATACCGCATCTTCCGGAGATCAGTTGCGATTCACAAAAAACAACAATCAACAAAGCAGAGTTTGTTTTACATGTAACATCATATAACCACAAGCAATAATAATAAGTAAACAGCAAATGTTAAAACTGAACAGCGCAGAAAAGTGCAAAACTATATACATTATATACAGATACACATTATGTAGGACTTAAGCATTGTGCAAAGTACAGTTTCAGCTAGGTAGGGTTGGCTGTTTAGGTCATTGGGTCATCTCAGACAAAAATTGGTTAGCCTTTATCTAAATCTATTGAGGGATGATCTGTATTGTTGTAATGCATTGTAAATAGATAGGTTTTCAATTTTTTACGGAATTCGATGATCTCGGTTAATATTCTTAGATCATCTGGGAGGGAATTCCAGATTGTTGGAGCTGCGTGTGAAAAAGCTCTGTTGTTTGTTAATGTATTTGCTTTTATGAAGTCTTTGGGAGTTTTTAGTTTATTTAGTTGTCCTTTTCTTTGAGTAGATTTTGAGTGTTCTTTACTGATTAAGTTACTTAGAGTGACTGGGGCCATATCATTTAGAGCTTTAAATGAAGTTATTAATGTTTTGTATACTATCCTGCTTTGTATTGGTAGCCAGTGAAGGGATGCTAGTATTGGTGTTATATGTTGTTGTGAATGTACTTTCGTTATTATCCTAGCAGCTGCATTTTGTGCAAGTTGAATTCTTTTAATGTTTTGTTTTGTTGTACCTAATAATATTAGATTAGCGAAGTCAAAGTGGGGGGTTATGGTAGCTTGAATTATACTGATAAAATCTTGTATGTATACAAGGGGTCTTAGTTGTTTAAGGATTTTCAGCTTGAAATAAATTTTCTTTGTGGTATTTCTAATATGGGTATCCATTGTAAGATGTTTATCTAGAATAACTCCTAAATATCTTACTTCGTTTTTTATTTTAGTTTCTTGGTTTTGAAGTGTTATGTGTGTTGAGGGAGTTTAAGATTGGTTTTTAGTAACAATTAGCACTTCAGTTTTTGAGTGGTTTATTTGGAGATTATGGGCATTTAGCCAGGATGTGATTTCATTGAAGCAATCTGACAGGAGTTGCATCGGTAAGTTAGGGATCGTGAACGGGATGTACATCATGATATCATCTGCATATAGATGATAGAGTACACCAAATTTTTTAAAGATATTGCTAACTGGTTTTATGTATATATTAAATAGAAGTGCTGATAGCGCTGATCCTTGAGGTAAACCCGTTTCAAGTTTGTATGAAGCAGAAGTTTGATTGCCTATTCTTACATTTTGGGTTCTATTATTTAGATAAGAGGTGAACCATTTATGAACTGTGGCGTTTATTCCTATTTGTCTCAGGTTGTTAAGCATTATAGTATGGTGAACACTATCAAAAGCTGCTGATATATCAATAAATAAGAGGATGAATGCTTGTTTGTGGTTGTCAATTCCTCTTAATAGAGCATCAATTAAAACTGTAAGAAGTGTTTCCACTCCATGTTTGGGACGAAATCCATATTGCTGTTCATCAAGTGGGTAGGATGAATCTAGGTACTCCTGTGTCTGTATTTGTACAGTTTTTTCTATTACTTTTGCTAAGAATGGTATACTTGAGATGGGTCTGTATGACTTTGGCAAAGTTTTGTCAAGTGTGCCGTTCTTAAGAATTGGTCTGATTTGTACATGTTTAAGTGTGGGTGGGAGGTGACCTTGGAGTAGCGAGAGATTGACCATGGGGAGTAAAAAGGAAAGAAGGATAGGAAGTGTGTTTTTTATCCAGATTACTGAGCAAGGATTAAGGTAAGAGGTAGTGGTGTTGAGATTGAGAATGATATTTTTTAATGATACTTTGGATATAGGGTGAAATTCAGACCATTCGTCTAGCCGATGAAGAGGTTTGTAGATAAAATCTGGAGTCATAAATGGTTGTTTTGTTTTGTTTTGATAGTGATTGGCTAAAGTTTGTGCTGATATGTCAGTAATTTCCTTGCTGGAAGCTTGAGAGTTATTAGTTAGATTGCTAACAATGGAGAATAGTTCTCTTGGTCTATTATATGAGTTTGATAGGATTGTTGCGTAGTAGTTTTTCTTTGTACTGTCTAAGGCATCCTTGTATTTTGTGAGATGGTTATAATATAATTCTTTGTGGATGGTGGATTTAGTTTTGCGCCATTTAAGCTCTAGTTTTCTTAGTTCTCTTTTCATTTGTTTTAATGTACTGGTGAACCAAGGAGTACAGTTGGTTTTTGAGTAGGTTAGCTTTTTATTATTTTGGTTTATTTTGGCTGCGTTGTTGATGGTGGCATGCCAGTTTTTGAACGCTTCGTCCAAATCTGTTGGAGATGATGAAATGTGAGGGATTGTAGAATCTAGAAATTCAGTTTCGTTAAATTTCCTAAATTTTATTGCCTGGTCACTTCTTGTGTGTTTTATGGCACAGTTAGTATAGCAAGTGAGATTTAATTTGATAAGGTGATGATCAGACCAGGGTGTTTGAGTACATTCTAAAGAGTCTGGATTGAAAAGCTTGAATAGTGAGGAGGGTAGGAGGACAAGGTCAAGTGTGCCACCTTTGGTGTGAGTTGGTATGTTTATTATTTGATGAAAGTCTAAGTCGGATATGGATTCCAGAAAAAGGTTGGATTCAGTTATTGTGAGTGAGGGAAGGTTGAAATCTCCTAGAATAATTAGGGGATTTTGTTCAGTTGATGAACTAAGGAGTTCAATTAGAGAGTGAAGACTGTCTGCATTTTGGTTAGGAGGTCTATATATTAAGCAGATTCTAAGAAGGCCAATTTTTATTATGAGAGTGTCAATGATGTTGGAAGTGTTAGATTGTATTTTTTTAGCTTTTAGATTTGTATTCGTCATAATCAGTACACCACCACCTTTTTTGTTGGTTCTATGTGTGGGGGTAATATCATAGTTTGAATTGTCAAGTTGATTTAGGAGGACTGTATCAGTATCAGAGAGCCAAGTCTCTGTAATACATAGTATATCTGGTTTTGAGTCGGTTAACAAGTCATTGATTATAGGAAGTTTATTTTTCAATGATCGTGCATTTATAAGGATGCACGATAAAGATGTTGAGTTATGGGGGTAGTTTAACTTGACTGCATGTTGTGAATTAGTTTGTTTTATTTGAATGAGTCTGTGGTAGTTTTATTTTATTACTTGAGATTATTTATTGCTTGGTTTGTTGTAGTTATCGTCAAGAAAATATATTTTATCCTAATGGAAAAGCTAATGCTTTTTTCTCTACCAGGTATGGGTTAGTGGTCAGCAAGATCACAGCAGCACTATAAACCTGAGACCACATGTGGCCTTTCTGTTGGGAAGAGGATTTAAGTAATTACAAGCATGAACTTCCATCACAGCTTCTGGGTGTATGCTGTTCTAGTCAAAATGTTTTGTTTTGTTTTTTATTCATTTGGCAGAACAACTAGATCCAAACATCTCACCAGGCATGACTTCCATCTGGTTAGTTGATTTATAGTCCTTGGTGTAACCTTCAGATAATTAGCTTGATAGTTAATCATGAACTATTCTAGCAACAATTGACTTCTAGCACAGTACTGCTGAAATGGCCTTTTGATGAGTTTTTATTGAATTGTTTTATGTATTATAGATTGATTATGTAGAGTAAATAATGAGATGGCAAGAGTCAAGATTATGATTCTTTACCACCCTTCCAAATTTGTAATTCAGAAAAGATGTGTTGTTAATGTTTAACACCTTATGATTTTGGTTGGATTTTCTTTTTATGTTGTAGAGGTCAGGAGTGTAGCAGTGAACAAATGGTAGCAATATAATTACAATAACAAACCAAAATTCAGGACACATAGGGCCTGATTCAGTCCTGTATGTCTCGGCCCTTTGTGCGCCCGGTCAGAACCGGACGTACAGAGTTAGCCAGGATTCTGATCCCACGGGGCACGTCTAGCCCTAAGGGATCAGAATCACGTCCAGGCCTGTATGTGCAGGCCAGGACCCCGATTCAGATCGGCCTGCACGTACAGGCCTTGCCCAGATAGCTCAGTCAGGGTTTTTGAATGGAGCTGTAGCGCCATGGCGTCCGGTTGCCATGGCACCTCAGCTCCATTCAAAAGTCACAGTCCCCAGCCGCCAGACAAAATGGTTTATTCCCTGCAACCCGACCCCCCCGATCTGGCCTCCCAAGGCCAGGGTCGGACTGCGTGGAATGTCCTCTGCCCCCTTCTGCCCTTTCTGAGCCCCAGGCCCGCCGTCACCCGCCAACTAGGGAAACTTATTCCACCTCAGAGGTGGATTAAGTTCCCCATCCAAGCCACTGGCTGACAACCGCCCACTGCCTGCCCTACCGCTGCCCCTGATCCACCCCTTTCCCACTCCCGTCTAACTTCCACATACAACATCCCCGCTATTCATGCCTCAGAATGACCCCTATCTTAAATATAATTATGTTGACATGCCAGATCACTAAAAATAATTATAATCAGAGAAAGGCATCAACTTTTAGCTGGCAGTATATAATCCATAATATCTCATCATCTGATTCCATTTAACTGTAAAAGATTTTTTAAAAAATATATATAAAAACATAGTGCTCAGTGCTCATAACATCTAATATTTAAAAAAATCCAAAATTTATAAAAACTGTCATCTCATTGTCCTTCAAGAACTTCAGTATTCCACAACCTTGATGAACTGTATAGCAAAATCTTCTTCTGCATCACAATGACTTGGCATCAGTTTTTCAATAAAAACCTACTTTTGGGGTTCTCTTCTTTTTCCTACTAAAGAGCATAGCCATCCCAAAAAGTTACCATATATGTAATCCCAAGCCATTTTTAACTACAACTTAGGGTCTACCCACTTTGCCATTTTACTGATCTCAACCAATCATGACTTAATGAATAATAATAATGAATGATGCAGAGAAGATCAAGAAAAGGTGGAAAGAATATACAGTCTCATTATACCATAAAGATCAAGTGGACCAACAGCTGTTTCAACCTCTCCCTTATGATCAGGAACCATTGGTGATGAAAGAAGAAGTTGAAGCCGCATTGAAAGCCTTATCAAAGAACAAAGCACCAGGCATTGATGGCATTCCCATTGAAGTATTATAGCAACTGGATACAGCTGTTACCATACTTACAAGACGCTGCCAGGAAATTTGAAAGTTAAATTCATGGCCAACTGACTGGGAAAGATCTGTGTTCATACTAATACTGAAGAAAGATGATCTGACTGACTGTGGAAATTATCACACAATCACTCTGATTCCATATGCCAACAAGATTCTACTGAAGATCATTCAGCAGAGACTACAACCATACCTGGAATAAGAACTTCCTGAAGTGCAAGCAGGGTTCAGAAAAGGGCGAGGAACGAGAGACATCATTGTGGATGTGAGATGGATCCTTGAAAAGACAAAAGAATACCAAAAGGATATCTATATGTGGTTTATTGACTACAGCAATGCTTTTGACTGTGTAAACCATGAGAAACTGTGGGCCAAATTAAGTAGCATGGGTATACCAGAACACCTGATCGTTCTCTTGCACAACCTTTACATTGATCAAGAAATAACACTTCAAATGGAACAAGGAGAAACAGAATGGTTAAAATCAGCAAAGGTGTACAACAAGGTTGCATACTTTCCCAACTACCTCTTTAATTTATATGCAGAACAAATCATCAGAGAAGCCAACTGAGGTATGAAAATTGGTAGAAAACTTATCAAGAACCTTCACTATGCTGATGATATCACATTACTGGCTGAAAGTGAAGACGATCTGAATATTTGCTTCTCATGATCAAGGACCATAGTCTTAAATTGGGCCTGCACTTTAATGGAAATAAGACAAAGATTCTGACAACTGGCAAAATCAATAAGTTCATCGTTGATGGAGAAGAAATAGAAATAGTTGAGAATTTTAACCTACTTGGATCAACAATCAATAGAGAATTGACAAGCAGTCAAGAAATCAGATGATGCATTGCTCTTGGCAGAATGGCTATGAAGGATCCATACAAGATTCTCAAGAGCAGAGATGTCTCTCTCCATACAAAGATTTGATTTGTCCAAGCCATGGTAATTTCAATAATGTCATATGGATGTGAAAGTTGGATGTGAAAAAGATACAGGAAGAAAATCGATGCCTTTGAATTATGGTGCTGGCGATGAATAGTGTGTATATCATGGACTGCCGGGAGAATAAACCTGTCAGTACTAGAGGAGATCAAACCTAAGCTTTCTTTAGAAGCTCAGATGACAAGACTTCAGCTTTCATATTTTGGACACATCATGCGAAGAGAGAGATGATTAGTGAAAGACATCATGCTTGCCAAGATAGGTCAGCGCAGAAGAGGAAGGCCAGCAATGAGATGGATCGATACAATAACAGCAGCTATCAGTGCACTGTATCAACAATGAGCCATCTGACTGAAGAATTTACAGGAAGGTTTTTAAAACAAAAGTATTGACAGCTTTTGTTTATTTAATAAAGTTGTTCTCCCTTTTTTACCTCTCTCAAAGAAGCACCTCCAGCTAAATCATTTCAATTTATTAACTTCCCTATTTCTTGGGTCTGTTAATTGTTATTTGGGTCTTATTACATATTACTTCCTTTGATGTAACATTTTTAATTCTTAATTTTCTACAGTTTTAGAAAATACATATACTTTTTATAATGACTTCCACTTTTAAGTTGTTCATTCTATGGTTACATAGCTATATTAGCAAAAACTTTGTTACTGTTTTCATGTGTACTGTCGCGCCCTCTTCTGTCCAGGCAGCTGCCTAGAGGAGGGGACATGCCTTAATATAGTCCAGAGCCGGGGCTTCTGGGGATTGTAGTTGTGGGTTCAAATAATATTGAGGCCCGAGAGATTTAAGGCAAACACAGGAATATTTATTTTTTTTGTTTTCCACCTTCCAGAAAAGAGCCTTTAAAAGCTCAACGCATGGTACACAAATTAATATAGGATTCTTTCTCCCAAACCATGTTTTCCACAAAAGAAAAGATTTTTACATGCAGCACCGCACAGTAACTGTTTCGGTCAGGATAAAGCGTTTGTAGTTTCTTTTCTTACAACTTCCAGCATTCAGAACAAAGCCTTAATTGCTTCCTTCAGCATTAAAGACATGTAGCTGTTTTCTTTTAAAGTTCCAGCCTTCAGCAAAAGGCTTTAGCTGTCCCCTCAGCATAAAGCACGTATAGCTGTTTCCTTCTTTTAAAGGCAAACAGGATTCTTGAGCAATACGGACTTAAACAACGTCCAGCCTGTTTTGTTTTCTGCTTTACCAGACAGTAAGATTCTAGGCCTTTCTCCTTTCAGTTAAGACCATTACAAAGTCTTATGACATAAAGAACAGTCCATTATAGAAGACTCAGACTCCTGGTCAGATTCATAACATTCAGTTTGCATTTCTTCACCATCAGTGCTTGCCGTATCCTGCTTTAATTCTCCCTGTATAAACTCAGGTTTAACCCCTTCTAGCAGCTCTAGTACTTTCCTCCAATAAGACTTCTCTTTGCACACAGGCTTTTCAGCAGGCACGTGAAGCCTCTTCTCTCTCATTAAGAGGCACAGTGCCTCTAACTGACTTGAATTACTTTTAGTCACAGATTTACTCACGTTCCCTTTTGGAGCTGGCAAATTTCCTATAGCTTCCTGGATTATTGCCAAAGTACATTGCTCCTCGTCAGGACTTCTCTCAGTTATAAATCTCCTCCCTCTAGAGCCCAAAGAAGTTTCTCTGCAGCACTGGCTCCTCTCTGGGTTATGGCTTCTACCACTGAGAGCTCCACTGCATTCCTCAGCGTTCTCTGTGGTTAAACCTTTCCTGTGACTCGGTCTCACAGCTTCCTTCCCTCTGGAACCCTCTCTAGTGTTGTCCTTGGAAATACTCTTCTCTTCAGCTGCCCTGAAGGTCTTCCTTCCTTCAGACTTCCTCGAGTTTCTGCTTCCTTCTATTTCCCTGGTGGTTCCATTTCCTTCTATTCCCCTGTGTTTATATGCGTGTGCCTGAACTAGGGTCCCGTGCTCCTCCCCCAGGTGGCTCTCATTAACTTTACTACTTGCTTCAGGGCTTGGGCATGGCTTGTAACCAGGAGCTACGTGTGTTTTTTTCTGTTTAGGTTCAGCATGAGAGCTACAGCCTTCCTGCCTGTCTCTCTCCCTAAAGGTAAATGGGTGTTTTTCTCCTATTTCCATAGGCTCAGAAACACTTTCGCCATCACACATCCCCCCCCTTAAGCTATTACGGGCTGGCGTGTCCAAACCCGCACAGCTCGTAATACGCGACAGAGCATCTGCATTGGAGTGTAATTTTCCCGCCCGGTGCTGTATGTGAAACTCATACGCCTGCAGAGCCATGTACCAGCGTGTTAAGCGTGGGTTGTGGTCTTTCATTTTGTTTAACCACTTTAGTGGTGCGTGATCAGTGACCAATAAAAACCTACATCCTGCAAGGTAAAACCTCAGTGCCTCGATGGCCCATTTTAATGCCAGACATTCCCTCTCTATCGTGGAATATTTTCTTTCGGCCGGAGCTATCTTCCGACTCAGGAACATAATGGGGTGTTCGATGCCGTCTTGTTTCTGAGATAATACAGTGCCTAGGCCTGTCTCTGAGGTGTCTGTCTGAACAATGAACGGCTGTTCAAAATCTACGCCGCGTAATACGGGTGCACCGCAGAGTTTGTCTTTCAATAGAAAAAAGGCCCGATCTGCCGCCGTGGACCACCTCAGCTGGTTAGGTGCGTTCTTTTTTAACATGTCTGTCAGAACCGCGCTTTCCTCTGCAAAGTGGGGGATAAACCGACGGTAGTAGCCTATTAGGCCTAAAAAACTGCGGAGGTTTTTTTTGGTCAGAGGCTTGGGAAACGCTTTCACACTTTCGACCTTATCCAACAGTGGCCTAACTGTGCCACGCCCCACCATGTGTCCCAGGTATTTAACCTCCTGACCCGCAAACATACATTTTGCAGGATTTAGCCTTAGCCCCGCGTGCCTCATAGCCTTCAACACTGCTCCTACGCGAGGCAAGTGTTGGTCCCAGTTAGAGCTATGGATTATTATATCATCCATATATGCGACCGCGTATCTTTGGTGTGGGCGCAAGACTAGGTCTACCAACCTCTGGCAGGTCGCAGCAGCGCCATGTAGGCCAAAAGGCATCCTCCGAAACTGGAAAAGGCCTATGGGGGTACTAAACGCTGTCTTGAGGCGCGATTCCCTGGTTAACGGAATCTGCCAATACTCCTTGGTCATATCAAGGGTGGTGAGGTACTTCGCTTGGCTTAAGCGATCTAAGAGTTCCTCTATCCGCGGCATTGAATAGGCATCAAAGCGGGAGATGGCATTGACCCTTCGAAAGTCGATGCAGAACCGCATTGTCCCGTCTGGTTTTGTCACAAGGACAATGGGGCTGTTCCACAGGCTTCTCGACTCCTCTATGATCCTCATCTTGAGCATTTCCTTCACCTGGTTCACCACCTCTTGTTGTTTTGCCTCAGGTAGCCTGTAGGTCCTCTGCTGTACTACCTCGCTGGGTGGAGTAACTACCTCATGGGCCACTAGCCTAGTTTCTCCTGGGAGCGGTGCCAGGACATCCGAGAACCCCTTCAAGAGGTCAGTCAATTCCTGTCGTTGCGACCACGAGAGCTCTTCCCCCATCCTTGGTATGGGATTTTCCTTGCAATCCGACAATTGTGGGCCTAGATCCTCGTCTTCCTTTTCCTCGAAGGTTGCAGTTAATCCCCTCACATCTGTTCGCCCTGTGGATCCAAACCCCCCTGATCCTCGGGTGGTGGTGGTCATCACGGGGACTTCTTCCAGAGGTGGAAAACCTACCCTCTTGCATATAATTTGCGCTATCCTATCCCCTATATTTACCTTGAAATCTTCCTTTGCAAAGTTTAGAAGTAGCACCTTGATCGCCCCCCTGTAGTCGGGGTCAATGACCCCGGCACTTATATCTATAGAATTTTTTTAAGGCCAGGCCTGACCTTGGGGCAATACGGCCATAGGAGCCTAGCGGCATCTCCATCTGGAGGCCTGTGTCAACTAGGGCTCTCCCTTGCTTAGGAATAATCACATCTACCGCGCTGCTTAAGTCATAACCGGCTGCGTGCTCGGAAGCGCGCTTAGGAGCCCTCACATTTGGACTGGTTCGGCAATACCTTAGGACAAATTTTGGCTGTTTTTCAGGGCCTTCTTTCTGGGGTACCCTTCTCTGTCCCTGGCTCTGCGTTTTTCCAAACAGGGGACTGGGAACCGCACTTACCCTAGCTTTTCCCTCCGGTTGAGAAGTATTCTGTCCCTTTCTATCCCTATCCACCGAGGAAGTTATCAGATCGTCATTGGATGGCAACCCCTGTAAAGGGTCCTCTGATAGATCCTCTTCCTCCTCTTGGGCTTTAGACTGCGCCCGGGTGGATACCATTCCTGCCTTTTGGTGTAATTCTTCCTCCAACCCTCTCCTAAATTGAGGCCAATCCCTCCCCAATACCAGGGCGTGTGGTAACCTAGGTACGATAGCGACTGGGATTTTTCTCTTTATCCCCAGACCTTTCACTACCACATTGTGTATAGGATAATATGATGCTGCCCCATGGATGCACCTGATCCGCACATTACCTTCAGGTTGCTTTGGGAGCTGACTATGCTGAGCTTCAATCTGTTTCCAGAGTTTCCGGGAGACCATGGACTGATCTGCCCCTGAATCTAGCAAGGCCTCTGTGGCAATACCCTCTACCTCTACAGCTAAGAGAAAACCTTCTCTATTCTCCTTAGAGTGAGCTGTTATCAAGGCTGTCCTTGCCCTACAATTTCTCTTTAAATGGCCCTCACTACCACATGAAAAACATTTTCTTCATGGATGGTGACTCTTATCCATGGGCATACACATTTTCATTTCTCCCATCGCTGGCTTTTCCTTCCTTTCTGATGTTACCACCTTGGCCTTTTTGGAAACATCACCCTTCTCCTGGCTTACCAATTCGGCCTCCATAAAGCGCTCTGCCAGTAAGGTAGCATCATTGGTGTTTCTGCAGTTTTGTAAGATCAGGAAGGTTTTCAGGTCCAGCGGAACCGCGGCCATAAATTGTTCCAAAACAATACAATCTATGATAGCATCGACAGTTTTTGACTCTGGGGTCAACCATTTCAATGCTAAATTCTTAATACGTTGGCAAAGAGCCCTAGGTGCTTCACCAGGTTTTAACCTACTACTTCTTAGGAGACGGTGCTAAATCATGGGTGTTAGACCAAGGCGGTCTCTTATTGCTCTTTTAAGCTCCTCATAATCGGAGGCTAAAGCTGTGGGCATGGCCCGATATGCAGCCAAGGCTTCCCCGGTAGGGGAAGTGGCCAAACGCACCGCCCACTGGTCTTTAGGCCATCCAGTTATAAGTGCAACCCTCTCAAAAGCCTCAAGAAAGTCGTCTACGTCATCATCTTTAGTTAACTGCCCGAATGAGAATGTCCCACTGTAAGGTGTCCACAGCCCCTGCAAAGCGCCTATGGGACCTGGTATTGTCCGTGCTGGCTCCGCCATTTTCTCATGCGCTCCCATCCATGCTCCCATCATGTCCAGCAAGGGTTTCTGCTGTGCCTGTATCATCGCTGCAGTTTTCTCCTGGGTCTGTGTGGACATCTCACGCTGCTTTTCGAATTGTGCGGCCATCCACTGCAGTGACTCTTTCTCCAGGGCGTGTCTGTGCTGTAACAAGAAGAAAGGAGAAACACACCAAGTGCGGCACACACAAATGACAACTCCTTCTTTGTCTTATTACCAAGCACTACTGCACCCCTGTATCAGTATCCTCTTATAACCCACTTATTTAGGGTTACCTGATACCGGTGTTGACTCGAGTTTATCAGCAACGAAGGTCGCTGCTTGTCTTCCGAACTCCAGCGCTTAACCTCTACGGCAACTCAGCCTCTGGATCCTCAGCAGGACTCCGGTTTGTCTCTGGCTTCCATAGAAGTTCTGGTGTGGGTGAAAATCTTGCGCATGTGTAGGAAGTGTGGCAAATCTTGCCAACTACGCCGCCTGTCGCGCCCCCTTCTGTCCAGGCGGCTGCCTAGAGGAGGGGACGTGCCTTAATATAGTCCAGAGCCGGGGCTTCTGGGGATTGTAGTTGTGGGTTCAAATAATATTGAGGCCTGAGAGATTTAAGGCAAACACAGGAATATTTATTTTTTTGTTTTCCACCTTCCAGAAAAGAGCCTTTAAAAGCTCAACGCATGGTACACAAATTAATATAGGATTCTTTCTCCCAAACCATGTTTTCCACAAAAGAAAAGACTTTTACATACAGCACCGCACAGTAACTGTTTCGGTCAGGTTAAAACGTTTGTAGTTACTTTTCTTACAACTTCCAGCATTCAGAACAAAGCTTTAATTGCTTCCTTCAGCATTAAAGACATGTAGCTGTTTTCTTTTAAAGTTCCAGCCTTCAGCAAAAGGTTTTAGCTGTTTCCCTCAGCATAAAGCACGTGTAGCTGTTTCCTTCTTTTAAAGTAAACAGGATTCTTGAGCAATACGGACTTAAACAACGTCCAGCCTGTTTTGCTTTCTGCTTTACCAGACAGTAAGATTCTAGGCCTTTCTCCTTTCAGTTAAGACCATTACAAAGTCTTATGACATAAAGAACAGTCCATTATAGAAGACTCAGACTCCTGGTCAGATTCATAACATTCAGTTCGAATTTCTTCACCATCAGTGCTTGCCGTATCCTGCTTTAATTCTCCCTGCATAAACTCAGGTTTAACCCCTTCTAGCAGCTCTAGTACTTTCCTCCAATAAGACTTCTCTTTGCACACAGGCTTTTCAGCAGGCACGTGAAGCCTCTTCTCTCTCATTAAGTGGCATAGTGCCTCTAACTGACTTGAATTACTTTTAGTCACAGATTTACTCACGTTCCCTTTTGGAACTGGCAAATTTCCTATAGCTTCCTGGATTATTGCCAAAGTATGTTGCTCCTTGTCAGGACTTCTCTCAGCTGTAAATCTCCTCCCTCTAGAGCCCAAAGCAGTTTCTCTGCAGCACTGGTTCCTCTCTGGGTTATGGCTTCTACCACTGAGAGCTCCATTGCATTCCTCAGCGTTCTCTGTGGTTAAACTTTTCCTGTGACTCGGTCTCACAGCTTCCTTCCCTCTGGAACCCTCTCTAGTGTTGTCCTTGGAAATACTCTTCTCTTCAGCTGCCCTGAAGGTCTTCCTTCCTTCAAACTTCCTCAAGTTTCTGCTTCCTTCTATTTCTCTGGTGGTTCCATTTCCTTCTATTCCCCTGCGTTTATATGCGTATGCCTGAACTAGGGTCCCATGCTCCTCCCCCAGGTGGCTCTCATTAACTTTACTACTTGCTTCAGGGCTTGGGCGTGGCTTGTAACCAGGAGCTACGTGTGTTTTTTTCTGTTTAGGTTCAGCATGAGAGCTACAGCCTTCCTGCCTGTCTCTCTCCCTAAAGGTAAATGGATGTTTTTCTCCTATTTCCATAGGCTCAGAAACACTTTCGCCATCACAGTACTTAATGGTTCACAAATATGTTAAAAATTAGACTAGGGTGGGGAGGGGACTATTCAAGACAGTGTAGCAGATTTATGCATATATGTTTTGTTTCCCAAAGATACAGAAATTGTGTACGGGGGAGACATGCAAATATAAATAGTGCACACATTTTCCTTGTGCGGATAGCTGCAAATTTTCAAAACAAATGTAAGCACATACTTCTATGTTGTAAATTACCCCAAGGAATTTATGCACTTGCATTTATACCTGATATGTACCATGCACACATTTTCTAAGTTATTTTTATACTCATACATGTGTATTGTCAAACATATTCGCATAAATGTAAACTCCTTTCCAGATCCACTTCTATGAATGCCTTTGTTATGTTCAGGTAAAGTTTTGGATTTAGTAAACTCTTTTTTTTTTTTAAATTTAGTAAACTCTTTTTGGTTCAGTAGTAGCTCAAGGCAAGTTATATTCAAGCACAACAGTTATTTTGCTTCCCCGAAGGACTTCAATCTAAGTTAATGCCTGAGGCAATGAAGGATTAAGTGACTTTCCCAAGATCAGAAGGAGCAACAGTGCGACTGGAATTTACTGGTTTTCATTCCGCTGCTCTAACCATTAGGCTGCTATTCCACACCCAAGTGCACATGCTTTATGCATGTAGCTTTGAGCATATCAGATGCACAGTTTTATAGATGCCTATTTCCATGCAGAAAACAATACTTTACATGAAGAAATGCTTTTAAAATAGCTGTCATAAAGGCATGCCAATGATGTGCCTAGTTTTACTTCCCTGTTTTGCATTCCAATGCAATTTACGCAGGAGTCTTGTATTTGAAAATTAGCTTGTGGTGAGTTGGCTTAACAGTATGTATGAAACACTGCAATTAAGCATACCATATCAAAAGTTTACCTCTCCTCTATAAGCATTATGGCTGCATGGATTTCTGATGAGGTTCAATATAGCATGATTATAATGTACTTAGATTCATTATGGTGTGAGTGATTGGGGAGGAGCTTACTGAAGCTTTAAATGATGAATGAAATTAAAATGAGGAGTAAGGAAAGGGGTCATAATGATTTTATTTTGACAACTGGAGTGAAGTTCCAGTGACGGCAATGGTTAATGCAAATATGCTTTTGTACTCTCCTCAGCAACATCTGAGTAAGTTCAAGGGCAAATTTAACTAAAATCACGCTACCCCTTTTCAATGCGCTTGAGGTGGGGCAGTTTTCAGAGGCATCTTTTGCACAGATAAACACTCATTTACCCATGATGAATCCCTTTGAAAATTGCCCTCACTTTTTCTGGTTAGAGATGGGAAGTGAGCATACACATTTTCTGCTCATTTTTTCTGCTCATCTGTTCAAGATGATAGAGACAACTGTCCTGGATATCAAGCACTATAAGCTAAGCAGTCAACTGTCTGGTTGGCAGATGGGCTATATTTTTCCAGACTAGATGAACAGTGCCATTGATTTTTTCCATATCGTCCTGCTAGACCAGTCCAGACAAGTGGGTTGTGTTTCCCTACCAGCAAATTGGTGGAGACAAAGAACCAATGAAAAGTCTAGGTTTCAATGACATCACTCCCATGCCTCTATTTGCCTCAGCCTGGAGCAAACTACCTGAGTCTGTACATCAGGTGTCTCCTCTGACCCTTTTCAAATCCAGGCTGAAAACTCACCTCTTCGCTGCCGCATTCGGATCTTGACTCACCTTATCTACTTTGTGTTTTCTTACCATTCTTCCTAGATGTATTCCATGTCTACAGCTACTGTGTTGCATGTCTTGACTAGATTGTAACCTCTGATGAACAGGGACCATCTTTTACATGTGTCTGTGCAGTGCTGTGTATGTCTTGTAGCGCTATACAAATGTTTAATAGTAGTAGTAGTACTTAGCCATCAGAGGTCCCTCTGTAGAAAATCCGAAGATTGAGAGGAAAAGAGAGTGAGTAAATGCTTATGAACAACCACCTTAAGCCCACTTGAGTGTGATGTGGGAGGCTCCACTAGACTGCAGTCTTTTTGGTAGCTATAAAAGGAGGGAAAAAATTGGTTCAGCTCCACGCTCCTTTCAAGATAAAGGCCTGTTGAACAGCCACCAACTGGAAGGATTTGGAAGAATCTGGAAGAGTACAGCAGCCTTACACAACTTCAACACCTCCTCCCTCCTCCTTCTTTCCCCCCTGCTCTCTCCCAAAGATTGCAGAAGGCTTTCAGAGGGATTTGCCTGCCAGCCACTTTTCACACAGTGCTGTTAAAATAAACCCAGCCAGTGAAGTAGTTTCAGAGGAATAGAGCTGAGCTTGGCACGGATCCTACGCC
Source organism: Ichthyophis bannanicus (assembly GCA_033557465.1). Classification (NCBI taxonomy): domain Eukaryota; kingdom Metazoa; phylum Chordata; class Amphibia; order Gymnophiona; family Ichthyophiidae; genus Ichthyophis; species Ichthyophis bannanicus. The sequence goes on along the minus strand of CM066033.1, from coordinate 344,504,913 downwards.
TGGGGCTCTCATGGGGTGAGTACCAAGTCTTGCCCTCTTCTTTGTTGGGGGCTTCTGGTTCCATCTCTGATGGACGCTATCCAAGATGTTGACTATGCCTCGGACCCAGATGAATCGGTATTGGGCTCTGATGTGGATGAGGACCTACTCTTACCTTCAGAAGACTATGCAGAAGCTGGTGTGATCCACCTATTCTGAAAAGACAAGCTGGCAGTATTGATTTCTAGAGTTTCATCCGAATTAAACTCGACAGATGCTTCAGGCACAGAGCAGGAGCTGAAAGTGCACCCACTTCTTCAAGGGTGCAGGAATCCACTACTGTTGTTTTGTTCCTGGAGGTGATCAAAGATATGATATGGTCTGAATGGGACTCATCCAACTCCCTGCCTAAAGGGTTTAAGGGTCTATGAGAAGATCTATGTTCTCCCAGAGGAGGAGCGCAGTGAGTGGTTTGACATTCACTAGAACAGGTCACGGCGGACCACCATTTCCATGAAAGGCGGATCAGCCTTAAGGGATTTTGGACAAGAAGGTCAATTCCTTGCTGAAGAGCCGGTTTGCCGTGGCTGCAGCTATTGTACAGCTGGGGGTATGTACCAGCTTGACGTCTGCAGCCTTGCTCCGGTGGATTCAGTCTCTTCTGCCTGTTGATTCTACTTCTCTCTTGGAGTCAGCTACTTCCTTCCTTTCTGATTCCATGTATGACCTGGTACACTTGGTGGCCAGAGATGGTGCCCTGATGACGGTGTCATGGCATTGAATTTGGCTTTGTCACTGGGTAGCAGACATATCCTCCTGTAGCCCCCCTCCCTGAGGAGAGATTTATTTTATTTATTTATTTAACATGAACTTATATACCGCAGCTTCCAGAGATCAGCTGCGGTTCACAAATAACAACCGTCAACAAAGCATAGTTTGTTTTACATGTAACATCATATAACTATAAACAATGTAAAGTAAACATAAATTGTTAAACTGAATAGCACAGAACAGTGCAACACTATATACATTATATACATATACACATTATGTGGAATATAATCGTAGAGAGAGGTACAGATTCAGATAGGGAGGGTTTTCTTTTATGTTGTTGTGAGATGTCAGACAGAATTGGTTAGCCTTTAATTCTTTTGAGTGCTGGTCTTTATTATTGTAGTGTATTGTAAATAGATGGGTTTTCAATTTTTTACGGAATTCGTTAACCTCTGTTAGCATTCTTAGTTCCTCTGGGAGGGAATTCCAGGTTATTGGGGCTGTATGAGAGAACGCTCTGTTGTTTGTTGATTTATTTGTTTTTATGAAGTCTTTGGGTGTTTTTAGTTTATTTAATTGACCTTTTCTTTGAGTAGGTTTTGATTGTTCTTTAGTAATTAATTTACTTAATGTGTATGGTGCTAAGTCGAATAGTATTTTTAATGTAGTTATTAATGTTTTGTATATTATCCTGCTTTGAATTGGCAGCCAGTGAAGGGACGCTAGTATTGGTGTTATATGTTGATGAGAATGTGTTTTCGTTATTATCCTAGCTGCGGAATTTTGTGCAATTTGAAGTCTTTTAATGTTTTGTTTTGTTGTACCTAATAATATAATGTTAGCGAAGTCAAAGTGGGGGGTTATGGTGGCTTGAATTATGTTGATGAAATCATGTGTGTATACAAGAGGTCTAAGTTGTTTAAGTATTTTAAGCTTGAAATAAATTTTCTTTGTAGTGTTTCTGATATGGGTATCTAATGTAAGATGTTTATCTATAATAACTCCTAAGTATCTGACTTCATTTTTTATTTTAATTTCCTGGTTTTGAAGTGTTATATGAGTGGGTGGGGTATAGTCTTGATTTTTAGTAACAATTAGCACTTCTGTTTTTGCGTGATTTATTTGGAGATTGTGTGTGTTTAGCCATGAAGTTATTTCATTGAAGCAATCCGATAGGAGTTGCAACGGTATGTTAGGGATTGTGAATGGGATGTACATCATAATATCATCTGCATACAGATGATAGAGTACACCGTATTTTTTAAAAATATTGCAAACTGGTTTTATGTATATGTTAAATAGGAGAGCTGAAAGCGCTGAGCCTTGTGGTAAACCTGTTTCAAATTTATATGATTCAGACGTTTGATTGCCTATTCTAACATTTTGAGTTCTATTGCTCAGGTAGGAAGTGAACCATTTGTGAACTGTAGAATATATTCCTATATGTCTTAAGTTGTTAAGCATTATTGAATGGTGAACACTATCAAATGCTGCTGATATGTCCATAAATAAGAGGATGAAGGCTTTTTTGTAGTTGTCGATTCCTTTTAGTAGTGTGTCTGTTAGTACGGTCAGAAGTGTTTCAACTCCATGCTTTGGACGAAATCCATATTGTTGGTCGTCAAGCGGATAGGATGAATCAAGGAATTCTTGTGTTTGTATTTGTACAGTTTTTTCGATGACTTTTGCTAAGAATGGTATACTTGAGATAGGGCGGTAAGATTTTGGAGAGGTTTTGTCAAGTGTGTTATTCTTTAGGATTGGTCTGATTTGTACATGTTTAAGTGTGGGTGGGAGGTGACCTTGGAGTAGTGATAGGTTGACCATAGGGAGTATGAAGGGTAGAAGAATTGGGATTGTGTTTTTTATCCAGGTTACTGGGCAGGGGTCGAGATAAGAAGTTGTGGTGTTGAGATTGAGAATGATGTTTTTTAAAGATGTTTTGGATATAGGGTGAAATTCTGGCCATTCGCTTAGCATATGAAGAGGTGTGTAAATAGGGTCTAGGGTCATTGGTGAATGTTTTGTTTTGATAATAGTTGGCTAAAGTTTGTGCTGATATATCAGTGATTTCCTTGCTAGAGGCTTGAGAATTGTTAGTTAGATTACTAACAGTGGAAAATAGTTCTGATGTATTATAGTAAGGCAGTGGAATTTAACCAAGAAATTCAACAAGACAACAGAATTCCATAAATCTGAATTTTTGGTTAAATTTATTAAATTTCTACATAAATTATTAAACAGGCTATTTAAAATTGAGCACTCAACAATTCCAATTCTAATTAAACATCCAGAATAAATATTGTATTCTTACTCTATTGCGCAAATTACATTAAAAAGAATAATCATCAAAAATATTATTTTTGTCTCTCAGTGACCTTCTTCTTTCCTTCAGAAGGTAATAACTCAAGCTTGTGCATTCAGTTACATTCAGTATCAACTCTTGTTTAACTATTAAAATTGCTGGTAATTTAAAATACTATTATCTTCTGTGTAGTGCCTAGTAAAGCATGTTATTCAGATAAGTCTTATTGTTTCTTAAATTAGCTTTTAAACATTTTCTCTAAATGTTCTTGTACAATTCCTGCGATGGAATTATTTTTTTCTCTTTTCAGAATCTTTAAACTTCTCAGCCTCTAACAGATATTGGTTTTCTCAGAATTCCCAATGTTCCCTCTGTCTTTCCTCTGCATTTGTGTTGTTTGAGCTCAATTTATTTCTTTACGTGTAGGGTGCACCATTACCTCTTCCAGTTCTTTTTCTTGGAATGGGGCCCCTGGACTCTGGATCCTTCAGCTCCTTGATTGGAGATCCTCCTTGGCTCTTTAGGTGTTTGCTTCAAAGTTGGATTCTGCTCCCTAACTATAGAAAATCAATAAGGGAAAACCCCATCTACCCTACAAAATCAGGGGCTAAAATGCCTTTCTTGTAAAAGAAAAGAGAAATAGGGTTTCTTTCTTTCCAACCCTCTACTACTTTCCCTGTCTAATAAAATAAAAATAATAATTTGTGTACCCTGTCTTCTGCTTCTTGAATACATTCACATCTTACATACACACCTTTTGCTACAACCCATTCATACCACAGGCAACATTACAAGCCCTCTTTCAGTCATTGTGATACAAGTGATGGTTTAATTTCAAAATTGAGGCTTCTTTTTCAGGATCTTGGAGTGACAGTCACAATTAATAAAGTCAGAACCAGACGTATTTAAAAGCTCTTTTCTCAGCTTCAACTCTTCACAGTCAGCACCGTCCCAGCTGCGGTTTAAATTTTTTTTTTTCTCAATGGCTTGTCAGTCACCTCAAGCAGAGATGCTTCAATTATGAGTTCTGAGTTTTCTCTCTCAGAATACAGAGAAGTTTCCTTTTTTACTCCTCTTGAACTCTCAAGAGCTATAAATAAGCTTCACTTTTATTTTCCAAGTTCCCTGCCTATAAATCTGGCCTTTTCTGATTTTTCAACCAGAAACCACAGACTTAAATTTCTTTTTAAGAAATATTCCTTTTCAATTAGGTTCCTCACCTGGTAGCAGGCTTTCTTCCCAGAGTCTCACACAGCAAAGTTTAAAACTATCACTGAATTCAGTAAAAAAAAATCACGCTTCCACAATCACCACTCATCAGTTCAACTCTTTTCTCTCCTCAGCTTCTCTTATAAATACTCTAGTCACTATTCGGTCACCCAACAGCCTTACACAGATCCTTTCTCCTCACAAGCTAGTGCTCTAACTGCCAATTTCTCTGCCTAGCAACCAGCATTCCATGAGCCTTCGCAGAAGTGCTCCTCCATTCTAGCACTGCAAAGAAAACTCCATGCTGCACTTAGCAGCTCCCCAGACAGTGACTCCAGGGTCTCCTGGGGTTAACAGGTAAAATTTTTAAACCTCTGGTTACACTCCAAAACCCATTTGGCTCAATTGGCCTTTTATGGGAAGCTCCTATTTGGAGCCGATTTGAACAAACTGATGAAGGACCTAGGCAGGCCTCCAAGAAGATAGGGCCAGGGACTCTTTGAAGCGGGCCAGTGCCCCTTTCTCGTCAGCCTTCACCAGACCACCAAATGTGCGTTGGCTGGATTACGGGGGTCTTGGGACTATCATTACTATTGCACTGGAAAACCTTTCTTTCCCTCTGCTTCAGGGCCTTGGTCTCATTCTCAGTCTTTTTGTGGCGCATGTGGACCCAGGGACTTGGTCCTATCCAAAGGAGGACACTCCTGGGCCATGTAAAGAAGGTTTGGGTGCCCATTCCCTGGTGCCTCCAATGGGCGACAGGCTTTGTCTCTTCTTTCAGGAATGCGCCCGGTTACCAAGGATCGCTGGGTGCTGGACATCATTCAATTCGGCTATCCACACACTCATGAACACTAAATTCACAGCCACTGCATGCCGACTCCCCCGCACTACCCTACTTGATTGGTTTGCAGTGAAATCTGCTTTGATTCAAGGATAAAGCAGGATATAAATACTTTTAAATAAATAAAATAAAATAAATTTTCGCACTGTATTTCAAGCTCTTGTCACCCCCCATTTTGATTACGCGAACTCCATACTACATGGCCTCCCAAAGAACACTATAAACCCTCTGCAACTGGCCATGAACTCAGCCGCTAGAATTCTACTTGGAGCACATAGGAGGGACCATATAACCCCCATCCTAAAAAACCTTCATTGGCTCCCAATCCAAAGTAGGATTACTTTTAAAGTATTGACGATTACCCACAAAGCCATTAACAAATGTTCCTCTTCTTCACTAACTGACCTCATCCAGCCTACTCCCCCTAACAGGGCAAGAAGATCAGTAGCTATCAACACCTTGATACTCCCAAGGCAGATCACGAAATGCTCACAAACAGCCAGGAGCAGAGCATTTGCGCTGTATGCACCCACGTGCTGGAACACCCTCCTTCCTGCCATAAGGGCTATCAAGGACCTCTTCCAATTTAGGAAAGCAGTCAAACATCATCTTTTCCTGCAGCACTACGCGGACCAAGATCACATTCCACACCTTGACACGCCCAGTAGTACATACAGACAAAACCCAAGCAACAACCATTCAGGATCAAATCCGAACACACCAGACCCTGCTCCACCTGACAAATAGCACTTCCCTCATCCGAACCATCTACAATTCTCATATAAGCCAACATGTAAATAGTTAGCTACTCCTCAACATAAGTTATGTGTAAATACACTGTTAAAATACGCTGTTAAAACTGTACATTTCTGTTATATTGTAAGTTAAAAATGTTTTATTTCTGTTATACTGTAAGTTCAGTGTAGATTGTCTTCACTGAACAGTTATCGTTACATGTAAACCGCGCTGATGCTGAATAGTGCGGTATATAAGAAAAATAAATAAATAAATGCAAGGAGTTGATTCCCGATGCCTTCATCTTTTCCCCTTGTGGGTCTGCGATCAAAGTTTCCGCAGTGCGGACCACTTTAGACAAGTTGCTTCACCTAAAGGCAGCGGTGCCCATACCCCCAGGCGAGTGAGACAGGAGCAGATACTCTTATCTACTTCATGGTGCCAAAGAAGAGTGGTTCCTTTCAGCCCAAAAGGAGTCAACGCGCACTTGCCTGTCCTGCATTTTCAGATGGAAACCTTACACTCTGTGATTCAAAATGTGTGCCGAGGGGAATTCTTGGCTTGTCTGGATCTGACTGAGGCGTATCCCAATCTGGGCAGATCAGCAGAAGTATTTGCATTTTGCCATGCTTGACTCTCGCTATCAGTTCACTGCCCTTCCTTTCGAGTTCTCCGGCACCCAAGGATGTTCTCCAAAGTCACAGTGGTGGAGGCTGTGACGCCAAGGGATCTGTGTCCATCCCTGTCTAGACGACTGGCTCATCCAGGCCTGTTCTCTGTCCTGAGTGTCTTGGGTGACATCCTGAGTGGTGTCCTTTTTGGAAAGCCTCAGCTGGATGATCAATCAGGAAAAGAGCCAGCTCTTACCTTCCCAGTCCTTGGCGTTTTTGGGAGCATTTCAGCACTCAAGTGGGCAGAGTTTTCATGCCAGAGGAAAAAAGTCAGATGACTGTTAAATTGCCTTGCAATGTTCTGTGTGCAGCAGACCCTCAGAGTATGGGATTATCTTCAGCTCCTTGGATTTATGGTGGCAACCATAGAGATGGTCCCATGGCATGCACTCACATGAGGCTGCTTCAGCTGTCCTTGTTGACTCAATGGTCCCCGAGTTCTCAAGAGTTTAAGCACAGACTTCTGCTTATGTTGAGGGTGAGATCCAGCCTGCGGTGGTGGTGGCAACCCTATGATCCACTGGATGATTTCTCCTGGATCCTGCTGATAATGGATACTAGTCTCTCAGGCTGGGGAGCCCATTGCCAAGACTGTACAGCTCAGGGCTGTTGGAACCACAGGGAAGCAGTGTGGTCCATCAACCGCCTTGAGGCAAGAGCCATCAGGTTGATTCTAATGAGTTTCCAGCCTCTGGTCGATGGATGGGTGGTTTGAGTGTTTTCAGAAAATGCCACGGTGGTAGCTTATATCAATTTGCAGGGCAGCACAAGAAGTGCTGGAGTGGCCCTGGAGATGGATCTCTTGTTTGCTTGGATGGAGAAGAACCTCCTAGTCTTGTCAGCTCAGCACATTGCTGGAGTGGACAGTGTGGAAGGGGGACTTCCTCAGCCAGCACTCTCTGAATCCTGGCCAGTGATAGTTGAGTCAAGAGGCATTTCAAGTGATTCTGCGCTGATGATGTCACCATGAAATGGATCTGAAGGAGACCTGCTCCAGTGCCACAGTGTGCCACTTCTTCAGTCACCACATGGAGATGGGGTCCGAGGGCATTGATGCCTTGACCCAGTCAGTGGATGCTGTTGGTGTTTCCTCCATGGCCCCTGGTGGGGCGTGTGATTTGGTGTATAGAGCGCCACCCAGTCAGGGTTGTTCTGGTAGCACTGGATTGGCTGTGGAGAGCGTGGTTTGGAAACCCAGTGTGGATCCTTGAAGCGCCTTCTCTTCAGCTGCCTCTGTCTCAAAAGCTTTTGCGGCTGGGATCGATCATCCTGGAGGTCCCGACTCCCTTCTCACTTACAGCATGGATCTTGAAAAGAGACTGCTAGTGCATATGGGCTACTCTCCAGCAATAATCTCTACCATACGTTGTGCCCAAAGGAGGTCTACCAAGCTAGCATATGCATGGATATGGTGCCTCTTTGAGCGCTAGTGCGGCACACAGCACTTGGCTCCTGAGGTGGCAAGTCCTATTGGATGGCCTAGAGAACGGCCTTTGACTTAGCTCCCTGAAGGTTCAGGTGTCATCTCTGACCTGTTTCCGTGGTCCAGTGGCAGGCAAGTCCTTGGCCTTGCACCCGGATGTCTCCCATTTTCTCTAAGGGGTTTGACATCTGCGTCTTCCCCTTCATTCTGCGATCCCTTCCTTGGATCTGTCTCTGATGCTCATGGCCCTGATGGTGGCCCCCTTTGAGCCACTGAAGTGCTCTACCTTGAAGGATTTGACGCTCAAGACTGTCTTCTTGGTCACAATTTCTTCTGCAAGGTGGATCTCTGAGCTGCAAGCTCTGTCTTGCTGGGATCCTTATCTGTCCTTTCCAGCTAAGACTATTTCCATTTGGCCTGTGCCTTCTTCTTGCCTAAAGTGCTGTCTTCCTTCCACATGAACCAGGTGGTTTTCATGCCCTCCTTCTCTAAGGAGCAGTGTCAGGGAAAAAATAAGGATCTTTGCCTTGTGGATGTTCAGAGAGTGCTTCTCCGGTACTTGGAGGTTACGAATTCCTTTCATAAGTTGGACCTTCTTTTTGTGCTGTTCGCTGGTCCATGCCTTACGCGATGTGCTGTGATCTGGTGCTCAATGGAGAGGCCAGCAATGCAGTCTGACACCCGTAGATAGAGCTCGCTTGGTCCCGGGGAGCCTCAGTCTGCTGGGGTCATAAGACACAAAAAGCTGAGGAGCTTTGCGATGGGACTGCATCCGCTGCAGGTAGAAGGACAGAGCCCGCTTGCAATCTAGTGTGAAGTATTAGTTCCTCCTTGCCTGCATGGGACTGTGGAAATAAGGTGGGGAGGACCACCTCTTGGTTGAGGTGGAAAGAAGATACCACTTTTGGGAGGAATTTCGGGTGTTTGCAGACCACCATCCTGTTCTCATAGAACCTCATATATAATGGCTCCGCCACCAGACCCTGGAGTTCGCTGACCCTACGTGCAGACATGAGGGCCACAAGGAAGACCACTTTCTAAGACAAGTATCTCAGGTGGCTAGGGGCTCAAATGGTGTCTTAATGAGCTGAGAGAGCACCATGTTGAGGTCCCATTCTGCCGCCAGAAGGTGGAGAGGGGGCTTTGATAGCAGAAGACCCCGGAGGAACCTAGGGACCAGGGGCTGACTTGATAGGGGTTTCCCCTCAATAGGGTGGTGGCGCATGGCTATGGCGCTCAGGTGCACCCTCACAGAGATGGATTTAAGCCTGTTGTGCAACAAGTGTAGTAGGTACTGGAGAACCAGTTGCATGTGTCAGGAGAAAGGATTCTCCTTCTCTGTGCACCAAACAGAGAATCATCTCCACTTAAAGGCATAAGCTCGTCTGGTAGAGGGTTTTCGGGAAGCCAGTAAGATCTCCTTGACTTCCCCTAGAAGGTTGAAAAGGGCCAACACTATCCTTTCAGTAGCCACACCATCAGCATTAGGGACCCCAGGTTGGGGTGTAGAAGGGAGCCCTCCTTCTGAGACAGGAGATCGTGGGCCTAGCCCAGCAGGACTGGGAGCACCACTAACAGGGAAAGCAACCAGGGTTGCCTGGGCCATCTGGGTGCGATCAGTATCAATGATGCCCCCTCTCTCTGAATCTTGAAGGGGGGGTCAGTGGGAACACATAGATTAGGCCCTCCGACCACGAAATCAGGAAAGAGTCTGCCGCCACTCTCCCCAGGTGTGGCTGGCGTGAGCAGAAGTGAGGCAGCTGCGCATTGTTTGGGGAGACGAACAGGTCCATCACGGGCCTGCCCCAGTGGTGGAAGAGTTGCTGCATTACCCTGGGATTCAAGCGCCACTCATGTTGTTTCACATTGAAGGAGAGGAGGGTACTATCTCTTTGCAGAAGGAGTACAAGCCCGTGCCCTCCTGCTTGTTGATGTAAAATATTGCCATCCGGTTGTCCGCCTGGATCAGCACAAGTTGGTGCCACAGGTGATGGTGGAACACTTGCTAGGCTAGGAAGCTTTCCCTGATTTCCAGGAGATTTATTTGCAAGAGTGACTCCTCTTGGGACCAGCTGCCTTGTGTGTGGTGGTCCCCGTAATGCGCCCCCCCAGCCCAGGAGGGAGGCATCTGTTGTGAGGGTGCCCTGCAGTATAGATGCCTGGAATGGCATTCCCGTCTGGAGATGGCGCATGTTTTGCCACCAGGTGAGGGACTCTGCCAGCTGGCGGGTGACTTTGACCCTTTCCCGCAGTCCGCCTGTGACTTAAGTCCACTGTGAGCGGAGACACCATTGGGCTGCCTGCATATGGAGGTGGGCTAAAGGCATGACATGGACCGTTGAGGCCATGTGGCCCAACAGTCAGAGCAGGAGGCGAGCCGGTACCCACCGGCAGCTTTACACCTCTTCTGCTAGTTGCCTGAGGCATTCTGCCCTTTCTCTTGGAAGGATGGCCTTGACCTGTAATGTGTCCAACTCAGCTCCTATGAACTCCAGACTTTGGGTTGGGGCGAGATGGGATTTGGGATAGTTGAAGATGAACCACAGGTGCTTCAGTATGCTCTGTGGCCTGCCTGACCTCTGAGGCCATACCGCCTCTTATGAGTCAGCCGTCCAGGTAGGGGCAGACGAAAGCCTTGCCCTGGTAGTCCAGGTTGGATGGGAGTTCAGGCCTGGGGCTTCCTGACTTTGGGCTTCCTGGGTCCATGGCCCTGGCCTTAGGCTGAGGGCCTTGTTGATAGCCCGAGAAGGGCTGATTGTGACTTTGGTTGAAGGACCCCTTTTTCCTCGGGAAAAGAGATCTTTTCCCTGATGGTTTCTTGCTGAGGAAGGCTGAGATCTTCTTAGAGAGCTTCTGCCTAGTCACAACCTCAGCCTCTATCTCAGCCGCCTTGTCGGCCATGGGTTTGCCAAACAAGTTTTCCCCATTATAGGGGACATCGAGCAATTTTTCTTGGACCCATAGCTCGTGGTCCAAGGTCTGTAGCCAGGCCTGGCGCCGATGCTTGCTGCCACCACTCAGGCTGCTGACTTGAAGTTGTCGTAGGCGGCTCGGGAAAGAGCAGTTCTTGACCCCGGCTGCCAGGGATTAGAACTGCTGAAGAAGTTCCCCGGCGAGCCCAGCTGAGAAGCCGGAGAGCTTCTGGATCAGGGCCTTGAGGTACATGCCTATGTACAGTTCATAGGCCTGAATCTGGCACCCGAGCATAGAGTCCTGGTAACATTTGCACCTGAGGGTGTCGAGGGCCCGAGCCTCTCTGCCCAGGGGGACAGAGGAGTAGTTCTTCTGGCTCTTAAGCTTTTGCATGGTTGACTCTTCCAGCATTGAATTATGTGGGAGCTGATTCTTGTGGAACCCAGGGCCCTCCTTGATGTGGTAGATGACATCGAGGCATTGGCTGACCACCGGCACTGAATTCAGAGTCTCCTACATCCTGAGGAGCAGCTGCTCGAGGATCGGCTGTACTGGCACCATGAGAGTCTCTTTGGGTGGGGACTCATTCTGCAGAATTTCCAGTTCTTCGGTGTGCAGATCTTCCTCCAACTCAGTCGGAACTGACAGGGCCTGGGCCATATCCCAAATGAAGTCAAGGAAGGCTACATCCTCCGGGGGGAGAATGGCACTGAGGCGCCGGGGGAGACTGCTCTGAGGGGGCGTCTCGGTATCAACAGGTTTCCGGGGAGGACTCGACGTTGGTCTCGCACTCAGACAGAGGGTTTCATCAGTTCTGAGGCTCTGCAGTCTCGTGTCTCAAGGCCAGCCCTGAGGAGCCAGGACCCTCCGGAAGATCTTTGATCCGATTCCTGGAAACTGGTCTCAGGTAGCCTTGCACAGTCTCCGCTGGCCAAGGACTCCTCCTTAGAAAACGTAATGTGGTGCTACTCGGAGACCCCAAGTCCCACCGTGGGACTTTACCAGGTTTCACCGGTGCATCCTCAACAAGTTTCAAGGATTTTTTCTTTTTTTTCTCAGGGTCTGGGGTCTTCTCAGAGGATCTGCTGCCACGTCGGGGAAGCCAGTGCCAAGTCGGACCTCAGGAAAATCCTCTCCTGCAACTCCGACCTTTTCTTATTGGTTTTTGAAGACATGGCCTGGCACAGGTTGCAGGTGGTACTATCGTGGTCTGGGCCCAGGCAGCTTAGGCAGCAGTTGTGCGTGTCTGTAATAGACATGGTTTGACTGCAGCGGTCACATTTTTTGAACCTACTGGGGGACATGGTGGGAGACACCCGGCCAAGGTCGACGACCCCCAGACGAAGAAAGATGCAAACTCTGGTCGAGGCAAGCCTCGATCAAAAGGAGGGAAGGAGCCGAGAACAGCACCAGAATCAGTGCCGGCTCAAGGTGAGAAGAGTAACCAGTATGCAACTGTAAAAAAACCCCCACTTAAGGATGTTTTGAAAGATTTTTTTCTGAGGAAACAGGACAGATGTCCGTTGGGCTCCGGAAAAAAGGAGACTGAGCAAGATTCCTGCTGTCCCTGGAGAACACCTGTTACAGGTGAGTAACTACATTTTATATGCTACAAGGTTTTACATGCATATATAGTTTATTAAGTTTTGTACTGCCATTCGGCAATCAATCATAGTGATTTACAATGAAATAAAATAAAGTAAAATAAGATAAAACTAATACAGATATTAGTCAGGAACACCATTTTGCATAGGAAAGAGAGGAAAAGACACACATAGAAGAACCAGTAACTTAAACACACATGTTGAGAAGGATGGGTAGGACAGGTAAACAGAGGATCAGGCATTATCTAATCTCCAGGAACAAGCAGGAATGAGTCTTCACATATGGGTACGTCGGTACCGACGGAGCCTGTGCGGGAACGCTCCCCAGCTTCCCAAAAAGGAAAGCTTTTGGGTGCATCCCACAGCGCCTGCGTGCTGCCTTCCCGCTTTTCCTAACCAACTCTCCTCAGTTCTTCTTTGCCGCGGAGCCAACAGGTCGAGCCCTGTCACCGCTGAAGAAGTTCTTTATTTTATTTTATTTCTTTGGTCGCGTGTCTGCCTTCCCCGACTCGGACCGGTACCGCTGGTCTGTTCTTTCTTTCTTTAAAAAAAAAAAATCAATATTTTTTCCTCACTTGGTGTACTTTTCTTCTTAAGGCCTCAGGGCCCACAAGAAAATTTCCCTCATGGAAAAACCAACCTCCGGGTTCAAAAAATGCACTAAGTGTAGCGGTACTATTTCTGTTACAGATACCCATGAATGGTGTCTTAAATGTTTGGGTCCTGAACACTCCATTCCGGATTGTCCGTCCTGCTCCCTAAAGTCTAAACGGGGGTTACAGAACCGAGCAGCTAAGCTCCATGTCCTGTTTCCCGCTGAGGCACCGGCAGTAGCATCGACATCTTCCAGGTTTTCTTCTCCTGAAGGATCTCAGGTAACCAAACATAAACCTAGCAGGTCCTCGAAGGGTAGATCTCCCTCTAAGCATCGAGATGCCTCCGGGCTTGCCCTCGAGGATCCTGCACCAGCAAAACAACCCCGGCGGGAAGCTCCGGCTTCCAAAGCTGCTCCTATGGGGTTACAGGTTGACATCGATAGCACGGCCTCGACCGATCACCTGTTAGAATGCTCTGGGGTACCGGCACAATCTACCGGTACCGACCTCCAGGCATTCATGGCGTCGATGGATCAGAATGTTCTGTCCATGCAGCAGGCTATTTCAGCCTTCATTCAAGCTGTGACGCCGGCGGTACCGCAACGAGCTCCGTTGTCGGTATCAGCTCCGGTACCGGCACTAGCGCCGATGCCGGTACCGACGGCATCGACATCGACCAGGATACCGACTGCTGCTGTTCCTTGTCCAGGGCTACTTCTCGGTACCGATCCGGTACCGGGGATGCCCGATGTCGATACCGCTCGATACACGTATCGAGCGTTAGAAGAGCACCCTGACAGGCGATACTTCGATTCCTCTGATGATTCTGATACATCAGATGAGTCTCCTGAAGTATCCATAGCCCTTCCTGAGGAGACTTCTTCTCCAAAAAGAAGAATGTCTCCTCCAGAGGACTTGTCCTTTCAAGACTTCATAAGAGAAGTAGCTAAAGGACTCTCTATTTCAGTAACCTCTGAATCAGAGCCTAGAGCAAAAAAATTAGATATTTTAGGATACTCTAGGGCTCCTAAAGAGGCAGTCACCTTACCAATTCATGAGATTCTTCATGAACACATGATTGATTTATGGGAGACTCCTCTCACTCTCTCTCCTCATTCTCGCAGGTTGGACACTATGTATCGTGTCCCTCCTTGTCCTGGGTTCCAGAAAACTCAGCTTCCTCACCATTCCATTGTGGTGCAGTCAGCTATGAAGAGGATAAAGAGTACAAAGAGACACTCTTCTGCTCCTCCAGGAAGAGAATGCAGGACCTTGGATGCTTTTGGTAGGAAAATCTTCCAGACCAGTATGCTTATTGCCAGAATCAACTCATATAGCCTTCATATGGGTATGTTTCTGAAAGAAGTGGCAGAAAAGCTGCACACTTACCTCCCTTTTATTCCAGAAGATAACAGGGAAGAATTCTGCATGTGGCTTAAGCATACTCAGGACATCTCCAAGTTTTCAAACAGGGCAGCCTTTGACTCCTTTGAAGGTGCCAGTAGAGCTTCAGGCATTGCCATAGCTGCTCGCAGAATTGCTTGGCTCCAGGCTTCTGATTTAGAACCCTGGGTTCAAGATGGCTTAGAAAATCTGCCCTGTACAGGTGAAAATCTGTTTGGCAAAAAGTGGCAAATTAAAGCCACTCAAATGGATGCAGATAATTCTGTTCTGGATAGACTTTCAAGGTATACCTCCATTCCTGCCAAGAAAAAGACTTTTAAAAAGTCTTTTTTCAAAAAGGGCAAGTTTCCTTCCACTTCTGGCCAACAATCTTCTACAGGGTTTTTGACTTGATGCTAGAGAACTTAGCCTTTCTGGCTTTAACACAGCCAGAACCTCTCACCATTCCAGGAAGGTTAGCTCATTTTGCTCCCAGATGGGAGCAAATCACATCAGAGCAGTGGACCCTCTCCATCATAAGAGAGGGCTACAAACTTCATTTCTCACACCTTCCTCCCCACACCATGGTGAGACACTTCAATTCTCCCACATCTCTTCTCGACCTTTTAGGTCAGGAGATAACTACCCTTCTTGCCCAAGGGGCAATAGAAGAAGTTCCTCTTCTTCAACAAGGGTCAGCGTTCTACTCCCCCTATTTTCTCATTCCAAAGAAGACAGGGGGATACAGACCCATTCTAGATCTCAGAGAATTGAACAAATTTCTATGCAAGGAGAAGTTCAAGATGCTTTCTCTGGGCACTCTCCTTCCATACCTTCAAAGTCAGGATTGGCTTTGTTCTCTAGATCTCAAGGATGCATACACACATGTACTCATCCATCCAACTCACAGAAAATTCCTAAGTTTTCTTTTCCAGGGAAAACATTACCAATACAGAGTCCTTCGTTTTGGTCTGGCCTCTGCTCCGAGAGTGTTCACCAAATGCATGGCAATAGTTGCTGCATTTCTACGCACTCTGGGAATATTTGTCTTCCCATATCTGGACGACTGCCTCATCCGAGCTCCATCTCAATCAGAGGCCCAGATTTCCCTGGACCGCACAAGGCGCATTCTGCAGTATCTGGGACTGGTAGTAAACCTCCCAAAGTCCCAGCTCATCCCTACTCAGTCCCTGGAATTCATAGGGGCCTGGTTGGATACCACCACTGCAAGGGCCTACCTTCCTCAGGCCCGTTGCCAACGTCTAGTGCAGCTAGCCTCCCAGATTCAGTCAAAGAGCCACTTAACTGCCAGGGAAATGCTACAACTGCTAGGCCACATGGCTTCCACAGTACATGTGGTACCCTATGGTCGCCTACACATGAGAGCAGCTCAATGGACTTTGTCCACCCAGTGGACTCAAGCTTCAGGAGCTCTCTCAGACCAAATAGCAACCTCCAAACGTCTCTTTTGGTCTCTCCAATGGTGGATGTCCACTCAAAATCTGTTGCTGGGGTCCCCCTTCCAATAGTTGTTGCCCCAAGCAACCCTCACAACAGATGCCTCTCAAACAGGTTGGGGAGCTCATCTACAAGACCTCTCCACCCAAGGCACTTGGTCCCCACAGGAGACCTCTCTTCATATCAACCACTTGGAGCTTCGAGCAGTGTTTCTAGCTCTCAAGGTCTTTCATGCCCTCCTCGGCTACAAGACACTCCTTATTCATACGGACAATCAGGTAGCCATGTTTTACATAAACAAGCAAGGAGGAACTGGCTCTCTGTCGCTTTGCAACGAAGCTCTAAGATTATGGGCCTTCGCCAGAGAGCATCAAATCCATCTCCTGGCAGTATATCTCCCAGGAATCCAAAACTCTTGGGCAGACAGACTCAGTCGAGTTCTGCTTCCACACGAATGGTCCCTGCACATGGATCAGGTACTCAGAATCTTTCAAGAATGGGGAACCCCGGACATAGACCTCTTTGCAAGTCCGTGGAATGCCAAACTTCCCCGGTTCTGTTCCAGAATTCCGTGTCAGGGGGTTCAGGCCAAGGATGCCTTCCTCCTTCATTGGGGTCAGGGCTTCCTGTATGCCTTTCCACCCATTCCCTTGATTCCCAAGACTCTGTTCAAACTCCAGAGGGATCAAGGATCTATGATCCTCATAGCTCCACGTTGGCCACGCCAAGTGTGGTACCCTCTACTTCTGCATCTCTCCCAAGCCCCCTCCCTGGACTTGGGAGCTGCTCCAGACCTTCTGTCTCAAGAGGAAGGGACTTTGTGGCACCCAAACCCCAAGTCCCTTCACCTCAGAGCTTGGTTACTGAAGGCCTAGACCTTCAAAACTTGAATCTTTCTCAGCAGGTGAAGGATATCCTCCATGCTTCCAGGAAACCTTCCACCAGGCGTTCCTATGCTTTTAAGTGGAAAAGATTTTCTATTTGGTGTGCTGAAAAGGGTCTTGACCCTCTATCACTACCTTTAACTTCTTTGTTAGACTATCTCCTGCATCTCTCCAATGCAGGACTTAAAACAAATTCAGTAAGAGTCCATTTGAGTGCTATTGCAGCATCCCTTAAGCCCATCAATGGACAACCTATCTCCTCTCATCCTCTTATTTCAAGATTCATGAGAGGCCTAACTTTAACTAAACCTCCCATTAGGCCTCCTCCGGTGGCATGGGACTTAAATTTGGTTCTTGGTCAGCTTATGAAGCCACCTTTTGAACCCTTAGCCACTACCTCCTTGAAATTCCTTTCCTGGAAGGTTATTTTCCTCATTGCAGTCACTTCTGCTTGCCGCATCAGTGAACTGCAGGCCTTAGTGGCTAATCCACCTTATACAAGGTTCCATCATGACAAGGTAGTCCTTAGGACAAATCCACACTTTATGCCTAAAGTGGTCTCACCTTTTCATCTTAATCAGGAGGTATATCTACCTGTCTTTTTTCCAGCTCCTCATGCATCCAGTGCAGAGAGGAATCATCATACTCTGGATTGTAAAAGAGCTCTTTCTTTTTACTTACATAGGACACAGCAACATAGAAAGTCTTCCCAGCTTTTTGTTGCTTTTGATCCTTCTCATTTGGGACTTCCAGTCTCTAAGAGAACACTGTCCAATTGGATTGCTCAGTGTATTTCTTTCGCCTACCAGAGTAAGAACCTTTCTCTGGAGAGCCATGTCACAGCTCATAATGTGAGGGCCATGGCCACCTCTATGGCTCATCTAAATTCTGTGTCCATCGACCAGATCTGTCGAGCAGCCACCTGGGCCTCTGTTCATACCTTCACAGCCCATTACTGCTTGGACAAGGATTCCCGCCGGGATGCCTTGTTTGGTCAGACTGTCCCCAGACACCTGTTCCATTCTTAAACAACTCCTGCCCTCCTTCCCTGGATGGATGCCTGAGATCCATAGGAGGACGCAGACCCCTTTCAGGGTCTCATATCCTTGGGGATCTCCCAGGCATCTCAGCTAGGGAGTCCCCATATGTGAAGACTCATTCCTGCTTGTTCCTGGAGATAGCACAGTTACTTACCTGTAACAGGTGATCTCTGGGAACAGCAGGAATAAGTCTTCACAACCCACCCACCTCCCCTAGGAGTTGTATCTCTTTTCTATCTTTCCTTTCCTCTCTCTTTCTATTGTCTCAGCTTTAAACTCGAACTGAGGAGAGTTGGTTAGGAAAGGCGGGAAGGCAGCGCGCAGGCGCTGTGGGATGCTCCCAAAAGCTTTCCTTTTTGGGAAGCTGGGGAGCGTTTCCGCGCAGGCTCCGTCAGTACCGACGTACCCATATGTGAAGACTTATTCCTGCTGTTCCCAGAGATCACCTGTTACAGGTAAGTAACTGTGCTTTCCAGTGTTTTGCCAAACCCTCCTAACCCTATTTCCAAGGCCTATTCAAAGAGATTGGTCTTCCGAGTGATTTTAAGATCCCAAATGATAGGCTCCAAATGCACATTTGTAGGCAGGCTATTCCAGAGAGAAGGGACTATAATGGAAAAAACCGAGTGATAAGTAGCCTTATACTTTACTTTAGACATGGGAGAATAAGATGTCGATTTCTGTAAAGTGAGTGAAGACAATGGGTAGGAGACATGCTGGGATAGTATTTTGAGGAGCCTTATGAGAAGAATTTTGTGCCTGATCCGAGAGGAGACTGGGAACCAATAAGAAGAGATCAAACCTTCTGGCATGAGAAAGAATATGTACTTTTATATTCTGTACTGATTGTAGCCATTTCATTTCATATTGAGGTAACCCTAGATAGATGATATTACAGTAGTCTAATTGTGAAATAACTGTGCACAAGTAGGACAGTGGTTTGGGCCAGCAAGTGAAGGATCGAGCGGATTGCATGAAGACTACGCAGAACTTAAGGACATAAGATATTTATTTATTTATTTATTTGGTTACATTTTTATACCGCTTCTTCCAGCGATCAATAGCGGTTTACATTATAACTTGAGCACAGCAAAGCAACAGTTACATATAACAGGTTTACAGTTATATACATATAACAGGTTTAGAATTATATACATTTAACAGGATTAATAATTATATGCATGTTTATAACTGTTTTAAAACTATATACATTGCATTGGTTGCCGTAGGGGCAAACTTGATCTATTTACAGTGTCATGCGAGGTTAGTTTTGGTCTGATGAGTGTTGTGTATTTGTATAGGTGTTTGAAGGATGCCATTTGGTGACAGATCATTGTTTTTAATGTGCTAGTTATGGGATGGGTGGGGGGCTGATTGATTAAGTTGTATTGTAGTAATCTCCAGGAACAAGCAGGAATGTAGTCTTCACATATGGGTATCGGTACCGACGGAGCCCGCATGGGAATGCTCCCCAGTGTCCAATAGGAATGCTTTTGGGAGCATCCCACAGTGCATGCGTGCTGCCTTCCCACCTCTGTACCTCTCTCACTTCAGTTTTTCGTTTTCCGCAGAAAATTTCCTTTTTATTCTTTGTTTTTTGTGGTCGCGTCTGCCTTCATTCAACGCCTACCAGTACCGCCGGTTCTTCTTCTTCTTTCTTTTAAAAAAAAAACAACTTGTATTTTTTGGTGCTAGGCGCCATTTTGGGCACTAGGCCCACTTTTCTTCAGGCATGGAGAAATCAGCTAGTGCTTTCAAAAAATGCTCAAAATGTGGCGGTACCATTTCCGTCACCGACACCCGTGATTGGTGTCTAAAATGTTTAGGTCCTGAAAATTGTCCAACGGAGTGTCTCTCCAGTATAATGATGACCAAAAGGGGCCTGCAGAATAGAGCTGCAAAACTCGGTACCCTTTTTGCCGCGGATACGATGTCACTTGCATCAACGTCTTCCAGGGCTTCATCTTCCTCCCGTGGATCTCAGGTAACTAAACTTAAGTCTTCTAAGACTGGCCAGTCCTCGAAGGGTAAATCTCCTTCAAAGTATTGAGATGCCACTGGCGTTGCCCTCGAGGATAGTTCACCAGCAAAACAGCCCCGGTGGGCGTCTTCAGGCTTCAAAGCATTAACGGGGCTCCAGGATGTTCCAGAGGCTTCCACCTCTGCAGAACTACTGGTGCCATGTTCTGGGGTCGTAGCCGCTTCTACCGGTACTGACACCCAGACATCGGCAGGAGCAATGGATAAAAGAATCCTCGCTATTGAACGCAGTCTAGCATCCCTCTTAGAGGCTTCGGTACCGCTAAGACCGCTACAGACAGTTCAACAGGTATCGGTACCAACATCGGTACTGGTACCGACAGCACCTGCTTCGACAGGATTGCTTCCCCCCATGCCGAGCCTTGAATCTATCTGGGGTATCGGTGATCAGGAACCGAGACGTTTCAATACTGATTTCAAGTGGTACCGATACCATGCGTTACGGGAGCACCCGGTATAGAATGCCTTTGAGTCTTCTGATTCCGATGACTCTGATGATTCTACTGGTACCAGAGTGAACCTACTAGAGGATTCAACTCCTTCTCCTCAACGCAGGATGTGTCCTCCAGAAGATATGTCTTTCCAGGATTTCATACGTGATTTAGCAAAGGGTCTTGCAATCATTGTGATTCCAGAAAAGGAACCTAGGGCAGAAGAATTAAGAATTCTACAATACCCCATGGCTCCCAAGGAGACAGCTATGCTTCCCATTCACAAGATCTTGCATGATCTGATGTTGAGAATGTGGGAAACTCCTTTAATGATATCTTCACATTCCCAATGCCTTGACACTATGTACCGAGTGCCAAGTTGTCCTGGTTTTCAAAAAACTAAGTTACCACACCATTCAGTGGTAGCGGAATCGGCCGTGCGAAGAATCAAGAGTGCTAAAACACATTCTTCTAATCCTCCAGGCCGGGAATCCAGGACACTCGATGCCTTTGGGTGTCGATGCTTTCAATCCTCCATGCTATCAGCCAGGATCAGTTCCTACATTCTTTATATGGGAATGTTCCTGGAAGAAGTCACAAAAGACTTAGAGCTCATTAGCCCTTGTCTCTGAGGAAAAAAGAGCAGACTACCTTATTCTGGTCAAGCACGCCCAGAATGTCTCTAAATTTATGAACCATGCTACCTTTGATTGCTTTGAATGTATTAGCAGAACCTCTGCTATATCCATAGGAGTATGTCATATTGCTTGGCTTCAAGCATCAGACTTAGAACAGTGAGTGCAAGAAAAGCTGGGAAACATTCCTTGTACAGGAGAAAATCTCTTTGGCAAGGACTGGCAGGACAAGGCTAATCAGCTTGAATCTGAACATACTACCTTGAACAGACTATCAAAGTCTACAGCCAACCCAGCAAAGAAGAAAACATTCAAAAAACCCTTTTTCAGCAAGAAAAAGAAGCTTTACCCATCTTACACCCATCAAAGCCACTGTCCACTTCATGTTCCCCAGAAGGGGCAACAACAGAACAGACAGCAAAGAAAGCCGCAAGCTCAAAGAGCTCAACCGGCCCAACAGACTCAGCCCCCTCAGGGTCTTTGACTCCTACCTAGAGAACTTAGTCATTCTGCCCCTGAAAGGTCCAAAACCCTTAACCATTCCAAGAAGACTATACTTTTTTGCCAAAAGATGGCAACAAATAACATCAGAAAATTGGACTCTGTCCATTGTACGACTGGGGTACAAGCTTCATTTTCTCAACTTGCCCCTACCTACAATAATAAAACAGTTCAATTCTCAGGCCCCTGCCACCAAACCTTTGTGGCAGGATGTCACATCGCACAAGGAGCAATCGAAGAAGTACCCATACCACAACAGGGGACGGGGTTTTACTCCCCCTATTTTCTTATTCCAAAGAAGACAGGGGGACACAGGCCTATACTAGACCTCAGAGAATTAAACAAGTATTTGTTCCAAGAAAAGTTCAAAATGATCTCCCTCGGGGGGAGGAGCTGTATTCCTAAGATGGCTGCGGAGTGTTTCCACAGTTTGAATGCCTAAACGGAAAGGGAAGTTGCGGGCTGCTCCCTCTGAGCCCCGACAGCCCACTTCGGGTCCTATGGACCGTTTCGTTTATTTACCTGAGGAAAAGAAGCAGGGGATTCGAGCCGGCTTGGTTTCGCCTGGTGGTGAGGTTCGGGCGCTTCTGTCGGATTCAGAGACTTCTCTCTCCCCAGCACAGAGAACTCCGCCGCCGCGCCCAGCTGCGTCGGACCCCGGTTCAGCTACGGCAGCTTCGGTGTCTTCCGGGAACGGCACCCGAGTGCGGAGAGGGTGTCAGCTGTTCGTGTGGTTCCTCTGACCCCCGGTGATTCTGGGGAGGCTTCGGGTGAGAATAGAGCGGCGGCTCTTCAGTCGACACTTTCAATGTGTGAGGAAGGATCCTCTGTGCTTGTTTCGACGCCTGTCTCGTTGAGTTCTCCTCTTCTCCTTCGTCCTAAGGTTTTTACTCTGGAATCCATATGGGACGCTATTGCCACTTTATCTTCAGCGATTATCACACAAACTATGACTTTGGCCTCTCATGTTCATGAAAATGATGTTGCTATCCAGAGGAATGCTGCTAATATCGACAGTGTTATGTCTGTTAATGATCAATTGAAGAGTCAGACTAATAATCTGGGATCCCAGCTAGATAATCTTTCTACTGTTTCTTCAGCTTTGTTGAAAGATCAGGGGATAATTAAGTATAAGCTGGAAGTGTTGGAAAACGCTTCCAGGGCTGCAAATCTGCGTGTTTTGAATTTCCCACGTGTGTCTGGTGTTACTGCATTAGATATGTTTAAAAGATATATGCTGGAAGTCTTAAAAATCCCTGAGGGCTTAATTCCCCCTTTGGCTAAAGTATATTATCTCCCAATAGCTAAGAAAAATGCTGAGAACCCAGTAGTTGTATCCGAAGTTAATTTTGAAGCTCTAGATATTTCTGGTATGATTTCTGATGTTGAGGGGGAAAATTGTATGGCTTCTACATTGTTAGTTCAGTGCGCTTTAATCTCAGATAAAGATTGGCTTTTGAAGCTGTTTTTCAAAAAACGTTTAGAATCCTTTATGGGTTTTATTATTTCAATGTTCCCGGATTTGACTAAAGAAACCCAGAAGCGGAGGAAACAGTTCCTCTTATATAAGGCAGGTGTGACTCAGTTGGGGGGATCCTTTTTTCTTAGGTTTCCGTGTCGATGTTTGGTAATAATTAAGAATGTTAAATATGTTTTTTCAGATCCAAATGATCTTAATACCTTCATCAATGCTAGAATTTCAACAGCCGTGTCGCCAGAATGATAATGTCAACTGTAGTATGTTCTCTTAAAAATAGTAGTACTTGGGTCCTCCGTGCCTCTTGGAGTATCTATTAATTACTTTATCCTATACATTTACTTCCAAAATACCTCTGTTGGAAGTATTTTTCTTTGCTCTTTCCCCCACCATGTGGACTACTTGGAGTAATGTTTGAATTGTTATTCTTATATTATGTTGGTGAGACTATGGTTTTGTTGACATGTACTCTATTTTCTGGCAAGGAATTGTTAAGTTTCTTGGTTTTTTTTGGAAAATTGCATAAATAAATAATAAAAAAAAACAAAATGATCTCCCTCGGGACACTTCTACCATACCTTCAAAGTCAGGACTGGCTATGTTCTCTAGATCTAAGAGATGCGTACATGCATATTCTCATCCACTCAGATCATAGGAAGTTCCTTTGATTCCTAGTCCAAGGAAGATTCTTTCAGTACAGAGTTCTTCCTTTCGGACTGGCCTCTGCCCCAAGTCTCTTCACAAAATGCATGGCAGTGGTAGCAGCATTTATGAGGACTCTGGGAATATTTGTCTTCCCTTACTTAGACGATTGGCTCATTCGAGCATTGACAGCTCTAGAGGCAAGCTTCGCTCTTTCTCAAGCAATGAGAATTCTTCAATACTTGGGACTGGTCATAAACCTCCCAAAATCTCATCTCACCCTCTCTCAATCTCTCAAATTCATAGGGGCTCATCTAGACACACGACAGTCAAGGGCTTTCCTGCCACAGCCACGCTGTCTATGAATAATACAACTGGCATCTCAAGCATCTATGAAGGTGTTCCTTACTGCTCGAGAGATGCTTCAACTTCTGGAACACATGGCATCCACTGTACATGTGGTTCCCTATGCTCGCCTCCACATGCGAACAGCCCAGTGGACCCTATCTTCTCAATAGTCACAGGCCTCGGGTCAGTTAATGGACAAAATCAGAAACACCACACGTCTGATTTCATCCCTGCAATGGTGGCAATCTCTAGAAAACCTCCTTGTAGGCTCTCCTTTCCAGCAGCCTCTATATCAGGCCACCCTAACAACAGAAGCGTCCAAGATGGGTTGGAGGGCCCACTTGCACGATCTCTCCACTCAGGGTGTTTGGACCTCACAGGAGGTTTCCCTTCACATAAACCTCCTAGAGCTGAGAGCCATTTTCAATGCTATTCAAGTCTTTCAGGCCCATCTCAGCAACAAAACAGTTCTGATCCAAACCAAAATCAGGTAGTTATGTTCTTTGTGAACAACAAGGCAGAACAGGCTCTCTGTCGCTATGCAACGAAGCTTTGCGACTATGTGCCCTCGCCAGAGAGTTGCAAATTCACCTGTTTGCGGTATACCTTCCGGGCACTCAAAACTTATGGACAGACAGACTCAGTCGAATACTGCTGCCTCACAAGTGGTCTCTCCACTCAGTTGCTGTTCAGCAGAGCTAGAGTGCAGACCTCTCCCAGAGAAGCTCCTGCTAGGGGGCGGGGCTTAGCAACTACCTGAGCCTGGATGTCGGGTCCTGGGCCACCTCCAGTAGGAGAGGCCCAGGCCCAGAGGCCTACCAAGCCTGGTGGGCTTCCTTCTCTGAACTCGGATGGAGGAACCAGCAGCCTGGAACAGCCGGCGCCCCGGGTGGGGGACCCCCCAGGTAGGACTGTGCCTGGCCAGGGAGGAGGGACCCACAGGTATGGAGGTTTGGGCCCGCTACCCCAGGGAGGAGGCCCCTGTCTCCTCCCCAGGCAGGGTGTGGAGGCTGGGTGGCAGCAGGGAGAGGCCCTGGGGAGACCCTGGAGGACCGTGCAGTATAGCACTGGAGGAGGCGGGTTCCCCCCTCCGCCTCGGGTCCTGGAGGAGGCCTCTACCTCCTCCAGTGAGGATGAGGACGGAGGGTCGGGCCTGCCATCCTTCCAGCAGCCAGCTAGGGCCCCAGACGAGGTCGTGGCGGCGGTGCGGCGGCTCCGGGGTCTCCAGGAGGAGGCGGCCCAGCTGCAAGCCCAGCTCTCCCACCTGGAGAGCCTGCAGGCCACCGTTCCTGGGGAGGAATGGGTGGCCTATAAAACCTATAAGAAGGGGGTGAAGCGGGCCCTGAGAGACAGGTATATACAGCTTATGTCTTTAAAAACCCAGGGTTGTGGGTCCCTCACAGAAATTTATCAACAGTATGATCGTTGGGCAGCCTTAGGTGCAGTTCAGGGGGGGCCCCCGGGGGTGGGACGGCCGGTGGATCCCAGAAGGTTTTGTTACCCACCCTTGCCTGCCCTGGGTAAAGTGGAGAAAGGGTTATCATCATTGGCAGTGGTGCATAATGTTCCAGACCCCAGAGTTCCTTACCTGTCGGCTACTGTGGAAGATGGATCGACGGATGAGGCATCGGTGGCTATGGTGGCATGTCCTGCTGTTCCTTCAGTGTGTTCTCTGAGGTCCGCTGCCCCCGGGGCGGTTGGGGGAGGGGCACTGGCCCAGCGTACTGCACAGGATCCCACAACCGATGTTGCATCCCTATATCAGGAGGAAGGGCTGGTGGATGAAAACCGAAGCCAGAAACCGGTTCCCGAGGCTCTGTCTCTGTCCATTCCGGCACTCCCTGGGTCTGTGGCAGCTGAACAGAGTGTCCAAGATGGCCGCCGGAGTCCCCGCAGGTGTCTTGGTGTAGCTGATGAAGTTCCTGTACAGGAAGTGCGGTTGGCAGGGCTTTCCCCGGCTCCTTTGCAACCCCAAGATGGCCGCCGTCGGGATGATTACATCATTTCCGGGTCTTCCAGGAAGTCTGCAAGTCACTATGGGTCTGCTGCTCTTCTGATGCCGGCTCTTTGCAGTGATGCTGTGGAGGATTTATTGTTGCTTTCCCAGCGAGGTTTGGTGTCCGATGGTCCTCGGGGGGCTGGCTCTTCTTCGGCAGCAGTTAAAGTCCCGGTGCAGGGTTTTGATAGGGGGATGGCTGGCAGACAGGATTCCCCTGTTTTGGCTGCCCTTCCGGCCCCCAGAAAGCTACAGGGTGCTCGCTCTGCGTCTTCTGCGGTGGCTGGCTGGGGCCGGAAGGGTGCTGGAAGGGGGAAGGAGCAGGATGGGGGCTGCTCTTTCTTTTCTGCGGCCCCCGGAGGGGGTCAGGGAGGGAAGAGTATTGGTCAGCTGTCTCTGCAATCTGGGACCGCGGAGCGGGCTGTGCAGCTGCCTGTCTTGTCTGTTGCTGTGGCCGAGGGAAGCCTGGCTCGCAGGGGGACGTCCGCCCTTGCTGCTGGAGCCCTGGCTGCCGGTCACGAGGTTCTGGTCCCCTGTGCCACGTCTGGCACCGACAATAAGGTAGGACCTGGGAGGGACGGGGGGCAGGGGGGTGGAGGTTTGGGGGACGTTATTGTTGGGGGCTCTGCCCTGCTGTCTCGGGTAGGTCCTGCCTTATTGCCGGTAGCTGTACAGGGGGTAGCGGACAGTGGGTCGGTGGAGGGTCTGGTGGAGGGAAAGGGGGAGCGGATGACTGGTCTAATAGTGGGGAAGGAGGTAGCGGTTGGTCCTAATCGGGGGAAGGGTCCGTTCTCAGTGGGGTTAGGGGATGGGGTGGTCCCCCTGGATCCCGGGAATGGAGGGGAGCGGGGTCCATCCCCGGTAGTGGTGGCCGAGACCAGGAGCCTTGCGCTGGGTCGGGAACACGGGACGGAGGTTTGGGGGGGCTTTCTGGTCCCCTGGGTGTTACCGAGAACCAGGTCCGTGATGCCCTTCAATTAGCTTTGGAGACCCCGACAGGCCCTCCAGGGGCCTTTGCTGCCTTTCGGCAGCCGGAGGTGGCAGCAGGGGGTGATCCGGGGGTTCTCGGTGGCACCCAGGGATCCGGAAGGGATAGCATCCCTGATTCTGTGTTTGCGGAGCTGACCTTGCCCAGTCCTCAGGTCGCCCCATGTGAGGCGGTTGCGGATCCTGCAGACCAGCAGCAGGGTCCCCCGCAGGTGGATGCAGGAGAAGACCAAGGAGGGCAGGGGCTGGGAGCTGGGGGGTCGGTTCCCCCCCCCCGTACCTTTGCGGAGGCTCTGAGGGGGTCGGGCACCACTCCGGGGACGTCAGGTGGGGCTGGGGGGAGGGGGGGGTTCCCAGGGGAATGGTCCTGTAGGAGGGGGAGGAGGTGGGGGAGGGTTCCGAGGGGTAGGGGGTGAGGTCCGACGGCGCAACGTGGCGCAGATCCGGTGGGCTGGGGAGGGGCCCCCTCCAGCCAGGGAACAGGTCTTGAGGATGGTCCTTGGGCTGGGGTTTCTCCCGGGAGATCTCTACGCCTTTATCCACATGAACAACACCATTGAATATGATGTTAGTTTCATGCTGAGACGGGGGCTGGAGATTTTCTGGGACCGATACCAGCAGCAGAGGGGGCAGGGAGGGTGGGCTGACTTTCGTGTTGTGCCTATCTCTCGCCAGGGGACGGTACCTGTGACCATCCTATCCCGGAATGAGTCGCTCCCAGGGCAGGACATCCAGTTTTGGTTGTCGCGCCATGCGGTGCTCCTCGCACCCCTGGTTAAGGGCGCTGGGCCCCTAGGGGTGTGGGACGGGTCGTGGAAAGGTAAGATCCATTTGCGTGAGGTGGGAAACGTGGTGCAGCACGTGCCCTCGGCCGGTTTCCTCGGTCGGGATCGCATCTTGTGCTATTACCCCGGGCAACCCCGTGAGTGTCACCGCTGTGGCTCATTCCGCCATTTGAGCATGAACTGTCCCGAGCAGGTCTGCACCCATTGTGGTGGACGGGGTCATGCCTCGGCCGGGTGTTTGCTTATCCGGTGTAACCTTTGCGGGGAGTTGGGCCACCCCTTTGCCCGCTGCCCCTCCGCATCACACAATGGACCGGGGGGGGATGCTGTCGCCCCACCTCGGGCTCCTGTGCGGGAGGAGGTTGTGGAGGACCCTCTCCCTCAGGAGGAGCCAGGGGGCCTTAGGGTGGAGGAGTCCATTGAACCGAGGGAGCCACCAGGGGGAGGGGATTTGGGTAGGAGGGAGGAGAGGGTTGATGTGGTGGAGGTTGATGTGTCACGACAGGATAGTGGGTTGCGGGTGGTGCCACCTCAGGAATGGACCACGGTCCCTTCCAAGGGTGGCAAGTCCAAGAGGAAGAAGCGGGAGACCTCCCCATTGTTGGAAGTAGAGCCCGTGTTGGACGTCAACCGTTTCGTCTTCTTGGCTACTGATGCGGCTGAGGTGGATGAGGGCATGCCTGTGGAGGCAGGGCTTCCTGTGCGGCGCTCGGAGCGGTTAGCGGCGGGGGCGGCCCCTCTTCCTCAGCGGCGACCTTTGAAAGTTTCGAAGGCGCGCCGCGGTCAGGGTCCTCCGGTCAAGGTGGATTCTGGCGCCCGACGGGTGAGGGAGGCCGAGTCTTTGCCCCCGCAGTTGGGTACTGGGCCTTCGCAGGAGCCCCCTGCTGACCCGGCCATCCCGGCCTCCCCCGCGGGGGTGGGCACTGGTCCGTTGTCTCAGTCTTTGTCCAGGGAGGGGGGGGAGGCACCGGTGGTGGACCCCATGGAGGAGATCATTCCTCCGACCCCTGACCTGTCCGTGCCCCCTCGCCCCATGGGAACTGGGTTAGCCCCTGCGACAGCTTTGCCTGGTGGTCTCAGGGACACCAGCACCTCGTGGGGGGACAGGGTCGAGCAGGAGGAGGAGGAGATCCTCGAGGTGGTCAACGTGGACCGTGAGGAGTTGCTCCAGCTCACGGGCTTGTCCTGCAAGCGGGATTCCGGGGATCCCGGGTATGGTGAGAAGAGGAGGAAAGGGTCACTGCACACGAACTAGGCATGGCGTGCACTCCTGCGTTCTCGTGCGCCACCATCAACGTGGCCAGCATTTTCTCGGACCAGGCGCGGGCTACGGCCTATGATTTTCTTTCCACGAGTGGGCTGGATGTCATCTTCTTGCAGGAGACCAGGCTCACCTCGCTCGCTAGCCTTCATCGGGCGAAGCGGGAGTGGAGGTGGGGCCCTTCGTACTGGTCGCTTGCGGCACAGCCCTACGCAGGAGTGGCGGTTTTGTTCACGTCTAACCGATTTCAGGTGCAGTACGTGTGGGAACTGGAGCAGGGCCGGTGTTTGCTCTTAGACGGCTACTGCGGGCCTCATCGGTTTCGTTTCGTGGTGGTCTACGGCCCCCAGTCTAAGTTGGCGCGGAAGACCCTGTTTGGGGTCATCCGCCCCTACTTACACACCTCCCGTTTGGTGGTCCTTGCCGGGGATTTCAACACCACCACCTTTTTGCAGGACCGAGGGGGGGATCGTTGCCCACCCAGTTACGAGGGCCTCTTTTTGGCCGAGATGACCCGGACGGCTGACCTGGTGGATGTTTTCCACCGGGCCTTCACTAGGTCGCCGGGGTTCACCTACTATCATGGGACCTGCAGGAGTCGTATCGATCGGATATATGTGAGTGCCCGGGTGGAGTGTTCCCCTCCGCAGTTGCAGGCGGTTGACTTTTCGGACCACCGCGTCCTCTCCGTGTCCTTCCTGGCTAACCACGAGGAGCTCAGCAGGGGTCCTGGCCTGTGGCGACTGAATGTGCAGTTGTTGGCAACATCAGAGGTGGTCCAGGAGTTCTTGGCCTTTCTCGCAGACCAGGAGACCCTGTTGGGTGTTTTTCCTTCCCGTGGCGCCTGGTGGGACGAGGTGAAGACGCGTGCCCGCCAACTCTTCCGTTCCCGGGGTACCTCCATGGCTCGATCCCGCTACCTCACTTACACTGTCCTCCGGAGGTCGCTGGATCGTTTGGTATCCCGAGGGGCAGCGCGGGAGGAGGTGGAAGAGGTGCGAGTCCAGCTCCGTGGCCTGCTTTACGATCGCCATGCCTCCCTATGCTTCGAGGGGGCGGCCGGTGGGGTCGCTGCTCCAGACCCCTTCCTAACTTGCAGGGAGAGGGTTCGGCGTCGGGAGGTCATGGCCCTGCGGGGCGAGGACGGTACCATTCATACCTCCCAGGAGGACCTTTTGCGAATGGTGGGTGAATACTTCTCGGACCTGTTTGGGGATCGCCCCGTGGACCTCACCCATATCCGAGAGTACTTGGGCCTTCCCCCGGTGTATTCGGCTGTGGTCCAGGCACAGGTTGATGCACTCGCTGCTCCGATTCAGCAGGTGGAGGTGGAGAGGGCGATTCGTGCCATGCCGTTGGGGAAGGTGCCTGGGCGCGATGGGCTCCCTGTGGAGTTCTATCGCACTTTCATCGCCCAGCTGGCCCCCTTCCTGACCTCCCTGTTTCAGGAGATCATGGATACGGGGTTTCTCCCGCGGTCATTTCGCGAGTCTGTCCTGCTGCTGCTCTCCAAGGGGAAGGACGATAGCTCCTTGGACTTTTGGCGGCCGCTCTCTCTTCTGAACGCGGACCGGAAGATTCTGGCCAAGTGTTTGGCCAACCGACTGGTGGAGTTGTCGGGCGTTTTGCTGTCCCCTTCCCAGTATTGTTCCGTTCGGGGGAGAGGGGTTCTGGACGCTGTCGCCACAGTCCGGGAGGTGGTGGAGAGAGGCCGGTTGCTCCAACGGGACCATTGGTTGGTCTCCTTGGACCAGTCCAAAGCCTTCGATCGAGTCAGTCACCGGTACCTGTGGGTGGTGCTCCAGCACTTCGGCCTCCCCGCAGGTTTCCTCTTCGTCGTGCAGGCGCTGTACCGAGGGGGGGTGAGCTTCCCGTTTATTAACGGGTGGCTCGGACGGCCGTTTGGTGTCGCCTCGGGGGTGCGGCAGGGGTGCCCTTTGAGCCCCTTGCTGTATGTCTTCTCCCTCGACCCCTTCCTCCGGAGATTGTCCTCAGGTGGGTTGCGGGGCCTGGAGGCGCCGGGTGCGCCCCCGGTGTCCGTTGTTGCCTACGCTGATGACATCTCAGTTTACGTGGACGGCACTGAGGGGGTAGAGGCCCTGCGGGAGGCCGTGGAGGAGTACTCGGAGGTAGCCCACTCTGTTGTCAACCACAGCAAGTGCCAGACGCTGTGGTTGGGCCCCTCGGAGGCCTCCCCGCCTTCCTGCGCCCCCTTTCCTCCTCCCGTGGGGGAGGTCCGCGTTTTGGGCCTCGTCTTCGGGTCGGAGGACTGTGCGGAGTCCAATTGGGACCGTTGTCTCGAGACTGCACGGTGGAGGGTGCTGCGGTGGAGGGGGTGGAGGTGTACGTACGAGGAGAAGATCAAACTCCTCGGGATGTTTCTGCTTCCTCTCTTTCTGCACGTAGCCACGGTTTTCGTCCTTCCGTTGTCCCGTCAGGCGTCTGTCTGTGCCGTCTTTTTCTGTTTTCTGTGGGGTAACCGCTTGAACCCTGTCCAGCGCAACATCGTCTGCCTGGATCGGGCAGAGGGTGGTTTGGGTATGTTGCACCCCCTTGTTTTCCTGTCAGTCTTGTCTATGGCGTTTCACTTAGGTAGGATGAGGGAAGGGGGTGGGGTTTGGTGGGTGGCCTCCTATCGGGAATGGTTCTCCCGCTTCTGGGAGCAGTGGGAGGGGGCGTCCTCGGTCCCACGTGTGCGTCGGAGCGTGGAACAGGCCCCATCGTACGTATTTGCGATGGTGGGGCTCATTCGGCGGTGGGGGGTGACCGACCCGCTCGCCCAGTCCTTGGGGCGGAAAGGATTATACCGGATGGTACTCACCTCTCACTTTCAACCACGGTGGGCCCTGCAGGACTGTCCGGCGGATGTGATGCAGCGGGGCCTTCGGCTGTTGAACTCCCCTCGGCTACCGAAGAAGGTTCGGGATGTGGCCTGGTTGTCTTTCCACGGGCGTTTGTACGTGAGGGACAACCTCAAGTACAGGTCACAGGCCGAGCGGGTCTGTCCGAGGGCCGGGTGTGAAGGGCAGATGGAGACCATGGACCATTTCCTCCGGCAGTGCCCCTTTAACGTGGAGGCCTGCCGGTTGGTGTCCGCTGCTCTTCACCTGCGCGACCTTTCCCTCCTCACGTATGCGGAGTGGGTGTACGGGGCCTGGTCCTTTCCTCTAAGGCAGGACTCCGGGACCCTCTACCTCGTCACGGCCGTAGTGCGCTACCACCTGTGGCAAGCGCGCTGTCATGTCTCGACCCGGGGGTTGGTCCTGCCCCTCGACGAGGTGGTGCGGGACATTCTGGAGGAAGTGTCCAGCATGGCGCAACGCGAAAGGCGGGTGGTGGAGGCCCATCGTTGGGAGCGTCTGTGGCGTCACCTCACCCTCCGCCCCCCGTGAGGGGGAGGGGTTCCCTGGGGTTCTCATCCCTGTAGGGCTTTGGGGTTGGTTTGTTTCCCTGGGGGGGGGTGTGACAGGAGGGGGAGGGTTCCCTTCCCTGGGGTTTTTGTTTATGGGTAGGTTTTTTGGGGTTGTTTTTCTCCCGGAGGGGGGGGGGGGGTGAGCTGGTGCTGTTGCAGGGGTTGGACCACTTGTCCGCTCTCCCTTTTTCCTTAGGGGTGGCTGTCCCAATTGTTTTTGTGTTTTTGTCTGTTCTTTTTGTGTCCTGGGCATCCCGCTCCGCTGACTGGATTGCAGGGCAGCACAGGGGTTTTGTTTATCTTGTTATTTAGCTTTTGCTTTGTATAATTAGTTATGTTTTGTTTTGGTGGGATTCTGTTGGGGCCGGGCACACGGGGCCCTTAGGTTTGGGTTGGGGGGGGGGGGGCGGGGAGGTTTGCTTTTGCTGTGTTTGTTTTTGTGGGATGGATGGGGAGGGGGCGGGGATCGGGGTGGAGGGAGAGGGGGGCTGCTGCTCCCTCTGCAGGGGAGGGGATGGGGACAGGGGATGTTGTATTTGGGGGGGTTTGGGGGGGGGGCTCCGGCAATCCCCACCAACGGACAGTGCGGACAATGTGGACTGGTGGGGGTTGTTGTGAGGGGGAGGGGCTTTTGCGATGCAACATGGACACTGTTTGGACTATTCTGGGGTGTTGCTGCAGGGGGGGGGGTCGGGTCCGGCATGGACATTGGACTGAAGGGGGGGGGGGACATGGACCTTGTCATGGACTAATGCGGATTGTTGTTGGGGGGAGGGGCACGTGTGTTGGGTGCGGTGTGTGGTGGTGGGTTTGGGGAGGTGGGTTACGGGGGGTGTGATTCTTGTTGTGCATTATGTCGGGGGGTGGGGTTTTGGGGGGGTGTGGGACTTGGTTGGGGTGATTGTTTTTGCTTTTTGTCTGTTTTTCTGTTGCTTGTCACAATAAACAAAATCTCCACTCATACCAGCTTACTCGAGTATTTCAAATCTGGGGAACACCAGATATAGACCTCTTTGCAAGTCGACAGAATGCCAAACTTCCCCGATTCTGTTCCAGAATCCCGGCTCACAACTGTCAGGCAAGAGATGCTTTCCTACTCCACTGGGGTCAGGACTTCCTCTATGCCTTCCCACCCATTCCCCTCATTCCCAAAACTTTATTCAAACTTCAGAGAGACAGAGGTCGTATGATACTCATAGCTCCACGTTGGCCACGACAAACATGGTATCCTCTTCTTCTGCGTCTTTCTCAAACCACTCCTCTGGATTTGGGGAATGCTCCAGACCTTCTGTCTCAGGAGGACGGATGCTTACTGCATCCCAATCCCCAGTCCCTACATCTCAGGACCTGGTTACTGAAAGCCTAGAATTCCAGGATATTCACCTTTCTCAACAAGTAAAGGATATCCTTCTAGCTTCCAGAAAACCTTCCACAAGATGTTCCTACGTTTTTAAGTGGAAAAGGTTCTCTGTCTGGTGTTCACAAAAGGGACTTAACCCCCTTTTGGTACCTGTAGAGTCGCTACTAGAGTATCTCCTCCAATTATCAACTTCTGGTCTAAAGACCAATTCAGTGAGAGTCCATC
The DNA here is from genome assembly GCA_033557465.1 of Ichthyophis bannanicus. Classification (NCBI taxonomy): domain Eukaryota; kingdom Metazoa; phylum Chordata; class Amphibia; order Gymnophiona; family Ichthyophiidae; genus Ichthyophis; species Ichthyophis bannanicus. The sequence continues at coordinate 344,470,995 of CM066033.1, read as the reverse complement.
TTAGTGCTATTGCTGCTTTTCATAGACCTTTCAATGGACAACCTATTTCCTCTCATCCACTTGTATCAAGATTTATGAGAGGCCTGCTCTTAACAAAACTTCGCCAGATCTATACGTTCCAAATGGCCTGCAGCTATTGATCTGATAACAGCACATAACCTTGACATACTGCTGATAACGGAGACATGGCTAACCGACAATGACAACGTCCTCATCAACCAGATGATTCCACCAGAATTTTCCATCTACGCCTGCCACAGATCTAACCAGAGAGGTGGTGGCACACTCATTCTCGCCAAATCGGTCCTCCAATTCAAACTGAGCAATACCACCAGCACACCACACCTTGATGCTCTTTCCATATCTAATAGGAGCTGTACGATCAATCTACTCTATCGAGCTCCGTCACCCTCCCCAGAGGACCTTCCATCAATAATCAACATTGCATGTAACTCTCCTAACCCACAAGCCCCTAACTGGCTAGTGGGTGATTTTAACCTACCCTCGTTACAAACCTCACACTCCTCAGCATTCATTGAAGCCATGTGCCAATTAGGATATGAACAACTTATTGACGCTCCCACCCATATCAAAGGAAGCACATTGGATTTAACTTTCGCTCCTCAAGCTGTACTCAACACATCTCAGAAGCTCCTGATCTCCATAACCCCTGCACCCTGGTCTGATCACAACTTACTCCTCTTTTACATCCCTACTGAACACCGCACCACCGACAGCAACAAAGCAGGTCGCCCCCCAAGTGCCCTTGAAACACGCTTCCGTCCTTTCAATAAGATCGAAGCCTTGGAGAAAATCCTACCTGCCCTCCACAAGGACTTACCTTCTCAAGATGACCTAGTAGCCAACTGGGACAGCACATTGAAAGCCACTGCCTGCATCCCTGCTACTAATAGGATCAAGACCAAGGGCAAACATAAACCATGGTTCTCCTCTGATCTACAAGAATCTCTCCTCCACCTGCGCAGACTTGAGAGACGCTGGCGTTCCTCCCGGTCTCCTGATGCACTCTGCTCATACAATTCATACTTACAAACCCACCGGAGGACGACAATGGAGAGAAGAAAGAAATACCACTCGGAAATACTAATGCGGTCCTTAAACAAGCCACATGACCTCTTCAACATTGTTAAATCCTTAACAGGTGATCCAACCACAACTCAACCACCTATGCCATACCCTCAAGATTATGCCGAATACTTACAATCAAAAATGATACAGACTAGTTTGATCCTCACAGCACCAGCACCATCCACTCCACAAACTGTGACCCAACTAGCCACGCTTGACAATTTCTCTCAGGTATCCAACAAAGAGATCGAAGAAATCATAGCAGCTATTAATTTAACTACCGCACCTAATGACCCCTGCCCAGCCAGATGGATCAAAGAACTACGACATGAACTTAGCCCAACTATAAGCAAGATCGTCAAACTATTCCTTCTCAACTGGATCCTTCCCACAGAGCCTGAAGCATTCATCCATCCGCCCGCTCCTGAAGAACAGCAAGCTAGACCCAACAAAAGTCGAATCTTTTAGACCTATCTCAAGTATCCCTCTACTAGCAAAAATCATGGAAAAAGTAGTTCAGCGACAAATACAACAACATGTTGACTCTGAAGTTCCCCTGGACCCCTCACAACACGGTTTTAGAGAAGATCATGGTGTTGACACCCTCCTCACAACCCTCTTCAATAACCTAATCATAGGCATTGACAATATCCACCAAGGGTTCATTCTCATTTTTCTCGACATAGCCGCCGCATTTGATTCGGTAAACCACAATACCCTCCTACAGCGCCTCCAAGATAAGGGCATCCAAGGTCTAGCCCTGAACTGGTGCAAATCTTACTTATCCGATAGACAGCAGCAAGTCAGAACAGGTGAAGCAATATCTGATTCATTCCCCCTTAAACAAGGTGTCCCTCAGGGATCCTCCTTGTCCGCACTAATGTTCAATATCTATATGCAACCAATCTGTGATTTGATACGTACCTTCAACATTCAATGTCTTGCATATGCCGATGACATTCTGATGTATGCTCCATTCAACGTAAAACAATCAGATTATGCATCAATAGTTCACCTCTTCCACTACTCGCGATCACGTCACTCCTTTACTTTTTCATCTTCACTGGTTGCCTATTTCTTTTCGTCCACAATACAAAATGTTGATTCTGCTACACAAGGTTTTCCATACTGGCATTCCCTCATATCTAGCTGACTTACTTTCCTTTCACACTCCCAGGTACACCCCACGCTCTTTTCATCTCAATCGTCTCTCTCTTCCCCCTCCCTCTCACGCTCACCTACAGTCCACCCGCCTCTCTGCCTTTTATTTTGCTGGTCCCGCTCTCTGGAATTCCCTTCCTTCCACCCTCCGTCTTGAACCACTCCACACCACTTTCAAGCACAATCTAAAAACTCACTTGTTCTCCCTAGCCTTTGATGTTCCTTCTCCCTTTGTTTGATGTCCTTCTCTGTCTGTATTTAATACCCTTCTTCCGTTCTGTTGACTCCCAGTTTGTCTTCTCTCTCTTTCTTTCTGTCCTTTATAATTTTATAGCCTATATCTGATGTTTCAGTATAATTTTATTTACCTTTTTTTTGTAAATTTTATATTTATTATTATTGTATATTTCCTTTTTACCCTCCAGCTTCGTCTGGATTTTATGTGACTTATTTTTATTGTACACCGCCTTGATTATACTTGAAAGGCGGTTTTTATCAAGTTTAATAAACATAAACATAAACATTGCTTTCAAGCTGTATCAAACTGGCTCCTCAAACAGAATCTACGTATAAATCACAACAAAACAGACGTTCTATTCGTTACACGTAATCCAACATTCATACCCCCTGCCTCATTACAGGTAAACAACATTGAGCTGAAGGCACAACCCACAATCCGATACTTAGGGATTACATTAGATCAGCGGCTTGATATGTCAGCACACATCAAGAAAGTAACGAACGCAATTTACCACAAGATTCGATCCCTGCGTAACCTCCGACCTCTACTTGACTACTCCGACTTCCGCACTATCTTCCAAGCCTTGGTATTACCACACCTGGATTTTGCCAATATCATTCTACATGGTCTCCCTCAATCTACTCTAAACCCCCTCCGCCTGGCCATGAATGCAGCCGCGAGAATTCTCGTAGGTGCTCCACGCTCAGAGCACACAACTCCAATACTGAAGAGTTTACACTGGTTACCCATCCAGGCCAGAACCCTATATAAAACCCTGGTCATGACCTTTAAAGCCTCAAAGAGCCCATCTCTATCACCTATCAGCAATATCATACATGTCACTCAAGCTAACAGATCCAGGAGATCTGTGACATTGAACTCCATTGACCTTCCGAAACTCCTTACGAAATGCTCTAAATCAACAGCCTCTAGAGCCTTCTCATTGTTTGCGCCCAGAGCCTGGAATGCCCTTCCACCCGAAATCAGAGCCATCACAAGCCTAATGACGTTCAGAAAGGCCTTAAAATATCATTTGTTCCTAATATACTACCCTGAAGCTACTCCGAATGAACATAGCCCTCATGCTGGTCTTTCCCACTTTACCCCAGTAGAAAATGGTTAATCATGCCGGTTCATACCTGCACACTCTACCCATACCGTATTTATACTGTACTTGTGATTTATTTATTTACCACTACCATGTAATTAATAATCACCATTTACTTGCGATTTATGTATTTACTACTACCATGTAATTAACCAAAAATATACCATGTTAACCTTGCTTACCGCCACATTTTTGTATATAGTTAACCCTGTTTACTGCCAAGTTTTTGTACCCTGTTCATTGTAAAAAAAAACAATGCTGACCGTGTCATTGTGTTTTAAATTTGTTCATATGTAAACCGCACTGATTAAAAGAGCGCGGTATATAAGAAATAAAAATAAATAAATAAAATTAAACCACCACCGGTGGCATGGGATCTGAATCTTGTTCTTGGTCAGCTTATGAAACCGCCCTTTGAACCTTTAGCCACTTCAGATCTAAAGTTTCTTTCATGGAAAGTTATTTTCCTAATTGCCATCACTTCTGCAAGGCGCATTAGTGAACTACAGGCGTTAGTAGCTGACCCTCCTTATACAAGTTTCCACCATGATAAAGTAGTCCTCAGGACTCATCCTCACTTTATGCCAAAGGTGGTTTCACCTTTCCATTTAAACCAGTCGGTTTATCTTCCTATATTCTTCCCTAGGCCTCATGCTTCTAGTGCGAAAAGGAATCTTCACACATTGGATTGTAAAAGGGCCTTAGCTTTTTATCTCCAAAGAACTAAGCCACATAGAAAATCTTCTCAGCTTTTTGTTGTTTTTGACTCTAGTCATTTGGTACTTCCAGTTTCCAAAAGAACTCTGTCAAATTGGATTGCAGATTGCATAGCCTATACATATCAGAGTAAAGGACTTTCTCTTGAGGGCCATGTCACAGCTCACAATGTGAGAGCAGTGGCAGCCTCAATGGCTAATCTTTGTTCTGTGTCTATTGATGATATCTGCAAAGCAGCCACTTGGGCTTCGGTACACACCTTCACAGCCCACTATTGCTTAGACAAGGACTCCCGTCAGGATGCCTCATTTGGCCAGGCTGTTCTCCAGCATCTCTTCCATACTTAATACAATTCCTACCCACTGTCCACGGTTTGGATGCCAGAGGTCCATGGGAGGAAGGATGACCCATCTCACCTGGGTTTGCAGCTTGCTGGGGTCACCCCTTGGCATCTTTCAGCTGGGGAGTCCCCATATGTGAAGACTACAGTCCTGCTTGTTCCTGGAGATAGCGTAGTTACTCACCTGTAACAGATGATCTCCGGGAACAGCAGGAATTTAGTCTTCACAACCCACCCACCTCCCCTAGGAGTTGTCTCTATCTATCTCTTTCTCTACTTCTCTCCTTTGGTCTCAGCTATAAACTCAAATGAAGTGAGAGAGGTAGAGAGGTGGGAAGGCAGCACGCATGCGCTGTGGGATGCTCCCCAAAGCGTTCCTATTGGATGCTGGGGAGTGTTCCCGCGTGGGCTCTGTCGGTACCGACAATACCCATATGTGAAGACTAAATTCTTGCGGTTCCCGGAGATCCTCTGTTACAGGTGAGTAACTACGCTTTCCTGGAATAAGTGGGTTTTTAGATTTTTACGGAAGGATTGTAGGTCCTTGTTCGCTCTTAGAGTGTCAGGTAGTCATATGCCATACTGGGTCCATCAAGCCCAGCATCTTGTTTCCCTCAGTGGCCAATCCTGGTCAGAAGTAACTAGCAGTTTCCCCAAAAGACACACAAGTTCCACAATGCTTGTTTTGGGGCAAGCAGTGGATTTCCTGGATCCTCTTTAATAATAGTTTATGGATCCTTTCCTCTAGGAACTTTTCCAAACCTTTTTTAAACCCAGCTACACTAACAACTTTTACTGCATCCTCCAGTAACGAATACCAGAGTTTGATTACGTGTTAAGTGAAAAAATATTTTCTCTTATTAGTTTTAAATGGGTTACACTGTAGTTTTATTGCAAGTCCCCTAGTCTTTCTACTTTTTGATGGCATAAACAGTCAATCTACATTCCACTCCATTCATTAATTTATAGACCTCTATCATATCTCCCCTCAGGCATCTCTTTTTCCAGGTTGAAGAGCCCTAACCTTTTAAGCCTCTACTCACAGGAGTATCCTTTCATCCCCTTTACCATTTTGGTGACACTTCTCTGTATGTTTTCTAATTCTGCAATATCCTTTTTAAGATATGGTGACCAGAATTGCAAACAAAATTCAAGGTGCAGTCATGCCATGGAACAATACAGAAGCATTATAATATCCTTTGTTTTATTCTCCATTCCTTTCCTTATGATACCTAGCATTCTATTTGCCTTCTTGGCTGCCACTATACACTGGGCAGAGGGTTTTAATGTGTTATCCAAGATGACACCTAAGTATTTTTTTTGTGTGGAACCTTGTATTCCTAATGTGGAACCTTGTAACCATAGTTTGGGTTGTTCTTTCCTAGGTGCATAGCCTTGCACTTGTCCATATTAAATTTAATCTGCCATTTGAACGTCCAGTCTTCCAATTTATCAAGGTTCTCTTGCAATTTTTCACAATCCTCTTGGGTTTTAACAACTTTGAATAATTTTGTGTCATCTGCAGATTTGACTACCTCACTTGTTATTCCTATTTACAGGTCTTAACAAATATGCTAAAAAGCAGCAGACCCTTCCGCTTCCCCATCACTAAAACTAGTAAGGGGAGTAAGGAAGAACCGGAGCGAGTCACCGCAGTATCGCCGAAGGAGAGCCAAAGGAGCAGGACCTGCCCCTTTGACCACGCCCCTTCGATCCACGCCCCGCGGACACGCTCCGCGGTAAAAAGATAGAACTAAATATATAACAAAAGGTCCCTGAAGAGAAGAAGGTGCCCGGGGCCCGCCTGCCCGATCTTCAAAGACACAGAAGGGAACGCTGAGGCCAATACTGGCTACGGTAGTCCAGGCAGTCTGGGAGCTGATGTCCTGCCCCAAATCCTCCACGTCTCTCTGCCCGCACGAAGTGCCACTGCAGGGGAAGCTGTTTTAAAGGGAGGAAAGTCCCCGCCGACAAGAAGGTGCCCGGGGCCCGCCTGCCCGATCTTCAAAGGCACAGAAGGGAACGCTGATGCCAATGTGGATAAGGCCCCTGAAGTTGGTTCTGGAGGAAAACAGATAGGCCCCTTGGATAGGCACTTTGTGCCAGTCCCACTTGCGCAGTCTTCTCCAGATGGAATCTCCCTTAATTCTAGCGGGAGATTTCCTCCTCCATTACCTGCACATTCGCATTTATCTGAATTATCTGCTGAGTCTCCTGAAATCGCAAGTATTGCCAAGTCTCCTATTGTATTACCTGTTCCTGTGCAATCTGTGTCATTAACTACTGTATCTGATATTGCTCCTGTCCCTGTCGGTGGTGAAATTACATTGAAAGATATTTGGTCCGCTTTATTAGCTATTGATAAAGTATCTTCGACTTTGAATGCGCTGTTGTAACCTTGCAGCAACTTGATGAAAAGGTTAGCTCTGTTGATAAAACTGTTATGCATATGAGCTGTCAGGTTCCTTCACTCGTGGCCGCACATGCTGTTGGGGTTAAAAATTCCTTAGTCTTATACTCTCGGGTGGAGGCTCTTGAGAACTCTTTTCGCTCATGCACTCTCTGGTTTCTCAATTTTCCACATACTTTGCTATTGACACCTAGAATACTTTTAGAAAAGTATTTTAAGGAAGTTCTTAATATTCAGGAACCAGTTGTTGTTATGCAGGCTTATTATATTCTTGCTAGTACTAAAAATGTTAATCCCATCGAGGGGGAGATGGATGAAATTGTTCCTGCTATATCAAATCTTACCGCTTTTCTCGAAGACTCTACAGATAATATTACTTCTCGCTCCACTTTATTGGTTACTTTTGCCTCCACCGAAGTTAAGCTGTGGATTCTTCGAGCCCTTTTTAAAAAGAAGTCTCTCCTGTTTTGTGGTCAGGCTATCAATATTTTTCCTGATGTCTCCCGCGAGACTCAGCTTCGGCGAAGGCAATTTCTGGCTCTTAAACCTAAGGTTGTGGCCTTGGGTGCCACTTTCTTTTTGCGTTTCCCATGTAAATGTGTGATTGGTTTTGATGGAGCCTGTTATGTTTTTACGGATGTGACTCAGTTGGAGAAATTTGTTAATGATCACTCTGGTGTGGTAATAGGAATTAAATCTGGTTGATGGAAGGTTCCTCCAATTAGTGTAGGCTTAAAGCCTGGTTTTCTAATGCTCTGTTTCTTATATTCAGTTTTTTGCCTGCATCGCTTGATGTGGACTATATCATTGTATCATGTTTCCTTGTACTTTAGGTATTTTGTTTTGTATCTGATTTACCTTTCTGATTTGGTGTAAATTTCACTAAAAAGCTTAATAAAAAAAAAAAAAAAAAGCAGCAGACCCAGCACAGATCCCTGGGGTACTCCGCTATTCACCTTTCTCCAATTGGGAAAATTGACCATTTAGCCCTACCCTCTGCTTTCTATCTTTTAGCCATTTCCTAATCCACAATAGTATACTGCCTCCTATCCCATGACTTCTTAATTTCTCTAAGAATCTCTCATGAGGGACCTTGTCAAAGTCTTTCTGAAAATCCATATACACTATATCGACTGGCTCACCTTTGTCTACCTGTTTATTCACACCTTCAAAAACAATATAACAGATTAGTAAGATCAGACCTTCCTTGACTAAATCCATGCGGGCTTTCTCCCATTAAATTATGACTATATTTACTTATTCTGTAAATTTGTTCTTTATAATGGTTTCTATCATTTTAACCAATACTGACGTCAGGCTCACCGGTCTGTAATTTCCCAGATCACCCCTGAAACACATTTTAAAATTGCCATTACATTAGCCATTCACCAATCTTCAGGTATTACAGATGATGTTAATGATAGTTCGCAGATTACTAATAGTAGGTCTGCAGTCTCATATTTCAGTTCTTTCAACACCCTTGGATGTACACCATCCAGTCCAGGTGATTTGCTACTCTTTAGTTATCAGATAGTTGTAATACATCTTCTCAGTTTATCAATATTTCTTTCAATTCTTCCAGTGCATCACCTCTAAATATCATTTCATTCATAGGTACTGCCCTACATCAGTAAAGACCGAAGTAAAGAATTCATTCAATCTCTCCACTATGGCTTTTTCCCCTTTTAGGGGCTTGTTTACAAAGCCGCGGTAGCGGTTCGCGGTCGTTATCGGAGCCGCGGCCCCATTGAAATCAATGGGGCCGCGGCTCCGATAACGACCGCGAACCGCTACCGCGGCTTTGTAAACAAGCCCCTTAGTGTCCCTTTTACCCCTCTATCATCTAGTGGTCTAACTGACTCTCTCACAGGTTTTTGCTACAAATGTATTTGAAAATGTTTTTATTATGCATTTTTGCTTCCACGGCAAGCTTATTTTTGAATTCTCTCTTTGCCTGCCTAATCAGTGCTTTGCATCTAACTTGGCCTTCCTTCCACTTTTCCTAAAGCGTGGAAACAATGCCCATGCTTGATGTAAATCTTTAATCTTTGCAGCGGCTCCTTTTAGTTTTTTCTTAAGTATTTTCCTCATTTTATTATAGTATCCCTTTTGAAAGTTAAATGGTAGTATTGTGGATTTTGTTGCTGTCCTTCCATTTATTAAATCAAATGCAATCATGCTATGATCACTGTTGCTAAGTGGTCCAAACAACCTTATCTCTTCCACCAGATCTTATGTTCCAATATGGACTAGGTCCAAAATGGCTTCCCCTCTTGTTGGTTCATGAACCAGCTGCTCCAAGAAGCAGTCATTTATGTCATCTAGAAACTTTATCTCCCTAGCACATCCTGCCGTGACACTAAGTTGATACTGGGGTAATTGAAATCATCCATTACTATTATTACTGTGTTTTAATTTTTGTTAGCTTCCCTGATTTCTTTGAGCATTTCATCATTCATTTGTTCATTCTGGCCAGGCATTCGGCAGTACACTCCCACTGCCATTGCCTTCCCTTTTTTATATGGAATTTCTATCCATAGAAATTCTACAGCAAATTTTGTTTCCTGCAAAGCTTTAATCCTGTGTGAATGCCCTCTCTTAACATAGAGTGTAATCTTCCACCAATTTGATCAACTCTATCATTACAATATAGTTTGTACCTAGGTATCACAGTGTCCCACTGGTTGTCCTCCTTCCACCAGGTCTCTGAGATACCAGTCATATCTAACCTGCCATTTAGTGCTATATATTGTAACTCTTCCATCTTATTTTTTAGACTTCCAGCATTTGCATACAAGCATTTTAGAGGTTGCATTTTATTCATATTAATCTGGTTATTGGTAGATAGGGGTAATTTGGAATTGTTAAGCTCTGTCTTCTCTGTATTTAAGGGCATTTGGGTTACTTTTGTCTTTACTGGAACCTCTCTATCGATATGCCCTAACTTCAGTCTTTTGCTAGTATCCTTCAAGGATACATCCTTCCGAACCATGTGCTTTTGGTCAACTGTCGGCTTTCCCCTATTATCAAGTTTAAAAGCTGCTCTATCTACTTTTTAAAGGCTAATGCCAACAGCCTGGTTCCATACCAGTTAAGTTGGATCTCATCCCTTCAGAAAAGCCCTTCCTTTCCCCGGAATATTGCCCAGTTCCTGTTGTTGTTAAGTGCCATCAAGTCAGTGTTGACTCATGACGACCCTCTGGATAGTTGACCTAAACTGTGTTCAGTCGTCAGTCCGGCAGCTCATTGTTGATAGAGTGGCACCCATAACTGCTGCTGTTATATTGATCCATCTCATTGCCGGCCTTCCTCTTTTGTTTAGACCTTCTACCTTACCACGCATTACGTCTTTCTCTAGCGATCTCTCTCTTCGCATGATGTGTCCAAAGTATGGAAGTCAAAGTCTTGTCTTTATTCTTTATCTTTATTAAAACACTTGATATACCGCCCAGGCCGAAGCATCAGGGCGGTGTACAATCATAAAATCAACGACTGCTAAAAAGAAAGGAACGCCATAAAATAATAGGACAGAGGTAGAGCTTCTCTTCCTTGCACCATCATCTCATCTGGAGCTCTGCCTGCCTTTTTGGTCTTGTGTTTAGAATGGAAAGCATTTCAGAGAATGCCATCCTGGAAGTTCTGGATTTCAACGTCCTCCCTAAATGCCTAAATTTGGCCTCCCGAACCTCCCTCCCACATTTTCCTATGTCACTGGTACCAACATGTACCAAGACAGCAGACTTCTCCCTAGTGCTATCTAAGACCTTGTCTAGGTGGTGCGTAAGGTCTCGTACCTTCGCACCAGGTAGGCATGTTACCAGGCAATCCTGATGTCCACCAGCCACCCAGCTATCTACATGCCTAATGATCGAATCGCCAACTATAACGGCTGTCCTAACTCTTCCCTCATGGGCACATGGTCCTGGAGAAACATCCTCAGTGTGAGATGATTTTACATTACCTGGAGGAAAGATCCTAGCTACAGGATCACTTCCTGCCACACCAGGGTGGTACTCTCGTGTCACGAGGGTGATGCTCTCCTGTCACGAGCAAAACAGGAAGGTTTTACCACTTTTGTAATTTGTAGTAAAAAAGAGGGCTGGGGGCCCAAAATAATGCCTAGGTATTTTATTGAAATCTGGAGAGGTAAAGGCACCCTGCCTAGAATAGAAGCAACTATTGGAGTGGGGCAGACCCTGTGAGCCACTTAGCAAGAGATTTTTTGGTGTTCGGTTTTAAAGAGTTACTATGAAGCCAGCTGGCTACTTTGGGATAGACAAGTATTTAATAAAGATAAGTCACGGAGAGGCGCATCTGAATAGAATAAGAGCTTAATGTTGTCTGCATAGAAACAACACAAGATACCTAAAGACTGGATAAGAAAAGCCAGTGGACTCAAAACTAAATTGAAAAGCTGAAGGGAGAACATGGATCCCTGGGGCACCCACTGGTCAGAGGAAATGTTCTGTGATACACCCGAGTAAACTTGCAATGACCGACCATGTAAAAAGGAATTAAACCACAAAAGAACAGTGGCCCGAATTCCTCTATCATAAAGTCATCATAACAGAATATTATGACCCACCAAATGGAGCTGATAGATCCAGATAGACAGTCAAGGCTATCTTGCCTTGATACCAAGCAGTACAAACCTCATTAGGATGGAAGTTAAGATAGTCTCTGAATTAGGATTCTGATAGAAACCTGATTGCCAGGATTGAAATGAGTGAGTATTTTCAAGGTGGTCTGTGAATTGAGACAGAACCAATTGTTCAGTAAATTTAGATAAGATTTGTAGATTTGAGATGGGATGATAATTGCCTGGATCAGAAAGATCTGCTTTATGTTCCTTAACAATTGAAAAACAATATCCTTTTTCCAGGTGTAGGGACTTGGCCAGTGGAGAGACTGGTACTAATCAAAGAATAAATGATGGGCTCTAAACCTAATTGGGATTCTGTGAGCCACTTTGATGGAATGGGATCGGTAGGGCAGGTGGTTAGACAACAAGACTGTACAAGTTGCGAACACATGGAGGTGTTAACCAGTGAAAAAAAAGACCAAGTGTGTGAGAAACTCATAGTAGGAGAAGAGTCTGCAAAGTAAGGGCAGAAAAAACTAGCCTGGGGAAGAAGACCTGTGCATATGTCCAAAACATTCTTATGGAAAAAGAGTGCGAGTAACTCAGAAGGAGGACCTTGTAGGGGATAGTTAGTCCTGTAATTTGAAGATGAAAGTTGAGAGACTATGGGCCCGATTCTGGGAGCTTGTTGCGGGGCTGCACGTCCCAGTGAGCCATGTAGTCCTGCAAGACGTCCGGACCCTATTCCCCCTTTGGCTCTCCCTGTACGTCCTCAGCAGCAGGACGGGGAGAGCCAGTGGGGGACGGGATCTGAGCGGAGTGGGGCGGGCCAGCCCAGCAGGACATACAGGACCAATTCAGGTCATGGCCTTGTACATATTGCTGGATCAAAGGGGACGTGCTGCTTATTGCATCTCTAAGGTGGAATAATCAGTAACGACCTGACAATCGGGCCCGGGAATCCCCGCCGCCCGATCTAGGCCTCGGCAGGCCAGCTGTGGGTCGGGCAGCAGGAAAGAGGGAGACTGAAGCCATGGGAGTCGGGGCACCTGCGGAGAGGATGTCCCCGCAGGTGTCAGGGGCATGCCGGGCCTTCCTTGGGCCTGATTCTGTGCTCCGCGGGAACGTTTTGTTCCCCACGATCCAGAATCAGGTCCAAATGGGTCCATCTTGCTCGGGGCCATCCGGACGACCCGGACGTGCCCCTACGTGAATCGTGCCCCACTTCAAAGATAATGTTCTGGTAGGACAACAACGTTTTTATTAGTGATGAGTAATGGTCCTTCTTGACCAAGCTGAATTTTAGAACCATAATAGGAGTGACGTACTTTGAAAAATGCCAGTGAAGACTGGGTGTTGATTCTTTCTTCAGGCCCTTTCAGTGGATCTGAGCTGTTGTGTCAGTAAAAGCAAACCAGAATGTTTTAATAGTAAGATAGAAGAAGTGGTGAAAGCCAAAAGGCCATCATTTAAAAAATAGAAAGCAAACTTTAATGAAGAAAATAGGGATGAACACAAGCCACTGACAAGTTAGATGTAAAAACAGTAATAAGGCAGGCCAAGAAAGACTTTGAAAATAAACTTGCTGTAGAGGCAAGAGCTAATACAAAATACTTTTTCAAGTACATCTGAAACAAAAAGCCCATGAGGGAATCAATTGGGCTGCTGGAAATCAACAGATAAATGGCGTGCTGAGGGATATTCCATATGACTGGAATAGCCTTGCTTTCCCTCTGGTAAAATTGAAATCCCACCTAAAAATTCATCTTTTTAAGGCTTCTTTTAAATATTAAATCCTCCATCTCTCAGATCAATGCCTTGCTGATTTTAACAATGTTTTCTCTAATAAATTTCCTGAAGTCTCTTATTTGTCTTGTCTATGTTTTGGCTAGATTATAAGGTCCATGGAACAGTGTTTGTCAATATATTGCTGCATATGTCTAGTAGTACTATTATGCTTATTAGCAGGATGGGTCAGATGCATACCAATGAAGCAAATGTTGATGTTTCATGCAGCATCTCTATGATTCCAGTAGTTTAAAATGATTTCTTTATGAGACGAAATAATGAATTATTATTTAGTAAGCTAAACAGTTTATGGTATTTAGACTTTATTTCTTAAAACATTTTATTTATTTGAAAAGTCTTTGAAATAACAATCTGAACTGTGTATGTCCAAACAGTAAATGCAATGATCTTTTGCAATAAGCAAGATTTCACAACAATGACATTAATTTTTGACAATCCGACTTAAACACATTAAGTGGAATTTTAGAACCAACGTCCAAGATAAATTGGGGATGTCCAGGGCAGATTATGCTGAGAAACGCCAGGGACATCTATGTCTCTGCCCAATTGCTGTAACATAGACGTCCCCAACATCGACATCTATGCCAGCAACCACATAGACGTTCTCCTAAGGAAAGCGTGGGCCAGAGATGTTCATCTAAGTCAAGCTAGTAGAAGAGGTCATCCAGTGGCATAGCAAAATATAAACATGAACCCTCATTCCTTGTCAGTGTTCATTCTCAACTTGTAAAATAAAAGGGCTATAAATATACTTTCTTCTCCATACCCTCCAGATATTTGCTTGTTGAAATGAGCACCTTTCTGGTGCTTGTTCCAGTGCCTGGAGCAGATATAACCTTGGACGTGGATTCTGCAATTGTACAAGGACATCCAAGTTCTTGAGGACACCCTGGACAATCCTGCACCACACCCCCATTCTGACTTGGATGTCCTTGCATTGGGGGACATCCACCGAGTCAGCTTCTAAAATGGCTCTGGGGACATCTCTTGATTTGGACGTCTCTATGCCCATTTTCAGACATCCAAAACATGAATAGGGCTTCTAGAATAACCCCCTTCATATTGCATTCTGATTGACTTAGAGCACTCCTAAATGACATGCAAAAACCAATGGAGAATGTTTGCTAAGTTTCACTAAGCATTGTTGTTGTTAAGTGCTGTCGAGTCGGAGTCGAATCATGGTGACCCTCTGGATAAGTATCCTAAATTGTGTTTGGTCTTCAGTCAGGTGGCTCATTGTTGACAGACTGGTACAGCTGCTGTTATTGTATCAATCCATCTCATTGCTGGCCTTCCTCTTTTGAGTTGACCTTCTATCTTGCCAAGCATGATGTCTTTCTCTAATGGCCTCTCTCTTCGCATGATGTGTCCAAAGTATGAAAGTCGAAGTCTTGTCATCTGAGCTTCTAAAGAAAGCTTAGGTTTGATCTCCTCTAGTACCGACTGGTTTGTTCTTCAGGCAGTCCATGGTATACACAGTATTCACCGCCAGCACCATAATTCAAAGGCATCAATTGTCTTCCTGTCTATCTTTTTCACTGTCCAGCTTTCACATCCATATGATGTTATTCAAAATACCATGGCCTGAACAAGTCAAATCTTTGTATGGAGAGAGACATCTCTGCTCTTGAGAATCTTATCTAGGTCTTTCATAGCCATTCTGCCAAGAGCAATGCGTCGTCTGATTTCTTGACTGCTTGTTGCTTCTTTATTGATAGTTGATCCAAGTAGGTTAAAGTTGTTCACAATTTCAATTTCTTCTCCTTCAACGATGAACCTGTTGATTATGCCAGTTGTCATGATCTTTGTCTTCTTTATATTAAGGTGCAGGCCCATTTTGAGACTATGTTCTTTGAGATTCCAGTGGTATATTTTCAAGGTCATATTTTGCTGCATTCATGAGTGGTTTGTCCTTTTTCAACTTTAGCCTGAGTTTGCATACTAGTAGTTGATGATCTGTACCACAGTCAGTTCAAGGTTTTGTCTTTGTTGATATTACAGAGCTTTTATATCGTTGACTTCCACAGATGTAGTAAATTTGATTTTTATACAATCCATTGGGTGAAATCCATGTGTACAGTCGCCGCTTGTGTTGCTGGAAGAAGGTGTTTGAGAAGAATAGATTGTTGGTCTTGCAGAATTCTATCAGTCTTTCTCCAGCTTCATTTCTGTTGCCAAGCCCATATTTTCCAACTACTTTGCCGCCTTCTTTGTTGCCAACTTTTGCATTCCAGTCACCCATGACTATCAGGATATCCTGTTTGCATGTTCTGTCAATTTCAGCTTGTACTTTATTTATTTATTTACATTCTCTTATATACCGCGCTATTCTGCATCAGTGCGGTGTACATTGAACAAACTGAAATTACATTGAACAGGGCATTATAACTTGGAGATAACCATTTTACAGGGAACATGGGGTATGGAGGGTTAAGTGGCTTGCCCAAGACCACAAGGAGCACCTGTGGGACTAGAAACCCCAGTCCTTCCGGCCCAAGGTTGCTGTCCTCTAGTGGGATTTGAACCCCCGACCTTCCGGCCTGCAGTACCTTGCCCCAGTCACTAGGCCACTCCTCCACTCCCAACTCTTGTACTTGTTCATAGAACTCTTCAATTTCATTCTCTTCTGCAGCTGTTGTTGGGGTATATACTTGAATTATAGTTGTGCTGATAGGCATTCCTCGTAGACGAATAGAGATTAAGCGCTCGCAGACTGCATTGTATTTCATTGCAGTTCTTGCAAGTTTCTTTATTATAAATGCAACACCATTTCTTCTTTGTCTTTCATTTCCAGCATAGTAGACCATGTGATTATCTGATGCAAAGTGCCCAATGCCAGTCCATTTCAGTTCGCTGGCACCCAACAGATCAAGTTGTACACGTTCCATTTCATCAGTGCCTGGTGCTTTGTTCTTTGATAAGGCTTTCAATGCTGCTTTGACTTCTTTCATCACCAATGGTTCCGGATCATAATGTAGAGGTTGAAATGGCTGTCGGTCCACTTGATCTTTATCATATAAAAACTCTGTATATTCTTTCCACCTTTTCTTGATCTTCTCAGCATCATTCAACATAGAACCTTGAGCATCTTGTAACATTCCATTTTGAGGCTGGAATTTTTTCTTTAACTCTTGTAGCTTTAGGAAAGCCAATCTTGTTCTTCCTCTAATAGTTTCTGCTTCTATTTCCTTGCATGTGTCATTGTAGTACTTTTCCTTGTCCTGTCTTGCTGCAAGTTGGAAATCTCTGTTGAGTTCTGTGATTATCTTTCTTTCTCCTCTGGCTTTAGCTACTCTGTGTTTCTGGGCAATTTTTAGAGTTTCTTTCATCATCCATTTTGGCCGTTTTTGCAAAACCTTTCGTAGAGACTTCTCACTTACTTCCAACACAACCTTCTTGATGTCATTCCATAACTCTTCTGGAGCTCTGTCATTTGTATCTAAAGCAGCAAATCGATTTTGCAGGTAGTCTTTAAATTCCAGTGGTATATTCTCAAGGTCATATTTTGCTACATTCATGACTGGCTTGCTCTTTTTCAACTTTAGCTTGAATTTGATTTTTGTACAATCCATTGGGTGAATGAAGTCCATGTGTACAGTCGCCGCTTGTGTTGCTGGAAGAATGTGTTTGAGATGAATAAAACATTGGTCTTGCAGAATTCTATCAGTCTATCTCCAGCTTCATTTCTGTTGCCAAGTCCATATTTACTAACCACTTTGCCTTCTTCTTTGTTGCCATCTTTTGCATTCCAGTCACCCATGACTATCAGGATATCCTGTTTGCATGTTCTGCCAATTTCAGCTTGTACTTATTCATAGAACTCATCAATTTCATCCTCTTCTGCAGCTGTTGTTGAGGCATATACTTGAATTATAGTTGTGTCGATAGGCATTCCTCGTAGACGAACAGAGATTAAGCGTTCACTGACTGCATTGTATTTCATTACAATTCTTACAAATTTCTTCTTTTTTATAAATGCAACACCATTTCTTCTTTGTCTTTTATTTCCAGCATAGTAGACTATGTGATCATCAGATGCAGTGCCTGACGCCAGTCCATTTCAGTTCGCTGACACCCGACAGATCAATTTGTACACGTTCCATTTCATTCTTGACCACCTCCAACTTCCCTTGGTTCTTGCTTCGTATGTTCTATGTCCCAATATGTAAGAGATCTTTACAGCTTCTGACTCTCATTTCATGCGCAGCTACATCAGCAGTCTGACGTCCTGAGGGCTTTGATCCAACCACATCATAAATGCTGGCTTTACTCTGAAAAGTCTTCAGCTCCTCCCCAGTAGCTAGTTGAGTGCTTTCCGACCTGGGAGTCTCATCTTCCAGCACTATAGTGCAATTTGTTTTATTGTGACTATCCATTGGGTTTTCATGGCAAGATACAGAAGTAGATTGCCAGGCCTTTCCTCTGCGCAGTTTAAGTTTAGTGTTGTTGCCGTTGTCATAGAAATGTGATCCTCCGCCGCCAACACTGTCCCATTCTGCTGCTGCCCAGATGGGTGGTTTGTCTTGGTCTGGCACCTCAGCTGAGACCTGTCCATTTTGGGAGACCCTGCCAGTATTTAAACTACCGATAGCTTAGCCCTCAGCATCACTGATGCACACAAGCCCTCACAGCACGACAAGCTGTAAACCAAGTGATCCCTAAAATAGGTGAAGTGGTATTTTATAAAGTACATCCAAATTCAATCAGGGATGTTCATGGCAGAATGTGCCGAGAAATGCCAGGGACATGTTGCCACTGATTTTAGTAACATAGATGACTCTGACGTAGAAGTCTGCACTTGCAGCCACGTAGACGACCCCCTCTTATGAAAGAATGGGGGGGCATCCATCGCATACTGTATATGCTAGCATAAGAAGACATCCATCAGTGTGGGAAAATGATAACATGATCCCTCTGTTCTCATCAGTGTTAATTATTGGCATGGAAAAGATAGGGGACATGAGCATACCTTCTTCTCCATACTCTCCAGATGGCTGGCTGAACATAGAAACATTTATTTATTTTAAAGTATTGATTTTAAAACATTTATTGACCGCCAGGTGCTACAGCATTCTAGGCAGTTTACAAAAAGGCATAAAATACAGTACATAAGAGTACCAATCACCCCTCTCCCCCCCACCACCAAATTACCCTTCTCACCCCACCAAGCAATGCATAATGCTACCATCTGTCCTTACTGCTAGAAAATCATGACTGTCCACCATTTAAATGGGAAACAGAAAAGATTTTAGTGCTTTCCTGAACTCTATCAGGTCTATCTCCTTCCACAGATCCTCTGATAACATATTCCAGAGGACCAGAGCGGCCACCAAAAATACCCGAGCCCACCACTGCAAGCAGATGTGAGAAAACCCAGGCACAGCCAACAGCTGTTCTTCTGTGGACCTAAGAGCCCTCCTGGTACCCAAATAATGTGCCCTGCATACGTGCGGTCCCAACCCTCTTAACACCTTGAAAATGAGGACCAACAGTTTAAAGAGACATCTCTGTCAAATTGGGAGCTAGTGTAGTTGCCACAACACCTCCGATACTGAATCTCACCTGCCCAACCCCTACACCAGTCAGGCTGCAGATTTCTGGACAACCTGCAGCTTCCTGAAGACATAGGTTTGGTCGCCCAACATACAGTAGTCCAGGCCAAATAACACAAGTGCCTGGACTGCAAGGCGCAAGGCCGGCTTGTCCAAAAAACCCCAGTTGCCTGACCAACTGTAGGTTGCCATAACATGACAAAGATCATATGTCCTATCCAGTCTGCACTTCCATACCAACTACTATAGTCCCTTTTTTTTCTTTAGAGATCTTCTGTCCTGGTCCCATGCCTTCTTGAATTCAGATACTGTCCTGGTCTCCACCTCCTCCACTGGGAGACTGTTCCATGCATCTACCACTCTTTCCGTAAATAAATATTTCCGCATATTACTCCTGAGTCTATCCCCTTTACCTTCATCCTATGCCTCCTCGTTGCAGAGCTTACTTTCAATTAAAAGAGGCTCTCCTTCTTTGCATCTATGCCACAGAGGTATTTATACATCTCTATCAAATCTCCTCTCTCCCACCTTTCTTCTAAAATATACATATTGAGATCTTTAAATCTGTCCTCATATGCCTTATGACGAAGTCCACCGACCATTTTGCTAAATTCCATACTATGTTACAGAAGAAATAGATGTCCATTGTATCTTTTGGACCACTTATCACACTATCATCTATTTTCCCTCCAATATTTGTTCCTGGAGCACTGATTGGTTCGTGGGCATGCAAATCTTTTAGAGATGTGCAAGCAGTTTTATATAAGATGCATTTCATGTCTCATGCAAGATTCTTTTTATTTAGTAATTAGTTTTTGTTTAATGTCAATCATCCTCGATCTATCTGCTGCTTTTAGCACTGTTGATCACTTCCTACTTCTTGATACCCTAGCCTCACTTGGATTTTGGTACTCTGTTCTGTCTTAATTCCATAGACAGCAGAATGGGGTGGGCCACTGGGGTCTTGGTCCTACCAATATTTTCTCCAAGATAGCATTAGCAATTAGAAAGCTTAGTGGCAGAGCCAGAGATTGGTTTATGTTTATGGTTTAGGTATAGGTACTTTCCTGGTTCTGAAGCCACCCAACCAAAACAGGCTCCTCGCCCACAACCATGATGAGAAAAGCCCCAGAAAGCCCAGCCTGCTCCTCAGCCAAAGCCAGGAGGCGGGGTTTTGACTGGTTCCTTCAGACCAAAGACACTCTTCCAGTAACTGCAGTGGATGGCCCTCAAATCAGGGGAAGGTTCACACCTTTTGCCCAAAGGTAGCCCCTCATAACCTCACAAGGGTTGTACAAATCGTCCAGAACAGTTACAAATTATATTTATTCAGACTATCTCTAAATTGTCCCCCTCCCCCCCCCCCCCCAGGGTGCATCACATGGACCCTCTTCATCAGGAACTGCTTCAGAGAGAAATCACTGCCTTCTTGGCAGTTCTCGTAATTGAGCTTGTGCCACTAGAGCAAAGAGGGTTAAGACTGTATTCCAAGTTTTTCCTGATCCCCAAGAAATCAGGGGGATACCGTCCTATCCTAGATCTCAGAGATCTGAACACGTACTTGGTAAAAGAAAAGCTCAGAATGATTTCTCTAGGCACCCTGCTTCTTTACTTTCAAAAAAGGAGATTGGCTATGCTCCCTGGATCTGAAGGATGCGTACACCCACATACAGATAAATCCCGCTCACAGGAAGTATCTCAGATTCATCCTGGGGGGACAGCACTTCCAGTACTGAGTGTTGATTTTTGGTCTGGCCTCTGCATCTCACTTTTCTGTGGTATTGTAGCAGCAAAGCGCAGACAAACCAATGATACCAGGAGTCTGTTCAGAAGGTCCAAATCATTTATTTGTGCACAAGTCTCGAACCAATCAATTTCAAAATGGCTGAGCAAAGTTTTCAAGCATTACAACAACTTTTATAGACTTCTGTTCCATTCTAGGTATAGAAAAACATCTCATTGGTCCCGGTAACCTCCCGTACCTCCCGTACCTCTTCTATTGGTCCCGGTACTGATAAGTTTATCCAGTTATGTCCCTCCAGTGGGCACGACACCTGTATGCCCCCCTTCTAGTCCCAATTACAATGGTCAGTTCATCAACTTGTTACTTTCACACTCTCAAGGTTATAGAACCAATTTGTACGTGCAGAGGAGCTGGGCTCTGCAACTCATCTGTCAGCACTCCTAATTATTTCTTTGCAGATGTACTTTTTCTTATCAGTAACTTTTAAACATGTCTTTTCTGTATTTTTCCATCTTTCAATACTGCAGTTCTGCTTACCTAAGCTAATTCAATACTTCTACTGGGTTCTATCTTACAATAGCAGCATATTGGGGGATGTGCAATCCTATATGCCTCTCCACAGGCCTCATTTACAGGTCAAGCTAGCCATGCTGGCCTGCTTATGTTCGGACACTGTGGGTCACAGGCCTGCACCTGCCACATTCCCCCCTTTGATTAATCTCACCCTATTACTTAATAAGGTGAGAATTAAATCACTTTCTGAAGAATCACATCCTGGCTAAAGGATTTCTACCAGGACTGGCTGTATATAAAGCCATGATTTTTGTTGCGGTCTTCCGCTCTACTGTACTATCAATAGTGTTATGAATGGAACGCATACAACATGGGATTAAACATGGTAATAAGAAGATAACAGCAACAAGGATTAGTACCAATACGATGAAAGTCTTAAATCCTCCCACCCATGAAAAGAGGTTAGCAAACCAATTAGGAAATTTCAATGAGTGCCAAGTCTGCACTGGCACATAAGCATGTCTTTGCATATCTTTAGCAATTTCTTCAACTACTTGACCTTTATCATCTATTTTCAAACAGCAATTGGTTAAGTTCAGTTTACCACATACTCCTCCTTCAGCTGCTAACAAATAATCAAGTGCTAAGCGGTTCTGATATATCGCAGTGCGCATCTGTGTACTTTGTCTAGCTAAAAGCGTAAGAGCATGACTAGTTTCGTTAGTTATTATTTCAACTACTGCTTGTAAGCGAATAATACGATTAATCATATAAATTGGGGTACGATAACCATACATACCATCATCATTCCAAGTGGCGGGTCCATAATATTCAATGATTCTTTCTGGTGGCCAATCATCACCTTGCCATTTCTCCCACTTGCCTATCTGTAAGGCCTCTCTCTTCTGTCTTAGTGCTCTTTTGTGTCGGTGGGTAGTGTATACTGGGTATCCTAATTGTTCTCCATGTTCAGTGTTTAAAAGAAAGAAAGAAGGTCTGATGGTTCCTAAGACACATGCTCCTCCCCAGTGTGGTGGGAGTTGTGCATATGCTCGGTTTCCACAGATCCAATATAGGCCAGGTGGGGCTTGCCAGGCTTGGACTTTAGCAAGGTTAGTCCATAGACCTGCAAGTTCAGGAAATCTGGCTAATGGGTTAGGAGGTTCAGGATGTCCAATTCCTGACCACCATGCTATCTTCTTGGTCGTGGCATTATAGTACTTCTGGCTAAGACAGACCAGCTGTCCTACCTTTTGGGTGAACTGGGGTCCAGTTCTGGCATAGCAAAGACGTCCAACGATTGAGTGCGCTAACACCCATTCACTGGTAGTCTTGTGTAATTCAGTCTGATTGTAAATCATGGAATAATTCAATTCTGCATTGTTAACTGTTGTTAATTGTACACCGCAACTGATCGCTGGAAGATGCGGTATATAAATAAGTGTTAAATAAATAAATAAATAAATAAATAAATAAAAATTCTTGGGCTTCCCATGGCCACTGATCTCCCATTTGGGTTCCGCCACAGAAATAACAATCTGTGATCTTAAGACTAGATACTACTGCTCCGGCTAATTCTAGAAATAAATTCTGTGAGGGGTGAGGGATCTCAAACTTATTTACATGCATGGCTTCATAAAAAGTATTATGAATATGATATTTAGATGACTTGTGGGCTTGGGTATTCAATCTGATATACACAATGGTCCCTGGATCTATTGCTCCTCCAGCAATACGTAAACCAAACTTATATCCTTGTTTCCATGCATGGGGATTGTGTATACGTAAGTGTAAGGGGTTACAAGCATCTTTCTGACATTTATCATTTGTGGTTGGCTTGGTTAAAGTAGCCATTCGTTTATCTATTTTCTCATCAGTTATACCAGTGTTCCAGGTAGCATAAAAAACACATCCCCAATACGGGCAATAGTAGTCTGCTGCTGGGGCAGTACTATAGCCTGGTTCCTTTTTACCTGTACACTTTCTCCATCCCGTGGCACCTTCTGGACACATATACTTATGGTCATTTCGATACGCTTTCTCCCATGTGCCACAGGTGGAGTAACTATCTCTATTAATAGCATTGCATGCATCAAAATTCAAAACAGCAGGTTTAGTAATGTCCTTAAGTGGTGGCGTTGCAGCTAATATAGGTCCATCTGCATCCTTCCATCTTATTTCCATCGTGTAATAGGATGGATTCTGATGCGGATTATAGCATGTTTTAATTTTTCCATGAGTGCAAACATTTAGTTCAGTGGTGTTATAGATACACCGAGTTACTGTCCCCTTGCAGGTATAGTAGGAATGATAAAGCAAAGTCTGAGTTACTTTCAGTCCAATTCTAGTAGAAGTAATGCAGGCAGTGCATGGAGGTAAAGCATGAGTCTGTTCAAAACCTCCAAAGAAGGCAACCAAAGCAAAGCAAAAGTAAAGATGCATGTCGATGTTGATTGGAGTTCTTCTGAATCCTCAGCTTGCTGATCTTGATCACGACGGTCTTTTATTCTTCGTCCCGTCTGCTAATGAAGCAATTTAACGGGTGCTGAGTGTTGATTGAAGATCCTCAGGTTGTCCAGTACACATTAACCAACTTATTAGCAATTTCAGTTGGCTTGTGAAGTCTGGCTTAGTCAATGTAGTCTCACAGTAGTGTGTCTAATCACACACAAATTGGGTTCGTTGAAACAAAGCCGCTGCTGCATGGAAAACAGCAATCCTCTTCGAAAGACTTGGCTGCTGCAAAACACTTGTGATGAAGTGTCTAAGCTGCTGGTTGCCGTCTCAAAGTAACTCGCAAGGGTGCATCAAGATGCTGTTCTGCTGTCCACTGCTCAGGTTCAGGATCGGCGGCGGGCTTGACTCTGCTGTGGTGGATCCAGGCGTCAATCTCGGCTACCTTTACTGCAGTTGGGGTAGACAGGATGACGGTGTACGGTCCCTTCCAATGGGGTTCCAACGGTGTCTTCTTCCAATCTTTGATCCACACCGAAGTACCAGGCTGGTAGGGATGCAAGGGTTCCGTCAAGTTGATAGGCAACTGGTCTTGGATCCACGTATGGAGAGTCTGCAGAACAAAACTAAGAGCTAGAAGTTCTTGTCTGGTTATTTCTGAACCAATTTGGGCTAGACTTCCTTTGATTCCCTGCACTATTGGTGGGGGTTTACCATACAAAACTTCAAAAGGGGAAAATCCTGTTGACTTTACAGGAGCTGAGCGTATTCTGAATAAAGCTATGGGGAGCACTTGGGGCCACTTCAATTGTGTCTCCTGACAAAGCTTAGACATTTGGGCTTTCAAGGTACGATTCATTCGCTCAACTTTCCCTGAACTCTGGGGTCTGTATGCAGTGTGGAGTTTCCATTGTATCTGCAAACTGCTGAGTAACTTGGGAGACAAATGAGGGTCCATTGTCTGACCCTATTACTGCTGGAATTCCGAATCTGGGGACAATCTCTCTCATTAAGACTTTGGTAACTTCTCGGGCTTTCTCAGTTCTGGTTGGGAATGCTTCTACCCACCCAGAGAAAGTACAAACTAATACTAATAGGTAATGGTACCCATTGGCTTTTGGCATTTCGGTGAAATCAACTTGGAGGTTGTGCATGGGGGTCACACCTCTTGACTGAACTCGGGGTGCTGTAATAAGGCCTTGCTTGGCATTATTCTTGGCACAAGTTTGACATTGTCGTGCTACTGAAGCTGATATGGTTGTCATCAGAGGGATGTAGAAATGTGGTCTGAGTGCTTTTTCCATAGCACTCTTCCCATAGTGGGTGGCTTCGTGGAAAGCTTTGACAAAGGATGGTCCTAACAGTTCAGGAATTACTATTCGTCCAGGAGGTTGACTGCCCTCTTCTGGAGGCAGCTCAATCCATCCATCTTTCAGTACTCCATTTTCTCTGTCACAATAGTAATCCAATTCTTTGGTGGTATATCGTGGGGTCCATAGATTCAAAGGTACTGGAAACAATGCTGCTTGCATTGGCATAGCTTGTGGGGCAATTTGTCCTGTCATAGCTGCTTGTCGTGCTGAGGCATCTGCAAATCTATTCCCTCGGGCAACTTCTCCTTTTCCTGCTTGATGTCCTCTGCAATGCATGACAGCTACATGTGTTGGGGCCCATACTGCATCAAGTAACATCAATATTTCGGGACCATATTTGACTGATTTTCCTCCAGATGTGATGAGTCCTCTTTCTTTATAGAGAGCTCCATGGGCATGCAGGGTAGTGAAGGCATATTTGGAATCTGTATATACATTCAGTATAAGTTTTTCTCCTAACAACAATGCTCTGGTGAGTGCTATCAATTCGGCTTTCTGGGCTGATGTGCCTGAGGCTAGGGCTGATGATTCAACTACTTCATGTTGAGTGACGACTGCATATCCGGCACAGCGTCGTCCATCAAGGATGAGACTGCTCCCATCAACATAATAGGTTTGGTCAGGATTGTCTATGGGCACATCTGTCAAGTCGGGTCGGCTGGAGAACACAGTCTCCATGACTTCGATACAGTCATGTTCTGGGAGTTCTTCACTGATGGGTATCAAGGTGGCTGGATTCAGGGCATGGCTCACTTCAAGTTGTATCTGTGGGTTTTCACATAACATGCTCTGGTACTTCAACATTCGGGAATTGGTGAGCCAATAATTTGCTTTCTGTTCCATAAGGGCAAGGACTGCATGTGGCACAGTGACTCGTATGTTCTGTCCTAGTGTGAGTTTGTCTGCTTCACTCACTAGTAGCGCTGTAGCTGCAACTGCTCTCAAGCAAGGTGGCCATCCTTTGGCCACAGGGTCCAATTGTTTCGATAGGTAGGCTACAGGTCGCTCCCAATTTCCCAATTTCTGAGTCAACATGCCCAAGGCATTTCCCTGTGCTTCATGTACAAACAAGTGGAAAGGTTTGTGGACATCTGGTAGTCCAAGTGCTGGTGATGACATCAATTCTTCTTTTAACGTCTTGAAGGCTGTATCCTGCTCAAGTCCCCACTCCAGTGGCGACTTTTCTTCTCCTTTTGTGACTTCATACAATGGTTTGGCAATTTGGGCAAAGTTGGGTATCCAAATTCGGCAATATCCTGCCGCTCCCAGAAAGGCTCTGACTTGCTTTCTGGTTGTTGGAGTTGGAATTCTGCATACCGCTTCTTTTCTTTCTCTGCCTAATCTTCTGCTTCCTTGGGTGATACGAAAACCCAGGTATTTCACTTCTTTTTGGCATAGCTGTGCTTTGGCTCTGGAAACTTTGTATCCAGCTTCCTCTAGTAACTGCAAGAGATCTTTGGTGGCTAGTATACATTCACTTTCTGATACGGCAGCTATCAACAGATCATCCACGTATTGGAGAAGCACTCTCTTTCCCGGAGCTACTGGATAGCTTGAAAGGTCTTGATTCAGTGCGGCACTAAAGATGGTAGGCAAATTCTTGAATCCTTGGGGTAATCTTGTACAGGTAAGTTGGCCCCCTCTTCCAGAGATGGGGTCCTGCCATTCGAATGCAAACAATATTTGGCTTACAGGGGCTAATCTTATGCAAAAGAATGCATCTTTCAAATCCAGTACAGTGAAATGGGTATCTTCAGCAGGTATCAGTCCTAGGAGGGTGTAAGGATTGGGTACGACTGGATGTATGGTCTCAGCTGCATCATTTACTCTTCTCAAATCTTGCACTGGGCGATAATCATCTGTCCCAGGCTTCTTTACTGGCAAAAGTGGAGTGTTCCATGGGGATTGACATACTTTTAGTAGGCCATACTCAAGCAATCTTTGTAGGTGGCGATGAATGCCTTCAATTGCGGCTCTTGGGAGAGGGTACTGTTTGACGTGCACTGGTGTAGCACTAGGCTTGAGGGTTACAATCACTGGAGCTATATGTTTGGCTAGGCCTGGGGGGCTGCCTTCTGCCCATACTCCAGGTGGTGCATCAATACTTTTCAAAGTTTGTTCAAAATAGGTATCTTGAATCGAATCATCAATGTAGTATCTCCATTCTTCTTCTCGGGGAACTGTCAGCAGCATCACTCCTGCTGGTTTGGTTTGGGGATTTACTGTCATTTGCATTTCTCCTTGCTCAGAGAAAGATATTTGTGCTTGAAGCTTGGCTAACATATCTCGTCCCAGTAGTGGCACTGGGCATTCGGGCATGTAAAGGAATTGATGAGTTACTTGCTGTCCTCCCAGACTGCATATTCGGTTTTGAAGAAAAGACTTTGTGGCTTTGGCACCAGTTGCTCCTATAATGGTGACTGCTTTTGTAGTGAATGGGGCTATCTTTTTGTCTATTACTGAATGTTGTGCTCCAGTATCAACCATAAAGTCCATAATTTGGTCTCCTATTTGTATTCCGACCATAGGCTCCTGGAGACCTAAAGCAAACTTGGAGCCCGGTCTGTCCTAATCCACGTCATTCTCATCATGGGCTGGTGTGGCCAATGCTTGAATGGCTCCTCCTCTCTCTCGCTGGAATTGTTCTCGATTGGCTCCTCCTCGGCTTCGGGGATAGCTTCGTCTTTCTTCTCGCCACTGATGGCTGCTGTCGTCATCATGCTGGGCGTCTTCGAGTTGCGGGCACGTATCTCTCCAATGTCCTTCCTCTCTGCAATAGGCGCATTGGTTCATGCCTAGTCTCTGGGTCCGGCCTCCGCCTTGACCCCGCCCTCTTCCTCTACTCCTTCGACTAGGGACACCTCCTCTTTTCTGTTCCACTATGGCCGCAGCCAAAAAAATCAGCTTTCTTCTTCATCTTTCTATCACATTCTCTCTGTCTTTCAGTATCACGATTCACATACACCTTATGAGCGACTTCCAATAACTGTGTTGCATTCATGCCCGCAAACCCTTCTAACTTCTGTAATTTGCGTCTAATGTCTGGTTGAGACTGGTTTACAAAAGCAGAATTCACCATACATAAACTTCCTGGTGCCTCGGGATCATAGGGAGTATACATTCTGTAAGCTTCAGTTAATCTCTCATAAAAATCTGCTGGGCTCTCATCTATCCCTTGGATAACTCCTGCAACTTTGGAAAGGTTCATAGCTTTCTGGCCCCCCCTTTTCAGGCCTTGTAAAAAGCCTTGGCGAAAACGGGCTAGGGCTGTGGATCCTTCATCTGTATTTGGATCCCATTGGGGGTCTTCATTCGGGAATTCTCTCTGAGCTGCTTCCCGACGGTCTATTATATTCTGCCCCTGTGCCGGAGCTACAGGGTTCTCTGCCATCCATTCAATAGCTGCTTTTCTAATTCTTGCTCGCTCTTCTGTCGTGAATAGGGTGGTCAGGAGCTGACGGCAATCTGGCCAAGTGGGTTGGTGAGTTTCCATAATACTAGTTACTAATTCTGTCAGCTCCTGGGGCTTACTAGTATAGGAGGCGTAATGCGACCTCCAATTTAATAAATCAGTTGTAGAGAAAGGGATATACACATAAGTTAGGGGTCCCGCTACCACTTCATCATTATCATTCTTTACGGGCACTCCCGGGACTTGCCGTAAGGGAAACAGTTTGGCTGCCATGGGTGTCTTTTGGGATCTAAGGGTTATCGTTGTTGCCTTTGCAGGAGTCGCTTTCTTTTTCTCAACAGGTTTTGCTTTGGGTTTCTCTCTCACTGGCGTGCTAGTGCTAACGCTAGCTTTCTCAATTATTTGTACATTTTCCTCCTCATCTGGGGGATTCTCTCTTTCTCCTTCTTCTGTCTCCACTTCTGACTCGCTTTTTAGGTCCTCCTCTTCTTTTCCCGCTAATTCTTCCTCTTTCTCTCCTCCGGGAGGGGGATCAGGGGTTGGGTCCCGCCTCAGCTCTGGCCGTCTCTGGGGTTCTGGGGCAGGACGCCGGGCTACTCTTACTGGACCTGGGGTTCGGGGCTGCCTGAGAATTATTTCTG
This sequence comes from Ichthyophis bannanicus, assembly GCA_033557465.1. Taxonomy (NCBI): domain Eukaryota; kingdom Metazoa; phylum Chordata; class Amphibia; order Gymnophiona; family Ichthyophiidae; genus Ichthyophis; species Ichthyophis bannanicus. The sequence continues at coordinate 344,441,849 of CM066033.1, read as the reverse complement.
GGGAATCAGGATCTGCCAGGATGGGCTTCTTTCTGGCTTTCTTATCCTGCTCTTTCATTCTAGGCTGTTCCGTTTTCTGTCTAGAATCTGCTTTAGCTAACATTATTCTGCACTGTTCCTCATAACAGCGCTGCGCCCAGGGGGGCGGATCTTCACAAATACTTAACCAGGAATCTATATAGGGGTACTGGTCGGGGTGCGCTATCCGCACTCTACGGTGTATTGACTGAATAATCTCTACTTTGAACGTTCCCTCTCGGGGCCAGATGGGGTCTAGATCGGGCCACTCCCTAGTACACAAAATCTGCAAACGGGCTGCTGTCATTTTAATACCATAATCTCCTGAATATCCCTCTTTAAAATGTGCGATCATACATTCTAATGGAGTGTTTCTAGTAGACCCCGCCCCTCCCATTTCGATGTGTGCGCGCAACAACAGACAGAAGGGAAAAGGAGGGCGGACCGTGGGTAAGGGGTCCACACGGCCCTGGAAACGTATAAGGAGTACAAATAACAAGACAAGACGACAATCGCTTCCCCCTTTTCGCGACCTGAACGCGGTCGCCCGGTCAGGAAATGCGCTACTCAGGGGTCCGCCTTCACTTGGTCCGTGCTGCCAGACCTCTCATTCACACTTCGTTCACACAATCATGCTAGCAACGTATCCCAGAATGCATTCGTTTCTATCTGTTCTGACTAGTCTTTTCCAATTTCCCAATTACAAAAAGGATGGGGGTTTCACCCGGCGAATTCCCATGCGGGGTTACTCGGCCCTTCCTTGAGAGTTGATCATGCTCTCTTACCAATTCCCAATATCTCGAGATTACAAATTCCAAAGTTCCAAGTTCCAATGGCAGTACTGCGCTTTCTATTTCTGTCTAGACCCAAAATCAAAACTATACTCACCGGATCCGGTCCTCAAACTTCCCAAGCAGGCGCATGAGTTGGACCTCGGACTCCCCTCACTCGGGTTCGAGGCGTTGACTCCAGCCGGGCTCGTCACCCGCCCAGGTCCGACCAGCTCCCTCCGATACAAGGGACCGGTGGCGCCAGGGAGCAGCCCTCGTCGGAAGGGCGCGATCCCGGCAGGACCAAGCCTATAGAGGCGGAAAGTCGTGGTATATTGCCCTATATACACTTTGATTCCACAACTTCCCGGCCAATGCACCAAGGAATATGTAGCAGCAAAGCGCAGACAAACCAATGATACCAGGAGTCTGTTCAGAAGGTCCAAATCATTTATTTGTGCACAAGTCTCGAACCAATCAATTTCAAAATGGCTGAGCAAAGTTTTCAAGCATTACAACAACTTTTATAGACTTCTGTTCCATTCTAGGTATAGAAAAACATCTCATTGGTCCCGGTAACCTCCCGTACCTCCCGTACCTCTTCTATTGGTCCCGGTACTGATAAGTTTATCCAGTTATGTCCCTCCAGTGGGCACGACACCTGCATGCCCCCCTTCTAGTCCCAATTACAATGGTCAGTTCATCAACTTGTTACTTTCACACTCTCAAGGTTATAGAACCAATTTGTACGTGCAGAGGAGCTGGGCTCTGCAACTCATCTGTCAGCACTCCTAATTATTTCTTTGCAGATGTACTTTTTCTTATCAGTAACTTTTAAACATGTCTTTTCTGTATTTTTCCATCTTTCAATACTGCAGTTCTGCTTACCTAAGCTAATTCAATACTTCTACTGGGTTCTATCTTACAATAGCAGCATATTGGGGGATGTGCAATCCTATATGCCTCTCCACAGGCCTCATTTACAGGTCAAGCTAGCCATGCTGGCCTGCTTATGTTCGGACACTGTGGGTCACAGGCCTGCACCTGCCACAGTATTACCTGCTTACAGTACCTCCAGATATTAGGAGTGTTCGTCTTCCCCTATTTGGATGATTGGCTGATCAAGAGTACCACTCAGGAAGGGGTTTGAGAATCAGCATAGTTGACCAGTTGGGTGTTCAAACTACTAGGGTTCATTATAAATTACCCCAAATCCCGACAGTTGGAATTTATAGGAACCGTGCTCAACATGACTCAGGTAAAAGCCTTCCTCCCACACGTCTGATTTCACAGACTGACAGCACTAGTGTGGGAGACTAAATTCAGTCAGCAAGTAACAGCTCACAGGATGTTAACTGTACTAGGCCACATTGTCTCTACTGTGCACGTCACACAGGTAGGGTTTGGTGCTTTGTGAGCTCTGGTAGTGCTGTTATGATACGGCGGGTTTGCTCTGGGTTCTAAATGGGCAGTGTTTATAGTACTTCCTAATGTACCTAGTGGTTGGCACTGGAGTATAGTAATGTAGAAACCTGGTAGTCTTTCTTTATCCAGACACTCATTAAGAGGCATGTTTACTAATAGTGCATGTTAACATTATGCAAATATTTATGCAAATGAGGCCCACAATGAGTCTCCGCGCATGGTCCCACCCCCCCCTCTCCCTTGGGCCACCCCTGGCACTGACTCTACATCTCACACTGGTGTCTTTATCAGTAAGAAGCCTCTGTAAGAGGTGGGTGGGCCACTCCAGGACTTTTGAGCACAAGCCAGCTCACAGGCCCTGTCCTGATCTTTCTGGTTTGCTGCTGAATGCACAGTGCCACCTGGAACTCTGTTAGCAGTCTTTCTTCAGTAGTGGGCCAACTAGAGGAGGAGGAAATAAGGAGAGGGGAAGGCAAAGGCTGCATAGGAGATGAAGGATCTGTGAAGGCGGGGTTGAAGGGAAGCCTGAGGGACAGCCTCCTGATCCTTAGGGTACACTCTCACATATACAGAGGGTGCATAGGAGTGCCAGAATTCTACATCTGACCCTGAGTTTTCCTCATTGGCCTATACCTACCCTTTCCTTTGGATTTGATTTAAAAGAATTATTTTATATTCTGCCTATGACTGTTCCCATCCAAGCAGATTACAACAATAAAAAGACAGAGCATAATATACTTTAAAATCTATGTTAAAAGGTTAAAATGGCATAGTAACAGAACCCTCCCTCCAACCCTCACTACTCTCCCTAGCCTATCCCATGTACTGTGCGGTGAATACATCTCTGTGCATCTCCCTTTTAGGGCTGATGTGGAACATGAAACTTTAGAGTAGTAACACAAAGGCATGTGTTGTTTCTGAAGTGATTATTCCTCTGTGATGCTCATTGTTACGAAGGATAAGACAGTATGCAACTGGGACAAGGCATTTTATTTACCTTGATTTTTACTGTGTATATGTGAATCTTTTCTAATTCCCATATAGCATTATCTATAATTAACAAAATTAAAACAATGTTTAGGATTTTGTAGTGGAAGCTAGAGGTTTCTCTTATTTCTTCTCATTTTTCTTTCTCCCCACTGCTGTCTAAGGACTAGGGCTATATATTTTTGAGTATATTTAATTGGATAGAGTCATGACAGAAATTTAAGCAAGTTTTTTTTTAAAAGAGCTTTTTGCCATTTTTTTCAAACTAGCATCATGGCGTGAGCATGTTCAGTGAGCTTCCAGTTTCTGATTATGGCCTCAGGAGAGCAATTCTGCATATCAAGAAAGGTGCCATAAAGGTCATGCATATTACAGTGACATTCATGATCTATGAAGTGATTCTGAACAGGGGGCATGGCTGAAAACTTCACAAAAAGAATATATTTGGTTTTCTGAAGATACCTGTTTCCATACTTTCTTTTTTTCTTTATATTCATTTCTAATCCCCTTTTGAATAGAAAATCTCATCTAGAGAGGCATGCAATTAATTGTAGAGTTTTTTCAGTTATATTTTTTGTAATTATTTTCTGCCAGAAATGTTTCTAAATCTTTAATGTAGGTGAATCAAGCCTACAAACCGTTTAGACTTCTTTTACTTCTGTTGGCACCTGGACTAATGAATATGGAAAGGGTAAATGAGCAGTTGTAAATGTGTATTTAGCCAGGTAAATAGACTTTTTGAAAATTTATGTGGGTAAAAGGGTGCTATTTTTGATATGCATATTCCTTTACCTACATTCATAGGAGGCATTTCCAAAGTAATGCATGCTTTAATCAGAAAGAGAAACTGCAGAAAAGTGCAATTGTGTGCAGGCGCTTCCGTAGTTAAAGTACAAATTGGGAATTTGATTTAGTTCACACCTTTCTCAGAAGTTCAAAGCGAGATATATTCAGGTACTGTAGGTATTTTTCTATCCCCGGAAGGCTTACAATCTACTTTTGTACCTGATGCAGTGGAGGGTTTAGTGTCTTGTGCAATGTCCTTTTACTTTGAAAACTGGAACAAAATACACAGGTTAAAAGTGCATGTGGACGTCACAGCAACATGAGCAGTATGCAGATTGCCCTTAGTGAGGTAGGTTTTCAAAGCCAATTTCTGCTGGTATAACAGTGTTCTTCAGGTGGAAGTGGGCTTTCATAAAATTGCTGCCCTATATACAAGTAAAAGTATACTGTACATGTAGTGCTATTTTGTGTGTACTTTTACCTGTTGTGAGGGTTGGAGTGGAGGTGTTCCCAGGATCATAAGCAGCTGGTGACTCCACTAGTTTGGGGATGCTGGACCGCACTTCTCGTTTCCCACTACCCACCCTCAGTGAATATACATTCAGTTAATCTCCTTTTTCCACTTTGAGCCCCCACCCTCATTCACTTGCTGTCTCCTCTGACAGCTCTCCTTTACACAACACCCTTTTACACTCTTTCCTCTGTGCCTCCCTCCCCAGTGCTGTAGCCAGGATTGATTTTTTTTTTTAGGGAGGGCCCAAGGTTAACATCGGTGGGCACTAGGCATACAGGTCTGAACCATGCTAGTTATACACTTATTGACAAATAATGCCTTGAAGTGTACCTGCTAATGAATTGACAACTATTGCAGACTACTTATAAATATCATGCATTGTGATGACATTTTAAACATTTTAAACTCAATTATCTCAAGCATATACCAATGCTAAAGCATATACATACACTGGAAACAATTCAATTATATTTAAAGATGTTTCAAGAAGCAATATCCCATAATTTAAACTTGAACAGGTACAAGCCCGCTATAAAAATACATTACATTCAGGTATTTATCTTGAACTACTACTGGAAAGGCATGAGCTAAATACAAATAAATAAGAATAAATAAATAAAAATATATATACCAAAGCACATCATATACAGCAAAATGTTTTAAAATCCCACCTGATATTACGATAAATTACTAGCATTTAGCATATAATCCTCCAATTTTGGCATGGGACAAAAATGGCTTATTAATCTCCCAAGACTCAAACAGCAAAAACCTGACCTATACAAAAGGCAGCATTGCAAATATTACACTAAGCCCTATAACCCCAATATACCTTCTGCTATGAAAACTGATCTCTATAGTATATGGAAAATGCATGTTAGCAGAAATACTATACCTCAGTCTCACACACAGAACAGACCGATCCTTACCTAAAACAGAATAAAGGACTACAAATTAGCAACAAAAATATGCAGACAAAATATGTATTGGAAACCACAAAGCAGAGATTGAATTTTGGGACACTAAAGAAAATGCAAACCCATAAGAAATGCAAATTCCCAAAGCTGATGTATTTCAATCATTAAAATATCAAAAAAGTATGCTTTTTGTACCTTTGTGGCATCTGATCATTTTATTTTTCTAACTGGGTTCTTTCTGGTCTCTGTTTTCTTATTGTTGGTCTTCTCCTATGTTCTTTCCCAAGGTCTCTTTCATTTTCTGTTTCTTTTTGCTCCCTGCCTTCTTCCCTTCCTACTCTACATTTATCTCTAAAAATGATTTTATCACTTTAATCTTTTTTATCCATGACTTTTTTTCAGCTTCTCTGTAATCCATAGCTAGATTTTACAACTCCTCCCCTCAACCTCCACTCTTCAATCTCCAGTTTTACTTCTCCCTACCTACCTGCTTTCTGTCTCCCACTCACACTTCCCCAGGCCTTCCATTTCCCTTTCTGTTTTTCATTCTTTTCCAAGTCTCCTATTTATCTCCTTTCACCATTCTCTAGTCCCTCATTTCCACCCTCTGCACTTACTCTATCTCTTATTCCTTTTCTACCTTCCACTTCCTTTCATCATTTCTCTAGCCTGGGCTCCTTCCCTGTCTCTCGTATCCTCCCCTGTCTCCAGGTCCTTTCTTCTGTCTCTTAACCCCTATCCATTTCCCCTTTCTACTCTCTCCTCCATCAAAGACCTATCCCTTTACTCTGTGCCCACTGCCCCCCTCCCCCCAGCCCCTTATCCCTTGCTCAATCACAAACCTTCACCACCTTTCCTCATCCTGGATTACATCTCACAGCCCATCTAAGCCACCCCAATGCTTACTCTGCATGCCCAATCACTTACCCCCACAATCCTCCTAATCCCCGAGTCCCTGCTCAATCTCAAACTCCACTCTCTCCCCACCCAAGCCACAAGTTTACATTCTTGTTATCTTAATCAATATGCAGATAAGTCTCAAGACTGTGATCATCTCTCACCCTATCCTCTCTCCCTTCTTACCTCCGTCTCTACTCTCCCTACCCCCATATCCTCAGCATTCGCCTCCTTCCTCAGCACTCACCCTATTGCCTTTCTTCTCGCTTCCCCTGTACCAATTCTCCTGCGTTCTTATCCCCTTCCCAAACATCTGTCCCCTACTTCTGTCCTTAGTGCCTCTTCCTATTCCCTTTTCCTTGCATCTGCCTCTCTGTCTCCTTCCCCCTTGCATCTTCTCCCTGCCTAATTCTCCAGCATCTGTTCTCTGACTTCTCCCTTTATCTCACCAGAATCTTGCCCCCTTCCTCTCCCTTCCAGTTTCCACCTCTCCATCTGCCCCCTGCCCTTCCCTCCAGAACAGAGCCGGCTCAAGGGTTTCTACTGCACTGCCCCCCTCCCCCTACGTGCCAAGCTGTGTTGCTAATTCTGTCTTGGGGGAGATGGAGGGTGGACATGGCAGTATTTTGAAAGCAGCGGCTTTGTGTCGCCACTTTGTTACACACAGCAGGCCATGTGCTTCAACACACATGGCCTGTCACTTCTGGCAGTAAGTTATTTTGGAGGGGGATCAGAAGTAGCAGGTCATTTGTGCTGAAGCACATGGCCTGCTAAGGCAACAAAGCGGTAGCATGAAACCATCAATCTCCAGGAACAAGCAGGAATGAGTCTTCACATATGGGTACGTCGGTACCGACGGAGCCTGGGCGGGAACGCTCCCCAGCGTCCCAAAAAAGGAAAGCTTTTGGGAGCATCCCACAGCGCCTGCGCGCTGCCTTCCCGCCTTTCCTAACCGCCTCTCTCCAGTTCTTCTTTTCCGCGGAGCCAGCAGGTCGTGTTCCTGTCACCGCTGAAGAAGTTCTTTATTTTATTTTATTTCTTTGGTCGCGCGTCTGCCTTCTTTGACGTCGGACCGGTACCGCCGGTCTTTTCTTAAAAAAATATAATTCTTCTGTTCCGCTTTAGTGTATAGTTTTGTCTCTTTGGGCCTTAGGCCTAAGGGAAATTTCCTCATGGAAAAGCCCGCCTCCGGGTTTAAAAAATGCACTAAGTGCAGCGGTACCATTTCTGTTACCGACACCCATGACTGGTGTCTTAAATGTTTGGGTCCTGACCATTCCATCACGGATTGTGCGTCCTGCTCCATGATGTCTAAGAGAGGTTTACAGAACCGAGCAGCTAAGCTCAGTACCCTGTTTCCCTCTGATGCAGCTTCGGTGGCATCGACGTCGTCCAGGGCTGCTTCTTCCTCCTATGGATCTCAGGTAACCAAACATAAATCCAGCCGGTCCTCGAAGGGTAGATCTCCCTCTAAGCATCGAGATGCCTCCGGGCTTGCCCTCGAGGATCTTGCACCGGCAAAAGTACCCCGGCGGGAAGCTCCAGCTTCCAAAGCTCCTCCTATGGGGTCACAGGTTGACATCGATGGCATGGCCTCGACCGATCACCTGTTACAATGTTCTGGGGTACCGGTAGAATCTGCCGGTACCGATGTCCAGACATTGATGGCGTCGATGGATCACTAGACCCTCATCAACATGGCTTCAGGGAGTTCCATGGCGTGGAAACCCTTCTTATCTCACTTCTCAATAATATCATCACATGTATTGACAACATCCACCAAGGTTGTGTACTTATATTCATAGACATAGCTGCAGCCTTTGATTCGGTACACCACGGCCTGCTCATAGAACGCCTAAAAGAAAAAGGCATTAATGGCCTCGCCCTTGATTGGTGCAAATCATACCTTGAAGGAAGATGGCAACAAGTAAGATCAAGATCAACAAAATCGGAGCCCTTCCACCAAGATCAGGGTGTTCCTCAAGGCTCATCATTATCATCTCTCATGTTTAACATTTACGTACAACCTGTCTGCAACATCATCAGATCTTTCAATGTCCAATGTCAGATATACGCCGATGATATCCTTCTTTACATGCCATTCTCCACAAAGCAAATGGACCTCTCACCTCTCATTGAATGTTTTGATGCAGTATCAGAATGGTTTCTATCTCAAAACCTCCGTATTCAACATAAGAAAACGGAGGTACTCTTCATCACAAGAAATCCGAATTTTACCCCACCACCTCATATAAAAGTGAGAGAAGCTGAACTCCAAACAAAGTCTACAATTCGATACTTAGGAATTACTCTAGATCAACACTTGGACATGAAGCTTCACATATCCTACATTGTCAAAGCCGTATATTTCAAGATCCGGACACTCAAACACCTCAGATCTTTATTGGACCCAAGTGACTTCCGGACTGTATACCAAGCTCTTATCCTACCCCACTTTGATTTCGCCAACGCCATTTTCCAAGGCCTCCCACAGTCTACTCTGAACCCCCTTCAGCTAGCCATGAACGCCGCTGCTAGAGTTCTTTCTGGAGCATCGAGATTTGACCACATCACACCCATCTTAATTCAACTCCACTGGCTCCCAACACACGGAAGAATACTATTCAAGACTCTGACGCTTACCTTTAAAGCCATCAACGGCATAACCGCTTCACAACTAGTGGATCTAATTCAGCCCACCCCACCTAACAGATCCAGAAGATCCACATCAGCAAACACTCTAACTATCCCAAGTGCATCAACAAAATGCACACTAACAACGTCAAACAGGGCTTTCAGTCTTTATGCTCCCAAGTGTTGGAACATATTACCACCAGCAATCCGAGCCATCACCGATCTCACACAATTCAGGAAAGCACTAAAACATTACTTATTTATACAACATTACCAGATCAACCATACTCCACCATAGCCACATCTTCCTTCCAGAAACCTCTACATATTAGTCCCTATACTTAATATCTTTCTGTAGGTTCATAACCCACTATGCAAAGATTACTGCTACATATGTAAATAGTTGATGTGCATGTTTCCCTAAGTTATCCAAGTTGTATTTCCTTGTTCTCTGTAAAACTAACGTTTGTTCATTATGTTTCACTGTTCCATGTAAACCGCGCTGATACTAAATAGTGCGGTATATAAGAAACTAAAATAAATAAATAAATAAATCACGGCATTCATTCGAGCTGCGACGCCGCTGGTACCGCAACAGGCTCCGTTGCCGGTACCGGCACCGGCACCGATCTCGGTTCCGGTGCCGGTACGATTGCATCGACATCGGCTTCGGTGTCGACTGCAACGGTACCCTGTCCAATGATGCCCATCGGTACCGAACCGTTACCGATCACTCCCGATGTCGATACCACTCGGTACGTGTATCGGGCTCTACAGGAGCATCCAGACAGGCGATACTTCGATTCCTCCGAAGACTCTGATGCATCGGAGGTTTCTGTCGAAGCATCGGTACTCCTTCCTCAAGAGCCTTCTTCTCCAAAAAGAAGAATGTCTCCTCCAGAGGACTTGTCTTTTCAGGACTTTATAAGAGAGGTGGCCAAGGGGCTCTCTATCTCAGTAGCCCCTGAGTCAGAGCCTAGAGCCAAAAAGTTGGATATTTTGCAATATCCCAAGGCTCCTAAAGAGGCAGCCACTTTGCCAGTTCATGAGATCCTTTATGATCACATGTTGGGCATATGGGAGACCCCTCTTACTATCTCTTCCCACTCTCGTAGGCTAGATACCATGTACCGTGTCCCGCCTTGTCCTGGGTTTCATAAGACTCAGCTTCCTCACCACTCTATTGTGGTGGAGTCTGCCATGAAAAAGTTAGAGTGCAAAAAGTCACTCTTCTACCCCTCCAGGGAGAGAATGTAGAACCTTAGATGCTTTTGGCAGAAAAATCTTTCATTCCAGCATGCTTGTTGCTAGAATCAACTCCTATAGTCTCTATATGGGGATGTTTCTAAAGGAAGTTACAGATCATCTGCAAACTTTCCTCCCTTTTCTTCCAGAAGATAAGAGGGAAGAGTTTCTCACTTGGCTTAAGCATGCCCAAGATGTTTCCAAATTTTCCAACCGTGCAGCCTTTGACTCTTTTGAGGGTGCCAGCAGAGCTTCGGCTATTGCCATAGGTGCACGCAGTATTGCTTGGTTACAAGCTTCTGATCTGGAACCTTGGGTCCAAGATGGATTGGGAAATCTTCCTTGTACAGGTGAAAACCTTTTTGACAAGGATTGGCAAGCAAAGGCCACACAGATGGATGCAGAAAATTCTGCTTTGGATAGGCTTTCAAAGTCTACCTCTAATCCTGTCAAGAAGAGGTTGTTCAAAAAGCCATATTTTCCCAAGAAGGGAAGATATTATCCTGTTTATGGTCAACAGACATCTTCTGCAGGTCGTTTTGCTGCAAAGCGTCAACAACCTAAACAGGCCAAGCCTAAGGCTGCAAGGACTCCTGTAGCCCAACAGCCTCAGCCTCCTCAGGGCCTTTGACTTGCATCTAGAGAACTTAGCCTTTCTGGCTCTAGCAAAACCAGAGCCTCTCACCATTCCAGGAAGGTTAACTTACTTTGCTCCCAGATGGGAACAAATCACAGCAGAGCAATGGACCCTCTCCATCATAAGGGAAGGGTACAAACTTCATTTCTCAAACCTTCCTCCTCACACCATGGTGAGACAGTTCAATTCTCAAACATCTCTCCTCGACCTTCTCAGTCAAGAGATTACTACCCTTCTTGCCCAAGGGGCAATAGAAGAAGTACCCCTTCTTCAACAGGGCTCAGGGTTCTACTCCCCCTACTTTCTTATCCCAAAGAAAACAGGGGGTTACAGACCCATATTAGATCTCAGAGAATTGAACAAGTTTCTATGCAAGGAGAAATTCAAAATGATTTCTCTAGGTACTCTCCTTTCATACCTTCAGAGTCAGGATTGGCTTTGTTCTCAAGATCTCAAGGATGCGTATACCCATATACTCATCCATCCAGCACACAGAAAGTTCCTTCGGTTCTTTTATCAAGGGAAGCACTACCAATACAGGGTACTTCCTTTTGGTCTGGCCTCTGCTCCAAGAGTGTTCACAAAATGCATGGCAGTAGTAGCTGCATTCCTACGCACTCTAGGAATATTCCTATTCCCATATCTGGACGACTGGCTCATCCGAGCTCCATCCCAGTCAGAGGCCCAGAATTCCCTAACCTGCACAATGCGTGTTCTGCAGTGTCTGGGTCTGGTGATAAACATTCCAAAGTCACAACTCACCCCTACTCAGTTTCTAGAGTTCATAGGGGCCTTGCTGGATACCACAACTGCAAGGGCCTATCTTCCCCAGGCCCGTTGCCTACGCTTAGTGCAGTTAGCCTCCCAGATTCAGTTAAAAACCCATTTAACTGCTCGAGAGATGTTACAACTGCTAGGCCACATGGTATCCACTGTGCATGTGGTCCCTTATGCTCGCCTTCACATGAGAGCAGCTTAATGGACTTTGTCCACCCAATGGACCCAGGCATCAGGGGGTCTGTCAGACAAAATAGCAACCTCCAGGCGCCTCTTTTGGTCTCTCCAGTGGTGGATGTCCACTCAAAATCTGTTGCAGGGGTCCCCCTTCCAATAGTTGTTACCCCAAGCAACCCTTACAACAGATGCCTCTCCAAAGGGTTGGGGAGCTCATCTTCACGACCTCTCCACCCAGGGCATTTGGTCCCCACAGGAGACCTCTCTATATATCAACATCTTAGAGCTCAGAGCAATCTTCCTGGCTCTCAGAGTCTTCCATACCCTGCTCAGCTACAAGACAGTCTTCATTCACACGGACAACCAAGTAGCCATGTTCTATGTGAACAAGCAGGGAGGGACTGGCTCTCTGTCGCTTTGCAACGAAGCTCTGAGATTGTGGGCCTTCGCCAGAGAGCATCAAATTCATCTTCTGGCAGTATACCTTCCAGGAGTTCAAAACTCTTGGGCAGACAGACTCAGTCGAGTTCTGCTTCCACACGAGTGGTCCCTTCATATGGACCAGATAGTCAGAATCTTTCGAATTTGGGGATCCTCGGACATAGACCTCTTTGCAAGTCCGTGGAATGCCAAACTTCCCCGATTCTGTTCCAGAATTCCGTGTCAGGGAGTTCAGGCCAAGGATGCCTTCCTCCTTCATTGGGGTCCAGACTTCCTATACGCCTTTCCACCCATTCCCCTAATTCCCAAGACCCTGTTCAAGCTTCAGAGAGACCGAGGGACTATGATCCTCATAGCTCCACAATGGCCACGCCAAGTGTGGTTCCCTCTACTTCTGCATCTCACTCAAGCTCCCTCCCTGGACTTGGGATCTGCTCCAGATCTCCTGTCTCAGGAGGGGAGAACGTTGTGGCACCCAAACCCCCAATCTTTCCACCTCAGGGCTTGGTTGCTGAAGGCTTAGACCTTCAAGATTGGCATCTGTCTCAGCAAGTGAGGGATGTCCTTCATGCTTCCAGAAAGCCTTCTACAAGGCGTTCCTATGCTTTTAAATGGAAAAGGTTTACCATTTGGTGTGCTGAGAGGGGTCTTAACCCTCTAGCAATACCTTTGAATTCCTTACTAGAGTATCTCCTGCATCTTTCCCATGCAGGCCTCAAAACGAATTCAGTACGGGTCCATTTGAGTGCTATTGCAGCATCTCTCAAGCCTCTCAATGGACAACCTATTTCCTCTCATCCTCTTATTGCAAGATTCATGAGAGGCCTTCTTTTAACTAAACCTCCCATTAGACCACCTCCAGTGGCATGGGACTTGAATCTGGTTCTTGGTCAGCTCATGAAGCCTCCCTTTGAACCCTTAGCCACTACCTCCTTGAAATTTCTTTCCTGGAAAGTTATCTTTCTTATTGCAGTCACCTCAGCTCGCTGCATCAGTGAGCTGCAGGCCTTAGTGGCTAATCCACCTTATACAAGGTTCCATCATGATAAGGTAGTCCTTAGGACCAATCCACACTTTATGCCTAAAGTGGTCTCACCTTTTCATCTTAACCAAGAGGTGTACTTACCTGTCTTCTTTCCAGGTCCTCATGCATCAAGTGCAGAGAGGAATCTTCATACCCTGGATTGTAAGAGGGCTCTTGCCTTTTACTTACAAAGGACACAGCAACATAGAAAGTCTTCTCAGCTCTTTGTTGCTTTTGATCCCTCTCATTTGGGACTTCCAGTCTCTAAGAGAACACTGTCCAATTGGATTGCTTAGTGTATTTCTTTCGCCTATCAGAGCAAGAATCTTTCTCTGGAGGGCCATGTCACAGCTCACAATGTGAGGGCCATGGCAACCTCTATGGCTCATCTAAATTCTGTGTCCATCGACCAGATCTGTCGAGCGGCCACCTGGGCCTCGGTTCATACCTTCACAGCCCATTACTGCTTGGACAAGGACTCCCGCCGGGATGCCTTGTTTGGTCAGGCTGTTCTCAAACACCTGTTCCATGCTTGATCAACTCCTGCCCTCCATCCCTGGTTGGATGCCTGAGATCCATGGGAGGAGGTAGAGCCCTTCTCAGGGTCTCACAACCTTGGGGATCTCCCAGGCATCTCTAGCTGGGGAGTCCCCATATGTGAAGACTCATTCCTGCTTGTTCCTGGAGATAGCACAGTTACTTACCTGTAACAGGTGATCTCTGGGAACAGCAGGAATAAGTCTTCACAACCCACCCACCTCCCCTAGGAGTTGTATCTTTCTATCTATCTTTCCTTTCCTCTCTCTCTTTGTCTCAGCTTTAAAACTCGAACTGGAGAGAGGCAGTTAGGAAAGGCAGGAAGGCAGCGCGCAGGCGCTGTGGGATGCTCCCAAAAGCTTTCCTTTTTTGGGACGCTGGGGAGCGTTCCCGCGCAGGCTCCGTCGGTACCGACGTACCCATATGTGAAGACTTATTCCTGCTGTTCCCAGAGATCACCTGTTACAGGTAAGTAACTGTGCTATCCCGGTCGGCCGCCCAGCTCCCCTAATGGACAGGCTGGCCATGCTCCAGAGCATCTGCTGTCTTCACCCTCCCTCCATTCCCTCCATCAGACCACCAGTAATAGTCCCTTTCATTGCCTTCTGCCTCTCTCAGCATCTGTCTTCCTCCCCATTCATCACTGGCCTCCACTTACAGGCCCTTATATTAATTAAGCAGTGGGAAGCCATCACTCCATTCGCTGCTGTGCTGTCAAAGTGTGTGTGCACATTGAAACCTCATTGATGGCACGTCACATTGATGATCTTGCAAAATCATTAGTGGGACCATTTCTGAGATTTCAATGTACATGCATAGTTTGACAGCATAGCAGCAAATGAAATGATGGAGGGTGGAGGAATGGCTTTCCATTGCTTTTCGCCAGCATCACTTGGGAATGTTTTGGCTGATGGAGTTTGTGATCCTCCCAAGGTACAGTAATATTTCTGGGACATTGAAAAGCCCTGTGGCCATCCAAGATGCCCCCTCTTCCTTGGCTATTCTCCTGGCCCCCATCCCTTCCCCATCCTCTTATCAATGCAGGAATTGGAGAAAGTGTTCCCCCCACCACCTCTGGTTTCTGATTAATTGTTCCCGGTCAGCAGAATAAGCCAGAGGTGGGGAATTAGCACCTGCAGCAAGTAGATAGCTTCTTCCAGCTTCCTGCTAAAGTCACCATCCTAATGGCTGCCATGTTCTCAGCCTAAACTGTCAGTACTGCATGAATCCAGCTCCTGCTAGTGTCCAATCTTGGTTTTGAAAATGTTTATTTTCCCCAAGCCTCTTATATGGGTCAGCTATCTTGGAGGAGCAGTTGGGATGAATTTCAGAACTACACATATAGAGAGTAATTATAGAAACTCCTGAGCAATTAATGCACATTGCCTCATGCGTACGCTGGGTCTATTCTATAAAGTATAAGTGTACTTTATTTTATAGAATAGGGGCATAAGTAGTGATGTGCACCAAATCTAGGTGCAACCAATTACACCATCCCTAAACTTGGTATAACACCCTGCACCTAGATATATAAAGAATGTGCATAAGTTATATTGCTCTACAACTTAAATCTGTACAGTTAGACCCTGAATATAATTGTGATGAGACTTAAGCATGTGCTTATAGAACAGCGACTGCCTAAAATGCGCCTAAGTGCCCATTTACACATGTAAGTCCATCAGAATAACGTGTGTAAATAGCATGTAACTTTCTGTGTACCCTTTATAGAATTAGCACAGTACTTGTGAATTTTCAAAACTGTGCACATACTTTTAGTCAAGAAAAGTATACTTGCAAATAGCAGGTGTAAATTTGTGTGGATACTTTTCCTGAGATAACTTTTAAAAGTGAAAGTGTGTACATACATCTACTCAAAAATCCTTCAAAATCCACAGAGTGAAGCATATGTGCATACTTTTCTGAGGACAGACTTAAGCAAATTTTAACAGCAGAAGAATGCACATAATTCTGTGTTGAAAATTGCTTCATTTTTATTTACTCCAACTCTTTCATGCACATTTGTTCTGGGTTAATAAATTTGCATGCAATGGCATGTAAATGTTATCCCCGGGAACACCTCTATCAGTCCTGGTAAATTTACATGCATGCAGAATGGATCTGCATCACTTTATGTTCATATTGGAGGTCATTTTAAAAGTCTTAGTTGTTATTTGAATGTCCGAAAACATGCCTGCAGATATTCAAATCACAGAGATGCCCCCGGAGCCAGTTAAGGACATCTCCGATGCAGGGACGTGCACTAGGCAGGGAGTGTGGTGGAGGTGTGTCTGGGGTGGTGCAATGGACTTAGACATTCGTACTTGATTTCAGAAACGTCGGGGATATCTGCGACCCCGTCCAAGTTTAGACCTGCTCCAGGCATGAACAGGTATCGGGAAAGTGCTCATTTTGGCTATAAAACATCCAAAGGGTGTAGAGAAGATGGCAGTCCACCATCCCCCACTACTCTGCACAATCAGAATGATAGCAGCCGTGGGATTTGAACCCTGGCTTCCCTGATCCTAGCCTACTCCTCTAACCATTAGGCTATTCCTAGATGTTCACAGTTTGTAATACTATTCTGGGGATGTCTATGTAGACACCCCCACGGACGTTCATGTTGGGTACGTCCACATTTGTGAACTTGTGTCTGAACCTGCTTTTTTGTCAGATGTTCTGGCTTGGATGTTCTAGATTGTATTTGGAAGTCATTTGTACATGTACAATGTTCAGAGGTCCATGCTGCTGCGTGGCATATGCCTTTTATTTGAAAGAAAGTTTTTACAAAAAGGTTTGCTCCCTCATTCTATATCCCCCTGAAGAAGGCCGAGAGGCCGAAATGCGTAGGGGACAATAAAAGGGGTTTTACAAACCTGAAAATCCTGCCAGTCTTTGTATCTGTTCTTTTGATTTCACGTATTCTACAGATACTTTTGTTGCTTCTTTTCGGTCCTAAATAAAAGGTAGAAATGTGTGCCTGTAGTTTTCTTGGGATAATTTTCACAGGGCAAATGTGTGTACTTTCCCTTTGAAAATGTTGGTGTAATTTAGATGCTTACTCAGCATCTATTTTATAAAGGCAGTAGATGTGCCTATGTGTCTTTATAAGATACAATAATCCCCGGTGATGCATAAATTCATTTTCTCCAGGAACAAGCAGGAAGTCAGTCCTCACATATGGGTGATGTCGGTGCCGACGGAGCCCCCATATGGAGCATTTCCCCAGCTTTCAAAGAAAGCCTTTGGGAATGCAGCGCGCATGCACGGTCCCCTTCCCGCCCAAGGGTACCATCTTGCTCAGTCTTCTTTTTTCCGCGGAGCCCAACGGACGTGTTTCATTTTCACTCGAGGAAAAAGTTGATTTTGTTCTGCGTGGACCCGTTTTCTTCGGTTCGACGCCGGTTTCCCTTTCCCGCCTGGGCCCGATACATCGGTATCGAGCCCGGACTTCTTTTTTCATTTTTTGTCCTTAGTGACTAGCATACGTGCCATTTTTTCTGTTTTCACTGGCAGCCCTGTCTTTTGACCTCGCAAGGGCCCTTTTTCCCCTGATGGCTGCCAGTGGGTTTAAGAAGTGTGATCGGTGTAAGAAGCTTATGTCTCTCACCGACACACATGACTGCTGCCTCCGTTGCCTCGGACCCGATCATGACCCGATGATCTGTGGGCCATGTGGGAAAATGTCCTCGAAGGCGTTGAGGAGTCGGCAGCACCAAAAGGAAAGAATCTTCTCTGACTCTACGTCCGGAAGGGCCCAGACTTTGTCAGAGGCCTCGACGTCTCGGGACTCTGGCCCCGAGCAGCGCCGAGGCTCCTCTGAGAGGGGGTCTCCCTCACGGGAGCATTGCAAGAAGAAAAAACCCACGAGGGCGGCATCGGTGGATGCACTTGGCTCCTCGAGGGCCAAGTTGCATAGCCCCGAGCGCCGTCCTGGGTCTTCGGAGTCGGAGAGGCCTGCAAAACAACCTCGTGTGGAGATGGAGTCCACGGGTCACGTGAGTACTGTAGTCCTCGTGGACTCTCCTCCAGGGGAGCCGACGTCGGGGCCCAAGTCGGGGGCTGCTGAGTCTCCTGAGCTCAGACTCAGGTTGATGGCCTTGGAATGCAGCTTGGCTGCCTTCATGGAACAGCAGCGGGCACTGATCGCCAGTCTCACCGGTGCATCTGCCCCGACCACTGGGACATCGATGTCCAAGTTGACCCCGGAGGCTGAGCCGATCCTCGAGTCCATGCGCGCTCGAGTCGATCCTCGGCCAAGGTATCCCTCGGCCTCCCGTTCAGGACCGAGGTCATCGACGCCGGTACCCTCGGCGTCAGGGCAGATGGCATTAGTGCCTGCCCGACCGGAGCCGCTTGATTCTTCCTCCAAGGGGTCCGGCTGCGAAATGGAGGATGAGGACTCACCCGACACCTTTCGAACTTGGTGTGTCCCTTCAGACTCGCTGGAGTCCGAGCCTCGGATAAGGCCCCACCGGAGGATACCCGGTTCTCGGACTTCGTGCGGGATATGGCCAAGGCCTTGGCATTCCCCGCAGATCCTGAGGAGCCTCGAGCCGAAGTGCTCGAGGCCCTACAGTATGACTCTCCCCCAAAGGAGGCCTTTACTGTACCGGTTCCTCCGATGCTGGAACGGTTGCTCTTCCGTATGTGGGAGGCGCCGGCCTCGACACCGGTTTTGAGCAAGCGGGTCGATTCCATCTATCGAGTCCACAAGAGCCCCGGGTTCCAAAAGGCACAATTACCGCACCACTCCATGGTTGTGGAATCGGCCATACATCATCTGAAGAGTCAGAAGATGCACTCCTCGGTGCCTCCCAGCCGGAAGGCCCAGAACCTGGATGCCCTCGGTAAGAAGTGCTTCTAGGGCTCTATGCTTGCTTGCCATATCCAGACCTACCAGCTGTACATGGGCATGTACCTTGGAGACCTGGCAAAGGAGATTGCCAGGTTCTCTGCTGGTCTCTGAGGAACCTTTGCAGAGGTTCAATGCTCTGTCATCGGGTATTCGTGAGTGCTCGAAGTTTATCTCTCGAGCAGCCTATGATGGCTTCGAGGCTTCGTCCCGAGTAGCCGCGGCCGGCATTGGTGCACGCCGTCAGGCCTGGCTACAGTCATCGGACCTCGAGCCATGGGTGCAGGACAAGTTGGTCAATGTCCCCTGCCGAGGTGAAAACCTCTTTGGCAAGCCCATGGCTGAAAAGGCTGCAGAACTCGAGACCGAGACTCTTACCCGGACAAGGCTGTCCAGAAAAACCTCTGCCCCTTCTCAGAAGAAGAAGGGCTCGGGGAAAAAGACATTTTACCCGAGGAAGTCATCTGCCTATAAACAGTACCCTCATTTTCAGGCCTCTGTAGCTCCCCAACAGGGTCAGCAGGCCAAGGGGCAGGGACATGGGCCCCATAGGCAGAAAACCCCCAAGCCACCAGCTCCGGCTCCTGCACAGCAGGGAGCGGGGTTTTGACTCCAGTGGCATAGCCTCTCCTCCTCAGCTGGCCCCTATCAGCACAGGAGGCCGGCTGGCCCTGTACACCCACAGGTGGCCAGCCGTAACGGGATACCTGGGTACTAAGTATAGTCCAGAAGGGCTATCTCCTCCACTTCCACCAAGTACCCCCTCATATTTCCAGGGGAGCCTCCAAGACTTCCTCTGCACAGGGACTTACTCCTGCAGGAGTTAGCAAGTCTTGTAAAAGAACAGGCAGTGGAACCGGTGCCCCACCACCTGAGGGATCAAGACTTCTATTCCAGGTACTTTCTGGTACCAAAACGAACAGGAGGCCTCAGACCCATCCTAGATTTGTGGAATCTAAATAAGTTCCTGGAGAGGGAAAAGTTCAAGATGCTTACCCTTGGAATCCTGCTGCCCTACCTCCAGCAGGGAGATTGGCTATGCTCCTTAGATTTAAAGGATGCTTATATTCACATCCTCATTCATCCAGACCACAGACAATATCTCAGATTTGTAGTGGGAGGAAACCATTACCAGTACAGAGTGCTGCCTTTTGGCCTAACCTCCGCCCCCAGGGTATTCACCAAGTGCCGTGGTAGCGGCCTACCTCAGGGTTCAAGGCCTTTTCGTTTTTCCATACCTGGACGACTGGCTTATCAGGGATCAATCCCCACAAGAGGTCAATCAAGCCACCCTCCGCACTGTCGCTCTGCTGCAGCATCTGGGCTTTGTTCTAAACGTCGCAAAGTCCACTTTGCACCCTTCACAGAACATGGAGTTCATAGGAGCAAGACTGGACACCCTTCAGGCAAAGGCCTTTTTGCCCATAGACAGGGCACACAGGTTGATGGATCTGGCCAGTCAGTTCCACAGCAATTCTCTGGTCTCCGCCAGACAATTCCTGAGGCTCTTAGGCCACATGGCTTCAACGGTCCATGTGACTCCAAATGCCCGTGTACTCATGAGGCCGGCTCAATGGGGCCTCAGAACTCAGTGGCACCAAGCCACGGGAAGCCTCACGGACAGAGTGAGGGTGTCCATACTTCTAGAGTCTTCTCTACAGTGGTGGCTTCATCTTCCGAATCTGGTGCAAGGGGTATTTTTTCAGATACCTCCACACTCTCAGGTGCTGACCACCGATTCTTCTCTTCAAGGTTGGGGTGCATATTGCCAAGGAGCATGTACTCAAGGCCTGTGGTTTCCTTTGGAGGCTGCATAGCAAATCAATCTCTTAGAACTGAGAGCTATCCGCTTAGCCCTGAGAACTTTCTCTCATCTCATCTCTCACCAGTCCGTCTTGTTTCAGACGGACAATCAAGTTGCTATGTTCTATGTGAACAAACAAGGGGGCACAGGGCCTTCTATGTCAGGAAGCGCAGAAACTGTGCTCCTGGGCAGTCAATCACAGCATTCTTCTCAAAGCGGTCTATCTCCCAGGTCAAGAGAATTACCTGGCGGACAGATTGAGCAGGATCCTGCAGCTGCACGAATGGCAGTTGAATCCTTTAGTGGTTCAACAGATCTTCCTGAGATGGGGTCTTCCAACCATAGATCTCTTTGCCAGTCCTCTGAACCGTCAACTACCCAGGTTCTGCTCCCGACAACCGCATCCTCTCAGATTAGCAGCGGATGCGTTTCTCATTCCGTGGTCTACAGGCCTTCTATATGCCTTTCCTCCCACGCCTCTAGTGCCCCAGACAGTGTTCAAAGTGCTCCAGGACAGGGCCTCGGTAATTCTGGTGGCCCCCTGATGGCCCCGACAGCCGTGGTTCCCACTTCTTTTGCAACTAGCGGTGGATGCTCCTCTTCTTCTGGGGATGCAACTAGATCTCCTGTCTCAGGAGCAGGGATCTCTTTTACACTCCAATATCCAGTCCCTCAATCTGATGGCCTGGCTGCTGAAAGGGTAGTCCTAGCACCCTTACTACTGCCTAGGAAAGTGGAGGACCTGGTCTTGGCCTCTAGGAGGCAGTCCACCTGAAAGTCTTATGCCCTTAAGTGGCGTAGATTCTCTACTTGGTGTACCCAACACAACGAGAATCCTTTCTCAGGCCTGGTACCAATGGTGCTGCAATATTTGCTTCACCTGTCCAACCTAGGCCTTAAGTCCAATTCTGTTAGAGTTTATCTTAGTGCTCTTTCCGCACACCACTCACCAGTATAGGGTCAGTCTCTCTCCAGCCATCCTTTGGTGGCTCGCTTCCTCAGAGGCCTGCTTTTGCTTAAGCCTCCAGTGCGTCCACCTGCCCCTGAATGGGATTTAAATGTGGTCTTGCAACGGCTTACTTGCCCACCATTTGAACCTATGGCTACTTGCCCTCTGCGTTTTCTCTCCTGGAAAGCATTGTTTCTGGTAGCCCTTACCTCAGCAAGGCGAGTGAGTGAGCTTCAGGCCCTAGTATCAGATTCTCCATATACTAGGTTCTATAGGAACAGAGTAGTCTTACGGACTCACCCTAAGTTCCTTTCGAAAGTTGTCTCCTCCTTCCACCTCAATCAGGAGGTGGTTCTTCCAACTTTCTTTCCCAGGCCTCATGCCAGCCGGGCTGAGATGGTCTTGCATACCCTGGACTGTAGGAGGGCGTTGTCCTTCTACCTTGACTGTATGCGGGAGCACCGGAGGGCTGTTCAGCTCTTCGTCTCTTTTGACCCCAATAAGTTGGGGTTGGCTGTCTCCAAGCGTACTTTGTCCATATGGGTAGCTGACTGTATCGACTGGGCTTACAGGGCAGCTGGCCTCTCCTTACAGGGTCGAGTTACGGCTCACCGTGTCAGGGCGAAGGCTGCGTCAGTGACTCATCTCTGCTCTGTTCCGTTGGCAGACATCTGCCGGGCCACTACTTGGTCTTCAAGCCAGACTTTTGCGGCCCACTATTGCCTTGAGAGGGAATCCCGCAGGGACAGTGCTTTTGGGCAGGCAGTACTCCATAATCTCTTTGGGGTTTAGGCAACTCCTACCCTCCGGCCCTGGTGTTGGGCTACCGTTCGGGGGCGTTATCAGAGAAGATTCTTTTCTTGCATGCTGAGGCTCTACAGGGAGCTCATTTTTCTGCTTTGGGTCTCCGGTAGCTTTAAGCTGGGAAGTCCCATATGTGAGGACTGACTTCCTGCTTGGTCCTGGAGAAAGAGTAGTTACTCACCTGTAACAGGTGTTGTCCAGGAGCAGCAGGAATCAGTCCTCACAACCCTCCCTCCTCCCCTTGGAGTTGCGGTCATATGATTTATTTTTGTTTTTTGCTGTCTTTTAGCTATGTCATCAGACTGAGCAAGTTGGCACCCTTGGGCGGGAAGGGAACCGCGCATGCGTGCTGCATTCCCAAAGGCTTTCTTTGAAAGCTGGGGAAATATTCCGCACGGGGGCTCCGTCGGCGCCAATGTCACCCATATGTGAGGACTGATTCCTGCTGCTCCTGGAGAACACCTGTTACAGGTGAGTAACTACTCTTGCTCAAATGTACACATGTTCAAGACAGATATAAATGTGTGCATATACTGTATGCTTGCATATATTTTATAAAGCATGCATGTTGTCACAACGCCGCCCTGGTGGTTAAAGGTGGCCAAGGTAGGTCGGACATAAATAAAAGTAAAGTTGGGTTTGGTATGTTTCTCTTTCTAGGGCCCATGGTTGTATAGCCTCGGTAGCATCCTGTATTACCAAAAATACCCAGAGAACAAAAGGTCATCGAGTGTAGGGAAAAATAAGGCTTTATTTCCCCTGGTTTGCACAAAGGTTCAAAGGATCGGCTTCAAACACCAACAGAAATCTCCTTACATCAGGTTATAAAAATCATAACTCAGATTCAAACAAAAACTGTTCTTTTCACAGAAAGGTTACAAAAGCAGGCATTCCTATTTACACCGGTTTTAGTGCTCACTGGTTACACAAGCATTCTACGCTTCCCGTGATGCAATAGCTGCAATCCATGTTTTCCTCTGAAAGGGATTCTACCTCTTCCACTTGCATCGGTTCCTCCAGCAAAGTATCTGAGACAAAGTCAACAGTTCCCGGCAAGCTATAGTTAGGTTTCTCACCCAAATGCTGTATGACCTCCCAGTGTTTGGAGTTTAGCGTGGGGCGTCGGCCATGAGCATTTTTACAGTGTGAATCTCTCTCTTTCTTCCCAGGCTTTACATGCTCTTCCTGCAAACCTGGCTTACTTAAAAGTTTCTTATTCAATAAAAACTTTTCATACCTTTTCTTTTGAGCAGTGGGACATGCACAGGGAGCTTCTATCTCTTGCCCTTTCCATAGGCTGTTTCCAATACAATATGGTTTACCTTGTAACTCTTGCTTCTTTCCTGAGGATGAGGCTTGTGGCCTACTCCTAGGGAGATTCTCCCTTGCTCCAGCAATATGGCTTGTGTTCTGCCCACAGCAATCACAATGCAGCTTTTGCGTACCTGAATCTCTTGGACCGTTCTGTAGTCTCTGTCCATTCAGGTTCCTTTGGCTTGTACCTCTTTCCTGCACTCCAGCAGTGTCTGTAGCTTCTGCAGCTCCTGCCGCTCCTTCGGCTTCTGAAGGTTCTGCAGCTTCTCTGCGGCCTTCTCTGCTGCTTCTGGCTTTAAGGCTACTTCTGCCTGTCCAGTCGCTTCTGCTCGGTACAGCACTTCTTCCAGAGCTCTCACTGCTCCTACTTCTCCTCCTGCTCCTCCTGTACTCCCTGCTCCTCCTGTTCTCCCTCCAGTCCTCCTGACTTCCTTTAAAAGGAGTTCCTGTCTTCCTGGATTGGAGGCTGGCTGGTTTTAGGTTACACCCTGTAGGGCGTGGATCTATGGTCTTCCAGAGGTCCCCCTTGCTCCCGCTATCAGGCTCCTGCAAATACTGCAGCTTGTACACGTCTTTTTTCAAGTTTAAAACATTTTCTTCTATGCCCTGCTGGTCTGCTGCATCACAATGTACATTGCAATCCTAATCCCACTTCATCCAAACTATCCCTTCTGAGAAGACTATGTATGGTCTGCATAAAACTATATGTGATTTTTGTATTTGTATATGCATGTACACCCACACAGTTTTACGAGTCCTTTCCCACATGTAAAACATGCTTTATTTACACACATGAAGTGCTTTATAAAATTACTCTTTATGCACATTGTTTGCCTATTTATTTTGCTAAGGGGCCTTTGACCAGTGCATCAGGAACAAGCAGGAATGAGTCTTCACATATGGGTATCGCCGGTACCGACGGAGTCTGCACGGGAACGCTCCCCAGCGTCCAGTAAGAAAGCTTTTGGGAGCATTCCACAGCGCCTGCGCGCTGCCTTCCCGCCTTTCCTAACCGCCTCTCTCCAGTTCTTCTTTTCCGCGGAGCCAGCAGGTCGTGTTCCAGTCACCGCTGAAGAAGTTCTTTATTTTTCTTTATTTCTTTGGTCGCGCGTCTGCCTTCTTCGACGTCGGACTGGTACCGCCGGTCTTTCTTTCTTTCTTCTTTTAAAAAAAAAATAAAAAATCGACCGTTTTCCCACTTCTGTGCAATTTTGTCTTTTGGGCCTTGGGCCTACAAGATTTTTCCTCATGGAAAAGCCCGCTTCCGGGTTTAAAAAGTGCACGAAGTGCAGCGGTACTCTTTCTATCACCGACACCCATGACTGGTGTCTAAAATGTTTGGGTCCTGACCACTCCATCACCGATTGTGAGTCCTGTTCCATGATGTCTAAAAGAGGTCGACAGAATCGAGCGGCAAAGCTCAGTACCCTGTTTCCCTCTGATGCAGCTTCAGTGGCATCGACATCTTCCAGGGCTTCGTCTTCTTCCCATGGATCTCAGGTAACCAAACATAAGTCCAGCCGGTCCTCGAAGGGTAGATCTCCCTCTAAGTATCGAGATGCCTCCGGGCTTGCCCTCGAGGATCCTGCACCGGCAAAATTACCCTGGCGGGAGGCTCCGGCTTCCAAAGCTTCATCTATGGTGTCACAGGTTGACATCGATGGCGTGGCCTCGACCGATCACCTGTTGCCATGTTCTGGGGTACCGGTGGTCTCCACTGGTACCGACATCCAGACATTGGTTGCGTCAATGGATCAGAATATTCTGACCATGCAGCGTGCCATCACGGCATTCATACAAGCTGCGATGACTCCGGTACCACAACAAACTCCGTTGGCAGTACCGGTTCCGGCACCGGCACCGATATCGGTTCCAGTGCCGGTACTGATTGCATCGACATCGGCTTCGGTGTCGACTGCAGTGGTACCCTGTCCTGTGATGCCTATCGGTACCGAATTGGTACCGATCACTCCCGATGTCGATACCACTCAGTACGCATATCGGGCTCTGCAAGAGCATCCAGACAGGCGATACTTCGATTCCTCCGAGGACTCTGATGAATCAGAGGCTTCTGTCGAAGCATCGGTACTCCTTCCTCAGGAGCCCTCTTCTCCAAAAAGAAGAATGTCTCCTCCAGAAGACTTGTCTTTTCAAGACTTCATTAGGGAAGTGGCCAGGGGCCTCTCTATTTCAGTGGCCCCTGAATCAGAGCCTAGAGCCAAGAAATTAGATATTTTACAATATCCTAAGGCTCCTAAAGAGGCAGCTACTTTACCAATCCTTTATGATCACATGTTGGGCATATGGGAGACACCTCTTACTACTTCCCCTCATTCTCGCAGGTTGGACACCATGTACCGTGTTCCTCCTTGTCCTGGCTTTCATAAGACTCAGCTTCCTCACCACTCTATTGTGGTGGAGTCTGCTATGAAAAAGATAAAGAGTGCAAAAAGACACTCATCTAATCCTCCAGGAAGAGAATGCAGAACCTTAGATGCTTTTGGCAGGAGAATTTTCCAGGCCAATATGCTTACTGCCAGAATCAACTCCTATAGTCTCTATATGGGGATGTTTCTAAAGGAAGTTACAGATCATCTGCTAACTTTATCTCCTTTTATCTCAGAAGATAAAAGGGAAGAGTTTCTCACCTGGCTTAAACATGCCCAGGATGTTTCCAAATTCTCCAAACGTGCAGCCTTTGACTCTTTTGAGTGTGCCAGCAGAGCCTCGGCTATTGCTATAGGTGCACGCAGACTTGCTTGGTTACAAGCTTCTGATTTGGAACCCTGGGTCCAGGATGGATTAGGAAATCTTCCTTGTACAGGTGAAAACCTTTTTGGTAAGGATTGGCAAGCAAAGGCCACTCAGATGGATGCTGAAAATTCTGCCTTAGATAGACTTTCAAAATCTACTTCTGCTCCTGCTAGAAAAAGGTTATTCAAAAAGACTTTCTTTCCCAAAAAATGGAAATATTATCCTGGTTATGGTCTCCAGGCATCTTCTACAGGTCGTTTTGCTGCAAAGCATCAGCAACAACCTAAACAAGCCAAGCCTAAGGCTACAAGGACTGCTATGGCCCAACAGCCTCAGCCTCCTCAGGGTCTTTGACTTACAACTAGAGAACTTAGCCTTTCTGGCTCTAGAAGAACCAGAGCCTCTCACCATTCCAGGAAGGTTAGCTCATTTTGCTCCCAGATGGGAACAAATCACAGCAGAGCAATGGACCCTCTCCATCATAAGAGAAGGGTAGAAGCTTCATTTCTTAAACCTTCCCCCTCACACCATGGTGAAACAGTTCAATTCTCCAACATCTCTCCTCGACCTTCTGGGTCAGGAGATTACTACCCTTCTTGCCCAAGGGGCAATAGAAGAAGTACCCCTTCTTCAACAGGGCTCAGGGTTCTACTCCCCCTATTTTCTCATTCCAAAGAAAACAGGGGGCTACAGACCCATCTTAGATCTCAGAGAATTGAACAAGTTTCTATGCAAGGAGAAATTCAAGATGACTTCTCTCGGAACTCTCCTTCCATACCTCCAGAGTCAGGACTGGCTTTGTTCTCTAGATCTCAAGGATGCGTATACCCATGTCCTCATCCATCCAACACACAGAAGGTTCCTTCGGTTCCTTTACCAAGGAAAGCACTACCAATACAAAGTGCTTCCTTTCGGTCTGGCCTCTGCACCAAGAGTGTTCACAAAATGCATGGCAGTTGTAGCTGCATTTCTACGCACTCTAGGGATATTCGTATTCCCATATCTGGACGACTGGCTCATCCGAGCTCCATCCCAGTCAGAGGCCCAGACTTCCCTGGCCTGCACAAGGTGTGTTCTTCAGTATCTGGGACTTGTTATAAACACTCCAAAATCCCATCTCACCCCTACTCAATCTCTAGAGTTCATAGGGGACTTGCTGGATACCACAACTGCAAGGGCCTATCTTCCCCAGGCCCGTTGCCTACGCTTGGTGCAGTTAGCCTCTCAAATTCAGTTAAAATCCCATTTAACTGCTCGAGAGATGTTACAAATGTTAGGCCACATGGCATCCACCGTGCATGTGGTTCCTTATGCTCGCCTTCACATGAGAGCAGCTCAATGGACTTTGTCCACCCAATGGACCCAGGCATCAGGGTGCCTGTCAGACAAAATAGCGACCTCCAGTCGCCTCTCTTGCTCTCTCCATTGGTGGAAGTCCACTCAAAATCTGTTGCTGGGGTTCCCCTTTCAACAGGTGTTACCCCAAGCAACCCTTACCACAGATGCATCTCCAAGGGGTTGGGGAGCTCATCTACAAGATCTCTCCACTCAAGGCATCTGGTCTCCACAGGAGACATCTCTACATATCAGCCTCTTAGAGCTCAGAGCAATCTTTCTGGCTCTCAGAGTCTTCCACACCCTGCTCATCTACAAGACAGTTCTCATCCACACGGACAACCAAGTAGCCATGTTCTACGTGAACAAGCAGGGGGGGACTGGCTCTGTCGCTTTGCAACGAAGCTATGAGATTGTGGGCCTTCGCCAGAGAGCATCACATCCATCTAATGGCAGTGTATCTTCCAGGGGTTCAAAACTCTTGGGCAGACAGACTCAGTCGAGTTCTGCTCCCACACGAATGGTTCCTCCATGGGGACCAGATAGCCAGGATCTTTCGAATTTGGGGAACCCCAGACATAGACGTGTTTGCAAGTCCGTGGAATGCCAAACTTCCCCGGTTCTGTTCCAGGATTCCGTGTCAGGGAGTTCAGGCCAGGGATGCCTTCCTCCTTCATTGGGGGCAAGATTTCTCTATGCCTTTCCTCCTATTCCCCTCATTCCCAAGACACTGTTCAAGCTTCAGAGAGACAAGGGGTCTATGATCCTCATAGCACCACGTTGGCCACGCCAAGTGTGGTACCCTCTACTTCTGCATCTCTCTCAAGCTCCCTCCCTGGACTTGGGGTCTGCTCCAGATCTCCTCTTCCAGGAGGAGGGAACGTTGTGGCACCCAAATCCCCAGTCTCTGCATCTCAGGGCCTGGTTGCTGAAGGCCTAGACCTTCAAGATTTACCTCTTTCTCAGCAGGTGAAGGATATCCTTCATGCTTCCAGAAAGCCTTCCACCAGACGTTCCTATGCTTTTAAATGGAAGAGGTTTACCATTTGGTGTGCAGAGAAGGGTCTTAACCCTCTTGCAATACCTCTGAATTTTTTACTAGAGTATTTGCTGCATTTATCCCATGCAGGCCTTAAGACAAATTCAATCAGAGTCCATTTGAGTGCTATTGCAGCATCCCATAAACCCCTCAATGGACAGCCTATTTCCTCTCATCCTCTTATAGCAATATTCATGAGAGGCCTTCTTTTGACTAAACCTCCCATTAGACCACCTCCAGTGGCATGGGACTTGAATCTGGTTCTTGGCCAGCTTATGAAGCCACCCTTCGAACCCTTAGCCACTACCTCCTTGAAATTCCTTTCATGGAAGGTTATTTTTCTCATTGCAGTCACCTCAGCTCGCCGTATCAGTGAGTTGCAAGCCTTAGTGGCTAATCCTCCTTATACAAGGTTCCATCATGACAAGGTAGTCCTCAGAACTAATCCACACTTTATGCCTAAAGTGGTCTCACCTTTTCATCTGAACCAGGAGGTGTATTTACCTGTCTTTTTTCCAGGACCTCATGCATCAAGTGCAGAGAGGAATCTTCATACCCTGGATTGTAAAAGAGCACTTGCTTTCTACTTACAAAGGACACAGCAACATAGAAAGTCCTCTCAACTTTTTGTTGCTTTTGATCCCTCTCATTTAGGACTTCCAGTCTCTAAAAGAACTCTGTCAAATTGGATTGCTCAGTGTATTTCCTTCGCCTACCAGAGTAAGAACCTTTCTCTGGAGGGCCATGTCACAGCTCACAATGTGAGGGCCATGGCAGCTTCTTTGGCTCATCTAAACTCTGTGTCCATCGACCAAATCTGTCGAGCGGCCACCGGGGCCTCGGTTCATACCTTTACAGCCCATTACTGCTTGGACAAGGACTCCCGCCAGGATGCCTTGTTTGGTCAGGCTGTTCTCAAACACCTGTTCCATACCTAATCAACTCCTACCCTCCATCCCTGACTGAATGCCTGAGATTCATGGGTGGAGGTAGAGCCCTTTCCAGGGACTCACAACCTGGGTGATCTCCCAGGCATCTCTAGCTGGGGAGTCCCCATATGTGAAGACTCATTCCTGCTTGTTCCTGGAGATAGCACAGTTACTTACCTGTAACAGGTGATCTCTGGGAACAGCAGGAATAAGTCTTCACAACCCACCCACCTCCCCTAGGAGTTGTATCTCTCTATCTATCTTTCCTTTCCTTTCTCTCTCTTTGTCTCAGCTTTAAAACTCGAACCGGAGAGAGGCAGTTAGGAAAGGCGGGAAGGCAGCGCGCAAGCGCTGTGGGATGCTCCCAAAAGCTTTCCTTTTGGACGCTGGAGAGCGTTCCGGTGCAGGCTCCGTCGGTACCGACGATACCCATATGTGAAGACTTATTCCTGCTGTTCCCAGAGATCACCTGTTACAGGTAAGTAACTGTGCTTTCCTGCTTGTTCCTGGAGATAGCACAGTTACTTACCTGTAACAGGTGATCTCTGGGAACAGCAGGAATAAGTCTTCACAACCCACCCAACTACCTCCCCTAGGAGTTGTATCTCTCTATCTATCTTTCCTTTCCTCTCTCTGTCTTTGTCTCAGCTTTAAAACTCGAACTGGAGAGAGGCGGTTAGGAAAGGAGGGAAGGCAGCGCGCAGGCGCTGTGAGATGCTCCCAAAAGCTTTCTTACTGGACGCTGGGGAGCGTTCCCGCGCAGGCTCCGTTGGTACCGACGATACCCATATGCGAAGACTTATTCCTGCTGTTCCCAGAGATCACCTGTTACAGGTAAGTAACTGTGCTTTTCTTGCAATTTTTATGCTATTTTATAGGAGGATGTGGATTTTAAGCAAAGAACTATATTTAAAGAGGTAGGGGATAGTTTTATAAGGAATCACATAAAGTTACATGCACAGTGTACGTATGGCATGATTTTTCATCACATTTGCGTGTAGTTTGGCCTTTAGAGGTGCATTTTAGCCAGTTGCTATTTTGTAAGTGCGTGCATCAGTCCAGTGGCTTGTACTTAGAAAAGGTTGGATTAACTGATTGTACCTAGATTTGCTGGGAATATTGCACCATTAACATCCCTATTTTATAAAGTCAAATATGTGTATATTTGACTTTATAAAATAGGCATGATAGACGCAAGTTAAACCATATTTCAACTAGGCAACTTTATAAAATTATCCTGTACATGTCCAAGGTAGTTTTTTTTAGTAATATAAAAGATGAGATAAACGAGTACCAATGTAGCACTCACTGTGTATGAACTGGCAAGATCTTTTCACTCCCACTTTCCTCCTTTCTTGCAGTCTTGAAGTTAAACAAGCTGTTGCTGAAAGCAACTTATTCATTTTACTGTTTACAGCTTTTCACAATAGGATCTGCTGTTTAGGCTCTGGCATGGAGGATAATTGTGACATGGTTGATAGCTGCTAGAAAACGAAATAATCTTGTGACTGTCCTCCTCAACTTTAAAATGTACACAAGTGTAATTGGACTTGCGAGTTCCCCTTATTATTCATCATATATTCCCAGCAATTGTTATTATTCTTCCTTATTTCATCCTACTTATCCCACCCTTCCTCTGTTTCTACCAAAGTGACCCAAATTCATAAATTGTTTTGCTTGCATGCCCTTGGTGGTGTTTGTATAAATCATTGCGTACTATAAATATTCACATTCCAAACTCTTGAGGTTCAAACAATGGCGAACTGTGTTCATGTCAGTGGCTGAAGAAAAGATAAAAAAACACAAGCTGACATCACTCCCCATACTATACATTCTTGGCATGGATCATTTTATTTAACGCCCTGAAAAAATAGACATTTCGCCAGCTGAAATAAAACACTGCATAAATACTGAGGTTGGAAAAATGTGGCACTGACTGAGCTGTGGGACTGAAACAGCAAGCAGGAGAAAGGAGGTGGAGTGAGAGAGGGAAAAAAAAGGGTATTTGCAAAATGGTAGCAAGTTAAGAGTTTGTATTTGGATCAAAATGGTTCTGGCACAATCAGCCACCTACATATAAAGAAAATTGGGCAGGTATTGAAACAAATTAATGTTCAGTGACAGTCGCTAAGGGGCTGATTTTATATGGGCAGCGTGGAAAGTTACATGAGAGTTACATGCGCACTTTGCACATAAGTATTCTGTAAACAAGCACATAAGTTCCCATAAGGCATGCACCATGCTTGAGTGGAGTGTAGGTGTGGCCTCAACTGACATGTAAGTTTTGGAATACCATAGTTGCATGTGTCAATGTGCCAATTTAGGTGCAGCAAATTATATGTGCCCTAGTGTAGCAGCAAAGCGCAGACAAACCAATAATACCAGGAGTCTGTTCAGAAGGTCCAAATCATTTATTTGTGCACAAGTCTCAAGCAAAGTCAATTTCAAAATGGCTGAGCAAAGTTTTCTAGCATTACAACAACTTTTATAGACTTCTGTTCCATTCTAGGTATAGAAAAACACTTCATTGGTCCTGGTACTCTCCCGTACCTCCCGTACCCCTTCCATTGGTCCCGGTACTGATAAGATTATCCAATTATGTTCCTTCAGTGGGCTCGGCACCTGCTTACCCCCCTTCCAGTCCCAATTACAATGGCCAGTTCATCAACTTGTTACTTTCATACTCTCAAGGCCATAGAGCCAATTTGTGCATGCAGGGGAGCAGGGCTCTGCAACTCATCTGTCAGCAATCCCAATTAAATCCCTTGCAGATGTACTTTTCTTATTGTAGCAGCAAAGCGCAGACAAACCAATGATACCAGGAGTCTGTTCAGAAGGTCCAAATCATTTATTTGTGCACAAGTCTCAAGCAAGGCAATTTCAAAATGGCTGAGCAAAGGTTTCAAGCATTACAACAACTTTTATAGACTTCTGTTCCATTCTAGGTATAGAAAAACATTTCATTGGTCCCGGTACGCTCCCGTACCTCCCGTAGCCCTTCTATTGGTCCCGGTACTGATAAGTTTCTCCAATTATGTTCCTTCTGTGGGCTTCTGTGAGCATGACACCTGCCTGCCCCCCTTCTAGTCCCAATTACAATGGTCAGTTCATCAACTTGTTACTTTCACACTTTCAAGGCTATGGGACCATTTGTGCGTGCAGAAGAGCAAGGTTCTGTAACTCATCTGTCAGCACTCCTCAATATTTCTCTGCAAATGTACTTTTTCTTATCAGTAACTTTAAAACACATCTTTTATGTATTTTTCCATTTCTTAATTCTGCAATTCTGCTTATCTAAGCTAATTCAATATTTCTACTGAGTTCTTTCTTACAATAGCAGCATATTGGGGGATGTGCAATCCTATATGCCTCTCCACAGGCCTCATTTACAGGTCAAGCTAGCCATGCTGGCCTGCCTATGTCAGACACCGTGGGTCACAGGCCTGCACCTGCCACATTCCCCCCTTTGATTAATCTCACCCTATTACTTAATAAGGTGTGAGAATTAAATCACTTTCCAGAGGATTCAAATCCTGATTAAAGGATTCTTACTAGTTCCATTAGGGCTGACTTTGTATAAAGCCATTATTCTAGTTGCGGTCTTCCGCTCTACTGTACTATCAATAGCACTATGAAGGGAACGCATACAACATGGGATTAAACATGGTAAGCAGAGGACAACAGCAACAAGGATTAGTACTAAGATAACGAAAGTCTTAAATCCTCCCAGCCAAGAGAAAAGGTTAGCAAACCAATTAGGAAATTTCAAGGCGTGCCAAGTCTGTACTGGCACATAAGCATGTCTTTGCATATCTTTAGCAATTTCTTCAACTACTTGACCTTTGTCATCTATTTTCAAACAGCAATTAGTTAAATTCAGTTTACCACATACTCCTCCTTCAGCTGCTAGCAAATAATCAAGGGCTAAGCGATTCTGGTATATGGCAGTGCGCATCTGAGTACTTTGTCTAGCTAAGAGCGTGAGAGCATGACTAGTTTCATTGGTTATTATTTCAACTACTGCTTGTAAGCGAATAATACGATTAATCATATAAATTGGGGTACGATAACCATACATACCATCATCATTCCAAGTGGCAGGTCCATAATACTCAATAATTCTTTCTGGTGGCCAATCATCACCTTGCCACTTTTCCCACTTGCCTATCTGTAAGGCCTCTCTTTTCTGTCTAGATGCTCCTTTGTGTTTATGGGTTGTGTATACAGGGTATCCTAATTGTTCTCCATGTTCAGTGTTTAACAGGAAGAAAGAAGGTCTGATGGTTCCTAAGACACATGCTCCTCCCCATTGTGGTGGGAGTTGCGCATATGCTCGGTTTCCACAGATCCAATATAGGCCAGGTGGGGCTTGCCAGGCTTGGACTTTGGCAAGGTTAGTCCATAGACCTGCAAGTTCAGGAAATCTGGCTAATGGGTTAGGAGGTTCAGGATGTCTGATTCCTGACCACCATGCTACCTTCTTGGTCGTGGCATTATAGTATTTCTGGCTAAGACAGACCAGCTGTCCTACTTTTTGGGTGAACTGGGGTCCAGTTCTGGCAAAGCAAAGACGTCCAACGATTGAGTACGCTAACACCCATTCACTGGTTGTCTTGTGTAATTCAGTCTGATTGTAGATCATGGAATAATTCAATTCTTGGGCTTCCCAGGGCCATTGGTCTCCCATTTGGGTTCCGCCACAGAAATAACAATCTGTGATCTTAAGACTAGATACTACTGCTCCGGCTAATTCTAGAAACAAATTCTGTGAAGGGTGAGGGATCTCAAACTTATTTACATGCATAGCTTCATAAAAGGTATTATGAATATGATATTTAGATGACTTGTGGGCTTGAGTATTCAATCTAACATACACAATGGTCCCTGGATCTGTTCCTCCTCCCGCAATACGTAAACCAAACTTATATCCTTGTTTCCATGCATGGGGGTTATGTACACGCAAATGTAAGGGGTTACAAGCATCTTTCTGACATTTATCATTCGTGGTTGGCTTGGTTAGAGTAGCCATCCGTTTATCTATTTTCTCATCAGTTATACCAGTGTTCCAGGTAGCATAAAAAACACATTCCCAATACGGGCAATAGTAGTCTGCCGCTGTAGCAGTACTATACCCTGGTTCCTTTTTACCTGTACACTTCCTCCATCCCGTGGCTCCTTCTGGACACATATACTTATGGTCATTTCGATACGCTTTCTCCCATGTACCACAGGTGGACTGACTATCTCTATTAATAGCATTACATGCATCAAAATTCAAAACAGCAGGTTTAGTAATGTCCTTAAGTGGTGGTGTAGCAGCTAATATAGGTCCATCTGCATCCTTCCATCTTATTTCCAACGTGTAATAGGATGGATTCTGATGCGGATTTATAGCAAGCTTTAATTTTGCCATGAGTGCAAACATTTAGTTCAGTGGTGTTATAGATACACCGAGTTATTGTTCCCTTGCAGGTATAGTAAGAATGGTAAAGCAAAGTCTGAGTTACTTTCAGTCCAGTTCTAGTAGAGGTAATACAAGCTGTGCATGGAGGTAGAGCATAAGTCTGTTCAAAACCTCCAAAGAAGGCAACCAAGGCAAAGCAGAAGCAAAGATACATGTTGATGTTGATTGGAGTTCTTCTGAATCCTCAGCTTGCTGATCTTGATCACGACGGTCTATTATTCTTCGTCCCGTTTGCTAATGAAGCAATTTAACGGGTGCTGAGTGTTGATTGAAGATCCTCAAGATGTCCAGCACACATTAACCAACTTAGCAATTCAGTTGGCTTGTGAAGTCTGGCTTAGTCAATGTAGTCTCACAGTAGTGTGTCAAATCACACACAAATTGGGTTCGTTGAAACAAAGCTGTTGCTGCATGGAAAACAGCAATCCTCTTCGAAAGACTTGGCTACTGCAAAGCACTTGTGATGAAGTGTCTATGCTGCTGGTTGCCGTCTCAGAGTAACTCGCAAGGGTACATCAGGGTGCTGCTCTGCTGTCCACCGCTCTGGTTCAGGATCGGCGGCGGGCTTGACTCGGCTGTGGTGGATCCAGGCGTCGATCTCGGCTACCTTTACTGCAGTTGGGGTAGACAGGATGACGGTGTACGGTCCCTTCCAATGGGGTTCCAACGGTATCTTCTTCCAATCTTTGATCCACACCGAAGTTCCAGGCTGGTAGGGATGCAAGGGTTCCGTCAAGTTGATAGGCAACTGGTCTTGGATCCACGTATGGAGAGTCTGCAGAACAAAACTAAGAGCTAGGAGTTCTTGTCTGGTTACTTCTGAACCAATCTGGGCTAGATTTCCTTTGACTCCCTGCACTATTGGTGGGGGTTTACCATACAAAACTTCAAAAGGGGAAAATCCTGTTGACTTTACAGGGGCTGAGCGTATTCTGAGTAAAGCTATGGGGAGCACTTGGGGCCATTTCAAGTGTGTCTCCTGACAAAGCTTAGACATTTGGGCTTTCAAAGTACGATTCATTCGCTCAACTTTCCCTGAACTCTGGGGTCTGTATGCAGTGTGGAGCTTCCACTGTATCTGTAAAGCTTTTGCTAACTGCTGAGTAACTTGGGAGACAAATGAGGGTCCATTGTCTGACCCTATTACTGCTGGAATTCCAAATCTGGGGACAATCTCTCTCATTAGGGCTTTGGTAACTTCTCGGGCTTTCTCAGTTCTGGTTGGGAATGCTTCTACCCACCCAGAGAAAGTACAAACTAATACTAGTAGGTAATGGTATCCATTAGCTTTTGGCATTTCGGTGAAATCAACTTGGAGGTTGTGCATGGGGGTCACACCTCTTGACTGAACTCGGGGCGCTGTAATAAGGCCTTGCTTGGCATTATTCTTGGCACAGATTTGACATTGTCGGGCTACTGAGGCTGATATGGTTGTCATCAGAGGAATGTAGAAATGTGGTCTGAGTGCTTTCTCCATAGCACTCTTTCCATAGTGGGTGGCTTCATGGAAAGCTTTAACAAAGGCTGGTCCTAACAATTCTGGAATTACTATTCTTCCCGGAGGTTGACTACCTTCTTCTGGTGGCAGCTCAATCCATCCATCTTTCAATACTCCCTCTTCTTTGTCACAATAGTAATCCAATTCTTTGGTGGTATATCGTGGGGTCCATAAATTCAAGGGTACTGGAAACAATGCTGCTTGCATTGGCATAGCTTGTGGGGCAATCTGTCCTGTCATAGCTGCTTGTCGTGCTGAGGCATCTGCGAATCTATTCCCTCGAGCAACTTCTCCTTTTCCTGCTTGATGTCCTCTACAATGCATGACAGCTACACGTGTTGGGGCCCAGACTGCATCAAGTAACATCAATATCTCGGGACCATATTTGACTGATTTTCCTCCTGATGTGATGAGTCCTCTTTCTTTATAGAGAGCTCCATGGGCATGCAAGGTAGTGAAAGCATATTTGGAATCTGTATATACATTTAGCACAAGTTTTTCTCCTAATAACAATGCTCTGGTGAGTGCTATCAATTCGGCTTTCTGGGCTGATGTGCCTGAGGCTAGGGCTGATGATTCAACTACTTCGTGTTGAGTGACGACTGCATATCCGGCACAGCGTCGTCCGTCAAGGATGAGACTGCTCCCATCTACATAATAGATCTGGTCAGGATTGTCTATGGGCACATCTGTTAGGTCAGGTCGACTTGAGAACACAGTTTCCATGACTTCGATACAGTCATGTTCTGGGAGTTCTTCACTGATGGGTATCAAGGTAGCTGGATTCAAAGCATGGCTCACTTCGAGTTGTATCTGTGGGTTTTCACATAACATGCTCTGGTACTTTAGCATTCGGGAATTGGTGAGCCAATAATTTGCTTTCTGTTCCATAAGGGCAAGGACTGCATGTGGCACAGTGACTCGTATGTTCTGTCCTAATGTGAGTTTGTCTGCTTCACTCACTAGTAGCGCTGTAGCTGCAACTGCTCTCAAGCAGGGTGGCCATCCTTTGGCCACAGGGTCCAATTGTTTCGATAGGTAGGCTACAGGTCGTTCCCAATTTCCTAATTTCTGAGTCAACATGCCTAAGGCATTTCCCTGTGCTTCATGTACAAACAAGTGGAAAGGTTTGTGGACATCTGGTAGTCCAAGTGCTGGTGATGACATCAATTCTTCTTTTAACTTCTGGAAGGCTGTATCCTGCTCAAGTCCCCACTCCAGTGGTGACTTCTCTTCTCCTTTTGTGGCTTCATACAGTGGTTTGGCAATTTGGGCAAAGTTGGGTATCCAGATTCGGCAATATCCTGCCGCTCCCAGAAAGGCTCTAACCTGCTTTCTGGTTGTTGGAGTTGGAATTCTACATACTGCTTCTTTTCTTTCTCTGCCTAATCTTCTGCTTCCTTGGGTAATACGAAAAACCCAAGTATTTCACTTCTGTTTGGCATAGTTGTGCTTTGGCTCTGGAAACTTTATATCCAGCTTCATTTAGTAACTGCAAGAGATCTTGGGTGGCTCGTATACATTCTTTTTCTGATATGGCAGCTATCAACAGATCATCCACGTACTGGAGAAGTACTCTCCTCCCCGGGGCTACTGGATAGCTTGAAAGGTCTTGATTTAGTGCAGCACTAAAGATGGTAGGTGAATTCTTGAATCCTTGGGGTAATCTTGTCCAGGTAAGTTGGCCCCCTCTTCCAGAGATGGGGTCCTGCCATTCGAATGCAAACAATATTTGGCTTACAGGGGCTAATCTTATGCAAAAGAATGCATCTTTCAAATCTAGTACAGTGAAATGGGTAGCTTCAGCGGGTATCAATCCTAGTAGAGTGTAAGGATTGGGTACAACTGGATGTATAGTTTCAACTGCATCATTTACTCTTCTCAAATCTTGCACTGGGCGATAATCATCTGTCTCAGGCTTCTTTACTGGCAAAAGTGGGGTGTTCCATGGGGATTGACATACTTTTAGTAGGCCATACTCAAGTAATCTCTGTAGGTGGCGATGAATACCTTCAATTGCAGCTCTTGGGAGAGGGTACTGTTTGACATGCACTGGTGTAGCGCTAGGCTTGAGGGTTACAATCACTGGAGCTATATGTTTGGCTAGGCCTGGGGGACTGCCTTCTGCCCATACTTCAAGTGGTGCATGAATGTTCTTTAAAGTTTGTTCAAAATAGGTATCTTGAATCGAATCATCTATGTAGTATCTCCATTCTTCTTCTCGGGGTACTGTCAGCAGCATTATTCCTGCTGGTTTGGCTTGAGAATTCACTGTCATTTGCATTTCTCCTTGCTCAGAGAAAGATATTTGGGCTTGAAGCTTGGCTAGCATGTCTCGTCCCAGTAGGGGTACTGGACATTCGGGCATGTAAAGGAATTGATGCGTTACTTGCTGTCCTCCTAGACTGCATATTCGGTTTTGTAGAAAAGACTTTGTGGCTTTGGCACCAGTTGCTCCTATAATGGTGACTGCTTTCTTGGTGAATGGGGCTATCTTTTTGTCTATTACTGAATGTTCTGCTCCAGTATCAACCATAAAGTTCATAAATTGGTCTCCTATTTGTATTTCGACCATAGGCTCCTGGAGACCTAAAGCAAACTTGGAGCCCGGTCTGTCCTAATCCACGTCATCCTCTTCATGGGCCTGTGTGGCCAATGCTTGGATGGCTCCTCCTCCCCTCTCTCGCTGGAATTGTTCTCGATTGGCTCCTCCTCGGCCTCGGGGACGGCCTCTTCTTTCTTCTCGCCACTGATGATCGTTGTCGTCATCTTGCTGGGCGTCTTCGAGTTGCGGGCAAGTATCTCTCCAATGTCCTTCCTCTTTGCAGTAGGCGCATTGGTTCACGCCTAGTCTCTGGGTCCGGCCTCCGCCTTGACCCCGCCCTCTTCCTCTGCTCCTTCGATTAGGGACACCTCCCCTTTTCTTTTCAACTATGGCCGCAGCCAAAAAATCAGCTTTCTTCTTCATCTTTCTATCACATTCTCTCTGTCTTTCAGTATCACGATTCACATACACTTTATGAGCGACTTCCAATAACTGTGTTGCATTCATGCCCGCAAACCCTTCTAATTTCTGTAATTTACGTCTAATGTCTGGTTGAGACTGGTTTACAAAAGCAGAATTCACCATGCATAAACTTCCTGGTGCCTCTGGATCATAGGGAGTATACATTCTATAAGCTTCAGTTAATCTTTCATAATAATCTGCTGGGCTCTCATCTATTCCTTGGATAATTCCTGCTACTTTGGAAAGGTTCATAGCTTTTTGGCCTCCTCTTCGCAGGCCTTGTAAAAAGCCTTGGCGAAAACGGGCTAGGGCGGTGGATCCTTCATCTGTATTTGGATCCCATTGGGGGTCTTCATTTGGGAATTCTCTCTGAGCTGCTTCTCTACGATCTATTATATTCTGCCCCTGCGCCGGAGCTGCAGGGTTTTCTGCCATCCATTCGATAGCTGCTTTTCTAATTCTCGCTCGTTCTTCTGTAGTGAATAGGGTGGTCAGGAGCTGACGGCAATCTGGCCAAGTGGGTTGGTGAGTTTCCATAATACTAGTTACTAATTCTGTCAGCTCCTGGGGCTTGCTAGTATAGGAGGCATAGTGCGACCTCCAATTTAATAAATCCGTTGTAGAGAACGGGATATACACATAAGTTAGGGGTCCCGCTACCACTTCATCATTATCATTCTTTACGGGCACCCCCGGGACTTGCCTTAAGGGAAACAGTTTGGCTGTCCTAGGCGTCATTGAGTCTGGGATCTAAGGGCTATTGTCGTGGTCTTGGCAGGAGTTGCTGTCTTTTTCTCAACTGGTTTTGCTTTGGGTTTTTCTTTCACTGGCTTGCTAGTGCTAGCGCTGGCTTTCTCAATTATTTGTACACTGTCCTCTTCTTCTTCTTCTGGGGGATCCTCACTTTCCTCTTCTTCTAGCTCCGCTTCTGGCTCACTTTTTACATCCTCCTCTCTTCTCTCCGCTAATTCTCTCTCTTCCTCTTCTCCAGGAGGAGGGAGGTCAGGGATTGGGTCTGGCCTCGGCTCCGGCGGTCTCTGGGGTTCGGGGCTGCCTGAGGACTACTTCTGGGGAATCGGGATCTGCCAAGATGGGTTTCTTCTTGGCTTTCTTATCCTGCTCTTTCATTCTAGGCTGTTCCTTTCTCTGTCTAGAATCTGTTTTAGCTAACATTATTCTGCACTGTTCCTCATAACAGCGCTGCGCCCAGGAGGGCGGATCTTCACAAATACTTAACCAGGAATCTATATAGGGGTACTGATCGGGGTGCGCTACTCGCACTCTACGGTGTATTGACTGAATAATCTCTACGGTGAACGTTCCCTCTCGGGGCCAGATGGGGTCTAGATCGGGCCACTCCCTAGTACACAAAATCTGAAAACGGGCTGCTGTCATTTTAATACCATAATCTCCTGAATATCCCTCTTTAAAATGTGCGATCATACATTCTAATGGAGTGTTCCTAGTAGACTCCGCCCCTCCCATTTCGATGTGTGCGCGCAACAACAGACAGAAGGGAAAAGGTGGGCGGACCGTGGGTAAGGGGTCCTCACGGCCCTGGAAACATACAGGGAATACAAATAACAAGACAAGACGACAATCGCTTCCCCCTTTTCGCGACCTGAACGCGGTCGCCCGGTCAGGAAATGCGCTAATCAGGGGTCAGCTTTCACTTGGTCCGTGCTGCCAGACCTCTCAATCACACTTCGTTCACACAATCATGCTAGCAACGTATTCCCAGAATGCATTCGTTTCT
This sequence comes from Ichthyophis bannanicus, assembly GCA_033557465.1. Taxonomy (NCBI): domain Eukaryota; kingdom Metazoa; phylum Chordata; class Amphibia; order Gymnophiona; family Ichthyophiidae; genus Ichthyophis; species Ichthyophis bannanicus. The sequence goes on along the minus strand of CM066033.1, from coordinate 344,400,558 downwards.
ATCTATTCTGACTAGTCTTTTCCAAGTACAATTACAAAAAGGATGAGGGTTTCACCTAGCGAATTCCCATGCCAGGCTACTCGGCTCTTCCTTGAGAGGTGATCAAGCTCTCTTACCAATTCCCAATATCTCGAGATTACAAATTCCAAGTTCCAAGTTTCAATGGCAGTACTGCTCTTTCTATTTCTGTCTAGACCCAAAATCAAAACTATACTCACCGGATCCGGTCCTCAAACTTCCCAAGCAGGCGCATGAGTTGGACCTCGGACTCCCCTCACTCGGGTTCGAGGCGTTGACTCCAGCCGGGCTCGTCGCCCGCCGAGGTCCGACCAGCTCCCTCCGATACAAGGGACCGGTGGCGCCAGGGAGCGGCCCTCGTCGGAAGGGCGCGATCCCGGCAGGACCAAGCCTATAGAGGCGGAAAGTCGTGGTATATTGCCCTATATACACTTTGATTCCACAACTTCCCGGCCAACGCACCAAGGAATATGTAGCAGCAAAGCGCAGACAAACCAATGATACCAGGAGTCTGTTCAGAAGGTCCAAATCATTTATTTGTGCACAAGTCTCAAGCAAGGCAATTTCAAAATGGCTGAGCAAAGGTTTCAAGCATTACAACAACTTTTATAGACTTCTGTTCCATTCTAGGTATAGAAAAACATTTCATTGGTCCCGGTACGCTCCCGTACCTCCCGTAGCCCTTCTATTGGTCCCGGTACTGATAAGTTTCTCCAATTATGTTCCTTCTGTGGGCTTCTGTGAGCATGACACCTGCCTGCCCCCCTTCTAGTCCCAATTACAATGGTCAGTTCATCAACTTGTTACTTTCACACTTTCAAGGCTATGGGACCATTTGTGCGTGCAGAAGAGCAAGGTTCTGTAACTCATCTGTCAGCACTCCTCAATATTTCTCTGCAAATGTACTTTTTCTTATCAGTAACTTTAAAACACATCTTTTATGTATTTTTCCATTTCTTAATTCTGCAATTCTGCTTATCTAAGCTAATTCAATATTTCTACTGAGTTCTTTCTTACAATAGCAGCATATTGGGGGATGTGCAATCCTATATGCCTCTCCACAGGCCTCATTTACAGGTCAAGCTAGCCATGCTGGCCTGCCTATGTCAGACACCGTGGGTCACAGGCCTGCACCTGCCACATTATCAGTAACTTTTAAACATATTTTTCTGTATTTTTCCATCTTCCAGTTCTGCTTATCTAAGTTAGTTTAGTACTCTTGCAGAGTTCTATCCTACAATAGCAGCATATTGGGGAATGTGTAATTCCTATGAGCCTCTTCACAGGCTTCATTTACAGGTCAAGCTAGTTAGGCCTGCCTGCTTATGTCAGACACTGTGGATCACAGGCCTGCACCTGCCACACTAGAACAGCCGTAAGTGTCTGCACCTATGTTCCAGTTCATCTGTTATGCTTTACTTTGTAAAATAGGGCTTATATGCACATATTGCAGTATGCAAAACCTATATGAGTGCTTATAAAATTACCCTCTAAATGTATAAGTACCTCATCTGTGAATTTACAGCAACACTATCATAGTGTTGCTAAAAAGTTCCTCTGGCGCTATGCATTTTGGTGGCAATTTTATAAAGTCATTTTAGCTTGTATGTGCAATATACTTACATAAAATGTCTCTTATAAAATTACCCCAGGCGTAAAAGTATATGCGGTGGCATGAACACTGGTACTGGCAAAGTCTGGTTGTGAACTACATGCATTAACTATAAAATACTGCTGATCTACATGCGTGCTGAATGCATTGACATGTACACCTGCTCCTCAGGAGGCGTAGATGTCCATAACCTCAGTGTAGCTGTGATTGCTGCTGGATTTGAACTGGTATTTTATAAAAAGACATGAAGGCTCGTTTTACATAGAACATTTGAGACATGGAGATTAAGATATCCTCAGTTCCAGCAATATTTTACAAAAGACTGTGTTGAGTCTTTTATAAAGTATGTGTAAAGACATGCAGGAGTGTACATGTATGTGCCGATTCTTGGAGCCAAAAGGGTCGTTTTACACATCTACACATGGGAAAATGGAATCTCACTAATATGGCACTTCCACGATGAATTGTTGATTTTACAATTTACGCATGCATATTCCAGCACTTATATATGTAGCTGGGCCATTTTGTAAACCTATACATATAAGTACCATCAATAAAGTACTGAGGCTGCAATTTGTTTGAATTTTTATTTCAGAAGACGAAATAAACAGGGAATTAAGGAGAATAACTCCCTTAATCTCTCATATAAAGCACTTTTTAAAAATCTGTTCATATGCCAGAGCAACTGAAAACGTATGTGGAAATGCTTTGAAACATATGAGGATTCCCATTACAAAATGGGGAATACACATCAAGAGTGTAGCCAGAACCCAGTTTTTGGGGGAAGCAATAGGTATTCCAGATCCTTCACTCTCATGGCACTCTGCGGCATGGCACGGGCTCTCAGGCCTTCTTTCCTCAATATGCTGCTGCAGTGCACATATTAAAATAAGACATCTGCTCTGCAGCAACCTGCACCACTCCCAAATTTTGCCTTCACCATGCCCTCTTGAAATCTTTACATGGTACGGATATCCATGTGTAAATAGCTTTCTGAAATCACATTTAGACATAGGGTTGCCAACTTTTTCACCGAGAAAAACCTGACACCTGTGACTCGCCATGCTCCACCCATTCTCCGCCCCTAGTCCCACCCCTGCCCCGCCCCCAGCCCCACCCACAAAAATTACCGAGGATACGTGTAGGCTAACTTCCTTGGTCAGATAATAATTAAACTGGGAACCCCAAAATCCAAATATGAAAATGTACAACACTGGAGAAATAAAACTATAAAGTAATTTCCTCTTGCACTAAACAAAAACGCAAAGATGTTAGCAATACACACTTCCCAGACCAGACATATTCCAGTTAATAAATTCAAAATAAAAAGTATTTTTCTACCTTCTGTTTTGGGCGTTTTATTTTTCAGTTGCAATTGCTCCAGTCACTTTCTTCTGGTTTCTTCATGTCTTCTGCGAGCTATCCATTTGTCCTTTCTTCTCTTTTAGATGTTTTCCATTCTCTCTCTATTTCTGCTTTAACATACTGATTGTTTCCCTTTTGCTCTTTCCCCCAATTCTTTCCTTATTCCTTTATCATCCGTTTAAATTTCACCCTTCCATTCTCAAGCCCCTCTTACTCTACCAATACCGGCCCATCATAGACTTTTCTTCCACACAAAATATTTTTTCCCCTCTCCATTCTCATTCCCCATCCATTCTAGTCCTCCCCCAAATCAGTTCCCTTATAGTTCTAGACCCACCCAGCATCCACTCCCTTCTAGTCCCATTCTCCCATGCCCCACATCAGCCCATTTCCAGTCCTATTCCAGCTCTTCATCAGCCCATTTCCAGTGCTAGCCCTCACATCACAGGCCATTTCCAGTCCTAGCCCCCCCCCCAATCACAGCCCATTTCCAGTCCAAGTCCCCCATCACAGCCTATTTCTAGTCCTAGGCCCCCCCACCATCACAGCCCATTTGCAGTCCGAGTCCCCCCGCACCATCACAGCCCATTTGCAGTCCTAGCCCTCCCCACCATCACAGCCCATTTGCAGTCCTAGCCCCCCTAATCACAGCCTATTTCCAGTCCAAGTTCCCCCTCCCTCCACCATAGCCCATTTCCAGTCCAAGTTTCCCCCCCCCCCATAGCCCGTTTCCAGTCCAGGTCCCCTCCACCACCATCACACCCAATTTCCAGTCCAGGTCCCCACCCCATAGCCCTTTTCCAGTCCAGGTCCCCCCCCATCACAGCCCATTTCCAGTCCAAGTCCCCCATCACAGCCTATTTCCAGTCCTAGGCCCCCCCACCATCACAGCCCATTTGCAGTCCGAGTCCCCCCGCACCATCACAGCCCATTTGCAGTCCTAGCCCCCCCCACCATCACAGCCCATTTGCAGTCCTAGCCCCCCTAATCACAGCCTATTTCCAGTCCAAGTTCCCCCTCCCTCCACCATAGCCCATTTCCAGTCCAATTTCCCCCCCCCCCATAGCGCTTTTCCAGTCCAGGTCCCCTCCACACCCATCACAACCCATTTCCAGTCCATGCCCCCCCCCATAACCCTTTTACAGTCCAGTTCCCCCCCCCATCACAGCCTATTTCCAGTCCAATGCCACCCCCCATAGCCCTTTTCCGGTCCAGGTCCCCCCCCCCATCACAACCCATTTCCAGTCCAAGTCCCCCCCAATAGCCCTTTTCCAGTCCAGGTCCCCCCCATCACAGCCCATTTGTAGTCCTAGCCCCCCCCATCACAGCCCATGCAGTCCTTGGCCTCCCCCCCCCCTACCAGCACTGCGGCTGTCTGAGGGGCTTTAGATGGAGCCGGGGAAGCCCACGCGAGGCCCCGGCTCCCTCTGTACAACCGCCAGCGTGAAGAGCCTTTTCCTTCACATTGGTGAAAGTGGACTCCTAAGTAGCGCAGTTCCTGGCCGGGCGACCGCGCCCAGGTCGCGAACAGGAGGAAGCGAGTGGTGTTTGTCCCCCCCCAGTGTTTTGTGGGCTGTACGGACCCCTTACCTACAGCCATACTACCTATCCTTATTGTACGTTGTCTTGTACGTCATTACGTGTACGTAGGGACGTAGGGTACGTAACGTACGCAGGTACATTTTGTACGTAGGCAGTAGCGTAGGCAGGTACGTCTACAGTATGGGAGGGAAGGAGTCCACGCAAACTCCATTGGCATGTATGATCAAGAATTTCCGTAAAGGCTTTTCGGGCGATTATGGTATAAAAATGACTCCATCCAGATTAAAAATGTTATGTGAAAGGGAGTGGCCCGCATTAGCTGCTTCATGGCCCCGAGAGGGCACCTTTGATTTTGAGACAGTTTTACGAATTCATCAGCTTATACTGAGAGTGTATCCCGACCAGTTCCCCTATATAGATTCCTGGTTGAGTGTATGCGAACAGCAGCCATCATGGATGAAGCGCTGTTATGAGGAGCACTGTAAAATATTTGTAGCTACTACTAGGGGAACCACAAAAGCTAAGGAAGAGAAGCCGCCAGTATATTCTGACCCAGAGTCCTCAGATATTCTGGATAATTTACCCCGGCACCCACAGAAATTAGTCCCCATGGCCCCACGACTTGAAGATGAGCCCGAGTGAAAGTTCCGGGTCAGGCCCAAGTACAGCAGGGGGACTTGAGTCTTCTGATGAGATAGAAAGTGGAAGTTCTCCTGCCAGTTCAGGGTCACCCACTAAGGAAACTGGTGCCCGGGAGCCTTATGAGTTAAGAAGCATAACTCCCAAGAAGAAGGAGAAAGCAGGGCATCTAATGCCATTACGCCAAGTGCCTGGAATTCCTGTTTTAAATGATCAGGGCCAGATGGCGCCAGGACCAACCAGCTTAGTTTATGTACCCTTTTCTACCTCAGATTTATTAAACTGGAAAACGCATTATGCTTCCTATACAGCCAAGCCTCAGGAATTAACAGAATTAATGTCTAGTATTATGCAAACCCATCAGCCTACCTGGGCCGATTGTCGCCAGCTCCTGTCCACCCTTTTCACTACTGAGGAGCGAGGCCGGATCGGGCAAGCAGCCCTCCGGTGGTTAGAAGAGAACCCTGTAGAGAGGGGGGCAGTAAATCCCCCGCAGGCCGCAGCTGCAGAATATCCCAACGAAGATCCCGGATGGGACCCGAATGACGAAAGGGGGGCGGCGGCCCTAACCAGATTTCGCCAGGCCTTAGTGCAGGGCCTGAAGAGGGGAGGCCAGAGGGCCATGAATATTGGAAAAGTATCGGAAGTTCTCCAGGGTCTGGATGAGAGCCCAGCGGCCTTTTATGAGCGGTTGTCTGAAGCTTATAGACTATATACCCCATATGATCCCGCAGCTCAGGAAAATTTACGCATGGTAAATGCGGCATTTGTTAGTCAGTCCCAGACAGACATAAAACGAAAATTGCAGAAATTAGATGGATTTGCAGGCATGAATACAGCTCAGTTAATGGAAGTCGCTCAGAAAGTATTTGTGAATCGTGAGAATGAACGAGACAAAGAAAGTGAACGAAAGATGAAGAAGAAAGCAGATCTTCTTGCTGCTGCTATAACCGAATGACGTGGAGGAGGTATTCCTAATCAGAGGACCAGAGGACGTGGAAGAGGCCATGGAAGTGAAAGGCCTCCATTAGGTGCAAATCAGTGCGCCTACTGCAAGGAAGAAGGACATTGGAGAAATGAGTGCCCGCATTTGGACTCCGCCCCTGCGAGGGGAGGAGGGAGTCCTTGGAGGTCAGGAGGAAGATTTCGAAGAAGAGGAGGAATGAATCGAACGCAGTTCCAACAGGAGAGGGAAGAAGCCATTGAGGGAGTGGCGGTAGCAATGGGCTATGACCTGGATGACATAGATGAAGACTAGGCCAGACCGGGCTCCAAGTTCACCCTGGGTCCCCAGGAGCCTATGGTCATTTTAAAGATAGGGGACCAATATATGGAATTCATGGTAGATACAGGAGCAGAACATTCAGTAGTAGCCAAGCCAGTAGCTCCACTGTCCTCACGATCTGTCACCATAATAGGAGCCACTGGAAATAAAGCCACAAAACCATTTTTGCAGAACCGCATGTGTGAGCTAGGGGGACAGAAGATAACGCACCAGTTCTTGTATATGCCTGAGTGCCCTATTCCACTATTGGGCAGAGACATGCTTGCCAAACTCCAGGCCCAAATATCCTTTGCTGAAGGGGGAGAAATGAAAATGACTGTGAACCCAAAGCCTGCTGGATTAATGGTGCTGACTGTTCCCCGAGAAGAAGAATGGCGGCTCTATAGTGCACCTGCAATAAAGTCAACCAGTCCCTGTATACCTACCAACCTTATAGCCCCACCTGAAGTTTGGGCAGAAGATAATCCACCTGGCCTAGCGAAGAACATAGCCCCTGTCATTGTCACCCTCAAGCCAGGAGTGGAGCCAGTACATGTGAAGCAGTATCCTCTCCCTCGACCAGCCATTGAAGGAATTCACCATCATCTGATGAAACTGCTGAAGTATGGACTTCTCAAGAAATGTCAGTCACCTTGGAACACCCCCCTTCTCCCAGTAAAGAAGCCTGGGACTGGGGACTACCGCCCAGTACAAGATCTAAGGCGAGTAAATGATGCAGTTGAAACTATACACCCAGTAGTACCAAATCCTTACACTCTCTTGGGACTGATCCCCGCTGAGGCTACTCACTTCACTGTCCTGGACCTGAAAGATGCCTTTTTTCTGTGTGCGCCTAGCACCCACCAGTCAACTTTTATTTGCTTTTGAATGGCAAGACCCCACAACAGGAAGGCGGGGTCAACTCACCTGGACTAGATTGCCCCAAGGATTCAAGAATTCACCAGTGCTGCCCTGAATCAAGATCTCTCAAGTTACCCAGTGGACCCAGGAAAGAGGGTTCTTCTTCAGTATGTAGATGACTTGTTCATAGCCACCAACTCAGAAAGTGAATGCCTGCAAGCTACTAGTGAACCTTTGTACCTTCTTAAAGATGCCGGATACAAAGTTTCAAGAGCCAAAGCACAATTATGCAAAACTGAAGTCAAATATCTAGGATTCCAGTTGTCCAGTGGGATCCGACATTTAGTACCAGAACGCAAAGAAGCTGTATGTAATATCCCCACTCCAACCATGAGGAGGCAAGTAAGAGCCTTCCTGGGGGGGCAGTAGGATATTGCCGCATATGGATCCCCAACTTTGCCCTGATTGCAAAACCACTATACCAAGCCACCAGAGGAATGGAAAAATCCCCACTAGATTGGGGACCTGAAGAAGATGTAGCATTGCAAACTTTGAAAAAGGCCTTGATGTCATCTCCAGTTTTAGGTCTTCCAGATATTCAGAAGCCTTTCCATCTTTTTGTCCATGAATCACAAGGAAACGCATTGGGAGTATTGACCCAATCTCTTGGATCCTGGCAACGACCAGTAGCTTATCTGTCAAAACAATTGGATGTAGTTGCAAAAGGATGGCCCCCTTGTCTAAGAGCTGTTGCAGCAACAGCCCTCCTAGTGGGCGAAGCAGACAAACTCACACTAGGACAAACTCTTCAACTCACCGTGCCACACTCTGTCCTGACTCTCATGGAACATAAAGGAAACTTCTGGCTAACCAATGCACGAATGTTGAAGTATCAAAGCATGTTGTGTGAAAACCCTCGGATACAGTTGAAAGTTAGCCAAGCTCTAAACCCTGCTACATTGTTTCCAATTGGTCCTGGGCCACCTGATCATAATTGCTTAGAAACCATGGACACTGTATTCTCAAGTCGCCCTGATTTGACCGATGTCCCTCTAGAGGACCCAGAACGGACTTTCTTTGTAGATGGAAGCAGTCTGGTCATCAATGGACATCGTTGTGCTGGATATGCAGTGGTGACCCTTGATCTGGTAGTTGAGTCCTCAGCTCTGACCCCAGGAACTTCTGCACAGAAAGCTGAATTGATAGCCCTCACCAGAGCCTTGACATTAGGAGAGGGACTCCGCATAAATGTGTACACAGATTCCAAATATGCTTTCACTACTTTGCACGCACATGGAGCCCTGTACAAAGAACGAGGGTTAATCACCTCAGGGGGTAAGGACATTAGGTATGGGCCCGAGATATTGATGTTATTAGATGCTGTGTGGGCCCCCAAACAAGTGGCAGTCATGCACTGCCGAGGTCATCAGGCAGGAGCAGGAGAAATTGCTCGAGGGAATAGATTTGCAGATGCCACAGCCCGAAAGGCAGACACCACAGGACAAGTAAGGACCCAAGATACTGTAATGCAAGCAGCCCTATTCCCTGTGCCCCTTAGTTCATGGGCACCCCGATATACTACGCAAGAGTTAGACTGTTATTGTGAGAAAGAGGGAGGAGTCTTAACAGAACAAGGTTGGATAGTGCTACCACCTCCAGAAGGTAGTCCACCCCCAGGTCCTACAGTCATCCCTGAAGCACTAGGACCAGCCTTTGTCCAAGCTTTCCACCAAGCCACACATTATGGGAAAACAGCCATGGAGAAAGCTTTAAGACCCCATTTCTGTATTTCATTGCTAGGATCCCTGACTGCCTCAGTGGCGCAGCAATGCCTGACATGTGCCAAGAATAACGCTAAGCAAGGTTCTGTTCCACCCCCAAGAATTCAGTCAGTAGGGGTGACCCCCATGAGTGATATACAGATAGACTTTGCTGAAATGCCCTGTGCAAATGGATATCACTATATGTTAGTGTTAGTCTGCACATTTTCAGGGTGGGTAGAAGCCTACCCCACCCAAACTGAGAAAGCCCGAGAAGTCACTAGGGCATTGCTCCATGAGATCATTCCCCGATTTGGAATACCGTCAACTATAGGGTCAGATAATTGTCCATCATTTGTATCTCAAGTGACCCAACAGTTAGCTCAAGCTTTGCAAATAAAATGGAAATTACACACTGCTTACAGACTCCAGAGTTCAGGGAAAGTAGAACGTATGAATAGAACCCTGAAAGCTCAGTTATCCAAACTTTGCCAGGAAACACACTTGAAGTGGCTCCAGGTTTTACCCATAGCCCTTCTTAGGATACGTTCAGCTCCCACCAGATCCTTAGGAGTCTCCCCTTTTGAGATTTTGTATGGGCGACCTCCACCCATAGTGCAGGGAATAAAGGGAGACATGAGACAGATAGGATCTGAAATAACTAGACAAGAACTATTAGCTTTAGGTTCTGTTTTGCAGAAACTCCAAACGTGGGTGCAAGACCGACTACCCATCAAGCTGACTGAACCTCTGCATCCTTTCAAGCCGGGAACGTCCATGTGGGTGAAAGAGTGGAGAAAAACCCCGCTGGCGCCGCATTGGAAGGGACCATATGTCGTCATCCTGTCAACATCCACCGCAGTGAAAGTTGCAGAATTCGAACCCTGGATCCACCACAGTCGAGTGAAGCCAGCAGCTGCTCCTGATCCTGGCCAATGGACATCAGCAAATGATCCCGAGACTCCATTGCGAATTACCTTGAGGAGACAGCCAGTATTATAGAAGAAACTTCAGAATCCACCTACGTCACGTGAAAGTGACCATCGCAGCAGAAACAGAAGCAAGCTCAACACAGATCATCATTCTCAACTTTCCAGTTAACTTCCAGAGACTGTAATCATCATGTTCTTCCACTATTGCTTTGTGGGAGTGGTGATCCTGGGAATCTTGGAAAAGACTTTTGCTCTACCCCCTTGTGCAGCTTGCATAACCACCATCCGAACTGGACAAAAGATTACTCAGACTTTGCTCTATCATTCCTACTATACTTGCACTGGTACAGTCAGCCGGTGTATTTATAATGGCACTGAATTGAATATTTGCACAAAGGGGAAAAGTAAGACTTGTTACAACCCTCGACAAAATCCATCCTACTATACATTTGAAATACGTTGGAATGATGAAGATGGAGCCATCCTGAATATAACAAAACATCTCACCTGCCCCACAAAACCTATCACCCTGAACTTTGATGCTTGTGATGCAATCAACAGAAATGCTTACCATAGATGTGGGTCATGGGAGCGAGCATACTATTATGATGATAAGTACATGTGTCCAGAGGGAGCCTATGGATGGGGAAAATGTACTGGAAAGAGTACCGCAGCCACCATCTACACCACTTCATCTAAACATGATTACTTTTGCCCAAAATGGGAATGTGTATATTTTGCTACCTGGAAGAATGCACCAACGGGACGAGATGGAGATCATCAAAAAGGTAGCTTAACAAAGATTGGACTATCAGAGCCAAAGAAATGTCAGAAAGGAGCCTGTAATCCTCTCCAACTCTTCATAGCCAACCCCAGCCAGGATACAAGTTTGGGTTGCGTATTGCAGGTGGTGGTATAGATCCTGGGACTATTTTATATCTGCGATTAAATACCAACACCCATGTATCCTCACCCTATCGTATACATCATTCTTTCTATGAAGCCATGAAATCAGAGTTTGAAATTCCTCCTGCTTCCCAGAACTTATTTCTTGAATTAGCGGGAGCAGTTGCATCTAGTCTCCATGTTACAGACTGTTTATTTTGTGGAGGGACAACAATGGGAGACCAATGGCCTTGGGAGGCACAAGAACTGAACTATTCTGTTCCATATAATCAGACCAATATACATAATACCACAAGTGAATGGGTATTGGCTCACTCTATTGTGGGTAACTTATGTTTTTCTTGTTATGGACCCATGTTTAATATGGAAGTGGGGCAGCTGGTCTGTCTCAATCAGAAGTTCTACAACAGTACCACTAAGAAGACATCTTGGTGGTCCGGCGTCAACACTACTGAACCTCCCAGTTCTCTTGTTCAGTTCCCCAAACTTGCCAGTATCTGGACTAACTTAGCAGCATATCATTCTTGGCAAGCACCACCTGGACTGTACTGGATTTGCGGAACCCGAGCATATGCCAGACTTCCTCATCTCTGGGGAGGCGCATGTGTATTGGGAACCATACGACCTTCTTTTTTCCTTCTGCCTACATCCCAGGGAGAACAACTGGGATATCCTGTGTACAGAAGTCGACAGCTGAAAGAGGCATTGAAAATAGGCCAATGAAACAAATGGGATGGTGAAGAATGGCCACCGGAGAGAATCATTGCATACTATGGACCTGCTACTTGGGAGCAGGATGGGACTTGGGGCTATCGTACCCCTGTTTATATGATTAATCGAATAATACGTTTGCAAGCTGTTGTTGAAATAATAACCAATGAAACCAGTAAAGCACTAACCCTTCTAGCAAAACAGAGTACACAAATGCGTACAGCCATTTATCAAAATCGCCTAGCTCTAGATTATTTGTTAGCAGCTGAAGGCGGGGTATGTGGGAAGTTGAATCTAAGTAATTGCTGTTTACAGATTGATAATAATGGGCATGTAGTTGAAGATTTAGCCATCCAGATGAGAGAGCAGACATTTGTGCCTGTCCAGACTTGGCACAGTTTGAAAATGGATGGGTGGTTTGGGTCATTATTTTCTTGGATTGGTGGTCTTAAATCCCTTATGTTGATTGTCTTATTCATATTAGCCATGTGCTTATTGCTCCCTTGTCTCCTACCCCTTTGCTTACGCATGATAACATCATCACTTGATAACACTATCGAGCGGAAGGCAGCTATGAAAGTATTAGTTGTGTGGCGATATCAACCTATACCCCATAATGCTGATGCTGTTACACCAGTATAATGTATTAAATGACTAATAATTGATTTAATTCTCACCCTTCCTCACTTGCGGGTGAGAATAATCAAAGGGGGGAATGAGGTAGGCTATGGCCTAGCATGGCCTGCTACTATGAAAGGCCTGTAAGTTAGGCCTGGATCCTAATTCCCATTATAGCTAGAAAAGAACCAAAAATCTGTGAAAAATAAGAAAGATGTTCTAAAATGCTTAATAAGAAGTTTTCATGAATGTATAAGTCTTCCATTATTCTCTTGTATGTGAAAGAACAGAAAAGTAACAGTATATGCATTCCAGAAGCTGAAGTTAACCTTGCAGTAGAAAAGTAACGAGATCTAGAACTGTACCATTGTTCAAGCAATCCTAAAGGAGGGGGCCGGTTGCTAGGTTCCGGAGGGATTTCTAATTGGACAAATGAAGGGAATGTATAACCAATGAGAAGTTTGCATGTATCGAGCTAAAACCAATAGAACGTTTTCATGTATCAAACTGAAAAAGCGGTATAAAAAGTTATGTCTCTGTATAAACCTTCGCTCAGTACCTTTTGCTGCTTTGACTGACTGGGCCTTGTGCACAATAAACTGACTTGGACCCTGTCAATCGACTCCTGGACTTATTCATTGACTGCACTTTGCTACAGCACTTCGGGTCGGAAGAAAAGCCGGTCTTTTGCTCTGGCTGCTCCCGATCTTGCGGCCAGTACAAAAAAACGGCTTTTCAAGGGCCGGTTTTGCATCTGCGCCGGCAGCCGGCCTGGCCATGGAAAAAACGGCCAGGCCGGCTGAAAACCAGCCAGTTGGCAACCCTATTTAGACATATATTCTAATCTACACATCTGAGTGCTGTGATTTATACATGGAAGTACTTCTAAAAGGGCTGACATTAGTGGAGGGCAGCTGGGTCTCATACAAGGGGCCCCCAAGGAGCAGAATTAGAGTTGGTGGCCTCATCTCATTTATAACTGTGTCAAAGAAACTGCAAATCTGGGCCTTTGGTATTGCCCCCTCTGACCAGGGCTAGCCCCAGAATTGGTTCAAGGTGTTGGTGCCTTAGACAAACTTTAAGCTTTACACTTCCCTAGCTGTCTAAATCTGCTGTTTAGCTTTGAATGCCCTGCTCTTTGCTGCCCTCACCTCCCACCTCTCGGGATCCACCTAGTTTGCCTAATAGTTGGGCTGGCAGAGCTAAATGTTTCATGATTGTTTCTTTTATTTGTGCTGGTGTCCACAGGTTCAGTAAGATCTTCAGTGGTATGGGCCGCTATGGCAGGATGGAAGGATCACATAGTGGAGAGACAAGAAATAGAAGATGCTGGACATTGGGGTGGGGGAGGACTAGGGAGACAGAAGGGAGATGTTGGACACAGGGGGAGGGGGCCTAGATAGAGGGAGAAATGCTGGACACAGGAGTCTAGAGAGAGAGAAAAGGGAGACATGCTAGACATGAGGGCCTAAGTGGGGTGGGGGGGGGGAGAAATACTGGACATGGGGGCCTAGGGAGAGAGCGAGAAAGAGAGATACAAATGCTGGACATGAGGCCAAGGAGGAAGAGAGGCAGATAAATGCTGGGTGGGGGGGGGGGGTGGAGGACAGTTAGTGAGACTGGGAATAAAAGGATTGGAAAGGAAAGAGACGTGGGAATGGGAGGGCTGGTGTGAGGATTGAAGAGCTGCAGATAAACATATTAAAAAAAAAAAAGAGAGATTGAAGGCTGGAAGGTAAGGCAGAGGAGTGAAATTTGGTGACAGAGAAAAATAAATGGAAGAAAGTTGAAATGAAGACAAGAGGAGAGAGAGAAGAAATGGCAAATGGACAGAAGACCCAGGAAAGAGAGTTAAGAAAAGGGAGAGGAAAGCAGGAACTAGAGACTGGGAACATCATGATTAGAAAATAAAATAGTTGGAAAACAAAGGTAGAAAAAATAATTTTATTTTCAATTTAGTGTTAGGAATATGTTCATTTTTGGAATTTACACATGCTAGCTTTATAATTGGACACTGTACAGGGAAAATTAATCTTTCTATTTTTCTCGTGTTGCTCTGCAGGTAGTGTCTGACTTATTCAGTTTTAATTTAATTTTTGTCTAAATATTTCTATTTTTAGTTGTGATTACTTAGTCTGTGCTTGGTGAAGGTCCGTCTGTGTTCTGCATATGTGACTGGTGGCAGGTATTCTGTTAGCACTGAGTGGCTTGTTCAGTTTTCTCAATAGATATATAGATGTTCTCAGGGCGGCTGCAATGTTTATGGAAAATGGACAAGAGACCTTGGAAAGCGAGTTAAGGTATCTTGCATAGCTGGACTTAAAAAAGTTTAGACACATTTCTGGAGGAAAGGTTTTATAAATAAATATTAACTAGATAGACTTGAGAAATTGGGGTGGGGGAGAGTGAGGAGAAGAGAGAGGATGGGGGGGCCCTCCTTAACTTCTGCCCTGAGCCCCCCTGCATGTCTAACACCAGCCCTGCTTTTAAAATAGGCACCTTCTTGCCCTCTAAATCTAGACACCCTGTTTTAAAGTTATTCTCCATGTGACTAGCAAACCTCAACTCAGGGCCAGTGCAAGGATATCAGGTGCCCTAAGCGGACCTTCCTTTTGGCATCCCCTCCAGCCACATTCACCAATCCTTACCCCTGTGCATCTTACCCCCAAACCCCCACACCACAGTCAGCAGGAGAAAGATTCTTAAAATGTGTCAGTTTCCCATGCAGCATGAGCAAACATCCTGACAGTTCAACCTCCCGCCCCATGGCCAGCATGAGAAAGAGCACATCAGTTTCCTCTGATACGTGGTCAGTCTCATGAGATGATCCATGAGATTGACCTCATGCCACAGAAGAAATTAATGCGCTCTTAACTGCCCTTTCTCATACTGGCCATGGGGTGAAGGCTGAACATTCAGGACATTTGCTTGTGTTGCATAGGTAATTTAAACACTTTTAAGCACCTTTCTCCTGCCGGCCACAGAGTTGGGAGCAAAGCTGCTGGGATAATGTTTCCTCTCGGCCTATTTGCCACCCCCAGAATATTGGCACTCTAGGTAACTGCCTAGTTTGTCTGATGGAAGTACCAACCCTACCTGAACTAAATGGATAGTGCTGGTGTGGTCACTAGGTAATCCATATATTCATTTCTGCTACCTATATGGATATTGGCGCTGAATTTATGAATTAAGTTAAGTGCTGGTGTTAGCTGAAAATCTGGCTCATAGATTTTGTATAGAAAAGACCTCTTATTTGCATTACCAACTTTCATTTGTTAATATACAGTATTGGTACAGTAAAAGTGTATAGTTATATTTTTGGCTTTGTATCTCTGCCTAATGTGTATTAATAGTACAGTCCATATAACTCAAAGTCACATGTCTATGTTATCTGTCTTTAATTGAAGCACAGAAAGGTAAGGATTAAAATGCTGAACTTAAACTCAGACTTTCACCTGTCCTCATTGCCTCCATTGACCTGCTAGTTTGACCAGACGTTCTTAAACAGAGAGGTAATGATAACCTCTCTGTTTAAGTCAAACTAGAAGTTCAATGGCTGAACTTAAGCTCAGCATTTTAAATCATTACTTTTCTGTGCTACAACAAAAGACCCATGAAACTCGAAGGATGAGTTAAATATCTATGCATTAAATACCTTTATGGAAATGGACAAAAGGGGTAACATATGGAAAGCAGTGTGTGTAAATGCCCATAGCATGGGAAATAAGATCCCTGATATTGAAGCTTTGGTGAGAGTAGCTGACTTGGATTTAGTGGAAGTTACAGAAATATGGTTCACAGAAAACCATGACTGGGATGTAACTATACCAGGCTATACTTTATTCAGAAAGGACAGGGTAGGAAGAAGGGAGGAGGAGTGGCACTATATGTAAAAAATCATATTAAAGGTTTGGAATTACAGAGCTTAAAAGGGAGAGAGAAGGCACTGTGGGTTAAACTAGAAAGAGGGAAAGAGAAATCTATTTGCATTGGCGTGATTTACAGACCTCCCTCACAAGAGGAAGAGGTAGACAGAGAGTTAATTGAAGCATTGCTAGGAAAGGGGAAGTGCTACTGATAGGGGATTTCAATATACCAGATGTTGATTGGCACATTCCTGCTACAGTATAATCTAGAAGTAAGGAGATCCTGGATTTTCTACAGGGAGAACTATTTAGGCAGTTGGTAATAACCCACACGTGAAGGGGCCATACTGGACTTGGTGCTTACCAATGGGGAAAGCGTTTCTGAGGTTATAGTGGAGGGAGGAGTGGCCTAGTGGTTGGGGCAAGGTACCACAGGCCAGAAGGTCAGTGGTTCAAATCCCACTAGAGGACAGCAACCTTGGGCCAGAAGGACTGGAGTTTCTAGTTTCTAGTCCTACAGGTGCTCCTTGTGGTCTTGGGCAAGCCACTTAACCCTCCATTGCCCATGTTCCCTGTAAGTATTAGTGTATGTGTCTCATATCCCCTCATGTTAAATGTATCCCCCAACTGTTTTGACCCGGTGAAAAGCAGGATATAAATGCAGCTAAATAAATAAATAAAATAAATAAATAGTGGGAGATCATCTTGCATTCAGTGATCACCAGATGGTGTGGTTCAGTATTAGAATCCATTCAAAAGCAAGGGTCTTAGACTTTAGGAAAACTAACTTTGCCAAGATGGGCCAATACCTAGGGAGTGGTTAGCAGGATGGGAGCAGCTGGGGGATGTAGAAAAACAGTGGGCAAAACTGAAAGGGGGATATTTTAAGAGCAACCAACCTTTTTGTTAAAATGGTAAATAAAGGTAAAAGGAAAAGGAGACTGCTATGGCTTTCTAAAGAAGTAGCTGAAAAGGTGAAGAAAAAGAGGGAGGCCTTCATGAACTATAAGAGATCACAGAGAGAGGAAGTCAGGTATCTATATTTGGAAAAACTTAGAGAAGCTAGTAAAATAGTCAGGAAAGCAGATTCAAAAAGAGGAGGAAATAGCCAGTGCAATAAAATGGGGGGGGGGGGGGGGATAAGACATTTTTTAGATATGTTAGTGAGAAGCGGAAGGGCAAAAGTGGTATTATCAGACTCAAGGGTGAAGAGGAGGAAAATGTAGAAGCTGATGAGGATAAAGCAGAATTGCTTAACAAATATTTCTGTTCTGTGTTCACAGATGAAGAACCAGGAACAGGGCCTCATAAAACACCCACAAACAGGAACAGAAGTGAGGGGCATCTTGAACAATTTTCAGAAGACTGTGTTCTTGAGAAACTAGCTAAACTTAAAGTAGACAAAGCGATGGCACCGGATGGGATACACCCTAGAATACTGAGGGAACTTGGGGACGTTCTAGCAGCTCTACTGACTGACCTTTTCAGTGCCTCATTGGAGTCAGGAGTGATGCGAAAGGACTGGAGAGAGGCTCATGTGGTGCCTTTACACAAAAGCAGAAGTAAGGATGTGGTTGAAAACTACAGGCCGGTTAGTTTAACTTCGGTGGTGAGTAAATTATTGGAAATGCTGCTGAAAGAGAAAATAGTGAGGTTTCTGGAGTCCAGCAGATTACAGGATGCGAGGTGGCATGGATTCACCAGAGGCAAATCTTGTCAGACAAATCTGATTGATTTCTTTGACTGGGTGACCAGGGAGTTGGACTGAGAGAGAGCCCTAGATGTGGTGTATTTAGATTTCAGTACAGCCTTTGACACCGTTCCTCATAGGCGACTTATAAACAAACTGAGCACCCTAGGGATGGACCCTAAAGTTACTGCTTGGGTTAGAAATTGGTTGAGTGGAAGGCGACAAAATGTACAAGTAAATGGAGCTCACTCTGAGGAGAAGGATGTTACCAGTGGTGTGCCCCAGGGATCTGTCCTTGGTCCGATTCTTTTTAACATCTTTGTTAATGAAATAGCGGAAGGGCTGTCGGGTAAGGTTCGCCTCTTTGGGGGGTGATATCAAAATCTGCAATAGAGTAGACACCCAGGAAGGTGTAGATAACATGAGGAGGGATCTAGCTAAGCTTTGAAGAATGGTGTAGAATTTGGCAGCTGGAATTTAATGTTAAAAAATGCAAGGTCATGCATTTGGGCTGCAGCAATCCAAGGGAGCAATATAGTATAGGGGTGAAGTACTTTTGTCCACTAAAGAAGAGCGGGACCTAGGCGTGGTTGTGTCTGATAATCTTAAAGTAGTTAAACAGGTAGAAAAGGTGACAGCAAAAGCTAGAAGGATGCTTGGGTGCAAACGGAGAGGAATGGCTGGCAGAAAAAAGGAGGTGATAGTGTCTCTGTATAAGTCTTTGGTGCGACCTCATTTGGAGTATTGTGTGCAATTCTGGAGACCGCACCTTCAAAAGGATATAAACAGGATGGAGTCGGTACAGAGGGTGACTACTAAAATGGTTAGTGGTGTTCATTATAAAGCATATGAGGACAGACTTAAGGATCTTAATATGTACACTTTAGAGGAAAGGCGGGATAGAGGTGATATGATTGAGATGTTTAAATACCTCCGTGGCATAGGTGTTCAGGGAGAGAGCCTCTTTCGATTGAAAGCAAGTTCTGCCACGAGGGGACATGGGATGAGGGTGAAAGGGGGATAGATTCAGGAGTGATATTAGGAAATATTTCTTTACGAAAAGAGTGGTGGATCCATGGAATAGTCTCTCAGTTGAGGTGGTAGAGATGAGGACAGTATCTGAATTCAAAAAAGCATGGGACAAACACCAGAGGATCTCTAAAGGTAAAAAGGGGACTGTTGTAGTTGCTGATATGGAAGGACAGACTAGATAGGCCATGTGGTCTTTTTCTGTCGTCATTTTTCTATGTTTCTATGCATGTCATTACTCATACTCTATTTTTTGCCAAAGCATTTATTACAGATAACATAGACTTTGAATTATACAGACTGTACTATTAATGCACCTCAGGTGGAGATACAGCTATTTAACAAGCACTTACAATTTTCTGATATGCAGCTCCAGAGAGGGAAAACAAGTTTTATAATTATTGTCTTAAATTATTATTCTTGTAATATTGCAGGATAATGTCTATTAATTGTATTCCATCTAGAAAAATTAATGGGGGTAAAGCCAGAGGTCACTCACAGACATATCGCTGCACCTTCAGCAGATTGCTAGCTCTAGAATGGAGGTGGGCAAACTGTGGTCCATGGACCAAATCTGGCTCTCATGCACCTTTTTTCCAGTCCTCAGATTTCTTTTTTAGCTTGGAAACATATACCAAAATTTGCAACAGAGTAGACACTCAGGAAATTATGGATAAGATGAGGAGGGATCTAGTGAAGCTTGAAGAATTGTTGAGAATTTGGTATCAGAGATTTACTGCAGAAAAATGTATTTGGCCTGCAAAAACCCAAGGGAGCAGTATAGCTTAGGGGGCGAAATACTTCAGTGCATGAAAGAAGAGTGGCTCATGTGACTGATTTATCAGATGATCTTAAAGTGGCCAAACACATAGAAAAGACAATGGCAAAACCCAGAAAGATGCTTGGGTGCACAGCAAGAGGAATGGCCAACAGGAAAAACAGAGGTAACAGTGTCTTTGTATAAGTCTCTAGTGAGACATCCTTTGGAGTATTGTGTGCAGTTCTGGAGACCACACCTTCAAAAGGATACAAGGATGGAGTTGATCCAGAGTGTGACCATTAAAATAGCCAGTGGCCTTCCTCACAAAGCATATGGGGATAGCATAAAGTTCTTGATATGTATAGTTTGGAGGAAAGGGGAGAGAAGAGAGATATGATAGAAATATTGAAATACCTTTGTGGTTTAAGTGTACAGGAATGAGGGGTTATAACATGAAGATGAGAGGGGATAAACTCAGGAGTAATTTTAGGAAATATTTCTTTACGGAAAGGTTATGGATACATGGAACAACCTTCCAGTGGCAGTAGTGGAGGTGAAAACTATATCTGAATTCAAGAAAGCATTGGACAAGTACAGAGGATCTCTGAGGGGGAGAGGAAGTGATTCTACAACATTAGCTCTTATAAATAAGCAAACTGAATAGGCCACATGGGGCCCGATTCCATCCCGGACACAGATCCCCTCTGTACGTCTGGTCTGAACTGGACGTACAGAGGGGATTGTGATTCTGATCCCACAGGACACGTCTAGCTCCGTGGGATTAGAATTGTGAACAGTCCTGCACATGCAAGCTGGAACTGCGATTCAGTCTGGCCTGCACGTGCAAGACTGTCCCCAACTAACTCAGTCAAGGCTCCTCAATTGAGTTGCAGCGCCATGGCGTCATGTTGCCATTGAACCACGGCTCCATTGAAGAGCCGCGATGCCAGTTGCCGCAAAATAAAGAGTATTCCCTATAGCCCGACCCCCTTGTCTGGCCCCCTGAGGCCAGGGTTGGGCTCCGGGGAATGTCCTCCGGCCCCCCTGACCCATCTGTCCCAAAAATAAACATCCAGGGAAGTTATTCCACCTCGGAGGTGGAATAAATTCCCAGCACATGTTGCCAGCCCTAGACATAAAGTATCAACATTAGAATCAGCCCCGTACGTCCAGGGCCGGTGACTGCCCAAACTCTGCCCCCTGAGCCGCCCCCGTCTAACTTCCCCACACAACCAGCAGGGAAGTTAATCAAGGCCGGGAGAAGGCACGAATAGCAAGGATGGATGTCCCGTTGGGTCGTCCATCCCCGCTATTCGTGACACAGAATAAACCCCATGGCCTTCATCTGCCATCGTTTTCAATGTTTCTGTTTCTTTTATGTCTTCACCTGTCAAAATACATTTATGCCCTTTATCAGTCGTGTAGCTCTTATTTATGAGAGGCTGGACTACTGAATTATGAGGGTAATTTTATAAATCATCTTCCACATGTAAAGCTTGCTTTACATGTGTAAAAGGATTTTTATAAAATAGCATGTCCATGTTAAGTTGAGGCAGTCAGTGTTTTTTTTTAAACGTCAGCCACCACAGCTAAATTAAGTCTGGATAGTGGCCGCTGCTCAATGTCTGAATTTTGCGCTTAGTGCCAGACTATCTGTATAGTGTATATTCAGTACTGCCATATGAATAGTGAGTGGATGATCATTTAGGACACCTTTTAACTGTCCTAAACTATCCATGCAGCTATTCATATAACAGTGCTGAAAATTGCCGCTATTTTGATAACTTTCTGCTCTGCCTCTAGACCACCCTGAACTATCCATAAAGTGCTGAGGCAGTCCTCGCACTGACACCTGGTTAGCAACTGCTAACCAGATAAGTGTTGTTGGAAACTGACTTCTAGGCACCTTTGTTGCCTATATATAGTGTGGGCTTGTAGGGCCTGATAACAGGACACTGTCACAGCCCCTCCTAGTGGCAGCGTGCAGAAAGGAGAGGGCGGACACGTATTGTTGGTTGAAGAAGGAAAAACTTTTCTAGACCAGGTGCATCATGGTCTTTGTAGTCCCACTTCATAAATTAATAGTTGTGAGCCTTGTGCAGGGTTAAACTTAAATGGTATTTATTCCCTTTGTTGCGCAAAAGCTCTCCAGGAAGACAAAAACAGAATGTACCTTACTTCAGGGTTTATGCCAAAATATTTACAAAGTCAGTAACTGTTACAGGCGCTTCACAGTTCTTTGCGTTCAAACAGGTTTTCAACACCCAGAGGAAAAACAAACACAAAACTTCTTCTTTCAGCTTAACAAAAGCAAAAAGATATGTTAAAGCATGTCCTGCCGGTTACAATTCTGTGAGAGACTCTAGACTCTTGGAAACACAGAGTGAGCAGTCCATCGGGTGCTCTAACTGCAACGGCTCTGGCTCTACACCTCTATTTGCATAGGTTCCTGTTCAGCCGTGTTGTCAGCTAGTCCTGAGCTTTCCTTGGATAAGGCAGGTTGTAGTTCAATAGATCTCTCCAATATTCCCCAGCCTCGCTGGTCTTGGTTTGGCAAATAACTGCTATGGCTTTTTACTATGCCTCTCTGTAAAGGTTTCACAAGCCCTTCCCGGCTTTGTTTCCTATTAGTACGGCTCTCTGGGTTATAAGCTTTTCTAGGAGCTGGCTCACATCTTGGAAAGGAAATATAACTGTACCTTGGATCTTTGAGACATGCTCTGCTGATATTTGCTCTACCCGGCAGTCTCCTTCTATCAGCGTCTTCCCTGAAGACTGGCTCCTGGAGCTTTCTGGAATGGGCTTGTCCTCCCTGGAACTTAGCTCTTCCTTGTAAGTACTCCAAGCTTCTCTGCCTTTCAGTATGTGAGGTTCCTCTCTCAGGTCCCCTCTCAGTTCCTCTCTGAACTTGTGTTCCCCTCCAAACTTGTGGTCCTCCCTGAGCTTGAGGTCCTCTCTCAGCTCCTCTCTCAGCTCGTAGTTCTCTCTCAGTTCATAGTTCTCTCTCAGTTCCTCTCTGAACTCGAGATCCTCTCTGCTTTCTTACTTCTGAGCACTGTTTATAAAGCCGTTTCTCCACTGAGCTTCCTGGCTCTCTACTCAGGTGCACCTGATTAGCTCCTGCATTCTCAAAACCTGGGTGTGTCAGCTTAGCTTCTGCAACTTCGTGCCTGCTCCCTCTAGCTGCACTTATAGGTAACTGCACCCTCTGTGAGTCAGTTGCTTTATAATAAACAGTGTTTTTTTCTAAGTCTATAGCTTCAATGGCTTCAGCTTCATTACAACACCTATGTGAGAAGTCCAAAAGGGTACCTGTTTGAAACCTGTTTTATAAAGGCAATATAGGCACCTATGTGTCTTATAAAATATGCTTTCAGATCCAGCCCCCAGTAGCCCACAAGTGACAGTGTACACATTTACACCAGCTCTGAAACAAGTGTACATGCATATTTTATAAACTTGCTGGTACCTCGCAACTGTGCCCCCAAACTACACCCTTGCGATTGCCTGTACATGGCCTATAAGTACACACCATCTTGTTACGCACATATTTAATATGCACATACTGTAGGGAATTTTATAAAAGACTTCTTTCACATGTAAAAAAGCCATTGCATGCTGAAAATCAAAAATTATTTCCAAAATAGGCACTTTTTTCAGGTTTTATATAGATGCCTTGTTCTAAAATGAAACCCACAGGGATCTTGCGAAGACATTGCCCCCAAAGATTTGCAGGCACATTTTCAAAAGGGAAACACCCTGCAGAGTTTTCTTAAGAAAATATAGGGGCCATCTGTGCCACGTTTACATTAGTACTAGTGGACTTGGTATTTGCTTTTCAAAGGGGATAGAGTCCATGGCTGAAACCAAGTGTGGGGATTTCAAAACAAAAACCCTTGATGTTGTCATCTGCCCCTGCCCCTGGAGACATCTCTTTTCAGTACAAGTCAAAATACTCACAGAGGACATTTTTTCAGTTCCCTATTTTGTCTGTGCATTTACTTAATTACCCAGGTAAAATCTTTTGTACATTGTTATAAGAACAAGTTACCGAAATTCAGTAATCGTAGAGCAACACTATGGGTAAGATTTACTGAAGCTAATGCTTGTATCATGTATTGTTATTAAATAGGTCTTATAGCATATAAATGCATGTTAGTGGGCATTAGAATGCACTAACATGGTACCATACTTTAGTAAATCCAGCCCTAGGAACATTCTAGCATGCAGTCATAATCTGAGACAGAACTATTTATGAATCTCTGAAACCATTATTTATTTTTACAATTGTGTTTCTTTGTTGTAATAAAAGATCTACATCCAGGGCTCTTCCAGATTTTAAAGCAGCAGTTAAATAATTTTAAAAAATCTGAAAACTGATTTGTTACCTGTGTCTCTCAGTATGACCTGATATAGATAAGAAATGGGAATCATACAGGAAGTCTCAGATATACAGAGCATTTAAATTTATATTCCTGTACACTGTGGTAAAGGAATCAATCAGATACCTTCCTTTTCTGCTTATGAATCCATTTCATTTTATGAGAGACTTTCACGTGAATTATAGAAACTACAGCCAAACGAAAAAGGTATACATTTTTAGCCTACTTTCTGAATGGAAGGAAGGCCTATGAGATTACTGTGTGTCTTTGTTCATGTTTGTGTGGGTATGTTTGCCTCTCTCTCTGCACCCCAAAAAGCTTTTGTGTTTGATATCTGATTCATACCAAAACTCCAAGACATGTCAGGGGGTACCTGAAGTGCCTGAAAGGATTGTGCTTTTTTTTGGGCATGCTTATCCATAAACCCCTGGTGTATGCATGCATGCATCCTGGAAAGTAGGCTCCTATATACCCAGGTGGAGTTTTTTGTTACTCATTTGCTCTGCCTCCAGTAATCAATGAAATGTTAGGACAAATGGTATGTGATTCCAGTCTTTGAAGGCTACAAACATCTTATTTTCAGAGTGACACCGAAATATTTTAACTCCCCCTCTACTCGCCAAAAAGGAAAAGCTTTTCTTAACCTTTTTCCTGGCACTACCTCAGAAACACTATTAATTTCTTAACAGTGTTCTTTTTCTTACTACATGTAATGACTGCAAGACGTTAAGTATAGTGCCAATAGATTCAGAATTTGTCTTTGTAGTTTTTTTTCTATGTTCCTATACAGGAACATTGTCAAGAAATTGTACGTTCAACCCATGCAAGAGAACATCCTACTAGAACGCAAAAATAACAGATAAATCAAGCAGATACCAGTGACTAATGCTACAGTATGCATGTCTGTCACTTGTGGTAGTCCACAAAAGCAAGTTTTTCCCTTATTGGAGTGAAGCCAGACCTTGCAGACCCTGCACATGACCGTAGTGTTCTTCGAACACATGCAACAGCGTCCCTGCGTGCAGCTGATGCATTCATGAAGTAACTTCTGTGCCTGCCGGACATCTTTTGGCAAGTTGGCTACGTGCTTTGATCTGATTGAATGTTCCTGAATGGCAGTGCCCTTCAAGAGACACAAGGTGATGTCACGTCTGAATGTCAGATGATCCATGTCACTTCCATGAAGGTGACAGTGTATTTTCCAAGCAGCCACGACAGATACGTTAAGGACGTTTGTGAATAGTGGTCACCACCATTTCTTTCCACGCACAGATGGCCTGTAGCTTGCTAAGAGCCTGTCCATGATATCCACTGCACCCATTCCTTCATTATAGCACTTCACCACAAAGAGTTGAGACACAGCAACATCTGATGTATCTTTGACTCCTCAATGTGTGGTTTGAAGTGGGTCATGTATGAGATTTTTGCTGGCAATGCAGACAACAGAATTGTCTTGCCGCTTTTCTACATAGACTGACCCATCACATCGGTAATCATAGTCTCCTCATTGGCCACTCTTCTTCTTGTCCTTTGTACTTCGAAGTTCTTTGTGGCGCCGCCAGTTCTCAGTTTCCAAATGGTTCCTGTAGCTGCAACATTTCTCTCTGCGAGTGATTTGATCAGTGCGTAACTTGTAAAAAAATTATCGAAGAACAGGCGGTGATGAATTACATCTGAATGCTTTTCAATAACATCAACCATATGGTTTATGACCCTGGAGCCCAGAGGTTCCATCAAATGTGTAGAACTTTCTCGTCCGGTGTACAGCTTAATGTTGTAAGGGTAGCCGTCGATGCCACACATACACTACCACTTAAAACCAAATCTAATTGGTTTTCCTCTTAGAAACATTTTCATGCTGTGGCGGCCAAAGTACAGAGTCAGACTCGTCAATACTCAATTCATGGTGGAAAACCCCAAACTGCACCAAATTTGCGTTGACGGCAGTAATAAGTGGAGCAACCTTAGCTGTCTTGTCTCCTGCTTTGAGTTCAGCATTGTCAGCCAAGTTTATTTATTTTATTTATTTATTTAGCTGCACTTATATCCCGCTTTTCACCGGGTCAAAGCGGTGGAACATTGAACGAAAGAGGGGGGGGAGGACAATAATCAATTGTAGGGGTCTGGGCTGCCAAGTGAAAGTATTTTTTGATGGTTTGATACCTCTTGCTGCTCATGGCCTCATGGACAGTAGGCACGCCTAGATCTTGCTGACTGCTCCAGTAGTCTGACTCCTGTGGCAGGATGTGATAGCCAGACAACAGCAGGATTCCCAGAAAGTGACAAATTTCATCCACTGTGACTTGAAACTGACTGTCGTTCTTATCTCGGTTAGCGTAAAGGTTGCTTTGCGTTACAATTTCCTTCAGCATTTTGTCATAGAATATAAGGCTCCATATGGAAAACGGAAAAAACGACAACAGAACAGGAAAACTGTCAGGTAAATGACTTGGCATCAGCAATGAAATTACCTTAGTGAACTTTGGTGACTTTTTCCACTGAATTGCCTGTTTCTGCTTCAGATTCTTACACTTTTTTGCTGGAGGGCTGCTTTCATCTTCACTACTAACACACTCATTTTCGTCTGTCTCCTCTGCTATCACTTCCAGTTTTCCAGCAGTTTCAAAGGGGTCATCATTGTTCAAATTGTCAGGAACATCTTCGACATCACTGTCAGCTGCAGAACCACTTGCAGACAGTGGCAACACAATGATGATTGTCGGACAAGTTAAACATTCCACAGTTGACATAGCATCTTGGACTGTAACTGCCCGATGAATATTGCTACGTCTGGTGCCATAGAAGCTTCTTGTATCCATTGTTTATCAAAACTGAAGGAATATCTGAAAACAATGCTCATTGGCAATTATTAGTCGACTTTTGGATAATCCTGGTAGTGTTCCTATATAGGAACATGAGACATATACATAAAATCTACCCCCCCCATCACAAATCAAATAAAATGTGAGTGCACCTGTGCAACACGACCAGGCATGCCTTGTACACAATGATCAGCGTCAAAATGTAAAACAACCAAGTATCTCAAAATTATAACTGCTAAATTTGACTTACCCTCAAATTGTAAAAAATGTGAAACCTTAAGTGAAATTAAAACTGTTGTGCAACTGAAACCATTTAATGTTTGCACCGCTGTTAAATATGACGTCACCACTTGTTCACATTCTGCAAAGAATATTTGTAGTCGAAAATCGCATACATAAAAAATAGGTAACATTTGTCATGTTCCCATACAGGAACATTGCTGGGAAAAAGGTTAACCTCTAAAGCTCCTCAAGAGGATTTTGATCTTATCATGGTGCTGTAGGACTAGTACACTATGACCTTCTCATAACCGAAAAGCCTGAACCAAACAAAGTGGATTCTTGTTACAGAATCTTCTGCTGTGCTCCAAGACTCAGACCTGTTGACCTCAAAGCAATTACCTTCCAAGTGTTTGCGTGTCTTCATACGGAAGAATATTGTTTTCTACCATGCCTATGTGCAAGAGAACCTGCTTCTTAGTCCTTTATCAGCCACAGACTGTTCTACTAGCCTTGGATACTCACAGCAATAAGAACATAAGATATGCCATACTGGGTCAGACCAAGGTCCATCAAGCCCAGTATCCTGTTTCCAACAGTGGCCAATCTAGGTACCTAGCAGTTTCCCCAAAAGACACAGGTTCCGGAATACTTGTACTGGATCAAGCATTGATATCCTGGGTCCCTTCTTAATAATGGTTTATGGACCTTTCCTCCAGGAACTTGTCCAAACCTTTTTTAAACCCATCCACACTAACAGCCTTTACTACATCCTCCGGTAACAAATTCCAGAGTTTGATTACACGTTGAGTGAAAAAATATTTTCTTTTATTAGTCTTAAATAGTTTACCCTGTAGCTTCATTGCATGTCCCCTAGTCTTTCTATATTCTGATAACGTAAACAATCGATCTACGTTTACCCGTTCCACTCCGTTCATTAATTTATAGACGTCTATCATATCTCCCCTCAGCCGTCTCTTTTCCAGGTTAAAGAGCCCTAACCTTTTTAGCCTTTCTTCATAGGAGTATCCTTCCATCCCCTTTACCATTTTGGTGGCTCTTCTCTGAACCTTTTCTAATAACGCTATATCCTTTTTAAGATACGGCGACCAGAATTGCACACAATATTCAAGGTGCGGTCTCACCATGGAACGGTATAGCGGCATTATAATATCTTTTGTTTTATTTTCCATTTTTTGAAGAGGAACATATTTCAAAAAACGCTCCAAAACTAACAAAACATGATGTACAATATAGAAACCACACCAAAGAGATGACCCAACATGAGACCCGCCAAAAAACGCCGCGTCCACTGCACAGTCCGAACAACGAGTATGTATGAGACGGCATACCATTTTCTACTGCATTTCATCTCTCACCATGGACTCTGTCCACAAGATGACTGCCTGATTTGCCGAGACACCTCACAGTATCTCATGCCAACCAGTCACCAAAAGAATAATATTGTATGCACAAAAGAGCTGGGGGCCATTTTACCTTTTCTTTTCTTGCTGCTTCTATAAGCACAAAGGCACTCTGTGTCATTCCAAGGTTGTTCCATTAACCCTGTGAGACAATCTAAGACTCCCACAGACACCTGTAAGGTTCAGTGCTCTCATGTGACTCATTTCCTACAACTCAAACAAATGTAGCTGTCTCCTTTTGACCTCGTGCTGTTCCGGAGTTTGCCTCGGACCCCAGCTGCATTTGTCCACCTCGCAGAGCTAAGGTACCAATCTTATGGCTTCACCCAGAGGCTAGTAATTAATCAGATTACTATTTTCTGTACTTTTTATAAGTGCAGGGCAAGCCTGTGACCTCTGGTTAGCAAAAGCCAGAAGGATGCTTGGGTGCATAGGGAGAGGAATGGTCAGCAGGAAGAAAGAGGTGATAGTGTTTCTGTATAAGTCTTTGGTGAGACCTCATTTGGAGTATTGTGTGCAATTTTGGAGACCACACCTTCAAAAGGATATAAACAGGATGGAGGCAGCGCAGAAGGTGACTAACAGAATGGTCAGTGAGCTGCGTTATAAAGCATATGGGGACAGACTTAAAGATCTCAATATGAAACACAGAAACATAGAAACATGCTAGCAGAAAAAGACCATATGGCCTATCTAGTCTGCCCTTCCATATCAAATAGGATAGTCCCTTGTTTTCCTTTAGAGATCATCTGTGTTTGCCCATGGTTTCTTGAATTCATATACTGTCCTTGTCTCTACTATCTCCACTGGGAGACTATTCAATGCATTCATCACTCTTTCTATAAAGAAATGTTTCCACATATAACTTCTGAGTCTATCCCCTTTCAATCGAAAGAGGCTCTCTTCTTGTGCATTTATGCCATGTGGGTATTTAAACATCTCTATCATATCTTCTCTATTCCACCTTTCCTCTAACGTATACTTATTACTTTGTCTGCCCTCATATGGTTTATAACAAAGATCACTGTCCATTTAAGTAGCTACCCTCTGCACTGACTCCATCCTGTTTATATCCTTTTGAAGTGCAGTCAACAGAATTGCACACAGTACTCCAAATGAGGTTGAACCAAAGATTTATACAGAGGCACTATCACCTCCTTTTTTCTTCTGGCCATTTCTCTCCTTATGCACCTAAGCATCTTTCTGGCTTTCGCCGTCACCTTTTCTATCTGTTTTAGCCCCTTTAGGATCATCAGAAGCAATCATGCCCAGGTTCCGCTCTTCTTTCATGGACAGAAGTACTTCGTCGTCTACACTGTACCGCTCCCTTGGATTTTTGCAGCCCAAGTGCATGACTCTGCATTTTTTAGCATTAAATCTCAGCTGCCAAATTTTTGACCATTCTTCAAGCTTAGCTAGATCCCTCCTCATGTTATCTACTCCTTCTTGGGTGTTTACTTTATTGCAGATTTTGGTATCACCCACAAAGGGGCAAACCTTACCTGGCAGTCCTCCTGCAATATCACTAACAAAGATGTTAAAAAAAGTGGACCTAGGACAGATCCCTATAGCACACCATTGGTAACAGCTTTCTACTCAGAGTGAGCTCTATTTATCTGTACACTTTGTTGCCTCCTACTCAACCAGTTTTTAACCTAGTCAGTCACTTTAGGTTCCATGCCTAGGATGCTCAATTTATTTATAAGTCGCCTTTGCAGAACGGTGTCAAGTACGCCACTTCTAGGGCTCTCCCTTAATCCAATTCTATGGTCACCCAGTCAAAGAAATCAATCAGATTTCTACGGCAAGGCCTACTTCTGCAAAACCTATGCTGCCTCAGATCCTGCAATCCATTGGATTCCAGAAACTTCATTGTCCTCTCTTTCTGCAGAGTTTCCATTAATTTACTCACCACAGAGGTGCGACTAACTGGCCTGTACTTTTCTACCTGATTCTTACTTCTGCTTTTGTGTAAAGGGACCACATATGCCTTTCTCCAGTCCTCTGGGACCACTCTCAACCCTAAAACAGCATTGAAAAAGTCAATCAGTGGAGCCACTAGAATGTCCCCAAGTTCCTTCGATATTCTCAGAGGTATCCCATCCAGCCCCATTGCTTTGTCTACTTTTAATTTAGCTAGTTCCTCACAAACACAATCTTCTGAAAATCATTCAAAATCCCCTTCGCTTCTTCTCCTATTCATGGGTTTTTCTGAGATCCTACTCTTGACCCTTCATCTGTGAACACAGAACAAAAATATTTGTTAAGCAATTCCACTTTATCCTCATCAGCTTCTACATCTTCTTCCCCTTCACCCTTGAGTTTCATAGCACTTTGCTCTTCCTCCTCCCGCTATCTTATCTAAAAAATATCTTGTCATCCCATTTTATTGCATTGGTTCTCTTCTTTTTATATCTTTCCTTTCCTGACTACTTTCCTAGCTTCTCTAAGTTTTTACAAATATTGACGCTTGTCTTCCTCTCTCTGTGATCTCTTGTATTTTATGAAGGCCACCCTCTTTTTCTTAACCTTTTCAGCTACTTCTTCTGAGAACCATAGTGGCCTCTGTTTCCTTTTACATTTATTTTTCTAACAAAAAGGTTTGTTGCCCTTAAAATATCCCCTTTCACTTTTGCCCATTTCTTTTCTATATCCTCTAGCTGTTCCCATCCCTCTAACGACTCCTTGAGGTATTGTCCCATCTTGGCAAATTATTTCCTAAAGTCTAAGACCCTTGCTTTTGAATGGATTTTATTAGCCCTAGTCGTAATACTGAACCACACCATCTGGTGATCACTGAATGCAAGTTGTTATCCCACTATAACATCATAAACACTTTCCCCATTGGTAAGCTCCAAGTCCAGTATGGCCCCTTTTTATGTCGGTTCTTTTACTAGTTGCTGGAATAGTTTTCCCTGAATCTAGGATCCCCATATGTCTAGATGACACCCCAGCAGGGATGTGCCAGTCAATATCTGGCATGTTGAAATCACTTATCGGTAGCACTTCTCCTTTCATGGTAGTACTGTGTATGTCTTCTATTAAATCTCTGTCCACTTCTTCTCCTTGTAAAGAAGATCTGTATATCACACTAATGCAAATGGATTTCCCATTCCTTCTTTCTAGTTTAACTCACAGTGCCTCCTTGCTCCTTTTTAAGCCCTGTAATTCTATAGCTTTAATATTATTTTTTACATATAGTGCCATTCCTCCTCCCTTTCTTCCTACCCTTGTCCTTCCTGAATATAGTATAGCCTGGTATAATTACCCAGTCCATGAACCATGTCTCCGTAATTGCCACTAAATCCAAGTCATCCTCTTCCATTGAAGCTTCAACATCTGGGATCTTATTTCCCATACTACGGGCATTTAATGCACATTGCTTTCCAGATGTTGCCCCTTTTACCCATTTCAACAGAGGCATTTAATGTTTTACTTACCTGAGAGCTTTCACTTACCTGGGGGCTTTCTTCACCCATCCCCAACAAACTTAGTTGTATACTTTGAGGAAAGGCGGGAGAGTAGAGATTATACAGACATTTAAATACCTCCGTGGCATAAATGCACAGGAGGAGAGCCTCTATCAATTGAAAGAGAGCTCTTCAATGAGGGGGCATAGGATGAAGGCGAAAGGGGATAGACTCAGGAATAATATGCAAAAATATTTCTTTAGGAAAGAGTAGTAGATGCATGGAATAATCTCTAAGTAGAAGTAGTAGAGGCAAGGACTGTATCTGAATTCAAGAAAGCATGAGACCAACACAGAAGATCTCTAAAGGAAAAGAAGGGACAATAATAGATGGTATAGAAGGACATACTGGATAGGTCGTATGATCTTTTTCTGGCATGATGTCTCTATGTTTCTATCTAGGAGTCAGTATTCAGAAGGGGTTACATAGTTAACATAGAGTGTTAACCACAACTATCCTTTTGTTTAAAAATTTAGGGCCCGATTTTGATTTAGGCAGGCTAAGCGCCATGTTGGCACATAACCTGCCCGCCGACCCCCTTAACCCGGATTTTCACTTCTGCGGAAGTGAAAATCCGGATTATGTCAAGTGTGCCAGCAGCCGCCGAGGCTAAGCAGGTAGCAGCGATTTTTGATGCTACCCACTTAGCCCTCTGTGCCTTAAATATAGGCAAGGAAAAACCTCGCCTATCTTTAAGGCGCAGAGAGCTAAGCAGGTAGCATTGAAAATCATTGCTACCCACTTTGCTCTTTCCTCCACCCTGGAACGCCCCCAGCATTCCCTGATGCTAATCGCATAGCATCTGGGCACATTAGGGACTTATACGGGATTTTCGAAAGGCACTACCCGTGTAGGTGTCTTTCGAAAATCCCGGATAATGCATTTATATGGGTAACTAGGGCAGTTCCCTGTGTAAATGCCTTTGAATATGCCGTCCTTCTTCTAGAGAACTCGATGTCCAGCCCAAAGGCATCCAATAAGATACAGAGGGGAAAAGGGCTGTCCAAGGGCATGCCAAACCATTATCCAAGTAGCAATGATATTCAGCTACTATCTGAATAAATTTATCCATTTATTAGTGAAGAAACTACTTACATTTTGCAGCTATCAGCAGCACCTTCAAGTGTCCCTACCTAAGAAGTATTGGAAATTTTTCCAAAAGTCTTGGGCCCAATATTCAGCGGTGGCAGCTAGCACTCTTACAGCGGCTAGTTGCCAGAACTGAACTGCAGACCTGGATATTCAATGTCGGGCCACCGATAAGGAAATATCCAGGTCGGCCACAGAACTCGGAAGCTAACGGGTCAGTGATGATATTCAGCCACTGGCCAGTTGGCTTTGGTGTCAAAAGTTAGGACAGCCCTTTCTATCCCTAACTTTTGCTGCTCAGGGATAATGGGGCAGTGACTTAATATTGCCGTAATGCCCCCGTAACACCCTGATGCTACAGCAGCACTAACCGTGTTATATGCAAATCTATTGCATGGATATTCATTGTAGATGTCATCAAAACCTGACTGGCTGGGCCTTCCTCAGGACAGGTTTGAGAGCTACAGTTCTAGACAGAGGATGAGATAGGTATTATTGGGAAAGAGGATGAGCTGGTAGGCATATGATAGGGTAACATGTTACAGAGAGGCATATGAGAATGAGCAGTTGAAAGCAAATGGGACGAGTCTTTCTAGCTTAGCTGGAGGAGCTGATGCTTTCATTTGGTAGTGCATATGCCTTAATTAGAACACGGAGGGTTGCAGGATCAAGTCTTAAAAAGGACAGAAAGACTGGGGCAATGCTGAGTGTAAATTCAGACCCTCACACTGTTTTTCTTATACAGTACAGCTAGCCTTTTTATGGTGGTTATAGATGATGTTGGTATTATAGCTCCATTATAATGTGTAGATTGAATTTGTCTCCATACATATACCACTAAAACAAATTATCAGTTCACTGAACACTATTGATGCCAAGAAAAATTTTGTTTATGGGTTGTTTATAGCTAAGAGGATATGATATCATAAGGAAATAATGATTAATGTGCGACATAATTGACTTTTTTTTACCTGTGGAAAGGTCCCACTGCATATAGACAGAAATGAACGGATAAGGCCTCATACAGCCACTACTTTCTCCAAAAACAACACACATTTCAGCAAAACCACTGCTTCAAGGAGCATTTTGCAGGTGGTGTGTTAGCTTTTTTTGAAGCTAGTTGTTTATGAGGAAAGGTGAAAGCCAGTAACTGGGGATTAAGAAAATATTTTCACAGCAGTCTGTCATTTTCTCTCTTTTGGTTTAGGTATTTCACTTGCTGCACTCCTACTTTGAGTCAAAACACAGAACTAATTCAGACTTTCAGCGGGAGCTGTATGACATCATTGTTTGTCTGAAAGCCAAACTGTGGCTGGCCAGGAGGTATGTAGAAGCACCATGTGTGTATAAAGTTAAAAGAAGTTATTAATATTGTGGACTGTTTTTTTACATTTCTCTATTAGCAAAAATATCGCAAATTTTGCATCTGCAAGCCCC
Organism: Ichthyophis bannanicus; assembly: GCA_033557465.1. Taxonomy (NCBI): domain Eukaryota; kingdom Metazoa; phylum Chordata; class Amphibia; order Gymnophiona; family Ichthyophiidae; genus Ichthyophis; species Ichthyophis bannanicus. The sequence goes on along the minus strand of CM066033.1, from coordinate 344,366,142 downwards.
CTGGATCTTAAACTCATTAATGGGAAATATATTCTGATAATTCCCAAAGATTCTTAAGGGGGAAAAGTGTCAGTTGTACGTTTTTATCAGTTCTTTATTGCTACCAGTAGTCAACTCTCATTTATGCACCGGAAAAGTTGCTTAATTCTAAAAGCAAGCAGCAATCCAGAAAACTATTCATGTTTGCTTTTCATGCTCAAAACATCTCTAATGTGCATCATATCCACAATGGAGCAATGACATTTAGCCTTCTGTATTCTTTCTCAGAGAGGGTTTGCTGTAAAAGAGGGGCATTGTTGCCTAAAATGATATTAGAAAGCCATAATGGACTTTGCGAGTACTATCTCTTTGTTTTGTAAGGATGTGGGAGCAAATATAAAACATGCAGACATGCTGTTTTCTAGTTTTTTTTGTTTGTGGCCAGGAAACCAAAGAGCTGCATTTGGAACTGAACTGAAGTGAAAATGTAAAGAGACAAATGTTTGTCTTTTTCAAAATTCCAAGAACGTTCCTTCTTTGCTAGATATATTTGGAACAGTGTGTTTTAGCTTACTTATTGAATTATTACATATAAGTATTAACACTTATGAAAGAAAACCAGCAAAAAAATCAAAGCAAATTTCCCAGTCACAAATAGATAATAACACAAGTCCAGAGTTAAAAAATAACAGCTTGGAGGAATCTAAAGAAAATGTCTTGGACTGAAAAACAAAGAAAAAGAGCAATACTGACAGGGAGACTAGTTTGTTTTATGATTTAGCAGGCAGGGGGCGCTAAAAGAGTGGTGCAGTTGGTAAACCAAGTCCACATAGGAGCAAAACATTTTTTTTCCAGATTAAAAAAACACTTCCTCATACTCTGGATGAACAATAACATACTGTGTGCATTCAAAGTTAATGGTCCATTACATTTGGTTTGCCTTGTTTTTTTTTTTTTTTAAACTACCCAGGAAGTACAGTTATCCCAGTACGAAAGCTGCTTTGTGGACTTGTACCCATTTGGCTACCAGCTGTTAAAAGCTGATCGCCAAAGAAAGTATTTATGATGACCTCTGTATTTAAAAAGTCATTTCCTCACTAGCTCTATCACCTATAACCTCCCCCTAACCAAACCAGTCATCAAACCCAAAGCCTGTAAAAGGTCTTTGTAGCTTTTTGTAGCAGCAGCAGCTCAAGATAAGTGTATATGCTGTGGCCATTGTACTGTTTTAAACAAGATTTCTAGAAAGAAGTCAATTGCTGCTTGCTTCCAGTTTTAGTTTCTTCTATTGTACTGTAAATCTTCTGGTAGTCTTGAATATTGTTTAAAAAAATTGACATTGTCCCTTTGTACATCAGTCATGTGTCAGCAGTGCTGGACTACAAATTTACTACTTAGATGATCTTACAGTTTATGAAACAAATATTCTAGCAACAATTTTTAGATAATTCTTCTGGCAGTTAAAACATGTCTAAGGTGACCCTTTTTTAGTGATTTATATTTTGTTCCTATGACAAAGGAACGGTATAGCCTGCAAAAGGAAGGAGATGATGAAATTAGGAAGATTAAATAGGCCTCCTAACCTTTATTTGCCATCATAATCTATGTTTCTGTGGGAGGAGGTTTGTATTTGAGCTGTGCATAACCAAAGAAAGTTTGGTCTGTACTCATTTAAAACAATTTTTGGAGGAGTAGCCTAGAGGTTAGAGCACTGGCTTGGTAACCAAAAGACCAGGATTTAGTTTCCACTTGCATTCCTTGTGGCCTTGGGCAAGTCATGTAACCCTCCATTGCTTCGGAAGAAAGGCCTGGCGATCTACTTCTGGTCACACTGCCAAGAAAACCCAGGAGCTTCTGGGTCGCCAGGAATCAGCATTGACTCAAAGGCACACATTGTATTGCATATGCATGTAACAACTTTGTAAAGTGTGCAGTTGTTGTTAAATTAATGCACATCCCTAGTCTGTATGTGTTTGGGTTTTCAAAGGTCCTCCAGCCTTTGTAAGATACTTCAGTTACATTTCTTTTGATTATCTATATTATCTCCTGGTTTTCTTTAACAAGATCAGATCATAGTTGGTTAAAGGTACGACTAAGCATAATCATGAATAGTTCTAGAGATGGATGAAACAGTGTTCACCTATCTCTGCTTTTTGATGTAAAAGAGATCTATTTAGTTATGCATGGCAGAAACTAATAAAGATAGCATTTGTAAGTCAAGTTGGTTTTGCAACTAAACTATTTCAGCCAGGCTCAGACCCAGACTTCTGTCCTGGAGTATTTTTCTGGGTCTGAATCAGAGCACTCCTGAGATTCTGAAGATGAGAGCTCCACTGGCTTACCATTAAATCTCACCCTTTCCCATGAAAGAAGAGTGTCTCCTCCCAGAGGATCTTTCTTTCTCCGTGGACAAGCAAGAAGTAAGTCTTCACGTATAGGTGACGTCCCTGATGGAGCCCTGTGCGGGAGCGCTCCCCAGCTTCCATAGGAAGCTTTTGGGAAGCTCCATCGCGCATGCGCTCCTGCTTTCCCACCTGCCGTAGTGCCATCTTATCACCAGTCTTCTTTTTCCATGGAGTCCTTAGGACATGTTCCTTTCATCACTAGAAAAAGAGTGCTTTTTTTTTTTCTTGCTCCATCATGGGTCTTTTCTTTTCTCACTTTTCTAATGCATACCGCTTGTCATTGGGTGCGTAGGCTCTTGATGATGCTGCTTTTGTGCTTTTTCAACTTTTTTATCTTTACCGTGCAGTTTTGCTGGCTGGAGACATTGAGCTGTTCGATTTTGCGGTGGCAATCTTTCCAGTCATGTTTAAACCATCCAGCGGATTTAAGAAGTGCATTAGGTATGCATGCTTCATCTCTGTCACTGACCAACATAATTGGTGCCTTCAGTGCCTCGGGCCTGACCATGAGCCGCCCTCCTGCAATCTATTCTTTCAGATGACCAGGAAGGGCCTAAAGGGCTGAGAGAAGCAGCAAGAGTCCCTCTTCTGACCATTGGACTCAGCATCCTTGGCCTTGGCATCGACATCAGTGTTGAAGCACTCGTGGGGTTCTGCTGAGTCTTCAGCATCACACGGTTCCCATACTCACTCGGAGCTGAGGGGCCATGGTACTCTGGAGCGGAGGCTGTCCATTGACCTCAGATCGGAGCGATGCCATGGACATTGACACCAGAGCCCCTCTCGATGCAACTTTGAGAGCGATGGCTGGGAGCAGTCCGCTATGTTGCCCCGGTGGAAGAGTCAACTCCCAAGTCCCCTTAGGGCTACTGGTAGTCTCCCGATGTGTTTATCAATGTGGAGTCCTTGAGACGGATGCCAGAGTTGGTGGTCAAAGTTGTTGTTCCAGTCCCGATGACCTTGGAGACGGCAGTGCTGGTCGAGCACCTTCGGGACCTTGAGGCGTACATGGTGGCAACCATGGCCACATGGGCCTCAGTGGCCCTGCTGCCTTCAACGGCATTGCCGCATACTGTACAACCAATCCTGGAGACCCATGCACTCCCCACCAAGGTGAGGATGTCGGGTTGGCGGTCAGAGTCCCACACCAGTCCCAACCGCCATCTCTCTGTCCAGCATATCGGGTTCTGATGCTCTGATGCACTGGTGCCCTCATGAGGAGCAGCATCAATCCCATTGGCACCCACCTTCTCTGTCCAAGTGGCAGCAATGTCAGGAGGAGATCCAGCACTATTTTGACTTCCTCTCAAAGTCGGATTCCAAGGGATGGGAGATGGAGGAGGAATCACTGGTCTCCAAGCAGGAGTCTCTGGACTTGTCCTCAGACCTGTCCCCTCTGTATGAGAGAAGGAAGTCATCCCCGGAGGACATGTCTTTCCAGGACTTTGTCTGGGACATGGCAAAGGCCATTCTGTTCTCACTAAAGGCAGAGGATGAACCAAGGGCGGAGGAGTTGGAGATTCTCCAATACCCCTCGGCTCCCAAGGAGGTCATCACAGTGCCTGTTCACTGGATCCTACAGCGTTTGCTGCTCAGGATGTGGGAGAACTCCCTAATGGTGCCAGCCATCAGTCTGCATCTCGATTCCAAGTATCAGGTTCAGAAGGCTCTAGGCTTCAAGAAGCTTTAGTTATGTCACAACTCCTTGGTGGTAGAGTCTGCCATGAAGTGGATCAAGAGCTCAAAATCCCATTCCTTGATGCCACCAGGCCAGAAGGCCAGGACCCTGAATGTCTTCTGGAGAAGATGCTTTCAGGGCTCCATGCTGGTCATCCACATACTCTCCTACCAACTTTAAATGAGTATGTTGCTGAAGGACATCATGGAGGACCTCAACGAGTTCAGTTCCCTCATGGCCCACCTTGGTTCCTTCTGTGCCCTGGTGTCCCATGGTAAGGATTGCTTAAAGTAGATGGTTCATGCCTCTTATGATGCCTTCAGGTTGGCTGGCCGGGTGGCAGCAGTGAGCATCGGGGCACGCTACCTTCCTTGGCTTCAGTTGGGTCCAGAACAAGTTGGCGGATGTGCCCTGCCGGGGAAAGAACCTCTTCAGCAAGCTAATGGAGGAGAGGGCAGGCAAGATTGAGAAGGAGCAGATCACCATCTCCAGCCTCTCGTGTAAGACTACTGACCTCTTGAGAAAGAAATACCAGGGAAGAAGTCCTTTTACCAGTGGAAGCGCCGATACTACCAAAGCCCTCAGAGTGCTCAACTGAAGGCACAAGCCTCAGACAACCCAATCCACAGCTCAGCCGCAGCTGGAGGAGGGTTTATGACTGGGTCCTAAAGAGCATAGACAATCATCCAGTTCCTGATGGGGTGCCCCCTCAAGTGGAGACAGTTCATCCACTTCACACATGGGTGGCCTCTCATCACCATGGATGCCTGGGTCCTTCAGATCATCAGGAGCGGGTACCTTCTGCACTTTGCCCAGCTACCAGGTCACTTCTTCCCAAGGGAGTACCCTCTGGACCTGCACCACTGCATTCTTCTCCAGGAGGAGGTCGCTGCACTGTTGGCCAAGCTGGCCATAAAGCTAGTGCCCCCAGCTCAGGTCAGTCAAGGATTCTATTCCAATACTTCCTGGTCCTCAAGAAGATGGGAGGGTTCTGGCCCATTCTTGACCTAAGGAACCTCAATCGCTTCTTAGTACAGGCAAAGTTCAAACTGGTCTCCCTGGGGACACTGCTCCCTTAACTCTTCAAAGATGATTGGCTATGCTCCTTGGATCTGAATGATGCTTACACACACATCCTGATCTATCCTCTTCAAAGAAAGTACCTTCACTTTGTGTTGGGTGGCCAGCACCTCCAGTACCGAGTACTTCCCTTCAGGTTGGCATCAGCCCCCAGGGTCATCACAAAGTGCCTTTCAGTAGTTGCTGCTTATCTCTGGACCCTGGGGGCTTTCATCTTCTGTTACTTAGACAATTGACTCATAAATAGCTCCACACTGGACGGGGTCTGGCATTTGACCCACCTAACCATTCAGGTGCTCAAGCCACTGGGGTTCGTAATAAATTACACCAAGTCATACCTCCAATCTTGTCAGCAGTTGGAATTCATCAAGGCTCTCCTCGATACTACTTGGGCCCGAGCCTTCCTTCTGATGGACCACCTACAGCGGCTTATGGAGGTGGTTTGATGTCATCCGACAGAGTCGTCACACAACTGCTCAGGGGATGCTGCGGATGCTTGGCCACATGGCGTCCACTGTGCATGTGACCCCATTAGCCCATCTCCGGATGTGAACAGCTCAGTGGACCCTGAGCACTCTGGCGGCAAGCCATGGGCCACCTCTGGGACTGGGTGGCAGGTATCATGTGGAATCCCTCCAGTGTTGGCTGGAGCCACAGAACTTGCTCTGTGGTCTCCCCTTCCAGTTGCCGCCACCTCACTGCATACTCACCACAGATGCATCCAAATTGGGGGGGGGGGATCTCATCTGGACGGCCTGCTCACATAGGGCCTGTGGTTGGAGCAGGAGAGCCTGCACCAGTTAAACGTCTTGGAGCTACGAGCCATTGCAAATGCCCTCTGGGCATTCCAGGTGCACCTGACCAACCGGATAGTGCTGATTCAAATGGACAATCAAATGGCAATGTTCTACATCAACAAGCAGGGAGTCACAGGATAGTACCTCCTGTGCTGGGAAGCAGTGCACTTGTGGAAGTTCGCGGTCACCCATCGATGGAGCTGAGGGTGACCTACCTACCAGGAGAGCTCAGTGCCCTGGCAGACCACCTCAGCAGGGTCTGCCAGCCACGCATATGGACCCTCAACAGGAGGGTAGTGGACGGCATCTTTGAGAGTGCAGCACTCCATTGATAGACCTCTCCGCCACATCACGCAACACCCAGGTGGATTGATTCTGCTCCTGGATGGCTTTTAGTGACCAGTTGGCCTCGGATGCCTTCCTCCTGAACTGGAGAGTGGGGTTGCTTTACGTGATTCCCAAAATCCCGCTCATGGCGAAGATGTTGCTGAAGCTCCAGGCAGACTGGGGTACCATGATACTCATCACCCCATACTGGCCCAGGTAGCCATGGTTCTCCGTGCTGCTTCAACTCTCGGCGGGAGCCTCTCTGTCTGGGCTGTGACCCAGAATTCATTTCTCAGGAGGGCAGGACCTTGCTGCATCCCAGTATCCGGTCCCTGGCCCTCACAGCTTGGATGCTGAGCAGATAGTCCTCTCAGAACTTAATCTGCCTGGGAAGTGACAGACATTCTCCTGGCTTCCCGCAGGGATTTCACACTCTATTCCTATGCCTTTAAGTGGGACAGATTCTTGCTTTGGTGTGCTGACAGAGTGCTGGATCCCTTTTCTTGCACTGTGGAAAGGCTCCTGGAATCTCTCCTACACCTTTCAAACTTGGGCCTCAAGTCCAATTCCATCCAAGTCCACCTGAGCACAATTGGGGCATACCATCATAGACTGGATGCAAGCCCATCTCTGCTCAGCCACTGGTGTCCTGCTTTATGTGGGGCTTGCTTCTTTCTGAAACTCTGATTAAGCCCCCGCCAGTGGCATGGGACCTCAGTGTTGTGCTGATGCAATTTCTGTTGGCTCCTTTTGAACCAATGGTGTCTTGCGCGCTAAAGTCCTTGACCTGAAAGATCATGTTCTTCATGGCAGTTACCTCAGCCTACCATGTTAGCAAGCTTCAGGCCCTGGTGGCTCATCTGCCATACACCAGGTTTCAACAAAATAGGGCAATACTGTGGACACATCCACATTTCTTGCCATAGGTAGTGTCCTCTCTCCACCTTTATCAGTCAGTGGTTTTACCCACCTGTTTCCACAGGCCTCATGCCAACAGGGCAAAGGCTACACTGCACATATTGGATTGTAAATGTGCCTTGGCTTTCTATATTCAACGGTTGAGAGTGCATCGGTGTTCTGCTCAGTTCTTCATCTCTTTGACCCCAGCAAGCTGGGCATCGCCATCTCCAAATGCACACTGTCCATTTCCTTTGGCTACACTCAGGCAGGTCTGTCTCTTGGTCAAGCCATAGCTGCTTCCATGGCCAGCTTAACCTCAGTCTCCAAGGAAGAGATTTGCAGGGCTGAAATGTGGTCTTCAGTCCACACCTTCACAGCCCACTACTGTCTGGATGGGGATTCCCGAGGTGACAGCAACTTCAGCCAAGCCATACTCCGGCATCTGTTTGGGACTTAGGTTCAACTGCTTGGGCTTGTTTTCCCGTATTTCTGTAGCCTGTCACTTGGGAGTCTTGTACATGAGGACTTACTTTCTGCTTGTCCATGGAGAAAGCATACTTTCTTATCTGTAGCAGCTGTTCTCCGTGGATAGCAGAAATAAATCCTCACAACCCTCCCACTACCCCATGGAGTTATTTTTGGCTACTAGCTTTGTTATCATACTAGTGATAAGATGGTGCCATGGCAGGCAGGAAGGCAGGCGTGCATGCATGATGGAGCTTCCCCAAAACTTTCTATGGAAGTGGGAGAGTGTTCCTGCATGTGGCTCCATCGGGGACATAATCTATATTGGAGGACTTATTCCTGCTGTCACGGAGAACACCTGCTATAGGTGAGTAACTCTGCTTTCAGTGATTTTATCAGAGAAATGACTGATGCTATTCCAGTTAAGCTAGAGATGGAGGAGGAACCCAGGACAGAAACACTCATCCCCAAAGGAGTTGTGAAAGTGGCCATTCATGGAATCCTTAAATATGCACAGATGAGAATATAAGAGACCAGCCCATATTTGTACACCAAGTCAATAAGAAAGAGGACTCTGTATAGAGTCCAGAATACTCCCAGATTCAAAAAACAGTACTCCCACACCACTCTGTGGTAGTCGAATACGCTTTCAAGAGAGTCAGGAATTCCCAGTTGCAGAAGAACATTCGTTACTGTCAGCACTTTGGTGGCCCTTTTGGAAATATTTGTACTAGTCATAAACTCAAGCACGACTCATGCATTCGTTGCCATACACTTGCTGTAACTTGTCATAAGTCTTTGCACAAATCTTCAAGTATCTGGGGGAATTTAATGCAAATTTACTGTTCAATTTTTTTCACTCATCGTAAATCTGACACTCTTTTTACACGATAGCAAACATGACATGATTAAAAAAGGTACAGGTGTGCTGCAGCCACACTACACTCTGTACATGCAGAGCACATAACTAGGTCACTGCATGCTTAATAAGATCGTAGTGTGATGTATTGTTATATAACTGTACAAGTTTAGATACTTTTTGATCATACCTCATATATACGAGAGATATCACTTTTTGCAGATGATATTCTGTTTTTAGTGTACCAACTCCTCCTCATGCTGCCAGTTTTCAATAGGAGGATTCATGCTTTGATTACAAGTTGCCCAGATTAAATAGAATAAATAGTTATTGAAATAATTTTGTTTCTCGAGAGGGTTTTTTACTTAAATCAAATCAGAATATAGCGTAGTATACAAGTAGAATAGTCTCTGAGTAGAAAGAAAAATAAACTTGTTTCTAGTGACCTTTACAAAGAGCCCTTCCGATTAGGAGCCAAATATCTGATGCAGCTGTTACTGTAATTACAAGGCTCTGCCAAGAAATATGGAAGACAACATCATGGTCAACTGACTGGAAAAGATCTGTGTTTATACCAATACTAAAGAAAGGTGATCCAACTGACTCTGGAAATTATCGCAGAATTGCTCTGATCCCACATGCCAGCAAGATTCTACTGAAGATTATTCAAAAGAGACTACAACCATACCTGGAACAAGAACTACCTGAAGTGCAAGCAGGGTTCAGGAAAGGGCGAGGAACGAGAGACATCATTGCGGATGTGAGATGGATCCTTGAAAAGACTAAAGAATACCTAAAGGATATCTATTTGTGCTTTATCGACTATAGCAAGGCTTTTGACTGTGTAAACCATAAGAAATTCTGGGCCACATTAAGAAGCATGGGTATACCAGAACACCTGATCGTACTCTTGCACAATCTGTACATTGATCAAGAAGCAACAGTTCGAACGGAACAAGGAGAAACAGAATGGTTTAAAATAAGCAAAGGTGTAAGACAAGGCTGCATACTTTCCCCCTACCTGTTTAATTTATATGCAGAAAAAATCATCAGAGAAGCAGGATTGTATGAAGACAACAGAGGTGTGAAGATTGGTGGAAGACTCATCAACAACCTTCGCTATGCTGATGATACCACATTACTGGCTGAAAGTGAACATGATCTGAAACATTTGCTTCTCACAATCAAAGAACATAGTCTCAAAATGGGCCTGCACCTTAATGTAAAGAAGACAAAGATCATGACAACTGGCATAAGCAACAGGTTCATCATTGAAGGAGAAGAAATTGGAATCATGAACAACTTTAACCTACTTGGATCAACTATCAATAAAGAAGCAACAAGCAGTCAAGAAATCAGACGATGCATTGCTCTTGGCAGAATGGCTATGAAAGACCTAGATAAGATTCTCAAGAGCAGAGATGTCTCTCTCCATACAAAGATTTGACTTCTTCAAGCCATGGTATTTTCAATAACATTATATGGATGTGAAAGCTGGACAGTGAAAAAGATAGACAGGAAGAAAATTGATGCCTTTGAATTTATTTATTTATTTATTTATTTAACAGTTTTTATATACCGTCTTTCTACAATTCAAGACGGTTTACATGTAACATAACTGACAGTATTATACAACTGTTTACATAGAACATAGAACAAGATAACAGGTTACATAGAACGAGAATAAGTGGCTATCAGCGAATACTGTGTATACTATGGACTGCCCGAAGAACAAACCAGTCGGTACTAGAGGAGATCAAACCTAAGCTTTCTTTAGAAGCTCAGATGACAAGACTTCGACTTTCATACTTTGGACACATCATGCAAAGAGAGAGATCATTAAAGAAAGACATCATGCTTGGCAAGATAGAAGGTCAACGCAAAAGAGGAAGGCCAGCAATGAGATGGATCGATACAATAACAGCAGTTACAGGTACCAGTCTGTCAACAATGAGCCGCTTGACTCAAGACCGAACATAATTTAGGATAGCTATCCAGAGGGTCGCCATGAGTCGACTCCGACTTGACGGCGCTTAACAACAACAACATCTGTGAAGTTGCCTTAAACAGGTGTTAAAGGCAAATGACAAATCAAAGGGGCAATTTAAAAGGTCCTTCTTATCAAACCAAGGGCTGTGTGAATTACCTAGGAAATTGGTTAGCCTTTACCTTAGAAGCACAAGACAGGGCACTGTGTAGCAGCCAACTTTTAATAAGCCTTGTTTCCCTCCCTCCCTCCCCAATTCCCACCCACCCCTGGGATAATCATGCTTTATAGGTGCTTAAACCTCTTAATGCGAAGGAGGAGCCCATATTCACTATCAGATGCAGCTATTTACGTCATCAGGCATACATTATGGACCTAAGATGAATAAATCTTAAGGTGAACAAAGTCCATTAAATGTATTAGGTATAGTTTTATTAGTATAAGTATCCCCAGCAAGACCTAAGTAAGTAAACAACTTAAATACCCCTAATCGCAACCTTAAAAGTAAGATGCAGACAGCAGTCCAGCAGCGAGATGGGGGCTTTCCAGTCTTTTGCATTGAGTGTCACGTGTATGATTTTCTGCCAGTTGGTGAGGGGTCTTTGGTGTGCACTAGGAGCAAGGATCTCTTTGCTCTCAGGGAAAGGGTCTGATCTCTGGAGGCTAGAGTAGCAGACTTGGAGGACATAAGGAAGATAGAGATGTACATAGACGAGACTTGCAGGCAGTAGTACTGAAGTCCCACTTACAGTCTGGCAGCATTTCCGTTGCCATGGAGGAGAGAGGTCATGTGAAGGAGAGCATCACCCTGGTGTGGCAGGAAGTGATCCTGTAGCTGGGACCTGTCCTCCAGATGATGTAAAACTCTCGTACCGAGGTTTCTCCAGGGCCAGGTGCTCACAAGGGAAGGGTTAGGACCAGCTGTATTCATCCTTTAAGAAAAGTAGAAGGAAGTCCAAAAAACTGCCAGCATGCTTTAAAGGTGAGGTCAGAGAAGCTGTTGCCAAAAAAGCATCTTTCAGGAAATGGAAAAAAGAGCCAAATGACAAAAACTGGAAACAACATAAGCACTGGCAAGTTAGATGCAAGGCATTGATAAGGCAGGCAATGAGAGAATTTGAGAAGAAGCTTGCTGTGGAAGCAAAAACATATAATAAAAACTATTTCAAGTACATTCGTAGCAAAAAACTTGTGAGAGAGTCAGTTGGATCATTAGATAATAGAGGGGTAAAAGGGGCACTAAGAGGGGACAAGACCATAGTGGAGAGACTGAATGAATTCTTTGTTTCGGTCTTTACTGAGGAAGATGTAGGGATGTTACCCATGACTGAAATGGTATTTAAAGGTGATATCGCAGAAGAATTGAAAGAAATATTGATACCCCAGGAAGATGTATTACAGCTATCTGATAAACTGAAGAGTAGCAAATCACCTGGACCGGATGGTATACGTCCAAGGGTGTTGAAAGAACTGAAATATGAGATCTGTGAACTATTATTAAAATAATCTGTAATACCTGAAGATGTAACGCCAATTTTAAAAACGTGTGATCTGGGAAACTACAGACCGGTGAGCCTGACGTCAGTATCAGGAAAAATGGTAGAAACCATCATAGAGAACAAAATTAATGAACATGTAGATAGTCATGGCTTAATGGGAGACAGCCAACATGGCTTTAGCCAAGGAAGGTCTTGTCTTACTAATCTGTTATGTTTTTTGAAGGTGTGAATAAACAAGGTAGACAATGGTGAGTCAGTTGATATCTGGATTTTCAGAAAGCCTTTGACAAAGTCGCTCATGAGAGACTCTTGGCAAAATTAAAGAGTCATGAGATAGGAGTCAGTGTACTATTGTGGATCAGGAACTGGTTAAAAGATAGTAAGCAGAGGGTACAACTAAATGGCCAATTTTCCCAATGGAGAAAGGTGAATAGTGGAGTACCCCAAGATCTGTACCTGTTCCGCTGCTTTTTAACATATTCGTAAATGACCTGGAAATGGGAATAACGAGTGAGGTAATCAAATTTGCAGATGATAAAAAATTATTCAAAGTTGTTAAAATCCAAGAGGATTGTGAAAACGTACAAGAGGACCTTGATAAATTGGAAGACTGGATGTTCAAATGGCAGATGAAATGTAATGTGGACAAGTGCAAAGTTATGCACCTAGGAAAGAACAACCCAAACTATGGTTACACGATGCAAGGTTCCATATTAGAAACCACCACCCAGAAAAAAGATTTAGGCATCATCATGGATAACATGTTTAACCCTTCGCCCAGTGTGCTGCGTCAGCCAAGAAAGTAAATAGAATGCTAGATATCATAAGGAAAGGAATGGAGAATAAACCAAAAGATATAATAATGCCTCTCTATTGTTCCATGGTGCAACCGCACCTTGAATATTGTGTGGAATTCTGGTCATCGTATCGTAAAAAGTATATAGCGTTATTAGAAAAGGTACAGAGAAGAGCCACCAAAATGGTAAAGGGGATAGAAGGATACCCCTATGAGGAGAGGCTAAAAAGGTTAGGGCTCTTCAACCTAGAAATTAGATGGTTGAGGGGAGATATGATAGAGGTCTATCAACTTCAAGAGACTCCACACATCTAAGCTTTCAAACTTAACAATTGCGCTTTTTTTTAATATAAATTTTAACTGTTGGATATAAGTTTTTAGGAATATTCTGACTGCCTACATTTACTGCATAGCTTTTAAATCAGATATCTGAGTATGCCCTCAGTTCATGTTAAGGTCTATTGGCCAGGCTCACTTGTGATATATAGCTACTTGTAATAGAAGTACACATTTGCTTTCAGATTTGCAGAGAGCTGGTCTTCTACCTAAGTCTCCTTCTTAATTTTGCAGCAAATGACCGCTTAATCAGCATGTTGTGTATTCAATGCAATAACTATGGTGCTTTCATTCTGAGAAGAATTATTTGGAACCTAAGAGCTTGCCCTATATGCCTCAAGTTAGCTGCTATGCATAAAGAATTGACTCTACTAAGAGAAGAATTAGCTGCAATTAAACACACTTCTTCTAGGGTACAAACAGAACAAAATCCACCACCGCTCCCACAAAGAATCAAACAGTCCATAAACAAATGGATCACAGTGGGCTCTGATAGGTTGTGACCTGTAACGCAGAGGCATCCTATACATCAAGAGATCTCCGTGCATAATGCCTTCTCTGCCTTCAATAATGAGGGTGCCCAATCCGTGGAAACTGTAATGCCCTTAAATGAGAGAGTCAATGCCAAATCTACTAATAATGCACCAAATATGAAGAAAAAATCACAAAACAGAAAACTATTACTACTTACAGATTTCCATCATCAGAGGCACCAACTTGGGAACACAATTCAAAGGAGAGAAGATGGTCAAATGCCTCCCAGGCTTTTCAGACAGCAGGAATACAAACCAAATTGTTTTTTATAGTAAGTTCAGAAAGTGAGCACTCCAAAATTGATGTTGTCATCCACTTGGGTACAAATGACCTGGCTATAAACCATGCCTCTGCAAGTTCAAAGGGTCTTCCGGGCTCTAGGAGAGAAACTAAAGCCCATTGTTAACACTATAACATTCTGAGCAGTTCTAACTGTTCTTGATAAGGGGGCATAAAGGCTGCATCACATAAACAACTTTAATACATGGCTCCAAATCTGGTGCGAACAAGAAGGATTTAGATATATAGGCGACTGAGGAAACAGATGGATCAACAAGAGGCTATACTGTGCTGATGGACTATATCTCTCCATGGCAGGGAAAAGGATCCTGAGTGAAAAATTCAGGCAGTATGTGGACACGCATTTAAACTAGGATGGAGAAGGACAAATTTAGGATGTCACTCCCAGCAAAGCATAACAACATTGGAAACTGCCACACTTTTAAACCACACATCAATGGCAAGTGGAAAGAGGCGTGTAAAACAAAATCCATGCAAAATACAAGCAAGCCAGCCAACAAATGCTGGAAAGCAATGAGCACCAATGCTCAGAGCCTAGCCAACAGAGTTCCTAACCTGGAGGCCCTAATGGTGGAAATGGACTTGGACATTGTGGCCATTACAGAAACATGGTTTAACGAGTCACATAAATGAAATATAGCTATAGCTGGCTATAATTTATTTAGAAGAGATAGAGAGGATAGAAAAAGAGAATGAGTAGCCCTATATGTCAAAAGCAGTATTAAAGCTATTGAAATGCAGGGGACGTGGAGAAAAGAAGCAGTGCTGTGGATTGTGTTGGAAAGAGGAGATGGCACTGTCATCCATACTGGTGTAGTCTACAGCCTCAAACTCAAACCGAAGAAATAGCAAATTGATTATTGATATTGCAAAGATAGCCATGAAGGGGGAAGTGATCATATTGGGTGACTTTAATCTACCCGATGTGGATTGGAGTATTCCTTCTGCAAATCTGGAAAGAAGTAAAAAAAATTGTGGATGCTTTCCAAGATGCATTACTTAAACAAATGGTGATGGAACTGACCAGGGAAAACTTGATGCTGGATTTAGTGCTCACCAACAGAGATAGCAAATCGAATGTCCAGGTGGGTGCCCATATAAGCAGCAGCGATCATCATATGGTGTGGTTTGAGATAAAAGCCAAGGTGGAGTCCAGTCATAGCAAGCTCAAAGTCCTAGACTTCAAAAACACTGACTTCAGTAAAATGGCCAAATACCTTAAGGAGGAGTTGGCAGGGTGGGAGGGGATAAGTGAAGTGGAATTGCAATGGACTAAACTAAAGGAGGCAATAAAAGGGGCAACAGATACATATGCAAGGAAAGTAAATAAAAACAAGAGGAGAAGGAAACCTATTTGGTTCTCCAAAGAAGTGACTGCACTAATAAAGGCAAAAAACACAACTTTAACAAAATTCATAAGTTTGCAAACAGAGGAACACAGAAAAGAATACAGGATCAAACTAAAAGAGACAAAAAGAAATAAGGATAGCAAAATCAAAGGCAGAAGAAAAGATGGCTAAAGATGTGAAGTGTGGCGACAAATCTTTAGGTATATTTGGGAGAGAAGGAAAATCAGAGGTGGAATTGCAGGACTCAAAAGTGCTGGGAACAGATTTGAGGAAAGTGACATTGAAAAAGCGAAATTCTAAACAAATACTCTGTTATTACTAAAGAAAATCCTGGAGAAAGGACCTCCTGTCATTCCCAAATATACAAATGGGAATGGAGTAGATACCACACCATTCACAGAAGATGATGTGTTAGAACAGTTTGCAAAACTGAACGTGGACAAGGCCATGGGACCAGATGGGATACATCCCAGGATACTGAAAGAGTTCAGAGAGGTTCTTGCAGGGCCATTAAAGGATATTTTTAATAGATCCTTGGAGACAGGAGCAGTTTCACAGGACTGGAGAAGTGCTGATATGATACTTCTTCACAAAAGTGCTAACAGGGATTTCTGTGGATTTCATGTTCTCATTGTTTGACATTTTGAACGAACAGCATTGTTTCACATTACAGAGAGTAATCGTTCAGGAAGATTGACTAATATTGGATATTGTTTGATACAAACAGGGAAGAAGTGGCAAACTACAAGCCAGTAAGCTTTACCTTGGTGGCAGGAAACGTAATGGAGGCGCTCCTGAAAGAGCAAATAGTGTACTTTCTCGAATATAAAAGGTTGCATGATCTGAGGCAACATGGTTTTACCAAAAGACGATCTTGTCAAACAAATCTGATTGAGTTCTTTGACTGGGTGACCGGAGAACTAGATCAAGGATATGCGATGGATGTCATCTACCTGGATTTCAGCAAAGCTGTTCCTCATAGGAGGCTTATCAATAAACTCAACAGCTTGGGAATGTGTCCCAAAGTGGTGAACTGGATCAGAAATTGGTTGACTGACAGACGACAGAAGGTGATGGTAAACAGAACTCACTCAGATGAAAGGAAGGTGATTAGCGGTGTGCCCCAGGGTTCGGTCCTGGGACTGGTACTGTTCAAAGAATTCATGAGTGATATTGCTCAAGGACTGAATGGAAAGGTCTGTCCTTTTGCAGATGACACGAAAATTTGCAACAGAGTGGACTCCCATGACGGAGTGGAGAACATGAGGAAAGATCTACAAAAGCTGGAAGAATGATCTAATGCTTGGCAGTTAAGATTTATTGTGAAGAAGTGCAGTGTCATGCACTTGGGTAGCAGAAATCCAAGGGAATTGTATGCAACAGGGGTCGAGAGGTTGGTGTGCACGGATCAGGAGAAGGACCTTGGAGGGATTGTTTCTGAGGATCTGAAGATGGCAAAGTAGTGCGATAAGATGGTGGCAACAGCCAGAAGGATGCTGGGTTGCATACAAAGAGGAATTACCAGCAGAATGGAAGAGGTACTAATGCCACTGTACAAGTCGCTGGTGAGGCCTCACTTGGAATATTGTGTTCAGTTTTGGAGACCATATCTCGCAAAGAATATAAAAAGACTGGAAACTGTTTAGAAGAAGGCGACCAAAATGATTTGGAGCCTGTGTCAGAAGATTTATGAGAAGAGACTTGAAGACTTAAATATGTACACTCTGGAGGAGACCAGGGACAGGGAAAATATGATTCAGACCTTTAAATACTTAGAGTATTAATGAATAAACAAACCTCTTCCAAAGACGGGGAAGCTGTAAAATAGAGGGCATAACATGAAGCTGCAAGGGGATAAATTGAAAGTCAGTGTCAGGAAATACTTTTCCACTGAAAGGATGGTGGATACTTGGAATGCTCTCCTGATGGAAGTGGTGGGGCAAATACAGTGACAGAATTCAAAATGTCATGGGACAGACACAGTGGATCCCTTTATAGCAACAGGATAAAATCAAAATAAGCATAACTATCTCTCATATCTGAGCAAATAGGAGTGACCTACATAGAGCGGTGGGTACACCCTTAAACAAAGGCATGGGGAAAAGCAACCTGCACAGAACAGCAGGTGCACCTACTCTTGCCGCCTTGCTGGGCAGACTAGATAGACCATGCTGGTCTTTATCTGCTGTCATATACTATGCTATGTTACTATGCTATTCTGTTCACAAATAGATTCACCAGTTAAATACCCCAAATGTTTTTCTAATATTTTTGTCGAAGCATGCCGAGGGAGGGTAAGAATTGAATATCTAACCCCCTCCAGACGGCAAACTACTTTTTATTTTTTAAGGTACAGCACCTCTAAATGAAATTTAAAACTCATAACTTAGCTTTGCATGATTTCGAAGATTTCTTCAGGTAACGTTGTAACTATTGCTTGCTGTATGATAGGCTGCACGACGTGCACGTTTCGGAAATAAATTCCTGTTTCAAGTGCTTTCTCAACAATATCTCCAAACAGTGCAACTGCAAACCCAAAAAAAACGCTGTCTCGCAGCTTTGAGGTTCTCTCTTCAATCAGTATGGACACGACTTCATTCACCATTTTCAAAAGCGTACCAACCAATGAAAAGGGGAAATCCCACTATTGAGGGAATCCCACATTTCATTGGCTCAACAGAGAGCATCATTCACTATCCATACAAGGACTCAAAACAGACTAAGCCACTCAATTTCTCGATTCAATCCTGTAGGGGCCATAGTATTAAGTTGAAATATCCACCGCTGTTCCCTCCATTGCAACTTGCTCTCCGGATTACCACCTTGGGGATCCCAAGGAACATGGTCAATTATTGTCCAGCGTAGATCTTCAAAACTATGCTGTTGGGTAAGACAATGAGAAACTACCGATGCAGTATGTAATTTTTGCCGAATCCGTGAAGAATGTTCAGCCAAACGTTTTTTAATCGGGCGAATGGTACGGTCCACATACAATAAATCGCAAGGGCACTTAAGTAGATACACCACAAAAGATGATAAACAAGTGGTGTGCCAACGACGTGTATATATTCGTTTTGTTCCTGGATGTTGCCATTCAAACCCCAATAAAGTGGATGAACAATAATTACATTGTAAACAGGGATTATGCGCCCCTACTATCTCCGATAAAATCGGCCGATCAACAGGTAAAGTAGTTTTTACTAATTGATCTGACAAATTTGGACCCCGTGAAAAAGCAACTTGCAAAGGTTTATCAAAACAGCCATGCAATTGCAACATAGACCAATGGGAATGTAAGATCCGTAATACTTCAGAACTCCGTTCCATATAAGGCAGGATTCCCCCCACCACTTCTTGAGGCTGCTGATCTTTTGATGAAAAAGCCGGATCCAAAAGCCATTCCCTATGTATATTAGAAGCCCTACGATAGCCTTTCTTACTACTGAAAGAGGATACCCTCGGACTAAAAGCCGATTTTGGAGATCCAAAGCATGACGTTTGAATTCTGAAGTTGAACTACACAGTCTCTGTAACCTTAAAAACTGGCCAAATGGGAGCCCTTTTCTAAGAGGACGTGGGTGGTGACTTTGAAAATGTAGCAAGCTATTTCGCTGAACCGACTTTCGATATAGAGTTGTTTGTAAGTGTTCTCCATGTTTATATACCTCCATATCTAAGAATTCAATCTTATGATTGTCCACATGTTCTGTAAAAGCGATATTAGGCCGCAAAGAGTTCAACCATTCTATGAATTTCTTTAAAGAATTTAAATCTGCCATCCATATAAAGAACACATCATCCAGAAATCTCTTCCATAATAAAACATTGTCAAAAGATGGAGAGAGTCGTATCTGTTTATCTTCCATCTCTGCCATATACAATGTTGCTATTGAGGGGGCTGCTGTTGCCCCCATTGCTATGCCAGAAATCTGTTGATAATAATTTCCTTCACAAAGGAAATAGTTTCTTGTCAATACTAATCGGATCATCTGTAATAAGAAGGATTTCGGAAGGCGCTCTGGTGCCAGTAGAAATGACGTTTCTAGCAATTGTAAGGCTTCTATTTGGTTTATATTCGTATATAAAACCACCACATCAAGGGTAACCAAATAAGCATCAGGAGGTACAGCTACCAATGAAATAGCCTGTATAAAATCAGTAGAGTCCCTAATATATGACCATACTTTACATGCTTCTTGTTTTAAGAAAAGATCACAAAAAATAGATAAAGGTTCAAGAATTGAATCCTTGCAAGAAACTATTGGTCTTCCCGGAGGCAAGGATAACAATTTATGAATCTTTGGAACTAAGTACAAAGTTGGAATCTTTGGATGCAATTTCTTCAAAAAATTCCGTTCTTTCAGAGTAATCCAATTACTTTTATAAGCATCATCCACCAATATAGAAACATAGAAACATAGAAACATGATGACAGAAAAAGACCACAAGGCCCATCTAGTCTGTCCTTCCATAACAACAACTACAACAGTCCACTTTTTACCTTTAGAGATCCTCTGTGTTGGTCCCATGCTTTTTTGAATTCAGTTACTGTCCTCATCTCTACCACCTCCACTGGGAGACTATTCCACGGATCCACTACTCTTTCCGTAAATATCTTAATTTCTTCAGACAATTGCTGTGTAGGATCCGTTTCTAATTTTTTATATACCTGAGTATCATTCAAGTGTTCACTAAGAGAAGCATAATAAGTTTCTGAGGGTAGCAGCACAAGTGCTCCCCCTTTATCTGCTCGACGAAATACAATGGACGGGTCCGCTGATAATTTTTGTAGAGATTGTATCAGCCCCCGATCTAAATTTGAATGGCTATTGTAAGGAGTATTCTCCATCTTTATCAAATCCTTCAAGACTAATGATTGAAAAGTCTCTAATACCGGATCTAGAGTAGATAGTGGTGGCAACCAATTTGAGGTTGTATAAACTAATGAGGAATCTATCAAAGTTGGTTTATCATAAAAATAAAGGATTATCCGAAGTTTTCTAAAAAAATCTATGTAGACTTACTCTCATCCGAAAAGGACTGTTTGGAGATATTGTTGAGAAAGCACTTGAAACAGGAATTTATTTCCGAAACGTGCACGTCCGACAGTGTTTTTTTGGGTTTGCATTTGCACTGTTTGGAGATATTGTTGAGCAAGCACTTGAAAAAGGAATTTATTTCCGAAACGTGCACGTCGTGCAGCCTATCATACAGCAAGCAACAATTACAACTTTACCTGAAGAAATCTTCGAAATCATGCAATGCTAAGTTATGAGTTTTAAATTTCATTTAGAGGTGCTGTACCTTAAAAAATAAAAAGTAGTTTGCCGTCTGGAGGGGGTTAGATATTCAATTCTTACCCTCCCTCGGCATGCTTCGACAAAAATATTAGAAAAACATTTGGGGTATTTAACTGGTGAATCTATTTGTGAACAGTCTTGATTTATTCACTATTTTGGGTTTGTGTTGGATTTATGTTACTATGCTTTGCAATGTCTATAAATTAATGAATGGAGTAAATATAGATCGATTATTTACACCATCAAAATATAGAAAGACTAGGGGACACTCAATGAAGCTATAATGTAACGCATTTAAGAATAATAAGAGAAATAATTTTACAGTCAACGCATATTCAAACTCTAGAATTTGTTACTGGAGGATGTAGTAAAAGCTGTTTGTGTAGCTGGGTTTAAAAATGGTTTGGACAAGTTCCTGGAGGTAAGGTCTATAAGCTATTATTAAAGGGGACCCGGGAAATCCACTGCTTGCCACCATACAAGCATTGTGGAATCTGTGTCCTTTGGGGATACTGATAGGTACTTGTGACCTAGATTGGCCACTTTTGGAAACAGGATACAGTGCTTGATGAACCTTGGTCTGACCCAATATGGCATATCTTATGTTCTTATGTACTGTAACAGTTTTGTATATAGGACTCCCCAAAAGCAATTAAATCAACTGCAATTAGTATGGATTACTGCAGCTAGACACTCAGTAGGGAGGAAGAAATGTGATCATATTTCCCCCGACCTGAGACAGCTGCATTGGCTCCCTATAGAAAATTGATTAAATGTAAGTTTCTATCTTTGACTTTTTGTGCCTTACATCGATAAGCCATGATACTTAGCATCATTGTCGATTACATACCCTTCACAAAGACAATCTTCATTCTTGCTCTTCTCAGCTCGATTTGTTTACAATGTATTTTGCTGCTGCTTACCAGATAAGTGCTTTTGAAAACTGGCTGCTGGGCACCTATGCTTCCTATATAAAGTGTGAGCTTGTGTAGGGCCTGATTCGATAACAGGACACCTATGTGAGAAGTTCACAAAGTTACCTGTTTGAAACTTGTCTTCTAAAGGCAACTATGTGTCTATAAAATATGCTCCCAGATCCAGCCCCCAGTAGTCCAGAAGTGGCGATGTACACATTTACACCAGCTCTGAAACAAGTGTAAATGTGTACATGCATATTTTATAAACTTGCTGGTACCTCACAACTTTGCCCTCAAACTCTATACCCTTGGGATTGCCTACACATGGCATGCATATAAGTACACACCATCTTATTATGTACATATTTATATATGCACATACTGTGGGGCAGTTTTATAAAATACTTTTTCCACATGTAAAAAAACCATTACACACTGAAAATCCTTTACAAAATTACTTCCAAAATAGGCACCTTTTTCAAGTTTGATATAGATGCCTCGTTATAAAATCAACACCAGGGGGTTCTTGCAAGCTTGCAGAGACATTGCCCCCAATGATTGGCAAGCACATTTTCATAAGAAAACACTCTGGGGGGTCCGGTGACATCACTATCCAAGATTGCAGCAGCTATGTGAAACTCCCGAGGTTGGGAAGATAAGATCCCCAACTAGCAGCCTGAATGCCTGAACTAAGCTGTAAAAAGTGTCGGTGTTACCCTGTGGGGCGAACTAGTGAGTGATGGCGCAAAAAAAAAATGAGCCGGACCTGAAAACCTTCGGTTTTAAGGCAATCCCAGGGGCAGCGGGAACCAGAGCAAAGATGGCGCCGAATGGAGTGGTGGGGGAAGAGAAAAATTCCTCTACAGGAACCCGTATGCCGGGGGATGGTGAGAAGCTCGTTTAAAGAGGAGCTGAAAGAGTGGTTCGGGACTATCTGACAAGACTTGGCCAATTTCAAAGCAGAAGCAAAAATGTGGATTAGAGAGTTGAGCAATGATATCCACGAGCTTGGGCAACGGGTTGAGTCCATGGAGCAGAGAATAGAGGAGCACGAGGGGCTTCTGAATTCTGTGAAAGAGAGCAGCGACCTGGCGAAAGTAGAATTGGGAGAACTGTGGTCAAAATTGGAGGATCTGGAAAACAGGACACATCGCTCTAATATACACTTGAGAGGCATCCCAGAGAAAGAGGGAATTTACAACTATAAAGCGATGGTGGAACAATTTTGTAAGGCCATTTTAAGACAAGCTGAAGCACCAATGGAGAATCTATGCTTTGATATAGACAGAGCACATAGAGCTTTGGGCCCAAAACGAGATGGCTTGCCAAGAGACATTGTTAGCATGTTTTCATGATTTCAGCACAAAGGTGGCGGTCATGCAACCTGCGCCGAAAGTGGGCAAAGTGCTCTGGGAGGATCAACCAGTCAAACTGTATGCTGACATTTTGATAATCACCATAAGAAAGAGGAGAACTTTTAAAGATATTACAGCACAGTTAAGAGAAGAACGAATCCGCTACAAGTGGCTTTTTCCCTTTGGACTGCAATTCAATATTGTGGGAAAGACCACCACTGCGCGTACCATAGAGGAAGCTATTAAAGGAATGGAGATGGCAGGGTGGTTGGAGCTATCGGAAGTCCCTGTGGGGAAAGAAGCGGAGCAGAAGCGGTTGGGTTTTGTGAGTACGGAGTGGCAGCGAGCGATGCAGGGGAGCCGACGTCTGAGACGCCAGAAGCCCAAAAATGTCAAGCACCCGGGAGATACCTGATTATGAACGTTGAAGTTTATACAGAGCGGGTGTTTGATGGGGGGTGAATCTGTGGGGAAATGTCGGGCTTTTTGTGCTAAGGGCAGAAGAATATGTAATGATGGGGGAGGAAGGTGTAAAGTTGATCTTGGTAGTGACCCACACCTCATTGGATTGGAGAGGGGTAGATCCTTCTGGAAATATGAAGGGATGGGGGGAGGGGGAGGCGAGAGGGAGGAGGCGAGGTAAGAGGAGAGGGGGGCTTTGCAGGCTAGAAATAGTAATCTTCTTGGAAAAGTATGGCAGGTCATACAAGACATGATTTTAGAGTGGTATCCTTGAATGTAAGGGGCCTCAACTCTGAAAGAAAGCGTCAGTTATGCTATAAAGAAGCACTTAGGCTGAATGGTGATATAATTTTAATACAAGAAACGCACCTTACAGGTGGGGGAGAGAGGAGAATGGTAAATAAAAAATTTCCAAACCAATGGTTTGCATGTAATCACCATGAAAAGAAGAAAGGAGGGGTAGGTATATTTATAAGTCCGAGAATTCAGTGCCAGTGTTTGGACGTACAAAAAGATAAGGGAGGTAGATATTTGTTATTAAAAATTAAGTTGTTTGAGCAGGTCTATACAATAGTGAATGTGTATGGCCCTAACTAACACGCAAGGTGACTTTTATGAAGGTTTGAAATCCATTTTAATTAACTTTAACGAAGGTCATTTAATTGTGGGGCGGGACTTCAACTTAACAGTTAATCTTGAATTAGATTCATCAAGGGGACAAGTGGGGGGGGGGGTACAGTGAGGAAGAGAAAAAAATTAAAAGCTTTTATGAGGGAGTTGGACTTGATTGATGCCTGTAGGGATATGCATGGGCGAGAGAAGGATTACACGTTTTATTCATTTGTATATGGGTCCTACAGTAGGATTGATATGTTGCTGGTCCACAAGAAACTGATGACCTGGATAGTGGGAAGTAATATTGGTGAAAGTTCCTAGTCTGACCATGCACCAGTGTGGGGAGATTTTAGAGACCCAGCTGCTAGTAGGGGGAGGGGTCAATGGAGGTTAAATGAGGTTTTGTTAGAAATACCAGGGGCTGTTCAACAGATCTCGGACACCATTTTGGAGTATTTGCAGTTTAATGATAATGTGCAATGCTTGATGGGGGTAGTTTGGGACTGTCTGAAAGCGGTGGTCCAAGGGAAATTTATAGCATTAGGATCTCAAGTTAAGAAAGAAAAAGAGGCTAAAAAAGAAGAACTGAGAGAAAGTATGAAAAGGTTGGAGAATCGATGAAAACAAGGCCAGTTAAATAAAGAAGACAATAAAAAACTAACGAGCTTTAAACAGCAGCTGAATGAAATGGAACTAGGGGAAATTAAGTTTGCACAAGAGAAGCTTCAGCAAATGCATTTTGAGTATGGGAATAAACCAAGTAGATTACTAGCATATCAGCTGAAAAAAAATGCAGGTGCGGAATTGTATTCATAAAATAAGAGAGAGACACGGGAAGGAACTGAGGCAAAGAGAAGAGATTAAGGCTAGGTTTGTGGAGTTCTATAGGGAACTATACACACCTGAAGAGACAGTAACCCAAGATATGATACAAAAATACTTAGAGGGAATTCAATTACCTAAAATTGGGGAACAGGAGAGTTTAATTATGTCTAGGCCTATTACGGTCCAGGAAGTAATGGCGGTTATTAAGGAGCCACCAATGCATAAGGCCCCGGGAAGGGATGGATTTCCCAATAGATTTTATAAGATTTTTGCACCGATTCTGGCCGGACCCTTATCTTGCTTATACAATCTAGTGGGGAGGGAAGAACCTTTACCCCCGACGATGAGGATGGCGGAAATAACTCTAATACCTAAAGAGGGGAAAGATCCCACTCAATGTGGGTCTTACCGGCCAATCTCTTTACTAGGATCAGATTTTAAAAAATGTTCTAGAGTACTGGCCAATAGATTAATTTCATACATGCCCCATTTAATACACATGGATCAATCTGAGTTTATACCCGGTCAACAAGAATCGGATAATTTAAGGAGGGTCCTTAATGTTGTCTGGATAGGCAAGAGTAGGTAGGAAGAAATGTTATTGTTGGTGATAGATGCAGAGAAGGCATTTGACAGGGTTTCCTGACCCTTTCTGATCCAGACCCTGGGGAAAGTGGGGATAGCAGGTAGATTTTTAGAGTGGGTGGGTGCTTTCTATAAGAACCCTCAAGCGGCTCTGCGTATTAATGGAGAATATACGGAGGCTTTTGGGCTTCTACAAGGGACCATGCAGGGCTGTCCTTTGTCTCCTGTATTGTTTATATTAACAATGGAGCCACTAGCCAAGAGAATCTGAGGAGATTCAGGGGTTGAAATGGGAACGGGGGAAGAGTAAGGTGTCTGTTTGCCGATGATCTATTGTTTATCATCACATCCCCAGAGCAATCACTGAGCGCTCTGATGAGAGAGCTGGAGAGTTATGGGAAAGTTTCTGGGTTTAAAATGAATGCATCTAAATTGGAGATTTTAAATATATCCATTCCTGATAAAACAAGCGAAAGATTGAGGAAATTATTCCCATTTAAGTGGGCTAAGAGAAGCATTCTCTATCTGGGTGTCCAAGTAACACTGGTGATCTCAGATCTGTTTGGAGCAAATTATATACCTCTGGAGGGTAAGATTAGAAGAGAGTTGGAGGGATGGGAAGGGCTTAAATTGACTTGGTCAGGGAGAATAGCAGAGGAAAAATGATGATATTGCCTAAGCTGCTATTTTTGTTTAGCGCGTTGTCAGGGGCTCTACCAGGGGGATTCCTAAGAAAGATGCAAAGACTGCTGTGGAAGTTTATCTGGGGAGGAAAAAAAGCGAGAGTCCCAAACATATTTTGATAAAGAATAAAGTAAAAGGGGGAATGGCGATCCCAGATTTAGGAAAATATTATAGTGCTGCGAAGCTGAGGGCAGTTTTTGAATGGGGGAATACATGACAGTCAAGATTGGGTTCAGATGGAGAGGGTGGCCTTGGGAGTACCCTCGTTGAGAGAGTTTCTGTGGATTCCTCGGGGACATAAGATGGTGGCTAGGTGTGTTAACCCATTTGTGCAAGTAACTTTATAATTATGGTTCCAGTGGCGAACGAAGTGGTTGAGGGAGGGATGTTTGACTACAGGTGTACCCTTCAGGGGCAATAGTGAATTCCCCCAGGAATGAAGGGTGGGTTTGCTGAGCGATGGGCTAGAAGTAGTCTGTGTTATGTGGGTCAGTTCCTGGAAGGGGTTAAGGTTAGATCTTTGAAAACATTAAGGAAGAATTTTCATTGAGAAATTCAGACTATTACTACTATATTCAGGTGGTTAATTATATCCAAAAGAGAATTATCCCGGGTTTAAGGGAGGAAATGGCCCCAATCGAAAAGTTGTTTCTGAGAGATAAGATAAAGGAAATTATCATCCAACTATATGACATTATGGACCGTCTAAGAATGAACAAAAAAAATCATTCCAAAAGAAATGGGAAACAGACCTGGGGCTGGTTTTGTCGGAGCAAGCCTGGAATGGGATTTATGCCCAGAGGTATAAAGGTCTCCTAGCCAGTAATCTAATAGAACATAACTATAAGATCATGTATAGGTGGTATGTCACACCAGATATAATTAAAAAGTATGGGAAGACTAGTTGTCTGTGTTGGCGGGAGTGTGGGGGCAGAGGAACGTTTTTTCATATATGGTGGCTCTGTCCAAAAATACAGGTGTTTTGGAGCGAAGTATTCCAGGCTCTGGATACTATGATGGGGAAGGTAGTTGGGATAGATCCAGGGATGGTGTTATTGGGGATACATAGAAAAGGAGTGAAAAAAAGAGGAAAGCAACCTCATTAAATTTGGTTGTCTGGCGGCTCGGTTGGAAATTGCAAAGTAATGGAAGCAATTAGGACCGCCACTATTGGGAGACTGGGAAAGAGGAATGCACCATATATATTCGATGACCAAGATGACAGCCCTGAAACAAGAGAGAATGATACAGTTTGGGAGGATATGGTCTAAATATTCTGCCTTGCTGTTTAAGGTCTAAGTGTGTAATGTTAAGTAAGAGGAGAGTTGATTGAATGTAATCATGTGTTAAAAGGTTGCTTGTAAGGGGAGGGCGGGGGTTTAGAGGGGGAGGGGGTGTGTGGGGAGGGGGAGGATCTGAGATTAACAGGGAAAAAACTGAGTCACGGGCAAGAATAAGGGGATAATTTTATTTAACATTTCTTATATACCGCCTTTCATGATATCAAGGCGGTTTACATTGAACAAACTGAAATTACATTGAACAGGGCATTATAACTTGGAGATAACTATTTACAGGGAATATGGGCAATGGAGGGTTAAGTGGCTTGCCCAAGACCACAAGGAGCACCTGTGGGACTAGAAACCCCAGTCCTTCCAACCCAAGGTTGCTGTCCTCTAGTGGGATTTGAACCCCCCAACCTTCCGGCCTGAGATAACTTGCCCTGACCACTAGGCCACTCCTCCCTAATGGCAAAACACATCTGAGTAGTGGTAAAGTTTCCTTGTGTGGGTCATTGAACTGTTGTAATGTACACCATTGTGATGTATTTCCCTCTGACAAAAATAAAAAATTAAAAAAACACTACCCTGCAGAGTTTTCTTAAGGAAATATAGACCCTTCCTTCATTAACTCTTCAGTTCTGTGACGTTAATATTATTTTTTACATATTATGCCATTCCTCCTCCCTTTCTTCCTACCTTGTCTGTCCTGAATAGATTATAGCCTGGTATAATTATGTCTCAGTCATTGTTTTCCATTTACCATGTCTCCGTGATAGCTCTAAAAGCACACTGGTTGCATTTTTGCTGTCATACTAAATAATTCAACATTGCATTTAACCACGTTTTACAATTTTTGTTTATCCACAGTATAGAGTTAATTTCTTCTATCTTCAATAATGGTACCTTGCAGAGTCTGGTTTGGCAATCTCGGTGGAAATGATCCCATATAGGATTACAAAAATGGTTTTAACATTTCAAAGTGGTTCTTTGGCTTTACACATAATTCAACATCATATATAACAATATAGTTGGTCAACAAATAAGCGTCACAATAGATTATATAGTAATACATAGGGAACATATTTATTTATTATTTATTACCTATTATTTACTATTTTATGCCTTTTACCAATTTTTAGTGGCCATTGTCTTTGTGAATTGACACAATTTTAAAGGTATTGTCAGATGCTTTTTATATTCTTTCCTGTTCGTGTCCTCCTCATCTTTGTTTTTACTTTCAGTTTTGGTTTACATGCATCTGTGTTATTTATTAAAGTTTTATAACATAATATAGCAACATATAGGTGCCATGTTTTTTAATTAATAATAAGTTTGTTTAAAGAGTTTTTTTAACAAACCTATACTTTTATATATAACAATTCCTTTATGTCCTATTCTACTATTATTTAAACATGTATGTGAGTGGTTTATGTTTCTCTAGACATATTGTTATTATACATTCATTTATATGTATTTATCATTTATGACCATTTGTGGTTTTTAACAGTTTTTATGTTGTCATATTTATTATTGTTAATACTCATTGTTTTATTTATTTTTTGAGGTTTGCTCCCTCAGAAACCCCCTGAAGAAGGCCTATGAGCTGAAACGTTTAGGGGCTAATAAAAGGGGTTTAAAAACCTGAATCTGATATTCACCAGTCTTTTGTACACGCTTTTTGGTTTCCTCCATAATTATGTCCCAGTCATTCTTTTCCATTTACCATGTCTCCATGATTGACACAATACTCAAGTCAGCCTCTTCCCTAATAGCTTTGAAATCTGGAACTTTATTTCATATACTATGGGCAGTAGTATATGCAGCTCTCCAGATGTTACCTTTTTTCCCTTTTCTGTTTTATTTTTTTAAGATTTTACTTACCTGAGCGCCTTGTTCACCCATCCCTGCTGTTCCTAATCTAAAATCTTCTTCAGTAGATTAGCCATTTTTCCTTTTCCCCTTTCCCCTTCTTCGATAGATGAGTACCATCTCTGCTCATCAGGCCTTGGAAAATCATGCCATTGTCCAGGAAGCCAAAATGCTCTCTATGGTACCACCCACACAGTCAGGCATTCATATACTGGATTTGATCTTCTTGGCCCTGCTCCTCAACAGAGAAGATTGAGGAGAACACCATCTGCATGCCTAACTGCTTCACCTTCTCTCCGAAAGCTATAAAGTCACTTTTAATATGCTTAGGTGGGAATCTAATAGTATTATATTTGCAAACATGGTCTTGTAGTATTGGATAATAGTCAGTATGCTTGAGGAGTTTTTGCAAACTCTCCATAACATCTCAGATTTTGGCACCAATCCGACAGCATACCTCCCGGGACTTGTCTGGATTGCAGATTGACACCTCTGTACGCCTCACTAGAGAGTCCCCAATCACCAATATATTTGCTTTCTAGTGGTTGCAGTTCTTATAGCTTTGGGGGTTTGAAGTCCTAATACTCCTGTTCCTGGGATGTTGCATCTTCCACTTCCAGGACTGCATACTGGTTCCTCAGTTGTAGGAAAGGTAGAGTTGGAATGTCAAGTGCAGGCCCTGGTGATCTGTGACCAGCTGTTATCTTTTCATACAATGTCATCTTCCCTTCTATTGGAGATCTTTGATACCTCTAGATTCATATCATCAATGTATCTCTTGTTGTCACGGATGCTCCAAATGGATCTTAGAAATCCAGGTAGCTTAGAAATCAAAGCCTAAGAGGGACACTGGACAATAATTCGATAATATTTCAGGATCCAGAGTATATTTTTAAGAATAGGATGGATAACTGCTTCTTCACCAGCATTAGGCATTTGTCCAGGAATCAAACTCTTTGGTAACATATTCATCTATATTGGCAGCAAACCCTCACTAATAGTTTTAAATAAAGGGGTTGGCACTGGGTCTAAAGAAGAGGAAGAGCGTCTTAATGGTGAAACTGCCTGTTGTACCACAAGATTTTGATGACAATTTAAATTCCTTCCAAAGTGCCTGAGATAAGAAGTACAAAGAATCCATAGTGGGCACATAAAACTGCAGCCCCTAAATTAGATGACTTATGAGATAAATTTCTCAGCTAAGTAAATCTAATCTAAAAAGAAATCAGGAAATTGTTTAGAAAAAATAACAGTCAAATCATGTTGAGCCCTAGAGGAAATAGTCTGACGAGAAAGAAAGTTAACTCTCTTGTGGGGGGCGGAGCCTGATGCCGAGCGGGATGGACGGTTAGAGCGGAGCTCCGTAGGGGCTAGTCAGAAAATCCTGTAAACTCTGTTAATTTTTGTCGCGAAGTGGTCAGGTCACCAAGGAGAGAGCAGAGTGGAATGTCTGGTCCGAAGCCAGCGCGACTGGATTTTTCTGGGGCACAAAGTGGCGGTGCAAAGCGCTCAAAAACTGAGCCTCTCTCCCCGCAGAAAATGGCAGCGATTCGGGAGCAACCAGAGGCCTTGCAGGAAATACTTGCCAAAATAAGGGGAATGAAGGAGATGGTGAAGGCCAATGGTGAGTCCCTGGTGCTGGTGTGAGAAGAGATCGGGGAGTTGAGGAGCAGTTTGGAAGTGCTCTCAGCGCGGCTAGAAAAAGTAGAGCATACTGTGGCGGTGCACGAGGTGGATAAGCAGGCAAGGCAAATACGCATGCTGCAAAAGGAGCTCGAGGACGGCAATAATAGGGCACGTAGAAATAACGTCAGGATCGCTGGGGTGCCGGAGGGTGCAGAGCGGAAGGATATGATTGCTTTTGTGCAAAAATTGATCCCAATGGTGCTCAAGCTTAACTTTGAAATGCCCTTTGAGATTGATTGGGCGCATAGAGTACCTTCACAAGTGCAGCCTAACAGCAAAAAACCAAGGCCGATTATCCTGAGAGTCCTGCGATACCAGCAGGTGGCGGCAATACTGGATGCGGCACATTCCAGATCTCCGTTGGAGTTTGAGAGCCATCGGTTGTTCTTTTTCCCTGACTTTGCAAAGAGCACTATGAACCGACGGAAGAGTTTCTTGGCACTGCGGCCTTGACTACAACATCTGCAGGCAAGATTTGGTCTTATGTATCCTGCTAGAATGCGTGTGACGCTGCATAATCAGACAAGAACATTTGAGGACCCTGAGGCCCTGCTCTTGTACCTGGAGGATAAAGAAGTGTCTTTGATGAGATGAAATGCGGTGGTCACCTTACAGGCGGCGGCAGGAGATGGTCTGTGCTGCGGCATATTGAGGATTGCGCCTGGGGCACACTAGAAGAATGGACTGCAGAAGTTGGTGTGGTTTTGCAGCTGATTGTTTGGACATGTCTACGTTTTATTGTGAATTGTCAAGGTTTATATTTGAGTGCACTAATGTTTAAAGAAGAGGGCAAAAGCGTTGGAGGAACAAGTAAATTATTAGCAGGGGCTGACTAGACATTGTTGTGGTTATAATCACAGTGGGTTAATTAGACATCTGGGATAAGTTGCGGGCTATAGCCCCTCTGGGGCCACCTTGCTTGGCATGGGCTCACCAAATAGCTTACTTGATAGAGGTTTACCTCAGGAGCTCACTAGGATAGGAGTTGGTTGTTGGGGGAGCGGGATACTGTGGGGGGGCTGAAGGGAAATGTAGTCAGGGAGAATTGGGTTTTGGGTATATTTATGGTATGATGGCACGGTGTGCTCAACGGGGCTGGGCGGGTGGTGGCAGCCTAGAACAGTTCTGGAGGTTCAGGGCAATATGTTATCGTTTGGCAACACCAGCAGATTGGCCTATATTAGACCGCTAGATGGAAGGTATGGCACCTATTAAAATTCTTTCCTTGAATGTTAAAGGAGTTAACAATCCTATCAAGAGGAAAAAAATACTTATATATGGGAAGCAAGAGAACGTAGACATTCTCTTATTGCAGGAGACTCACTTAAACATGAAGGAATCCCTGAAACTTAGCATTAAACCCTTTGAGTTGTTGGCGTATTCGGCTGCTGCAGGCAAACGCAATGGAGTGGCAGTTTTAGTTAAAAGGGCCCTTGTTCCAAGTGTTTTGCAAACCCGTTCAGATGTAGAGGGGCGGTGGGTAAAGGTGAAACTTAAAGTAGGATCCTTGGACCTGACCATTATGAATGTATATGCCCCCACTGGAGATTGTCCAGAATTTTTTTAATTTTTTGGCAAAAGAGGTGCATATGGTCAGGGATGAGTAAAAGCAACACGAGTATTTAAATGTATTTAAATTGCAGGCAAATGAGCTGCACATAATAATCTGGTATGTAAATGATTGCTGCACCTGATGCAGAGACAGGTGTAGAAGATTTCACAAGCAACTTTAGGGTCACTCACTATATGCCTGGGTCTGAGGTGGCTTAAACCTCTAGTGCGTACCCCCAAAAGGATTTTGATGGCATCGGGGGCAATCATGGCATCGAGAAAAGCTCCCGATGCTATCAAAATACTGTCGGGGACCAGTGCCTTGACAGAAAGTCACTCCCTGATGGTCTAGCATCTCAATCCCACCACCCCCCACCCTACTTAAAAATAACGTGGTGATCTAGCGGCCCCAGAATCCCCACACCACTTGGAAGGAACTAACTTGGTGGTCTAGGGACCCCAGAGCCCCCCCACTCCCTATCTCACTTAAAACTAACCTGGTGGTCTAGCGGCCCCAGAACCCCCTCTCGGTATCTTTCAAAGCAGGAGCACTGCCTACGCACTCCCACTCTCACTCTCGGTCTGCCATCTTGGAAAATGGTGGCGCCTGGCCCCTTGCGGTGTATCCTGGCAGTCTGACCTTGCCCCGTACATCCCAGGATGCACCACGCGGGGTCAGGCACTGCCTTTTTCCAAGATGGTGGACCGAGAGTAGGAGTGCATAGGCAGCGCTCCCGCTTTGAAAGATACCGGGAGGGGGTTCTAGGGCTGCTAGACCACAAGGTTAGGTTTTTTTAACGTGGGATGGGGGTGGAGGGTTCTGGGGCTGCTAGACCACCAGGTTATTTTTTTTTAAAGTGGGATGGGGAGTAGGGGTTCTGGGGCCGCTAGGCCACCAGGTTAGTTTTTTTTTAAGTAGGGTGGGGGATTCTGGGGCTGCTAGACCACCTGGTAATATTTTTTCTTTTTATGGGGGATGGGGTTCTGGGGCCACTAGACCACTTGGTTAGTGTTTTCTAAGTGGCGTAGGGGGTTCTGGTGTCGTTAGATCACCAGGGCGTGACTTTCTGTCGGGGAACCAGGGGCTTTTCCCGATGCTGTGATTGCCCCTGATGCCATCAAAATCCTGTCGGGGCTCATATGCAAATTAGCCATGCGGTGCCAGTTTCTCTGGGAGAGCATGCCAAACCAGCGCTGATTTCTTGTGCCAATGTGTTTGACTTGCTCTCCCTGTTTAACGCTGCCATTTTGTGCACAGTTTATCACATGACTCATTTGCATAAGAGCCCCTTTCCGCATATTCATGCTGAAGTCGTGAGCTATCGGTGTACTGCAAGCAGGCATAAAAAGCTGATAGCTTGCAACTTCAGTGCCTGCTTTCTGCATCGGCCTGGAAGAGTGGAATCTGGGCGTGATTGTGTCTGACGATCTTAAAATAGCTAAGCAGGTAAAAAAGGTGATGGCAAAAGCCAGAAAGATGCTTAGGTACATAGGGAGAGGAATGTCCAGAAGAAAAAAGGAGGTAATAGTGCCTCTGTTTAAGTCTCTGGTGCAACCTCATTTGGAGTATTGTATGCAGTTCTGCAGAGGATGGATACTAAAATAATTAGTGGTCTTCGTTATAAAGCATATGAGGACAGACTTAAAGATCTTAATATATATACTTTAGAGGAAAGGTGAGATAGAAGAGATATTATAGAGATGTTTAAATACTTACATGGGATAAACGCACAGGAGGAGAGTGTCTTTCGATTGAAAGCAAGTTCTGCTATGAGAGGACATAGGATGAGTAATATACAGAAATATTTCTTTATGGAAAGAGTGGTAGATGCATGGAGTAGTCTTCCATTGAAGGTGGTGGAAATGAGTACAGTATCTGAATTCAAAAAAGCATGGGACAAACACAGAGGATCTCTAAAGGTAAAAAGGCGACTATTGTAGTTGATATAAAAGGGCATTCTAGACAGGCCATGTGGCCTTTTTCTGCCGTCATGCTGTACCCTAACCTGGTGATCCTGGGAGAACTTAATGTTCATTATGATATCTCTGTTAAGCTAAGAAACAAACTTTCTCTGGGAACAAGCAGGAAGTCAGTCCTCACATATGGGTGACGTCTGTGCTGACAGAACCCGTGCGGTAACCTCTCCCCAGCTTTCAAAGAAAGCCTTTGAGAGATGTACCATGCATGCGTGGTCCCCTTCCCACCCAAGAGTGCCAGCTTGCCTCAGTCTCCTTTTTTCTGCAGAGCCCATTGGATGGGTATCTGTTCTTCTGGAAAAAGTTGGTGACTTTTTTTGTTTTTTTTGCTTCTCCGGTAGCTTACCAGTACTTCCCCCCTCCCCCCCCCCCTCCGAGCCCATCGCCTCAGCATCGTGTCCTCTGGTTCTTTTCTCCTTTTTTCAATTGGCGTGGATTCACACCTTTTTCCTGGCCAGGCCCGGTGAATTTGACCTCTCAGGGGCCATCTTCCCCGCCATGGCCTCAGCCAGTGGCTTCAGAATATGTGACCGCTGCACTCATAACATGTCGTGCACGGATCCGCATGACTGCTGCCTCTGATGCCTCGGCCGGACCACGACACCTTTGCATGCATCCTCTGCAAGCAGATGACCTCCTAAGACCCTCAGGAAATGTCAGCAGCAGCATGAGTCAATTTTTCAGAAGACTGACTCAGCCCCGGAGTCCACTGCGCAAACCTGCTCTGAGACGCTTTCCAGGACCTCGAGCACCTGTGGAGACCATGTGGCCTTGGAGCCTCAGGACCACGGAGCCTTCTGCCAGAGCTCCAACATCGTGGATTGCGCCAAGAAGAGCTGGAAGACCTTGAGGACCCTGTTGGGCAACAGGTTAGGGAAAGTGGGGAAATCCAATGGGCCCTAGTCCCACAGCCCTCAACGGGAGACTGAGGGCAATGGCAAGGAGCAGCCGTCCAAGTTGCCTTGTCAGGAACTGTCCACACCTCAGGACTAGTCTCAGACCCATAAGGCCATTCTGGTTAAGGACTCCCCCTCGATGGAGCTGGCGCTGGGCCCGAAGTCCTTGATGCCCATGCTGAAGGCTGCAGAGCCATCTGGTCTCAAGGCCAGGATGGTGGCCTTGGGGCATAGTTTGTATGCCTTCATGGCCCAGCAGCGGGCTCAGATGCCTGGTTCCTCCAGGTCCTCACTCCCAATCACTGGGCCCTATCCCTTGAGGGGCTTCCCGGAGGTCAAGCCAATCCTCGAGCACCACCAGCCTCGAGAGACACCTCGGCCCTGGTCCTGTTCCCAGTACTCGGGGCCACAGTCCTCACCGCTCAGCGTCCTCAGCTCCAAGTGCCATGCTGCCGGACCCCCAGCTCCTCCTCCAAGCCGAATTCGGATTGGGAGATTGAGGATGATGAGTGCCTGGATACTCACCCAAGGACATGGCCTTCCTCGACTTCATGTGGGACATTGCCAAGGCTCTTGACTTCACCACTGAGTCGGAGGAGGACCCTCGCATGGAGGACCTTGATATCCTCCAGTACGAGGCCCCCCCAAAAGAGGCACTCTCGGTGCCATTCCCCCCATCCTGGAACGGCTGCTCCTTCACATTAGGAGACCCCTGTATCAATGTCCATTGTTAGCAGGCGGCTAGACTCGATGTACTGGGTCCGCCGGAGCCCTGGCTTCCAAAAAGCCTAACTGCCCCATAGCTCCATGGTAGTGGAGTCAGTCATGTGGAGGCTTAAGAGCAAGAAGACACACTCCTTGGTGCCCCCAGGCAGGGAGGCCTTCACCATGGATGCCATGGGCAGAAAGTCCTACATCACACATAGACTAATACGTATTCAAATAGACCAAGAAACATCAGAAACCTTCCCCCAAGGACAAGATATACCCCAGGGATCAGCCCTCTCTGTCCTCCTATTCAACTTATACCTGCAACCACTGTTCCCTCTAAGCTGTGCGCGTGTGCGCGCACACACACCTCGCCGAGCGAGCGCACATACTTTACAACAGAGCGCACAAAAATTACGGCTCTGATTCTGATAGAAAACAACACAGGCATCTTAAAATTTCAAAGTTATGATTGTAATTACTAGAAATTTCCCGCTTCATTTAGTAATCGTCTAGTTTCATTTAATTTGATTAAAATCAATGTGGTGTACATACTGTATTCTGACATGTAGTCAAATTTTAAAGTATATAACTCCGAGTGTCATTGTGTGGCGCACCAAAATGTAACCTTCCTTCAAAAGCTGCACACAGCTGATATTTTATGCGCACACAGCCTACAGAAAATTAGAGGGAACATTGCCTGCAACCTATCACAAATATATTTAGAAAACACAGGATTAATCACTTTATATATGCTGACGATATCATGCTCGCTATCCCCATAACCACAAAAAAACCACACCTACGACAACCTAGCTGAATGCATGGCTGAAACCACCTCTTGGATGGAAACCAATCACCTCAGCATAAACCTCAAAAAAACGGAAGCAATGTTCGTTACAAGAACACCCGTGACTGAGGATACTTTCCCAACAACAATCTCAATCAACAATACATCTATACCTGTTAAAAAAGAGGTAAGATACCTGGGTGTAATAATAGATCATACTCTCACCATGATACCACACATAAAGCAGACAGTAAGAACCATATTTCATAAACTCAAAACCATACAACACCTAAGGCCCCTCCTGGACACTCATGACTTTAGATCGGTTGTCAATACACTCATCACACCCCACTTTGACTATTGCAATAGTCTACTAATTGGCCTACCACAAAAAAACACTTACCTATTACAAAGAGCCCAGAACATCTGTGCAAAGGTAATTACTAAAGCTCGTATAACAGACCATGTGACCCCTATACTCCTAGAACTACATTGGCTCCCTATAAACAGCCATATCAGATACAAAATTCTCCTAACAACCTTCAAGCTCCTAAATGACATCGCCCCATCACATCTATCAACACTACTACAGACCCCATCCGAATCAAGAGCTCACAGACAAAATGCAGCCCACTCACTTGATATGCCAAAATCATTCACGAAAACCAAAAAATCCTCAAGTGACAGAGCCTTCACGTTCACTGCCCCCATGCTATGGAATGATCTCCCACTAGACCTCCGCACCATAAAAGACCTCTCCCAATTTCGGAAGGAACTTAAAACATACCTATTCTCCGAATATTTCCAAATTCCCTACCCCCCATGCTCTGTCCCACAACATCCACAGACACACCAACTCAGAACCCCCAAAACCACAATTAAATAACCCCACACAGTCCCCCTTCACACACACAAAACCTATGATAATAATGGAAATAAATTCCACCACCTACACATGGCACACCATTATTCTGTAACACATTGTACGATTACTCTATAACACATTTGTATAGAACAACTTGTAAATAACTTATGTAAATAGTTTGGACAGTTTTTATTTCTACACCTGTTATTATATGTAAAAAGTTGGAAAGTTTCTTTCTGTTCAATGTAATGTATACGGAAGTATACTTAATTTGTTAACTTGTTCCATGTAAACCGCCCTTGATCACTGGAAGGGGCGGTATAGAAGAAATAAATAAATAAATAAATAAAGTGCTTCCAGGGCTCGATGCTTGTTGGCCAGATCCAGTATTATCAGTTGTACATGGGTATATACCTTCGAGACCTGACGAAAGAACTCGCCGTGTTCTTGGCTGATCTCTTGGAGGAACCCCTCCAGCAGTTTCGGGCTCTGGCCTTGGCAGTCAGGAGTGCTCCAAGTTTATCACTCGAGGGGCCTGTGATGGCTTTGAGTCAGTGGCTAGAGTAGCTGCAGTGGGCATTAGTGCCTGGTGCCAGGCTTGGCCTCAGTGCTCCGACCTGGAGCAATGGGTCTAAGACAAATTGGTAAACGTCCCTTGCCATGGAGAGAACCTCTTCAGCAAACCCATGACAGGCAAGGCCACTGAGCTAGAGTCTGAGTTCCTGAGTAGGACCAGGCTCTTCAAGAAGACTGCTGACCCTTCCTGGAGGAAGGCTTCAGGTAGAAAGCCCTCATACCCGAAGAAGAGGAAAGCTTACGGAAGCTACTCTTAATACCAGACCTTCCCAGCTCCCCAACAGGCCAACATGGCTCATGTAAGCCTAAGACCCCCAAGCCCCAGCCTGCGCCCCCGGAGCAACCTGGAGGGGCCTTTTGACTCCTTGGGCATAGCCTCTCTTCCCTCAGGAGGCATAGCCTGGCAGCACACAGGGGGCATCTGGTGCTCTTTGCCCACAGGTGACCCTCCATTACCACCGACACGTGGGCCCTTTGGGTGGTGAGAGGGGGTTACCTCCTCCAGCCCCACCATTCTTCCTGGGAGAGCCCCTCCCGAATTCTCCTCTACTGGGACCTGTCCCAGCCCACCTCAGGGGCAAAGGGTTCTACTCACGCTACTTCCTGATACCAAAAAGGACTGGAGGGTTCTGCCCCATCCTTGACCTGCAGGACCTCAACAGAATCCTGATGAGGGAAAAGTTCAAATTGCTCTCTCTTGGAACATTGCTGCCATACCACCAGCAGGGAAACTGGCTATGCTCCTTGGAATTACAGTAAATGATGCATACACACACATCCTCATCAACCCCCTACACAAGTAGTACCTCCACTCCGTTCCGGAAGAGAACATTATCAATACAGAGTGCTACCCTTTGCCTGGTCTCTGCCCCATGGGTATTCACCAAGTGCCTGGCTGTGGTCGCAGCCCATCTCAGACTTCAGGGGGGTATTCATCTACCCCTATCTGGACAACTGGCTCATGAAGGGCAGCATGACTGTTGAGGCCCGTCAGGCAACAGTGCGCACCATCCTTCTGCTGGAGCGCCTCAGCTTCGTCATAAATAACCCAAAGTCCTATCTCTAGCCAACCCAAGATCTGGAGTTCATAGGGGCTCAGCTGGACACCAAACCAGGGCCTTTCTCCCTTGGGACAGGGCCTATGCTTCCAAGTGCTTGTTGCAAGCACACAGTGCCATCGCTCAATGTTGGCCCGCCTCATGTTCCACCTGCTGGGGCATATGGCATCCACAGTGCATGTCACTCCAGATTCTCGCCTGCGGATATGGACAGCCCAGTGGGCCCTCCACTCACAGTGGTCCCAGGCCACAGGACACTTGTAGGACAGTATGCTCATCATCTCTCTGCTGGTGGCAGAGTGGGACCTTAATGTCATGCTCTCCAAGCTCACCACGCCATCCTTTGAACCTCTCTGTTCCTGCCACCTCAAGTATCTCTCCTGGAAGGTGGTGTTCCTCGTGGCACTCACCTCTGCCTGCAGGGTCAGCGAGCTTCAGGAGTTGGTGGCAGAACCACCATACACTAGATTCTATAAGAAAAGGGTCATGTTCCACATGCACTTCAAGTTCCTACCCAAGGTGGTATCTCTGTTCCACCTCAGCCACCAGGAGGTGTTCCCCACCTTCTTCTTGTGGCCTCAAGCCAGCAGGGTGGAGGCAGTTCTCCACACACAGGACTGTAAGCGGGCACTTGCCTTCTATCTCATGTGCACCCAGGAGCACCGCTGAGCTTCTCAGCTTTTTGTTTCCTATGATGTAGGTCGGTTAGGAGCTGTGGTCTTTAAGTGCACCCCGTCCAACTGGGTCGCTGACTGCATCGCCTTTGTGTATGAACAGGATGGTCTCTCGCTGGAGTGCTGCGTCATGGCGCACAGTATCCGGGCCATGGTGGCTTCTTTAGTGAACTTGCACTCCATTCCCTTGTCTGAAATCTGCCGAGCCACCACCTAGTCCTCTCTTCACACTTTCGCAGCTCACGACTGCCTGTAGAGAGAGTCCCTTCAGGGCAGCACCTTCAGTCAGGCAGTACTCCATTATTTGTTTGGGTATAAGCAAATCCTGCCCTCCAACCCTTTGGTGTGTTCAGGCTACCAGAGCATTGGCTCCTCACTTTGCACCCGGGCCGCTCGGGAGTCTAGTATCTCTCGACTCATTGCTTCTGCTCACAGTTCCCCCTTTTTCTGGTCATCTGTGAGCCTTTTACCAGTTTTTCAGTAGCCTGTAGCTAGGGAGTCATATATGTAAGGACGACTTCCTGCTTGGTCCTGGAGAAAGCATAGTTATTCACCTGTAACAGGTGTTCTCTGGGGACAGCAAGAATCAGTCCTCATAACCCTTCCTCTTCCCCGTGGAGTTGCTTTTCTTTTTGCTGTCTTGTGCTATGATATCATATTGAGGCAAGATGGCACCCTTTGGCAGAAAGGGGACCACACATGTGCGGTACATCTCCCAAAGGCTTTCTTTAAAAGCTCGGGAGAGGTTACCGCATGGGTTCCATCAGCGCCAACACCACCCATATGTGAGGACTGATTCCTGCTGTCCCCAGAGAACACCTGTTACAGGCGAGTAACAATGCTTTTCCTTCATCTGGCTTCAAATCTCATACTGAATCAGCTTGTCTCCTTCCCTACCCATCCTGGACCTTATATTTACTTCCAAGCTTTCCCTTTCCCCCTTTTGATCTTGTCTCTACTGTCACTTCCTTGAATGGATCATTACTGTGTTTTCTTTGACTTCCTATACTCACTGTCCTCTATTCCCATCCAGAGCTGTCCATCTGTCTCCAGCTCTTACTCTTACAGGATCACTCCTGCTACCTTGTCCACTTTTCCCTCTTCTGATACCATCTTCCATTTCACTTTCAATGCCCTGATCCCTGAAGATCAGGTCTCTATCTGGAACTCTCCTTACTTCTGTACTAGATTCCCTGGCCCCTTTGAATCCCTGATATGTGCATTCAAAGTGTCACCAGCCCTAGTTTCATTCCCATCTCCGCCATCACCTGAGGCATTCTGAGTGTCATTAAAGGAAGACTCGTTCTCCCTGGCCATCTTCAATGACCATTATGCTCACTATCGTTCAGCTTTCTCATCGCTAAGACAGTCTATTTTTCTAATGCTATTGCTTCTTCATTCTTCTCTTCTAAGCAGCTCTTCTCGATTGTCTCTTGCCTTCTACACCCCTCAGCCTCGCAGGTTTCACCCTCTGCCCCATCTGTAGATCAGTTTGGCAATTTCTTCACTGATAGATCTTCGATCTTCACTCCCAGCTTGCTGCTCCTTCCTCTGCCTTTATGCCTATACCCTCCTCCTCTATGTGCGCCACCTGTTAAGCCCCAGGTGTTACACACAAATGGACTTCTTTTAATCCATCCTCTCTCTCTTCCCTTTCTCACCTTGTTAGGTCAATGCGCAAGGCCACCTGCCCACCCGACACGATTCCTTTCTCCTGGAGTCCTCTTGTACAGAACTTTGCAATCCATATCCTCACCCATGCTTCTCATCACAATTACATCTCCGCATTATTGATGAGCCAACACTGGCTCCCCCATCTGTTATAGAATCCAGTACAAATTCTGATTTTAACCAATAAAGCCTTGCACACTGGTCTCCCTTCCTATCTCTCCTGCTGGTGCTTCTTCATACTCCATACAGAGTCTTTCGATCATTCCATGCCAACCGCCTACATCTCCCCTCTATCTCATTATAAGCCACATTACCTCAGAACAATCAGTGACACTTCTGATTTTAGGAAAATGCTGAAGACTCGCCTATTCACCAAATACAATGGGCCAACACTTAATATCTAACTACAACGCAAATACTTAAAGACTTTTGTGACCACCCCCTCATTCGAATAATACCGACATCCGGACTGTAAACAAACCTCGCTGGCCATTCCTTACTCTCTTAATGTTAACCAGTGACATTGAAATGTAAATAGTTGCCACTGTTGGCGTAATAGTTAATTTTTTGGAATGTATCGTAGTTACACCTGTAACAGTTCTATGTATAATTGTTTTGTTAGATGTGAACCGCTTTGATAACATTGAAAGCCAGTATATTAAAAAAAAAGTAAAATAAATAAATAAATATGAGTCCACCCGTCACCCTGCCTTTTATTTCCTTGCACCATCCTACTGGAATGCTTTCCCCTTGATCTCCACTGTGAGCCCTCCTACCTTAGATTCAAAGCATCACTCAAAACACAACTCTTCTAAATAGCCTTTTCCGCTTAACATATTGGCCTGTCTTTTTCTTTCCCTTTCTTTCTGACATTCTCCTCTACTCCTTCGCGTGGTGCAAATGTTCTTTCCTATGCAATTAGAGTTCCTCTTCTGTTTTCTTGATGCTGTTTTTATTTTAAACCACCTTGCTGTTTTGATTTGGTGGTATATCAAATTTTAACTTAACTAAACTAAGTAGTGCACCCCGTTTCCCACCTATCGGAACTGAAATCACAGTTTCATTCTCTCCACCATATGCACAGGAACAATCAAATTCAAAATCTCTGACTTTCCCATATTCAAGCTGAACCCCAACATCCTCCCATATTCCCACAGCTCCCAGATTATTATAGGCAAGGAGATTAGGGGGCGTGTTACTGCAAAAATGATATCATTCACAAAGAGCGAGATGTGATAATCCCCCTGCCCCACCCAAATCCCTTGTATGTCCAAGTTCTTCTGCACTCTCTGAGCCAAGGCTCCACTGTGAGCGCAAACAGCAGAGATGACAAGGGACACTCCTGCCCTATCTCTCTGCTTTGGATAAAGAGCTCCTAATACCCCTTGTTAACCTTAACACAGGCAGCAGGGTGTGCATACATAGCCCTTATCCACCTCCTAAACCCATCTCCAGATCCCATCTTCTCTAGCACTTTGAACAGATAATCCCAGGACACCTGATCAAATGCTTCATCAGCATCAATTGTCAACAACAGTGCCTCCTCCTCCCCCTGCCCAGTGGCCCAGACCAAATTCATACCTTCCTAATATTATCAGTGGCTAGGCGCCTATGCATAAATTATTCCTGCTTGATCGTGGTGGATCAGTTGCATCATCACCGTATTTAAATGGGCCACCAGGACTTCAGCTAAAAATCTTGATATCTAAGTTCAAGAGGGAAATCGGCTGTTAAGACATGCACAACTGCAAATCTTTCCCCTACTTAGGGATTATTTATTTATTTATTTAGTAAACACTTGTATACCGCTGCTTCCTACGATCAGCAGCGGTTTACTTTACAGAATCATAATGTATTGTACGGTACATTGAGATTTCAGTTTTACATTTTGATTAGTCAATGATTACGTAACACGGGACAAGCATTTGGATACGATACATATTTGATTAAAGCACACAGATCAAGGTATACATTTGATTTCAGTAGATTGGGGGAGGGCCCCATATATACAATTTGTACAGAATTAGTTGCCAAGGTGTACAGACTATACATGGTTATATACAATTTGTACGGAATTAGTTGCCAAGGTGTACAAGTTATACATGACTATATACTATTAGATTATATGCTGCCGAGTGCGGTAGAGGAGATTAGGGAGATGCCCGCCCAACCTTTTATTTCTGTTAACATTTCCCCTTCCAGTACCAAATTGAACACCTCAGCCAAGTACCCAGCTAACTCATCCCTAAATGATTTATAAAATTTGCCGAAAAACCATCCAGCACTGGTGTCTCATCCGGTTTAAGCAACTCAATGGCTCTTTGTATCTCCTCTATTGAGGTTTCCTGATCCAAACGAGCCGCCTCGT
Source organism: Ichthyophis bannanicus (assembly GCA_033557465.1). NCBI lineage: Eukaryota > Metazoa > Chordata > Amphibia > Gymnophiona > Ichthyophiidae > Ichthyophis > Ichthyophis bannanicus. Next base: position 344,322,136 of record CM066033.1, on the reverse strand, counting down.
CCTCACCCAGTCTCTTCAATTCAATTGAGACCAGATAGCTTTTGATATGCCCTCTGGGGGTCCGCGTCGCACTCTATACAATTCTACATAAACAGCTCGGAAAGTCTGTCGGAGCGTCCCCTCCTTGGTGAGCAGCTGTCCCTTCTCACCTTCAAGGCCTTAGCTGCTGAGCCAGCAATTTACTTGGCTTATTGCCAAATGCAAAGTATTCCTGCTTCAACTTCTGCATCTTAAAATGCAATTCTCTCACTATCACTCCACTGAATTTTGACTGCACCGCTGTTACCCTTTCCTGTAAGTCTCGTTTCTGTTTAGCCACCCATACTGCCTCCAGCTTTTTAAGTTGTTTCTACAGGCTTGCCTCCTCTTCCTTCCTTTCAGACCCCTGTTCCCTGTTTTTTTCAGACCCACCATTTGATCAAGACCCTCCCTAAGGATAACCTTGAACCGATCCCGTACCGTGGCCCAGGATACCCCCTCCTGTACGTTCTCTTGAATGGTAAAGTGCACATCCTGATCATCTTCCAATAGGGAGTTGTTTAGCTTCCAAAAAGTACACCCCCATCTCTCCTGCCCCCCTCTCCCTCCCCGCTAAAGTCACCAGCAGGGGAGCATGGTCCAACAATATAATGGAATCTGTGTCTGTATCCTTTACCCTTGTGTCACTCTCCCACCCCACCCCAATCATATCAATATGCGAGTGTGTATCATGTACCTCCAAGAAAAAGATTTATTGACAGGACATGGGGTGCAGCATACACCAGGCTTGCAGGATATCCAACTTCATTTCAAGGTTACGAAAATGCACCTTATCCTCCTGATGTCCAACCCCTCCCCCCATACAATCCTTCCCCACTTCCCAAAATACATTGAAATCACCACAAATTGCCAAGGTACCTTCCCCCATCCCTTTGATTAACGTCCCCAACTTAGTAAAACAGTCCCCTTGAGGGCCATTAGGAGCATACATGCAGGACTGGCCCAAGGGTTTCTGCTGCCCTAGTCAGAAACCCTGGAGTCACTGCCACTCCCTTTGTTGATGACGTGCCCCCCAGCTGATGGCACCCCACCCTGCTGCCACTGGCAGTGCTGCTGCCACCTCCCCCCCCCCCAGCTGCCACCGATTCCGTCTCAGGAGGAGGAGGCGGGCAGAGACAGTATTTCCACTTTTGGAAATGCTGCTGCTGCCTGCCTCCCCCCAAGATGGAGTTGGTGGCAGCTGGCGGGGGGGGTGGGGGGGGGGTGGGGGTGGGGAGGGTGGCATGGCTGCCCATGTCTGCTGCTGCCGATCCGGGCCGGCCGCCCTAGGCAGACACCTAGTGGACATGCCGGGCCTGCATACCTGTAAACCAAAACCAACTACTCTCCATTCACCTTTACCCTCACCAAAAGGAACCGTCCTCCCTTTATCCCTAATCATGTCCTCCACCTCCAGTTTAAGATCAGAGAAGAGACTCTCCACCCTCCTCTGTTCCTTTCCAGCCTTTTAGAGGCAACGAACATAGTAGTATATTTTTTGCAATGAATTAACCCTTCATGTTTCTGAAGGAGATGCAGCTCCTGAATAAGGTATACCACGGCAACCAACCTAGTCATTTCCTTGTATAACTTCTGCCTTTTCATGGGTGAGTTAAACCCCCTAACATTTAGCATAGCAACTTTCAAGTCCTTAACCATCACGCATCACTCTCCACCACAGCCATGCTCAAACCATTCACCTGACTACAATCATTATAACCCTTCCACTCCTCTGCCTCCCAAATCCCCCTACCCCTCTCCCCAATCATCCTGTCCACCACTGATGTAAGACATCACCTCCAGGTCCTGAAGTCACCCACCTCTAGCCTCCCAATTTCCCCTTCTTGGCAGCCATCCAGGCCAATGCAGCCCACAAACATTCCAGTACACTATCCCTCTCACTCCCATCCCCCACACAGCCCACTTCTCCAAACTCCATCCCTCACATCACACAGTAAGATCCCCAAGCCAATATAGCCAAAGAACAAAACAAAACAATAAGGCGCCCACACCCTCCCTTGCGAAGTATGCTCTGACCCGCAGACTCATACCCATTCCCTCCCCCCTCAATGCAGACAATACATCCCCGAGACCAAACCCCATAACACATGAGAACCCCTTTTAGGGCCCCCCAAGGACCCTTTGTTCAGGCAACAAACAGGCAAGCTGAGCAATGAGACTCACTCCCATTAAGTTAATCACACTCAGAAGTCTAGACTCAGTCAAGTTGTAGCTTCCAAACTGGGCCCAGGTTCTTCCAACTCCCGGCCAGGTGTTTTCTCCCATGGGTTACCCACTGCCACTTCGGATACTCCTGCCGATGCTCTCCCACTCCAGATCCCAACAGCTCTGGGTTGAGGTCCACGATCCTGCCTGCCTCTCCTCTTGTGCAGACCTGCCACCTCTTTCCCTTAAGGACAAAATTGAGGCCAAAGAGGAAAGCCCAGCTGTATCTCACATTTTCCATATGAAGCTTCTACAACACGTCCTTCATCTCCCATCTCCTCTGAAGCATTGCCTGGGCCAAATCAGCATATACCTCCACTTTGCATGACTCCCATTGCAGGGAACCCAGTATCTGAAACTTACTGGCAACCTGCTCCTTCATCCCAAAGACATGGTGGCAGGCAATGATGTCATGGGGCCTGTTAAGAAAGGCCCATCACCCTTTGTGCTTGATCAATCCTCATATCAAGGCCCTCACACTCCACATTTGCTGCCAGCAAGACCACCTTGGTAATCCTCTGCCCCTCTTGCTGACAGTCTATAAACTCAGCATCCCCAGGGATACCATGGAACCTCAGGTTGTTCCACCTAGAATGGTTCTCTAGGTCTTCCATTTTATCCATAAGCTCATTACATTGCCTCTCAAGCGCTTGCACTTTGTGTTCCAGTCAGGCCACCATCTCTACTTGCTCCTCCACTTGGATCTCAACTTCTTCCACATAAGCTGCCAGATCATTAAGATTGCGATGGACTGACCTTCAGCTCCTCTTTAATGTCAGCCAGATATCCCCTCATGCTGCCCAGACCACTCTTTATGTCCTGGAGCCAGGCACATATTTCTTCCTGGAACTCCTCCTCCTGGGGCTCCGACCTCTGTCCATCTGACCACGTGCTCGCAGCCTCTCTTACCAACTCATCTTTCTCAGCCACTGCAAATGGTTAGTGGACACCGTGGCCCCCATCTTGTCCCCTACCCTCTTAGGGGTCAGGCCACTCTAATAGAAGAACTCCTTTAAATCGGGGACTTTCTTCTTGGCGGTCATACTCACAACGAACAGAGCTGCCAGCTATCACCTGTGGCACTCGCTCTTTCCCAAGAGGGTTGGATTTCAAGCTTATATACTCCTGGGCTCTGTGGAGCTCAAGCAAGTGTGACTATCTTTGTGGGTGACCTCACCAGAGGTTTTGTAGATTCATTTTTTAAATTCTTTCCAACCCAACATAAGTTGGAAAGAATTATATAAAAGGGGTCTATCCTTCTGGGGGAACAATAACTCTGAAAATTTAACAGAATGGGATGAAATTTGGCACTGAGAAAAATTGGTAAAAAGACACACTGGGCCCTGTTTACTAAAGGTCTTTTCCCATTTTATGTCTATGGGAAAAATGCCTAGCAAACATGGCCCATTGAGTTTGGAAATGGGCCAAATCGGACTGGGAGTTTCAGAGAAATAAGCTCCACCACCCCCAAAAAAAGAATAGTCCAATTCATTCCGTGAGAGAAAGAGTTCCAGCTTCTGTAACATAGAAACTTACAACCAGTGAAAGACAGCAATGAAAGAATTGCTCCTGTCAGACTCTATCTCCCTCTTCTCTATTCTCCCCACCCCCCAAACCGCCCCATCCCCAAAAACTGCCCCAACAATTGCCATCCTACCCCACACATAGTCCCAACCCCCAAAAATATATTCCCTAACAACTGGCCTATCACCCCGTCAAATGCCCCACCACAAAAAGAACCTCCTACACAACTGCCTCACCATCCTGCAGACTGCCCCATCCCCAAAAAGTATATACCCGCAACTGCTCTACCACTTTACAAACTGTCCCCATCCCAAAAAAACCCTCCCACAACTGCCTGGCCATCCTACAAACTTCCCCATCCCAAAAGCTACACCCCTGCAATTTCACCACCACCCAAAAAACTGTCACACCCCAATAAATAACTTCCTGCAGTTGCCCAAGCTCCCAAAAATATCCCTTACAGCTGTCCCACCACCCCATAAAATGCCCCACCCTCAATTCTTACCCCCTGCAGTTCTCCTACTATTTCACAAATTGTTTCTTTACCTAAATAATACCCCTACAATTGTCCTCACCACCCTTCAAACTTCCCTACCTCCAAAACATACTCCATGCAAGTGATCCATCAACCTCCATACTGACCCTGCTCCTAAAATATATTCCTCACAACTGTCTCACCACCCCACAAACTGTCCCAACCCTTAAAAATACCTTCACAACTGCCCTACCACTCCACAAATTACCCCAACTCCAAAATCTATCCCACAAGTGCCAACTACCCCTGCATCTGCCCTACCTCTCCACAAACTGCCCATACCCAAAAACTACTGCCTTACAATTACCCACTCCCAGATACATAACCCCTCACAAATGCCCCACCAGCCTGCACATTTACCCCCACTCATAAAATAGCACTCCATAGCAAATGCCATGCCACCCCACAGATTATCCCACTCCTTTTCTTCTTCCATTATATTTTTCTGGCTCTTTATTTTAATTTTTTAGGGAGGTTTTTGAAAACCCAGTCTGCCAGTAAATCCTCAGATTTTACACTTTATAACAAGGCTTCCCAGACCTGTCGTATCAATCCCACAGTCAGGTGAGTTTTCAGGACATCCTCAATGAATATGCAGAAGAAAAAATGCATATACTTTTTCTGTAGTGTGTGGAAATGTATCTCATGCTGATTCATGGTCAATATCCTGAAAACCTGACTGACTGGGGAATTAACCAGGACAGGATTTGGAATTTCTGATTTATATTCTTAATCTACTTTCACAATCTATATCACGCAGAAGTAAAATGTAATATTTTTAATTACTCATACTTTAAATAAAATAATGGCTGGTTAATATGAAAAATGGAATTTTAAAAGATACCCTTTAAATTTAGTTAATGATAGACTTGCAATCCCTGTAGTAAATACCACTGCAATAATTCTCCATTTAAAGATGACATCATCTGCCAGCATATGTTTTAAATGTGTGTTTAAGCCATTCTTTTTTGAGTTCATACCTTTTTACTATGTGCTCCCAGCTAACATAAACCAGCTTTAATATTGTAATACCAACACATGTTGTTACTTAACTACAGTACCAAGTCTTTTGAAGCAGTGTCTTGGATTATAATGCAACTGTATGGAACATGCCTCTCTTAATTTTGACTCTAGAAAAGTGTTACTTTTCTTGTCTTGTTTTTGAAGAGACTCTAGAAAATCCCACTTCTTAAATATAATAGGGATCATTTTATATAACATTTTCCACATGTAGGCCATCCTAGGGGCATAGTATGCATGTTAAGGTGCAAATTTGTGTGAGAGCATGTGTGTGCTTCTGGAAGTGATTGTACCTGCCTATTTTATAAACGTACATAGGTACCTATGCTGCCTATATAAAACAGTAACAAGTATACAAGTAACAGAACATTTACATTCTACTCCTCAACACTCTGGAACTCACTTCCAAATAAATTAAGAAATACAAATGATATCCATTTATTTAGAAAACAGCTAAAGACATTTTTGTTCATGGAGTGCTTTGGACACGTGACTGAAGAAACCAATACTGACCCTACATAAGCTGGAAAGCCAAGATTCTACCATGTAACCCTATAATACTGCTGTAAATGTATTTATTTAACAGGATTTATATACCCCTTTATCCTAAAATCAAAGCGGTTTACAATGAAGTTCAAAAACGTACAATAAACGGGAAGGAGCAAAGAAGGTTTATATTATCTAAACTTATATACAAAGGCTAAATAAATGAATAAAATGGAAAAACAACAAAAAGGTAGAAATAAAATAAATAATCATGTGATGTTTCCAAAGTGTTCAGAGTAGAGTGTTGTTTTCAGATTTTTCTTAAAATTCTTAGTATCGGTGGCTCTGATATGGTCAGGGAGTAAATTCCAGAGTGAAGAAGCAGCTAAAGAAATAGCACTTTTTGATGTAACTTGCTTAGCTTTTATATAATCCTTAGGGATAGCTAAGAAATTATTATTGGATTGTCTTTTGGGTCTGTTATTTGAATCAATAGAAATAAAAGATTTAAGGATTCCTGCAGTAGAATCTTGTAAGATTTTAAAAATGATCAAAATAGCCTTATATTTAATGTGGGATATAATAGGCAGCCAGTAAAGTTGATTTAGAAGGGGGGTGACATGATTCCCTCTAGAAGTGCCAGTTAAGATGTGAGCTGCAGTATTCTATACCATTTGCAGAGGGCGGATTGATTGTTTGGGCAATCCAAGATATATGGGATTACAGTAGTCAATAGCTGGTGTGATAATCGCCTGAAAAACAGTATGGAAATGATCATAGTTGAGCAGTGGTTTTAATCTTCGGAGGATACACATTTTATAGTAGGCTGATTTGACTTTTTTTAATATGAGAGTGTAAATTCAGATTACAGTCCAGCATAATTCCAAGATATTTTACCTCATGTTTAATGGGTATAGATATGTTGTTCTTAAGTATTGATCTGGGGGGAGGGGGGTTCGTGTATTGTGAGTAACAAAAAGAGCTTCAGTCTTTCTATAGTTAATATTTAGGTTGTTTTCCGATAACCAAGATGTCATGTCCTCCAGGCATGAAGTAATAGAATAGTCCAGATTGTCTAGATTTATAGTACGTAGTGTAGATCATAATATCATCAGCATATAGATTGTAGAGGATTTTGTGTTTTTTTTATAATAATGCAGATAGGCTGAAGATAAATATTAAATAAGAGTGAAGATCCTTGTGGGACACCTTGAGTAGATAGAAATGTTGACGAAGTATTATTTCCAGATTTTACAAGTTGGTGTCTGTTGTTGAGGTAGGAGTAGAACCATTTTATTGTATTTCCATGAAGTCCTAAGTCAATTAGTCTGCTCAGTAAGATGTTATGAGAAACCATGTCAAAAGCTGATGATATGTCCAAAAAGATTAGGACTCCGTTCATTTTATTGTCTATTCCTATTCTAAGGTTGTCAGCCAAGTGAACGAGGAGTGTTTCAACACTATGAATGGGTTGAAAGCCATGCTGGTGAGGGTCGAGGGGAGCATGTGTGTCAAGATGGTCTTGCAGTTGAAGTTGAACTACTTTCTCTAAGATCTTGGTGAGGAAAGGAAGTGATAAAATGGGGCGATATGCAGCTGGCATCTTTGCTTAGTATTTTTTTAGGTATAGGACAAATAGTGTCAGTTTTGAGTGAATCAGGCATATGTCCTTGGAATAAAGATAAATGCAATATATTATGTATGAAAGGACAGAAGTTGTCTTTTGTAGCTTTTATTCAAGTTACAGGACAAGGGTCTGTTGCAGCAGTACTTGTATTCAATGAACTAATAGTGCTATCTGTTTGATGGAAGGGATGTTGAATTTATCCCAGGAGTATTCAACTTGTCTGGATTTAATGTGGTTAGTGGAGATAGTTGTATGAGGAGATCTGTTCTTTGACTGAAGGAAGTAACAAATATTTGTGGGTGTATCAATACTTGATCATTAATGTCAGGATCTTTAGTAAGAGTCTGAACTATTTGAAATAGTTCTCTAGGCTTATTGAGAGATTTAAGAATAAGGTTCGTGTGGTATTCTTGTTTGTGCTGGTAAATGAGGTTATTGTACTCTTTTTATTTTTGGTTGTAGAGAAACTGAGTTCTTTGGGATTTAGATATCCTCCAAGATCTTTCAACTTTTCTTAAAAGTTTTTTTGTTGTTCTTATGTCTTCTGTATACCATGGAGCTGATTTAGTGATTCTACATGAGGGTTTTGAGTTATTGTGGTTAACAGGACTTGCTGCAGCTAGAATGGTTGCATTCCAGTTCGCTATAAGGTCATCGAGATCCTTAAGGTCTTGGTTTAGGAATGGAAGAATTTCATTAAGAAATTGTTCATTGTTGAAGATTTTGACTCTTCTTCTCGGATTAGGATGAATAGACTGAGGATTATTGTAAAGAATCCGAACATATAATTGTATCTGTGATGATCAGACCATGGTACTGGGACAATTTTAGGTACTGAAATATTGTTACAGCGGAGGAGTTGAGAAGGTACAAAGATTAGATCAGGAGATGATCCTGATCTGTGCGTAGGAACATAAGTTGTGTGTATTGTAATGAATCCATAGCTTCATGGAAGGTGGTTGCCTCCTTGGGGGAAGTGGATCCAAGGTTAAAATCACCAAACAGAAGCATGGGTTTGAGTGAGGTGTTTGTTGCACCGACTGAAGCAAGAGTTTCAGAGAGCTGATCAATATGAGTATTTGGTGCTCTGTAAGTTAAAGAGATGGCCATATGTAGGATATGTATAATGATTGAATTACATTGAATTGAACTTGAAGAAGACAATATTTTAAATTTTAGTGTGTTTCTTGCTAGGATTAAAACTCCACCACCACGTTTGTGAGTGCGTGAGCAGTTGAATGCAGTGTGAGTAGGAGGGGTTAATTGGTTAATTAAGACCTGATCAGTGGGAGATAGCCAGGATTCAGTAATACATAGAACGTCAGTTTGTTGAGATTGGAGCTGGTCTGCTATGATGTTGATTTTATTCCTAATAGATCTGACATTAATTAATTTGATGTTTACTTGGCGTTGTGGTGAAAAATGTGAATGTACTGTGTGTGATTGATTCAAGGTGTTAGTTTGAATATGTGTGATTGATTCAAGGTGTTAGTTTGAATATAAATTAAGTGTTTTCTACTATGTCATTTGTATGATTGCCAAGGGGAATTGTAGAAGAATATTATAGGCTGATAGTGATATGATTGTAAGAGATTATTAGTGTAGAAATAGTAGTTAGAGTAGGGGTGAGTGGCTAGAATATGTTTTAGGGAGAAGAGAACGCGTTGGGGTTGTTTCACTCAATAAAGCGCACGTGACTTCCATATCTACTCGCTCCTGTGGTTCCTCTGTTGGTGGGAGATCCTGTCCCCCACCCTGACTCACAGAGGGCAGGTTGGGTGGTGCTACATAATCCGCTTTTGGGTCCAAACACCACCCTTCTCTTATAACATGTGACCATGCCAACCGCACAGGATATGCACTATTCTGGGCGCATCATAGTCCACAAGGGCTAGACATGACTGGGAAATACAGATGGACACAGGTGTATCCTAGGTGTGACTGCAAGGACTACCTATCACACACTGGCACTGATGGGGACCTACAGCACAGCCTATCTCAGCCATGCCATGTGCTGCGGACCTAGTGCCGGCCTGGGCGCCCCACCTCACCCTCAGGGTGAGCACAGGAACTGCATAATGTCACGGTCTGTAGCTACTCGGTGCCAGTAACACACACATTCAGTTCCCCCTACTAGGCCGGGGTGCTATAGAGGCGCATACCCCATCTTGTGATCAGATGTAGGCTGCTGATCTGCATGTGCAGTGCCTCATGGGTACGGGTGGGTTTACCCTATCCTGGTAACCACAGCAGACAGTTTGTGTGGTGACCTGCAGTCTTTCTGTAGCCAGCCAGCGGTGTGTTAGATGCTATAGAGATGTAGCCCATTGGTTACTTCAGTGACTGTGGAGGCAGAGGTCATGGGTTTGATCTCACAGTGGTGTTATTTAATAAGGCTGTCTGAGGCTTTTCCTTTTAATTTAGATCAGTGCTGCCAGCAAAAATACCCTAACCTAAGGTGCCTCATAAGACGCACTATAGGGCATATTATAGGGCACCTTGGCAGACAGGACACTTTATAATGTGCCCTATGGAGTGCCTTATAGGGTGCCTTATGTGGCACCTTAGGTTAGGGCACTGTGAGGGTGTTTTTGCTGGTAGCACTGTTTTAAATTAAAAGGAAATTCCTCAGACAGCCTTCTTACATAACACCACTGTGGGATCAAACCCATGACTTCTGCCTCTGCAGTCATTGCAGTAACCAGTGGGCTACATCTTTATAACTTCTAACACTGCGCTAGCATGAACTTAGGGTTAACGCGCGTTAACATGCCACGGCGCCCATATCGCGCGATACCGATTCCTTGCAACCTTCCCTCCGGAACGCCCACTACCTTATATGGCATTCTTCACATTAACGCTGCAACTTGCGACGGTAACATTAAGACGGTTTAGTAAAAATACCCCTATGTGTTCATCAGTGCCACACCTAAATAGTTACTTTAAAATATATGATGTAATTTATGATGTAATTTCTTGCTCAACACAAGTTCTGTGTTCTTCATTCAACTGTACCTAATGTTATATGTATACTTTTTTGTTCCTCTATAAACTGCTTTGATTTATTGATAAGATGGTATATAAAACACGCAAATAATTAAATAAATAATAAATAAAATAGTGACTTTTCCCAGATTTGACACATTTGCCCTCTTATAATATTAGCCCCAGTCTAATAATTCTGAAATGTTTTTTTGGTGGCAGTTTTTTTTTTCTTTTTAGGCTTACCCCTAAAGCAGCAGTTCTTATCCTTTTTTTCTATTAGCATACAACTAATAGGCGACACGTGTGACATATTGCACGCTGGGTTCCCACATTGTTAAATATAAGTATATACTGTGCATCTCCAGAATGCCCCCCATCCCATCTGTTCTATAGTGGGTGCTGAGCAGAACTAAGCCATTTTCCCACAGAACTCACTATCCAGGGACAGCAATATAATATGTGCTATTGAATCAATGTCGACTCCCGGCGACCAAGCGCCCCCTGGGTTTTCTTGGCAAGGTGTGATCGAAAGTAAATTGCCAGGCCTTTCTTCAGAGGCAGTGGGAGGGTAAAGTGACTTGCGAAGGCCAGTGGGAATTTAACTCTGGTCTCTTGGTCACCAGGTTTCTACTCTAGCCACTAGGCCTACTCCTCCACTCCCCAGGGGCAGCAGAACTCTTTCATTGGAGGGGTCAAAATCTGCCCCCAAGCCCCACCCTCAAGCTCTTAAGGCTGATTTTAATGTCATTCTTTCTTCCATAAATTCTTAACACACAATGCTAATAACAAAATTAAATTTAAAAAAATCACACTGTATGCTGAGTAACTTTGTTAAATTAACAGTTATTATGAGCTTTCCCCAAGGAGATCGAGGCCTTCAATATGTCATACTCCACGTATCTTGACTTAGGATTGAAGTTTATTACTATCATGTATGCAAAAAACTAACTCATTTGGAGATATAGTACTCCCGAGAGCAACAATACTACCTAGCAAGAGGTAGTATGAAGTGAAGTGTGGCAACAAAACTTTCTTCAGGTATATTCGGGAGAGGAGGAAAATCAGAGATGGAATTGCAGGACTCAGAAGTGCTGGGAACGGACTCGTGGAAAGTGACATTGAAAAAGCGAAATTGCTAAACAAATACTTCTGCTCTGTTTTTACTAAAGAATGTCCTGGAGAAGGACCACCTGTGACTCCCAAATGTAAAAAAGGGAATGGAGTAGATACCACACCATTCACAGAAGATAATGTGTTAGAACAACTTGCAAAACTGAAAGTAGACAAGGCCATGGGATCAGATGGGATACATCCCAGGATATTGAAAGAGCTCAGAGAGGTACTTGCAGGGCCTTTAAAGGATGTTTTTAACAGATCCTTGGAGACAAGAGAGGTTTCTATGAACTGGAGAAGGGCTGATGTGGTACCTCTTCACAAAAGTGGTAACAGGGAAGAAGTGACAAACTACAGGCTGGTAAGCCTTACCTCAGTGGTGGAAAAGTAATGAAGGCGCTCCTGAAAGAGCAAATAGTGGACGTTCTCAAAAACCAATAGGTTGCATGTTCCGAGGCAACATGGTTTTACCAAAGGACGATCTTGCCAAACAAATCTGATTGAGTTCTTTGACTGGGTGACCAGAGAGCTAGATCAGGGGCATGCAATTGATGTCATCTACCTGGATTTCAGCAAAGCCTTTGATACTGTTCCTTATAGGAGGTTTATCAATAAACTCAGTAGTTTGGGGATGGGCCCTAAGGTGGTGAACTGGATCAGAAATTGGTTGACTGACAGATGACAGAAGGTGATGGTAAACGGAACTCACTTGGATGAAAGGAGAGTGATTAGCGGTGTGCTCCAGGGTTCGGTCCTGGGACCGGTACTGTTCAATGTATTTGTGAGTGATATTGCTGAAGGACTGAATGGAAAAGTGTCTTTTTGCAGATGTCATGAAAATTTGTAATAGAGTGGACTCCCCTGAGGGAATGGAGAACATGAGGAAAGATCTACAAAAGCTGGACGAATGGTCTAATGCTTGGCAGTTAAGATTTAATACGAAGAAGTGCAATGTCATGCACTTGGAAAGCAGAAATCTAAGGGAAATGTGCACGATAGGGGGCAAGAGGTTGGTGCACGGCATAGGAGAAGGACCTCGGTGTGATTATTTATGAGGATCTCAAGGTGGCGAAACAGTGGGACAAAGTGGTGGCAAAAGCCAGGAGGATGCTGGATTGCATACAAAGAGGAATTACCAGCAGGAAGGAAGAGGTACTAATGCCACTGTACAAGTCACTGGTGAGGCCTCACTTGGAATACTGTGTTCAGTTTTGGAGACCATATCTTTCAAAGGATATAAAAAGACAAAATGATTCAGAGGAAGGCGACCAAAATGATTTGGAGCCTGTGTCAGAAAACTTATGAGAAGAGACTTGAAGACTTAAATATATACACTCTGGAGGAGAGCAGGGACAGGGGAGATATGATTCATACCGTTAAATAATTAAAGAGTATTAATGAACAAACAAACCTCTTCCAAAGACGGGGAAGCTGTAAAACTAGAGGGCATAACATGAAGCTGCAAGGGGGTAAACTGAAAGGCAATGACAGGAAATACATTTTTCACTGAAAGGGAGGTTGATGCTTAGAATGCCCTCCCGATGGAAGTGTTGGGGGCAAATACAGTGACAGAATTCAAAATGGCATGGGACAGACACTGTGGATCCCTATATAGCAACAGGATAAAATCAAAATAAGTGTAACTATCTCTTATATCTCAACAAACAGGGGTGTGCCCTACATGGAGCGGTGGGTACACCCCTAAACAAAGGCATGGGGAGGGATGACCTGCACGGAGTGGCAGGTACACCTACTCTTGCCACCTTGCTGGGCAGACTAGATGGACCATACTGGTCTTTATCTGCCGTCATATACTATGTTACTAAGAGGTCGCCATATAGATATTACAGCAGACTTTAGATCACCAATATACTTTCCACTGAGAAAATAGAACAATCTGGACTGCAGCCAATCCCCACAAAATACATCCTAGCAGAGAATACCATACCTTAATGACGCATTAGAACAAATACCAAATATAGAATATAGTTAATCAAATTGTAGATGTACAGACAAACACTGAAATAGAACCTCAAGAAACCACTCTGTATGTAGTGCAAACTAGAGAATTAGAAATAGACATCCATTTTATGTGTTCTAAGCCGAGCCCCAGTCAGTGTTCTTGTGGGGGAATAGAAGGCTGCTACAGAGCTGCCTAGTCACCCAGTCCTGATTGATAACCCCATCATAATGCATTATGGGACCTGCAGCATGGATTTCAGTGGGTAAAATTAGGGCCTGTCAATCCCACGCTGCTTTGGGGTGTAAGATCAAAACCAGGATTAGCCAAAAGTCTCCCTCCTGGAACTATTAAGTTGCATATCACACCTAGCAAGAATAATGCCAGGGGCCCAGAAGCCTCAAAACCCATCCATCAGAAATAATGGAAGCTTAACCATCCCACTCAGAGTTACCTAAGTTACCCTGCTCAAGGAGGGAGAATCTTTGGCCAGTCCTGGGTTTGAACTTACTTCCCAAAGCTAACTAGTATTTATTCCAAATTCTGTCCACTGAAATCAGTGCCATAAGTCCAACAATGTATCTGAATAGTGTTTTAGAAATTCTATGGTCTTAAATCTCTCTCCTGGATCTAGGAAACATTGCAGCTCTGCCCACATGCTTTCCCCTCCTCACCCAGTCCTTCCTTCTCCCCCTTTCCATATGCTCTCCCTTCTAGCACCCACACCTCCCTCCCTAACATGTTCTCCCCTACAGTGCTCAGGCCTCCCCCCCCGCCCATGCCCTCTCTAATTGCCCCCACAGAACCACCAGACTATTGAAGGTCCTCGGGGATTGGGAATCCCGTATCCCATAAGAACATAAGATATGCCATACTGGGTCAGACCAAAGGTTTATCAAGCCCGAGATCCTGTTTCCAACAGTAGCCAATCCAGGTCACAAGTACCTATCAGTTTCCCATAAGGTAAACAGATTCCATTCTGCTTATCCCAGGGATAAGCAGTGGATTTCCCTAGTCCACTTTAATAACAGCTTATGGAATTTTTCTCCAGAAACTTTTCCAATCCTCTTTTAAACCCAACTACACTAATAGCTTTAACTACATCGTCCAGCAACACATTCCAGAGTTTGATTACGCATTAAATGAAAAAATATTTTCGCCATTTAGTCTGACGCCTAGATCCTTTTCTTGGGTGGTGATTCCTAGCATCATATAATTATAATTATGGGGAGGAGTAGCTCAGTGGTTGGGACAGGTTACCTCAGGCCAGAAGGCCAGGGGTTCAATTCCCACATGGGGACAAGCAACCTCAGGCTGGAGAAACTGGGGTCTCTAGTCCCATGGCCACTCCTTGTGGTCTTGGGCAAGACACTTAACCCTCCATTGTCTCAGGTACACTTAGATTGTGAGCCCTTCTGGGACAAGGGAATAAAAAGTACCTATTAGTATACATGTAAACCGCACTGATTCTAAAGAGTGCAGTATAAAAAAGAAATAAAATAATAATAAATAAATAATAAATATAATTGCAATTTGAGTTGTTCTTCACTAAGAGCATAACTTTGCACTTGTCCACATTAAATTTCATCTGCCATTTGTGCCCCCAGTCTCCCAATTCCTCAAGGTTCTCTTGCAGTTTTTCACAATAATTTTGTCTCAAATGTAAATTTGAACACCTCACTCGTTGAATGTTCTCTTGTGCTTCTGCAGCTAGTATGATAAACGTTGTAGTCATGCTGCGTCTTCATAACTAGAAACAACATTTCAGCCACCATATTGTGGCTTTCTTCAGGGCAAAGTGGTTAAGTAGTGGATGCCTGTTCCTTTATATAGTAGTCCTCAAACCGGATTGGTGGGAAATAAGATTTCAGATGATGAGGCTTTAATGGAAGAGGATGATTTGGATTTAGTGGCAATTATGGAGACATGTTTCATGGACATCCATAACTAGGCTGTAATTATACCGGGCTATATTCTATTCAGGAAGGACAAGGTAGGAAAAAGGGGAAGAAGACTGGCACTATATATAAAAAATAATATTAAAGCTATAGAATTACAGGACTTAAAAGGGAGCAAGGAGACACTGTGAGCAAGTAGACAAAGCGATGGGACCGGATGGGATACACCCTAGAATACTGAGGGAACTTGGGGACGTTCTAGCAGCTCCACTGACTAACCTTTTCAATGCCTCGTTGGAGTCGGGTGCCAAAGGATTGGAGAAAGGCTCATGTGGTGCCTTTACACAAAAACGGAAGTAAGGATGTGGTTGAAAACTACAGGCCGGTTAGTTTAACTTCGGTGGTGAGTAAATTATTGGAAACGCTGCTGAAAGAGAAAATAGTGAGGTTTCTGGAGTCCAGCAGATTACAGGATCCGAGGCAGCATGGATTCACCAGAGGCAGGTCTTGTCAGACAAATCTGATTGATTTCTTTGACTGGGTGACCAGGGAGTTGGACCGAAGGAGAGCCCTAGATGTGGTGTATTTAGATTTCAGTAAAGCCTTTGACACTGTTCCTCACAGGTGACTTATAAACAAACTGAGCACCCTAGGGATGGACCCTAAAGTTACTGCTTGGGTTAGAAATTGGTTGGGTATGAGGCGACAAAGAGTACAAGTAAATGGAGCTCACTCTGAGAAGAAGGATGTTACCAGTGGTGTGCCCCAGGGATCTGTCCTTGGTCTGATTCTTTTTAACATCTTTGTTAGTAATATAGCGGAAGGGATGTCGGGTAAGGTTTGTCTCTTTGCGGATGATACCAAAATCTGCAATAGAGTAGACACCCAGGAAGGTGTATATAACATGAGGAGGGATCTAGCTAAGCTTGAAGAATGGTCTAGAATTTGGCAGCTGGGATTTAATGTTAAAAAATGTAAGGTCATGCATTTGGGCTGCAGCAATCCAATGGAACAATATAGTATAGGGGGTGAAGTACTTTTGTCCACTAAAGAAGAGCGGGACCTAGGCGTGGTTGTGTCTGATGATCTTACAGTAGCTAAGCAGGTAGAAAAGGCAATGGCAAAAGCTAAAAGGATGCTTGGGTACATACGGAGAGGAATGGCTAGCAGAAAAAAGGAGGTGATAATGCCTCTGTATAAGTCTTTGGTGCGACCTCATTTGGAGTATAGTGTGTAATTCTGGAGACCGCACCTTCAAAAGGATGTGAACAGGATGGAGTCTGTGCAGAGGGTTACTAAAATGATTAGTGGTCTTCATTATAAAGCATATGAGGACAGACTGAAGGATCTTAATATGTACACCTTAGAGGAAAGGCGGGATAGAGGTGATATGATTGAGATGTTTAAATACCTCCGTGGCATAAATGTTCAGGGAGAGAGCCTCTTTCAATTGAAAGCAAGTTCTGCTATGAGGAGACATGGGATGAGGGTGAAGGGTGATAGATTCAGGAGTGATATGCGGAAATATTTCTTTACGGAAAGAGTAGTGGATCCGTGGAATAGTCTCCCAGTGGAGGTGGTAGAGATGAGGACAGTAACTGAATTCAAAAAAGCATGGGACAAACACAGAGGATCTCTAAAGGTAAAAAGGGGACTGTTGTAGTTGTTGATATGGAAGGACAGACTAGATAGGCCATGTGGTCTTTTTCTGTCATCATATTTCTGTGTTTCTATGTTTAAACTAGAAAGAGGGAATGGGAAGTCCATTTGTATTGGTATGATATGCAGATCTCCTTCACAGGGAGAAGAAGTGTACAGAGATTTAATAGAAGACATACACAGTATTGCCATGAAAGGAGAAGCATTATTTAATAGGTGATTTCAGTATGCTACATGTTGATTGGCACAACCCTGATACAATGTCATCTAAAAGTAAGGAGATCCTAGATTCTCTATAGGGAGAACATTTCTGGTAGCTGTTAACAGAACCCACACATGAAGGGGCCATACTAGACTTGGTTCTTACCAATGGGGAAAGTGTATCTGATGTTATAGTGGGAGATCATCTTGCATCCAGTGATCACCAGATGGTGTGGTTCAGTATTAGGACTAAGGCTGATAAAGTCCATTTAAAAGTGAGGATCTAGACTCAAGGAGTCATTAGCAGGATGGGAACTGCTGGGGGATGTAGAAAAGCAATGGACAAACGTGAAGGGGGATATTTTAAGGGCAAGAAAACTTTTTGCTAGAAAGGTAACTAAAAGGAAAAGGAGGCCACTATGGTTCTTGAAAGAAATAACTGAAAAGGTGAAGAAAAAGAGGGTGGCCTTCATAAAATACAAGAGAACACAGAGAGAGAGAGGAAGACAAGTATCAATATTTGGAAAAACTTAGAGAAGCTTGGAAAGTAGTCAGAAAAGCAAAGATACAACAAGAAGAAGAAATAGCCAAAGCAATAAAATGGGGAGACAAGACATTACCACTTTTGCACTTCCCCCTCTCGCTAGCATATGTGAAAATTGTCAGACTCAAGAATGAAGGGGAAGAATATGTAGAAGCTGATGAGGGTAGAGCTGAATTGCTTAACAAATATGTTTGTTTTATGGTTACAGATGAAGGGCCAGGAGCAGGACCTCAGAAAACACCCACAAATAGGTATAGAAGTGAAGGGGATCTTGAATGATTTTCAGAAGACTGTGTTCATGAGGAACTAGTTAAACTAAAAGAAGACAATGTGATGGGGCCGGATGGGGTACATCCGAGAATATTCAAGTAACTTGGGGACGTTCTAGCAGCAACACTGACTGACCTTTTCAATGCTTCTTTAAAGTCGGGAGTGGTTCCAGAGGACTGGAGAAATGCACATGTGGTCCCATTACACAAAAGCGGAAGTAAGGGTGAGAACTACAGGCCAGTTAGTCTGACGTCTGTGGTGAGTAAATTAATGGAAACGCTGCTAAAACAGAGGATAGTGAGGTTTTTGGAATCCAAAAAAATGCAGAATCTGGGGCATCATGGGTTTACCAGAGGCAGGTCTCGTCACACAAATCTGATAGATTTCTTTGACTGGGCAGCCGTGGTGTTGTTCGATTTTAGTAAAGTTTTTGACATTGTTCCGTACAAGTGACATAAATAAATTGAGCATTTTAGGGATGGACCCTGAAGTGACTGACTGGGTTAGAAATTGCTTGACTGGGAGGTGACAAAAAGTACAGGTAAATGGAGCTCACTCTGAGGACAAGAATGTTACCAGAGATCTGTCCTTGGTCCGATTCTTGTTAACATGTTTGTTAGTGATATTGTGGAAGGGCTATCGGGTAAGGTTTGCCTCTTTGTGGATGATACCAAAATCTGCAATAGAGTAGACACCCAGGAAAGAATAGATAACATGAGGAATGATCTAGCTAAGCCTGAAGAATGGTCAAGATTTTGTTAGCTGAGATTTAATGCTAAAAAATGCAGGGTCGTGCATTTGGGCTACATAAATCCAAGGGAGTGGTACAGTGTACAGAACGAAGTACTTCTGTCCGTGAAAGAAGAGTAGGGACCTGGACATGATTGTTTGATGATCTTAAAGTGGCTAAATGCGTAGAAAAGGTGACGGCAAAAGCTAGAAGGATGCTTGGGTGCATAGGGAGAGGAATGGCCAGCAGAAAAAAGGTTGTGATAGTGCCTCTGTATAGGTCTCTGGTGTGACCTCATTTGGAGTATTGTGTGCGATTCTGGAGACCACACCTTCGAAAGGATATAAACAGGATGGAGTCGGTGCAGAGGGTGACTACAAAAATGGTTATTAGTCTTAGTTATAAAGCATATGGGGACAGACTTATGTATGCTTTTAGAGGAAAGGCTGGATAGATGAGATATGACAGAGATTTTTAAATATCTCTGTGGCATGAATCCACAAGAGGAGAGCCTCTTTTGATTGAAAGCAAGCTCTGCAATGAGGGGACATAGGATGAGGGTAAAAAGGGTATCGACTCAGGAGACTCAGAACAACCCAAATTACGGTTACACAATGCAAGGTTCCACATTAGGAACCACCACTCAGGAAAAGGATTTAGGTGTCATGAATTATCCATTGAAACCCTCTACACTGTGTGCAGTAACGGCCAAGAAAACAAATAGAATGGTAGGAATCATAAGGAAAGGAATGCAGAATAAAACCAAGGATATTATAATGCCTCTATATCACTGCATGGTGCGATTGCACCTTGAATATTGTGTACAATTCTGGTCACCATATCTTAAAAAGGATATAGCAGAAATACAGGGCTGGCCTAAGGGTTTCTGCCACCCTAGGCAGAAACCACAGCCTCACCGCCCACCCTCCCAGCTGCTGCCGGCTTCCCCCCCAGTTGCTGCCGATTCCGTCTCAGGAGGGGGAGGCAGGCAGCGGCAGTATTTCAAAAACTGTAGCTTTTTGCCACCGCTTTCTTACCTGCAGCAGGCCATGTCCATCATCACACATGGCCTGCCGCTTCTGATCCCCTTCCAGCATAACTTGCTGTTAGAGGGGGGTCAGAAGTGGCAGGCTATGTGTGCTGTTGAAGGACAAGAAAGCGGCAGTGTTAAAGAGCAGCCACTTCCTGCCTCTCATAAGAACATAAGAACATAAGATATGCCATACTGGGTCAGACCAAGGTCCATCAAGCCCAGTGTCCTGTTTCCAACAGTGGCCAATCTAGGTCATACGTACCTAGCAGTTTCCCCAAAAGACACAGGTTCTGCAATGCTTGTACTAGGTCAAGCATTGATATCCTGGGTCCCTTCTTAATAATGGTTTATGGACCTTTCCTCCAGGAACTTGTCCAAACCTTTTTTAAACCCAGCTACACTAACAGCCTTTACTACATCCTCCGGTAACAAATTCCAGAGTTTGATTACACGTTGAGTAAAAAAATATTTTCTTTTATTAGTCTTAAATAGTTTACCCTGTAGCTTCATTGCATGTCCCCTAGTCTTCCTATATTCTGATAATGTAAACAGTCTATCTACGTTTACCCGTTCCACTCCGTTCACTAATTTATAGACTTCTATCATATCTCCCCTCAGCTGTCTCTTTTCCAGGTTAAAGAGCCCTAACCTTTTTAGCCTTTCTTCATAGGAGTATCCTTCCATCCCCTTTACCATTTTAGTGGCTCTTCTCTGAACCTTTTCTAATAACGTTATATCCTTTTTAAGATACGGCGACCAGAATTGCACACAATATTCAAGGTGCGGTCTCACCATGGAACGGTATAGAGGCATTATAATATCTTTTGTTTTATTTTCCATTCCTTTCCTTATGATACCTAGCATTCTATTTGCTCTCTTGGCTGCCGCTGCACACTGGGCCGAGGGTTTTAACATGTTATCCACAATGACGCCTAAATCTTTTTCCTGGGTGGTGGTTCCTAATGTGGAACCTTGCATCGTGTAACCATAGTTTGGGTTGTTCTTCCCTAGGTGCATAACTTTGCACTTGTCCACATTAAATTTCATCTTCCATTTTGATGCCCAGTTTTCCAATTTATCAAGATCCTCTTGCAATTTTCCACAATCCTCTTGGGTTTTAACAACTTTAAATAGTTTTGTGTCATCTGCAAATTTGATAACCTCACTAGTTATTCCACTTTCCAGGTCATTTATGAATATGTCAAAAAGCAGCGGACCCAGCACAGATCCCTGGGGTACACCACTATTCACCTTTCTCCATTGGAAAAATTGGCCATTTAGCCCAACCCTCTGCTTTCTATCTTTTAACAGATTAGTAAGACAAGATCTGCCTTGTCTAAAGCCATGTTGGCTGTCTCCCATTAGGCCATGACTATCTACATGCTGAGTAATTTTATTCTTTATAATGGTTTCTACCATTTTTCCCGGTACTGACATGAGGCTCACCGGTCTGTAGTTTCCCGGATCACCCCTCGAACCCTTTTTAAAAATTGGTGTTACATTGGCGATCCGCCAATCTTCAGGTATTAGAGATGATTTTAATGATAGTTCACAGATTACTAATAGCAGGTCTGCAATCTCATATTTCAGTTCTTTCAACACCCTTGGATGTATACCATCCGGCCCAGGTGATTTGCTACTCTTCAGTTTATCTAATAGTTGTAATACATCTTCCCGATGTATCGATATTTCCTTCAATTCTTCCGCACCTTTAAATACCACTTCAGTCATGGGTAACATCCCTACATCTTCCTCAGTAAAGACCGAAGCAAAGAATTCATTCAGTCTCTCCGATATCGCCTTGTCGCCTCATAGTGCCCCTTTAACTCCTCTATCATCTAATGGTCCAACTGACTCTCTCACAGGTTTTTTGCTACGAATGTACTTGAAAAAATCTTTATTTCGCGTTTTTGCTTCCGCAGCAAGCTTCTTCTCAAATTCTCTCTTTGCCTTCTTTATCAATGCCTTGCATTTGACCTGGCAGTGATTGTGCTGTTTCCAGGTTTCATCATTTGGCTCTTTTTTCCATTTCCTGAAAGATGCTTTCTTGGCAACAACAGCCTCTCTGACCTCACCTTTAAACCATGCTGGCAGTTTTTTGGACTTCTTTCCACTTTTCTTAAAGCATGGAATACAGCTGGTCTGGGCTTCCAAGATAGTATTTTTCAACAACACCCAAGCTTGATGTAAGTCTTTAACCTTTGCAACTGCTCCTTTTAGTTTTTTCTTAATTATTTTCCTCATTTTATCATAGTCTCCCTTTCGAAAGTTAAAAGGTAGTCCTGTGGATTTCCTTACTATCCCTCCTCCACTAATTAAATCAAAGGCGATCATGCTATGATCACTATTGCCAAGTGGCCCCAACACCCTTATCTCTTGCACTAGATCTGGTGTTCCACTAAGGACTAGGTCTAATATGGCTTCCCCTCTGTCGGTTCATGAACCAGCTGCTCCAAGAAGCAGTCATTTATGTCATCTAGGAACTTTATCTCCCTAGCATGTCCTGCCGTGACACTGACCCAGTCGATACCGGGGTAATTGAAATCACCCATTATTATTACTGCGCTGTAACTTTTGTTAGCTTCCTTGATTTCTTTGAGCATTTCATCATCCATTTGTTCATTCTTGCCAGGCGGTCGATAGTACAACGCTGCAGAAGCACAGGTCACGCTGAATACAGGAAAAAACAGTCATGGGCGTGAACAAACAGAAAGACAGAGTCCTTTATTAAACCAACGGCCGCCCGACACAGGCCGTGTTTCGTACCCTTCGTCAGGGGCTAGCCAGGCAAAAAACTCTGTTGTAGTTCATAAAACAAGTCTTACTTCACACTGTTAGTGCAAATATATAGATAACTTACTAATGCTTGAGAGAGCTGCCGTCAAAGCTCTCTGTCTTTCTGTTTGTTCAGGCAGTCGATAGTATACCCCCACCGCCATCGCCTTCCCCATTTTACATGGAATTTCAATCCATAGAGATTCTACAGCAAATTTTGTTTCCTGCAAAACTTTAATCCTTTCTGACTCAATGCCCTCTCTAACATAGAGCGCAACCCCTCCACCAATTTGATCAGCTCTATCATTACGATATTGTTTGTACCCAGGTATCACTGTCCCACTTGTTGTCCTCTTTCCACCATGTCTCTGATATTCCAATCACATCTAACCTCTCATTTAGTGCTATATATTCTAACTCTCCCATCTTATTTTTTAAACTTCTAGCATTTACATACAAGCATTTTAGAGACTGTATTATATTGATATTAATTTGGCTATTGGTAGACATGGGTAATTTGGGATCTTTAAGCTCTGTCTGCTCCATACTCGAGGGCATTTGGGCTACTTTACTCTTTTTTGGAACCTCTCTGCTTTTGGTAGTATCCTTCAAGGATACATTCTTCCGAACCATCTGCTCTCACCCCAAACGGAATCAGTGGCAACTGAGTTTAAAAGAGGTTTAGATAAGTTCCTGGAGGAAAAGCCCATAAGGAATAAAACACAGCAGATGCACAGAACAGGTGGCAGATCAATGCACTTTATTAACCAACAACCCCAATGCGTTTCGGCCTGCTTGGCCTTCTTCAGGGGAATCCAGGCCTCGAAAGACAAAAAATAAGTATATAAATAAATAAATCTTAATGACCACTTAAATGTGAATTAAAAAGAATCAAGTGACACCAATAATGCGACTAAACAAAATGTAGCAAACACATTAAAAAATAAATATGAATAATAAAATTATATAAAAACTGATTAAAGGTGATTAAAATCCAGACAGACTCATGCAAGGCTGAAAATGAACATAAACCTATGATGTTTTCATGAAGACTGAACCAAATATGCATATCATAAAATCACTCACATATACTTACATCCCATAGGGATGAGTCCATAGGGGTGATGAGGCCTACCACAACATATTGTGAATAAGACATGCTCATGGTACATACAGTATTACAGACACCCAAAATGGGGATAAAGGACAAAATTAAAGAAATAGTACCTTGTTGTCAAAGTGTTATTTTATAGCACCTATTAAAAGATCATCCAATGAGGAAAAATGCCCACCTGCCAAAAGGAATTTATCAAGATTGCTGATTGATAAGCATGTTAGACAGACTAATGCTGTACTCCTGATCACTGATCACTTAGTTTGTTAGAGCCGCCAAGTCAGTGCTGACTCATGGCGACCCAGCTGCCTCTGGGTTTTCTTGGCAATGTATCACCAAACGTAGATTGCCAGACCTTTTCTTCCGAGGCAATGGAGGATAAAGTGACTTGCCCAAGGTCACAAGGAGTGCCGGTGGGAATTGAACCCTTGATCCTCTGGGTACTAGGCAGTTGCTCTAACTACTAAGTTACTCCTCCATGCCCTATCATTGACATAAAAGATTATAAAAAATTATTTAAAAACACTAATTAAAGGGCACTAATAGCGCTTTTCAGGGTGATCGTACCCAACTCTTAAAAAGCATGGGTAGTTGTATGGAGCACCTAATGTGTATCCGTTATAAACTGGTTATTATTCCATATATATCCCTCAAATTGGTGTCCCAGGTGTAGTGTCCATGAGAGTGTCAAGAGCCTACTGCACTGCAATGTGTTTTAATCCACGCTCTTTTTGGTTCCTCATAGAAACTATTTTTGGTTCCTCATAGAAACTATTGATTGATCCAAGAAGTAACTGAATTAAAAATAGTTATATATAGAGGTACTGATATCAGTTGCAACATAAATTCTGCCAATAATCCGGACAGGGGTAAGTGTTGAAATGATCCTAAGAGAGTGACATCAAAAATTCTGCCAACGCGTTTGTTAAAGTCAGTGTATAGTGACATAAGGCAGTACAATCTCTCACCATATGCCGGCGATTTCAACCAGAGGGTCTCGTGCTGCAATGGAGGTTGAATTATAAAACATGAAATACTATCGGCCCAGGAAATTTTCTGAATCATAGATAACTATGTAAAGTAGCATATTGAAGAACTAAGGTTTCAGTTATCTATTTTTTCATTCCTGCTTATGGGACTCCCTAATCGCCACTTTTATAAACGAAGATGGTAAAAAACATTTGATGATTTAAAAAACACTAGTGATACCATGTTGCATAAGGCAGCAAATACTGTAGGATGATACAGTCCATCCAAATATAATCTACGTGTGTATCCCACTACTTCCTAGGATACTATATTTTATCCTCTCAATCATATGACTAGTTTTCAAGTTCCTGATCATTCCTCCAGTTCAGTCCCACACCTCTGGGGGGTAGTGTACCTCTTCCAGCAGCTTAGAGACTAAGCATGTCATCTTTTGATGACATCATTGTACATATACATCTGGAACCGCCTACCAGCCCCAATATGCTCAGTCTCCAAGTAGCTGGAGGAGGTGGTGAGCCAGGGTGCTGAATTCACTGAAGTGACAAACAAGGAGTTTGTGGTAGTTTAGTTCTTTACTTTTCTTTAATTCCTGTACTAGCATGCTATTTTCTTTTGGTTAGTCAGAAACCCCCCCCAAAAACAACACAAAAGACATAAGGCAAAACCAGAGAGCAGGAGCCAAACGGAGGATATCCGCCTCCTCCCCAGGTGTTTAGGGGGGGGGGGGTTGTGGGGACAGCAGTTTTCCTGGTCCACAGGCGGCTCCTGAACCCACCACTGGGTGAGGAGCTGCCACTCAGACAGCGACGAGCCAGCAGACAGCTCCCGTGCAGTCCCCTGAGCGCCAAAACCAGTACATATTGGCTGAACGTGGAGAAAAAGAGAGCAACATTCTGCTATGCCCCAGGGGTCAAACTCGTTCTGCAGGAGATAAACAGTGCTGTTGTGGTGCGAGATTGGTTCCACGAGCCGGGCAGCAGAGCAACGCATTAAAGTTGCAGGAGACTTGCTGGGCTGGTACGCTTCCTAAAACCGCGTGGCGTGAGGTGAACAGCGGCACGGGAAAAAGAAGCGCCTTCTTTTACTTTCAGTGGCCCAATGCATCAGGCAGCTCCTGCGCTGAGTTTTCATCCCCGAAAGGCTTGCATGGGGGGGAAAACCAGAGACAACTTCCACACTTCCCTCTGCCGTGTGGATAAGGTCGGGAAACAGGACTCTGGAGTGATTTCTTTAAGGCGGTGGAGTTAGTTAAAGTTAGTTTATTTTAGTACACTTTCATTTCTTTATTTAATTTTATTTCATTCATTTCTTGAATTTAGCCTAGTGGTTAGCGCACCAGACTGACACCAGAACTGGGTTTGATTACCACTTCTGGGTATACAGAGTCCTCTTCGGGCAGGTCAAACAGTCCGCAGTGCGTCCTACCATGCCGGCCAGACCGCAGTGCCTGGTCTGCGGCACCCGGTGGGGGATGGTCTCTGAGGCAAGCATTTGTATAGGCTGCATGCAAGAGGCCACATCAATGGAACAGGACCTGCACGCCCAGTCCAGGCAGTAAGGAACTCCCTCCCCATTTCGGGAGGCCCAGGACACAGAGGGGTTCGCGCAGTCATCAGTAGAGCCAGCTTCCGGGCCCTCGGCTATTCCTGGACCCTCCACGGCACAAAACCCAGGAGATGTAGGGCTCTCGGGGGATTTTTCACCGGAGTTTGTCCTGCTACTGCATAAGGCTTTTTGTCTGCGCAAGCAGAGGGTGGCGGGCTGCGCCCTGGCACTGGAACATAGTACTGGAACACTTGTTCAATGTAAACCCGTTTAATGCAAACATGTTCTATGTATCAAGTTGTTATTCTGTAAACTGCTATGACTCTAAATAGTGCGTTATATAAAACCAAATAAATAAATAAATAAATACTAAGAGGACAGCGGACACAAAAGAGAGTGAGACGGAGGGGACGACCTCTAAGAGGGCTAGGCTCTCAGAGGAGTGGCACGGACAGTCTCCATTGTCGGAGGGGCTGGAAGGAGAAGACCTGGACATGGAGCTAGATTTGCGAGGAGAAGAGTTGGAAGAAGGAGAGATCTTAGAGCAGGAGGATCAATCACGGATTGTACGGGTGTTCCATTGGGAAGAGTTGCTGGTGCTCATAGGGGAATCCCTTAATATGCCCGATAGCCTACCGGGTGATGAGGAAGAACTGGAGGACCCGCTGCTCCAGTGGTATGAAAAATGCAGAAGGTTTTCCCAGTGCAATAGAGTGATCCTACAGATGATTCAGGATGAGTGAGATCTGCTGGAATTGGGTGGGTGCACGCCATGACGTGCCTGTACCCGCTGCCGGAACAAGAGTGTGAACTGCTCAAGTCGCTGAGAGTGGATACGGCGGTGTCGGCAGTCACTAAGAAGATGACGATCCTGGTGCAGTCCTCAAGGATGGCCAGGACAGGAAGTTGGGCATCTTGTTAAAGCAGGCCTTTGATATCAATGCCCTCTCGCTGCAGGCCTCTATCTGCGGGGTTTGGGTAGCTAGAGCCTGCCTCCGCTGGTCACAGCGGGTGCAACAGCAGGGAGAGCCGGACCTCTCAGAGGAGGCGGCCAAATTGGAATCAGGGGTGGGCTACCTGGCCGACACCCACTACAATATCATAAGAGGACTTTCTAAGAACACGGCCTCGGTGGTGGCAGCTCAACGCTACCTGTAGCTTCGGAACTGGGCGGCGGACAGTTCCTCCAAATCCCGCCTTTGCAAGCTCCACTTTAAAGGGACACTTCTCTTTGGGGAGGAGCTGGACAAGTTGGTGAAGGACTTGGGCGAATCCAAGGGGGTCGCCTTCCCAAGGATAAGCAGAAGCAGAGCTGCAATCTGACTGCGCCTAGACTGCGGGACTTTGTGTTTTCATACGTTCCGTTTTACTCCTTACCAGAGGGGCAGATTTCCCTCTAGGGGGCAGGGGTTTTGAGGTTTTCATGGAATGGGCAGGGGATTTGGCACCACTTCGACCTCGGGGCCCAAGAAAGCGCAAAAAAGTGAGAGGGCCCGGGGGGGGGGGGGGGCGCAACCCATAGGAGGTCGATTGTGGGATTTCTACCCCTCCTGGGTCCAGATCACATCGGACCAATGGGTTCTGGAGCTCGGGCTATGCGCTTGAGTGGGCTCGTCCAGTAGTCCTTCATTCGGTCTCCCTGCAAGGTGCCAGGCAAAGCAGCTCCTGCAGTTAAAGGCCATGGTGCTGGTTCCCAGAGACCAATACGGGTGTGGTCTGTACTCCATTTATTTTGTGGTGCCCAAAAAAGAAGGTTTCTTTCACCCGATTCTCGATCTCAAGGGGGTGAGCCATTGTCTGTGGGTATCACGGAGGCATATCTGCACATTCCCATCCGGCCAGAGCATCAGCAGTTTCTCCACTTCACAGTGCCAATGGGGCATTTCCAGTTTCGGGCTTTGCCGTTTGTTCTGGCAACGGCTGCTTGCACCTTCACCAAGGTCATGGTGGAGGTGGCGGTGGCGACAGTATTCTGCAAGGAAGGAGTTCTTGTACACTCGTACCTCGATGACTGGCTGATCAGGGCGAAGTCCCAGGAGGAAAGCAAAAAGGCAATGACGCGGGTGGTGCAGTTGCTAAAATGTCTCGGTTGGGTGGTCAACAAAGCCAAGAGTCATTTGGTCCCATCCCAGGAGCTGGAGTATTTGGGAGCGCACTTCGACATACGCATCTGGAAGGTCTTCCTTCCAGAACAAAGGACACGGGGACTGCAGCTCTTGGTGCGCCAGTTTCTGAGGATGTCGGCGCCGTTGTCCTGGCATTATCTGCAGGTTCTCGGGACCATGGCAGCCATGCTTGAACTGGTACTGTGGGCAAGAGCACACATTCAACTGTTGCAGAGAATGCTGATCTGTTGGTGGTCCCACCAGATGCAGCCTTTGTCCAGAATGCTCCCCTGCCTGCAGAGGACCAAGAGAGCTCGCCGGTGATGGCTTTGCCCAGGGAGTCTGGAAGGGGGCTTGCCCCTCAAGTCGCCTAGGTGGATCCCGCTGATGACCAATGCCAGTCTGTCCAGTTGGGGGGCCCATTGCGAAGGTCACTTTGCTCAGGGACAGTGGAGCCTGCAAGATGCCCTTTGGTCGATCAACACGCTGGAGATGCGTGCAGTCACCCTGGTGCTACAGAGCTTCAAGTCATGGTTGTGGGGGAAAGCAGTCCAGGTCCTCTCAGACAATGCGACCACAGTAGCCCACATCAACTGCCAGGGAGGCATGGGTATGGTAGCCTTGCAGGAAGAGTCGGAACTGCTGTTCGACTGGGTGGAAAGTCAGCTCCAAGCATTATTGGCGATGCATGTAATTAGGAGTCGACAACGTGACAGCAGACTACCTAAACCAAGTGCACGTGGACCCCAGCAAGTGGAGTCTCAACCCAGAAGTGTTCAAGCAGGTGGGGCGCACTGGTCATGGACCTAATGGCATCGTTCGTCAGCCAAGGCGAGCCACTTTTTCAACAGGAGAAGAGAGAGGATGTCAGAGGGCCTGGATGCTCTCATGGATAGGTGACCCGAGGAAAGTCTTTTCTATGTGTTTCCTCCGTGGGCACTCATAGGCCGGGTTGTGCAGCGAATAGAGGCTCACCGAGGGGGGGGGGTGTTATTCTAGTTGCCCCGGATTGGCTACGATGCCTGTTATATGCTGCCTGGTGAGGCTTCTGGTGGACTGGCTGTGGTGGCTTCTGGCTCGAGAGGATCTCCTGACACATGCCTCCAGGGGCCGGTACACACGCCTCAGGTGGCTCGATTCTCACTTATGGCTTGGCTCTTGAAAGGGTAAGGCTGAAGAAGAAAGGGTATTCGGGTCTGGTAATATCAACCTCGCTGAAGGCCCGGAAGAGGTCTATTTGTCTAGCTTACATCCGGGTATGGCGCATCTTTGAGTCGTGGTGTGGGGATAGGCAGTCTCACCCATCCACAGCATCAGTTCCGGACATCCTAGCATTCTTTCAGACCAGTTTTGATAAGGGCTTAACTGCTAGTTCTTTATGGGTGCAACTGGTGGCAATTTCCTGTTATCAAGGAAAGGTTCAAGGGGCGACGTTAGGTACGCACCCAGTTGTACTGAGATTTCTGAGGGCAGTGAGCCATCTTCGATCTCCGCAGAGGTTGGTGGTACCACCTTGGGATCTCAATTTGGTGCTAATGGCACTTACTGTGGCACCCTTTGAGCCACTGAGTCGGGTCTTGCTGAAGGATTTGACCCTGACAATGGTATTCTTGGTGGCATCTGTTCAGCACACAGGATTTCTGAGCTTCAAGCCTTGACATGCCAGGAGCCCTTCTTTTCATTTTCAAGGGAGAAGGTGGTCCTTCAGCCAGTTCTTTCCTTTTTGCCCAAGGTGGTTTCAGCCTTTCGTTTGAACCAGATGGTCTCCCTAGTGGCTCTAGCGAACGCGGAAGTTAGCTCTGACAATCTGCAGCTGTGCCTCTTGGATGTCAAAAGAGTCCTGCGATGGTATTTGAAAAGGACAGTGCCTTTTTGGAAATCTGATCATTTGTTTGCATTGTTTGGGGGTCTGCGCAGAGGAGCGGCGGCAGCCAAAGCCTCCATTCCCCATTGGATTAGAGAGGCGATTGCATCAGCATATATCCTGAAGGGCAAAGCGGTGTCGGCGGGATTGCGGGCACATTCCAGGAAGGCCAAGGTGGCCTTGTGGGCGGAGTATAGCTTACAGTAGTACAGGCAGTGGAGATCTCTAGGATGGCAACTTGGTCTTCACTATATACTTTTGCCAAGCATTATCGCCTGGATGTCCAGGTGGCGTGGGATGCTTGCTTTGGCTCGGTGGTGCTTCAGGCCGGTTGTGCAGGTCCCTCCCGTCAGTTTACTGTTCTGTTACATCCCAGAGGTGCGGGGCTGGACTGGGGGGATGATAAAGAAAGAAATTAGACTTACCTGCTAATTGTTCCTTGAAGAACTGCAGTCCAGTCCCGTCCCGGATTCTTCCCTGAATGTGTTCTTAGGATAATCTGTCATGTTGCCCCAGTCTTGAAGCTGGTCTCGTGGAGGAAGTGGCCAGGGAGTGCCGGGGAGTAGGAAGACAGACAGTGTTGGGAGACGGACCGGGAGAGCTGCTGGTCTCATGCTCAATGTTGCATGGGGTCGCTCAGGCGCTCCACAGGTAAGCCGCCTCATTTTTGGGAGGGGGGGGAGAGACAGGAGATTCCTTCGCAAGTGGTGGGGGGGGGGGGCAGCTTATTTAGGTTTAGAATTGTTTTTTTCAAGGTTTTTACTTCTTATTTGTTTGTCCTGTGAGTCTGCTTTTCAATAGGTTGCTGGGGTTGGTAGGTGGTGCCAGCTGTATATGTACAATAGTGTCATCGAAAGATGACATGCTCAGTCTCCAAGCTGCTGGAAGAGGTACACTACCCCCCCCCCCCCCCCCCAGAAATGCAGGACTGGACTGGAGTTCCTCAAGGAACAACAATTAGCAGATAAGTCTAACTTCTCTATTCCTAAAGGATGCTGCTGCTCTGCCAGGACTGCAAGGAATGCTGAAAATGCCCTGCACTTGAACAAATATGCTATGGCATTGATATAAGTATGTCTGTCATAAAAATACACACTAAATAACTGGTATGTGATCAGCAAACTTACGGGCAAGGTACCTCTGGGCATCCAGCTAACCATAGTGGCTTAACAGTGTTCAGTCTGTACAGCTTGAAAGAACTGCCAAACAACTGCATCTTTTAAACGGGCAATTTCACACCATTGGTAAGGTCAGGGTTCAAAAAACTAAAATCTGAGCAAGAACTTCTTAAAATTGAACAACAAAGTATCTTTCAGCAGAATAATCTTACTAAACCACCCGTTTATGCGTAAACCACGTTACCTGAGTTGATTTTATATTGTGAACCTCAACTTTATGGGGACATGAATATGTAATAGCCATCGGAGACATCAAACCAACTTTTCAAAATACAAAAGTGATTGACTCAGTATTTCAAAAAAGAGGGTGAGAACTGATTTCACATCCTAGCCAAACACCAGTGAGCAATGGAATTTATACTGAGCGATACATTTCTAAGTACCTAAAGTGCAGGACAAAGTCTTACCTAAATTAAAAGGATTGTACAATGAAGACTATTGATCTATAAGTGACAGCACTGTGACTAAAGTGCTTGTGACACAAAACGCTAATCTAGCTTAGAGGATATATATTAATAAAAACATAAATAATTAAAAATGAAAAACGTTATAAAAATCAGCACCCTACAACTGGGAATAAAAGCGAGAATAAAAGCATTAGTTAAAAATTAAAGGTAGCTTACTTAAATATGTTCAAACCTAGTTGAAGACCTTTGTAAAAGCTTATAAAATACCATTAAAACCGTTCAAAGATAAAATAAAAAAAAGAGAGCATCATTCCACTATGACAATATCAAGGGTAACTGGATGTGGAATCCCATAATGTCCATCTGATCATTCCACTTATACAAGGGAGAAAAGGATCTCAGTAATCAAAACACCGAAACGGCTTGCCAGAGTTGCTGCCTACAGTACAAAGACAAGGCAGAACTTATCAAGCCTTCAGTGTACAGACTTCACCATCATGGATCCTGAAAAACTCCCCATGTGCCAAAGCACTTTAATACATTTTAATAATCAATTTCTAAATATTATTTGAATTATTATCTCATTGCCACTTCACAGCAAACCTTCACTTTCTCAGAGCATGCAAAGAGGTTCTTTCCAAATGAAATGCATAATAAGTCACATTTATCAATTCTACTCCACACCTACCTGCATTCATCTAAAGAAATCAGCTGCACCAGCAGCAACGTCCCAACGCCACAGCAAGGCACCGTCAGGAGCGTTTCACCTTCAGCTTCTTCATGGGAAAACTTGCCAACAGAATCAACTTCTCAACAGAAAAAGCAAATGCTGTGGGAAAGAGAAGGCTTAAGATTGATATCCAACACATTCAACCACCCTGTTAGGCATGCAAGAAAAAAAGCATTCAAAGAATCCAACCAAACACCTGAATTAACACATACACATTTTCCATGTGTTAAATCAGATAGAACACTGGTGACATCCCAACCAAATACTCACTAAACCATCAAAACCTCAGCCATGGCCATAGCTGCTCTGACTGCTCCAAATACTTCCAACAGCAATGCACACACCCACATTTAAAAACCCTCCAGTATTGCCAAGCCCACCCGAAACTAGAAAACCTAACCAATGAGGGGCAAGGATCACAGCCAATCTCAGCCATGCAAACACTTGCCCAGATGACATCATATCCAATACACCACATAGATATCCCCATCCATCCATTCACAACCATAGTGCTCAATCCATAACAACCAATCACAGTTCATATGAGAGCAAACAGAACCGCCATCCCACCCCTCATCATCCAGCCCAAGTTTCACTGAACTCATCACCAATCACAAAAAATCTTTTTAAGACATCCCTCTGTCTGTCCACATGATATGCAGGCAATCTGGCCATTAAGGCCCTCGGGGGCGACCAAACAAGATGGAAAATCTATCTCTGCTCACACCTCAAGAGGGCCACTTCTCTCTTCACAGTTCCATCCATCCCTGGATCTAAATGATCAATGCAAAAGTGACGCAAACTATTAAACTGATGTCCATGCTCAATGCAATGCTGTATCATAGGGGCTTCCACATAACTATGCTGCAGCCTATTACGGTGTTCACACTTCCTAGTTCTAAAAGGATGAATCATCTTACCTATATAGATAAGCATACAAAGACATCTTACCAAATAAACAACATACGATGTCATGCAGGTGGTCAAACATCGCAGTCTATATTCATGTCCCTTATGTACAAATCTATTAACCTGCAAAGACACCACACAGATAAAGCATTGGCCACAGATCAAATGGCCCCCGGACACTAGTCTAGAAACCATAGGCCTCAAGCACTTCGGGATGAGAATCTCTTTCAAACTGCGGCCTCTGGATTACACCATTCTGGCCTTCTTATCTTCTAGGCTAGGAATGGTGTGAACCACTGCAAAATGATGCTGTATTGCCCATTGAATATTTCAGCTGAGAGGCGAGTATTTAGTAATGAAATATGCATACTCATCTGCCCCTCCCCTCCCATCATGGTGTGCTGAACCCAAAAGCCAGGCCCTATCATTAAACTGAGCCCTTCGATATGCGCACTCTACCACCATTCAAGGCTTAAAAAAGGGG
Organism: Ichthyophis bannanicus; assembly: GCA_033557465.1. Lineage (NCBI taxonomy): Eukaryota > Metazoa > Chordata > Amphibia > Gymnophiona > Ichthyophiidae > Ichthyophis > Ichthyophis bannanicus. Next base: position 344,288,206 of record CM066033.1, on the reverse strand, counting down.
GGAAGGGGGAAGAGGGGGAGCGGAAGGAGGGAGGAAGGGGACGAGTGGAGAGTGGGAGGGGAGGGGAGGGGGAAGGAGGGAGGGAAGGGGGAGAGGGAGAGGCAGGGAGGCAGAGGGATGGGAGGGAGGGGGAAAGGAAAGGGAAAGAGGAGTAGGAGGGGAGAGGGAAAAGGGGGGAGAAAGGGGAGAGGGAGGAAGGAAGAGGGATGGGAGGGAGGGGGAAAGGAAAGGGAAAGAGGGGTAGGAGGGGAGAGGGGGAAGGGTGAGAAAGGGAAGAGGGGAAGGAAAAGGGTGAAAGGAGAGAAATCTTGGTAAATTCCTTTTGACAGGTGAGCGTTTTTCTTCATTGGATGATCTTTTAATAGGTGCTACATAATAACACTTTGACAATAAGGTACTATTTCTTTAATTTTGTCCTTTAACTCCACTTTGGGTGTCTGTAATACTATACCATGAGCATGTCTTATTCACAATATGTTGTGGTGGTCCTCCTCACCCCTATGTGCTCATCCCAATGGAATAAAAGTATACGTGAGTAATTTTATGACATGCATATTTTGTTTAGTCTTCATGTAAACATTATGGACTTATGTTTATTTTCAGCCTTGCGCAAGTTTGTCTGAATTTTATCACCTTTAATCAGTTTTTATATAATTTTATTATTCATATTTATTTATTTTTTAATGTGTTCACTATACACTTTATTATGTTTAGTCGTATTATTGGTGTCACTTGATTCTTTTTAATTCACATTTTAGTGGTCATTAAGATGTGTTTATTTATATATTTTGTCTTTCGAGGCTTGCATCCCTCTGAAGAGGGCCAAGACGGCCGAAACACGTTGCGGTTGTTGGTTAATAAAGTGCTTTGATCTGCCACCTGTTCTGCGCACCTGCTGTGTTTTGTTCCTTACTCCCGTGTGGGTGTTTTTGCTCTCCATTGGATTCCTTGTGAAAAAGTCCATAAACCATTATTAAGGAGGGCCAGGGAAATTCACTGCTTACCCCCAGGATAAGCAACATAGAATCTGTCTGTGTACCTTTTTGGGAACCTGACAGGTACTTGTGACCTGGACTGGCCGTTTTTGGAAACAGGATATTCGACTTGATGAACCCTTAGTCTGAACCAGTATGGCACCTCTTAGATTCTTATGTTCTTATGGTTTGTTGCTGATGGAGCAATTTAAAATAGGGTGGCAGTGTGTGAATACTAGCAGCATTTTCTAGGGATTTGGGAGCCTTGTTGGATGATGATGAATTTAAAATTTGGTTGTTTGACCAAGGTTTTCAGGCTTATTTGATTAATTAAAGCTGTCTTCCCCTGTAGCTCCTGTGGCTTGAGCTGCAAGTTTCTGCCCTCTGCTCCCAAAAGTCATGTGTTTGATCCCTGGTGAGCCTCACAAAATGCAATTATTATGGCTAGCAAGAAGAAGGAGATGATAATGCTTCTGTATAAAATTTTTTTGAGACTCCATTTGGAGTATTGTGTGCAATTTTGGAGACCACACCTTCACAAAGATATAAACAGGATGGAATTGGTACAGAGGGTGACTACTAAAATGATCACTAGGCTTTGTCATGAGGCATATAGGGAGAGACTTAAAGATCTCAATATGTTTATGTTGGAGGAAAGGCAGAAGAAGGATGATATGATAGAGATGTTTAAATACTTCTGGTGCATAAATGCACAGGGGGAGAGCATCTTTCAATTGAAAGAGAGCTCTACAATGAGGAGGCATAGGATGAAGATGAAAGGGGATAGACTCAGGAGTAATATGTGGAAATATTTCTTTACAGAAAGAGTTGTAGATATCTGGAATAGTCTCCCAGTGGAGGTAGTAGAGATAAGGACTGTATCTGAATTCAAGAAAGCATGGTATAAATACAGAAGATCTCTAAAGAAAAAAAAGGGACTGTAGTAGTTGGTATGGAAGGGCAGATTGGCTAGGCCAGGGGTCGGCAACCCGCGGCTCCGGAGCCGCATGCGGCTCTTTCTCACCTTTGCCGCGGCTCCGGAGCACACTGCCCGCTTTAAACGTCGCGTTATGGGCTCCCTCCCTTCTTCTGCAGCCGCGGTTCCCTGTCTCTTAGGGAACCGCGGCTGTGCTTTTAAAATCATCTCGGAGCCCTTCCTGTCTTGACGGGCTCCGTGCAGCATTGTCCCGCCTCTAAAGGAAGTTTTGGAGGCGGGACAATGCTGCACGGAGCCCGTCAAGACAGGAAGGGCTCCGAGATGATTTTAAAAGCACAGCCGCGGTTCCGTAAGAGGCAGGGAGCCGCGGCTGCAGAAGAAGGGAGGGAGCTGACATGGAGGGAGGGAGCAGATATGAATGGATGGAGGGAGGGGGGCTGACATGGAGGGATGGAGGGGGCTGACATGGAGGGAGGGGGGGCTGACAGGAAGGGAGGGAGCTGATATGAATGGATGGAGGGAGGGGGGCTGACATGGAGGGATGGAGGGGGCTGACATGGAGGGAGGGAGGGAGCAGATATGAATGGATGGAGGGAGGGGGGGCTGACATGGAGGGATGGAGGGGGCTGACATGGAGGGAGGGGGGCTGACATGGAGGGATGGATCGAGGGGGGGCTGACATGGAGGGATGGAGGGGGCTGACATGGAGGGAGGGAGCAGATATGAATGAATGGAGGGAGGGGGGCTGACATGGAGGGAGGGGGGCTGACATGGAGGGATGGATCGAGGGGGGCTGACATGGAGGGATGGAGGGGGCTGACATGGAGGGAGGGAGCAGATATGAATGGATGGAGGGAGGGGGGCTGACATGGAGGGATGGAGGGGGCTGACATGGAGGGAGGGGGGGCTGACATGGAGGGAGGGAGCAGATATGAATGGATGGAGGGAGGGGGGGCTGACATGGAGGGATGGAGGGGGCTGACATGGAGGGAGGGGGGCTGACATGGAGGGATGGATCGAGGGGGGCTGACATGGAGGGATGGAGGGGGCTGACATGGAGGGAGGGAGCAGATATGAATGAATGGAGGGAGGGGGGCTGACATGGAGGGATGGAGGGGGCTGACATGGAGGGTGGGGGGGCTGACATGGAGGGAGGGAGCAGATATGAATGGATGGAGGGAGGGGGGCTGACATGGAGGGATGGAGGGGGCTGACATGGAGGGAGGGGGCTGACATGGAGGGAGGGAGGGAGCTGATATGGATGGAGGGAGGGGGGCTGACATGGAGGGATGGAGGGGGCTGACATGGAGGGATGGAGGGGGCTGACATGGAGGGAGGGGGGCTGACATGGAGGGATGGATCGAGGGGGGCTGACATGGAGGGATGGAGGGGGCTGACATGGAGGGAGGGAGCAGATATGAATGAATGGAGGGAGGGGGGCTGACATGGAGGGAGGGGGGCTGACATGGAGGGATGGATCGAGGGGGCTGACATGGAGGATGGAGGGGGCTGACATGGAGGGAGGGAGCAGATATGAATGGATGGAGGGAGGGGGGCTGACATGGAGGGATGGAGGGGGCTGACATGGAGGGAGGGGGGCTGACATGGAGGGAGGGAGCAGATATGAATGGATGGAGGGAGGGGGGCTGACATGGAGGGATGGAGGGGGCTGACATGGAGGGAGGGAGCAGATATGAATGGATGGAGGGAGGGGGGCTGACATGGAGGGATGGAGGGGGCTGACATGGAGGGAGGGGGGCTGACATGGAGGGAGGGAGCAGATATGAATGGATGGATGGAGGGAGGGGGGCTGACATGGAGGGATGGAGGGGGCTGACATGGAGGGAGGGGGGCTGACATGGAGGGATGGATCGACGGGGGCTGACATGGAGGGATGGAGGGGGCTGACATGGAGGGAGGGAGCAGATATGAATGAATTGAGGGAGGGGGGCGGACAGGGAGGTAGGGTGGGGGCTGACATGGAGGGAGGGGGGCTGACAGGGAGGGAGGGAGCAGATATGAATGGATGGAGGGAGCGGGGCTGACATGGAGGGATGGAGGGGGCTGACATGGAGGGAGGGGGGCTGACAGGGAGGGAGGGAGCTGATATCGATGGAGGGAGGGGGGCTGACATGGAGGGATGGAGGGGGCTGACATGGAGGGATGGAGGGGGCTGACATGGAGGGAGGGGGGCTGACATGGAGGGGGCTGACATGGAGGGATTGGGGAGGCGGGCTGACATGGAGGGAGGGAGCTGATATAGAGGGAGGGAGGGGGCTGACATGGAGGGATGGAACACTGGTAATGGGGTTGAGGGGACGAGCACTGGAAATGAGCTGATTAGGGGAGGCTAGGACTGGTAATGAGCTGATGGGGGGTAGGACTGGTATTGGGCTGATTAGGGGAGGCTAGCACTGGTAATGGGGTTGAGGGGGGATTAGCACTGGAAGCGAGCTGATTGGGGGGCTTTGACTGGGCATGGGCTGATTGTGGGGAGGGGAGGATAGAGCTGCTGGCCCTGGAAGATAACTGGGGGCTAAGGCTACAAATGGGCTGATATGAGGGGATGGGAGATTGGAACTGGATCTGAGAGGGGCTGCCATGGTATTTGTACTAGAAGGGACTGGTCAGTGGGGAAGGAGGGGGACTGGAAGGAAATGGACACCAGTGGCAATCATGGGAATGCAAGTTGACATTGGAAGGTACTGGGAGTGAGGACTGGAAAGGGGCTGATATTGGGGAGGGTTACTGGGACTGGAAATAGGCTGATGGAAAGAAGTGAAGACAACGAAAGAAGAGATAAGAACTGGCAGATGGACCATAGACCACAGAAAGAGAGCTAAGAGAAGACAGGAAAGCAGAAGCCTCAGATCGGGACCAGCATGATCAAAGAATAAATTGGTCAGACAACAAAGGTAGAAAAAATAATTTTATTTCATATTAGTGATTTGACTACAAAATCATCATAATTTTGAAATCAAATATTGTTACTTCTTGTTGTTATATTTTCTGGCGTATTTTTTTTGGTGTGCGAAGGAAGAGGGGTAGTCTTATACGGCGAGTATAGGCCAAACACCTATATTTTAACAGGAAAAGTAGGGGGTCGTATATAGCATTAAGGTAAGAAACAATATATGCAGTGTTAGATTTGTTTTAAATGTCGCAATGGTTTTGCGGCTCCCAGTTTTTTTTTTCCCTTCGGAAACGGGTCCAAGTGGCTCTTTATGTCTTAAAGGTTGCAAACCCCTGGGCTAGGCCATATGTTTTTTTAATAGTTTATTTATGAGTTTTACACTACATAACATGAAAAAAACATACAGAATAGTATGATCAAACTATCCATACATGCGGAATCAAGTCCACATCAAGAAGGAATTTCCTAATATAAAGGCAACATCTCTGCAAATTACAATAGAATATACCCCTTTAACTAAATCAATAAGACATTAAAGATAAAAGAAAAAGAAAATTTTCCCTTGAAGAAACTCCTCTAACTGAACAGGTTCATAAAACATAAAGCCCTTCTCCTGATAAACAATATGACATTTACATGGAAATTTTAAATAGAACGAACCTCCAAGACCCTGGACACGAAGTCTAAGCTCAAGAAAGGCCTTACGACGCTTTTGAGTACCTCGGGAGACATTTGGAAAGATCTGTATTGCCTGACCACAGAACTTAATTAATTTCTTAGGAAAATATAATTTCATAATTTTCTCCTCATCCACATCAGACATAAGGGATACCACTAGGGTAGCCCTAGAAGCAATATCTTCCTGAGAAGTTTCCAAGAAAGCGGAGATATCCAAAGAGGGGACAGAGAACTGATCATAGCCCTGTTCAACCCCGACATCCCCTACATCACCACTCACTATCTTCCCCTTAGGAACATAATAAATCTTAGATATTTTAGGCATACCTTCATCAGAAAATCCTAATACTTCTTTAAGATACTTTAAAAAAAAGAATTTGAGGTGAAAGATAGTGAGTGCATGGAAAATTTAACAAACGCATATTCTTAGAACAAAGATTATTCTCAAGCATTTCATTTTGACGATGAAGCAAAAGTGAATCCCTCACCGAGGAGGCCAACGAGACCTGAGTATCTAATTTAGAACATCTAGTGTCCAATTCCTTTAAAGAAGTCTCATGGTCCGACAACTTGGCAACTACCTCCTTGGATAAAAGGGAAATTTTCCCCAAGGAGGCATGAAGAAAAACCTCAGTGCGGAGAACCACCTCCCATATGTCTCTAAGGGAAACCTCAGAAGACGGAGCAACCATTTCCCTAGGAGCCTGAAAGTCAGTTACCGTGGGAAGGGAACATCCAGATGGTTCAGCAGGTTGTAAAGTTAAAAAGGAGTCCAGAAGAGAAACCAACCCGAGTTCATTACCTCTTCCCATATTTGGTGAAGAGGCCGCCTCAGGCAGGATACCTTGTTGATTGGGTGGGGTAAAACAACCCTTAGAGTTGTTAACTGGGGAACAAGATGAAATACTCACAAGGGATGCATCCTCCCCAGCCAAAGACAAAGAAGGAGCAATAGAAGAAGCCCCAACAGATTCAAAGTGAGCGTCCATAGGACCGGACACTTTAACCGCCTTCAAATTTGGAATGGATGCTACCCTCTTTTTCCGCTTCCCCATTACAGGGAGCAGAAAATCCCCAAATAGCGCTAAGTGTGCTGAAGGGTGGCCAAAGGGGGAGGATCTGCCCCTTTGGACAAGCCCCTTCGGGCACGCGCCTGCAACTGCGTCCCGCGGTATGGGCTCAGCTGATATAGCCCTGCCTAGTGTGTCAGCCAACCAGCACACAATCACACGGGTGCAGAGATCCAATAGCAGCAGAGGCAGCCAGTCAGAGGAAAATGCAGGAAATACCTCGGCGTCCCGCGGTAGGGGCTCAGCTGATATAGCCCTTCGTAGTGTGTCAGCCAACCAGCACACAGTCACACGGGTGCAGAGATCCAATAGCAGCAGAGGCAGCCAGTCAGAGGAAAATGCAGGAAATACCTCCAGGCCATATAGTTTTTATCTGCCATCATGTTTCTATATTTCTATTCTCTATAAATGTAGAATATATGATCCAGTGCAAAAGATTTGAAAAGGCGTGCTATATTGGAGAAATATGCTAAAAAATGAAGACTCGCTTTGAACTTTGCAAACACACCATAAACTGTTAGAGAAAAACAGAAAATCCACCCAGTAGGTGAGCACTTCTCAAAGGAAAACAACACCTTTAACGGCCTCACAACCAAAGTCCTGAAAGAAGTCTTCAAGAACATACATGAAAAGAAGATATTTGAAATTAAAATGATCAAATATATATATATATTTTAAATTTATTATTTATAGGCTTTTACATAGTTATCAAGCAAAGTTTGTGCAGAAAAGGTAAATAATCCAGGAATATATTCATAAGACTATATCGAATAGAAATAACATATGACCGATATGCCTATAGTCCACAATATGGAGGGGTGTGTGAAAGAAAATAACTAGCTGGACCAGAGGAAGAACCAGCTGAAATATAAGAAATCAAAAGATTCAAACTTTTCAAGATGTTTGGGCGGGACTGAGACATACAGTAAATAACCTTCTTTACATGGTCGGATGATTCTACCACTTCAGTAGGAGTGGAGACTAAAGGAATTCTAGCACTAATGAAAACAGATAAATCCTTAGGTTGATAGAAAATAAATCTTTGTGATTTAAACACTACTACACATTTACAAGGAAAGTGCAAATAGTATGAGGCACCCAACTGCAAAAACCCTGGTCTCAGTAACATGAATTGTCTCCGCCTTCTCTGCATTTCCCTTGATATATCCGGAAGCATTGAAACTCTATAAAAGGAGAGTGATCGCTTTTTATTATAGTTTTAACAATCAGACTCTAACTGATACCAATGCACATGTCACTAGTAAAGTAGAAAATTAAAACATCAGAGGTCGGCGAATGAAGAAGATCTGAAACATTAAGGACATCCATTTCTAAGTTCACATTTGCAACTATAGTCTCTTTTTTTCCAACCGGTTGGTAGAATGCTCTTCCAACAGATGGTATCAACTCTTGTGGAATCAATAATGATCAAATATTTTAACACTGAAAAATGTGACTGAATAGAGACATTGGTTTCCTCAGCCATTACCAGACATAAAGCATTAAAATGCAAAGGGTTATTGTCTCCTCACCTATGGGGCCCTTTCACTAATGGACGCTAGGATGTTGCACCTAATGTGCCAAAAGCGGTGAAACTATGGCGTGTTAGGTGCAACACCACCGTGTTAACTTTTAGGAGTGTGAAAGACATTTCCCCAAGTTAATGTGGAGCACTTTCTCTAGCATGGGCAGTATTAACGCGGGTGCACTCAACTTCAGCTATTGAGGTGGTGGTAGGTGAACCCACACCAATGCAGTTAGTGTGCGGTGTGAACCCAGCGCTAACTGTGCTGAACTCACCATGCTTATTCTTTGCCCCAAACTGCCCTCTCACAACCCTAACGCGATTTGCGCAATTAGCATGGGAATTGTCTCACGTTAACTGTTATGGCCCTGCGCAAACTGACATGCGTGTCCCAGCATGTCTTCAACGTGTGGCAGAACACATGATGCCAACTAACGCCCGTTAAAAGCCCCCTATGTCTTTCATTATAATTTAATGACAGATGCAGACTGCCTAAAATGTAATCTGAAATAAATTGTCATTGTATCCCATACTTGGCTTTGATATGTAATGCAGACTACCCAGACTCTAGATGAGTTTACTTAAACCCAGTGTAACTGCATTGCCCCTTCATAGACCTGATGAAGAGAGAAAAGCTCTTGAAAGCTTGTCAAAAATTATATTAAGTTAGTCCAATAAAAAGGTATCACCTACAACTTGTTTGTTGACCTTTATTTGGATAATACTTCGAAATCCTCTTCTCAGTGTTCAGCGGTGGCCAAGAAAGCTAATAGAATTCTAGGAATTATAAGGAAAGGCATGGAGAATAAAACAGAGGATATCATACCTCTGTATCATCCCATGGTGTGTCTGTGCCTTGAGTATTGCGTATAGTTCTTAAAAGAGATATAGCAGAAATAGAAACATTACAGGGAAGGATAGCCCAAATTTTAAAGGGGACAGAAGCAGGGCCAGCCTGAGGGTTTCTGTCTCCCTAGGCAGACCCTGCATGCCACCCCCAAAGATTGTTGCACCGCCTGACCCGCCATGCCGCCCCCCCCCTCCCAGCATCCATCTCATCTGAGGAGAGGGGCGGCATGACGATGCCTCAGCTGGATTGGGCTTTAAATGCCCATGCTAGAACACTTACAGCCTGCCACTCCTGCCTCCCCTCTGATGCAACTTCCTGTTGGAGGTGGCAGAGCAGCAGGCTGTGAGTGTGCTAGCGCGGGCACATTAAAACCTGAAAAAGGCAATGCCGTGCTGCCCTCCCTCCCCCAGGTAAGAAGATGGATGCCAGGAGTGGGGGCAGCATGTAGGCTAGGCGGTAATGAACTGCCGCTTTGCTGAGAGGAGGTAGGCTGATCCTGCACACCCGGGGCCTACTGCCCTAGGTGACCACCTAGTAGATGGGCTGGCCCTGGATGGAAGGATACCTCTATGAAGAAAGGCTTTAAAATGTTTCGTCTCTTCAGCTTGGAGAAGAGATGGCTAAGGGGAAATATGATAGAGATCTATAAAATAATCAGCAGAATGGAACTAGTAAACATGGATCGGTTGTTTACTCCTTCAAAAAGTACAAAGACTATATGGAACACACTATGAAACTACAAAGTAGTACATTTAAGAATATTTGAGGAAATAATTTTTCAGGCAACGCACAGTTAAACTCTGGAATTCATTGCCAGAGGATCTAGATACTAGTGTAGCGGGTTGAAAAGAGGTTTGGACAAGTTCCTGGAGGAAACATCTATAGGCTATTATTATGGAATTTGTCTACCTTTTGGAATCCTGTCAGGTACCTGTGGCCTAGATTGGCCACTGTTGAAAACCAGATACTGGGTATCTCCAGGGACAAGCAGGAATGTAGTCTTCACATATGGGTAACATTGCGGGAATGCTCCCCAACGTCCATTAGGAAAGCTTTTGGGAGCATCCCACTGCGCCTGTGTAGCTGCCTTCCCAGCAGTTCTTCATTTTCTGCAGAGCCAACAAGAAGCAATTCCTGTCATAAGAACATAAGATATGCCATACTGGGTCAGACCAAGGTCCATCAAGCCCAGTATCCTGTTTCCAACAGTGGCCAATCTAGGTCATATGTACCTAGCAGTTTCCCCAAAAGACACAGGTTCCACAATTCTTGTACTGGGTCAAGCATTGATATCCTGGGTCCCTTCTTAATAATGGTTTATGGACCTTTCCTCCAGGAACTTGTCCAAACCTTTTTTAAACCCAGCTACACTAACAGCCTTTACTACATCCTCCGGTAACAAATTCCAGAGTTTGATTACACGTTGAGTGAAAAAATATTTTCTTTTATTAGTCTTAAATAGTTTACCCTGTAGTTTCATTGCATGTCCCCTTACCCTGTAGTTTCATTGCATGTCACCACAGAAAATTTGTCCTTTCTTCTTTTTTTTGGTCGCGTCTGCCTTCCTGTCGGTGCTTTCTTTCTTTCTAACTAAAAAAAATAAAAAATTCTGTGAAGGAAGAAATCGTTCTTTTTTCAGGCGCATTGACGCCATCTTAGGCTTAGGCCTCTCCTTTTGTCTTCGACAAAATGGAAAAACCATCCAGTGGTTTTAAGAAGTGTTCCAAATGTGGCTGTACCATTTCGGCCATAGACACCCATGACTGGTGTCTAAAATGTTTAGGACCAGATCGTCAACCATCAGAATGTCCTCTCTGTAGGAAGATGACAAAGAGGCCTACAGAACTGAGCTGTGAAGCTGGGCATCCTCTTTGCCTCTGATGCAGTCTCTTTAGCATCAACATCATCGAGAGCTTCATATCCTCCCAGGGATCTCAGGTATCGAAACCTAGGTCTTCTTCGAAGACTGGCCAGCCCCTCAAGGGTAGATCTCCTGCTAAGCATCAAAATGCCTTAGGCATTGCCCTGAATGGAGACACATCAGCCAAATAACCCCGGCAGGAGAACCTTGCCTCCAAAGCCTTATTGGGGTCCCAGGCTGCTCCCGAGGCCTCCACCTCCGGAGAGCTCCTGGTGCCATGCTCAGGGATTGTGTCCCGCAGTTCTGGTACCGATACCCAAGCATCGGCAAGCTCCAAGGATCAACGTATTCTGTCTATCAAGCGGAGCTTTGCAGCCTTACTGGCGGCCTCCATACCGGTAAAGACTTTACAGTCGATTCCTCAGGCATTGATACCAGCTCCGGTAGAGACACAGCCTGCATCAACTTTTTTGCAACTTACCACTATTGCCCATGCAGCCCTCGAATCTGTATTCGGTACCACAACCTCCAGCGACCATTTTTGATCGGTATCGAGTACGTGCAGAGTGGGAACACCCTGCCTGTTGATACTTTGAGTCTTCGGACTCCGATTCGTTGGATGATGACTCGGCTGATACCCGGGACATGAGAACTCTCCCTGAAGACCCATCTCTGTCTCCGCAACGTCGCATGTCCCCTCCGGAGGACACGTCTTTCCAAGAATTTATTTGTGACGTTGCTCGGGGTCTCTCTATAATGGTGACTTCGGAGAAAAAGCCTAGGGCTGAGGAACTTGAAATTCTTCAGTATCCTGCAGCCCCAAAGGAAGCAGCTACTCTTCCTATTCATCGCATACTTCACGACCTTATGCTTCGTATGTGGGAGACACCCCTTACCATCTCTCCACATACCCAACGACTCGATACCATGTATCGGGTACCGTAATGTCTGGGTTTTTAAAAGATTAAATTACCACACCATTCCATGGTGGTGGAATCAGCAGTGCGTCAAATAAAGAGTGCTAAGAATTGAGAATCCTCGACGCTTTTGGTCGACGTTGTTTTCAAGCCTCCATATTATCGGTCAGAATCATTTCCTATATACTCAATATAGGATGTTCCTTATAGAGGTGGCTAGAGATTTGGAGCTCATGGCTCCTCTTCTCCCCGATGACAAGAGGGCAGATTATCTCGCCCCTATAAAGCATGCTCAAAATGTTTCGAAATTTTCAAGAGGGCAACCTTTGATTGTTGTGAGTGCAAAACTTCATCTATCTGTATCAGTGCATGCAGGATTGCTTGGCTCCAAGCATCGGATCTTGAACAATGGGTTCAAGATAAGCTGGGTAATATCCCTTGCACCAGTGAAAAGCTTTTTGGCAAGGATTGGCAGGACAAGGCCTCTCAGAATCTAAGAACACCACTCTTAATAGATTATCTAGATCTACGGCCAACCCAGCTAAGAAAAAGGCAGCAAAGAAAGCCTTTTTCAATAAGAAGAAGAAATACTATCCTTCTTATACTTCTGCTGTACAATGTCAACACCATGCTCCTCAGAAAGGCAGCAGCCATCAAAACAGCAAAAGAAGGCTCAGACTCCTAAGTCCCAACCACCTCAACAGACCCAGCCTCCTCAGGGTCTTTGACTCCTTTCTGGAAAACATAGCCAGTCTGCCTCTGGAGATTCCAGATCCCATCCATATTCCTGGCAGACTCTGCCACTTTGCCCACAGGTGGCATCTTGTCACATCAGAGCAGTGGACACTGTGTATAGTATAGGAGGGGTACAGGCTTCATCTACGAAGTCTACCCCCCCCCCTCCCGACTCCTCCAAGAGAGTTCCGCTCTCAGCCCCCTCTCACTGCTCTGTTGTTGCAAGAGGTAGCCTCCCTTCTCTTTCAGAGTGCAATAGAGGAGGTTCCACCATCCCAGCAGGGAATGGACTTCTATTCTCCATACTTCCTTATTCCAAAGAAAACAGGAGGGTACAGGCCCATTCTGGACCTCAGAGAACTGAACAAGTACCTACTACGGGAGAAATTCAAAATGATCTCCCTAGGCATCCTTCTCCCCTATCGCCAGAGTCAGGATTGGCTCTGTTCTCCAGATCTAAAGGAGGCATATACTCACATACTTATTCACTCACTGCACAGAAAGTTCCTGCGCTTCATGCTTCAAGAGAGACATTATCAATACAGAGTCCTGCCTTTCGGCCTCGTCTCTGCCCCAAGAGTCTTAACAAAGTGCATGGCGGTAGTAGCCGCATTCCTAAGGACTCTTGGGATATTTGTCTTCTCTTACTTAGGCTGGCTCATTCGAGCAAACACCTCTCTAGAGGCCAGTCTGTCTCTCTCGTGCACCATGCAAGTGCTGCAACATTTCGGATTTATAACAAATCTTCCAAAGTCCCAATTTGTTCCCTCTCAAATGCTATAGAGGCTCTCCTAGACACTCAGCAATCAAGGGCTTTTTTGCTCCAACTCCGCTGTGCTCGACTCATTCATTTAGTATCTCAGGTTGCCTCAAGAACTTTCTCATGGCTCGAGAACTGCTACAACCTTTGGGTCATATGGCATCAACAGTGCATGTTGTTCCATAAGCTCATCTACATATGTGTGCAGCTCAGTGGACACTGGCTTCCCAGTGGTCTCATGCATCAGGTCACCTAGGAGACAAGATAATGGCCTCTACCCAACTAATCTCGCCTCTTCAGTGGTGGCAATCCCCAAAACACCTCCTGGTAGGGTCACCTTTTCAGATACCAGCACATCAATGTACCCTGATGATGGATGCATCCAAATTGGGCTGGGGAACTCATCTGGACAATCTCTCCAATCAGGGGCTTTGCTCTCATCAGGAGTCACAACTCCACATAAATCTGCTGGAACTCAGAGCCATCCACAGTGCTCTCAAGGTGTTCCAGGACCATCTTCTATTTCGCACAGTTCTAGTACAGATGGACAATCTAGCACTTGAACAAGCAGGCAGAACAGGCTCTTGGACCCTCTGCAACGAGGCCCTGCATCTGTTGTCTTTTGCCATACAGCACCACATTCACCTTCTTGCGGTGTATCTTCCAGGCAAACACAATATCTTGGTGGACAAACTGATTCGAATCCTTCTACCCCACAGACAAGCTTGCTCACATTTTTCAGATCTGGGGAAACACAGAGATAGACCTGTTCGTGAGTTCTCAAAATGCCAAGCTTCCTCACTTCTGCTCCAGGACTCCTGCACAGGACGGCCAGCAGGTGGATGCTTTTCACCTTCACTGGGATCAGGGCTTCCTATATGCCTTCCCATCTATTCCCCTCATTCCCAAGACTCTTTTCAAACTCCAGAGAGACAAGGGCTACATGATACTCATAGCCCCATGCTGGCCACGACAACCATGGTATCCTCTCCTTCTATGTCTGTCTCGGGCTCAACCTGTAGATCTGGGGTCCACTCCAGATCTCCTCTCTCAGAAGGAGGGGGCGCTGCTCCATCCCAATCTGCAGTCCCTAAATCTTACAGCATGGCGGCTGAAGGCATAGCCTTCCAGGACATTAACCTCTCTCAACAGGTTAAAGATATCCTTTTAGCTTCTAGGAAGCCTTCCACCAGGCGCTCCTACGCTTTCAAGTGGTGTAGATTCTCTCTCTGGTGTTCGCAGAGGGCGCTTAACCCCTTCTCAGCTCCGGTGGATGCATTACTTGAATATCTTCTCCACCTCTCTTCTTCTGGACTCAAAAACAATTTGATAAGAGTACACCTAAGTGCAATTGCAGCTTCTCATATGCCCTTAGATGGTCAGCCCATCTCTTCTCAGCTGCTTGTAGCATTGCTTCATAAGGAGTTTTCTATTCACCAAACCTCCCAGTAAGCCCCCTCCAGTGGCATGGGATCTTAATGTTGTTTTAGGTCAGCTTCTCAAGCCGCCCTTTGAACCTGTAGTCACTACCTCACTGAAGTTTCTCACGTGGAAGGTCACCTTCCTTGTTGCCCTCACTTCATCAAGACGCATTAGTGAGCTCCAGGCTTTTGTGGCTGACCTTCCTTATACACGATTCCACCATGATAAGGTAGTCCTTAGGACTCATCCTCACTTTATGCCAAAGGTGGTCTCACCCTTCCATTTAAACCAGTCAATCTACCTCCCTGTCTTTTTCCCTTGACCTCATTCCTCTATGCCAGAAGCAACCCTTCACACTCTGGATTGCAAATGTTCCTTGGCTTTTTATCTCCAGAGAACTCGAGAGCACAGGAAAGCTTCCCAGCTTTTCATTGCCTTTGACTCGAGTCACCTGGGTTTGCCAGTATCCAAGCAGACTCTTTCCAGATGGATAGAGGATTGCATCTCCTTTGCTTACAAAAGTGCAGGACTCTCTCTCGAGGGTCATGTCACCGCATATAATGTTGGCGCCACGGCTACCTCTATGGCAAATCTATGCTCTATAGCAATTGATGAGATATGCAAAGAGGCAACTTTGTCTTCTGTCCACACTTTTGCTGCTCACTATTGCCTAGACAAGGACTCCCGCCAGGATGCCTTGTTTGGTCAAACTGTTCTCCAGCATCTCTTTCAAACTTAGAACAATTCCTACCCTCCTTCCTGGGTTTCGATACTAGACATCCTTGGAGGACATATGACCTACTCAGTTATGCCTGTGTTGTACAGCTCACTCTGAGGTCATCTCTCTGGCATCTCCGAGTTAGGGAGTCCCATATGTGAAGACTACATTCCTGCTTGTTCCTGGAGATAGCGTAGTTACTCACCTGTAACATGTGATCTCCGGGAACAGCAGGAATTTAGTCTTCACAACCCACCCTCCTCCCCTAGGAGTTGTAGTTTCTCTTCTTCTCTTCTCCTTCTCTCCTTTTATCTCAGCTACAAACTCAACTGAGGGGGGAGAGATGGAAAGACAGGAAGGCAGCTCCGCAGGCTCAGTGGGATGCTCCCAAAAGCTTTCCTATTGGACACTGGGGAGAGTTCCCACACGGGCTCCATCGGTACCAATGTTACCCATATGTGAAGACTAAATTCCTGGTGTTCCCGGAGATCACCTGTTACAGATGAGTAACTACGCTTTGATGGACCATAGCTCTGATCCAGCATGGAAAATCTTATGTTCTTCAGTGAAGTTTATCGAAGAAATAGCTTTTTAATAACTTGAAAGAGAAAAGGTTTTCTATTTTATGGATATACAGAAGTTATGGAAAATCTGTGAAGAAATAGAAACGTGTCAAGTAGAACTTCTGAAAGTATCACAGAACATAGAAACAGCTTTACCTTGAGCAAACCAATTAGAATAGTTTTTAGTGTAATTGCTTGCCAGGGAGTTTTCTTTATGTAAATATGAAAAGCTGTGAGTTCACCCGGAGCTAGCAATTTGTTGTACAGAAGCTTAGGAAATATGTTTTTTGGCAAGATTGGCACTGTGTTACTTGTGCCTGACTGCTAGCCGTTCTAACCTCTCTGATTATCATTTTTAAGATTTCTTAATGGTGATGAAAAATAAGTATATGTATCCATTCTTATAAATGCTCACAGTGCCATTTATTCAGTCACAAACTATTGCACTCCAAATTGGAGTTACAAAAGTGCTGATAGAAAAGGGATGTAAGGTGTATGTACAGGTTTCAATGTGGGTTAAATGAAGATTTTAGGTGGTCATATGAAGTTATCCTATTATCCAGCTCAATCACAAACCAATTACATAATTTTAAAATTCATATTCTGGAATCCTCATTCACCTCCACACTATTGTTGGCTTACATTTTGGTCTTTTTTGTTTAATAGACCAGTTTGCCATCAGACTATACCAAGGAATGTCTGCTAAAATAAAGTCAATCCAGAAAAAACTAAAATAGGTCGGGAGCTTTCAGTTTCTGGTGGGCCCATTTGGGAGGATATCATCAAGGAAATCTCCTTAGAAATATCAAAAAACATCAATAAATCTGCCTCATATGTCTTAGATGACAGACTCTCCAAGAAGCAGACCTTTTAGGGGAAATTGTACAATCAGGTGGAGTAATCAGAAATCACTAAAATTCAAGAAAGAGGTATAGATATCCCAAGAGAAGAGGATTGAAAGGCCATGTAAACTAAGATTTCTCAGCTGCAGTGTAGCAAAGAAATTGTGAAGGGAAAACTAGAAGATTTAGGAAATAGCTCACCTTGTAGCAATATTTGGATTGTAGCACTTCCAGAATCCATTAAGAATTTGGAACTGCAATTCCTCTATGAAAAGTGAATACCAGAGAAGCTGGGCCTACTTGGAGAAAAATCTCTGATTCCAGCTAAGAGAGCCCATAGATTAGTAAACATCAAAGAGGACTTTTGACCAAGCAGGTGATTACTAGGACTCCTTTCTTTGCAGGCAAGGCAGCCTTGATGGCAGAGTTTTGCAAGAATCACAAATTAACTTACAAGGTTAAAACGTTTCGTTGTTTTCAGACTTTTCAACTAAAGTAATGGCTGATCAGTATACTATTACTTTACTGCATGTAGTTGCATAACAAAAGTGGCTAATCCCATGTGCAGGTCCTGTCTAAAGTACAGATTAAATATAAAAGGCATCACAAAACCATAGAAAGGGGGAGAGAATAAAGTTTCCTCCTCAAGACTTTCTGAATACCTTCAGATGGAGACTCCATTGTATAAAATCTATACCAGGGGTGGCGGAAGGCCTTTTATTTTAGGGGCACCAAGCTCTGCCTTAACTATGCCCCAGTTTCCACCCCCATGGGCAGAGACCCTTCCTGTTCTACCCACAGGAGATCGGATCCCTACAGGCAGAACAGGAAGAGTCTGTACCATGATCACAGTTTTCTTCTGCCCATGGTGGATGGGATCCCTGCAGGCAGCCTGCAGCCTGCTGGCCACAATCAAGCAAAGACCCTTCCAGACTGCTTGTTGGAGATTGGATTCCCGTGAGCAGAAGAAGAGAAGCTGCGCTCACGACAAAGACCTTCCTGTTCTGCCCATGAGGATCTCATCTCCCGCGGGCAGACAGGAAGGGTTCTTGCCGAGATCACAGCTTCTCTTCTGCTCATGGGCTTCCTGCAATCACAATTTTGATGGTGCCAGTGACCATATGGCCCACCCCTTTCCAACACTTATGTATACTAAATCTTAGCAAGGTGACACTACAATAAAGTATAGTAGGAAAGAAAAAGAAAAATACATACTGGTTGCACATTGTTCAGGATAAAAAGTTGCCCACCCATAGCTTATGCACTAGGGCTATGTAGTAGTGATAGTGCAGACTTTGCAGATGAAGATAACATCCTTGCCGCAGATAAAGGCCATGGTGAGTATGTTCATGGACCCACTGTGGCAGGAGATAAACCACAGAAGTTAATGAAAACATTAAGGGAATTACAGGTAACTACAATTATGTGGACTTCTGCAGATAAAGAGAAGGTAATATACTGCTACCACTATGCTAAAGGTCCCAAGAGAGTATTCGGTGAATTGTATTGAGAGGGAGAAGATCTTCAAGTACCAACAAATGCAGTCAGAAACCACAAAAATTTGGCAGAAAGATACGAAGTTATTTCCCATCGTGCTGGGTGCAACAGGCTTGATTAAGAAGAATTTCCAAGCACATCTTGATTAATTACCCATGCATGTTACATCTTATGAACTCCAGAAGTAATCTCTCTCTGGCATGATGCAGGTACTATGCTAGCATTAGCAGTAAATTTGAGAGACTGAGATCATGCTCCACATATCCTGACTTAGGAGCGTGGTTCATGACTGTCATGATATACGCCAAACTAACACAGCGACAGCTGACAGAAGAAAAATTCTCCGTCAATGGGCAGTAGCAGTTATACTGCCGGTGTCTAATGCCATTTTTATATTTGCTATACTTTCAGTATTAGCACAAGTTGTTCAGTGTGTTTCATCATGGGATGAGCAGCAAAGTTCATTGGTTACACTCCTGAAGCAGTTTCTTTACAAAACATGGCTACATCAAGTATAACGACTTCAGAGTATAACAACATTAGGGGCAACATCATTGGTTGAATGTTATGCAAGGATAAGTTTGAATTTTTTTGAACTTTTTTACATATTTGGAGCCCAATTCAGGGAGGGGGACATCCAGGCAGTCCGGACATCCGTGAGGAAGATGGGCCGGTTATGACCCAATTCTGGACGCGGGAACAAAATTTTCTCGTGGTAACCAGTATTGGGCCCGAGAAAGACCCAGCGTGCCCTTGCCTGCTGCGAGGACATCTTCCCCGCAGGCTCAGGTGACTACTGCGTCTCAGCCCCCCCCTTTTCCCCACTGACTGACCCACGGCTGGCCTGCCAGGGCCTGGATCAGGCGGCGGGAACTCCTCCGCGCTCGGCCCCCGGCCCCAGGTGGGTATTCCCAGGCCCGATCGCTGGGTAGGTGTTGCTTCTTCCACCTTTGAGATGGAATAAGCAGCATGTCCCCACGGGTCCGGCAGGACGTACAAGACTGTGACCTGAATCGTCCCTTTACATCCTGCTGGGCCGGTCTGTCCCCCGTCCCGCCCAGATCACACCCCCCGCTGGCTCTCCCCATCTAGATCCCACCCCCCGCTGGCTCTCCTCGTCCTGCTGCTCAGGACGTATGGGGAGAGCCAGAGGGGGAATCAGGCCCGGATGGCTTGCAGCCCCACAACCCACATCCCAGAATCAGGCCCTTAGTGAAAATAATAAAGTTATTTTGACGAAGGGATTTTTATGACCTGTGAGGATGAGTGCCCTGGACCACAATAAAAGGTCTAGATTATCTTTGTTGGGGCAGTACGGAGGTCTTTTCCCCTTCTTCTATAATGTTATAAAACTTTGGTCATCATTGTTTCAGTGTGAAGGAAATCATATTCAGAATATTATTTATGTGATATTCAGGTGGTTTGGTTGATTATATTTTTTGGATTTCACTTGATACAGCCTTTTTGATGATGGTTATATAGTATGGGGGTCATTCTGACCCGCGTTTAATGGGGATATATGTCCAGGGCGGATGTGCATTCCCTGCTAAACGCCCGGGTGCTATGCCAGCAAATGAGCTCCCCGCATATATAACAAGGATATTTTATTTATTTATTTAGCATTTTTTATATACCACCTTTCAGTGGTATCAAGGTGGTTTACATCAAACACAACTGACTTAAGTTTACATGGAACATGGTTTCAACTAGCAATAAGTTGCAAACTATTTAATCCTCAAACAGGTAACTATTTACATTCCTGAGCGGTCCTCCAGTTTAGTCCTCCACATCAGGGTAGTGCACCTCCTCCTGCAGCAAGGAGACTGGACCAATCAAATCCTTTCCCTGTGAGGATGTATACCGCTGGAGCTCCCATCAGCCCCCAGTGTGTCCAATCTCCTTGCAGCAGGAGGCGGTGTGAGCTTACTCAGGGCTCACTTTGGGTTTTAGGACTTTAATAGTTTTTGTTTGTTTTCATCCATTTTGCTCCTTGTAGTGCCTTTTTTGTTTATTACAGTCTAGGGGTCTGTACCTTTAAATAACCTGTAAAGGAGGGAGCCGAGCTTGCACTGCCCGTCTGCCTTCTGCTAGGCAACGGCACGTCAGCTGCAGTTCAGTAGCCTGTGATCTCCCCTCCAGGAAAGCTCGGAGGAGGAATCTGGCCACAATCGCCATCTCCTAGTTTGCGGGCAACATTCACGGTGATTCCACATCTCAGAGGACCCAAGATCGCTTAGCGCTCCGGTCGGTGTTTCCTCACACTGCGGGGCCATTGCAGCTTGCTCATTTTTTGTGTCAGCTCCGTTGCTTTACAACTTCATGGCTGCGGGGTAAGTGACATCTTGGCCGGTTTTAAAGTGCCCAGAGAAATTCGGTCAGCGAGATCGCTGCGGTTTGCTTTGTTTTAATTGATTTTAATTGTTAATTTTGTTTTATTGGGTTATCAGTACAAAAAAAAAGAAGAAGGAAACAGTTCAATTGCAGGACGGGCTGTGGGTGTTCTGCAGTCCTGTTTGTAGTCTGGCCTGCCTTCTTCTTGTGGCAGCTCTGCACTATTGCGGGTTTTCTCTCCATGTCCCAGCGGCCGCAGTGCGTGATTTGTGGGTCCCGCAAAGGCTCTGTCTCTGACGCGGGAGTTTGCAAGGGCTGCGCCTGCCATCCACAGGATCTACAGCAGACAATGGAGGCCAGTGTGCCTTTGGAGTCCGTGGATCCTCCAGTTTCAGGTGCGGAGGAGCTGGTTCCAGGGGCTCTCGTACCTTCCCTTCCTCCTACTCCGTCTGCGCCAGGGGGTTCGCAGGCAGGGGGACTTAGTGAAGTTTTCTGGGGGGATTTCTCTCCTGATTTCGTGCTTCTTATGCACCAAGCTTTTCAGAGGGGACGCTTGGGAAAAGATCTGCGCTGTGCGCGGTCGCACCGGCTCCGCCGTCTCTCAAGGCAGAGGGGGCGAGAGTGGACACCCCTAAGGCGGCCAAGCGTCCCCGAGTGTCAGACATGGACCTCCCGGATATGGCATGGCAAGAGCCGGAATGGTCTGATGTGGAGCCCGAAGACAGGATCGATGAATTGGAGGAAGGGGAGATTCCGGAACCTGAGGAACAGGCTCGGATCATCCGCGTTTTTCGCAAAGAAGAACTGATTCCCTTAATTACAGAATCTTTGCAAGCCCTGAATCTGACTGTAGGGCGACCCGGGGAGGAAGAGGTTTTGGAAGATCCTCTCATTCAAGCGGTCCGAGATTCTCAGACGGTGTTCCCGGTTCATCGAGTAGTTGATCAGATGATTCAGGCTGAGTGGGATCACCCTGATTCCGGCTTGAAGGGTATCAGGAAGATGAATCGTCTCTACCCTCTGGCGGACAAGGACAAGGAGAAATTTTGTTCGCCGCGCATTGACGCAGCGGTTTCGGCAGTGACTAAGAAGACTACAATTCCGGTTGAGAGCAGTTTGTTAAAGCAGGCCTTTGAGACTACTGCCTTGGCCTTACAAACCTCTATTTGTGGGGCCTGGGTTTCTCGGGCCTGTTTGAGATGGGCTCAGCATTTGCGTCAGGACTCCCGTCTGGACCAACAAGGGTTGTTGGAAGTTACCCGCTTAGAATCGGGGTCCGCGTATTTGGCGGATGTTCACTATGATTTGATCAGGACTTTGGCTAACAGCATGGCTTCCGTAGTAGCGGCGCGCAGGTCCATTTGGCTTCGTAATTGGGCTGCTGATGGGTCTTCTAAAGCGCACCTCAGCAAGCTCCCCTTTAAAGGCAAGCTTTTGTTCGGGGACGATCTCGAGAAGTTGGTCAAGGACCTCGGCGAATCTAAAGGCGGCAGGCTGCCGGAGGACAAGCTGCGACAGAATAGGGCTGTGTCATCAGCTAGAGGTCAATTTCGGGACTTTCGCAGGTTCTGCTCTTCCAGGTTTGGGGGTTTCCAATGCGGAAGGCTGGCAGCTAGATCCTCGGGGTTTCGAGGAGCAGGTAGAGGATTCGACTGCCTCTGCTTCGTCGTCCTCTTCATTTGGTCGCAAGCCGCAATGAAATGCCGCGGACCCCGGAAGGGGGTCAGGTGATCGGAGGTCGTCTTCGTCACTTTCTTTCTTCCTGGGTCCAGATAACTTCTGACCAGTGGGTCCTCGAGATCATATGAGAGGGGTACGCTTTAGAGCTGGCTTGTCCGCTCCCGGATGCCTTCGTGCTGTTGCCTTGCAAGAATCCTCAAAAAGTGTTAGCCGTTCGCCTGACATTGAACCGCCTGCTGGCCTTGGGGGCTGTGGTGTTGGTCCCAGAGGCCGATCTCGGTGCGGGTCGGTACTCTATTTATTTTGTGGTGCCAAAAAAGGATGGCTCTCTCCGTCCTATCCTGGATCTCAAGGGAGTGAATCGTTTCCTTCGGGTGCCTCCTTTTCGCATGGAGACTCTGAGATCTGTCTTAGTGGCGGTACGTCAGGGAGAGTTCCTGACGTCTTTCGATCTTTCGGAGGCCTACTTGCATATTCCTATCAGGGCAGCTCATCAAAAGTTCCTGCGGTTCGCCCTTCCTTGGGGTCATTGCCAGTTTCAAGCGTTGCCGTTCGGCCTGGCCACAGCGCCCCGTGTTTTCACCAAGGTCATGGTTGTGGTTGCGGTGGCGTTGCGGAAGGAAGGTGTTTTGGTTCACCCTTATCTCGACGATTGGTTAATCCGAGCAAAGACCGAGCGGGAGAGTTTGCAAGCCACGGGCAGAGTCGTTGCTCTGCTGCGGAGTCTCGGTTGGGTGGTCAACGAGAAGAAGAGCCATTTGGTGCCGACTCAGTCCCTCGAATATCTCGGGGTTCGTTTCGATACGGCGAAAGGGCTAGTGTTTCTGCCGGACCGCCGAGCTCGTGCTTTGCGCCTTCTGGTTCGCAAATTTTTAGCATTCCCGGCACCGTCAGTGTGGTGATACCTTCGCGTCTTGGGAACGATGGCGGCGACTCTAGATGTAGTCCCCTGGGCCAGGTTTCACATGCGTCCGCTGCAACGAGCCCTGTTGCGGCGTTGGTCGAACCAAACAGATTCCCTGAGCCGCCGGCTGTCTTGTCCGAGGCGGGTGCGGCAGTCGTTACGATGGTGGCTGAGCTCGAAGACGTTGCTAGCGGGAGTTCCTCTAGAGCAGCCGGTCTGGATGCCGGTGATAATGGATGCGAGCCTGGCGGGCTGGGGAGCCCATTGCGACAGTCATTTCGCGCAGGAAGCATGGTCACCTCTAGAGGCCTCTTGGTCGATCAACCGCCTCGAGTTGCGAGCGGTGATGTGGGCGCTACAGGTGTTCGAATCCTCAGTGATAGGCTGGGCGGTGCGGATTCTCTCAGACAACTCGGCGACCGTGGCATATCTCAATCGTCAGGGCGGCACGGGAAGCAGAGCGATGGAGGAAGAGGCCGACATGTTGTTCCAGTGGGTGGAACCTCGACTTCTAGCCATTTCAGCGGTACATATCGCCGGGAAGGAGAATGTGATGGCGGATTTCCTCAGCAGGGTGCAGGTGGATGCCGGGGAGTGGGAACTCCACCCGCAGGTGTACATGCAAATAGTCCACAGATGGGGGCCGCCGATCATGGATCTCATGGCGACCTTTCAGTCGGCCAAAACCTCTCGGTTCTTCAGCAGGCGAAGAGAACCCATGTCCGAGGGCATAGACGCTCTCATTCACCCGTGGCCGACTTCCGGGCTCCTCTACGTCTTTCCTCCGTGGGCGTTGATTGGTCGAGTGATTCAACGCATAGAGGCGCATCGGAGAAAGGTTCTTCTAGTGGCTCCAGATTGGCCCAGACGTCCGTGGTATGCGGATCTGGTTCGGCTCCTCGATGGGGTTCCGTGGCGGTTGCCGCTCTTGCAGGACCTCTTGATTCAGGGGCCGCTGCGGATGCCGCAGGTGGATCGATTCTCGCTTACGGTATGGCCATTGAAAGGGCTAGGTTGAGGCGGAAAGGTTATTCTTCAGCAGTTATTGCCACTCTTCTTTGGGCGCGAAAAGCATCTACTTCGCTCACGTATGTGCGCGTATGGCGAATTTTTGAAGATTGGTGTTCGCGGCACGATCTCCGGGCCGCGACGGCTTCAGTTCCGGCCATTCTCAGTTTTTTGCAAGACGGTTTTGACAAGGGTCTTGCTGCAAGTTCTCTGAAAGTGCAATTGGCGGCCCTAGCGTGTTACAGGGGTAAGGTCTTGGGGGTTCCCATGGGGGCTTACGTGGATGTGCAACGTTTTCTGAGGGCCGTGATTCGGCTGCGTCCTTCGCGCAGGGTAACGATTTCTCCATGGGATTTGAATATGGTGTTACAAGCTTTGGTTCAGAAGCCTTTTGAGCCTCTTCGCCTTGCGTCTCTCAAGGATCTCACGTTGAAGACTGTGTTCTTGGTGGCCATCTGTTTGGCTCGACGTATCTCGGAGTTGCAGGCGCTTTCATGTTGGGAGCCATTCTTATCGTTCTCTAAGGACAGAGTAGTCTTGCGACCTGTTCCTTCCTTTCTTCCTAAGGTGGTTTCTCCTTTTCATTTGAATCAAGCCGTTTTTCTCCCGGTCTTTGACTCACCGGAGATGGACGCGTCTGACGGGTTGCATCGTCTAGATGTTCGGCGGGTGCTCCGCCGATACCTCAGAGCTACCGAGTCGGTTCGTAAGACGGACCACCTGTTCGTCCTGTTTGGTGGTAAACTAAAGGGAGAGGCGGCGGCAAAGTCTTCCATTGCTAGATGGATTAAGGAGGCAATTGCATCGGCATATATTTTGCATGGCCATGCGGTTCCGTTGGGCTTGCGGGCCCATTCCACTCGGGCGCAGGCGACGTCGTGGGCGGAGCACTATTTGGTTCTGCCAGTGGACATTTGCAGGGCGGCTACTTGGTCGTCGCTCCATGTCTTTAGTAAGCATTACTGGCTGGATGTTCTGGCATCCAGGGATTCTAGCTTTGGTTCGGCGATTCTGCGCGCCGGTTGGGTTGGTCCCTCCCGTTAGATACTGCTCTTTTACATCCCTGATGTGGAGGACTAAACTGGAGGACTGCTCAGGAAATAGAAATTACACTTACCTGGTAATTGTAGTTCCTGGAGGGTCCAGTTTAGTCCTCAATCCCTCCGAGAGATTCTTCTTTTCCATTCGGCGCGCTAAGATACGGTGTGAGAGAGAGCTGGTTAAGCGTTTTGTCTGGGGTCCCTCGAGTTCGGGATCTTCCGCTCTCTTTTGATCGTTGGTTCTTTTTCTTTGATGGTGTGGCAGTGCCTTTCTTTCACTCAATGGTCCAAGTGGACGCGATGTGCACAGTTACGGCTCCCTCGTTTGGGGAAGGAGTCGATGGGAGCTCCAGCGGTATACATCCTCACAGGGAAAGGATTTGATTGGTCCAGTCTCCTTGCTGCAGGAGGAGGTGCACTACCCTGATGTGGAGGACTAAACTGGACCCTCCAGGAACTACAATTACCAGGTAAGTGTAATTTCTATTTTTCAACTATTTACAGTTTGGATGTTTGGGTCCAGTTCTTGATGTATTTAGGTCATTTGATTACGTGGAAAAAGTAACATTTGAGCCATAACATTCCAAGAAAATGTGCATTTTAAGCATCTTCCTGAAGTCCTTCAGGTCACTTGTTGTTTTTAGTTTAATCAGAAGGGACTTCCATAAGGTGGGGGCTGTATATGGAAAAGATGCGTTGATATGTTTCTTGCATGCTGGTTGTTTTATGCCTTTGGACTTCAAGGAGGTTCATGGTTTGGTCTCTTCTTGGTCTGTTGCCTGGAGGTGTATGTATCAAGGACCACAAGCAGCCAGCAGTTAGGTTGTGCATACTCCTGAAAGTATTCATGATTGATTTATATTGTATTCGAGCATGGATGAGCAGCCAGTGTAGCTCCTTTAATACTGGGGTGATATGTTCTTCTCTAGGTGTCCGTGATATAAAGCGAGCTGCAGAATTTTGGGCTATATGGAGTGGGAGGAGTGTACGTTTTGGTATACCTTAGAATATGGAGTTACAATAATCCCAGATTGAGGTGATGATTGATTGGCAGACAGTGCAGAATAGATTATGATGATTATGATAGATTATGATTATAGATTATTAGATTATGGAGGTTATGTAGAGTCCTTATTATTTGATATTTTGCTGCAACTGTTTGCTTTATATGTGTTTGGAAAGTCAGTTTCTGGTCTGGCATGACTTCTGACTTGATGGGAGTATAGTAGTTGAATGTGAGTTTCTCTGCTGGAAAGTAGGTGGGGTCTCTCTTAACCACCAGTGCCTCTGTTTTACACAAATTCAGCATGAGTGAGTATTCATGTAGCCACTGCGTCACTTCATTGAGACATGAAAGGATGGTGAAAAAGTCTGGATTCCTTGTTGCAAATGGGTTGCTTAACATAATGTCATCTGCATAGATATGATGCATTATTCTGAGTTTCTGGAGTATGTGACAGATGGGCTGGATTTATAGGTTAAATAAGAGGGCTGAGAGAGCTGATCCTTGAGACAGAACTTTGGTGTATTTGAAATGGCTTTGAGGCCTTGTTTTGCAGTTTAACCTGTTGCATGCAGTCGGATAAGTATGAGTGGAACCATCATAGGGGTGTCCCATTTACTCCAATTTCTACAAGGCAAGTGAGGAGTCTTCTGTGGCTTACTGAGTCAAAGGCTGCTGAGATGTCTACGAAAATAAGAATGAAATGCATGTTTGGTTCTTTCAATTCCTTTAAGTAAGGTATCAAGGAGGGAGGTAAGAAGCGTTTCAGCGCTGTAATGTTGTCAGAACCCATCTTGTTGGTCATCTAGAGGTGAGTTTGAATCTACAAATTCCTGGAGCTGGAGCTGAATGGCTTTCTCTATTATTTTTGCTAGGAGAGGGATACTAGAATTGGGTCTGTATGATGTGGGTAAAGCAGGGTCAGCTGTAACATTCTTCAGCATGGGCCTGACTGAGGAGGCCTTCAGGTTAGTTGGCATCAGACTCTAGGAGAGGGATATGCAGGGAGCTCAGTACGAGGGCGGGAGGGGCAAGACTAGGGAGGAGCGAGGGCGGGCCGAAGGCATGCCCTGACCCCAGATGTACAGGGCCGATTCTGGTGTCGACCCTGTTCGTCCAGGGTCAGCCATCTACACGGGGAACTTATTCCACTTCTGAGGTGGATTACAGTACGTTTACCCGAGGTTCGTGGCGGACAACGAAGGGCCCAGGAAAGAGGGTGAGCGGGGGCAGGGGGCTCCCTACAGCCTGATCCTGGCCTCTGAAGGCCTGATCAGGGGTCAGACAGCAGGGAATAAGCCGGTGATCTGGGCTCCAGCATGGAGCCACGGTGCCATGTCAATGGGACACCACAGCATCGCGGCTCCATGCAAGAGCCCAGGCTGAGCTAGACAGGAAAACGATGAGACGTGCAGCCAGATGGAATCAGGGTACATTCTGCCCGTCCAGACTAGTTGCACCAGATTCTGATCCCGTGGGGACGTATAGCCCCCACGGGTTCAGAATTGGGTGCAAATCCAGCCCATCCAGATTTTGGACGTCTGGACGGGCTGGATGTGCCACGACCAGAATTGGCCTCTATATGTGCAAAACTAACCCATTTGGAGAAATTGCCCAACAAAAACTGTTTGTTATATAGATGGTAATAGTTGTGGTTAATCCTCCTATTCAAATTGCAATAGATTTCAAATACATTTCTTCTCAATTCCTTCTTAAAGTTTTACTACATCAACACACTTCGGGATCATTGTATGCTCACTAGTTTTATATAATCTCCAGGAACAAGCAGGAATGAGTCTTCACATATGGGTATCGTCGGTACCGACGGAGCCTGCGCGGGAACGCTCTCCAGCGTCCAGTAAGAAAGCTTTTGGGAGCATCCCACAGCACCTGCGCGCTGCCTTCCCGCCTTTCCCAACCGCCTCTCTCCAGTTCTTCTTTTCCGCGGAGCCAGCAGGTCGTGTTTCTGTCACCGCAGAAGAAGTTCTTTATTTTTTTCTTTATTTTTCTGTGTCGCGTCTGCCTTCAACGTCAGACCGGTACCGCCGGTCTTTTCTTTCTTTCTTCTTAAAAAAACAACAAAAAACAAAACCTTTTCTTTATTCAGCTGTGCATTTTCATTTTGGGCCTTAGGCCTAAATATTTTCTTCTCATGGAGAAGCCCACTTCCGGGTTCAAGAAGTGCACAAAATGTGGCGGTACTATTTCTGTCACCGACACCCATGATTGGTGTCTCAAATGTTTGGGTCCTGACCATTCCATCACGGATTGTGTGTCCTGCACCATGATGTCTAAAAGACGTCGGCAGAACCGAGCAGCCAAGCTCAGTACCCTGTTTCCCGCTGATGCAGCCTCGGTGGCATCGACGTCTTCCAGGGCTGCTTCTTCCTCCCATGGATCTCAGGTAACCAAACATAAATCTAGCCGGTCCTTGAAGGGCAAATCTCCCTCTAAGCATCGAGATGCCTCCGGGCTTGTCCTCGAGGATTCCGCTCTGGCAAAATTACCCCGGCGGGAAGTTCCGGCTTCCAAAGCATTGTCTATGGGGTCACAGGTTGACATCGATGGCTCGGCCTCGACCGATCACCTGTTGCCGTGTTCTGGGGTACCGGTGGCCTCCACTGGTACCGACATCCAGACTTTGGTGGCGTCAATGGATCAGAAAATTCTGTCCATGCAGCGCACCCTTATGGCGTTTATGCAGGCTTCGACGCCTCCGGTACCGCAACAATCTCCGTTGCCGGTACCGACCCCTGCACCGGCATCGTTTCCGGTGCCGGTACTGATTGCATCGACATCGGCTTCGGTGTCGACTGCAACGGTACCCTGTCCTATGATGCCCATTGGTACCGAACCGGTACCGCTTACTCCCGATGTTGATCCCACTCGGTACGCGTATCGGGCTTTACAGGAGCATCCAGACAGGCAATACTTCGATTCCTCCGAGGACTCTGATGAGTCGGAGGCTTCTGTCGATGCACCGGTACTTCTTCCTCAGGAGTCTGCTTCTCCAAAACGAAGAATGTCTCCTCCAGAGGACTTGTCTTTTCAAGACTTCATTAGGGAAGTGGCTAGAGGCCTCTCCATCACAGTGGTCTCTGAGTCAGAGCCTAGAGCCAAGCAATTAGATATTTTGCAATATCCTAAGGCTCCTAAGGAAGCAGCTACCTTACCTATTCATGAGATTCTTTATGATCTCATGTTGGGCATGTGGGAGACTCCTCTCACTACCTCTCCTCCTTCTCGTAGGTTAGACACCATGTACCGTGTCCCTCCCTGTCCTGGTTTTCATAAGACTCAGCTTCCTCACCACTCTATTGTGGTTGAGTCTGCTATAAAGAAAATAAAGAGTGCAAAGAGACACTCATCTAACCCTCCAGGACGTGAATGTAGGACTCTAGATGCTTTTGGCCAAAGGATTTTCCAGGCCAATATGCTTGCTGCCAGAATCAACTCCTATAGTCTCTATATGGGGATGTTTCTAAAAGAAGTCACAGATCATCTTCAGACTTTAGCTCCTTTTATTTCAGAAGATAAAAGGCAGGAATTTCTCACTTGGCTCAAACATGCCCAAGATGTTTCCAAATTCTCCAACCGTGCAGCCTTTGACTCTTTTCAGTGTGTAAGCAGAGCCACGGCTATTGCCATAGGTGCACGCAGAATTGCTTGGTTACAAGCCTCTGATTTGAAACTCTGGGTCCAAGATGAGTTGGGAAACCTTCCTTGTACAGGTGAAAACCTGTTTGGCAGGGATTGGCAAGCAAAGGCCACTCAGATGGATGCTGAGAACTCTGCTTTGGATCGACTTTCAAAGTCTACCTCTGCTCCTGTTAAGAAAAGATTGTTCAAAAAGACATCTTTTTCTAAAAAGGGAAGATATTATCCTGCTAATGGGCAGACATCTTCTGCAGGTCGTTTTGCTGCAAAGCGTCAGCAACCACCTAAACAGGCCAAGTCAAAGGCTGCCAGGCCTACCACAGCCCAGCAGCCTCAACCTCCTCAGGGCCTTTGACTTGCGACTAGAGAACTTAGCCTTTCTAGCTCTGGAAAAACCAGAGCCCCTCACCATTCCAGGAAGGTTGACTTACTTTGCTCCCAAATGGGAGCAAAATCACAGCAGAGCAATGGACCCTCTCCATCATAAAGGAAGGGTACAAGCTTCATTTCTTAAGCCTTCCTCCTCACACCATGGTGAAACAGTTCAGTTCTCCTATGTCTCTCCTCGATCTTCTAGGTCAGGAGATTGCTACCCTTCTTGCCCAAGGGGCAATAGAAGAAGTACCTCTTCTTCAACAGGGCTCAGGGTTCTACTCCCCTTATTTTCTTATCCCAAAGAAAACAGGGGGCTACAGACCCATATTAGATCTCAGAGAATTGAACAAGTTTCTATTCAAGGAGAAATTCAAAATGATTTCTCTAGGGGCTCTGCTTCCATACCTTCAGAGTCAGGACTGGCTTTGTTCTCTAGATCTCAAGGATGCGTACACCCATGTCCTCATCCATCCAACAAACAGAAGGTTCCTTCGGTTCCTTTTTCAAGGAAAGCACTAACAATACAGGGTGCTTCCTTTCGGTCTGGCCTCTGCACCAAGGGTGTTCACGAAATGCATGGCAGTAGTAGCTGCATTTCTCCGCACTCTGGGAATATTCATATTCCCATATCTGGACGACTGGCTCATTCGAGCCCCATCCCAGTCAGAGGCCCAGACTTGCCTAACTTGCACAATGCGTATCCTTCAGTATTTGGGACTAGTAATAAACATCCCAAAATCCAATCTCACCCCTAATCAGTCTCTGGAGTTCATAGGGGCCTTGCTGGATACCACAACTGCAAGGGCCTATCTTCCTCAGGCCCATTGCCTACGTCTAGTGCAGTTAGCCTCCCAGATTCAGTTAAAGTCCCACTTAACTGCTCGAGAGATGTTACAACTATTAGGCCACATGGCATCCACCGTGCATGTGGTTCCATATGCTCGCCTTCACATGAGGGCAGCTCAATGGACTTTGTCCACCCAATGGACTCAGGCATCAGGTTGCCTGTCAGACAAAATAGCAAACTCCAGTCGCCTTTTTTGGTCTCTCCAATGGTGGAAGTCCTCTCAAAACCTGTTGCTGGGGTCCCCTTTTCAGCAACCACTACCCCAAGCAACTCTCACAACAGATGCTTCTCCAAGGGGTTGGGGAGCTCATCTACAAGATCTCTCCACCCAGGGCATCTGGTCTCCACAGGAGACTTCTCTGCATATCAATCTATTGGAACTCAGAGCAATATTCTTAGCTCTCAGAGTGTTCCACACCCTGCTCAGCTACAGGACAGTCCTCATCCATACGGACAACCAAGTAGCCATGTTCTATGTGAACAAGCAGGGCGGGACTGGCTCTCTGTCACTTTGCAATGAAGCTTTGCAACTGTGGGCCTTCGCCAGAGAGCATCACATCCATCTTCTGGCAGTATATCTTCCAGGTGTTCAAAACTCTTGGGCGGACAGACTCAGTCGAGTTCTGCTTCCACACAAATGGTCCCTCCACATGGACCAAGTAGCCAGGATTTTTCGAATTTGGGGAACCCCGGACATAGACCTCTTTGCAAGTCCGTGGAATGCCAAACTTCCCCGGTTCTGTTCCAGAATTCCGTGTCAGGGAGTTCAGGCCAAGGATGCCTTCCTCCTTCACTGGGGTCAAGACTTCCTTTATGCCTTTCCACCAATTCCCCTAATTCCCAAAACTCTATTCAAGCTTCAGAGAGATCGAGGGACCATGATCCTCATAGCACCACATTGGCCACGCCAAGTGTGCTACCCTCTACTTTTGCATCTCTCTCAAGCTCCATCCCTGGACTTGGGCTCTGCACCAGACCTTCTATCCCAGGAAGAGGGAACATTATGGCACCCAAACCCCCAGTCGCTCCATCTCAGGGCTTGGTTGCTGAGGGCTCAGACCTTCAAGATTTTCATCTCTCTCAGCAAGTCAGAGATGTTATTCATGCCTCTAGAAAGCCTTCTACTAGACGTTCCTATGCTTTCAATTGGAAAAGATTTACCATTTGGCGTTCAGAGAAGGGTCTAAACCCTCTTGCAATACCTCTGAATTCTCTACTAGAGTATCTCCTGCATCTATCCCATGCAGGTCTGAAAACAAATTCAGTAAGAGTCCATTTGAGTGCTATTGCAGCGTCCCTCAAGCCTCTCAATGGACAACCTGTTTCCTCTCATCCTCTTATAGATTCATGAGAGGCCTTCTTTTAACTAAATCTCCCATTAGACCACTTCCAGTGGCATGGGACCTGGTTCCTGGCCAGCTCATGAAGCCACCCTTTGAACCTTTAGCCACCACCTCCTTGAAATTTCTTTCTTGGAAGGTTATTTTTCTCATTGCAGTCACTTCAGCACGCCGCATCAGTGAGTTGCAAGCTTTGGTGGCTAATCCACCTTATACAAGGTTCCATCATGATAAGGTAGTCCTCAGGACCAATCCACACTTTATGCCTAAAGTGGTCTCGCCTTTTCATCTGAACCAAGAGGTATATTTACCTGTCTTTTTTCCAGGACCTCGTGCATCAAGTGCAGAGAGGAATCTTCATACCTTGGATTGTAAGAGAGCTCTTGCTTTTTACTTACAAAGAACACAGCAACATAGAAAGTCTTCTCAACTCTTTGTTGCTTTTGATCCTTCTCATTTAGGACTTCCAGTCTCTAAGAGAACACTGTCCAACTGGATTGCTCAGTGTATTTCTTTCGCCTACCAGAGTAGAAATCTTTCTCTGGAGGGCCATGTCACAGCTCACAATGTGAGAGCCATGGCAGCCTC
The DNA here is from genome assembly GCA_033557465.1 of Ichthyophis bannanicus. NCBI lineage: Eukaryota > Metazoa > Chordata > Amphibia > Gymnophiona > Ichthyophiidae > Ichthyophis > Ichthyophis bannanicus. The sequence continues at coordinate 344,255,170 of CM066033.1, read as the reverse complement.
AATGGCTCATCTAAATTCTGTGTCCATCGACCAAATCTGTCGAGCGGCCACCTGAGCCTCGGTTCATACCTTCACAGCCCATTACTGCTTGGACAAGGACTCCCGCCGGGATGCCTTGTTTGGTCAGGCTGTTCTCAAACACCTGTTCCATTCCTAATCAACTCCTACCCACCTACCCTGGTTGGATGCCAGAGATCCATGGGAGGAGGTAGAGTCCTTTTCAAGGACACACAACCTGGGGTTCTCCCCTGGCATCTACAGCTAGGGAGTCCCCATATGTGAAGACTCATTCCTGCTTGTTCTTGGAGATAGCATAGTTACTTAGCTGTAACAGGTGACCTCTGGGAACAGCAGGAATAAGTCTTCACAATCCACCCACCTCCCCTAGGAGTTGTATCTCTCTATCTTTCTTTCCTTTCCTCTCTCTCTCTTTGTCTCAGCTTTAAAACTCGAACTGGAGAGAGGCGGTTGAGAAAGGCGGGAAGGCAGCATGCAGGCGCTGTGGGATGCTCCCAAAAGCTTTCTTATTGGACGCTGGGGAGCGTTCCCGTGCAGGCTCAGTTGGTACCGACGATACCCATATGTGAAGACTTATTCCTGCTGTTCCAGAGATCACCTGTTACAGGTAAGTAATTGTGCTTTATAAATTAACACATTCTGGAGGGAACTCCCATGCATGGAAAAATATATAAAGGACAGGAGAGCATCACCCTGGTGTGGCAGGAAGTGATCCTGTAACTAGGACCTGTCCTCCAGGTGATGTAAAACCCTCTCACACCGAGGACGTTTCTCCAGGGCCATGTGCCCATGAGGGAAGGGTTAGGACAGCCATTATACTTGGTGATTCGATCATTAGGCATGTAGATAGCTGGGTGGCTGGTGGACGTGAGGATCGCCTGGTAACATGCCTGCCTGGTGCGAAGGTAGAGGACCTCACGCGCCACCTAGATAAGGTCTTAGATAGTGCTGGGGAGGAGTCTGCTGTCTTGGTACATGTCGGTACCAATGACATAAGAAAATGTGGTAGGGAGGTTCTGGAGGCTAAATTTAGGCTTTTAGGTAGGAAGTTGAAATCCAGAACTTCGATGGTAGCATTCTCCGAAATGCTTCCTGTTCCACGTGCAGGACCCAAAAGGCAGGCAGAGCTCTGGAGTCTCAATGCGTGGATGAGACAATGGTGCAGAGATGAGGGGTTTGGATTTGTTAGGAACTGGGGTACATTCTGGGGAAAGGAGGGGATGGAACCAGGCTGCTGGCATTAACCTTTAAAAAGGAGATAGAGCAGCTTTTAAACTAGATAATAGGGGAAAGCCGACAGTCGCCCAAGAGCAGATGGTTCGGAAGAATATATCCTTGAAGGATACTACCAAAAGCAGAGAGGTTCCAAAAAAGAGTAAAGTAGCCCAAATGCCCTCGATTATGGAGCAGACAGAGCTTAAAGATCCCAAATTACCCATGTCTACCAATAGCCAAATTAATACAGTCTCTAAAATGCTTGTATGCAAATGCTAGAAGTCTAAAAAATAAGATGGGAGAGTGAGAATATATAGCACTAAATGAGAGGTTAGATGTGATTGAAATATCAGAGACATGGTGGAAGGAGGACAACCAGTGGGACACTGTGATACCTGGGTACAAACTATATCGTAATGATAGAGCTGATCAAATTGGTGGAGGGGTTGCGCTCTATGTTAGAGAGGGCATTGAGTCAGAAAGGATTAAAGTTTTGCAGGAAACAAAATTTGCTGTAGAATCTCTATGGACTGAAATTCCATGTAAAAAGGGGAAGGCGATGGCGGTGGGGGTGTACTATCAACCGCCTGGCCAGAATGAACAAATGGATGATGAAATGCTCAAAGAAATCAAGGAAGCTAACAAAAGTTACAGTGCAGTAATAATAATGGGTGATTTCAATTACCCCGGTATTGACTGGGTCAGTGTCACGGCAGGACATGCTAGGGAGATAAAGTTCCTAGATGACATAAATGACTGCTTCTTGGAGCAGCTGGTTCATGAACCGACCAGAGGGGAAGCCATATTAGACCTAGTCCTTAGTGGAACACCAGATCTAGTGCAAGAGATAAGGGTGTTGGGGCCACTTGGCAATAGTGATCATAGCATGATCGCCTTTGATTTAATTAGTGGAAGAGGGATAGTAAGGAAATCCACAGTACTACCTTTTAACTTTCGAAAGGGAGACTATGATAAAATGAGGAAAATAGTTAAGAAAAAACTAAAAGGAGCAGTTGCAAAGGTTAAAGACTTACATCAAGCTTGGGTGTTGTTGAAAAATACTATCTTGGAAGCCCAAACCAGCTGTATTCCACGCTTTAAGAAAAGTGGAAGGAAGTCCAAAAAACTGCCAGCATGGTTTAAAGGTGAGGTCAGAGAGGCTGTTGTTGCCAAGAAAGCATCTTTCAGGAAATGGAAAAAAGAGCCAAACGATGAAACCTGGAAACAGCACAAGCACTGGCAAGTCAAATGCAAGGCACTGATAAAGAAGGCAAAGAGAGAATTTGAGAAGAAGCTTGCTGCGGAAGCAAAAACGCGAAATAAAGATTTTTTCAAATACATTCGTAGCAAAAAACCTGTGAGAGAGTCAGTTGGACCATTAGATGATAGAGGAGTTAAAGGGGCACTAAGAGGCGACAAGGCGATAGCGGAGAGACTGAATGAATTCTTTGCTTCGGTCTTTACTGAGGAAGATGTAGGGATGTTACCCATGACTGAAGTGGTATTTAAAGGTGCGGATGAATTGAAGGAAATATCGATACATCGGGAAGATGTATTACAACTATTAGATAAACTGAAGAGTAGCAAATCACCTGGGCCGGATGGTATACATCCAAGGGTGTTGAAAGAACTGAAATATGAGATTGCAGACCTGCTATTAGTAATCTGTGAACTATCATTAAAATCATCTCTAATACCTGAAGATTGGCGGACTGCCAATGTAACACCAATTTTTAAAAAGGGTTCGAGGGGTGATCCGGGAAACTACAGACCAGTGAGCCTCACGTCAGTACCGGGAAAAATGGTAGAAACCATTATAAAGAATAAAATTACTCAGCATGTAGATAGTCATGGCCTAATGGGAGACAGCCAACATGGCTTTAGAAAAGGAAGATCTTGTCTTACTAATCTGTTATGTTTTTTTGAAAGTGTGAATAAACAGGTGGAGAAAAGGTAAGTCGGTTGATATAGTGTATCTGGACTTTAAGAAAGCCTTTGACAAGGTCCCTCATCAGAGACTTTTGGCAAAACTAAAGAGTCATGGGATAGGAGGCAGTGTACTACTGTGGATCAGGAACTGGTTGAAAGATAGAAAGCAGAGGGTTGGGCTAAATGGCCAATTTTCCCAATGGAGAAAGGTGAATAGTGGTGTACCCCAGGGATCTGTGCTGGGTCCACTGCTTTTTGACATATTCATAAATGACCTGGAAAGTGGAATAACGAGTGAGGTCAGATGACACAAAACTATTTAAAGTTGTTAAAACCCAAGAGGATTGTGGAAAATTGCAAGAGGATCTTGATAAATTGGAAGACTGGGCATCAAAATGGCAGATGAAATTTAATGTGGACAAGTGCAAAGTTATGCACCTAGGGAAGAACAACCCAAACTACGGTTACACGATGCAAGGTTCCACATTAGGAACCACCACACAGGAAAAAGCTTTAGGCGTCATTGTGGATAACATGTTAAAACCCTCGGCCCCGTGTGCAGCGGCAGCCAAGAGAGCAAATAGAATACTAGGTATCATAAGGAAAGGAATGGAAAATAAAACAAAAGATATTATAATGCCTCTATACCGTTCCATGGTTAGACCGCACCTTGAATATTGTGTGCAATTCTGGTCGCCGTATCTTAAAAAGGATATAGCGTTATTAGAAAAGGTTCAGAGAAGAGCCACCAATATAGTAAAGGGGATGGAAGGATACTCCTATGAAGAAAGGCTAAAAAGGTTAGGGCTCTTTAACCTGGAAAAGAGACGGCTGAGGGGAGATATGATATAAGTCTATAAATTATTGAATGGAGTGGAATGGGTAAACATAGATCGACTGTTTACGTTATCAGAATATAGAAAGACTAAGGGACATGCAATGAAGCTACAGGGTAAACTATTTAAGACTAATAAAATAAAATATTTTTTCACTCAACGTGTAATCAAACTCTAGAATTTGTTACCGGAGGATGTAGTAAAGGCTGTTAGTGTAGCTGGGTTTAAAAAAGGTTTGGACAAGTTCCTGGAGGAAAGGTCCATAAACCATTATTAAGAAGGGACCCAGGATATCAATGCTTGACCTAGTACAAGCATTGCAGAACCTGTGTCTTTTGGGGAAACTGCTAGGTACGTATGATCTAGATAGGCCACTGTTGGAAACAGGATACTGGGCTTGATGGACCTTGTTCTGACCCAGTATGGCATATCTTATGTTCTTATGGTATGTTAATGTGTGAAGAATGGTCAGTTGTCGACCTTTTTGATTTATAGAGTCTCTAAGCCAGTCAAGATGTCATCACTCCATATTCCTTCTCACACCTATTTTAAATTTCATGTGTGAAAAACTTTTGAATATATAAAATTCATCTTTTTAGATAATTCTTTTTCAATATTATTTCAAATCTACCATCAATTGTGCAGATATTGTCCAGGGAATCCCTTATCTTGTATGCCATATGCATTCCAGTTCACTGTGCATAGATATTCAAATCATTTCCATTCACAGCTGATGGTTTCGCCAAATACATTGGCTGCATCAGGAAATTCTGCTTAAAAATATCAACAGTCAAACATTTTCCTTAAAGTGATCATTCTGAATGGGTATATTTCTTTTGCTTTTCCAACTAGGTTATCAGTGATTCTCTCACCATGAAAAAAACACTGTGCATGTGCTTTGAACACTTCAAAAGACTTTGGAGCATGTTTACTAAAGGTTAATTCACTTTAAGTAAAGTTAATGTTTGTTAAGTGCTGCAATAGTCCATAGAAATGAATGGGCAGTGGAACCACTTGATGCACGCTAAACTTCAGTAAACCTGCTCCTTTGGATTCTTAATTTGTTAGAAAACCTCTGTTTAAAAATCACTCCGAGCATGCGCCTAGGTACTTTTCATTAATGCTTTTTTAAAATAATAGAGTGGCATTGGTATTTTTAATAATCCAATGCCACTCTATTATTTTAACAAAGCATTAAGGAAAAGTACCTAGGGTGCATGTTTGGCGTCCCCTTTAAGAAGGGTTTTCTAGCTTATTAAGAAGCAGATTAAGGGGTTTTCTCCAGGACCAAGCAGGAAGTCAGTCCTCACTTATGGGTGACATCGATGTTGATGGAGCCCCCGTGCGGAGCAATTCCCCAGCTTTTTAAGAAAGCCTTTGGAAATACTGCACGCATGCGCGGTTCCCTTCCCGCCTAAAGGTGCCATCTTGCTCAGTCTTTCTTTTTCCGTGGAGCCCACCGGACGTCTGTCCGTGTCACCCGGAAAAATTGACGTTTTTTTCTTGCAATTTCATCGTGTTTTTTTTCTCCAGTTCGACGCCGGTTTCCCTTCCCGCCAGGTTCGGTACACCGGTATCGAGCCCGTCTTCTATTTTTTGGTTTTTGCCCTTCGTGGCTGGCGTTCGCGCCCTTTTTGTCTTTTCCCTGGAAGGCCGGTCCTTTGACCTCACGGGGACCCTTTTTTCCCCGATGGCTTCCAGTGGTTTCAAAAAGTGTGATCGGTGCAAGAAACTAATGTCTCTCACCGACACACACGACTGCTGCCTTCAATGCCTCTGACCGGATCATGATCCTAAGGTCTGTGTCCCGTGTGGCAAAATGTCCACTAAGGCACTATGAAGCCGCCAGCATCAGAAAGAACGGATTTTTTCTGACTCCGCCTCTGGCCGGGCCCGGACCTCGTCCGAGGCCTCGACGTCTCGGGAGTCTGACCCCGAGCATTGCCGGGGTTCCTCGGACAGAGGGTCCCCCGATCGGGAACGCAAGAGGAAGAAGCGGCTCGTGAGGGCGGCATCGTAGGATGTCCCTGGTTTCTCGAGGGCCAGGTCTCAGACCCCCGACTGCCGTCCTGGGCCTTTGGAGCAGGAGAAGCCGTCCAAAATGCCCCGTGTGGAGCCGGAGCTAGCCGGACACGTAAGTCCTGTTGTCCTCGTGGACTCTCCTCCTAGGGAGCCGACATCGGGGCTGGTGCCGCCGGGGCCCGAGTCGGTGGCTGCTGAGTCTCCTGAGCTTGGACTCAGGCTGACAGCCTTGGAGTGCAGATTGTCTGCCTTCATGGATCAGCAGCGGGTACTGATGGCCAGCCTCGCTGGTGCATCTGCCCCGACCACCGGGACATCGACGTCTAAGTCGACCCCGGAGACCGAGCCGATACTCGAGACCATGAAGGTTTGAGGTCGTCCTCGGTCACGGTCTCCCTTGACCTCTCGCTCGGAACCGAGGGCGTCAACGCTGGTGCCTTCGGCATCGGGGCGGGTGCCACCGAGGCCCTCGCGGTCGGATCCCCCCGACTCCTCTTCGGATGAGTCTGTGTGGGAGATGAAGGACGAGGAGTCCCCTGATACTTTTTGGACACGGTGCGTCCCTTCAGACTCAACGCAGTCCGAACCCCGGAGTAGGTCCCCTCCGGAGGACACCAGGTTCTCGGAGTTTGTCAGGGACATGGCCAAGGCTTTGGCGATTCCCGCGGACCCCGAGGTGGAGCCTCGAGCCTCGGAGCTCGAGGCCCTCCAGTATGACTCTCCTCCGAAGGAGTCCTTTACTGTGCCTGTTCCTCCGATGCTGGAACGGCTCCTCTTCTGGATGTGGGAGGCACCGGCCTTGGCGCCGGTTTTGAGCAAGCGGGTCGATTCCATTTATCGACTCCGAAAGAGCCCTGGTTTCCAGAAGGCGCAGCTGCCGCACCATTCCATGGTGGTGGAATCTGCCATGCATCGTCTCAAAAGCCAGAAGATGCACTCTACGGTGCCTCCCGGCAGGGAGGCCCAGAACCTGGATGCTTTCGGCAGAAAGTGCTTCCAGGGCTCGATGCTTGCTTGCCATGTCCAGTCTTACTAGCTGTACATGGGCATGTACCTACGGGACCTAGTGAAGGAACTTGCCGGGTTCTCTGCTGGCCTCTCCGGGGAACCCTTGCAGAGGTTCAAGTCCTTGTCCTCGGGAATCCGGGAATGCTCAAAGTTCATGTCCCGAGCAGCCTACGATGGCTTCGAGGCTTCGGCCCGTGTAGCGGCGGCCTGCATCGGTGCCCGACGCCAGGCATGGTTGCAGTCATCGGACCTCGAGCCCTGGGTGCAGGACAAGTTGGTCGATGTCCCTTGCCGAGGTGAAAAGCTTTTTGGCAAGCCCATGGCCGAGAAGGCGGCTGAGCTCGAAACCGAGCACCTGACTAGGACAAGGCTGTCCAGAAAAACATCTGCCCCTTCTCAGAGGGTAAGAAGTCCTTTTACCCGAGGAAGGCGGCTTCCTACAAACCTTTCCCTCAGTATCAGGCCTCCCCAGCTCCCCAGCAGGGTCAGCAGGCCAAGGTGCAGGGACATGGGCTCCGTAGGCAGAAGACCCCCAAGCTTCTGGCTCCTGCTCCCACTCAGCAGGGAGGGGGTTTTTGACTCCCACAGCATCGCCTTTCCACCTCTGCTGTCCCATCTCTGCACAGGAGGTCGTCTAGTCCTGTTTGCCCACAGGTGGCCACCCATTACAGGAGATGCTTGGGTATTGAGCATTGTCCGCAAGGGCTATATGCTCCATTTCCAGCAGTTGCCTCCGACCTACTTCCCCGGAGAGCCTCCAAGACCTCCTCTGCACACAGACCTCCTCCTTCAAGAACTTCAAGGTCTGCTTCTAGACCAGGCGGTGGAGCTGGTGCCTCCCCACCTGCAAGGTCACGCGTTCTACTCCAGGTACTTCCTCGTACCAAAGAGGACCGGGGGCCTCAGGCCTATTCTAGACCTCAGGAATCTCAACAAGTTCTTGGAGAAATAAAGGTTCAAGATGCTTACTCTTGGAACACTTTTACCCTACCTCCAGCAGGGAGATTGGCTATGCTCCTTAGATCTAAAGGATGCGTACACTCACATCCTCATTCATCCAGACCACAGAAAATACCTCAGGTTCATTGTGGGAGGAAACCATTACCAGTACAGAGTACTACCCTTTGGCCTGACTTCCGCCCCAAGGGTCTCTACGAAGTGTCTGGCGGTGGTGGCGGCCTACTTAAGGAGCCAGGTTTTTTTTGTCTTCCCCTACCTGGATGACTGGCTCATCAGGGGTCAGACTTCCCAGGAGGCCCGGCAAGCCACCCTCAGAACTGTCTCCCTCCTTCAGCACCTAGGGTTTGTCATCAACTTCGCAAAGTCCACTTTGCTCCCCTCCCAGAACCTCGAGTTCATAGGGGCGAGGTTGGACTCCCTGCAAGCAAAGGCTTACTTGCCAAGAGACAGGGCTCAAAGACTCATAGACTTGGCAAACCAGTTTCTGAGCAGGCCACAAGTCTCCGCCAGACTCTGTCTACAGCTCCTGGGCCACATGGCATCGACAGTGCATGTGACCCCCAATGCCCGCCTCCACATGAGACCTGCACAATGGTGTCTCCAAACTCAGTGGCAACAAGCCACAGGAAGCCTTGCAGACAAAGTGCGGGTGTCCAAACCATTCCTGGACTCCCTACAGTGGTGGCTACAACCCCACAATTTGTTACAGGGGGTGCCTTTTCAGATGCCTGTTTCCACAGTGGTGCTAACCACCGATGCCTCCTTGCAGGGCTGGGGTCCACATTGCTTGGACAGGTGCACCCAGGGCCTATGGTCTCCATGGGAGGCCACGCAGCAAATCAACCTCCTGGAACTCCGGGCTATTCGCTTAGCCCTCAAAACCTTCTCTCACACCTTGGCTCACCAGTCTGTTCTGGTGCAGACGGACAATCAAGTGGCCATGTTCTATGTGAACAAGCAGGGAGGCACGGGGTCCAGGCTCCTGTGTCGAGAGGCACAGGCCCTGTGCTCTTTTGCTCTCAAACACAACATGTTTCTCAAGGCTATTTATCTCCCTGGCCAGGAAAACTTCCTGGCGGACAGGTTGAGTAGGATTCTGCAACCCCACGAGTGGCAACTGCACCCCTTGGTGGTTCAGAAACTTTTCCTGAGATGGGGACTTCCATCCATAGATCTCTTTGCCAGTCCCCTGAACCGGCAGCTGCCCAGGTTCTGTTCCAGGCAACCGCATCCCCTGAGGACAGCAGCGGATACCTTCCTGATTTCTTGGTCCCAAGGCCTCCTGTATGCGTTTCCTCCCACGCCTCTGGTGGCCCGAACCTTGTTCAAGATTCTAAGGGACAAGGCCTCGGTACTTCTGATAGCTCCCAGGTGGCCGAGGCAGCCCTGGTTTCCACTTCTGCTCCAGCTAGCCGTGGACACACCACTACCTCTGGGGTTGCAACCCGACCTTCTCTCTCAGGATCAGGGTTCCCTTCTTCACCCCAATCTCAAATTTCTCAATTTGATGGCCTGGAGGCTACAAGGGTAGTGTCAGCTCCCTGGGGCCTACCCCAAGAAGTGGAGGAGGTGGTCTTGGCCTCTAGAAAGCAGTCTACCAGGAAAACCTATGCCCTGAAGTGGAGAAGGTTCTCCCTGTGGTGTCAGCAGCGCAAGGAGGATCCTTTCGCCTGCACCGTGCCAGTAGTGCTTCAATATTTGCTGCACTTGTCCAATCAAGGCCTTAAGTCCAATTCGGTTCGGGTCCACTATTTGCTCTAGCAGCTCACCACTCACTGGTGGAGGGACACTCTCTGTCTGTTAACCCTTTGGTGTCCAGGTTTCTCAGAGGCTTGCTTTTGCTCAAGTCTCCTCTCCGTCCACTGGCCCCTGAGTAGGAGTTGAATGTGGTCTTGCAGCAACTGACTCGCCCACCCTTTGAGCCGATGGCTACATGTCCTCTCCGCTTCCTTTCTTGGATGGCTCTTTTCCTTGTGGCCCTGACCTCGGCCAGGAGGGTGAGTGAGCTTCAAGCCCTGGTCTGTGACAGGCCTTACACTCGCTTCTATAGGAACAGGGTAGTCCTTCGGACTCATCCTAAGTTTCTCCCTAAAGTTGTCTCCTCTTTCCCTCTCAACCAGGAGGTGGTTCTTCCAACTTTCTTCCCTAGGCCCCATGCCAGCCGGGCTGAGACAGTCCTGCATACCCTGGACTGTAGGAGGGCCTTATCCTTCTACCTTGAGTGTACGCAGGGGCATAGGAGGGCTACTCAGCTTTTCGTATCTTTTGACCCTAATAACTTGGGGTTACCTTTCTCCAAGCATACCTTGTCCATCTGGGTGGCTGACTGTATCACCTGGGCTTACAGGGCAGCTGACCTTCCCTTGCAGGGTCGTGTCACGGCCCACCGTGTCAGGGCAATGGCTGCCTCAGTAGCTCATCTCCGCTCTGTACCGTTGGCAGACATCTGCAGGGCTGCAACTTGGTCCTCAAGCCAGACTTTTGCGTCCCATTACTGCCTAGAGTGAGAGTCTCGTAAGGACAGTGCTTTCGGTCAGGCAGTGCTCCGGAATCTCTTTGAGGTTTAGGCAACTCCTACCCTCCAGCCCTCTGGTTGGGCTACCGGTGGGGATGGGTTTCAGTGAAATCCTTTCTCTGATGCTGTGGCTAGAGGGAGCTCATTTTTTCAGCTCTGGGTCCCCAGTAGCCTGAAGCTGGGGAGTCCCATAAGTGAGGACTGACTTCCTCACTGTAACAGGTGTCCTCTAGGAGCAGCAGGAATCAGTCCTCACAACCCTCCCTCCTCCCCTGGGAGTTTCAGTTGTACATAGTTTATTTTTACATTTTTGTGTGCTGTCTTTTAGCTATGTCATTTGACTGAGCAAGATGGCACCTTTAGGCGGGAAGGGGACCGCGCATGCGTGCAGTATTCCCAAAGGCTTTCTTAGAAAGCTGGGGAATTGCTCCGCACGGGGGCTCCATCGACATCGATGTCACCCATAAGTGAGGACTGATTCCTGCTGCTCCTGGAGAACACCTGTTACAGGTGAGTAACTACTCTTTCTAGCAGATTTTGACGTGTTCAATGTGCATGCACTGCATTTTTCCATGGTGAGGGAATCACTGTTAACCTGGTTGGGAAAGCAAAAGAAATATATTCATTCATAATGATGACTTCAAAGAAAATGTTAGACCTTGCATGTTGGATAACATTTTTATGCTGAATTTCCTGATGCAGCCAGTGTATTTGGTGAAACCATTGTCCTTGGTCAGAGATGTTTTGAACATCTATGCACAGAGAACTGGAGATACATATGGTACATAAGAAATGCCATACTGGGTCAGACCAAGGTCCATGAAGCCCACTATCCTGTTTCCTACAGTAGCCATTCCAGGTTACAAGTACCTGGCAGATTCCCAAATAGGCACACAGGTTCCACAATGCTTGTCTCAGAGCAAGCAGTGGATTTCCTGGGTCATTTTTAACAATAGTTTATGGACCTTTCCTCCAGAAACTTGTCCAAACCTTTTTGAAACCCAGGTACACTAACAGCCTTCCTACATCCTCCGGTAATGAATTCTAGAGTTTGATGATATGTTGAGTGAAAAAATATTTTTTCTTATTATCTTAAATGGGTTACTTTGTAGCTTCATTGCATGTCCCCTAGTCTTTCTACTTTTTGGCATAAACAACCAATCTATGTATCTCCTAGAACAAGCAAGAATACAGTTTTCATATATGGGTGATGACCCTGATGGAGCCCATGCGAGAACGTTCCCCAGCATCCAACGGGAAAGCTTTTAGAAGCACTTCTCTGAGCCTGTGTACCTGCCTTCTCACCTTCCCAACCTCTCTCCTCAGTTCTTTGTTTTCCACAGAGCCAGTAGGATGCACCATCCTTAAATCGCTGAAAAATTATCTTTTTTGGTGCCCTTTGGGCTACATCGTACTTTTTGCTTTCCCGTCAATGTCGGTACCGTCAAGTTAGACACCGGTCCCAATATTTCTTTCTTTTTCTTTTCTGTTGATTTTCACTGTAGTTCTCACCACTGACCTAGGCCTTTAGGCCACCTTAGCCTTGTCTTCACTCTTTAGAGACAGTTGTTTCAAGCATGGAAAAGCCAGTCAGTGGTTTAAAAAAATGTACCACGTGTGCCAGTACCATTTCAGCCACTGATGAGCATAACTAGTGTTTAAAATGTTTGGGTCGTGACCATGAGCCCAGTTATTGTCCATTGTGCCAATAAATGACAAAGAAGACCTCAAGAACAGAGTCAGGCAGTTTGGATCATTGGCTTTGGACTCTGTTTCAGTGACTTCCACTTCATTGAGGGCATTAATTTCTTCTCATGGTTCTCAGGCTTCAAAGTCTAAACACAGATGTAAATCTAAATCTGTGGCTATTTCCAAATCTTCATCATCGAAGACTGATTCTGATGCCAGAGAAAAGTCCCAGCATAAGCATCGGGACTCCCCTAGAGGTGCTTCCGATGCAGATTGGCCAGCCAAGATGTGTCCTCCAAAGCACAAGCGGGACTCTGGGACATGTCTCCCGAGGTATCGACCTCCGGAGAGTTACCAGTTCCTTGTTCTGGGACGGTGACTCAGAGCCCCATACATGATTCCACCTAGACATCTGCCATCTCGCTGGACCAGCGCATGCTGGCTCTTGAGATGAGTTTGGCAGCATTGGTACCTGTAACAACTTTTGGAGTTCAGGCTTTGATACTGAGCCTGCAGCCAAGCACCATATCGGCCCCAATCTAGTCCTTGAGCCAGTATTGTTAGAGCATCCTCAGTTGGAACCAGTCAATGCCCCCAGTATCCAGCATACTCAGGCACCCATTCCTGTCGATTCCGATACCTCAGAGTTTTGGTATTGGCATCGACCATCTACTCCGGTGATGCCAAAACGTAAAGGGAAGGCTCAGGCTTACCTTGTTGAGTCTGTAAACGGGGGCGCTGGGTGAGAATGTCCACAGTCTTGGCAAAGGCAAATATTAATATGACTTGCAAAGGATTGTGGGAAATGTAGTCCATTCATACCAGAATCAGCCGTTCACAATAAATTAGTTGTGCTTGCACGAGTGTAAAGCCAAGAAAAGATATTTTATTTATGGGGTTATTTCTCCCAACACAGATTTGCTTGGTAGCACAGAAAAGAATACTTGCTTTCAGTATTATACTTAGAAAAACAAAATCAGGAAAAACAACAACTGAACTTCTTAAGCAATCACATCAAATCATAAAGACCTTGATGGGAACAGAAAGGTCTTTTCTGTAGGCTCCTGCTAATATCTTTTTAGCAGTGCTTCAAAAACAAACAAAAACCCACAAAGTAATGAAAAACTGTTCTTTTTCAAGGCTACCTTCTGGTATTTTCACACACACCCAGAAGTGTCTCTTCAGAGCTCACAGGCAATTAGGCAAGGCTCAATTGCTAACAATTAACCAGCTGCAAACCTCTTGGCTGGTTTATTTTCTAAACGTGGCTCAAATCCTGCTCAAAAGCTTTTCTGAGTAGATCAAAGAACAAGTTTATATTTCTTTGTGATGGTTGTTGTATTTTGTACAAGTATATTACCACAGAAGTTTAGACAGAGAGCAATCCATGTATTCACACTGTTCATTTACAATATCTCCTGCTTCTTCAATTATCATAGAATCAATATCATGGATTGGCACAGAAGAATTTCTTAATGGAGCATTCTCAAAACAATACTTGTTTCCCTTCTGTCTTCCAAGTGAATAGCTAGGGCATAGATCAGTGTTCATACCTGAGCTTCCATTGCTGTTAGGGTTCCTCTCTAAATATCCTGGCCAGTATGTAGTCCAGTTTTTATGTCCAGCCTTCCAATCAAGATCCCTGGACACTGGGTCTCTCTTCACATACCTTCTTGCACTGGTCTTAGGGCCCCTTCCAAATGCAGCCATCTCCCTCACAGGTCCCGTCCGGGGATTCCTGGCTCTGCAACCCCATTCCTCTGGTTTCCTCCAGTCCAATGGAGTATGCTTGCCTCTGGAATGCCTCCCAGCACACGTACTGCTATGGACTCCTTTAGACCTCCAAGATGCTTCTCTCTTCTTTCTTCCAAAGTGTTTCTTGCTCTCTCTGTCCGTGAGCTCTGGCTTCTGCTGCCTCTGCTCCTTCTTCTGCTGCTGATGATGATCATGAAGATTCTGCTGATGATTCTGCTGTGTAGAATAAGCTTTACTTTTAACCTGTTTAGAGGGCTGCTCCACCCTAGCACAGCACAGCTGTGCTGAATCAAGCCCTGCCCTTGGAGATGAGTGCTTGGGGATTACCTCATAGCTCTCCTGATTGAACACACGTTTCCCCACTTCAGCTCTTCTAGTGGCTGTTGGAAACCTGGTGCATTCTGGGACTGGTAGTCTTTTATGGAAACATTCTGTTTTATTATTTCTACCAGAAAAGACAGGTTGCTTGTTCAGAGCCAATTCACCTCTATTATAGCTCCTTCCTGAACTATGATAAGCTTCTTTATCACAAGCCCCAGTCAGTCAGTTCAGGTCCAATGGACCATTTTATCACAGTTATGGAAGCTGAGCATCAAGAGATTCGTGCGGGCTTTGCAGGGGAGTTGTTGGAGGTTTCTGCTTCCCTGCCTGCCCATGAGGTTTCTCTCTCTCCCGAGACGCAGAGTCCTCCACCACTTCCTGCTGCTGTAACCCCAAGCCCACTGGCTGGCGCGAGCGTGGAGTTGGATGGCAGCTCCCCAGCTACGCCACTGCAAGGAGCTGGGGTGGAAGGAGGTGAAGCAGCTACCCTGTTGCTTTCTGGGACTCTTGAAAGAAGTGAGTTAGAAGGTGTGCCTGCCCCGGTTGGAGGGGAGTGTGCAGTGGAACTCCTTTCGGCTGATTCTTCTAATTTGCCTGCTCATTTTGTGTTGGTGCGTCCTGATACTATTACCTTGGATAACATCTGGGAAGCTATTTTGAATTTATCTGAGGCCTTAACTTGTTACAACGCTGGACTTTTATCTCAGGTAAACACTGTTTCCCAGAAGTTGGACTCATATATAATTACAACGGACTCACTCAAAAAGAAGTTGGAAGAACATGAGACAGTTTTGAATTCTGTTGGCGATACCAATATAGCTCTGATTAAAGATAATACCTTGTTAAGGGCTAAGGTGGAAAATTTGGAAAATGCTGCTTGGGCTTCGAACCTTCGAATTTTGACTTTTCCAATAATTAAGGGAACTTTGCCAGCTGATCTTTTTAAAAGATATATGGCAGAGTCTTTGGCTGTGTCAGAAGATTTAATTCCCCCGATTGTTAAGGCTTTTTACCTACCAACTGGTAAAAGGGATATTGGAATTATGGGAGAACTAACTAATATGGATGTTATAAATGTCTCAGATTCTGCAGTCTCCTGGACTACCTGTAGTTAAAACTTCTACTTTATTAGTAATGTTTGCTTTATCATCAGATGGAGATTGGCTGTTTAGATTATATTATACCAAATGGTCTCATTTGTTTTATGGACAAAAAATTCCAATTTTTCCTGATGTTTCTATACATACAAAAAAAACGTTGAAAGCAATTTTTGCTATTAAGACAAGGTGTTTTGGAGTTAGGTGCTGCATTTTCTTTTAGGTTTCCCTGTAAATTTTTAGTGGTGTATAGGTCACAAAGATTTAGTTTCTTTCAGCTGACAGACCTCTCCACTTTTATTAATGCTAGTTTACCCACTACCTCTTCTCCCTCAGCCAGGGGTAGTGAGTAGATATGATCACGCGTCAAGTAATGTGTAGCTTTGGATCCTCTGCAGCCCTCTTGTTTGCTTTTTGTTATTATTTCTTGTACTAATTGGAGGGGCTCCTCCAATCCCTTTAGTTATTTTTCTTTATTATTGCAGTGAACGCCCCATTGTGGACTATAGATCTTAGCATCCTGTTTTTGTTTTCCGCTGTAACAATTTTGTATTTTTTTTTCTGGTGTTAACACCTTTTCTGTACAAGTTTGTTCTTGATAAGTTTGTGAACATTTTCTAAATAACAAATTAAAAAAAAAAGAAAAGTTGGGCTTCTACTCCCCATATTTTCTCATTCCAAAGAAAACAGGAGGCTTCAGGCCTATCTTGGATCGCAGAGACCTAAACAAGTTCTTGGTCCAAGAAAAATTAAAAATGATCTCCCTAGAAAATCTTCTGCCATACCTCCAGAGACATGATTGGCTCTGTTGTCTAGACCTAAAAGAGACATTCATGCATTTACTGATATATCCCTTGCACAGACAGTATTGGCGCTTTATTTCATGGGAACCATTATCAATACCAGGTTCTCCTCTTTGGCCAAGCCTCTGCCCCAAGGGTCTTCACAAAATGCATGGCAGTAGTCGCTGCCTACCTACGCACCCTGGGGGTATTCATCTTTACTTATTTGGATGACTGGCTGATCAGGGGAGACTCCCCCAAGAGGTAAAACTCTTTCTTCATCTCACCATCATGGTGCTCCAACACCTGGGCTTTGTCATATTCTTCCTAAACTCCCACCTTGCTCCAACCCAATGATTGGAGTTCATCAGAGCGCTCCTAGACACTTGTCAGGCTTGAGCTTTCCTCCCAGAGGATCGCTGTGCCCACCTCATCGAGCTGGCAAAAAAAGTACAGCAGCACCATGTTACAGCTTGGGAGATGCTATGGCTATTGGGACTCATGGCCTCCACGTTCCATGTCGTCCTCTATGCTTGATTACACATGCGTCAAGCACAGTGGACTCTGTCTTCTCAATAGTCACAAGCGAAGTGTCACCTTAGAGACAAGATCCACCTCACACCTGAACTTATCACAACCCTTCAGTGGTGGTGTCTCCCACAAAACCTACTCATTGAGTCACCTTTTCAGATACCTCCCCTTGATGCACCCTGATGATGGATGCTTCCAAACATGGTTGGGGAGCTCATTTGAATGATCTGACCACACAGGGACTGTGGACACAACAAGAATCTGTCCTGCATATCAACCTGCTAGAGCTATGGGCACTGACAAATGCTCTTCATGTTTTTCAACCCCAGCTATCAGGGTGATCGGTTATAGTTTGAATGGACAATCAGGTGGCCATGTTTTACATAAACACACAGGGGGGAACGGGATCCCGTCCCCTCTGCGAAGAGGCGATTCGCCTATGGTCCTTTTCAATCCCTCACTGCATCCTTCTGAGAGCGGTGTACCTCTCGGGTGAACTCATTGTTCTAGCAGACAAATTAAGCCGTATCCATCATCTACACGAATGGACCTTGCATGGAGAAATGGCTTCCGAAACTTTCAGACGTGGGGAACCCCACTCATAGATCTTTTCGCCACTCCACAAAACATGTGGCTTCCTTGGTACTGCTCCAGGTTTTTGTCTCTACACCGACAGACCCCGGATACCTTCCTTCTCCATTGGGGACAAGGGCTGCTCCATGCATACCCACCCATCCCCTTGATACCCAAGTTGTTATTCAAGCTGCAGGCCGTCAAGGGGTCAATGATTTTCATATCTCCCTTTTGACCCCACTAACAGAATGACGCCTTGCACAGACTCAGCCTCTCAGCCTGGGATATGCACCCAATCTCCTCTCTCAGAACCATGGGATGCTCCTGCATCCCAATCTTCACTTCCTATGCTTGACAGCTTGGCTGCTGAAAAGCCTAGTGCTTGCTGACCTTGACCTACCAGAGGCTGTCAAGGATGTCCTCATTGCATTACGTAAAGATTCCACCAGGCATTCTTATGCTTTCAAATGGCATAGGTTTGGCCTTTGGTGCTCCCAAAGAGACCTTGACTCCTTTTTTTGTCTGGTTGTGTCGCTTCTACAGTATCTCCTCCACTTATCCTTGACAGGTCTTGACTAACTCGGTGAGAGTTCATCTTAGTGCTATTGCGGCCTCTCACAGATCATTGGATGGACAGCCTCACACTTCTTAGTAGCACATTTCATGCGGGGTCTCCTGCTATCCAAACCACTCATTAAGCCCCCTTCATGGCCTGAGATCTGAATATGGTTCTGGCTCAACTTCTAAAGCCACATTTGAACCTTTAGCCACCAGTTCTCTGACGTTTCTATCTTGGAAGGTCATCTTCCTTATTGCTCTCACTTCAGCTTCTGCATCAGTGAGCTGCAAGCTCTGGTGGTAGATCTACCTATACTCTGTTGCACCATGACAAGGTGGTTCTGCGAGCTCATCTGAATTTCCTCCCAAAGATTGTTTCCTCCATCCATCTAAATCGATTGATAGTCCTCCCAACCTTCTTACCTAGGCCACATGCGTTTTGGACTGAAGCAGTGCTACACATCTTAGACTGCAAGCGAGCGTTGGCCTACTTTTTGGATAGAACTAAAGATCACAGAAGATCCTCTCATTTATTCATCTCCTTTGATCCTAGTCACCTGGGTCTACCGGTGATGAAGTGTACTCTTATCTAAATGGATAACAGATTGCATCTCTTTTGCTTATGCACAAGCAGGACTCGCATTGGAGGGTCATGTCACTGCTCATAATGTGTGGGCTATGGCAATATCCATAGTAGTAGCCATTGAGGACATCTGCCAGGCAGCTACTTGGTCCTCCATTCATACTTTTGCTGCCCACTATTGTCTGGACAGAGACTCCTGTCGGGATGCTGTCTTTGGCCAGGCCATTCTCCAGCACCTCTTTGGGACTTAAACTCAACGCCTGCCTCTGTCCCATACTTCTACCAAGATACCAGACTATCATCGGGGGAGTATCGGCTTCTGGAATCGAGTCCATTGGCCCACAATTCTTTCAAATTCATCTGTTACAAATTTTAGCCTCAGGAATCGCACTACACTTCCCTCCATATCTGTCTGGTATCTGAGAGTTAGTGAATTCCAAATGTGAAGATTGCATTCATGCTTGTTCCTGGAGATAGCTTAATTACTCACCTGTAACAGGTGTTTTTTGGGAACAGCAGGAATCGGTCTTTACAACCCGCCCTCCTCCCCTAGAAGTTGTAGGGTTCATTTTGTCTTTCTTCTCAGCTACAAACTCAACTGATGAGAGAGTTTGGGAAGGCAGGAAGGCAGCTGCAAAGGAGTGCTCCCAAAGGCTTTCCTATTGGACGCTGGGGAGCATTCCTGCGGTGGCTCCGTCAGTGACGTCACATATATGTGAAGACTGATTCCTGCTGTTCCTGAAGATCACCTATTACAGGTGAGTAACTACATTTAACCCGGTCCAATCCATTCGTTAATTTATAGACCTCTGTCATATTTCCCCTCACCTGTCTCCTTTTAAGCCTTTTCTCATAGGGTTATCCTTCAATCCCCTTTACCATTTTGGTGGCTCTTCTGAGTACTTTTTCTACTTCTGCTATATCCTTTTTAAGATATGGCTAAATTTAGCCTATGGTACCTGGTTTTCCCAGGCAGTCACCCATCCAAGTACTAACCAGGCCCAACCCTGCTCGGCTTCTGAGATCAGACAAGATCTGGCACAAAAATGAAGAGAAGTTTAATATTTACACAATTGATGGGAGATTTGTAATAAAATTGGAAAGGAAGTAAAAAAGAATTATTTAAAAATATGAATTGAATATATAAAAAAGTTTTTCATACATGAGGTTTAAAATGGTTGTAAGAAGGAGTATGGAGTAATGATGAAATTTTGGTTGGCTTAGAGACTATGGAGAAAAAGAAGGGCTACAATTGAGCTCCTTTCTTCACACATTTTTATACATTTTCCATGTATTGGATTTTTCTCTAGAATGTGTTGATTAAATTATAAAGCAATTATAAAGCAAGCAAGCATATATGACCCTGAAGATGAAATTTATTTGAAATATATCGCAATTTGATTGAGGATTAACCGTAACTATTACCATCTATACAAAGTAGAGATTATACATCAAGGTATGATGCACATATTTTTAAAGAGAAGGTGACAAGGTTTGTGGAACACATTTTGAATAGTCATTGTGAGATTGCCTTTCTTGCAATTGGCAGGAGTTTCTTCCTTTTTTATGTTATCTGATTAGGAAATTTTGAAAGGCAGACTGACTCACCTGGAGGGCAGGGGACTGTGTTAATCAGCATTGCATGGACTTTCTGTTAATTGCTACAAAAACACAGCGGACCTGATGTCTACATAATACAGTACATGAAGGCCTATATTATGGGGCTATCATTTGGTTTGCAGCTTGTTGTGTTGTGGAGGCTTGTGTGCATCAGTAAAGCTAAGGGCTAGCTATTTGTATGGACTTGATGTGTACACTATCTGCACTCTACTGACGATGTAGCCCACCCTGTTCAAACTGTGCTGCACTGGATCCCATTTAAGAGATCATTGGTCATATGTTATGATTTTATCAGTATCTCCACTTGAAAGACTTTATTAACAGGTAGCGAATGAGCATGATATATAACATTTGGTGCTGCCAGTGGATTTAAGAGTTTGTTTTCTGACCTGACTTCCAAGTTTTTAGGGGTGTTTGCCTCATTTGAATACAAATCATGTGGTGAATTGTGTAGCATCCACTGCCGAAAATGGCCTACAAGTTTGCCTGATGTGGCTGCTATAAAAAGATAGTGCTGCCTCCCTTTCTTATGGTCCTACCAGACACCAGTTCCTTATATGAAGTTAAATGATTCTACCTCCATTTATTCTATATTTCTGATTTCTACCAACTGTCCATGGTATTATTGGGAGGAAGGCTGTGGGGAATATTACAATGTTCTGTTTCCTCTGAGAGAGGGCTCTTCTTTCATCTTTCCTTTTATGGTGCATCGTGAGAGTGCCTCTTGTTTTTCCTTCTTTCCTTTGCTTTCTTGAATCTCTGTCCTGTTTCTATTTTATTTATTCAGTTACCTCTTTTACGTCTGCTCCCCGATGGGTGTCTGTCACCTCAGACACCTGTGTCCTCCAAGTCGTCCGAGAGGGTTATCTCCTTCACCTGGATCGACTTCCTCCACCCTTCTGCCCTGTGGAGCCCCCTCGGCTTCCTGTGCACCAGGTCTTTTTGGTGAAGGAGTTTGCCAACCTCCTTGAGGAGCGAGCAGTGGAAGTGGTCTCGCCGCACCTCAGAGGTCGCGGGTTCTATTCCCGTTACTTCCTTGTGCTAAAGCAGACGGGCTATTTCCGATCCATCCTCGACCTAGGAAATCTCAACAAATATCTGGTGCGGGAGAGGTTCAAAATGTTCTCCCTTGGCACCTTGCTGCCCTTCATCTGGCAGGGCGACTGGCTATGCTCCTTGGACATTCAGGATGTGTACACTCATATCCTGGTCCACCCGAAACACAAAAAATACTTATGCTTCAGAGTTTAAGGGAACCACTGCCAATACAGGGTGCTTCCCTTCGATCTTGTGTCCGCCCCGCAAGTGTTCAACAAGTGCCTTGCAGTAGCTGCAGCACACCTTTGGTTACAGATCACCTTCGTCTACTCTTATCTAGACGATTGGCTCGTTACAGGGGAGATGGCCAATGAAGTACGGCGACCATGGCCCGCACTGTCCATCTCCTCGAGCACCTCAGCTTTGTGATGAATTACCCAAAGTCCCACCTCACTCCGGTCCAATCCCTGGAGTTCATCAGCACATGCCTCAACACCCATCGGGTGACGGCCTTCCTTCCACAGGACAGGGCAGACTGCCTCATCGCTCTGGCCTCAGTGGTCCAGCGCTGCACTGTAGTCTCAGCCCGAGCGATGCTCCGTCTTCTCTGACATATGGCCTCGAGGGTCCATGTTGGCCCTGACGCCCATCTACACATGTGAGCTGCACAGTGGTGCCTTCGCAATCAGTGGGCTCAGGCGACGGACCGTCTCCGAGACACCATCTTGGTCACCCCCCCAACTGTCCAAGTCCCTCGACTGGTGGCGAGACATCTGGAATCTGCTTCAAGGCATGCCGTTCCAGGCTCCACAGCACGATATGGTCTTGACCATGGATGTCTCTCTAAAGAGCTGGGGAGCACACTATGGCGAGCTCCACATGCAGGGGACATGGTCCCCTGAGGAGTCCTGATTACCGATCAACCTCCTCAAACTCCAGGTGGTCCTCCTCGCCCTCCGGGCATTCAAGCACCGCGTTCACCATCGGACGGTGCTTGTCCAGACAGACAACCAAGTGGCAGTGTTCTATATGGACAAAGAGGGGGCACCGGCTTTCACAGCCTCTGCCTGGAGGCGGTAGCCTTATGGTCATTTGTGATCTGCCAAGGCTTGGCCCTACAAGCTACCTATCTCCCAGGGCAGGACAGCATCCTGGTGGACAGAGTGAGTCAGATCCTCAAGCCACATGAGTGTTATCTCTGCCCACAAACAGCGCAGTGGCTGTTCTGGCACTGGGGGACTCTGGTCCTGGATCATTTCGCAAGCCCTATGATTTCGCAGCTCGCGCAATTCTGCAGCTTGATTCCCCACCCAGGCAGGGAAGCCTCCGATGCCTTCCTGTTGTCGTGGACACATGGCATTCTGTATGCGTTTCCTCCCATCCCGCTCATAGTGCTGGCTCTCCTCAAGATTCAGTAGGATGGGGCCTTGTTGATCTTCGTTGCCCCGCGGTGGCCTTGGCAGCTCTGGTTCCCGCTGCTGCTCTGTCTCTCGTCGGAGCATCTGGTTCCCCTCGGCAGCGTGCCGGGCTTGTTGGCGCAGGAGAACGGTCTCCTGCTTCACCCAAACCTGCAGTCTCTATCCCTCACAGCTTGGTGGCTGAACGGGTCGCACTAGCCTCTCTTCATCTCCCAGTGGAGATCGAAGACATATAGCTGGCATCATACAAAGATTTGACTACAAGGGATTACGCCTTTAAATGGCGTAGGAGGTATGGGCCGACCTGTTCTCTTGCCCGGCCTACCTGGTCTTGCAATACCTACTCAATCTCTCGCAGACGGGCCTAAAGTCCAACTCGGTCAGGGTCCACCTGATCACGATCTCAGCCAAACACCACCCAGTCAAGGGCGGACCTGTCTTGGGCCAGCTGCTGGTTTCCCACTTCATGTGCGAGCTTCCTCTATCCAGGCCTCCCATCTGACTGCCTCCGGCCGAGTGGGATCTCAATGTTGTCCTCACGCGACTAACCCTACCGCCCTTCGAGCTGATGGCATCCTGCTCGCTTCGGAACCTTTCTTGGAAGGTAGTTTTCTGGTAGCCCTTACTTTGGCCTGGAGGGTCAGTGAGCTCCAGGCCGACGCTCCCTACATGAGATTCTATGGGAACCGGGTGGTCCTTCGAGTGCACCTCAAGTTTCTCCCGAATGTTGTCTCGGATTTTCACTTCAACCAGGAGATAGTGCTACTGACTTTCTTTCCGTAGCCTCACGCTGACCGGACGTCAGCGATCCTCCACACCCTTGACTGTAAGAGGCTCTCTTCTTCTACCTGCAGCACATGCAGGCCCACCGCAGGTCCGAGCGTCTCTTCATTTCCTATGACCCTGCCCGTTTGGGGCTCGCGGTCACCAAGTGAACCCTTTCCCTCTGGGTGGTGGATTGCATCACATTCACCCAGGCCCAAGCTGGACTACCATTGGACTGTCAAGTCATGGCACATGGTGTCTGTGTGAGGGCAGTGTAGGTGGCACAACTGCACTCCGTGCCCCTGGTGGACATCTGTCAAGCTGCAACCTGGTTCTCGGCTAACACCTACGTGATGCATTACTGCCTGGAGAGGGAGTTTCGTCAGGACAATGCCTTCGGCCAGGCTATACTCCATAATCTGTTCGGGGTTTAGGCAACTCCGGCCCTCCAACCTTTCTTCTGTGGTTACCAGGAGTGTGGTCTTCCGGGGACTTGGGGTCCTCAGGCTGTCTTCGGTTACCAGTGTCTGCTCACGGCTCACCCTGGCACTTTTCTACAGGTCCTTGGTAGCCTGTAGCTGGGGATTTCCATATGTGAGGACCGACTTCCTGCTTGTTCCTGGAGAAAGTGTAGTTACTGTCCTGTAACAGGTGTTCTCCAGGGACAGCAGGAATCAGTCCTCACAACCCACCCACCTCCCCTAGGAGTTGCCTACTCTTTTTTGGATTTTTATCCTTTACCTGAGCTATGTCATCTAACTGGGCGGGAAGGGGACCACGCATGCATGGTGGCATTCCCAAAGGCTTTCTTTGAAAGCTGGGGAAATGCTCTGCGTGGGCTCCATTGGTGCCAACGTCACCCATATGTGAGGACTGATTCCTTTTGTCCCTGGAGAACACCTGTTTCAGGTTATCTGAAAAGCTGTTTGCTAGATGGAGTTGTTCCACTATATCATGATCACTGGGACTATAGAACTTCAAGTCTACACACAGTAGCCGTGATGTCACCTCTGGGTCTTTGCCAGCTTTAGAATTAAGGCTAAACCCATACCCCAAAGAATTAAGAATTGCGCTAAAAGGATTAAGTGCTATACAAAACAAGAGTGGAAAACTGGATTCTCCCTGAAATAATTCTCACTGAATCCTGATATTAGGAATGGTGAACTGTCTATTTGCATACCGTTGGTGGAGTGTGATTTGCCATATGCCTTATTTTCTTGGTGAATTTTATGAACTCAAATCAATTTAGAATTTATTTTGTACATTTATTATCCAGGAGTGTAGGATACTATCAAAGGCATTCTTATAGTCACTCCATTCTGCACTGAGATTTCAGCTTTTTTTCAAAATCTCCTTTCTCCTTCTTCCTTTCTCAGTCTCTGGGTAATGCTCTACTCCTCCCTGTTTCCTTGGCGTCGTCTTTGACTCCTCTCTCTTTCTCCACACACATCCATTTGATAGCTAAGACCTACTGTTTTTTTTCTCTATAACATCAACAAAATCCGCCCATTCCTTTCTGAACATACTACTAAGACTCTTATCCACTCCTTAATCACCTCCTGTCTTGATTATTGTAACCTACTCCTTGCTGGGCTCCCTCTGAATCATCTCTCTCCCCTTCAATCTGTTCAGCACTCTGCTGTGCGGTTAATTTTCCTCCTGCCTTGTCAAGCCCATATTACTCCTCTTCTCAAGTCACTTCATTGACTCCCTATCCGTTTCTGCATCCAGTTCTAACTTCTCCTGCTGACCTATAAGTGCATTCACTTTGCAGCTCCTCACAACCTTTCCTGTCTTATACCTCCCTACACCCCTCCCCAGAAACTCCGCTCTTCTGGCAAATTGCTTCTATTTGTGCCCTTCTCTTCTACTGCTAACTTCAGACTTCACTCCTTTCATCTTGCTACTCCTTATGCCTGGAACAAACTACCTGAGTCTGAACATCAGGCACCTTCTCTGGCCCTTTTCAAATCCAGGCTGAAAATTCACTTCTTCACTGCCGCTTTCAGATCTTGACTCATCTGATTTCCTTTGTGTTTCCTTACCATTCCCCCTAGATGTATCCCTGTCTACGCCTACTGTGTTGTCTTTCTTGACTAGACTGTAAGCTCTGATGAGCAGGGACTGTCTCGTATATGTCTGTGCAGCGCTGCATATGTCTTGTAGCGCTATACAAATGCTCAGCAGTAGTAGTAGTTTGGTAAACATGCCCTTAAGTGTACTTCTCTAAAGTCCTTTGAAATACAAAGGAAAATAAAACTGTTTTGTTGCCCTCTATATATAGTATAAGTCTGCCCTAGATTTGGAACATTGTAGTCCACAAGCTGCTGTATCACATGGCCTGATAAAGCTCTTTATTTCCTGAAAATGCACTGTGTTATCTAACTTCAGCTTTATTAAAAAAGCCT
Source organism: Ichthyophis bannanicus (assembly GCA_033557465.1). Lineage (NCBI taxonomy): Eukaryota > Metazoa > Chordata > Amphibia > Gymnophiona > Ichthyophiidae > Ichthyophis > Ichthyophis bannanicus. The sequence goes on along the minus strand of CM066033.1, from coordinate 344,229,529 downwards.
GCAATCATTTGGAGTGCTATTTGAACAGATGACTTACCAGTCCTAAATGATAACTTTAGGAGATGACTAGAAGAATAAGAGAATAGTAAAACCAATGTCATGGAAGAATGGCAGCACCCATGCCCATTGTATCAGATCCTTACGTGTTCATAGCGCCAACTCCAGACTTTTGTCTTGCTGCTCCTTATGCCTGGAACAAACTAGTCGAGTCAGTACTTTAGGCTCCATCTGTGGCCTTGGTCAAATCCAGGCTAAAAACTCACCTCTTTGAGATTGCTTTTGAATCCTGATTCCCTTAGCTTCCCGTTCACCTTGTATGTGTTTTCTTACCATTCCCCTAGATATATCCTAGTCCACAATTGTGTTTTCTGTCTAGACTAGACTGTGAGCTCTTAAGAGCAGGGACTGTCTCTTACATGTCTCTGTACAGCCCTGCATATTTATTTAATTTATTTATTTATAGTCTCTTATATACCGCACTATTCAGCATCAGCGCGGTTTACAATAAACAAGGAGTTACACAATTCAACGGTACTTTGTGTTTACAGAAAAAACAGGAAATACAACTCGGATAACAGGGTAATTAATTAATATAACAGACATGATCTCATCCTGGCTTCAGTATTGTGTATGGGAGGTCTGTGGGGTGTCTGTATTGAATTTGTATGTTTGGAAGGTCTGTGGGTAGGTTGTGTTATCTGGATTGTTTAATGGATAAGACAAGAGGAAGAGGTAGTGTTTCAATGCTTTTCGAAACTGCATATGCCTTGTAGTGCTATAGAAATAGTAGTAATGAAGCCCTGATTTAAAACCATAAGAAAGGCCGCCTTATATAATTTGAAATCAATCTCAGGCTCTCTGTTGAGAGCCTTGCAAATATTATTTTAAATTTTTTTACGTCACCTGATATAGTAAAGTGAACCTTCATGTGCAGCAGGCACTAAGTATGCTTATTTTGGATCAGAAAATATTGATGCATAATTAAAAGAAAAGCATTTATTAGAAGAAGAGGCCAGTTTTCTCCAAGTACATATTGTGAATAATGCTAATTGACACATCCTTTAGTAGCCACATCCTTACAAGCGATTCCTGGTTTATAAATTGCAGCCATGCTTTCTTTTCAGTACTTTTAATGCTTCTTTTGGATATATTTTTAGTTCAATGGTGTTTGAGGTCAGCAACATAGATCTTATAGCAGTGAACTTATCTACTGTTTGCCAGTTGGAATGGAAAAGGCAAAGGGTGTGCTATGGAAATGTACTCGTTGTTTTGATCTGACAGTCTGCTACACAGTGAAATATTTAAATGAGCACTTAAATGGAATAAGTAGATCATGAAGTCTTTATTGTCAATCACAAACTCAGTTTTAGTCAGTAATGGATAAATAAGACATACATCATTTTTGTCTAGCAGTTTCCCTCTGCTCTTTCAGAATTCCATCTCTATTGGAAATTGCACTTTTGAACTGCAGCTTCATGAATTTTCCTTACCACCTAGTCCAGCCATTGCAGCAACACTGGGTCCCCTTTTACTAACACTTAGCTCGAGCTATCTGCTGCATGGCCCATTTTATTCCCATGGGCTGTGTGGTAGATACCTCGAGCAAAGTATTAGTAAAAGTGTTGAGCAATGATTGAGACTCCCTCCTCAAAGGAGCACTAAATGCTGCTTCTGCAACACCCCAACTGCTCCAGAAAGCATAAGCCTGGTCTAAATGTCAAATCCATGTCGCTGTACGTAGTTCACAAAACTGCCATTGACTTACCAGACTGGCCCTGTGGTGTACATCTCTTGAAAGACAAAATAGTAGATTTGGAAAGGGGTTAATTGACCAACTCGGGACTTGATCAGCTAAAACTTAAATTTTTTATATATCTCCTCATCTTAGAAGCCATGTTTAGGCACTTGTTCTGTTTTGTTTTGTTTTTTAATATCGTGCATTTATAGCCAGCCAAGCCTTAATACTTCCTTCAGGAGTTAATCAGACAAATTTTAAGTTTTGCATTTCCCACACAACCAGTTGGTTAACATTTATTTATTTAACATTTCTTATATACCGCCTTTCATGATATCAAGGCGGTTTACATTGAACAAACTGAAATTACATTGAACAGGGCATTATAATTTATCTGAAAAACTTGTCTGACTAAAAGTTAATCAGTTATTTTTTGGAGGAGTCAACAGCTTGACAGGAGCACAGTTGTACTCTGATCAGATAGCACCAATGTTCAGCACTGCCTAGTTAAGGATAACCGATTAAGTCTGTTCAGTGTAATATGCATCCTAAAGTTAACTGGAAAAACTGTTTGTCTTTGAATATTTCGTTTAAGATAGCCAGATAACTTATGCAGATATCTCTAACCAGATATCCTGCAGTCCAATATTGTCCTCAGAGCTGTTTTCTCTATAAGTTAGATTTTATGCTTGCCAGGAGAACTCTTATTTCCTCCCTTTTGATCATCCCACATTTGCACTGGCCTATCCAAGAATTGCATGCTTTCAATGTTGCTCTCTGATAGGCTTGATGAGGGTTTAGAGAACAGCAAGGTACTGTGCACCAAGAAGAGAATCCTGGATTACAGCATGGAGAAAATACCTTGTTATGTAAAAGCCATTTCCAAGTCATACTGCTAGACCAGTCCAGACAAACGGGTTGTGTCCCCCTGCCAGCAGATCTTGGAGACAGAGAATTCTACCAGAGCTCTGATAGGCTGGACTCTGGTGATATGGTCCTACTAGGGTTGCCAACTGGCCGGTTTTCAGCCGGCCTGGCCGGTTTTTCCACGGCCAGGCCGGCTGCCGGCGCAGAGGCAAAACCGGCCCTTTAAAAGCCGGTTTTTTTGCTCTGGCCGCAAGATCGGGAGCGGCCAGAGCAAAAAAACCGGCTTTTCTCCGCTTCAGAGGGAGCCGGGGAAGCCCGCGCGAGGCCCCGGCTCCTTCTGAACAGCCACCAGCGTGAAGAGCCTTTTCCTTCACGCTGGCGGCTGTTCCTGTGAAGCCGCGAATGCTGGGAAAGGTTAAAGAGCAACCTTTAACCTTTCCCAGCATTCGCGGCTTCACAGGAACAGCCGCCAGCGTGAAGGTAAAGGCTCTTCACGCTGGTGGCTGTTCAGAAGGAGCCGGGGCCTCGCGCGGGCTTCCCCGGCTCCCTCTGAAGCCTCAGACAGCCGCGATGTTGGTCGGGGGGGGGGGCAAGGACTGCATTAGCTGTGATGGGGGGGGGGACCTGGACTGGAAAAGGGCTAAGGGGGGGCCGACTTGGACTGGAAAAGGGCTAAGGGGGGAATTGGACAGGAAAAGGGCTCAGGGGGGGGGACTTGGACTGGAAAAGGGCTAAGGGGGGGGACTTGGACTGGAAAAGGGCTAAAGGGGGGGACTTGGACTGGAAAAGGGCTAAGGGGGGGGAGTAGTACAGGAAAAGGGCTAAAGAGGGGTACTTGGACTGGAAAAGGGCTAAGGGGGGGACTTGGACTGGAAATAGGCTGTGATGGGGGGGGGACCTGGACTGTAAAAGGGTTATGGGGGGGGGGACAAGGACTGGAAATGGGTTGTGATGGGGTGGAGGGGACCTGGACCAGAAAAGGGCTATGGGGGGGGGGGGGAAACTTGGACTGGAAATAGGCTGTGATGGGGGGGGGGACCTGGACTGTAAAAGGGTTATGGGGGGGGACATGGACTGGAAATGGGTTGTGATGGGGGTGGAGGGGGGTGGAGGGGACCTGGACTGGAAAAGGGCTATGGGGGGGGGGGAACTTGGACTGGAAATGGGCTATGGTGGAGGAAGGGGGATCTTGGACTGGAAATAGGCTGTGATTAGGGGGGCTAGGACTGCAAATGGGCTGTGATGGTGCGGGGGGACTCGGACTGCAAATGGGCTGTGATGGTGGGGGGGGGGGCCTAGGACTGGAAATAGGCTGTGATGGGGGACTTGGACTGGAAATGGGCTGTGATTGGGGGGGGGGGGAGCTAGGACTGGAAATGGCCTGTGATGTGAGGGCTAGCACTGGAAATGGGCTGATGAAGAGCTGGAATAGGACTGGAAATGGGCTGATGTGGGGCATGAGAGAATGGGACTAGAAGGGAGTGGATGCTGGGTGGGCCTAGAACTATAAGGGAATTGATTTGGGGGGAGGACTAGAATGGATGGGGAATGAGAATGGAGAGGGGAAAAATATTTTGTGTGGAAGAAAAGTCTATGATGGGCCGGTATTGGGAGAGTAAGAGGGGCTTGAGAATGGAAGGGTGAAATTTAAACGGATGATAAAGGAATAAGGAAAGAATTGGGGGAAAGAGCAAAAGGGAAACAATCAGTATGTTAAAGCAGAAATAGAGAGAGAATGGAAAACATCTAAAAGAGAAGAAAGGACAAATGGATAGCTCGCAGAAGACACGAAGAAACCAGAAGAAAGTGACTGGAGCAATTGCAACTGAAAATAAAACGCCCAAACAGAAGGTAGAAAAATACTTTTTATTTTTAATTTATTAACTGGAATATGTCTGGTCTGGGAAGTGTGTATTGCTAACATCTTTGCGTTTTTGTTTAGTGCAAGAGGAAATTACTTTATAGTTTTATTTCTCCAGTGTTGTACATTTCATGTTTGGATTTTGGGGTTCCCAGTTTAATTATTATCTGACCAAGGAAGTTAGCCTACACGTATCCTCGGTAATTTTTGTGGGTGGGGCTGGGGGCGGGGCAGGGGTGGGACTAGGGGCGGAGAATGGGTGGAGCATGGCGAGCCACAGGTGTCGGGTTTTTCTCGGTGAAAAAGTTGGCAACCCTAGGTCCTACCCCTAGGGGTCTCCCTCAGTATTGTATTTCTCTGTCTCCAGCAGATCTGGTTGCTTTTGTTGTTTTTCCCTCAAAATCTTTAAAATTATTTAGAATCCCTTTGGGGACTGATATTTCCACTTGCCTGTTGCTGCCAGTATAGTTTCACTGTGCACCCGGGTGTTTGCAGCTGAGCTCCTGTTTCTGACACAGTAGAGCTCGCTGACAGGAAGAATCCCCAGCATCTGGCCATGAGGGCTTGTTAGCTGGACGAAGGACTCCCCTAAAATCAGGTTTCTCTGTATCTTGAGGATCCTGGATGCACCCAGAGTACACAAGAGGTGTTACTTTGGGTTTCCCAGCAACTTGATTCCCCAGATAAACTTGTGGAGCTCCTGAGCCTGGCTTCAGTAGAGCTCCCGATTTTCTTTAAGCAGCGCTGAGTCATTGCCACGAGGGCTTAGACATCAGCAGGAGGATCAGGTATCAATTTCTGAGAGAAACTGTAAGTAAACAGTTTTCTTACTTGCCTCAGCTGCCCTGGATTTATTTCAACTGCATCAGGACCGACTGTTTCTGACCTGATTCCTTCACTTCCGGTTTCATCAGGGTCTGTTCAACTGGGGTTTGAAGTTCCTAATTTCTTTTCTTCATTTTTATTTTCTGGATGCACCCAGAGCACACAATAGGTGTTTCTCTGGGTTTCCCAGGCTTCCCTCCTTAATAGCTGGACTTTCTGTAATCAGCAATACAGCAGGGTTTGAGCTCCTGATTTCACTGTCTGTGCAGCTCCCCTTCTCTCCAGAAACACCTTCCAGCCCCTGCCATGAGGGTCTAAGTGGCTGCAGAGGGATCAAACTCTAATTTCCCTACCTTTCAGTCACTGTAATTACCTTACACTGACTTTGAAAGTTTCTCTTCTCCTCCATGGGAGCTCAGCTCCTCTGTACCAGCACAGTGAATAACTGACAGTTTCCTTCTCCCCTCTGTTTCTGGTGATTCAGGGTTCGTCAGGATTTGAATTGTTAAGTTGCTAGCAGCACTCCTTGCCTCTTCCCCAGCGATTTCGCTGCATTTTTTTTTTTTATATTTAAGTTTTTTATTGTCAGCATCTCTTGAACAGATTCATACACATATTCCAATAGCAATCACTTTTCACTACAGATTATTGAATACTATCCGGAATGTTAACATCATTATCCGTCTTAATATGTCACTACCAGAAACAGAATTAAATCATAACAGCATTCTCCTTCCAAAAGTGCTACCATAATAAACAGTTTACAGTCAATCGTAACTGCTCTCTTCTGTGTACGAAACTTAGTTAACTGTATTATTTTCTTTTTATATTTGACAATTTGAAAGTTTTTACTGTCATCCAGCATAGTAACGCCGTACACAGCACACACCATTAAAACACAACAACTGAACCCCATTCCAACCTTGGTACCCAGTCCGGCCCCCCCTCCCCCGCTGAACAGGCCACCACCCTACCTCCAACTTTGGGGAATCCCTCCCCGCTTTACAGACCAAATTGTGAACTCATTTGCATTTCGTTCACTTTAACATGAGTTATTTAAACTCAACGCAAGTCTGTATGTGTTCTGTCCTACCCCTCCTTATGTGCCGCTGTTCCCTTCACCTTCAAAAGTCCCCTGGCAACAACCCACTGTGGGCCTCCCCTACCTCCTATTTCCTTAGTTTCCCCCCCCCCACCCCACCCCCCTTGCTCCAGACTCCCCTTCCAACCCACCCCCCCATTACTCCCTTGTCTACTGCCACCTACTACCCTTCCAACTTCCCCTTGATCAGAACAATCCCTTTAGGGTATTTCCACCTCCCCAATTAGCAACAGGCCCAAAGCATCCCCCTCTGCTCCTTCCCCATGCTCCCTTTCCATCCCCCTTACTTTCCCATCCATCTCTCCCACTCCCTCTCTCTCCAGGCCACATACTCCTGCCATATTTCCTCATCTTTCGCCTGCTTATCCCTCCCACAGGTGCCCACTTTACTAATCTCCCGCAAAAACTCTAACCTTCCAATGATCTCCCGCATCTTTGGTACTTCTACATTCATCCACTTTTGTAAAATAGCCAGTCTAGCCGCTACCACGCAGTAATTACAGAAAGCCGCTATCTCCCCCTGCCCCTCCTCTTCCCCCTCCAGGAGCACCAACTGGGCTGGAGCAAATTTTATCCGTATCCCTGTAACCTCTCCATAATAGCCCTCTACCTCCCGCCACAAGGCCTGCACTTTTGGGCACCCCCACACCATATGTAGAAGGTCCCCCCATGCCCCACAGCCCCTCCAACAAGTGCCCGCTGTCTCTGGAAAAATGCGGTGCAGCTTCGCTGGAGTCCAGATCATCCTGAGCCTGAATTTAAGTGAGTTCTCCAACAAAGCCATCCCCCATGCAAGCCACTTCTCTCCCTCAAAGATACCCTTCCACCTCCCCACCTCTCAGAGCCCCCCAGTTCCCCCTCCCACTGCTCCTGCCACCTGGCCTTGCCCTCATCCCTTGCGTTCAGCAAGCGATAAAGCTTAGACACCAGGCCTTTCACTGATTCTTGCTGTTCCATCAGTTCCTCAAACTCCGTTAACCCACTCTGTAGGTCCCTCTGGATCCCCGGCCTTTGCAAATACTACCACAGCTGCGTGTATGCGTAGAATTCATTATCTCTCAGCCCAAACTCCCTTTGAAGCTCTGCATACGGCCGGATTCTCCCGGTCCTGTCTAGCACCTGCCCTACCCTTTCCAACCCTCTCTGCCTAGATTTTGAAGCTCCCCCCCCAACCTTCCCGGGGCTAGGACACCCATATTCTGTAGATACGCTGCCCGGGGCAAGCCTTTCCCTTTCATTAGGTAACCCTTCCATTTTCCCCATATTTGCAGCGTTAACCTCCGGTGTGGATTCAATCTTTCCCTACCCGGCCCTTTCCCCTCCCCCCCCCCCCCAGATCACTTCTTCCAAACACTCCCCCCCTTCCTTCTCCATATACACCCATTGCGGGGTTTCCCCCCTCTCTCTCCCCACAAACAGTGCCCTAAGCTGCGCTGCATCGTAATACTTCACCAGGTTAGGTACACCCAATACCCCTGCCTCCTGCGGCCGGAACATGGTGAGCCTATCTACCCTCGCCCTCTTGTCCTCCCAAATAAACCTCATGATCAGATCCTGTAACTCCTTAAGGCCTTTCCTCGGCACTTTGCACGGTAAGGCCATAAAGACAAATAAAATCCTTGGTAGCACATTCATCTTTATGGTAGCTATTCTCCCCATCCAGGACAAGTGAAGTCCCTTCCATCTGTCTAAGTCCTTCCGTAGAGCCACTATCAGGGGTTTGTAATTCCAATCCAGTACTTGGCTTAGTGCATTTCCCAACTGAATCCCCAAGTAGCGAAAGCTACCCCATACCCATTTGAAGGGAAAGTTTTCCCGCAGCCTCTCTTCTAGCCCTCTACTCAAGTTAAAGCCTAATATTTCCGTCTTGTCTAAATGCAACTTATATCCTGATACTGCACTATACCGCCCAACGGCTCGTAACAAATTGGGAAGACTAACCAAAGGGTGCTCCAGCATAAAGATAACATCGTCAGCGAAAAGCGCAACCTTACTTAGCTGTCCCTGCACTTCAATCCCTCGGATATTTACCTGCCCTCAGATATATTCTGCCAGAGGTTCTATAACCAAGGCAAACAGCAAGGGCGACAAAGGGCACCCCTGCCTTGTTCCCCTGCCCAGTCTAAAGCTCTCGGAGTATCCTCCATTTACACTTATCCAAGCCCTTGGACAGGCATACAGCTCTCTTATCCACCGTAAGAACGGCTACCCCACTCCTACCTTATCCAGCACCTGAAACATAAATCCCCACTCTACCCTGTCAAATGCCTTTTCAGCATCAACCGTCAGAAACACTGCCTCCCTCCCCGTTGTTTGCAGGGACCACATAACATTCATCAGCTTCCTGATGTTATCACCCCCCTGCCTCCCGGCAATGAACCCCGTCTGGTCCTTGTGCACTAGCTTCTGCATTACATCCTGCAGTCTTCCCGCCAGGATCTTGGCCAGCACCTTAGCATCCAAATTAATAAGTGAGATAGGCCGGTAAGCTCCACAGACAGTATGGTCCTTCCCCTCCTTAGGTATAACCGTTATACCCGCTTCCGCCATAGAGGGTGGTAGGCCCTCCCCCTTCAATACTCCATTAAAGACCTCCATTAACAATCCCCCTATCTCATCCTGCATTACTTTGTAAAATTTTACCGTATATCCATCTAAGCCTCGGAGCTTTCCTGTCTTTACAGGACTTCACCGCCCCCTTCACCTCTGCATAGGTCACCGGTCGCCCCAACTCTGCCGCCTCTCCCTCCGTAAGCTTACTCAGATTACACTGCGCCAAAAACTCCTCCCCCTTCTTCCCATCCCCTTTCACCCCACTACTATACAATTTTTCATAGTACGCTACAAAGGCCTTCCGAATTTCCTCCCCTTTATACACCATTTCCCCTTTTGAATTGCGCACCCCCCCCCCCCCCTATTGTGGATCTCTGCTGTCTCGCTTTCAACCGGCAAGCTAACCTCCTCCCTGGTCTATTCCCCCTTCATACCACCCCTGCTTTAACTTGGTCAGGGTATATGCTATCTCTGCCGCCCTTAACTGACCCAAGTCACCTCTCATCTTTAACAGCTCCTGCAGGGCCCGAGGGTCACCCCCTTCCTGGTGTTTCATTTCCAAGCTCTCCAACCGCCCCAGAAGCTGCTCTTCCACCGCTCTCTTTTTTTTCTTTTCCTGCGCTGCTATACTAATTAAATGGCCCCTCACCACTGCTTTAAGCCCATCCCACACCATTCCCGTGGCCACCTCCCCATTCCAGTTGCTCTCCAAATAATCCCTAATCACCTCTTTGACTCTTGCCACATAAGTCTTCTCCGCCAGCAGGGAATCGTTCATCCTCCAAAATCTCACCCCAGTATCCCTACCCGCCATATCAAGCACCATATGCACCGGAGCGTGGTCCGACCGTGTGATATTGCCTATTTCCACAGCTTGTACCTTAGTCCCCCAACCCCCACTCACCCACAGCATATCCAGTCTGCTATACATATCATGTACTGCAGAATAGAAAGTATATCCCTTCTCCCCAGGGTGTCGCACTCTCCACACATCTAACATACCCATTCGCTCTTTCAGTTTTACTAAACTTCTCCTCTCCTTTCCCTCCCCTCCACCTCCCCTTCCGCTATTATCCAACCTAGGATTCATTGTAAGATTGAAGTCACCCCCCATGATCACCGGTGTCGCCCCCCAACCCTCCAATTCTCCCAGGAGCCGCTCATAAAATTCCTCGCGCATTGCATTTGGGCCATAAATACTTACAATCCACACCTCCTCCCCGCTTACCTTTAGTTTAGCAGCCACCCACCGACCTTTACGATCCCTTCTTTCCTCCACCACTGCATCCTTATATTTGTCCCCTATCAGAATCCCCACCCCCCCTTTCTGCAGAGTCTCCTTTTGCCCCGCTAAAAGTACCCTCGGGAAGTTCCTAGACCTTAGCAACCCTTCTTGGCCCACTTTCAAGTGGGTCTCCTGTATACACACCAGGTCTGCCCCCAACCTTATACCCTCTCTCTCCAGCAAGCGCCTCTTACGCCATGTCCTCAATCCCTTGGCGTTTATTGTTACCACTACCATCTTCTCCCGTCCCCCCTTCCTTTCCCCCTTCAGGACCCCCCTTCCGTTCCCTTCACTCCCTCGCCCTCGCCCTCCCCCCCTCCCCCTTCATCGCCCCCTCCTTCTTCCCCTTCCCATCCCTCCACTCCCCCCCTTCTGCCGCCCTCCCACCCCACCTCCCCAACTCCCCCGCCTCGTCTGCAACCAGGCTGACCCGGAGTAGTGACTCACCCGCTCCCCCCGACCCCCCTTACTGCCCCTCCCAGTCCCCTCTCCCTCCCCCCTCCGCTTGTCCCCCTCCCCCTCTCCCTCCCCCCTCCGCTTGTCCCCTCCCCCTCCCTCCAGTCCCACCTCACTCCGATCCCCCCTACCCATCCTCCCTCCTCCCCCTTCTCACTTCTGCTTCCCCTGACAATAATCTTACCGCAACCCCATCCTTCTCTTGCTCTTTCCACATGGCAACCACATCCTCCCATCTACCACTCAAACACAGTATCCACACTGTCCATCATCTCTTCGCTCCTCTCCGCTGTGATCTCTGCTGGTCACCATCAGTGTCCCTGAGTTGGTCTCGCCGCCCTCCTCCTTGCTTGACGCTCCGGCCTCGATCCGTCGCCCCTTCCTTCCACTCCGCTCTAGCTGCTGCCGCTGGTCCTTCCATGCCCGCCTCCTTCATAGCAGCCCACGCTGCTTCCAGCATATGGATTAGCCAGGTTCTGTCCCCCTTTGTGAAGGCCAGTCCGAATGGGTAAAGCCATCTGTACCGCACTTCCTCTTTTCTGAGTGTTTTAGTTATGGGGGCCAGTTCCCTCCTCCTCTGCAAAGTTCCCAAGGAGAGGTCTGCAAAGATAGCTACAGTGTAGCCTTGCCACGTGAAGTTGCTCAGTCCTCTCATTTTGGCAGCTATTTTCTCCTTAACTTTATAGTCCTTGAGACAGATAATTATATCTCTGTGCTGGTTATTACGCACCGCCCCCAGCGCCCTATGAGCCCTATCCAACTGGATACCTTCACTCAGGGGCTCCTCACCACCTTGCCGCAGGGCTTCCATGCACACGGCCTCCGCCACCTTAGCACAGTCTCTGAACTCGGCCTCCTCCGGAACTCCTTTAATCCTCAGGTTGTTCCTCCTGGAACGATTCTCCAGGTCCTCCAACTTTAATTTAATTTCCTCCTTCCACCTCTCCTCACTTTGACGCTGGTCCATCCATTCCTCCTGCTGCTGCTCAAGCACTTCTAAACGATTCTCATGATCTCCCAGTCTGGCAGCTACTTCACCCACCTCCTCCTTAAGAGTGTTTAGGAGCCCCTCCAGCGCCGTTTTGGAGCCTTGCACCTCTGCTTTGACTTCATGAAACCATTGTTTCAACTCCTCTCTAGTCACTGCACCCCAGCCTCGGGATTCCGGTTCTGCCTCCGCTCTCTCCAAAGCCTTCTCGTGCAATTCAGCTTGTTCCCGCCGCGTGACCTCTGCCTCAGCCATCTTGCTTTCCCCCGCTGACGAAACCGCTCCAGTGAAGGCAAATTCTCTGAGATCCGCGGGTTTTTTTCGGGTGGTCATGTTCCCCGCTTTCTCCACCGTCTGTCCCACTAGTTTTCCGACCTCTCTCCTGCAAGTAGGGACTTTTAAAACTCCTTTTTCGCTGGGGTCGGGTCGGAGCTAAACGCTCACACAACCATGCAGGCAGGTGACGTCACTTCCTCCGATTTCGCTGCATTTTTAAGGTTTTTAGAGCTTAGGAAACTTTTATTTTGAAGTTTTTCTGTGCCGGCGGCCATTTTGAAAATCAGGAGGGATTTCTCTTCAGTGTTTTTTTTTTTTGGAGGGAGCAGCTCTGGGCAGCCATTTCAAAACATTTAAACATGCTGTGAAGGCACAGGGAGTTTCAAAATCCCTTTTCTTTGAAGAGTCTTCTGTTTCCCTAAGCCTATCTTGATCTTTGTTTACAAAAAAAAAAAAAAAGGGTTTAAGCCTCTGCAATGCCTGTTTCTCTGCATTGCTTGTGTTCCACCTGTATGCTGCATCCAGGAGAATCATCTTCCCTCCATTCCCACTGCGCTGCCAGCTGGGGGCATCAGCGCCTTAACTCCTCCCTCCTTAGAGCCCCGGCAGCAGGATCTTCCTGCAGAAAGGACTCAGTCAGCTCCCATTTTGCTTCCACAGCCACTGGAAGCCACGGCAGCCTTGGCTGACAGTGAGTTCCTGACGCTCTTCCGCCAGGCATGGCACCTGTGGTGTTCTGAGTCTTTTGGTATACCTCCAGCACCCGCCCGGTAGTGGACAAGGATATGGTGGGGTCTCGCAAGCGGTCCCGAAAGTCCTCAGACCTTAAAGCAGTACATCTTTCCAGGAACGTTGCATGTGGCTTGCGGGACACTACGGATATTCAAGAAGACTTTAAATCATTGGAGGTGAGCCCTGACTCGTTGGAGAAAGAAGATGGGGAATATTCTCCGTCTGATTCTTCGCTGACAGTTCGAGGGCTCTCAAGATATCAGACTTTTTCGAAAAGAGGAGTTGCCGGCCCTAATCACACAGGTGATGGAGTCGCTACGCCTAGCTGACACGCCTGATCCTCAGCGTTCTCAAACCCTGTTGCAGCCGGATCCCATTTTACAGGGCATTCGTAAGCCTTCCAAAGCTTTTTCCTTTCCAGCCGAGTTACAGCATATGGTATCTCGAGAGTGGGACTCTCCAGAGTCCTCTCTACGTACGGCATGCGGTATTGGTCAGTTATACCCTTGGTCTCCCTCTGACTTGGACCGTTGGCTGACATACCCGAAAGTTGATGCGTTAGTGACCGGGGTCACCAAGCATACCACAATTCTGGTTGAGGGCGGAGCGGCACTCCGTGACTAGCAAGACCTAAAAAGTTGAGAGTCTGCTAAAGATGGGTTTTTCATCATCCGCTCTTTCCCTTCAAGCAAGGGTGTGCGGAGGTCTAGCAGCACGGGCCTCCCTTCGATGGATTCAGCAGCTTCCAGGTGATCCCGAGTTGGCTCGTTTAGAATCCATCATTGCATTCCTGGCAGAGGCCTTCTCTGATCTCTTGCGGCTGTCAGCTCGCTCCGTAGCACCGGTGACAGTAGCTCGGAGATGGCTCTGGCTGCGTCAATGGGCAGCAGATGTTGATTCGTTCAAAGACTCCAGCGTTTAGATGCCATTCGTCCAGTTCCACCGTTGGAAAGAGGACTAGGCCGTTACTCTGTCTATTTCGTGGTGCCAAAAAAAAAAAAAGACTCCTCCTTTCGTCCTATCTTGGACCTCAAAGGCGTCAATCGCAGTCTGCGGGTACCACACTTTCGAATGAAGACTCTGCGATCCATTATTCAAGCGGTACGCAAGGGGGAATTCTAGCTTCCCTCAATCTCTCGGAAATATTCTTTCACATTCCCATTCGAGAGGGGCATCAGCGACTCGTTCGATTCGCGGTACTCGGTCAACATTTCCAATTTCATGCGATGCCCTTCGGTCTAGCTTCGGCGCCTCAAACCTTCTCCAAGGTGATGGTGGTAGTAGCTGCGGCCTTACGCAGCCGCGGCATCAGAGTTCATCCTTATCTGGACGACTGGCTCATTCGCGCAGACTCTCTCCCCGAGGCTTGCAGCACAGTCTCGGTGGTTGTTGCCTTTCTCGAAAGCCTCGGTGGGTAATCAACCGCGACAAGAGTTGTCTTCAGCCGTCCCAGGAGATCGAATTTTTGGGGGCTCGATTCGATACAGCCTTAGGTCGGGTCTTTTTGTCAATGCCTCGATTCCTCAAGTTAACTTCTCAAGTTCGCAGTCTCCTAGCACAGGTCTCGCCTCGAGCATGGTGTCAGAGGATTATCAAGTTCGGTTGCCTCTACTACCGGCGGTGAGACTTTGCCTCCGTTACTGGCTCTGGCCCCGCAATCTCCTTCGAGGGGTTCTCTTGGAGACTCCGCGCTGGGTGTTGGTAACGACAGACGCCAGTCTCTCCGGTTGGGGAGCGCATTGCGGCTCACACTCAGCGCAGGGGATTTGGTCTCCTCGGGAGGCCCGGTGGTCCATCAATCGCCTCGAGACGCGAGCGGTGCGCTTAGCCTTGCGAAAGTTTCAGCCTTTTCTGCGGCGTCAGGCGGTTTGAATTCTGTCCGACAACGCTATGACAGTGGCATACCTCAACCGCCAAGGGGGCACGAAATGTCCAGGTGTATCGAAGGAAATGAGTCTTCTCCTTCCGTGGACGGAGAGGCATCTGCAGGCGATCTCGGCGCAACACATCATAGGGGTAGACATTATAAAAGCCGATTTCCTCAGCCGACATGCTCTGAATCCGGGGGAGTGGGTTTCTGGCGCCAGAGTCCTTTCAGTCCATTGTTTGACGATGGGGTCTACCAGCAATGGTTCTCATGGCTACGGCGCAGAATACCAAGGCACTGATCTACTTCAGCCATTGGAGAGAGAACGGGTCACACGGCATAGATGCACTGTCTCAAGCGTGGCCAACCCATCTCCTTCTGTATGTCTTTCCTCCCTGGTCCATGATCGGCAAGATTCTCCAAAGAGTGAGGGAGCATCATGGCCCGGTGATCCTGGTGGCACCGGATTGGCCTCGCAGACCGTGATATGCAGATCTCGTCCGGCTGTCTCGGGCATCTCCTCTGCGCCTGGGGGTGTTCCCAGGGCTCCTGCTCCAAGGGCCGGTGGAAATGGAAAACCCGGCCCCTTACTCGTTTACAGCCTGGCTTTTGAACGCCACAGGTTAGTTCAGAAGGGATATTCGTCGAGTGTGGTGGCGACAATGCTTAAGGCACGGTGGTCTTCGACGTCGCTGGCTTACGCTCGTGTGTGATGTCTCTTTGACACTTGGTGTTCGCTACGTCACATCTCGCCCTGGTGTTGCAACATCCCGGATATTCTTTCCTTTCTGCAGGCCGGTCTAGATAAGGGTCTGGCGCTCGGGACCTTGCGCGTGCAGGTTGCCGCGCTAACTTGTTTTCGAGGGCCGATAGCGGGGCATTCTCTCGCCTTGCATGTGGACATTTCGCGTTTTCTTAAAGGGGTTCAGACATTATGGCGCCAGATAAGTCTTTTAGTTCCTTCTTGGGATCTCACTCTCGTTCTCCTTGCCCTTGTTGCTCCTCCCTTTGAGCCCCTGAAGGCATGTTCCCTTAAGGATTTAACGCTAAAGACAGTTTTCCTAGTGGCCATAACCTCGGCATGTTGGATCTCTGAACTTCAGGCTCTCTCTAGTCGACACCCCTATCTCTCATTTTTCTTCGGCGGGAGTTTCTCTTCGAACTGTTCCATCCTTTTTACCTAAGGTGCTTACCCCGTTTCATGTCAACCAGCCTCTTTTCTTGCCTACCTTTGAAAAAGAGCAGTGTTCCGGTCGTCTTCGTCAATTGCATGCTGTGGACCTGAAGAGAGTGCTTTATCGGTATCTTAAGATCACGAACGCCTTCCGTAAGACCGATCATCTTTTTGTCCTGTTTGCGGGCCCTCGACGGGGGTCCGCAGCCTCCAAATCCACCATTTCTCCAGGACCAAGCAGGCAGTCAGTCCTCACATATGGGTGACGTCGGCGCATACGGAGCCCTTGCGGAGCAATTTTCCCCAGCTTTCAAAGAAAGCCTTTGGGAATTGCAGCGTGCATGTGCGGTCCTCTTCCCGCCCAAGGGTGCCATCTTGCTCAGTCTTCTTTTTTCCGCGGAGCCCTACAGACGTTGCCTGTGAATCCCCGCAGAAAAGTTGATTTTTTCTCTATTTTCCTCTTTTTCCTTTTTCCCTGGCAGCCCGGTCATTCGACCTCGCAGGGGCCCTTTTTCCCCCGATGGCTGCCAGCGGCTTTAAAAAGTGTGATCTCTGTAAGAAACTCATGTCTCTTACAGACACTCATGACTTCTGCCTCCGCTGCCTCGGCCCAGATCATGACTCCCTGATCTGTGTGCCATGCGGCAAAATGTCCTCAAAAGCTTTGAGGAGTCGGCAGCACCAGCGGGAGCGTATCTTCTCTGACTCCGGCCGGGCTCGGACCTCATCGGAGGCTTCGACGTCTCGGGACTCTGGTCCTGAGCATCGTCGAAGTTCCTCTGAAAGGGGGTCTCCTACCCGGGAACATCATCGGAAGAAGAAACCCGCGAGGGCGGGATCGGTGGACGCTCCTGGTTCCTCGAGGGCCAGGTCGCATAGCCCCGATTCCCGTCCTGGGTCCTCGGAGACGGAGAGGCCGTCAAAACATCCTCGACTCGAGGTGGACTTGCCCGCTCACGTGAGTACTGTTGTCCTCGTTGACTCGCCTCCGAGTCGGGGGCTGCTGGGTCTCCTGAGCTCGGACTCAGGTTGACGGCCTTGGAGAGCAGTCTGACTGCCTTCTTGGACCAGCAGCGGGTATTGATCGCTGGCCTCGCCGGTGCTTCTGCCCTGACCGCCGGGACGTCGACCTCCAAATCGACCCCGGAGACCGAGCCGATCCTCGAGTCCATGAGGGCTCGAGTCGATCCTCGGTCGAGGTCTCCTTCGGCCTCCCATTCGGGACCGAGGTCGTCGGAGCGGATAGCATCGGTGCCCGCCCGACCGGAGCCGATCGACTCCTCCTCCGAGGAGTCGGCCTGGGAATCTAAGGACGAAGAGTCACCTGGTTCCTTTCGGACTCGGTGTGTCCCTTCGGACTCCCCCGAGTCCGAACCTCGGAGACGGTCCCCCCGGAGGATACCCGGTTCTCGGACTTCGTGAGGGATATGGCCAAGGCCTTGGCCTTCCCTGCGGATCCCGAGGAGGAGCCTCGAGTCGAAGAACTCGATGCCCTCCAATATGACTCTCCCCCGAAGGAGGCCTTTATTGTACCGGTTCCTCCGATGCTGGAACGACTTTTCTTCCGCATGTGGGAGAGCCCGGCGTCGTCGCCGGTGTTAAGCAAGTGGGTCGATTCCATTTATCGAGTCCGCAAGAGCCCCGACTTCCAGAAGGCACAACTACCGCACCATTCCATGGTGGTGGAATCGGCCATGCATAGACTAAAGAGTCAAAAAATGCACTCCTCGGTGCCCCCTGGTAGGGAGGCCCGAAGCCTGGATGCCCTCGGTAGGAAGTGCTTCCAGGGCTCTGTGCTTGCTTGTCGAGTCCAGACCTACCAGCTCTACATGGGCATGTATCTCCGAGACCTGGCTAAGGAAATAGCCGGGT
Organism: Ichthyophis bannanicus; assembly: GCA_033557465.1. Lineage (NCBI taxonomy): Eukaryota > Metazoa > Chordata > Amphibia > Gymnophiona > Ichthyophiidae > Ichthyophis > Ichthyophis bannanicus. The sequence goes on along the minus strand of CM066033.1, from coordinate 344,211,936 downwards.
TCTCTGCTGGTCTCTCCGACGAACCTTTGCAGAGGTTCCAATCCTTGTCTACTGGTATTCGAGAGTGCTCCAAGTTTATCTCTCGAGCAGCCTACGATGGTTTTGAGGCGTCGGCTCGAGTAGCTGCAGCCGGCATCGGTGGACGCCGCCAGGCTTGGCTTCAGACGTCCGACCTCGAGCAGGACAAGTTGGTCGATGTCCCCTGCCGAGGTGATAACCTCTTTGGAAAGCCCATGGATGAGAAGGCTGCACAAATCGAGACGGAGACTCTCACCAGGACTCGTCTCTCGAGGAAAACCTCTGCCCCTTCTCAAAAGAAGAAGGCCTCGGGGAAAAAGCCCTTTTACCCGAGGAAAGGTGCTGCCTATAAATACTACCCTCAATATCCGGCCTCAGGGGCTCCCCCACAGGGAAAGCAGGCCAAGGGACGGGGTAATGGGTCCCATAGGCAGCAAGCCCCCAAGCCTGCACCACCGGCCCCTGCTCAGCAGGGTGGGGGTTTTTGACTTCCTCAGCATAGCCTCTCCCCCTCAGCTGGTTTCTCTCAGCACAGGAGGCCGGCTGGTCCACTTTGCCCAAAGGTGGTCCACCATCACCACAGATACCTGGGTACTTCACATAGTTCAAAAGGGTTATCTTCTTCACTTTCACCAGGTACCTCCCTCCTACTTTCCAGGGGAGCCTCCCAGACTGCCTTTGCACAGGGACTTACTACTTCAGGAGTTAGCAAGTCTTGTTCAGGAACAAGCCGTGGAACCATTGCCCGACCACCTGAAGGGCCAGGGGTTTTACTCCAGGTACTTCCTGATTCCAAAAAGAACAGGAGGCCTCAGGCCCATCCTGGACTTGCGAAACCTCAACAAGTTCCTTGCAAAGGAAAAGTTCAAGATGCTTACCCTTGGAATTCTGCTGCCCTACCTCCAGCAGGGAGACTGGCTATGCTCCTTGGCTCTGAAAGATGCATATACTCATATCCTCATTCATCCGGACCACAGGCAATATCTCAGATTTGTTGTAGGAGGAAATCATTACCAGTACAGGGTACTGCCCTTTGGCTTATCCTCCACACCCAGGGTGTTCACCAAGTGCCTCGCGGTGGTGGCGGCTTATCTGAGACTTCAAGGTCTGTTTGTGTTCCCATACCTGGACGACTGGCTCATCAGAGCCCAGTCTTCCCAAGAGGCCACTCACGCCGCTCAGCGCACTGTGGCCCTGCTCCAACACTTGGGTTTTGTCATAAACTTCGCAAAGTCCACTTTGCTCCCCTCTCAAAATCTCGAGTTCATCGGCGCCCGGTTGGACACACTTCAGGCGCGGGCCTTCCTCCCTCTGTACAGGGCCAGGCGGCTCATGGACCTCGCCGGCCACTTTCACAGCAATGCGCTGGTCCCAGCCAGACATTTTCTGTGACTGCTCGGCCATATGGCTTCCACGGTCCATGTGACACCCAATGCCCGACTGAACATGCGTCCTGCTCAGTGGTGCCTTTGCAATCAATGGCATCAGGCCACGGGGTGCCTAGCGGACTCCGTGCAGATCTCCGACCAGCTGGTCTCTTCTCTACAATGGTGGCTTCATCTGCCCAACCTAGTACTAGGAGTGACTTTTCAGCCCCCTACGCATTCTCACGTCCTGACGACCGATGCTTCTCTCCTGGGTTGGGATGCACATTGCCAGGAGACCTGTACTCAAGGCCTCTGGACTCCTTGGGAGTCTGCTCAACAGATAAACTTCCTAGAGCTCAGAGCCATCCGCCTAGCGCTCAAAGCATTCTCTCACCTGGTTTCTCACCAGTCGGTGATGATACAGACGGACAATCAGGTTGCAATATTCTACGTGAACAAACAAGGCGGAACAGGCTCCTTCCTTCTCTGTCAGGAGGCACAAAAACTATGCTCTTGGGCTGTCCACCACGGCATCATCCTCAAGGCTGTCTATCTCCCAGGTCAAGAAAATTACCTGGCCGACAAGCTCAGCAGGATCCTCCAGCCACACGAGTGGAGGTTGGACCCGCTGGTGGTTCAGCGGATCTTTCTCAAGTGGGGCCTCCCCACCATGGATCTGTTTGCCAGTCCTCTGAACCGGCAGCTGCCCAGATTCTGCTCTCGTCAGCCACATCCTCTCCGGGTAGCGGCGGATGCTTTTCTAATTCCATGGTCCACCGGCCTCTTGTATGCCTTTCCTCCCATGCCACTGGTGTCTCGGACGCTCTTCAAGGTTCTCCGAGACAAAGCATCGCTGATCCTCGTGGCTCCCCGGTGGCCGAGACAACCTTGGTTCCCGCTTCTGATGCAGCTAGCGGTAGACACTCCTCTTCCACTGGGATTTCAGCCCGACCTCCTGTCGCAGGATCAGGGGACTCTCCTACACCCCAATCTCCGGTTCCTTCATCTGATGGCCTGGCTGCTGAAAGGGTAGTCCTTGCTCCTCTGCAGCTACCTCCAGATGTGGAGGAGGTCGTCTTGCCCTCCAGGCGGCCCTCCACCCGGAAGTCCTACGCTCTCAAGTGGCGTCGGTTCTCCGTCTGGTGTATTCAGCAGTCTCAGGATCCTTTCTCCTGTTCAGCATCAGTGGTCTTGCAGTACTTGCTCTCTCTCTCCAACCTTGGACTTAAGTCCAACTCGGTAAAAGTCCACCTCAGTGCTCTTTCTGCGCATCACCTGCCAGTGGATGGTAGACCTCTTTCCAGCCACCCTCTGGTGGCTCGGTTTCTCAGAGGCCTCCTTCTCCTTAAGCCACCTTTGCGCCCGCCAGCCCCGGACTGGGATCTTAATGTGGTGTTGCAGCGGATCACCTGTCCGCCTTTTGAGCCTATGGCTACCTGTCCGCTCCGTTTTCTTTCCTGGAAAACCTTGTTCTTGGTAGCCCTCACTTCGGCTAGACGCGTTAGTGAGCTGCAGGCCCTGGTTTCTGATCCTCCTTACACTAGGTTCTACAAGAACCGGGTAGTCCTACGGACTCACCCTAAATTTCTTCCCAAAGTGGTTTCCCCTTTTCACATCAACCAGGAGGTGGTACTTCCGACCTACTTTCCCAGGCTGCACTCCAGCCGAGCTGAAATGGTCCTGCATACCCTGGACTGTAGAAGGGCGTTGACCTTCTACCTTGACCGTACGCGGGAGCACCGAAAGGCTGTTCAGCTCTTCGTGTCTTATGACCCCAACAAGTTGGGGCTCCCTGTCTCCAAGCGTACTCTGTCCATCTGGATTGCGGACTGCATCGCTTGGGCTTACGAGGCTGCGGGCCTCGTACTAGAAGGTAGAGTCACAGCTCATCGTGTTCGGGCGAAGGCTACGTCAGTAGCTTACCTCCGCTCTGTTCCATTGGCAGACATCTGCCGGGCCGCTACTTGGTCTTCAAGCCAGACTTTTGCAGCCCATTACTGCCTGGAGAGGGAGTCCCGCAGGGACAGTGCTTTCGGACAGGCAGTCCTCCGTAACCTCTTCGAGGTATAGGCAACTCCTACCCTCCGTCCCGGATGTTGGGCTACCGGTTGGAGACATATTCAGAGAAGATTCCTTCCTTCTGTGCTACTGACCTCGAGGGAGCTCATTTTTGTGCTTAGGGTCTCCGGTAGCCTTAAGCTTGGGAGTCCCATATGTGAGGACTGACTTCCTGCTTGGTCCTGGAGAAAGCGTAGTTACTCACCTGTAACAGGTGTTCTCCAGGAGCAGCAGGAATCAGTCCTCACAACCCTCCCTCCTCCCCTTGGAGTTGCAGTTATATGCTTTCGTTTTTGCTAATTTTTGCTGTTTTTTAGCTATGTCATCTGACTGAGCAAGATGGCACCCTTGGGCGGGAAGAGGACCGCGCATGCGCGCTGCAATTCCCAAAGGCTTTCTTTGAAAGCTGGGGAAAATTGCTCCGCGAGGGCTCCGTCGGCGCCGACGTCACCCATATGTGAGGACTGATTCCTGCTGCTCCTGGAGAACACCTGTTACAGGTGAGTAACTACGCTTTCTAGATGGTTGCGAGGAGCTATTGAGGCAGCTTATATACTGCAAGGCAAGCAGGTTCCAGCAGGGCTCCGAGCTCACTCCACTCAGGCTCAGGCTTCGTCTTGGGCCGAGAGGTCTCAAGTAGCCCCTCTCAACATTTGCCAGGTGGCGACTTGGTCGTCGTTGTCCACGTTTGTCCGTCACTATAGATTGGACGTTCACGCTCGGCAGGAGGGCCAGTTTGGAGCTGCAGTGCTGTCGTCGGCATTGACCCCCCCTTGAAAGCAGGTAGCTTGTGTACTGTCTGGACTGGGTCTAGCAGTATGACTTGGAAGGAGAAATTTCACTTACCGTTAATTTCCTTTCCTGGAATACTGCTAGACCAGTCCAGGACCCATCCTGCTGTCAGCTACGGTGCTGCTAGTGCGGTGAAGCCGCCGGCCTCTGTTCCTTCCTTGTCAGTATGTCTCACCATGGGGGGCCGATGGCTGCGTTTATCGGTCTTAGCAGCCTTCAGTTCTGGGGATACTTTAAGCTTCCTTGTACATAGTTGAATTATACGTCCACTATGTGTGGTCTTATGGTTAAGTTGTGTTATATGTTTGGGTTCGCTTTACAGACAGTACTGAGGGAGACCCCTAGGGGTAGGACCATATCACCAGAGTCCAGCCTATCAGAGCTCTGGTAGAATTCTCTGTCTCCAAGATCTGCTGGCAGGGGGACACAACGGTCTAGCAGTATTCCAGGAAAGGAAATTAACGGTAAGTGAAATTTCTCCTTTCTTGGTTTCAGATGTGTCTAGGAATATATGTTAACCAAGTTCACCCACTGCAGCATTTTAACATTATTCAGCTTTTAAATTGGCTGCGTGGAAAGTTTCTTTATTTACCCGTTTTGCTTAAAACTTAAAGCATTGATATTTTGAGTATGCCCTCAGATATACCATCCCTACCCTTTACAGCATATTAAGATGAGAGTGAACCACCTACCAAAGTTACATAATATTTGGGGCATATTCAGCGACAGCTGTTAAGCTATTTAATGTATGTAGTTGCCACCACTTTTACAAAATGCAGATATTCAGCAGGGGAACTTACTGGTTTCTGCTGCTGAATATCCAGGCTCGCCGGACACCAGCGGCACAATACAGTTAGTGGCGATGGTCAGCCACTAACCAGATAGTGCTAACTTGTTTCACCTGTCCTAACTTTAACTAGTTAAGCTATTCAGTTAGTGGATGAATATCGCCACCCCAGTCTCTTCTATCCTGGCATTTTTTTCATGCTCTATGTGGCTATTCAGCAGTATTAACTGGTTAGTACCGCTGAATATAAGGCAGACTGGTATTTTGCTAATCAGCTAAAACACTTTGAATATGCCCCCCCCCCCCTAGAAATTCTACAAGTCCTTGCTATTAACAATTGGAATTGTTGGGCAGTCATGCAAATATAATTTCAGATTGATATCTACTCTAAAAAGGTTTTTTAGATCTTTCAACAAAAGAAGAATTTGTCTGTACTGAACAATAAGTTTCATGTCCAACTGGCATTTATCACTAGCAATTCTATTTACTTCATCAAAGCATTGAAGCAGTCCAAGAACAAACTTTTGGCTCACCCTAAGGCAATAAAGTACTATTCCAGATTCTGATACAACAAGAAGTCAACACCCTTTTCTTCTAAAGAGGTGTTTGGTCTTTTGGTTAAGATCAAAGTTACAATTTGCCAGTTATAACAGTTTTGTAATTGACCCCTTTTTTAAAAATTGCACTTTATGCTTATGATTCTTATTAAAAGATTTTCAGTACCTCCTTTTGTAACCAGCAAAATGGTTTACAATAGAATTCCTAAAATACACCACAGTAAGTATACTGTGATCTCCAGAAACAAGTAGGAATGCAGTCCTCACTTATGGGTATTATCGATACCAACGGAGCCCGCATGGGAACGCTCCCCAGCATCAAATCGTAAAGCCTTTGAGAGTACTCCAATGCGCCTGCGCATCCGCCTTCCACCTTCCCAAATCCTCTCCTCAGTTCTTCTTTTTCTGCGGAGTCAGCAGGTTGTTCCCTTCCTGTCACTTCCAAAAAACTTAAATTTTTTGGTTTAAATTCTGTGCTCTGCCTTTCCATCAATGCTGGTACCTTCCCTGATACCAACCCTGTTATTTTCAGTTTATTTTATCCTTTTTATTTTTTGGTGGTTTCACTGCCAACTTAGGCCTTGGTCTGCTTTTTTTCTGTCATGTTAGTGGCTTTAAAAATTGTACCAAGTGCTGTGATACAATTTTGGTCACCGACAAACATGACTGGTGTTTGAAATGTTAGGGCCCAGACCATCTACCAAATGATTGCTCTTTGTGCCAATAAATGACAAAACGAGGCCTAAAGAACAGGGCCAGACAGTATGGATCCCTGTTTGCCCTGGACTCGATTTCAGTGGCTTCGGCATCATTCAGGGCATTGGCCTCCTCTCTTGCTTCTCAGATCTCCTCAAAGTCCAAGCATAAATCTAAGTCTAATTCATCAGCATCTAAACCCTATACCGATCCTCAAGGTAAGTCCCTTCATCGTCATCGCTACTCATCGAAAGGTGCCTGCCAAACAGCCCCGGCGGAAGGACCAGTTCTCCATAGCTCAACAGGGCCTCCAGGATGCTCCTGAGGCCTCAACCTTCAGAGAGCTACTGGTTCCATGCTCTGGGATGGTGATTCGAAGCCCTGTACTTGATTCCACCCAGGCATTGGCCTCCTCCCTCAACCAGCGCATCCTGGCTATCGAGAGGAGCTTGGCAGCACTCCTAGCCTCTATACCGACGGTATCAAGAGCCACGGCAGTGCAGGCATTGACCTCAGAATCAAGTCCGATAACATTAAGGCCGATGCCAGGCCTTGAGCTCATATCGACAGCTCCTCTCCCCCCGATGCCTGTTTTGGAACTTGTAGGCATCATCGATACCTAACTGCCGCTCGGATCCAGTACCACACCAGCTCACCATCGGTATCAACATCGTGCCTCGACATCGACACGAGACAGTTGATAGTTTGATTTTTTTGTCTGAATAGGACTTGTCCCCTTCCAATTCCGATGATACCTCGGAGGAGTCCAGGGTTACGTGAGACATTCCTTCTGGGCCTTCTCCACCTCATGAGTGGCGTAGATTCCTGCCGGAGGACATGTCCTTTCAAGATTTCATTCAGGACATGGCAGTGGGTCTCCAGATTACTGTCACATCTGAAAAAGAACCGAGGGCAAAGGAATTGGAGATCCTTCAATACCTCTTGGCGCCCAAGGAAGTGGCCACATTACCAGTGCATTGAATCCTGCAGGATTTAATGCTGTGTATGTGGGAGGCCCCATTAACGCTTCTGCCTATCAGCAAATGGCTCAATACCAAGTACCGAGTTCCACCATGCCCTGGTTTTCAAAAGCCTCAATTACCACACCACTCCATGGTAGTGGAATCGGCAATGCGCTGCATCAAGAGTTCTAAGACTCATTCTTCCATGCTTCCAGGCAAGGACTCCAGAACTCTTGATGCTTTTGGGCATTGCTGTTTTCAAGCATCTATGTGCTCACTTCCAGGATTACTTCTTACATGCTGTACATAGGCATGTATCTCAAGTATATCTCCAGGGATTTCGAGAATTTAGCTCCTATCATTCCTAATTACAAACGTGATGCATTCCTGGCCTTAGGCAAAATCAGAATATATCCAAGTTCCTTACAGGGCATCTTTCAGTGCCTTCCCGTAGAACTTCAGCAATCTGCATCGATGCTCACAGAATGGCATGGCTCCCGGCTTTTGACCTTGAACAGTGGGTTCAGGATAAATTTGCCAATATTCCCTGCTTTGGAGAACCTCTTTGGAAAGGTTTGGTGGGGAAAAGCTGGGGAGCTTGAGGTTGGTGATCTCACCCTCAAATGTCTTTCCAGAAAGACATCAGACCCCTCTAGGAGAAAGATCAATCCAAAGAAGGCTTTCTATCCTGAAAAGAAGAGATATTATCCTTCTTTTCATCCTACAGTGGCTTACCAACCTCAGCAGCAACAGCAGCGACAACAGGGTCCTCGCCAGGCTAAGAAACCTAAGACCCCCTAAGTCACAACCAGCAGCACAGCCACAGTCGGCACCTGGGTTTTGACTCCTTCCTAGAGAGCATAGTTACTCTGCCTCTGCAGTGTCCACAACCCCTTCACATAGCAGGCAGATGTTCCTATGCCCTCAGGTGACACCTCATAACTTCGGAACAATGGACTCTCAACATCATCCAAAGGGGCTATCTGCTTCATTTCCAAAGCTTACCCCCACCTTCACAAGAGATTATCCTTCAAATCCCTTGCAGGCCAATCTCCTGTCAGCTGAAGTGGCAACCCTGTTATCTCAGGGGGCCATAGAAAAAGTTCCAGGAATAGGACAAGACCCAAAGGAAATAGGAAAATGAGGCATAGTTTTTATAGTCAGGTCATATGTTGCTATGATTGATAATCCCGCCAGAAATCCTCCTGCATCTTATGAAACCAAGAATTTGCAACTGACTTCAGAAAGCTGTACAATAATTATCTAAAACATTTTACAGCTTCTGCATAGGTAAAAAAAGACACTTAAACTAACCCGGAACGTTGACACCTTTCTGTGTTCGGAAATGCCAGCCTACATTGGTCAAAAAAATATTGGATATTCAGCACTAATATCTGGATTGTGGCCAGTGCTGAATATCAGGATACAGTGGTGAGCACTAGCACTATCCTGACAGTGGCGGTATTCAGTTTGTTATCCAGATAAAGTCCTAACTTTATCAAGATAGTGGACTGAATATTGTTGTTATCTGGATAATGTGCCACTCCATGCATGGACTACCCTGCCATTGGAGTGGAGGAGTGGCCTAGTGGTTGGGGCAAGGTACTTCAGGCCGGAAGGTCTGGGGTTCAAATCCCACTAGAGGACAGCAACCTTGGGCCGGAAGGACTGGGGTTTCTAGTCCCACAGGTGCTCCTTGTGGTCTTGGGCAAGACACTTAACCCTCCATAGCCCATGTTCCCTGTAAAAAAAATAGTTATCTCCAAGTTATAATGCCCTGCTCAATGTAATTTCAGTTTGTTCAATGTAAACCGCACTGATGCAGAATAGTGCACTATATAAGAGAATGTAAATAAAAATAAATAAATAATCTGGATAGTGCCAAAGCATTCTGTAAAATACTCAGCAGCATTATCTAGATAGTGCTGCTTAGTATCACCAGATAGCAAGTGCTGCTATCTGGATAGCATCTTCTGAATATGTCCTCCACAGTATTCTATGCCATATGCTATTTAGAGACCTACATAGCATTCACTAATGTTCTCAAATCGGTTATAGAAAGTGCATGAGTAACAGCGTGTAGAAGATAGTGGCAGTTGTCCATAAGACTAGTAACCAGTAGGAGGAGATCTGTGAATTTAAAATACAAAAGTTGACAGAGGATTGCAGGTGCTATTTATTCATTTAATTGACAAGATTTGATATACTGCTATTTGATTTATACAGCATAGCGGTTTACAGAAGCAAAGCTCTAGTCAAATAAATCAAAAACCGTTTAAAAGGCAAAACAACCATTTGGAAGACTAGCAGATTTACATCTCTACTTACTAACCCTTGGAAAACACTTTGCACTATTTTACCATAAGCAAATTTACCATGGGATTCACAAATTTGCAACTGGGAATATTGCACGTTCTGCACCACAGCAGCACAAAGGTAGTGGTACCCAAGTTAAGCCAGCTGTCTTAAGGGCTGAGACACAATCTAGTTTTCTAAATCTAATCCTCCACCATACTACCCGCAGTTCACTGAGATCCCATTACTGACATTCTATTACCGAGATCCCACACTTCAGCCCCAAAGATTTGATCTACCCATTCCCCCAGGCCCCTTCTCCCGGTCACATTACCAAGATCCTGTTTTGTCAGCCTGATCCTTAGCAGTAGTACTTCGAGACTACTGCTAGGAGCCTGAGGGGTGCCCTTAAATAAGGGAATCACAGGGCCAGGAGTTACTGGGGATTGCTCCTGCCCCCATTAGACCCCACAGTTTCTGCTGTAGGTGCAGGAGGTTCCAGGGGGATCTGAGAGGGAGAGATCAAATCTTGGTATAATGATCGGAGAGTGAAGAGGTGGCTTTGTTGGAAGATTGCATCTTAATAAAGGGTTCGGAGGGAGATCTTATCTTGGCAAGGAGATCAGTGGTGGTCCAAGTGACCATATTTTGGAAAAATGGTTGGGGGATAGAGGTGCTCTGAAATAGAATTGGATATTTAAAAGGGCATTGGATTGGGGGAGGGGACTTTTCAGCAACATCACTAGTCCCTTTAAGTTGCTTCCCAGGAGCATTGGGCTGTGTGTTAACTTTCCGTGAATAATACAGCTTGTGAGATTTTACACAACCTACCTTATTAATTTTGCTTAATAATGAGCTGCTTTGCAGTACATTATTATTGTGTGTTACAGAAAAAAATCCCATATTAAGCAGAATTATTGGTAAGTAACGCAAGTTATTATTATGTACGTTATTGCCTTAATGTAGCTTAGAAAATATAGGCCTTATTTTGGGAAAAATTTAAAAACGGAGGAAGATGATACGACTTTGTATAAGTATTTTAAAGGACTCTGCAAAGATTTATGTAAGGAATTGTGTAAAGTATGTACAGTATATGGTTTATTGCAGATTTACCAGAGGCAACTGAGCATTTCAAGATGTAAGAGCTATAAAAGCATAGTTTAGTAAAAACATGGAAGTCAGAAATGAGCTGTAGAGGTCACCATATCTATAATTGTGATGTTATTTTGGAAAAGGTGCTGATGAAGGTGGAGGGAAGAATTTCTTACTTTTTGACCCTGCATAGCTTGTGGACTTTTCAGTGGCAAGAGAGGAAGTCCATGTCGAAGTTAGGTCAGTTCCAGAGCAATGTTCCCTCTAATTTTCTGTAGGCTGTGTGCGCATAAAATATTAGCTGTGTGCAGCTTTTGAAGGAAGGTTAAATTTTTGTGCGCCACATAACGACACTCGGAGTTATATACTTTAAAATTTGACTACACGTCAGAATATAGTATGTACACCACATTGATTTTAATCAAATTAAATGAAAATAGACGATTACTAAATGAAGTGGGAAATTTCTAGTAATTACAATTCTAACTTTTAAATTTTAAGACGTCTGGATCAGAGCCGTAATTTTTGTGCGCTCTGTTGTAAAGTATGTGCGCTCGCTCGGCGAGGTGTGTGCGCGCGCACAGCTTAGAGGGAACAGTGTTCCAGAGTAATCGTAGCTGTGTAACACCAGCCTGGTTGTCTTGTTTGACCTACCTTCTTGATTTTTATTACCTGTATTATCATTGTTATTGATTCCCTCTCACCTTTTTATCCTAATGTTATATTTGGGACGAATCATAATTATGATATTTCTGTAATTTGTTTTCTCCATGACAAGCAGGATAATGTCCTCACATAGGAGTGATGTCACCAACAGAGCCTTCGCCCAGCTTCTTCTTGAAGGTTTGGATAGGTTTCACTGTACATGCACGTCTTCCTGCATGTTGTCACTGTGTCATCTTGCCTTAGTCTCTTTTAGCCATTCATCCAATGGCCATGTTACATGGTCCATGTCTACCTCATCTAATTATTACTCAAGTTTTGAGAGCTTATTCTCAATTTTCCAGTACCTGCTGTTGTATGCCTTTCTCTCTCCCTTTTTAGTTCCTTAGTGCATTTGTTAGGTTTCCTTTCTTTTTTGGATGATACTGTCACTGATTGCTTAGGTCTCAAGCGATCCAGCCACATTCTATATTTTTTTACAAGAATCATTTAATTTCACAGCAGCTATTTTTCCAGACGCCATGTTCCAAAAACTTACCAGGGGGTTTAAAAATGTGCCAGGTGCACAAAAGGTACCTGCAGTGTCTGGGGACTGACCATAAGCTGCCACCTTACATTTTGTGTTCACAAATGACAAAAGTTTATTTTTTAGTATAGTTTATTTACCTGATATACCTCCTATAGCAGGTAGCAGCTAGGCGGTTAAGGAAGTTACATTCAGATACAGTACTGTATGTATTTCCCTGTCCCCAAAGGGTTCACAATCTAAGGTCATACCTGAGGCAATGGAGGGTTAAGTGGCTTGCCCGAGGCCACAAGGAGTGTCAGTGGGATTGAAACCCCAGTCCCTCCAGCCTGAGGCTGTGGTCCCCCAGTGGGACTTGAACTGCCCCAACTACTAAGCCACTCCTCCCTCCCTGGGAGGGCTTCAGGGTTGTGAAAGGCAGCACAAATGTATTTTTGATGCTGAGAAATCTGATTCATTGACTTTGGCATCAGCGGCATGGTCTTCATGGCCTCTGAAGCTGTATCGGATGCTGGAAGGGCATTGGTATTGAGGGTTTGTGAGCTCAATCAGAACCAAGCTCCCTTAGGGTGCCCTGGCGTTGGTCACCCACCGATACCACACAGAAGAAGAGGAAGGATTCATCCTCATCTTCCTCGGAATCAAGGACAAAGGACCTCATGCATTAGGTGATGGTTAGGCTACATCGGTGCCAAGGTTCATTGGAGCACAATGCCGAGAGCATAGAGGGCTCACATTCTTGACCTTCAAAGCAACCCTGATGTGAGGAAAGCTCAGCCTCTTCTTAGTAATGGAGGGGCCATGTCAACTTTTAGAAACCGAGACCGGCCTGTCAATTACAACCCTTCAGATTCCAGGAACATCAGCTAAAACTGCTTTTGGCGATGGCAATCCTAGAGAAACAGCTGATTATGAGTTTTGAGTTCAGAATATCAATGATTTTCACCATGGGTGAGATTAAACCTCCATTGGCATCAAGCATGGTGCATCAAGAGGCCAATCTCATCCTTGAGACTTGGGTTAGAGGCATCATAATCGAGGCATTGAAGGGCCTCAACACTGATACCTGGCCGGCAAATAACAGTATCCAATGCATCAGGAGAGGTCACCCTTCGATGTACCCCCTAGGAGACGAAGAGCCATCCAGACAGAGACTCAGGCATCATAAGAATATCACTCTGAGTCAGAATCAGACCGCTTGGATTCTGAGTATGATGCCAAATATCTGACAAAGGACAAATCTCCATAGTGGCCCTCAGGTTCCCTGTCCACCTCTTGAGAGACTCAAATCTCCTTCCGAGATGTTATCCTTCCATGGTTTTGTGAGAGATATGGCTAAGGCCATACCATTTCCATTACAGATGGAGGAAGAGCCTAGGGCCAAGTAATTAGATATCCTCCAGTATTCCATAGCCCCTAAGGAAGTGGTGATAGTGCCCTTGCATTGCATCCTTCAAAGGTCACAAATGAGAATGTGGGAGACCCCCCTCTTTGTACCTCTTTATTGGTAAGAAGGATGACTCTATGTATAGAGTCCAGAAGGCTCCCAGATTCAAAATAAATCAGCTACTACACCACTCTATGGTCATCAGATCAGCTCTCAAAAGAGCCAAGAGTTCCAAGTCATGCTGCTTGGCACACCCAGAGAAGGAGGCTCAAACTTTGGATTCTTTTAGGAGAAAATTCTTCCAGAGTGCCATGCATGACTTCCTATCAGCTCTTCATGGGCATGTGGTTATGGAATATCATGCACATTATTGTTCCCTCGTGAGCCAAGGGAAGGAGTGCAGGAAATACATTGTCTGTGCAACCTATGATATTTTTGATTCGGCATTGAGAGCCTCCTCAATGAGTATTGCTGCCCAGAGACTCTCATGGGTTCAGGTTTTAGACTTAGGGACTAGTGTCCAGAAGCAGCTTGCTGACGTGCAGTACCATGGAGACAATCTCCTTGGAGGTAAAGTACAGTACAAGAAAATGCTTCCATGATCTAGCAGGCACTCTGATACTCTTGAAACTCTCTCCAGGCACACATCTGACCCAACCTCCTCAGGATCTTTGAGGTTTCATAATGGGGAGGGGGGGCAGCAAAAATCCTACTACTCTTATAGGTGTAGGTATTTTCCTACCTCCCACTATACCCAGTCCAAGCAGCTTGCTCATGCCTGACATCAGCAAGAGAAGGTTCAGAAGTCCCAGCATGCATTCCAGCCAAAATCAGGGACAAGGTTTTGATGGACTCCTTGAGACAAAATGCAATTGCAATGTGTACCTTTGAGTCACATACTTTTATTGAATTTTAATACAGCAAATAATAATAAAAATAAGCAAAACAAACCAAAAGCATATAAAACAACCATAAAAAAGAAAAAGCATGTTATAGTTTGGAGAGCTTCTGACACCAACAAACAAAGGCATCAAATTAGTATTAGTACATTTAGGATAGACGAAGGGTCTAAGAGGTCTCATCTAAAGTAGCTTGGGCCTGAAAAAGTCTCTTGAGGAGATTCCACATCTTAAGCACAGAAACTAACGTACTGGTCTTAATCATCATACATTTTTTGTGTCTGTGTACCAAGCAAACAGAATGCCACCAAAAATGAGACAAAATAAGAACAGCATTTTTCCAGTTGGAGGCCTGTAGCAATCACTAAATCAAACAATTTCCTTTCAGAGGCAGTTAAAACATCAGTAACTTGTATAGACTGGAAGAGAATTTGATCTACAGAAAGAGGGATAGAGAATTAGAAATTTTTCAGTAATCTCTCCCATACTGTCTGCCAGAAAGGTTGAATGAGGGCACAATCAAAAATCTTATGTCTAAGAGTCCCTGGGGAAGATTCACAATGTCAACACCAATTGTCGGTGGCTGTGTGCCTTCGAGTCCGTGCTGGCTCCTGGTGACCCAGCACCTCCTGGGTTTTCTTGGCAGTGTGACCAGAAGTAGATTGCCAGGCCTTTCCTCCAAAGCAATGGAGGGTTAAATGACTTGCCCAAGGCCACCTAGTGGGAACTAAACCCTGGTCTCTTGGTTACCAAGCCAGTGCTCTAACCATTAGGCAGCTTCTTCACTCCCTTGAAGATGTAGCCATTATTTCCATGGATCAATTGGATGCCCTTCCAGTCAGAGGGAGGCTCACACACTTTGCTCTGATAACCTCCAACTCTTGGGCACTAAAAATTTTCCAAGGAAGGTGCAAACTTTGACTATTCAAACTGCCTCCAAATTGTCCACCGAAGGCCCATTCTGCTTTCTCTTAACATCAGGAAATTCTTCTTTAGGAAATCTTTGCCCTTCAATCTGTGATCGCGATCAAGTCCATACCGCATGTTAGGAAGGGCAGGGGTTTTACTTTTGGTACTTCTGGTGCCCAAGAAAATGGGGGGATTCCACCCAATCCTAGACCTCAGAGACCTGAATACATTTCTAGTCAAAGAAAAGTTCAAGATGGTTTCTCTAGACCCCTTACACTCCTTTCTTCAAATGGAGATTTGGGGGTATGTTTACTAAACCGTCTTAATGTTACCGGCGTTAGTTGCAGTCTTACTGTGACGAATGCCATATAAGGTAGTGGGCGTTTCGGTCTTAAGGTAGCATTTTGGGTTATCGCGCGATAGAGGGAGCCGTGGTATGTTAACGCGCGTTAGCCTTAATTAGGTGCGCTGACCTGCAAACACAGCAACAGAGGTGTAGCACAGTGGTTGATACATTGACTGATGAAACAGGGGTCATGAGTTTGATCCCCCCAGTGGGCTTAATGAGAAAGGCTCTCTGAGGCATTACCCTTTACTTTAAATCAGTGCTGTCTGAGGCATTTTCTTTTTTAATTTAAATTAGTGCTGCCAGAAAACACACCCTCACAGTGCCGTAACCTAAGGTGCCGCATAAGGCGCCCTATAAGGCACTCCAGAGGGCACATTATAAAGTGCACTGCCCACCAAGTCACCTTATAATGTTCCCTATAGGGCGCCTTATAAGGCGTTTTATAGGGTGCCTTATGAGGCACCTTAAGGGTGAGGGTGTTTTTGCTGGCAGCACTAATTTAAATTAAAAAAGGAAATGCCTCAGCCAGCCCTATCAAATAACACCACTGTGGGATCAAACCCATGACCTTTGCCTCCACAGTCAGTGAAGTAACCAGTGGGCTACATCTCTATAGCTACTAACAAACCCCTGGCTGGCTACAGAAGGACTGCAGGTCACCACACAAACTGCTGTGGTTACCAGGATAGGGTTAACCCACTCGTACCCATGATGCACTGCACATGCAGATCATCAGTCTACAGATGATCACAAGATGGGGTATGCACCCCCACAGCACCTCGGCCTGGTAGGGGGTACTGACAGTGTGCGTTACTGGCACAGAGTAGCTACAGACCGACACATTTTGGGGGTACTGTGCTCACCCTGAGGGCAAGGTGGGGCTCCCAGCACCAGGTCTGCAGCACCTGGCTTAGCTGAAATAGGCTATGCTGCAGGTTGCCATCAGTGCCAGTGTGTGATAGGTAGTCCTTGCAGACACACCTAGGATACACCTTTGTCCATCTGTATTTCTCAGTCACGTCTAGCCCTTGTTGACTATGATGCACCCAGAATAGTGCATATCCTGTGTGGGTGCCATGGTCACATGAAGAGGGGGGTGTTTGGACCCATAGGCGGATTATGTAGCACCACCCAACACCCCCTCTGGGGCTTAGGGTGGGGGACAGGATCTCCCACCAACAGATCCACATTCTACATCCCTGCAATGGTGGCAGTAAAGGGGACCATCAACCCCAGTCCTGCTGGGGAACACGCACCCTACAGGGCAGTCAATGCAGATCTGTACGCATCCATAAGGCAATGGCAGACAGACAGTAGGCCTGGAAATGCTCAGCTGCCCCCCACCACTATCTGACATTCTCCAGCCGCTGCACCCTGCAAGGTGTTCCAGCCATACACATACTAACTGCAGACAGTCTGCTAGCTAGTCCATAGTGCATGTTCCTGGTGGAACTGTGTGCACCCAAAACTGGGATGTGAGCACACACACCAAGCAGATAAGTCTGTGATTGGGCCCCAGAAAAGAGAACCCATAAATATCACTTGAGAGAAATACTTTATAGCACTATGGGGGAACCTAGCCATGCCATGGTCACTGCTCAGTCAGGGTGAGAGTGACTTCCCAGCAGGACATGCTGTGGCCACCCTGTCCGTGTAGGTGGTGGCTGGACACTACAATGTCCCAGCCATTGCCCTATGCCCTGTGCAGATGCATCCTGCCCAGGCCACCCTGTCCGGGCCATACCCACAGCACCTTGCTCCTCATTATGCACATTGGCAGGCTAACACTGGAAACAGTGCAAGCAGTGTGGGCTGAGTAAGGTGTAGGCAGCCACAACACACTGGATAGACAGACACAAACTCCCACACCTATGCCAGCATTGTGCAAATATAGAGGCTTTTGGCAGCCCTGGCCACCACACCAGTCCTGGGCACAGGGCAGGCATGACTATGGTACGCAATACTGTTGGGGTCACTCCCCGGGTGGTAAACACTGTCAGAATCCAAAACTGAAACACACTCCACAGATATCAGAAAGGTTGCTATGATGCAGCTCTATCAGCAAATTGTGCTTAACTTAGGAATTATCTGCCATTAATCATAGCAACCTTTTGATATATGTGTAACATATTCCCAAGTTTAGGGCGGCATTGCTAAGGTATGCAAGTGCTAGTATTGGGAGATGCTGCTGCGCGCAGGGCCCAACAGCCTGACTCTCCATGAGGCTTTGGATAGTGGAGCCTGTGGGTGTGGGTGTTTATGCCCCTGTTGGCCGCTGCTCTAGGGCAGAGGTTCCCAACTCCGGTCCTGGTGGGCCAAACACTGTTCAGGTTTTCATGCTGTCCCTAATGAATATGAATGAGATACATTTGCATACAATGGGGCGGCGCATACTAATGCAGCACAGGCATATTTATTAGGGACAGCATGAAACCTGAATGGTGTTTGGCCTTCCAGGACTGAAGTTGGGAAACTCTGCTCTAGGGATTGCACATATTTATGGTGTCTGTGCTTTGTAGGGTAAAATATAGGCGTTTCAGGCATGTTTATTTTATCTGCAATAAAGGTTCTGTCTTTATTACCATGGTTTAGTACTGGGTAAGACATGGGGAAAGGGTTGGCAGGAGCCACAGCTGGGACTTGAACCTGTGACCTTCTGCTCCTGAACACACTGGCTGTTTGTACTGCACCACACTGTTGCCACAGGGACAGTTCATTCCCTGGGGATACCATGACTGTTCGTCAGATAGACCCTGTCTGTTGCATTTAGGGTTGCCAACTTGCTCCAGATGCGCCCGACAGACTTGATCCAGTCCTGTGTTTACCCCATTGCATGCAGGGACTTGTAGTCTTGCTTTTCTTATGGAGTGCAATGGAGAAATCAGAACTACATCTCCCTGCATGCAATGGAGTAAACTCAGGACTGGATCAAGCCTGTCGGGCGCATCTGGAGCCAGTTGGCAACCCTAGTTGCATTGCATGGCACCCACCTAAACGGGGCTAGGCCATGGTCTGCTGTGGGCAGACGCCACTGCCCTCTCTGCCACCAGCACCCCTCCGCCACCATGCTGGTGGTGGTGCAGTCCCAGGCCATCCAGTATGCTGGTAGGCAGCTGCCTATGGTGTGGTTTCTCGGGTAGGGGTGCCTACATGGACATGCACGCTTCCCCCCCCCCCCCGCACCGCCTGCCAATGTTATGTGCCCTTGGGGGTACCTGCTGGGTAATCTCCCCTGTGACACTGTGGGACACACACTCGTGCCCATGTTGGACCCTCGTCAGTTGCTGCTTTACAGTTTCGGCATTCCTATGTGCCACCTAGGCATCTGCCTAGCCCGCACTGTGCCCCAGCTGGACCACAGCATGTGCCACCTGCAGCCCCCTGTATCCCATTTACAGCATCAGTACAGTTGCCCTTTTCTACGTGCCCACTCTGCTGTTGCTGCACATGTGCACGCCATAACAAACCTGCCCAATCTAAATGACAGAAACCCTGATCAGCGCTATTTCAATGTGGGATCATTCACTTTGTAGGGGGACAGAGCATAGACCCTTCGAAACATGATATCTTAATTTATACGCTTTGTCAGTGGTGTTGCTTTATGTTTATCATTAATATCACTACTGGCCAGCTTGGTTATTGGGATTTTAGATGTGGTTCTGGTCCTTTTATATGTTTATTTGCCTTTTTGTTCCCTGCACATGTATCACAACTATCACTTTTCTGGGTTTCCCTGCCTTTGCTGCACATTGCTGTTTTAAATGGTTTCTCTTTCCTGCAAATGTGCCTTAACGCGAGGGTTTCACTGGCGTTAGTGTTCTGACCCAGATTTCACAGTGTTAGTGTGCCTGGAGCCTCTCCCCTCCCACTCTCCGCCCATTGACCCCTTCTCTCCGCCCTCTGGGAAGCCTTACTCCACCCTTCAGGCCCGGATTTCACAGTGTTAGTGTGCCTTATCGCCGCCGCTGCGTTATCGCGCGATAATACCACCGCTGCGACGTTAAGACGGTTTAATAAACATACCTCTTGGATATGTTCTCTGGATCTAAAGGATGCTTATATCCATATACAGATACATCCCAGTCACAGGAGGTATTTGCAGTTTGTCATAGGGAAACAGCACATCCTCTTCTCTGCACTGTCACCACACTGCTTGTATTTACCCCATCTACAGTAGAACAGTGAAATTGAAAAAGTTAACATTTTTCCTGTCATGATTATTTCAGAAATCCATTTCGTGCAGAAGCCATGAGGCACCCCAGGGAAAGAAAGGCTTTGTTATGACTATTTTCATTTCTTGGGGTTTTATATCTCATTTGAAGTATGTTATAACAAAGTTTTAAGGCTTGTTGTACCTCACTTCCTAAATTACTTTAGCAATTAGTTTACTTCTCCATATTAAATGATAAAATATTGTTTGTTTGTTTTGTTTCAGTTGGGTTATTTCTCTTTTACTCATTCACTCTTTATTAGTTGTAAACACTTTGGTAATCTAATCTTTGCCCAGATGTAAAACTTCAGATGACATTAATGGCTTTTATATAACCTCTTTTTTATTGATTTTAAATCATGATGTTAATTTTTAATAAGTGTTCTTATGGTGTTGGATCATTAGTTATAGATTGAAATGCTGCTCTGGGCACTCTTTGGAAGACCATAAAAACTTACTAGCTCTCATCATAAGAACTGACAGGACCACTCCTGACTTTAATAGGCTCAGTGTGCTCCAACTCTCTTAAAACTAAATTGTCTGCATGAACTAGGAGTTTTATGGCACATGAGAATTGGATGCCACCCAGCTGCACTATTTTATAGAAACTGTAGTTTTAGGAAATCTTAAATCAACAATTTATAGTTCAAAATCAGAAAAGGATAATAAATGAAAAGGCTGAAACTGCTGTTCACTCTTAAGACCATAAAGAGAGGAACCTGGAATGCTTCCATATGAGAATCCAATAGATTGCAGAATCCAAGGCAGCATGGTTTTACAAGAGGCAGGTCTTAGCAGATGAATCAGAGTAATTTCTTTGAGTGACCAGAGAATTAGACGATGGGAGAGTGCTAAATGTGTTGTACTTTAGAGGTCAGCAAAGCATTTTCAAACAGTCTCTCATAGACGACTTTTATAAATAAATTGAATGTCCTATATATGGTTCCTAAAGCAACCATCCAGCTTGGGAAATCATTGAGTGGAAGGCGTCAAAGGATACTGGTAAATGGAGTTCACTCTGAAGATAAGGACAGTACCAGTGGTATGCCACAGGGATCAGTCCTTTGTTGGATTCTTTTTAACATTTTTGTAAGTGATATTGCAGAAGGGTTGTCGGGTAAGGTTTCCTCTTTGGAGATGATCCCAAAATCTGCAGTAGGATAGACATCCAGGAAGGTGAGGATAACATGAGGAAGGATCTAAAAAATCTTGAAGAATGGTCAAGAATTTGGCAGCTGAGATTTAATGCTAAAAATTGAAGGGTCGTGCCTTTGGGCTGCAAAAATCTAAGGGAACAGTACATTATAAGTGGTGAAGTACTTCTGTCCACAAGGTCGTAGGAGTGATTGTTAATGATGATTTTAAGGTGGCCACACAGATAGAAAAGGTAATGGCAAAAGCCAGAATGATGCTTGGCTGCATAGGGAGAGAAATGACCAACTGAAAAAAGGAGGTGATAGTGCCTTCAGGTGAGAGCACATTTGAAACACTGTGTGCAGTTCTGGAAACCACCCTTTAAAAGGATATAAACAGAAAAGAATCGGTGCAGAGTATGGCTATTAAAATGGTCAGTGGTCTTTGTCATAAAGTATATGGGGACAGATTTGAAGATCTCAATATGTATACTTTGGAAAAAAGGCGTAAGAGGGGATACATAGAAATATGATGACAGAAAAAGATCATATGACCTATTTAGTCTGTCCTTCCATATCAACCACTACAACAGTCCCCTTTTTTCCTTTAGAGATCCTCTGTGTTTGTCCCATGCTTCTTTGAATTCAGATACTGTCCTCATCTCTACCACTTCTACTGGGAGACTATTCCACGAATCCACCACTCTTTCCGTAAAGAAATATTTCCGCATATCACTCCTAAATCTATCCCCTTTCACCCTCATCCCATGTCCCCTCGTAGCAGAGCTTGCTTTCAATTGAAAGAGGCTCTCTTCCTGTGCATTTGTGCCACGGAGGTATTTAAACATCTCAATCATATCACCTCTATCCCGCCTTTCCTCTAAGGTGTACATATTAAGATCGTTAAGTCTGTCTTCATATGTTTTATAATGAAGACCACTAACTATTTTAGTAGCCACCCTCTGTACCGACTCCAGCCTGTTTATATCTCTGTGAAGGTGCGGTCTCCAGAATTGTACACAATGCTCCAAATGAGGTCGCACCAAAGACTTATATAAAGGTACTATCACCTCCTTTCTTCTGCTGGCCTTTCCTATCCCTATGCACCCAAGCATCCTTCTAGCTTTTGCCATCGCCTTTTCTACCTGTTTAGCTACTTTAAAATCATCAGACACAATCACGCCTAGGTCCCGCTTTTCTTTAGTGAACAAAAGTACTTCACTCCCTATACTATATTGCTCCCTTGGATTGCTGCAGCCCAAATGCATGACTTTGCATTTTTTAACATTAAATCTTAGCTGCCAAATTCTAGACCATTCTTCAAGCTTAGCTAGATCTCTCCTCATGTTATCTACATTCCATAACATAAAGGCACAGGAGGAGAACCTATTTTAATTGAAAGAAAACTCTGGAAAGGAGGGCATAGGATGAAAGTGAAAGGGTATAGACTCAGGAGTAATCTGAGAAAATATTACTTTATGGAAACAATGGTGAATGCATTGAACAGCCTCCCAGTGGGAGGTGGTAAAGTTGAGGACTGTATTTGAATTCTAGAAAGCAAGGGACAAACATACAGTAAGATCTCCAAAGGGGAAAAAAGGGACTGTAATAGTAGGTATGGAAAGGCAGATTAGCTAGGCCATATGGTCTTTATCTGCTGTTATTTTTCTAAGTTTTTATGTTTCTAAATCCAAAGTTCAAATCTCTCATTGCCCTGACAAGAAATAGAGGTAATGAAGATTTACATCCCTTGAGGAGAGGGAAATAATGTAAATCAGTTGTACTGCAGCAACACCTATGAGTAGGATTCAAGATCATTTCCGAAGGGAGCTGCAGACTGTCACTGTTATGATTTGGTGATCTGATTGTAAAGGGAAAAGCCGTATGGGTCTAAAGGGGAGAGGATGTGGAACATACAGGTCAGATTTAGCCATGGCAGTCAATGTTTTTTTAAAATGCTGGTCGCCAGGCTAAAAATAAGCCAGATATTCAGTGCCAGTATCTGGTTGTTGGCCAGCGCTCAGTAACCAGTTAGTGCATTATCCAGCAATATTCAGTGCTGCTATATGGATAGGCTGTCCAGCTAGGACAGCTTTTCTTGTAACGGTGTTGAGTATGTCGCTATATGGATAATTTCTGGCTCTGCCTCTTCTCTGTGACATTATATGGATAGTGCTGTCAGGATATTCAGTGGCACTATCCATATAGTGCTACTGAATATCTCTTTTAGAGGCACTTATCTGCACAGCAGGTGCTGCTATCTGGTAAATGTTTTTGAAAATTGACCTAATAGTGTCCACAAACGATGTTTTAAAGTGCCTCGACTTTGAGACAGCTCTTCCTTCTCTCATAAATGGTAATTAGTGTAGTTGAGATTGTTTCCAACTAGGCTAGAAGCTCAGGTATAAAGGAAGCTGAACCAGGAAAAAAATGAACATCCTAGAGAAGATTGCAGATTAGAAGGGCATCCCTCTAAATGATTAAACTGGTATACATGCCTGAATGTTGAATATCATTGCACCTTAATTTATTTAATATTTATTTATTTATTTAATTAACAGTTCTTATATACCACGCTCTTTGTTATCAGTGCGGTTTACATACAACAAACTTTTACTCAGACAGAACAGGATCTGTCTTAAATTTACAGATAACAGGGAGCATAACATGGACTTAAACTGGGGAGAACTATTTACATTTTAACAGATATGATGTAATTCTATTTACGTTACAGTAGATATGCATAGATATAGAACTATAAGGTCAAATGATGTTGATGGTCTTATCATGCATCAGCTCTATAGTCTGAATGAATATTATCTAAATCAACTCTGTGCGCAAACAGTAAAATGTAATTTGAGATAACAACTAGCTACAGTATTTTATAATTAAGGTCTTTGATTTGAAGTTGTAAGTGATAAATGCCAATAAAATTATCTGATACAAAAAAGGCAAAATAGGTGTTTATTGGATAAACACCAGAAAAAAACCTCTTTTTTCCCAAGTATTCTTTTCACCCTTCCCCTTGTCTAGCTTGGATCCTTCACTCTGTTTTTGTGCCACTTCCATACAGATGTCTCCTCAGTTGTACAAATGTATGTATTTAATTTAGCTAGAAAAGATAACCCGCAATAGTACTTGTACAGCAACAATACTAATCACTGATTTTCATACACTCAAAGCTGTAAAATAAACATATATTTTTACATTTTATGAAAACCAAAGAATAGAAGCCATATTTAAAAGAGAGAGCAAGGTTGAAATTATGGGCACATATAGGGAGGAGTGGCCTAGTGGTTAGAACAAGGTACTTCAGGCCGGAGGGCTGGGGGTTCAAGTCCCACCTGGGGACAGCAATCTCAGGCCGGAGGGACTGGGATTTCTAGTCCTATAGGCACTCCTTGTGGTCTTGGGCAAGCCACTTAACCCTCCATTGCCCATGTTCCCTGTAAGTATTAGCGCATATGTGTCATATCCCCTCGTGTTAAATGTATCTCCCAATTGACCGCTTTGACCCGGTGAAAAGCGGGATATAAATACAGCTAAATAAATAAATAAATAAATAAATATAGAGGCATGTTTACTAAACAGCACACTGGTAGCATGCATTTTAGCCATTAATCTAGTGCAGAGGCCCACAGCAACTTCAGGGGGTGTGCTAGTCTGTCTTCCTGCCATTAGCACATTACAAACATGCAGCACTGCACTAACAGCACATGGATACACT
The DNA here is from genome assembly GCA_033557465.1 of Ichthyophis bannanicus. Taxonomy (NCBI): domain Eukaryota; kingdom Metazoa; phylum Chordata; class Amphibia; order Gymnophiona; family Ichthyophiidae; genus Ichthyophis; species Ichthyophis bannanicus. The sequence continues at coordinate 344,187,509 of CM066033.1, read as the reverse complement.
TAATGCCACCCATTAAGGTAGCATTAAGTGCACCTGCATAACAGCAACATTCGTGGTTAGTACGTGCCCAAAATACCCACGAAAGCGTAATGTGCTGTCGTCAACCACCTTCCGCTCCTAACTCACTTAGGGCCTGCCCATTCGCATGCTACCCAGTTAACAAAGGATTTGTAGTGCAAGGCCCCACACTAACATTTAATGTGACATGCTTACCATGCATTAAACCCTGTATTTACAGCATGGTATAGTAAACACGTCACTTAGTGCAAAATGTTTGTATACTAGTTTACTTGCACAATTTTGAAATAGCACACAGATGTATTTCCTATCTTGCAATTTTTAAAATTAAAACAGCAAAAGTCATACGAGTACAAAATTAATGAGAAATTTTTGTCTGGTTAGTAATTTCATAATTTAAACACCCAACAGTACTTTGCAGAAATTTTTGTGTGCAGATTTTCTTTGAATTTTTTTATCTTTCCAGAATTTTAGAAAATGAAATGTTTGAAGTAATTTTTTTCACTCAGCTGTCTTAAGCCATACACTTGAGGAGGACAGAAAAAAGTACTTTAATGATATCTTCAGAGGTCAATACAAAGAATTGCAGTATCCACACTAATTTGTGGGAGACTGTTGCCCAAGACCACCCTAGATAGAGGAAGAATTTGCTATAAGAATTTCAGCATTTTAAAACCCTACAGCTACAAAAGGAGATGAAAATGAAAGAAGAACAGACCAAATCAACAAGCCAGGAACAGATGACCCATTTGAAAATACATGGTCCATTTGTAACAGAGTATGTTGATTCTGTATCAGTCTCATCCGCCATCCTCAGACAAACATAGGATTTCATAAAATCTTTGACTACAAATAAACTACCAATGGTATATCCGATCTGCATGCAGGTTTTTTGCACTTTTTCCATATACTTTTCCTAAAACATTTGGTATGGATGTACAGACTCGATAGGCCATATGGTATTTCTCCAGGACCAAGCAGGAAGTCAGTCCTCACAAATGGGTGACATTACCGATTGAGCCTGGATGGGAACACTTCCCAGCTTCCATAGGAAGCTTTTGGATGGTACTCCATGCATGCGTGCTGGTCTTCCTGCCCGAAGAAGCCATCTTTACCTCAGTCTTCTTTTTTCCGCGGAGCCCTCCAGACGTCATCTGTGTCCCTGAATTTAATTGATCTTATTTTCTCTAGTTCTTTGCTAGTTTCACTAATTTTTTGGAATTACATGCTGTACAGCGTCTTCCTCTCGTCTCCAGCGACATCAGTGCATCAGACCCACATTTTTTTCAGATTTTTTGCCTTTCTCCTTTTTGGTGTGCGGGATTTTCCTCTCATGCCCCCCTGGATGGTGAGGATGTTGGAGTCCCTTGAATTGGCGGTAGCCATCTTCCTTACCATGTCAAAACCGGCCAGTGGCTTCAAGAAATGCCCCCAGTGTGACCGGACCATTTCCATCACAGACCGCCACAGCTGGTGCCTTCAATGCCTTGGGCCCGCCCATGAGCCCTCGGACTGTGTGCTCTGCTTGCAGATGATGCCAAGGTGCTTAAGAACTGGGAATGGCAGCGGGAATTACTACTACTACTACTGAGCGTTTGTATAGCACTACAAGACGTACGCAGCACTGCACAGACATGTAAGAGACAGTCCCTGCTCATCAGAGTTTACAGGAATAAACTTCCTTTGTCTATACGTCAGGCATCTTCTTTGCCCCTCTTCAAACTCAAGTTAAAAGCTCATCTTTTCGCCTCTGCCTTTGGCTCTTGATTTTGCTGTTCTCCTTCCTTCCCCTCTTTTATTTCACCTTTCTTTCTTCCTCTTACACTTGTTCTTTCCTCTTTTCTTTGTCCTTCTCTCCTGCTCTTGTCTCTTTGCCCTTGTTCTTATCTTTTTTCTACTCCTTTTCTTGCTTTGTCTTTTTAGATTGTAAGCTCTTTTGAGCAGGGACTGTCTTTTTGTGTTTTCATTGTACAGCGCTGCGTGCGCCTGGTAGCACTTTATAAATGCTTAGTAGTAGTAGTAGAGTTTACAATCTAGTCAAGATAGACAACACAGGAGATGTAGACAGGAATAAAACAAGGGGGAATGGTAAAGAAACAAGGAGATCAGGTGAGTCAAGATCCAAAAACAGCAGCAAAGAGTGAGTTTTCAGTCTGGATTTGAAAAGGGTCAGAGAAGATGCCTGGCGTACAGACACAGGTAGTTTGTTCCAGACGTAAAGTGCAGCAAAGTGAAAGGAGCGAAGTCTGGAGTTAAGGGCACAGATAGAAACAATTTGCCAGAACAGCGGCATTCCCGAGGGGGGGGGGGGAATAAGGAGAAATAAGAGAAGAAAGATAGGAGCTGCAGAGTGAATGCATATATAGGTCAGCAGGAGAAGTTTGAACTGGATGCGGAAACGGATGAAGTGACTTGAGAAGAGTGGTAATATGGGCACGACGAGGTTGGCGGAAGATTAGCTGCACAGCAGAGTGTTGAACAGATTGAAGGGGAGAGAGATGATTCAAAGGGAGACCAGCAAGGAGTAGGTTACAGTAGTCAAGACGGGAGGTGATTAAGGAGTAGATAAGTGTCTTAATAGTATGTTCAGAAAGGAATGGGTGGATTTTGTTGATGTTATAGAGAAAGAAAGAGCAGGTCTTAGCTATCAGTTGGATGTGTGTGGGGAAGGAGATAGAGGAGTCAAAGACAACCCCAAGGTTGCGAGCCGAGGAAACAGGGAGGAATAGAGAGTTATCCACAGAGACTGAGAAAGAAGGAAGAGAAGAGGAGAGGAGGTTTTAGGGGGCAAAATAAGAAGCTCAGTTTTGACCATGTTCAATTTAAGGCAGCGGTGAGACATCCAACAGCAATGTCAGAAAGGCAGGCAGAGATCTGGGTCTGGATTGTCGGAGAGATTTCCGGCGTAGAGAGAGAGATCTGGGAGTCATTAGCATACAGATGGTACTGAAAGCCATGGGAAGAAATGAGTGTACCAAGGGACTTGGTATAGAGAGAGAAAAAGAGTAGACCCAAGACAGATACTGAGAGCAGGATAGCAGCAGAGGAGAAGCCACCAGAACTAACACTGAAAGAGCGATGGGAGAGATAAGAGGACAACCAGGATAGTACAGAGCCCATAAAACCAAGTGAGAACAGGGTATCAAGGAGAAGGTTGTGGTCAACAGTGTCAAAAGCAGCAGAGAGGTCAAGAAGGGTGAGGACAGAGTAAAGGCCCTTGGATTTTGCCAGGAACAAGTCATTGGAGACTTTGGCAAGAGCTGTTTCAGTAGAGTGTAAAGGACAAAGGCCAGATTGTATAGGATCCAGGAGGGCATGAGAGGAGAGGAAGTCAAGGCAGTGGCGGTGAACTGCATGTTCAAGTAGTTTAGAAATGAAGGGAAAGAGGGAGATGTGTCAGTAATTAGAAGGACAGGTAGGATCAAGTGCAGGTTTCTTGAGGAGAGGTGTAACTGCAGCATGCTTGAAGACTGCAGGGACAGTTGCAGTGGAGAGCGATAGGTTGAGGAAATGAGAGATGAAAGGGACAGCAGTGGAGGAGATAGGGCTTAGGAGATGGGTGAGGATAGGATCAGAGGAGCAGGTAGTGAGTTTGGAGGAAGAAAGAAGGTGTGCAATTTCCTCTTCAGAGATCACAGAAAATGAAGAGAGGGTAGAAGAGGTAGAGGGGGAAGAAAGTTGGGAGTGAAGAGGGGAAATAGCTGACTTTGTAGGGAATTGGAGGGGGATCTTGTGGCTTTTGTCATGGAAATAGGCAGGGTTTGGGCAGAAAGGGAGGGAGGGGTCGGAGGCGGAGGCTGTTTGAGGAGAGAGCTGAGAATAGTAATGAAGAGACAGTGAGGGTCAGAGGCAAGAGAGTTAGTCTGATGGACATAATAGTCTTGTTTGGCAAGAGCTATGGCTGACTGGAAAAAGACAAGCATGAATTTGAAGTGTAGAAAGTCTGCAAGGGAGCAGGATTTGAGCCAAGCACACTCGGCTGAACAGGCACAGGAACGTAGATAGCGGGTAGTGGATGAAAGCCAGGGCTGGGGTGTAGTACGCCTCACAGGACATGGCATGGGTGGAGCAAGAGCATCCAGAGCAGAGGAGAGTGCAGTGTTATAAGAAGCTACTGCCTCGTCAACAGACTTAGCTGACATAGTGGAGGAAAGAGATGAAGAAACAGTGGAGGAGAGGACCAAAGGATCAATAGCATAAAGTTTTCTAAATAGGTTGAAGGAGACAGGACGAAGTTGAGGCGGCGGGTGATGAAGAGTGAAGCTTAGCAGGTGATGGTCAGATAAGGGAAGAACTGAGGTACAGAGGTTTGAGGGTAAGCAACTAGAGAAAAATACCAGGTCAAGTCAGTGGCCATGCTGGTGAGTGGGATTAGAGCAAAGTTGGAGGTCAAACGAGGAGGTAAGGGAAAGGAGCTTTAAAGCATAAGAAACAGAAGGGTTATCACCATGAATGTTAAAATCCCCAAGAATAAGAGTGGGGGAAGAGGAATCCAGAAAGAAGGAGAGCCATGAGTCAAAGTAGGTGAGAAAAGTAGAAGTAGACTTGTCAAGCAGTCGATAAATAACAGCTTCCCGGGGAGGTAGTGGAGTGAAAAGGCAGTTGGAGTGGACTTTAAAAGAGGGAAAGGAGTGAGACTGAGGCGGCAGGAGGAGTTGGAATTGGCAGGAGGGAGAAAGTAGAAGCCCAACACCACCACCATGGCCAGTGGGACAAGGCATGTGTGAGAACTGATAGCCATTATGAAAGAGAGCAGTGACAGATGCCGTGTCTTCTGGGAGGAGCCAGGTCTCAGAGAAAGAAGATGGAGAGCATTAGAGATAAAGAGATCATGAGTAAAAGCAAGTTTTTTAGAGATGGAGTGTTGCTATTCGGTTCCAAGGCATCAACATCGGTCCTGGTATCGACCTTGGCATCAACACCCTCAAAAGCTCCCGCCGAGGCTTCGTGTGGAAGCTGGGCCAATTCAGGGCCGAGGGGTCATGGGGCACCGGAATGGTGGCTTGCCTTTGATTAGGAGCGCCCCAGAAGAACTGGACTTTGACTTTGTCAGTATTGAAGGGCAATGCCAACCCCAGGACGAAGGCCCATCGGCATCAGAGCCCTCAGCATGACTCCGAAGACGAGAGCCAGGAGTAGCCCTCCAAGCTGGGTGGAGTTTCCTCCTGAGACTCTGGAGGGCCAGTGTGGGACTCTCGAGGCCATGACCATTAAGGAGTCCCTTCTGAGGTAGCCAGCATCAGCACCAAAGTTTGCAGTGATGACTCTGGTGGCAGTGGAGACCTATATCCTTGCAGAGTGGATGCAGGCCCTGGAGCGTAGCTTCGCTGCGTTCATGGCCCAGCTAGCTGCCAGGAACCCAGTAATGGCCCCATCCGTGGCAGGTGCCTCACCTGCAGACATGCAGCCCATCCATGCTTTCTTGGGCAGCTTCCGTGAGCACTCGAGACCCTCTCAGTGCAGCAGGTGTCCCCCCAAGTGCATTGGATTCAGACAGATGGGAGCCGAGGACTCCTTCAACTCCGCCTGAGTGCCACCGACGTGGTCAACATTCAGGGCGGTACTTCAAGTTCGTCTTGGATTCAGACTCTGATTGGGAGACTGAAGAGGAATTTCTGGAGACTCCTGTCACCCTGATGTCTCCTCCGATCCCTCACCACCATACGAATGGAGGAGGGTCCCCCCTGAGGACCTCTCCTCTCTCGAGTTCATGCGAGACATGGGGAAGGCTTTGCCCATCACTATTGAAGTGAAGGAGGAGCCTCAGGCAGAAGAGTTGGAAATCCTCCAGTGCCTGACTCCTCCTAAAGAGGCCATTACGGTTCTGATCCACCCAATACTGGAATGGCTTCTTTTTATGATGTGGGAAACACCGTTTACAGTGCCAACAATCAGCCGACACTTCGATTCCATGTATCAAATGCGCAAGAGCCCTGGGTTTGAAAAAGCACAACTCCCTCACAACTCCATGGTGGTGGAATCGGCCATGTGCTGGATTAAACATTTCAGGACACATTCCTCCCTGGTAGGGAGGCATGCACCATGGACAGCTTTGGTAGGAAGTGCTACCAAGGCTCAATGCTGGTGGCTGTAATCCAAGCATACCAGTTCTACATGGGATTGTACCTGCGTGACCTGGTGGGGGATCTTGCCAGGTTCTCAGCTGGTCTGTCAGGAGAGCACCTTCAGTGCTTCCAGAGCCTGGTGGGCAAAACGAAGGAGTGCTCCAAGTACATCACCAGGGCAGCCTGTGACGGGTTCAAGTTTGTGGCCAGGGTGGCTGTGGTGGGCATCGGTGCCCCCTGCTTGGCATGGCTATAGTCCTCAGCCTTAAAACAGTGGGTTCAGGACAAGTTGGCTGATGTCCCATGCCGGGGAGAGAACCTCTTCAGCAAACCCATGGTGCAGAAGGCCGCAGAGTTAGAAACAGAGCAACTCACCCTGAACAGGCTCTCGTGAAAGACTGCTGACCCTTCCAGGAGAAGGGCTTCAGGGAAGAAGTTCTTTTACCCTAAAAAGAAAAAGACCTATGGTACTTACACCCTGCATTATTCATACCAGCTGCCCCAACAGGGACAGAAGGCTAAGGGTCAAAACCAGAGGCAGCAGCAAAGCCTCAACACGCCCCTCAGCCCCACCAGGCGGGGGTTTTTGACTCCTGGCTTCGGACTATGGCCTGTCTTCCCCTTCCAGCCTTTGTTCCAACACAGGTAGGGGCTGGCTGATAAACTTTGCCCACAGGTGGCCCAGCATAACAACCAACACTTGGGCACTACAGGTAGTCTGCGAGGGCTACCTGCTGTGCTTCGATCAGATTCCCCCACCTTCTTTCCAGGGGAGTACAATCTCAAGCATTACCATAGCGAACAACTCCAAATGGAGATCCAGACCCTCTTGGCAGAATGGGCAGTGGAACTTGTTCCACCATCCATAACAAGACAAGGTTTCTACACACCCGCTATTTCCTGGTTCCCAAGAAAACAGGCGGGTTCCAACCCATCCTGGATCTCTGCAATCTCAATCGCTTCCTAGTGAAGGAAAAGTTCATGATGGTATCTCTTGGAAAGTTGCTGCTGTTCCCTCAACGGGAAGATTGGCTGTGCTCCTTGGATCTCAAAGACACCTATGTGCACATCCTCATCCATCCCCTGCACCATCAGTACATCCGCTTTATGCTCATTGGACAGCACTATCAGTACAAGATTCAGCCCTTCGGACTTGCCTCTGCCCCAAGGGTCTTCACCAAATGTCTGGTGGTCATTGCTGCCTTCCTCCGGATCCTGGGAATCGTTGTCTTCCCTTATCTGGACAACTGGTTGGTCAGGAGTAGGATGCTGGATGAGGTTCAGCAGTCAGTACAGGGCACCATTCAGGTACTGGAACAGCTGGGCTTTGTCATAAGAACATAAGATATGCCATACTGGGTCATACCAAAGTCCATCAAGCCCAGTATCCTGTTTCCAACAGTGGCCAATCTAGGTCACAATTACCTAGCAGTTTCCCCAGAAGGCACAGGTTCCACAATGCTTGTATTAGGACAAGCAGTGGATTCCCGTGTCCCCTTTAATAATAGTTTATGGCCTTTCCTCCAGGAATTTGTCCAAACCGTTTTTAAATCCAGCTGCACTAACGACTTTTATTACATCCTCCAATAACGAATTTCAGAGTTTGATTATGCATTGAGTGAAAAAATATTTTCTCATATTAGTCTTATGTGGATTACACTGTAGGTTCATTGCATGTCCTTTAGTCTTTCTACATTTTGATGGCGTAAACAATCGATCTGTGTTTACCCGTTCCACTCCATTCATTAATTTATAGACCTCTATCATATCTCCCCTCAGCTGTCTCTTTTCCAGGTTGAAGAGCCCTAATCTTTTTAGCCTTTCCTCTTAATCCCACCTGCATCCCTCTCAATGCCTCAAGTTCATTGGGGCTCTCCTCGACACCACACTGGCTCAAACTTTCCTTCTTATGGACAGAGCCCAATGCCTAGTCCGCTGGCGAGGGATGTCCAGCATTGCCCGGTTGTCATGACTCGGCAGATGCTGTGTCTCCTGGGCCACATTCATTTATTTATTTATTTTATTTTTTCTATACTGTGCTCTTTAAAATCAGCTCGGTTTACAATTAGAACAAATTTGTACAGTGTGCAGGCGGCGTCTGCACTGTACTTACAAGGAACTCGGCTAACTGGAGTAACTATGTACAGGCTACTTAGTAGCGGCTACTCAGTTAAATAACTATATACAGGCAAAACAGTCGGGTCAGCGATGGAAGTAACATGGCCTTTATAGTCCATGTTACTTCTGCAACCTGACTTCAGATGCATCAGATGCAGTGGATATTCTGCACACAGTGGTGTAAGGCGACAGTACATCTTTTGGGTAGGGTCACAGTGACTCTGCCCCTCCAGGAATCCCTGTCCTCGTGGCTGCTCCTTGCTCACCTACTTGCAGGGCTTCCCTTCCAGACCCCGCCGCACAAGCAAATCCTGATGACTGAAGCCTCCAAACTTGGCTGGAGGGACAAATCTGAATGGCCTTGTTCACACTGGGCCTCTGGACTGCAGGGGAAAGCTACCATCAAATCAAATTCCTGTAGCTTCAGGCCATTGCCATTGCCCTCCGAATGTTTCAGCAACAGCTCTCCAACCAGATCATCCTCATAGAGATGGACAACCACGTGGCCATGTTCTACCTCAGCAAGCAGGGCGGCACTACTACTACTACTACTATTGAGCATTTATATAGCGCTACTAGTCGCATGCAGTGCTGCACAGATATGATGCAAGAGACAGTCCCTGCTCGTTAGAGCCTACAATCTAGTCGAGACAAAACACAAAGTAATAGTCTATTCAGGGTAAAACAAAACAAATCAAGAACAAAATATGGCATTTATAGTTTAGTCTAGATAAAAGATGGAAGTCGGGGCAGGGCAAAGGACAGAAGTCAGGATCTGAAAGCGACAGTAAAGAGGTGGGTCTTCAACCTGGATTTGAAGAGTGCTAGGGAGGGTGCCTGGCGTATAGACACAGGTAGGTTGTTCCAGGCGTAAGGTGCGGCAAGGTGAAAGGAGTGAAGTCTGGAGTTAGGGGTGCGAGTGGAGGGCCTAAACAGGAGTAGTTTGTTAGCAGAGCAAAATTCCCAAGAGGGGTTGTAGGGAGAGATAAGAGATGAGAGGTATTGAGGGGCCATAGAGTAAATGCATTTATACGGGTTCATACCTCCTCTCCTGGGAGGCAATCTGCCTCTGGAAGTTGCAATCTCGTATGGTATGCTCCTCAGAGCAGTATACCTGCCGGGGTGCTCAACATCCTGGTGGATCACCACAGCAGGGTCCTTCAGCCACACATGTAGACTCTGCACAGTCAGGTTGCCAACCGCATCTTACAGATGTGGGGTACGCCATCCATAGACCTCTTTGCCACTTCTGCAGCACTCGGCTCCAGCTGTTTTGCACCAGAGTACCTTGCAAGAATTGCTTGGCTCCTGATGCTTTTCTCCTGGACTGGAGTGAGGGTCTTCTCTATGCCTACCCACCGACTCCTCTGGTAGCCAAGACCCTTTTCAAGTTACAGGTGGACGGCATTACTATGATCCTCATTGCACTATACTGATCCAGGCAATCCTGGTTTCCACTCCTGCTCTGATCGTCTCAACGGCAACCAGTCAAACTGGGCTGTGTCCCAGATCTGATCTCACAGGACAATGGGTCTGCTTCATCCCAATCTGTTGTCCCTAGCACTAACAGCTTGAATGCTTAGTGGGTAGTACAGCAGAGCTCCGCTTACAGCAGGACATGGAGAACATCCTTCTTGCCGCGCATAAAAACCTGATGAGACGTGCTTACACCTTCAAGTGGCGCAGATTTTTCGTATGGTGTGAGAACAAGCCTCTGGACCCCTTCTCCTACTCTGTAGAATCAGTCTTGTCTTATCTTCTGCACCTGTCAGACTGATCTAAAGTCCAACTCGGTCAGAATGCACCTCAGTGCTGTAGTCACTTATCAGCCCATAGCTGATTAACTGACCTCTGCTCACCCCTTAGTGGGTCACTTTATGCGGAGCCTCTTACTATCTTGCCTTCCTCCCATTAAACCACCCCTGATAGCATGGGACCTTAATGTGGTGCTCAGACAGTTTCCTGCACCCGCCTTTGAGCTGCTTAGCTCTTGCCTGCTCAAATTCCTTATCTGGAAGGTCGTTTTTCTGGTGGTGCTTGCTTCTGTGCACAGAGTCAGCAAATAGCAAGTGCTGGTGGCGCACCCGCTGTACACCAGGTTTCATAAGAACAGGGTAGTTCTCACCTGAAATTCTTATCTAAAGTAGTTTCTGCTTTTCATCTCAGTCAATCAGTGGTGTTACCCACCCTGTTCCCAAGACCTCATGCCAAGAGAGCTGAGGCCTCGTTGCATACCTTGGACTGTAAGAGAGCACTGGCTTTCTACCTGGAGAGGTCAAAAGCCCATCGCTGTCTCCTTTTACCCCAATAAGCTGGGGATGGCGGTGTCAAAATGCACCCTGTTAATTTGGGTGGTGGACTGCATCTCCCTCGCTTATGCTCAGGCTGGACTGACGGAACGCCATGTCATGGCTCACAGTGTCCGAGCTATGGCTGCTTTGGTGGCCAATTTGTGCTCAGTCTACAGCTTCCTAGTCCATTACTTGTATGGATGGAAATAACCGGCATAACAGCAACTTTGACCAAGCCATACTCTGGCATCTCTTTGGGAATTGAAGCAACTCCATCCCTCCGGCCCTTCTGTCTGTCTAGGCTTCCGTAGAGTCGATCTGATGTTGATGTCTCTGCTGGACGCTGACTCTCAGAACCTCTCAGCGATTACTCATGCTGTTTGTTCTTAGTTCTTTTTTTCTGGTTGCCCCGTTGGGTGTTTTACAGGTTTTTTCCAGTAGCCTGTAGATAGGGAGTCCCATATGTGAGGACTGACTTTCTGCTTGGTCCTGGAGAAAGCGTAGTTACTCACTTATAGCAGGTGTTCTCCAGGGTCAGCAGGAATCAGTCCTCACTACCCTCCCTTCTGTGGAGTTTCTTTCTTTTTTTGGATTAATTAAGCTATGTCGTCATACTGAGGTAAAGATGGCTCCTTCAGGTGGGAAGACCAGCACACATGGCATGGAGCACCTTCCAAAAGCTTCCTATGGAATCTGGGAAGCATTCCCACGTGGGTGTGAGCACTGATTCCTCCTTATCCCAGAGAACACCTGCTACAAATGAGTAACTACATTTTACTGCAGTCATTTTCTCTGTTTCTCTAGTCATTAACATGACACTATTTATTTTTCCTAGAATTTATACATAATAATTATCTAGGATGATAAAGGAGGAATGAATTTTTACATGTGGAGGTACACACTGATCTTTGTTGAAAACACAACATTCTACACTTAGAGGCATATTTATTAACATGCAATAACATTTTACACTTGCCGCATCTTAAGTGCAAATCTTAAGGCGCAGTAAGTGCAAAGCCTGTGCAGTAAATGCAGGGGGCATGTTCCGCATCTGCCTTGTATTTTCTGCACAGGGCAGACGCTTCATTGCCCTGTATTATATGATTTAGCAGTATCTGTGAAGGCATGTATCACGATTGAAGGCCATACCTGGGTTGTTCCAGGTATTTAATGATTTATAGTGCATCGGGTACATACAACATGTCAGTCTACTTATAACATTTACATGTTGATATACCCTTGTAAAAAAATTGATGTGGGCCATACTTGAAAAACTATGATTGTACGTTTATATGAACACAGGTTGCGACTTATTACTGCAGTAAGATCAGCCCTGATCATGGATCACTGTCTATTGATGCATCATTCATTTGATCAACTGAGATGGTGGATTCTATAGCATGTGCCTCAAACCTGGCGGGGCAGAAATTGAGATGCCTTATTGAATTTCCATTAACAGTTCTGGATTTTCTTTTTGAACGCTGTTCAGCCCTGTGGGCTTAATTATCAGATCAATTGGCACACTGTGGTGTGATATAGAGGCCCTATAAGAAAACTCTAGGGGAGGCGTTTTCTGAAGTTAAAAGGACACTGTGGCCATCTTTCTACAGCATAAACCTACAGAGCTGCTAATGCATGAATGAAATATATTTTCCTGTTTGGCATTTATTCAGATAAGTATTGAGGCAAACCTTACCCTACAGCCCTTCCACAATATCATTAACAAAGATGTTAAAAAGAATCAGACCAAGGACAGATTCCTGCTGCACACCACTAGTAACATCCTTCTCCTTTGAGGAGCTCCATTTACCTGTAGTCTTTGTTGCCTCCCACCAATTTCTAACCCAGTCAATCACTTTAGGATTCATCCCTAGAATGCTCAATTTGTTTATAAGTCGCCTGTGCGGAATGGTGTCAAAGGCTTTTCTCCAGGTCCAAGCAGGAAGTCAGTCCTCACATATGGGTGTCATCGACGCCGATGAAGCCCTAGCGGAGCATTTCCCCAGCTTTCCATGAAAGCTTTTGGGAATGCAGGCACGCATGTGCGGTTCCCTATCCCGCCTAAAGGTGCCATCTTACCTCAGTCTCTCTTTTTCCGAAAAGCCCACCGGACGTGTGTCCTGTCATCCCGGATAAAAGTTTGATTTTTTTGGCAATTCTCGCTATTTTTTCTTCTTCGGTTCGACGCCGGTTCCCCTCCCGCCGGGCTTGGTACACCGGTATCGAGCCCGATTCTTCTTTTTCGGTTTTTGCCCTTCGTGGCTGGCGTTCACGCCCTTTTTTGCTTTTTCCCTGGAAGGCCGGTCCTTTGACCTCGTGGGGACTCTTTTTTTCCCCGATGGCTTCCAGCGGTTTTAAGAAGTGTGATCGGTGTAAGAAGTTGATGTCTCTCACCGACACACACGACTGCTGCCTTCGGTGCCTCGGTCCTGATCACGACCCTAAGACATGTGGACCCTGTGGGAAGATGTCTTCCAAGGCACTGTGAAGTCACCAGCAGCAGAAAGAAAGGCTTTTCTCTGACTCAGCCTCCGGCCAGGCCTGTATCTCGTCTGAGGCCTCGACATCTCGGGATTCGGATCCCGAGCGCCGTCGTGGCTCCTCGGACAGGGGGTCCCCCGACCGGGAATGCAAGAGGAAGAAGCGGCTCATGAGGGCGTCGTCGGAAGAGGTCCCTGGCTCCTCGAGGGCCAGGTCTAAGACCCCCGACCGTCGCCCCGGGCCCGTGGAACAAGAGAAGCCTGCCAAAGTTCTTCGCATGGAGCCGGAGTCTGCTGGACACGTAAGCCCTGTAGTCCTCGAGGACTCTCCTCCCAGAGAGCCGACGTCAGGCCCAGCGCCGCCGGGGCCCGAGTCGCTGGCTGCTGTGTCTCCCGAGCTGAGTCTCAGGATGACAGCCTTGGAGTGCAGACTGTCTGCCTTCATGGAGCAGCAGCGGGTACTGATGGCCAGCCTGTCTGGCGCATCTGCCCTGACCACCGGGACATCGACATCGAAGTCGACCCCAGAGACCGAGCCGATACTCGAGACCATGATGGCTTGAGGTCGACCTCGGTCGCGATCTCCCTCGACCTCCCATTCGGGACCGAGGGTGTCGACGCCGGTGCCTCCGGCGTCGGGGCGGGTGCTCCCGGGCCCCGTGGGGTCGGATCCTGACTCCTCGTCGGACGAATCTGCCTGGGAGACGGAGGATGAGGAGTCCCCCGACACCTTCAAGACTCGGTGCATCCCGTCGGACTCACCGCAGTCTGAACCCTGGAGTAGATCCCCTCCGGAGGATACCCGGTTCTCGGAGTTTGTCCGGGATATGGTCACCACGTTGGCTATCCCGGCGGACCCTGAGGAAGAGCCTCGAGCCGAGGAGCTCGAGGCCCTGCAGTACGACTCTCCTCCGAAGGAGGCCTTTACTGTCCCGGTTCCTCCGATGCTGGAACGGCTCCTCTTCTGGATGTGGGAGGCACCGGCCTCGGTGCCGGTTTTAAGCAAGCGGATCGATTCAATCTATTGACTCCGGAAGAGCCCTGGCTTTCAGAAGGCACAGCTACCACACCATTCCATGGTTGTGGAATCGGCCATGCATCGCCTGAAGAGTCAGAAGATGCACTCCGTGGTGCCCCCTGGTAGGGAGGCCCTGAACCTCGATGGGGTTGGTAGAAAGTGCTTCCAGGGCTCGATGCTTGCTTGCCGTGTCCAGTCTTACCAGCTGTACATGGGCATGTATTTGCGAGACCTGGCCAAGGAGTTGGCCGGGTTCTCTGCTGGTCTCTCCGGGGAGCCCTTGCAGAGATTCAAGTCCTTGTCCTCGGGGATTCGGGACTGCTCTAAGTTTATGTCCCACGCCGCCTACGATGGCTTCGAGGCTTCGGCCTGAGTTGCGGCAGCCGGCATCGTGGCTCGACGCCAGGTGTGGCTGCAGTCATCGGACCTCGAGCCATGGGTTCAAGACAAGTTGGTCGATGTCCCTTGCCGAGGTGAAAACCTTTTTGGCAAGCCCATGGCCGAGAAGGCCGCACAGCTCGAGACCGAGGACCTTACCAGGACAAGGCTGTCTAGAAAGACCTCTGCCCCTTCTCACAAAAAGAAGGGCTCGGGTAAAAAGCCCTTTTACCCGAGGAAGGGCACTGCCTACAAACAGTACCCACAATATCAGGCTGCCCAAGCTGCCCCTCAGGGTCAGCAGGCCAAGGGGCAGGGTAATGGACCCCGTAGGCAGAGGACCCCCAAGCCTCCGGCCCCTGCTCCCACTCAGCAGGGTGGGGGTTTTTGACTCCTTCAGCATAGCCTCTCCGTCCCTGCTCTCCCAACCCTGCATAGGAGGTTGCCTCGCTCTGTTTGCCCACCAGTGGCCACTCATCACTGGAGACAGTTGGGTGTTAAGCATAGTCCAGAAGGGCTATGCTCTACACTTCCAGCAACTGCCTCCTCCCTACTTTCCAGGGGAGCCTCCAAGGCCTCCCCTGCACACAGATCTTCTCCTTCATGAGCTCCAAGGTCTGTTGGTAGACAGGGCAGTGGAGCCTGTGCCTCTCCACTTGCAAGGTCAAGGGTTCTACTCCAGGTATTTCCTGGTACCCAAAAGAACAGGTGGTCTTCGACCTATTCTGGATCTCAGAAACCTCAACAAGTTCCTGGAGAAGGAAAAGTTCAAGATGCTTACTCTTTGAACTCTTCTGCCCTACCTCCAGCAGGGAGATTGGCTATGCTCCTTAGATCTAAAGGATGCGTATACCCACATCCTCATTCATCCAGACCACAGAAAGTACCTCAGGTTCATGGTGGGAGGAAACCATTATCAGTACAGAGTACTGCCTTTTGGCCTCACCTCCGCTCCCAGAGTCTTTACCAAATGCCTGGCAGTGGTGGCGGCCTACCTGAGAAATCAGGGAATCTTTGTCTTCCCCTATCTGGACGACTGGTTCATCAGGGGTCAGACATGCCAGGAGGCCAGACAGGCCACCCTCAGAACTATTGCTCTTCTTCAGAGCCTGGGGTTTGTAATAAACTTCGCAAAGTCCACTTTGCTCCCCTCCCAAAACTTAGAGTTCATAGGAGCAAGGTTGGACTCGCTGCTGGCAAAGGCGTTCTTGCCAAAAGACTGAGCCCAGAGACTGATAAACTTAGCCGACCAGTTTCTCCTCAGGTTGCTGGTCTCCGCCAGACTCTGCCTAAGGCTTCTTGGCCACATGGCTTCGACAGTACATGTGACGCCCAATGCCAGGCTCCATATGAGGCCTGCACAGTGGTGCCTGCGAACTCAGTGGTCACAGGCCACGGGCAACCTCAAAGACAGGATAAAGGTGTCCAGACACTTGCTGTACTTCCTCAGATGGTGGCTACACCCACCCAATCTGTTGAGGGGAGTACCTTTTCAGAGTCCTGCGTTCACAGTGGTCTTGACCACTGATGCCTCCCTGCAAGGCTGGGGGGCTCATTGTCTAGGCAAGTGCACCCAGGGCCTGTGGTCTCCCTGGGAATCTGCACAACAAATCAATCTCCTGGAACTCAGAGCTATTCGATTAGCCCTCAAGGCTTTTTCTCAGACCCTGGCTCATCAGTCTGTCCTAGTTCAAACAGACAACCAGGTAGCCATGTTCTATGTGAACAAGCAGGGCGGATATGGGTCCAGGCTCCTCTGTCAGGAAGCACAGGACCTTTGCTTGTTTGCTCTCAGACACAACATGCTCCTCAGGGCAGTATATCTACCCGGCCAGGAGAACCACCTGGCGGACAGGTTGAGCAGGATTCTGCAACCCCACGAGTGGCTGCTCCATCCTTTGGTAGTTCAAAAGATTTTCATGAAATGGGGACTTCCATCCATAGACTTGTTTGCCAGTCCTCTAAACAAACAGCTGCCAAACCTCTGCTCCAGGCAACCGCATCCTCTGCGGGTAGCAGCAGATGCTTTTCTGATTCCCTGGTCTCAGGGCCTCCTGTATGCGTTTCCTCCCACGCCCTTGGTGGCCCGAACTCTGTTCAAGATTCTTCAGGACAAGGCTTCAGTCCTGCTGGTGGCTCCCAGGTGGCCCAGACAGCCCTGGTTTCCACTTCTCCTTCAATTGGCAGTGGATCCCCCTCTGCCTCTGGGGTTGCAACCCGACCTTCTCTCTCAGGATCAGGGTACCCTTCTGCACCCCAATCTCAAAGCGCTAAATTTGATGGCCTGGAGGCTGCAAGGGTAGTTTTGGCTCCCTAGGGCCTACCTCATGAGGTGGAAGAAGTTCTCCTGGCCTCTAGGAAGCAGTCCACTAGTAAAACCTATGCTCTTAAATGGAAAAGGTTTTCAGTGTGGTGTCAGTTACGTACAGAGGATCCTTTCTCCTGTACTGTGCCAATAGTGCTTCAATACTTACTGCACTTATCCAATCAAGGTCTTAAGTCCAATTCTGTTCAGGTCCACCTCTCAGCTCTAGGAGCTCACCACTCACTGGTGGAAGGACATTCTCTCTCGGTTCACCCATTGGTATCCCGGTTTCTCAGAGGCTTGCTTTTGCTCTAGCCTCCAATCCGTCCTCCTGCCCCTGAGTGGGAGTTGAATGTGGTCTTGCAACAACTGACTCGCCCAACTTTTGAGCCGATGGCTACTTGTCCACTATGCTTCCTGTCCTGGAAGACACTCTTCCTGATAGCCCTTACTTTGGCTAGGCGAGTGAGTGAGCTTCAGGCTCTGGTCTGTGATAGGCCTTACACCAGAATTTATAGGAACAGGGTAGTCCTCAGGACTCATCCAAAGTTCCTCCCAAAGGTTGTCTCCTCTTTCCACCTCAACCAGGAGGTGGTTCTTCCAATATTCTTCCCTAGGCCTCATGCAAGCCAGGCTGAAGCAGTTCTGCATACCCTGGACTGTAGGAGGGCCTTATCCTTCTACCTTGACCGTACGCAAGGGCACAGAAGGGCTACTCAGCTCTTCATATCTTTTGACCCTAATAATTTAGGGTTAGCTGTGTCCAAGCGTACCTTGTCCATCTGGGTGGCTGACTGTATCACCTGGGCTTACAGGGCGGCTGACCTTCCTTTGCAGGGTCGGGTCACGGCCCACCGTGTCAGGGCAATGGCTGCCTCAGTGGCTCATCTCCGCTCTGTACCGTTGGTAGACATCTGCAGGGCTGCAACTTGGTCTTCAAGCCAGACTTTTGCGGCCCATTACTGTCTGGAGGGAGTCCCATAGGGACAGTGCTTTTGGCCAAGCAGTACTTCGGAATCTCTTTGAGGTTTAGGCAACTCCTGCCCTCCTGCCCTCTGTTGGGCTACCGGTGGAGGTTGTGTCAGTGAAAAGCTTTTCTTTGCTGCTGGGACTAGAGGGAGTTCTCTTGTTCAGCCTGGGTTCCTCGGTAGCCCAGAGCTAGGGAGTCACCCATATGTGAGGAATGACTTCCTGCTTGGTCCTGGAGAAAGAGTAGTTACTCACCTGTAACAGGTGATCTCCAGGAACAAGCAGGAATGAGTCTTCACATATGGGTACGTCAGTACCGACAGAGTCTGCGCGGAAACGCTTCCCAGCGTCCAATCAAAGAGCTTTTGGAAGCATCCCTCCACGCCTGCGTGCTGCCTTCCCGCCTTTCCCAACTGCCTCTCCTCAGTTTTCGTTTTTCCGCGGAGCCGGCAGGACGTCCTCCTGTCACTGCAGAAAATTCTTGTTTTATTTCTTTAGTTTTCTTGTGGTCGCGTCTGTCTTCCCGACGCCACCGGTACCGACGGTGTTTTCTTTTCTTTTCTTATAAAATCTTCCTTCTTCAAGGAATATTTTTTCTTCATATAGTGTCTCACGGTACTTAGGCCTTCTAGGCCTCTTCTTTTTCCTTCATGGAACCGCCAGCCACTTTCTCCAAGAAATGTTCACTCTGTGGCGGTACAACTTTATTTTTAGACCCTCGAAGTCTGTGTCTAACCTGCTTGGGTCCTGACAACAGTTTGGTGAGAAGAAGTCTTCAATATCGAGGTTCCCTCGATACACGGTTTCCCTCCAGCTTCGGGGCACCGTCCCCTTCTTCTTCTACACAGGATCAGGTAACCCACAAACAGTCTGTTAAGACTAGCCAGCCCTCGAGTGGTAGGTCTCATGCACAGCATGTAGACGGCTCCGGCCTTGCCCTCGAGGGCTCACTGGCTTCAAAACCCCGGCAGGAGTCTTCGGTCTCCAAAGCGTATAAGGGGTTTCAGGTTGTTCCTGGGGCTCACCCCTCACAGAACATACCTGAGCCGTGTCCGGTGGTGGCATCCGCTTCGAGCGGTACCGATAGCCCGACATCGGCACTGGTGTTGGATGAAACACTCCTCAGCAGGGATGGTCATCTGGCGTCCTCGGTGCCTTCGGGACCAGTGGATACACTCCAGACTGACCTTCCATTATCGGTACCAGCACCGATACTACCACCGACGTCGGTACCCTCCAGACGTGCATCGATAGCCTCGCTTCCTTCGATGCCGAGTCTGTAATCGATCTCCAGTCTGGAGGACTGGGTATCGACTCGCCTTGGTACCGGCTCTCGGCGGTACCGAAGGCTCGGTTCCGATGATTCGGATCTGAAACTCTCGGCTCCCTCGAGGCCCATTGAGTTGCTACTGGTTGACCTTCCTTCACCGGTATCAGGCATGGTACCGAAGTCGGTGCCGATGTCCTCATTACCCTTACGGTCGGTGTCTTCCATGCTTCACTTATCGATGCCGAGTTTAGAATCGCTCTCTAGTCTGGAAGACTCTGTACCAATACACTTTGGTACCGACACCGATCGATACCGGTGGCTCGGTACCGAGGATAGCTGCCGGAGGTCTTCGGTTACCTCGGTACCGATTGAACGGTCTCCGATGACTGCTCCGATGTCTTTGTTGGGCTCGACTCTGATATCGGTACCGGTATCCACAGTAGCATCGTGGCCAACTTCTACCATGCTTTTTTCAACAGGATCGCTCCCTTCTATGCCAAGCTTGGTGTCGATACCTGGCATGGACAATGTGGTAATGACGGTCGCTGCTCCTGACAGCCAGTACCGGCGACCATCCTTTAAACATTCCACACTGCACTGTGCAGGATCTTCTATTCCTATATATCTGGATAGCTCTGTCGGTGCTCATGCTACTTCTTCAGATCTACCCTGTCCAAGGGAAAATACTGTTGGGGAACCCTCTTTTCAGAGTTTCCTCCTGGATATAGCAAGATCTCTTGCCATTCCTATCCCAGGACATGATCCTGCACAGGACTCTCTTTCTACCAAAGCAAAGGAGAACATAATGCTTCCTTTGCATCATTCCTTGCAGAATCTCCTTCTAGGAATGTGGGAAACACCTTTAAGGGTACCCCCACCTTCCAGAGCAACTGATCTCTTATATCAGGTGCCCCCCTCTCCAGGGTTTCAAAAGACTCAACTTCCTCATCATTCCATAGCTGTGGAATCAGTAATGAGGCGGGTAAAGAGCAAGAAAAAGCACTCTTCTTATCCGCCAGGTCATGAGTCTAAGATACTTGATGCCTTTGGACGTCAAACCTTCCAGACATCTATGCTTTCTGCAAGAATTCTCTCATATATTTTCTATATGAGTCTATCTCTTGAGGAGGTCACAAAGCAATTACATCTTTTGACTCCTTCCCTTCCAGAGTCCAGGAGTGCAGACTATTCTTCACTGCTCAAGCATCTCCAGAATATCTCTTGGTTTCTTACTCGTGCTTCCCTAGACTCTTTTGAGTCTGTTAGCAGGACTTCTGCTATAACTATAGGGGCACGACGTAGAACCTGGCTCCAAGCTTCAGGCTTGGACAAATGGGCACAGCACAGACTGGGACATACTCCTTGCACTGGAGACAATCTTTTCAACAAGGAGTCTTTACGTTAGGTTACTCAGTTTTCCACTGACTTACCTGTTCCTAGGGGCTCTTCTGCACCACCTTCTGTCCCAGTAGGTAGGAAATGTCCTGCCAAACTTTCTTCCCATAGGAGAAGAAGGTTTTATGCATCATCTGCCCATCCTACAGATGTTCCCAAACAGGGGAAACATCGTCCTGGTCTGCAGAGTTCAACCTCTCACCAGGCTCAGCAAACCCAGCAACCACAGGGTTTCTAATCAACCCATCAGATGCTTGTGACTCTGGGGATTACAATCTGCAGTTGCTTCTTCTCAATAGAGACAATCCACTGCTGTCATTCTAAATCCTAAACATGGATCTCTTCCCGAAAGACATCCATTCTTTCTATATGAGCTGTCAGGATGTTCATGCTTCTAGGTCACAGGGTTCTCCTCTTTTTCTTTCTAGGGAAAGAGGTTTATCCACTATCAAACGATAGTTTCCTGTGCCAGCATGTCTCCTTTCCTTTCTATAAACTTACTACCTTGTAAGTTTTCTTCAGCTCCATTTTCTTTACCCTCTTACCAGGGTTTTTCCTCTGTAAGAGTGGTATTGCTCACTGGAGGGCTTTTCTTCAGCCTCTCTAGTTTTCTTACTTTTCTAGTGCGGAGTTCTCTTTTCTGAGTTGACTCCTCTTTTTCAATCTTGCTTTGCAGCAGTTCATTAGACACGTCCAGAGTTTTCTACTCTTGTTTTGTCTGTTCTTCTCTTTTTAAACAGTACCATTCTTCTGCTGTCTGGCAAGCAGCTACCAATGCAGGAGCCTTAATGTTTCGACCACTGGTTCTTGTCCACCAGTAACCAGAATTGTCCTCCACTAACATTTTGTCTGGTCTTAGTAGTGACTCCAAGTCAGTGCTGCCATCTGTCTTGGAAATTTTTTCACTACAAACTTGTTGGATTGTCTTCTCTTTCTGCCATCTCCATTCCCATGGGGTTGGCAGCATAGTTGACATAGTTACTGGCTTTTCTGCAGCCAGTTCTATCTCCTCATTGTCCTGCATCATGCTCTCTGCAATTCTACAGAGAAGCTCTCCACTATGGGCCCTTGCTAGAGAGCATGGGTTTTTTTTTCTCCAACAGCTATACTAGATGGTTGAAAAAGGCTTTTTCAGTCATATCTCTCATGACTAGAAAAGTTCTCTTTTTTAATATAAAGCACATAGGCCTACTCTTACGTGAAAGCTTAAGGAGTTGCTAATTCCCTGCTTTGGTCCATAGTATTTCCAGTAGGGAATATGTTTTCTCCTTCCAGCTCGTCATGGTAAGAACGCATGACGCATCACCAGGGACCCACTTTTCACCCCCCCCATCCCATATAAAGGTGAAAGAAGCTGAGCTCCAATCAAAACCCTCTATTCGTTACCTTGGAGTCACTTTTGACCAACGCATGGATCTGAAACTACACATAACCAACGTAGTCAGAGCAATCTACCTCAAGATCCGGACTCTTCGACATCTTCGCCCCCTGCTTGATCCAGATGACTTCAGAACTATATTTCAAGCCTTAACCTTACCACATCTTGACTATGCCAATGCCATTCTCCAAGGCCTCCCACACTCCACATTAAACCCTTTGCAACTCGCCATGAATACCGCTGCTAGAGTCCTCTACGGAGCATCAAGAAGGGACCATATAACACCCATCCTAGAGCAACTCCACTGGCTCCCCATACATGGCAGAATATTGTTCAAAACATTACTACTAACTTTCAAGGCCACCAAAAGCATCACCTCCTCCTCTCTAATAGACCTCATTCAGGCCGTTCCACCCAACAGATCCAGGAGAACGATATCAACAAATACTCTAATCATCCCTAAAGCAGCGACAAAATGCCTATCAGTGACATCTAACAGGGCTTTCAGATTCTATGCCCCTAAGTACTGGAATGCTCTACCCCCAGAGATTCGTGCTATCACTGATCTATCCCTTTTCAGAAAGGCACTCAAATCCCACCTCTTCCCCCAATATTACTTGACCAACTAACCAATCTCAATCACTACCCAAACTAAGAACAAATCCTGTTATGTATACTTGTAAATACTTTTGTAAATACTCTTGTAAATAGTTGCAGTAATGACGTCCCATGTTTTATCCAAGTTCTCTGACCTTGTTCTCTGTAAAACCTAACAGTTTGTTGTTATGGTATGTTGTTACATTGTGAACGGCGCTGATTCTGAATAGTGCGGTATATAAGAGCCTGTAATAAATAAATAAATAAATAAATAAAATAAATGATACCTTTTTGCCCTTAAGCACGTCAGCATGGTATCTCATTCCTATGCGTCTTCTGTTCACTTACCATGCTAGAGTTCTAGAATACTAAGGACTTGCGGGCTGCTGACTGATATCATCCTCTGCTTTTCACGTAACCATCCTGGTTATTCTACTACCTAGCATCCCTGTAGCCATAACCAGTGGGAATTGATTCTCTATATGTCTTCTCAAGTAGGTTCCACCTTCTTGTTCTTAGATGAATCTTTCCTCTCCACATTTTTCCTATGTGAATGCCTTTTTGTGGGCATATCTCTGTCTGCTTCTTGCAGACTTCCATATAGAGGTATATATATATATTCATACCTATAGCACACATCTTACAGATGTCTATGTCTATCATGTGTGAGTAGTTTATGCCCTTCATATCTCACTATAGATATATTCTCATATATCTATATGTTATATATATCTATATATATCTATATCTATATGTATCTGTTGAGATATTCTACTATCGGTAGATATGTATTCTGCTTTATCTACCTGACTGTCAAGGCTCATATAGCCATATGATTCTGGCAGAAGGGCTTTACCCATACCTATGCTATCCAGCATGTTTTGGGGTCCTACACTCACAACCACTTGGTGGTAGTTAACACCTACCATAACCCTAAGTTTAGGTACCTCTGAAGCTCTCCATGTCCAATATCTCTCCCAGCTGACTTCAGTTAGGAGAGATATTGCGAATCTTCAGCTACTCACAGGCTAACACCTCCGGCATTTGTCCTTTCTTTTGGGATACAAGAGGTTCCCATACCCTTTCTCCCCACAATGACTGGGCCTGTTTGTCCAAATCGGTTAGCTTTTCTCTTTTGTTCCTAAGAGTGAGCCACTCTTTTGCCAAAAGAGTTGGCCTTTTATCATAAAGCCTTCCGCTGAAGGCCCACCATTTTTGTACTACCCCAGGTTTTTCCTACTGGGGTTCCCTGTTACCTTTCAGGATTCTGACCTCCATTGTTTTTCCTACAGGTTTCCTACCTCCACTTACAGTGAGGTCCTTCTCGAGGTTCCTCTACTGGGTTCCCCAGTAGATCCCATGAACCTCCATACTTCTCTGAAGTCCTGTTAGGGGAGGTCCATATTGCAATATTTTTTCTTTGCAATATCATTGATGACAATTATCATCCACACATGGACTCCTTGTCTGCAATCCTATACTAGGTTAGCTGTTCCACAGCACCTTTCTTTCTCAACTCCTACCCTCCATCCTCAGGATGCCTGGTGTTCTGGGGGATAGCATGTTCCAACCTATCACATGCTGGGACTCCAGGCATCTCAGCTTGGGAGTCCCCATATGTGAAGACTCATTCCTGCTTGTTCCTGGAGATAGCACAGTTACTTACCTGTAACAGGTGATCTCTGGGAACAGCAGGAATAAGTCTTCACAACCCACCCACCTCCCCAGGAGTTGTATCTCTATCTATCTTTCCTTTCCTCTCTCTCTCTCTTAGCTTTAAAACTTAACTGAGGAGAGGCAGTTGGGAAAGGTGGGAAGGCAGCACGCAGGCATGGTGGGATGCTTCCAAAAGCTCTTTGATTGAACGCTGGGAAGCGTTCCCGTGCAGACTCCGTCAGTACCGACGTACCCATATGTGAAGACTTATTCCTGCTGTTCCCAGAGATCACCTGTTACAGGTAAGTAACTGTGCTTTCTCCAGGAGCAGCAGGAATCAGTCCTCCCAACCCTCCCTCCTCCCCTGGGAGTTGCAGTTGTACATAGTTTATTTTTCATTTTTGTGTGCTGTTCTTAGCTATGTCATTTGACTGAGGTAAGATGGCACCTTTAGGCGGGACGGGAACCGCGCATGCATGCCTGCATTCCCAAAGGCTTTCATGGAAAGCTGGGGAAATGCTCCGCTACGGCTTCATCGGCGTCGATGACACCCATATGTGAGGACTGATTCCTGCTGCTCCTGGAGAACACCTGTTACAGGTGAGTAACTACTCTTTCTGAAATCGAAGTACACCATATCTAGGGTTTTTAATGGTCCAACTCTCTAGTCACCCAGTAAAAGAAGTAAATCAAATTTGTCTGACAAGACCTGCCTCTGGTAAACCCATGCTGCCTCGGATCCTGCAAACCATTGGATTCCAGAAACCTCACTATCCTCTGTTTTAGCAATGTTTCCAATAGTTTACTCACCACAGAGGTTAGACTAACCGGCCTGTACTTCTCAACCTCATCCTTCTGTTTTTGTGTAAAGGGATGACATTTGCCTTTCTCCAGTCCTTTGAGACCACTCCCGACTCTAAAGAAGCATTGAAAAGGTCAGTCAGTGAAGTTGCTAGAACATCTCCAAGTTCCTTCAATACTCTCAGATGTATCTCATCCGGTCCCATTGCTTTGTCTACTTTTAGTTTAGTTTGCTCCTCACGAGCACAGTCTTCTGAAAATCTTTCAAAATTCCCTTACACTTCTGTTCCTATTTGTGGGTGTCTTCTGAGGTCTTGCTTTTGGCTCTTCATCTGTGAACACAGAACAAAAATATTTGTTAAGCAATTCCGCTTTATCCACATCAGCTTCTACATATTCCTCCCCTTCATCCTTCAGTCTGACAATATCACTATTGCCCTTTTCCTTTCACTAACATATCTGAAAAATGTCTTATCCTTCCATTTTATTGCATTGGTTATTTCTTCTTCTTTTTGTATCTTTGCTTTCCTGACTACTTTCCTAGCTGCTTTAAGTTTTTCCAAATACTGATGCTTGTTTTCCTCTTTCTGTGGTCTCTTGTATTTTATGAAGGTCTCTCTCTTTTTCTTCACCTTTCAGATACTTCTTTTGAGAGCCTAGCCGCCTCCTTTTCCTTTTACATTTATTTACCTTTCTAACAAAAAGGTTTGTTGTCCTTAAAATATCTCCTTTCATTTTTGCCCATTGCTTTTCTACATCCCCCAGCTGTTCCCATCCCGCTAACGACTCCTTGAGGTATTGTCCCAACTTGGCAAAGTTAGTTTTCCTAAAGTCTAAGACCCTCGTTTTTGAATGGATTTTATCAGTCCATCCTAATACTGAACCACACCATCTGGTGATCACTGGATGTGAGATGATCTCCTACTGTGACATCAGAAACATTTTCCCCATTGGTAAGCACCAAATCCAGTATGGCCTCTCACTTGTGGGTTCTGTTACCAGTTGCCAGAATAGTTCTTCCTGTAAAGAATCTAAAATCTTCTTACTCCTAGATGACACCGCAGCAGGGATGTGCCATTCAACATCTGGCATATTGAAATTACCTATCAGGCAGCGTGCAAGCTGTCCCAAGATGACTTTCCTTCATGAGCAAGAGGAAGGTAAACTAAGGAAGAAATTTTCCACTTCCAGCAATCTACCTCAGTTTTCACGTTGGACAAATTCTTGGTTCGTCCTGGGGAGCAACAGGTATCAGAGTCGCGCCCAGCTGTGTCTACACCCATGTCAGTGGACTCTATCACCATCAGGGCATGAAATGTCCTTACATACTGCCCTAAAAGGTGTGTGCAAGTTTCAGCATCTGAGTTCCCTTCTCTTCCCTCTAACTCCCCCTCCTCTGAGATTCTCTGTTGTTTGGTATTTTAGACCATGGTTCACAGCAAAAATGGGCATTTGCCCGTCTCTAACCCTCTCTCTTGGGACTATTCCTCCTTCTGTTGGATGTTTTTCCAAGCCACTTCTAAAGCCCCTCATATCTCTGGGCTCTTCTAAAAGTCTTTTGGTTCACTTCTAAATTCCTTAAGCGATTTGGAATGAGAGGCAGCTTGCTGCAGCTATGCCTACTTTACTTTTGAGAGCTATGACTGTCTTTTGGGAAGATATTTTCTTTGACTAGTTTGTACTGTCTTTAGAACTTTCCATGTTTCATATAATCCATCAACTAGCCTGGTTGCTCTGGTGAAAATCCTTGCTGCTCCAATTCTTCTGTTTTGGAGGTGTCAGAGGTTCTAGATCTGACACATTGCAGGAGATCAGCAAAGCTACTGAATCTTTCCCAATAATGATATGTGAGACAACATTTTGGCCTCGGTTCCACTGGTCCTGGTGGGTGCTGTGAGAACTACTATGCTTTTCAAATGTTGCCACTTTTTCTCATTGATGCTTGAGAGAATGATCAGTACCATGTTTCTCTTGATCAAGATCTTCATGTTGCTGGCAGTAGAAATAATGGCGATAGTTCTCTATTTTCACTCTATAAGAATCATAAAAACTGGCTTCACTGTCAATTCTGTATCAGTAAGTATACACTGGTGAAAAGAGATGAGGTTACTCTCCATAGGTTTGCCTGCAGAAAGGTTGCAGCTTCAAATGAAGAGGCTCCAGACACGGCAAATGTAACATTAGACAAGATCAGGTCCACAAAGCTACATGGTCTTTGCCAAGGGAGACTTGTGGCCCAACCTGTGACAGGGACTTCTTGGTTTGCTGAGCATGACTCTGAGAGCTTCTTGAACTCCCTTGGCTTACTGAAATGTTGATAGACTGCAAGTGCAGGGCACATTTTACTTGCTTATTATGCTAACTTTAAAAAGCTTATGCTGGATTTTAAAGCTGACACATATCAAACACACTTCATGCATATTATGTACTTCAACTGAATGCTCTGTGTGTGTATACAATTTACACATAATGGTAATAGAAACCTAAGTACGGGGCCATTTAATCAGCTTCAAGACTCCATTTGCCTCCCATATTTTCAGTCACTGGTTCCATAAATCCTCACTCCATTTTTATCTATTTTAAATATATGCTGGATAATGGACTGCTATACAGAAAGCACCTGTAGTCAGCACTGAATCAGGTTATTCAACACTAGCTACTGTCTGGATATTGGCTCTGAATATTCAGATTTTCTTGTAATCTGTAGGGCCAGCATTTTAAAAAAGCACTGACCATTGATGTTGGATATTGTCCCAATAGAAAATGATGGCAGAGAAAGACCATACAGCCTATTCTGCCAATCCATACCAGCTATGAAGCTCTACATTCTTTTTCTCTCCCTTAGAGCTCCTCTGTCTGTCCTATACTTTCTTGAATTCAGATACTGTCCTTGTCTCACCACCTCAACTGTGAAGTCTCTCCATGCATCCACTACTCTTTACATAAAGAAATATTTGCTTAGATTATTCTGAGTCCGTTCCTTTTACATTAATCATATGCCCCTTGTTTCTGAGTTTCCTTTCAATTGAAAGAGGTCCACTCGCTGTGTATTTATATCATAGAAGTATTTAAATGTCTGTCATATCTTCCCTCTCCTGCCTTTCTTCCAAACTATACATTTGAAATCTTTACATCTGTCCCCATATGCTTTAGGATAATCACTGAAATTAAGTAGCTGCCCTCTGGCCTGACTTCAACCTGTTTGTATCTTTCTGAAAAGTGCGATCTCCAGAATTACACACAGTACTCCAAATGAGGTCCCATGAAAGACTTACACAGAGGCACCATCATCTCCTTTTTCCTGCTGGCCATTCCTCTCCCTATGCACTCTAGAATCATTCTGGCTTTTGCCTTTACATTTTCTACCTGTGTAGCCACTTTAAGATCATGCAATACGATCATCCCCAGGCCCCGCTTTTCTTTTGTGCACATAAGTACTTCACCCCTATACTGTACTTCTCCCTTAGGTTTTTGCAGCCCAAATGCATGGCCCTGTATTTTCTTTTAACATTAAATCTTAGTTGCCAAATTCTAGACCATCCTTCAAGCTTCATTAGATCTCCTCCTCATGTTATCTACACTCTCGAGGGTGTCTACCCTATTGCAGATTTTGGTATCATCTGAAAAGACGCAAATCTTACTCGGCAGCCCTTCTGCAATATTACTTGCAAAAATGTTAGAAAGAACCAGACCTAGAGAGCAATCCATTTGGCACAGGTAACATCCCTATCCTCAGCATGAATTCCATTTGTCTCTGCCCTTTGTCACTTCCCACTTAACCAGTTTCTAATTCAGTCAGTCAGTTTTAAGTCCCATCCCAAGGGCACTCAGTGTATTTATAAAAGTTGTTTCTTTAATTTTTGTCTCACACTCAAGTGATCATGAATTAACAGATGAAATGATATTTCTTTTGCTCACTTACTAAATTATCGCTATTCAAAAGGAATTATCTGGATAATGGCAGCCATTATCCTGATAATTCCCTTATGCAACATTGTCTGAAAATCCTTAGGACCGTGGTCTTCCCTGTTCAGTGCCCTCGGTTCCGAGCGTAGAGTTGCCGTGGCACCAGAGACATCTGCATGTGGGAGACCCCCTCCTCAGTGCCCATAGTGAGCAGGCAGCTGGAAGTGTACTGGGTCTGCCGGAGCCCTGGCTTCCAGAAAGCCCAACTGCCTCATTACTCCATAGTGGTGGAGTTGGCCATGTGTCGGCTCAAGAGCCAGAAAACGCACTCCTCGGTGCCCCCGGGTAGGGAGGCCTGCATCATGGATGCCATAGGCAGAAAATGCTTCTAGGGCTCGATGTTTGTCAGCCAGATCCTGGCCTACCAGCTGTACATGGGCATGTACTTTGAGGGACTTGGTGAAGGAACTCACCGGGTTCTCGGCTGGTCTCTTGGAGGAACCCCTCCAGTAGTTCCGGACTCTGGCCTTCACAGTCAGAGAATGCTCCGTTTATCACTCAAGCAGCCTATGATGACTTTGAGTCAGTGGCTAGAGTAGTTGTTGTGGACATTAGTGCCTAATGCCAAGCCTAGCTGCAGTCATCCGACCTGGAACAATGGATGCTGGACAAGCTGGTCGATGTCCCGTGCCAGGGAGAGAACTTCTTTGGCAAACACATGACTGATAAGGCCACTGAATTGGAGTCTGAGTTCCTGGCAAGGACCATGCTCTCCAAGAAGATCGCTGATCCTTCCTGTAGGAAGGCTTCAGGCAGAAAGCCCTCATACCCGAAGAAGAGGAAGGCTTATGGAAACTACCCCCAATATCTGGCCTTCCCAGCTCCCCAACAGGGTCAGTAGGCCAAGGGACAGAGGCATGGCCCACATAAGCCCAAGGCTTCCAAGCCCCAGCCCACACCCCCGGCACAACCTGGAGGGTTTTTTTGACTCCTTGGGCATAGCCTCTCTTCCCTCAGGAGGCACAGCTCTGCAGCACATGGGGGGACATCTGGTGCTCAACACCCACAGGTGGCCCTCCATTACCACCAATGCATGGGCCCTTCAAGTTGCCAGGGAGGTTTACCTCTTCCCTCCAGCAGATACCCCCACTATTCTTCCCGGGAGAGTCCCCCAGGACTCCCCTTCACTGGGCTCTGCTCCAGCAGGAACTCGTAGGCCTCCTAGCAAGCAAGGCAGTGGAACCTGTCCCTATTCAGCTTCAGAGCAAGGGGTTCTACTTCTGCTACTTCCTTGTCCCCAAAAGGACAGAAGGAGTTTGTCCTATCCTAGACTTGTGGGACCTCAACAAGTTCCTGGTGAGGGAGAAGTTCAAGATGCTCCCCCTTGGAACATTGCTGCCAAACCTCCAACAGGGAGACTGGCTATGCTCTTTGGACTTAAATGATGCATACACTCACATCCTTATCCACCCCTTCCACAGGCAATATCTGCATTTTGTGATGGGAGGAGTTTACTATCAGTACAGAGTACTATCCTTTGAGCTGGCCACTGCCCCACGGGTATTCACCAAGTGCCTGGCGGTAGTCATGGCACCAGAGGCTCTTTATCTTACCCTATCTGGATGACTGCTTGGTAAAGGGCAGCTGAAGTGCATCAGGCGATGGGCCGCACTATCCTTGTCCTAGAGCACTTGGGGTTTGTCATCAACTAACCAAAGTCTCATCTCCAGCCATCCCAAAAGCTGGAGTTCATTGGGACGCAGCTTTTCACCATCCAGGCCAAGGCTTTTCTCCCGAGGGACAAGGCCCTGTGCCTCCAGCCCACCACATGCTCCGCCTGCTGGGCCACATAGCATCAACAGTGCACGTCACCCCAGACATTCGCTTGCAGATGCAGACGGTCCAGTGAGCTCTCAGTTCCCAGTAGTCCCAAGCCAAGGGGCACCTATGAGACAGGGTGTCCGTCACCCATCCCCTGCCCAACTCTTTCGTC
The DNA here is from genome assembly GCA_033557465.1 of Ichthyophis bannanicus. Lineage (NCBI taxonomy): Eukaryota > Metazoa > Chordata > Amphibia > Gymnophiona > Ichthyophiidae > Ichthyophis > Ichthyophis bannanicus. Next base: position 344,156,871 of record CM066033.1, on the reverse strand, counting down.
TGATGGCAACACCTCCATTACCTACTGGCAGGGATGTCTTTCCAGACCCCCACACCCTAGAGGGTCCTCATGACGAATGCCTGCAAACTGGTGGGGAGCCCACTGCAGCGACCTCTGCACTCAGGACAGTTGGTCGCTGATGGAGAGCCTCCAGCAAATCAACCTCCTGGAGCTCTGTGCTATAGCCTTAGCCCTCTGGGCTTTTCACTATTACCTATGAGACCAAGCTGTCCTGGTCAAGACTGACAATCAGGTGAGATGTTTTACATCAACAAGCAAGGGAACACAGATTCGTCCCTACTTTGCCAGGAAGCAGTGAGCATCTGTTCTTATGCCAGCAGCAACTGGATGCTCCTGAGGGCAGTATACCTCCCAGGCCAAGACAGTGCCCTGGCGGATCAACTCTGCCGGATCCTCCAGCCGCACCAGTGGAGGCTGGACCCCAGGGTAACCGATCAGCTATTCTGGCGCTGGGGGCTCCCACGGATGAACATATGAACATAAGATATGCCATACTGGGTCAGACCAAGGTCCATCAAGCCCAGTATCCTGTTTCCAACAGTGGTCAATCTAGGTCACAAGTACCTAGCAGTTTCCCCAAAAGACAAAGGTTCCATAATGCTTATATTGGGTCAAGCAGTGAATTCCCCATGTCCCCTTTAATAATAGTTTATGGACCTTTCCTCCAGGAACTTGTCCAAACCTTTTCTAAACCCAGCTACACTAACAGCTTTTACTAAATCCTCTAGTAGCAAATTCCAGAGTTTGATTACACATTGAGTGGAAAAATATTTTCTCTTATTAGTCTTGAATAGATTACCCTGTAAGTTTCATTGCATGCCCCCTAGTCTTTCTATATTTTGATGATGTAAACAATTGATCTATGTTACCCGTTCCACTCCATTCATTAATTTATAGACCTCTATTTTATCTCCCCTCAGTCGTCTCTTTTCCAGGTTGAAGAGCCCTAACCTTTTTAGCCTCTCTTCATAGGGTTATCCTTCCATCCCCTTTACCAGTTTGGTGGCTCTTCTCTGTACCTCTTCTAATAATGCTATATCCTTTTTAAGATATGGTGATCAGAATTGCACACAATATTCAAGGTGCGGTCACACTATGGAATGATGGATCTCTTTGCCAGCCCAGCCAATGCCCAGCTGTCCCACTTCTGTTCCCAGCAGCTATACCCTGCCAGGGCAGCAGCAGATACCTTCTTGATCTGATGGGCAGATGGCCTCCTCTATGCCTTCATGCCCACACCCCTGATCGCCAAGACTCTCTTCAAGGTCCAACGCGAAGGGCCACAATGATCCTGGTAGCTCCATGCTGGGCCAGGCAGCCATGGTTTCTCCTGCTCCTCCACCTGTCCACAGCACCTCCAGTTCCCCTGGGGTGTGACCCAGTCCTACTCACACAGGACGAGGGCTCTCTCCTGCACCCCAACCTGGGGTCCCTGACACTCACAGCCTGGCTGCTGAATGGGTAGCCTTGACCCCCTTTAATCTTTCCAGTGAGACGGAGGAGATGCTTCTGGTCTCCTGCAAGACCTCCATATGCCCGGCATATGCCTTCAAGTGACAGAGATACTCCATCTGGTGTGCAGATAAGTTGATCAACCCCTCCTCCTGATCTTTTCAGATGGTGCTGCAGTACCTGCTTCACCTGTCTCAGGCAGGTTTGAAGTCCATTAGGGCAGGTTTGAACTCCATTAGGGTGCACCTTAGCACACTGGCAGTGCACCACCATCTAATCGAGGGCAAGCTGCTCGCTTCCTAAAGGGCCTCCCATCTGCCCTCTGGCGGCGGTGTGGGACTTGAACGTTGTGCTCTCAAAGCTCACCACACCACCCTTTGAGCCTCTCAGCTTCTGCCACCTTAAGTATTTCACTGGGAAGGTGTTGTTCCTCATGATGCTTACTTCTGCCCTTGGGTCAGCAAGCTTCAGGCATTGATGGCTAACCTACCGTACACTAGGTTCTATAGAAAAAAGGTCACGCTCTGCATGCACCCCAAGTTCCTGCTCAAGGTGGTGTCTCCGTTCCACCTTAACCAGCAGGTAGTGCTTCCCACTTGTTTCCACGGCCCTATGCCAGCAGGCTGGAGGTTGTTCTCCAAACACTGGACTGTAAGCGGGCGCTATCCTTTTACCTGCAGCACACCCAGGACCACCTCCGTGCTTCTCAACTCTTTGTCTTCTTTGACCCAAGTCTGTTGAGGACGGTGGTCTCTAAACGTACCCTATCCACTTGGGCAGCGAAAGACCTGAGCAGGCTGGTCTTTCGCTGGAGCATCTGGGCCATGGTGGCCTCTTGGCGAACCTGCATTCCATTCCGTTATTGGAAATCTGCCAGACTGCCACCTGATCCTCAGTCCATACCTTCGCAGTTCACTACTGCCTGGAGAGGGAGTTACGGCGGGGCAGCACCTTCAGCCAGGCAGTACTCTGTCATTAGTTTGGGGTGTAAGCAACTCCTGCCCGCCGGCCCTTGCTGTGTTCGAGCTACTGGTGAACTGGTTCCTTGCTGTACACTTGTGTCGCTCGTGGGTCTGTTGTCTTCCAACTCAGTTGCTGCTGCTCATAGCTCACCTTTTTCTGGTCACCAGTGACTTTTTACAGGTCTTTCGGTAGCCTGTAGCTGGAGAGTCCCATATGTGAGGACTGACTTCCTGCTTGTTCTTGGAGAAAGCATAGTTACTCTCCTGTAATATGTGTTCTCCGGGGACAGCAGGAAGCAGTCCTCACAACCCTCCCTCCTTCCCGTTGAGTTGCTTCTATCATTTTTGCCATCTTGTGCTATGATGATGATATACTGAGGCAGGATGGCACCCTTAGGCGGGAAGGAGACCATGCATGCATGATGCATTTCACAAAGACTTTCTTTGAAAGCTGGGAGAGGTTATTACACAGTCTCTGTCGATGCCGACATTACCCATATGTGAGGACTGATTCCTGCTGTCCCCAGAGAACACCTATTACAGGACGCAAATCTGGTAAACCTTAAATCCCATCGACTGGTGCCTGCTTAAGAACACTGAAAGGAATCCAGAGTTTTTTTTCCATTCTACAAGAATTGGAAGAACATTCTATCCCATTTGGTCACATCCCCTTAGCAACCATAGTATTACTGTTTTAACAACCTGCACACACTCCCACAAAAACATTGGCAAATGGTGCCAACTAGCCAAGTAAATGCCAGTTTCTCTCATGAACCCGCCCTTTCCTAGTTATCTTCAACCCCAAGTAAGCCAAAGCATCTTACTCCCGCCCAAAGAGAAATTCACCCTCCCAAGTCTGCCGAATATTACTACTTACATCTAGTACCAACAACTTACCCCAATTCATCTGCAGTCCAAGATCCCACCAAAAGCTGTTAATACCTCCAACACCTTAGGAAGGGAAACCCTTGGATTTCCAACCAACATCAAAAGATCATCAGCAAAAAGCTGTTTTACATTCAAGCACCCCAACCAGAATCCCCTTAATTTCCACCATCTCACAATTACCTAGCCAACGACTCGATACACAATGCAAATAAACCCTTGGAACAGTTCCATGCAATAAAAACTCTGCAGTAATTTCCCCATTAACCGAGATTCTAGCCTGAGGCTGGGAATACAAAACATGGATAAAATCCAAACCCTCTTGCCAAAACCAAACTTTCTCAAAACATACCACAGATAATCCCATACCACTATATCAAAGTTTTCTCTATATTGAAGCTGACAGCTAACACTTCTATCCCTTGTTTCTGCGCTGCTTCAATCCCCGCTAACACACCTCTAACCTTAACTGCCGCATTCCTACCCAGCACAAATCCCACTTGCTCCTCTGCTACCAACCATGGAAGCACAGCACTTAAGCAGTTCACCAAAACCTTTGTATAGATATTAATGTCTACATTTAATAATGATATTGGATGATAAGAGCTTAAAAATGTGAGGTCCTTCCCCCGCCTTAGGTAGCATATTATAACAGCCTGATTAACCTCTTGGCCAAAACCCCCCACTTAAACTGCCTCCTCATAAATATCGTTGAGGGGCATGACCAAACAGTTTGTTAAATTATGTAAAATTCAGTCCAAAAAAACATCAAGCTCAGGAGACTTAAAGTTCACCAGTTTATAAGTAACCCTCTCAATCTCCTAACAGATGACAGGCTCCTGAAATGTGGCTTCTTCGCCTATAAGGTGGGGCAATCAAAGATCAGCAAAACTCATCCTTTCTCACTCTTTAACTACCACACCAGCATACAGATGAGCATAATAAGCCGAAAATGTCTTTCCTATTTTTTGGTTATAGGAGTGTCTCTCATAATCGTCTTTCAGCACTGGCACAAAAGAAGCCACTTCAGATGTTCTTCTGAGTTGTGTTAAATACCGTCCTGTTTTGCTCCTAAAACATAATAGTCTATGCTTCTGAAATAAGCATGGTGTGATGGTCTATCATAGAAACATAGAAACATGATGACAGAAAAAGACAGCATGGCCTATCTAGTCTGTCCTTCCATATCAACAACTACAACAGTCCACTTTTTACCTTTAGAGATCCTCTGTGTTGGTCCCATGCTTTTTTGAATTCAGTTACTGTCCTCATCTCTACCACCTCCACTGGGAGACTATTCCATGGATCCACTACTCTTTCCGTAAAGAAATATTTCCGCATATCACTCCTGAATCTATCTCCCTTCATCCTCATCCCATGTCCCCTCGTAGCAGAACTTGCTTTCAATTGAAAGAGGCTCTCTCCCTGAACATTTATGCCACGGAGGTATTTAAACATCTCAATCATATCACCTCTATCCCGCCTTTCCTCTAAGGTGTATATATTAAGATCCTTAAGTCTGTCCTCATATGCTTTATAATGAAGCCCACTAATCATTTTAGTAGCCACCCTCTGCACCGACTCCATCCTGTTCACATCCTTTTAAAGGTGCGGTCTCCAGAATTGCACACTATACTCCAAATGAGGTCGCACCAAAGACTTATACAGAGGCATTATCACCTCCTTTTTTCTGCTAGCCATTCCTCTCCGTATACACCCAAGCATCCTTCTAGCTTTTGCCGTCGCCTTTTCTACCTGTTTAGCTACTTTAAGATCATCAGACACAACCACGCCTAGGTCCCGCTCTTCTTTAGTGGACAAAAGTACTTCACCTCCTATACTGTATTGCTCCCTTGGATTGCTGCAGCCCAAATGCATGACCTTACATTTTTTAACATTAAATCCCAGCTGCCAAATTCTATCAAAGAGCATAACTCTGCACTTGAAAGAGTTGCTCTGTCAACTGACCCATATAACTAAAAACCAGTTGCCTCTATAACATCCAAAGTTCTCATCATGATGTCATTTAACCACTTTCATTTTCGCACCACATAAGCAACAATCGTGCCCCACATACCTGTTGTTTCCCAGTACAAGCGAGGCTCATCCCAGTGTGTGGCATTACAGCATTCATACTCCTACCAGTGTTGGGAAACAATATTCTATTAAGTCCAGATCTTTGTGCAGACCCACCAGCATCTTCCACAATCCTTTCCTCCTACTCACCCCCTCAAAATGAAAACTTATAACTCCAGAGACATGATCTATAATAGAAAACTGCCCAATTTACACCTCCCCAACCCAAGTATAGAAACATAGTATATGACGGCAGATAAAGACCAATATGGTCCATCTAGTCTGCCAGGTAAGGTGGTTAGAGTGGTTGTGACTACAGCTTCCTGCAGATCACCCCCCTCCCCCCCCCCCATGCCTGTGTGTAGGTTTGTAGCTGCTGCTCCATGCAGGTCAGCCCCCTTCTATTAAAAGATGTTTAAGTTTTCTTTGATCTCATCCACTTGTTATAAAGGGATCCACCATATTTGCCCTCACCACCTTCATCGGTAGGGCATTCCATATATCCACCACCCTTTTAGTGAAAAAGTATTTCCTGATGTTGTTTTTAAGTTTACTGCCTTGCAGCTTCATCGTATGCCCTCTAGTCTTACAGCTTCCCCTTCTTTGAAAAAGGTTTGTTTGTTCATTGATACCCTTTAGGTATTTAAAAGTCTGTATCATATCTCCCTTCCTCTCATCTAGGGTATACATATTTAGGTCTACAAGTCTCTTCTCATATGTCTTCTGGCACAGGCTCTGAATCATTTTGGTTGTCTTCCTCTGAACCGTTTTATGTCCTTTGTGAGATATGGTCTCCAAAACTGAACACAATACTCCAAGTGAGGCCTCACCAAGACTTACAGGGGCATTAATACCTCCTCCTTTCTGATGATTATTCTTCTCTGTAAGGATCTATATTGCTGTGCACCATAGGGATTAAAATAGAAGTTTGTAGCTGAGGCAATGGAGGGTGAAGGTTTTGCCCAAAGTCACAATAAGCATCAAGATAAGCAAAATGTGAACCCTTGCTTCCCTTACCATTGAGAGATTGTTCAGATAAGAAGTTAATAATACTTTTGGCCACTCAGCTAAACATGTAGAAAGAAACATGCAAAAAGAATATAATCCAAATGGCTTTTGCACAGGTGAGCCTATGAGATGTGTAAATTCCTTATCTTCGGGATGCAGAAACATGCCACTCATACAAGAAACCATCCCACTGACAGAATCCTTGGAAACAATTTTAAACTGGGCTCAGCCTGTTCCCCTTAGAAAATTGATCTAGGATAGGATTGGCTACTATATAAATTCTCCCACTAAACAAATAGGAGCCTTCTCCACATTGACTAAAACTTCTCCCATCTTAGTAAAAAAGTAATCATTGAAAGTACATTGAAATCATTCAGAAGCACTGACCCAAAAATTCTTCAAAACCCCCAACATACCTACTCTCTGGTTCACACAGAACCATCTTTTCCAAAATAGGAATATCTTTGTGGATAAGAATTGCTACTCCTACCGTATGAGATATGGGTGTCAAAGCAGCGTAGCAGCACCCACCCATTTTTAATTTCCCATGTTGTATCATTTTCAAGTGTGTCTCGTGAAGAAAAGCAGTTTGTAGGCCCTGCTTGCACAGGGTGCTCAAATGCTTTTTTTCTCTTCGCAGGTAATCCAATCTCAGCCACATTCCACAATAGTAACACTTTATCCTCCATCCATTCACACAGAACTCCATATGCCTCTCATCCAACCCTCACAACGTCCTCTATATTCCCTAAGCCATCCACTCCATCTCATGCCATCACCCCCATTCCAACCTAATCCTCCCTCCCTTCCCCAGTCCCCCCCCCCCAATCCCAAAATCCCTGCATGTCTCCTGGACAAATCAGCCCCAATTATCTTAGAGAATAGAGTCTCCACAGAAGACAGCACTAAGCCCAGTACTCAACCACATATGTACACTCTTTCTGTCCACCATTGAAGGCCCCCCCCTCATTTCCCAATCATTCCACTCCCTCTCATACACAAATAATCCAAACCCTTATCCCACAACCCGAGGCCCAACTCTAGACCTTCCTCCCCCCAAAACCTCACCACTCCCCCCCTTCAGTAGTTAGATTTTCCAACAATTACAAAACTCCTAGTGATTACAATTACAAGTACGGCTAATAGCTGCATAACCCAACAAGACAGCACAATACAGTATCACTGAACATTACAGCAATGCTACAGCAAAGAAGTGAGCTGCACCAAAGGAAGGAAGCAAAGTGAAATTCAAGTCTTTGAAGCTGGACCCCACCAGATTGTCGCTTCACTCTTTTGCCTCCTGCAGAGACCCATTGCAACTTAGGAGGCTGCAACTTTGAGGAGGTTTTAGACATAGGCTGTTGTACTGTTTCTTGCGCTAGGCCCAGTTCATTAAGCTCAATCCATGCTTTATCCACAGTTTTGCACTGGTATAGGACTCTAGTTTGAGTAAACGGTAATCCTATTGGATGTAGCCATGATAGCACAGTTCTCCCCAATGCAAGGCAGTAATGACCTCATGAAACTCATACAACTTTTTTAATGTTAAGGTAGAGCAGTCACACATATTTTGATTTTATGGCCATCGTCTCAGGTTAGTCTGTAGTGAGTGCTATGGTCAAGATTTTTTCCTTAACTGGATATCAGTGCAGACAAACCACCAAATACCTCAGTGCATTGACCCAGGGGGAACCCAGAACATGTTGCACTTGTTCAATTTGTACATCCTCCAGCTCCTGAAACCCCCTCACCTGCAGCTTGAAGCACACATATAAATACTTGCTTAGCCACTGCAGCTGCATGGGACCCCCCATACATAGAGGATATTGTAGTGGCCCTATTTTCCATGTCTTTGATTATTTTGGGCCTCCTGCCCATCGTGCTACCACCGTTAATGCTTCTTCTTGGTTCTTCACATACTGTTTGGCTTCCTCCACCTCGGTCTCGAGTTAATCACATTCTGCCACAACTCCACCATCAATTCCTTCATCTTGTTGGCTTGGTGATTAAATTCTCCAGTAAGTTCTGTCTTTACACCTTTGAGCAAAAAAATATTTCTGCCATAGTCTGGAATCACACTCACTTGAAACATTGGACACTGAATTGACTTCTTCTTGGGCCCGCTGATGCTAACCATACAGCACACTCTGTGATCTTTGTCACAGAGGCAGAAAAAGGATTTTAAATTGCCAGACTTGCTTTTTGCAGCCATCACCTCAGGCAGGAATAAAAACAACTCGAAGGTGAGAAATGGGGAACCTCGATGTCACTGAATTACAGATTAAGGTATAATTTTAGCTGCCTTCCCTTGAGCTCTAGGATTATACTACCACTCTGTCTTTTGATTTTAAAGTTTTTCCATAATCTTTGTAAGCAACTGAATGTCACTGATTTAGTATGCTTCCCTAAGTCTAGATTTACATCTTCTGTCCAGCAATTTGATCAATTGATTTAATGTGTTTTGTTTTATTTGATTAACCCGCTTATCACATTGATATAACTCTGTAAAAGCAAAATACAAATACAGCAAGCAGTTTATATACTGTACTTTTTAAATTAAAATTTTACTTTTTTTCATTTTAATTCATTTAATTTACTTTCATTTAGACTAGAATGCTTTTATAACAGTCTAGCCCAAGGTAACAGAATCTTAAGAGTAGCAAAGACTGGTTTCTGCAGTACCCTATACAACTCAGGTATGTCAGATGTTTCCAGTGTCCACAGAAATCTGATATTCATAAAATTATTCAGCTTTGTGAATTATTTTAATTAATCTGCATATATAGCCTTACTGGGCAAAAGTGAAGATCCAGTAATCTGAAAATGCAATAGTTCTTCCTCAAAATCAAATTGAATTTCCTTTTTAGTATCTTTATGTTGAGTCCTCTGAGTACTTTAGAAAATTAAAATGCAAACACCTTGTTTGACTAACCCACTTATTGATCTTTCAAATGTTTATAGATAGAACTACTTTCCCTCTAATATTCTTAACTGCCCTAATGTTTTCTCATATCAAAAGTACTCCAATTAGCTTCAATGTTTTTGTGTATATGTTACTTAATAGTGCTTTATCCCCTTCCAAAATAGAGAGATGAAAACTCTACACCATACTGCAGCTACAGCTTTACTAGGACTTTACAGTAAACTGCACAATGTTGTTCTCAAAAGCTTTCCGTGTTCATACTAGTTCTTTTAAGTTCTTTGAGCTAGTTTCCAGGGGGATCCTCCTCTTTTTATGAAAAAATGTTTTGATATGAGAGAATCAGGGGCGGCCCAAGGGGGGTGCGGGGCCATTTGCGGAGACTCGGTGCGGGGCCTCATTTACATAGGGGACATCATTTGCATAAATATTTGCATAATGTTAACATGCACTAACTTTTAGTAAACATGCCTTTTAATGAGTGTCTGGATAAGGAAAGACTACCAGATTTCTACATTACTATACTCCAGTGCCAACCGTCAGGCACATTAGGAAGTACTACAAACACTGACCATTTAGAACCCATAACAAACCCACCATATCATAACAATACTACCAGGACTCACAAAGCACCATACCCTACCTATCAAAAGGCAACACTGCAAATATTAAACCAATACATCTCAGAGAATACCAATACATCTCCTACTGGGGAAAGAGAACAAGTGGCATTGTCATATAGAAACTACATAAGCAGAATACCTCAGCTTGGTTACACATGCAGAACATAGAACATCACCAAACAAAGAACAAGAGACCACAATTTAGAAATAGGAAGACAATAATTAAACTGGGAACCCCAAAAGTCAAACTTGGAATGTACAACACTGCAGAAATAAAACTATAAATTAATTTCCTCTTGTACTAAACAAAATGCAGACGTTAAAGACGCACATTTCCCAGAGCTGACATATTCAAGTTAATAAATTCAAAATAAAAAAGTATTTTTCTACCTTTTGTTGTTTATGTTTGTTTCTTTATTTTTCAGTTGCAATTGCTCCAGTCACTTTCTTCTGGTTTCTTCTTGTCTGCTAACTCTCTGTCTGCCTGTCCATTTGTCCTTTCTTCTTTCTTCTAGTTTTTTTCCATTCTCTCTCTACATCATCTTTAACATACTGATCGTTCTCCTTTTGCTTTCCTCCATCTTTCTTTTTATTCCTTTTTCATCCACTCAAATTTTACCCCTCCGTCCTCAATCCCCACTTACTCTCCCAATACCCGGCCAATCGTAGATTTTTCTTCCCTCCCACACAAAATATTTTTTCCCTTCTCCATTTCACTCTCCCAGCCCCATCCCATTCTAGTCCTCCCCCAACATCAGCTCCCTTCTAGTTCCAGCCCCACTCAGCATCCGCTCCCTTCTAGTCCCCGCATCAGCCCATTTCCAGTCCTAGCCCCCCATCAGCCCATTTCCAATCCTAGATCCCCCATCAGCCCATTTCCAGTCCTAGCTCACCCCATACTTAGCCCCATTTCCAGTCCAAGCCCCCCAATGAGCTCATTTCCAGTCCAAGCCCCCCAATGAGCTCATTTCCAGTCCTAACTCCCCCATCCATTTCCAGTCCTATCCTAGCCCCTTCCATCAGTCCATTTCCAATCCTAGCCTCTCATCAGCCCATTTCCAATCCTAGCCCCCCCATCAGCCCATTTCATCCTGTTCTAGCTCCCCCTTCAGCCTATTTCCAATCCAAGACCCCCATCATCCCATTTTGTCCTAGCTCCCCTCCACTCAGCTCATTTCCAGTCCTAACTCCCCCCCCCCCCGTTTCCAGTTCAAGCTCCCCCAGTCAGCCCATTTCCAGTCCAAGCCCCCCTGCCCCTCAGCTATTTCCAGTCCAAGCTCCCCCACTCAGCCCATTTCCAGTCCTAGCTCCCCCCCAACTCAACCCATTTCCAATCCTAGCCCCCCATGAGCCCATTTCCAGTTCTAGCCCCTCCATCAGCCAATTTCCAGTCCTAGCTCCCCCCCACTCAGCTTATTTCCAGTCCAAGCCCACCTCCCCATCAGCTATTTCCAGTCCAAGCCACTCCCACTCAGCCCAATTCCAGTCCATGCCCCCCCCAATTTCCAGTCCAAGCCCCCTCACTCTGCCCATTTTCAGTCCAAGCCCCCCTGCCCATCAGCTATTTCCAGTCCAAGCCCCCTCTCATAGCCCATTTCCAGTCCAAGCCCCCCCCCCCCACTCAACCCATTTCCAGTCCAAGCCCCCTCTTCCCAAAGAGCCCCGCGGCTGAGATCAAAGGGGACTTCCTGTTTCCCGCACTCAGCGCGGCAGCTTCCTAAACTACAGTACAGCTGCTGAAGTAAAGAAAAAGGACGCTCTTCACTTCGGCATCTGTTAGAGGTGAGCTGGGGCCTCTCCGGCTCCCTCTAAAGCTGCCCTGCTTGCTTTTACTCAATACGGGATGTTGTTGGCGCGGGGCCCTGTGCGAACAACATTCTCGTACAATGGACGGCCCTGGAGAGAATTGACATGGATTCCCAACAGGTGTTATGTTACTGCAGAATGAGAAGTCCTGAGAAAAAAGTGGTCAGCTTCCAAAGACGACATGGGGGGATATTCAGCGGTGGCGGGGGCAGCTAGCCCATGTAAAGTAGCTAGCCTTCACTGCTGAACTTAAAACCCGGATTTTCAATGCTAGGGCCATATCCAGCCACTGGCACTGAATATCTGAGTCGGCCATGTAGCAGCGAAGCTAACCAGGCAGTGCCAATATTCAGCCACTGCCTGGTTACCTTCTGCAGAAAAAATCAGGCCAGCCTTTAAGGTTTCTAACTTTCAGCGCTTAGGGATAACCGGGCAGTGACCAAATATGCCTCCCCCTCTGCCCTCTGAATGCCCCAATGCTAGTCGGCTATCATCAGGGTGTTCAATGGCAGCACCCGGGGATATTCAGAAGCACTAATGCAGTCATCAGGATTAGAGTGGTTAGCAGGCCTGCTAACTGTGTTAATTGCTCTGAATAGCGGCCCTATATGTTTACAGGTAAATAAGTGGAGGATAATTTTTTTAACAGTGCGCCTAGGTTAAGATTTTAAGAAGGTGCCTATTTTTATAAAACACGTCTTTATAAAATACTAGCTATAATCAATAAATAATAAATTGGGATCAACGCTTGTGGTAATGGAGGGAACAAGCAGCTGAAGACAAAATGAGGTAGTGCAATTTTGGCAATGGAGGTTGAATGATTTCAACAGTGGGATTGACATTCTGAAGCAGGATTGGCAAGATAAGTACTATATAGGCAATACGAAACATAATACTATGTCGCTCTGATGTGCTGTGCTTTGAGAAGAGAAGCTGTGCTACACTACGAGAAATGTAGTTCTTGTGGTAAAAGCCGTGCTGTACTGTGCTGCGTTGTGAGAAGTAAAGCTGTGCTGTGTCCCGAGAAGTAAAGCTGTGCTGTGTCCCACTAGTATGGTAAAAATGTCTTCAGTTTGCTCAGGAGGATATTTGAGAAATTGTGGAATTTGAGAGATTTCAGATAGGGATTGCTCACATAGGGCTGGACTGAAGGACGATAGAGAAGAAGGAAGATGTTTTGGGCCTACTAGACTGAAGAGCTGCTTCCTCCATCTTGACGTCATCTATTAGAGCTGGTGTCCCTGTACACGAGCACCTCCCTCCGTGGCATGGTTGAGAGAGCAGAATAAGAATCTAGAAACTGGAGATGCCATGCAGAGACGGATGGATCGAAGGCCAATGAAGAAATAGAAAGGTATTCTAGGTCTTTTGGGCTAAAGATCTCCCACCCCCCCATCATCTGTTGCAGCCAATGTCCCCATACAAGAGCAAGATCCCTCTGTGGCATGCGGCCACTGATGTGTGTTTGAAGGGGTGTGATCAGAGGAGGGGGAGTTGGGAGCAAGAGCTATTGGTGGTCCCTAGTGTTAAAACTATTCTAAAATGTTTTAATAGGAACAGGGCCCTTTCAGTCCAGGGGCCACTTTGTTGGAATGTGCTTTCTTTGGAGCTTCAGTTGAAGCGAGACCTTGGTACTTTTATGCGATCCTTGAAAATCTTTCTGTTCTGATGTGCATATGAGGATGGTTTAGGGTTGGGGTTGTGGGGGGAGGGGGGTTGGTGCTATCTGTGTTTGCAGTTTTGTTCTTGGGATTTGTGCCCCTGTGGGCATTGGGAAAGTGGGTTGGGTGGAGATTTAGATTGCAGGGGGGGGGGGGGGAGTTGAGGATGGGATTGTTTGTTTTTCTTTTTGTTTTTATAAACTGGCCAGGCAGTCTCCAATGGCGCAGTATATAAGCTTTAATAAAGAAATAGATAAATAAAATGAATAGATGCTCGAAGGTGCTATCAAACTGTGTATTGAGTCTTGGTCAGGATGGGGAGAAGGAAAGTCAACAATAAAGCAGTGGTTCCCGGTACAACAAGTATTTCTCCTGCAAGGTTAGCGGCTTCTATAACCAAGTCTTCTCAGGCCCTTGCCCAGAACTCTACCTTCTCCTACCTCTGTTCTTCCTATGGGATTGGTACACTCCCATTTGAGGTTCAGACCTCTTTGGAGTTTTAGATCTGCAGTGAATAGTTGGTGGTTCTATTATTCAGGTGATTCCTCTAGAAGGCGAGGGTGGGCTCTCTCTTCTGAAATACAAAGAACTTCTACAGCTGAAATTTCTTTAGTCAATGTTTGGAAGATTGTATCCTGTACTGATCCCATACTTCATTGTTTTATTATTTATTTATTTTTATTTATTTACATTCTCTTATATACCGCGCTATTCTGCATCAGTGCGGTTTACATTGAACAAACTGAAATTACATTGAACAGGGCATTATAACTTGGAGATAACTATTTTACAGGGAACATGGGCTATGGAGGGTTAAGTGGCTTGCCCAAACCACAAGGAGCACCTGTGGGACTAGAAACCCCAGTCCTTCCGGCCCAAGGTTGCTGTCCTCTAGTGGGATTTGAACCCCTAACCTTCCGGCCTGAAGTACCTTGCCCCAACCACTAGGCCACTCCTCCACTCCATGGACAATGTTTATTCTTTTCCAAAAGGCAAGTTGCAAAATTAGAAAATCTAGAGGTCAGAATTGATCATATGGGAATGACTGTGTCCAGGTTGAAATCCCAGACACACAAATATCAGACGACTAGGATATTCATATCAAAGATTACACAGGTACACTACCAAAAAACTGCCTCCAGTTTTGCAACTGATTCCTATAGATTTTGGGGTGCTGAATCCAGGAAAAATAGCCAAAATGTTCCATCACGTCACGTTTTCTTGCAAAATTAGATTTCTTACCCATATAAGGAATGTTCACATAGTTTCTTTTTAGCCGACTGCAGTTTATTTTCTTGGCCCAAAATAGAGGTTGTAATGGTTAACTAACTAGAAACACTCCCTCATGATATTTTAGAGTGTTTTGTATTCATTTTATACATTAACAGGACAATTGGGAGGCGGGGGGCTAAATCCAGTACTCGCGCTGGCGCATGTCCTTTCCTGTTCGCCTCGCCTCGTTCGCTCGCTCAAACACGGTGGTTGCGACATGAACGTTCCTGTCAAATTTCAGTTTCTTGCAAGTTCATTATTACCTTTTGTTTGCTCAGTCGTAATCCAGCTTTATTCCGAAGTGGTTCACTACAGTTGTAGTTTGCAGTGCTGTGTATTTGTGATGGCTCACAGAGCCAGAGGTTGCGTCAACTCTCCGGACAGTTTTTGTTTTATTTGTGGGGAATATACCGTGAAAAAGCGGCAGAGGAACATTTCTGCATTTATTAAAAAAGTATATTTCGCCTATTTCGGTTTGAAGTTAGGCGATCAAGACAAACCGTGGGCTCCTCACAAAGTGTGCAAGACATGTGAGGAAGATCTACGCTTATGGATGAAAGGTAAAAAACAAGCATTTCGTTTCGGAATACCTATGATGTGGCGTGAACAAAGAGACCACAGCAGTGACTGCTATTTTTGCTCTTGCATTGTGAAGGGATACAACTTAAAAATAAGAACGTAATAAGTTACCCCAACCTTCCCTCAGCAGTTAGGCCTATGCCTCATAGCAACGAAGTACCTGTGCCTGAACCACCAAAATCTTTGGATCATATTTGTGTGGACGGTTCTGATCATGATGAGACTCATCAGATGGCTTTTCCTGATGAGTCCAGTACTTCCGAGTTTGAAACTGAACCAGATCCGAAACCTAAACTTTTCTCTCAAGCTGAATTAAATGATTTAGTCCGGGATTTAGGACTCCCAAAAGATGCTGCCCAACTGCTAGGTTCTCGGCTTAAACAGAAAAATCTATTGTCACCAGGAACAACTTTTTATTGGTACCGCAACCGCGAGACACAATTTTTGAAGTATTTCAGCAAAGAGGAAGATTTGGTATTTTGCAACGATATATACGGAGTGATGGAAAAGTTTAAACTCAAGTATGATCCTGCTGAATGGCGGCTGTTCATTGATTCGTCAAAAGACAGCATAAAAGGTGTTCTTATTCATAATGGCAACACATTCGCTTCAGTTCCTATTGCTCACTCTGTTATTCTCCAAGAAAAATACGAGAATTTGGCCCTGATTCTTCAGAAGATTCGTTATGATGAGCATAAGTGGATGATTTGTGGAGACTTTAAAATTCTATCCATGCTATTAGGGCAGCAATCCGGTTTCACCAAATATCCCTGCTTCCTTTGCTTGTGGGATAGCCGGGCCCGCAACCTACACTGGGGGAAAAAAGACTGGCCAATTCGGGAGTATTTGAGACCCGGTGAGAAAAATGTTCTTCATGAGAGCTTGGTACCTCGTGATAAAATTCTATTACCACCTCTCCACATTAAGTTGGGTCTCATTAAGCAATTCATCAAGTCCCTTCCAAAAGATGGTGAGTGCTTTCGGTACCTTTGCTCAAAGTTCCCCCGACTTTCTGAAGCAAAGCTAAAGGAAGGAGTGTTTGTTGGCCCTGATATAAGGAAACTCATTTCAGATGGAGCATTCGCTGAAACGATGTCTGAGAAGGAAAAAGAAGCCTGGGATTCCTTCAAGGATGTTGTTCTCAAATTCATGGGGAACAGGCGGGATGAGAACTATAAGGATATTGTTGCCAGGATGCTCAATGCCTTCAAAGAACAAGGCTGTAACATGAGCCTGAAAGTCCATTTCTTGCACTCCCATGTGAACTACTTTCCCGAAAACTTGGGGGCGTACAGTGAAGAACAAGGTGAAAGGTTTCACTAGGACATCAAGGACGCAGAGAGAAGGTACCAAGGAAGATGGAACACCACTATGATGGCTGATTTCTGCTGGTTGCTGCTGCGGGAAACCCCAGATGAAAAATACGCCAAGCAGCGCACCAAGAGAAGCATTCGGGGGAAGAAGAAACGGGCCCACCAGGAGATTGATTGACCCAAGAATGACTTTAAAATCTAAACTGTGTTGACAAATATCGTGTGTTTACTAAACTTTGAAATAAAAATTTGCTAGTTATTACCACAGTGTCGGATCTCATTTATTAGAATTTTATTTTCACACCATCGGGTGTTTGTCTTCATGTATTGCAATGGTGCGGTTTGCGTTTTCTATACTTACATACATACCTGTACAACATTTTTTGCACATTTCTTTGCTTTGCTTTGTGTCTAACCTCGCTCTTATATGCTCAATGTTTGTGCACATGTATGTGGCTGTGTTAAGTGCAGACAATTTTGCTACCATCACAGTGTGTTTTGTTGACATTACTCTATTCTTATGTGCTGACTTGTTACAATTTTCTTTATTCTTATTTGAATAACTACTAAACAATTAGTATAAAGAATTCATCCAAGAAACTTTTATCTCGATCGCACTCAATCTGAAACGTTCACCTCAAACTGCTAACCCAATGTAGCAAAAAATCTGTACGTGATGGAGCAAATTGGTTACCAGATTTGGATTCAGCGCACCAAAAAACGTAAAAATCAATCGAAACATTAGAGGCAGTTTAAAAAAAAAATTTTTTAGTGTACCTGTGTTATTTGCATCTCCACTGTCAAGCTGAGAATATGAAAAATTTGATGAGATCCAAGAACCTTAGGTTTCTTAATGTTCCTAAAACTCAACTTCTGCCTCCCTTTGAGTAATTGAAGAAGTACCTGTCTGCAATATTAAATTTTTCAAATGTTGAAGCTAGTGGTATGTCTAAACTATATTATCCTCTAAGAAGAGGAATGAGACAGAAAAGTGGCCAGATGTGTTAATAGTGTTAGACACTTTAGATTTTCAGCTTTTTATGGGTCTTCTTCAGATAATATTTTCAGTAGGGTCAATCTTCTGTTCACATTCCTTAGTGAATTACATAAGATGAATGTGTTTGATTCTTTATTTTATAAAAGGGAAGTACCATTTTGTGGACAAATATTGTATGTTTTTTCTGATGTTAGTAAAGTTACTCAAACCTTTAGAAAAGCTTTCTTGCAGCTGAAGTCTCAGGTTTTGGCTGAAGGGGCTACTATCCTCTTAAAATTTCACTCTATGGGGCTTGTTTACAAAGCTGCGTTAGCGGTTCGCGATCGTTATCGGAGCTGCGGCCCCATTGAAATCATGCCTATATGAAATCAATGGGGCCACGGCTCCGATAACAATTGCGAACCGCTACCGTGGCTTTGTAAACAAGCCCCTATATGTTTAGTGGCTTTTCAAGGAGTTAGATGTGTCTTCATAGATATGTTGCAGCTGAAAACATTTCTTTAGGATAAGAATGTTTGAAAGTAGCAGTTGTGGTGTAAAGGTGGTTTTAGAATATGAGTTAGTTTTTGGGAAGTGACTCTTTTTGTCATTTGGTTTCTATAATTTGATCTTCCTCTCTTAGTGATGTGGACTGTGTAATAAGTGTGTTAGTTTCAAGAACTGGTTGATGAATATTTATTTCTGGATTGCTATTATATTTAGAGAATTAATGAACAAACAAACCTCTTCCAAAATGGGGAAACTGTAAAACTAGAGGGCATAGCATGAAGCTGCAAGGGGATAAACTAAGAGGCAATGTCAGGAAATACTTTTTCACTGAAAGGGTGGTGGATGTTTGGAATGTCCTCCCGATGGAAGTGGTGGGGGCAAATACAGTGACAGAATTAAAAATGGCATGGGACAGACACAGTGGATCCCTTTACAGCAACAGGATAACATCAAAATAAACTTAACTATCTAATTTCTCAACAAACAGGGGTTCCCTACATGTAGCGGTGGGTTTACCCCTAAACAAAGACATGGGGAGGGGTGGCCTGCATGGAGCGGCAGGTGCACCTACTCTTGCCATCTTACGGGGCAGACTAGATGGACCATACTGGTCTTTATCTGCCGTCATTTACTATATTACTATATGAGTCCAACTAAGAGCAACCAACCACGTCAGGCACAAAACACAGTAGGGGAACGTGATGTGTTCAAGGAAGAACAAACATTCATCTAATATTGAAAGAGGCGTTTTTATTCACAAACCAAAAAGTTGGTGCCCACCCGACACAGGCCGTGTTTCGTTTAACAAAACTTCATCAGGGGTATAGGGCAACTAGAAACAAAAACATTCAATTATTACACTCAAATGTATAATAAAACATATATTGAAACATAAATCAAAACATATATTAAAAAAATATATATTAAAAAGGAGGAACAATCAAAATCATAATAAATCACTTATAACAAATTATATTTAAAAAAAGATATTAAACCATATATTAAAGAAAAGAAGAAATTTGAACATAATCAGTCACAATGTAAAAACATTTATATAGAAATATCAAAAACTGGGTTGGAACGCTATATAAATAAAATTTCAAATAATAACGAAGACAGGAGCAACAAAGTACATAATACATCATAAGCAATAATAAATAATAAAATCATAACCACTGAACCACCTTATCAATGAACATTTATATACTAATACCCAAGGGGGAAGGGGAGAGGGGGGGGAGGGGGAGAGGGAGAGGGGGCGGGGGGGGGGGGGGGAGGGGGGAGGGGGAAGGGAAGGGAGGGGGGGACGGGAAGGGAGGGGGGAGGGGAAACTAGAACAAAAAATGAACTGAGACATTTGCCATGAACCAAAGAAAGAAGAGAAGAGAAACACACATATAATAATATAAAAATGTTATCTCACAAATAAAATGAAAAGCAATAGTGATATATACCAAAAGGTATTCTAAATTAAAGAACCATCCCGTTGTGATGACTATTGTCTCCAAAAATACATTAAAGAATACCTTATTGGTTAATGCTGTGGAAGTATCCTCTTTGTAACTATACTGAAAACAAAAAATTCCAACATTACAATACAGCATTAAAACTGACCACTATGACCAACCGTTTAAAACCCAAAAAAATGTGAAACCTACTCACTCATACCGGGCTCACCATGCTACACAAACCGCGGCACAGAATTTGTAAAAGTATCCTCGTTTGTCACGAATCAGTTTCCTTGCATTGGTAAACCCACGCCAAAGCAGTGCAGTGCTAGAAAGATTCCTCTAAATAAACGCCAACGCATGCGCTGTTGGAAACACCACCGGCGCATAAAAATGACGTCAAAAAACAAAGACACAGTAAACGCCGAATATCCAGCTCCTAAGGCACAATACAATCGGCGAAATAAAAAAAGAAAAAAGAAATATAAATTAAAGTGTGCATCCGTAAGACCATGTATCCGACCAAAAAAACAAGATGGTTAAAAATCGTACCTTTATTATAACAAATGAAATAAACCAGGACCATACACAGTAAAATCCCTAAATCAGCAATGACATGTCAATATAACTACCTGAGAACCGAACCAAATTATACAATCAATAAAATCTTGAAAGTGTATATACAAAAACTTACAATAAATTATATTAAATATCAATTAATAAAACCAACCATCTAATTAAAATAAACCAGACCCTGCACAATGACATCCCTAAACCAGCAATGATATGTCAATAGCAAACGTAAAAATATGACTACCTAAATACCACACCAACATATACAGTCAATAAAATCTTGATTGTGTATATGTAAATAAATAATACACATAAATAAATATCATTAAAACCACATATGCACATATCAAAAGGACATAAAATCCTTAACATCTTGATAATAAATAATACATATAAATAAATATTATCATTAAAACCACAAGTAAAAAATTATTAAATCCATAACTATTGACATCAACGTAGTGACAAACCATAACTGCATCTGGAAAAAGGAAGACCGAAAAAAGCTAACCCTAAACCATCATAGAAAAACGGAAAAATCCTGCTCTAGATTGAGCCCATTTGGTATCATGTTGTTGTTGTTGTTAAGTGCCGTCGAGTCGGAGTCGACTCAGGGCGACCCTCTGGATAGCTATCCTAAATTGTGTTCGGTCTTCAGTCAGGCGGCTCATTGTTGACAGACTGGTACCCGTAGCTGCTGTTATTGTAGCGATCCATCTCATTGCTGGCCTTCCTCTTTTGCGTTGACCTTCTATCTTGCCAAGCATGATGTCTTTCTCTAATGATCTCTCTCTTCGCATGATGTGTCCAAAGTATGAAAGTCGAAGTCTTGTCATCTGAGCTTCTAAAGAAAGCTTAGGTTTGATCTCCTCTAGTACCGACTGGTTTGTTCTTCGGGCAGTCCATGGTAAACACAGTATTCGCCGCCAGCACCATAATTCAAAGGCATCAATTTTCTTCCTGTCTGTCTTTTTCACTGTCCAGCTTTCACATCCATATGATGTTATTGAAAATACCATGGCTTGAACAAGTCGAATCTTTGTATGGAGAGAGACATCTCTGCTCTTGAGAATCTTATCTAGGTCTTTCATAGCCATTCTGCCAAGAGCAATGCGTCGTCTGATTTCTTGACTGCTTGTTGCTTCTTTATTGATAGTTGATCCAAGTAGGTTAAAGTTGTTCACGATTTCAATTTCTTCTCCTTCAACGATGAACCTGTTGATTATGCCAGTTGTCATGATCTTTGTCTTCTTTACATTAAGGTGCAGGCCCATTTTGAGACTATGTTTTTTGATTGTGAGAAGCAAATGTTTCAGATCATCTTCACTTTTCAGCTAGTAATGTGGTATCATCAGCATAGCGAAGGTTGTTGATGAGTCTTCCACCAATCTTCACACCTCTGTTGTCTTCATACAGTCCTGCTTCTCTGATGATTTGTTCTGCATATAAATTAAACAGGTAGGGGGAAAGTATGCAGCCTTGTCTTACACCTTTGCTTATTTTAAACCATTCTGTTTCTCCTTGTTCCGTTCGAACTGTTGCTTCTTGATCAATGTACAGATTGCGCAAGAGAACTATCAGGTGTTCTGGTATACCCATGCTTCTTAATGTGGCCCAGAGTTTCTCATGGTTTACACAGTCAAAAGCCTTGCTATAGTCGATAAAGCACAAATAGATATCCTTTTGGTATTCTTTAGTCTTTTCAAGGATCCATCTCACATCCGCAATGATGTCTCTCGTTCCTCGCCCTTTCCTGAACCCTGCTTGCACTTCAGGTAGTTCTTGTTCTAGGTATGGCTGTAGTCTCTTTTGAATAATCTTCAGTAGAATCTTGCTGGCATGTGGGATCAGAGCGATTGTGCGATAATTTCCACAGTCAGTTGGATCACCTTTCTTTAGTATTGGTATAAACACAGATCTTTTCCAGTCAGTTGGCCATGATGTTGTCTTCCATATTTCTTGGCAGAGCCTTGTAAGTACGGTAACAGCTGCATCAGATTGCTGCAATACTTCTATGGGAATGCTATCAATGCCTGGTGCTTTGTTCTTTGATAAGGCTTTCAATGCTGCTTCAACTTCTTCTTTCATCACCAATGGTTCCTGATCATAAGGTATAGGTTGAAACGGCTGTTGGTCCACTTGATCTTTATCATATAAAAACTCTGTATATTCCTTCCACCTTTTCTTGATCTTCTCAGCATCATTCAACATAGAACCTTGAGCATCTTGTAATATTCCAATTCGAGGCTGGAACTTTTTCTTTAACTCTCGCAGCTTTAGGAAAGCCGATCTTGTTCTTCCTCTAATAGTTTCTGCTTCTATTTCCTTGCAAGTGTCATTGTAGTACTTTTCCTTGTCCTGTCTTGCTGCACGTTGGAAATCTCTGTTGAGTTCTGCGATTGTCTTTCTTTCTCCTTTGGCTTTAGCTTCTCTGCGTTTCTGGGCAATTTTCAGAGTTTCTTCCGTCATCCATTTTGGCCGTTTTTGCTTTTTCACCTTTTGTAGAGACTTCTCGCTTTCTTCTAGCACAACCTTCTTGATGTCATTCCATAACTCTTCCGGAGCTCTGTCATTTGTATCTAAAGCAGCAAATCGATTTTGCAGGCAGTCTTTAAATTCCAGTGGTATATTCTCAAGGTCATATTTTGCTGCATTCATGAGTGGTTTGCTCTTTTTCAACTTTAGCTTGAGTTTGCATACTAGTAGTTGATGATCTGTACCACAGTCAGCTCCAGGTTTTGTCTTTGTTGATGTTACAGAGCTTTTCCATCGTTGACTTCCACAGATGTAGTCAATTTGATTTTTATACAATCCATTGGGTGAAGTCCATGTGTACAGTCGCCGCTTGTGTTGCTGGAAGAAGGTGTTTGAGATGAATAGATCATTGGTCTTGCAGAATTCTATCAATCTTTCTCCAGCTTCATTTCTGTTGCCAAGTCCATATTTTCCAACTACTTTGCCTTCTTCTTTGTTGCCAACTTTTGCGTTCCAGTCACCCATGACTATCAGGATATCCTGTTTGCATGTTCTGTCAATTTCAGCTTGTACTTGTTCATAGAACTCTTCAATTTCATTCTCTTCTGCAGCTGTTGTTGGGGCATATACTTGAATTATAGTTGTGTTGATAGGCAATCCTCGTAGACGAATAGAGATTAAGCGTTCGCTGACTGCATTGTATTTCATTACAGTTCTTGCAAGTTTCTTCTTTATTATAAATGCAACACCATTTCTTCTTTGTCTTTCATTTCCAGCATAGTAGACCATGTGATCATCTGATGCAAAGTGCCCGATGCCAGTCCATTTCAGTTCGCTGACACCCAACAGATCAAGTTGTACACGTTCCATTTCATTCTTGACCACCTCCAACTTCCCTTGGTTCATGCTTCGTACGTTCCATGTTCCAATGTGTAAGACATCTTTACAGCTTCTGACTCTCATTTCATGCGCAGCTACATCAGCAGTCAGACTTCCCGAGGGCTTTGATCCAACCACATCATAAATGCTGGCTTTACTCTGAAAAGTCTTCAGCTCTTCCCCAGTAGCTAGTTGAGTGCCTTCCGACCTGGGAGTCTCATCTTCAAGCACCATAGCACAATTTGTTTTGTTGTAACTATCCATTGGGTTTTCATGGCAAGATACAGAAGTAGATTGCCGGGCCTTCCTTCCGCGCAGTTTAAGTTTGGTGTTGTTGCCGTTGTCACAGAAATGTGATCCTCCGCCGTCAACACTATCCCATTCTGCTGCTGCCCAGATGGTATCATAGAGTTCAATATAAAGATGTATCTCTGCTCCAATTGTAAAATTGTTCTATTAATGTCACCGCCCCTCCAGTTGGCCTTAACCTTCTTAATAACGAAGAATTTAATATCTGAAATTTTATGTGCTGATTGTATCCAATGCTCAACCAAAGGTTTTTCTACATTACCTCTCCTAATAGCACTCCTGTGTTCTACAATCCTTGTCCGTACGCTGCGTACGGTCTTACCTACATACAGTTTCTGACACGGACATACAATCACATAGATGACATGCGAAGTCTCACAGTTAGAAAATTCACTGAGTACAAATTTTCTTTGAGAGCAGGGATGAATGAATTCCTTAATGGATAAGGCGTGTATACAAACCGAGCAACGGCCACATTGATAGTGTTTTTTTGGTCGGATACATGGTCTTACGGATGCACACTTTAATTTATATTTCTTTTTTTCTTTTTTTATTTCGCCGATTGTATTGTGCCTTAGGAGCTGGATATTCGGCGTTTACTGTGTCTTTGTTTTTTGACGTCATTTTTATGCGCCGGTGGTGTTTCCAACAGCGCATGCGTTGGCGTTTATTTAGAGGAATCTTTCTAGCACTGCACTGCTTTGGCGTGGGTTTACCAATGCAAGGAAACTGATTCGTGACAAACGAGGATACTTTTACAAATTCTGTGCCGCGGTTTGTGTAGCATGGTGAGCCCGGTATGAGTGAGTAGGTTTCACATTTTTTGGGTGTTTAAACGGTTGGTCATAGTGGTCAGTTTTAATGCTGTATTGTAATGTTGGAATTTTTTGTTTTCAGTATAGTTACAAAGAGGATACTTCCACAGCATTAACCAATAAGGTATTCTTTAATGTATTTTTGGAGACAATAGTCATCACAACGGGATGGTTCTTTAATTTAGAATACCTTTGGTATATATCACTATTGCTTTTCATTTTATTTGTGAGATAACATTTTTATATTATTATATGTGTGTTTCTCTTCTCTTCTTCCTTTGGTTCATGGCAAATGTCTCAGTTCATTTTTTGTTCTAGTTTCCCCTCCCCCCTCCCTTCCCGTCCTCCCTCCCTTCCCTTCCCCCTCCCCCCCCCCCTCCCTCCCTCTCTCCCTCTCCCCCTCCCCCCCCCCCCTCTCCCCTTCCCCCTTGGGTATTAGTATATAAATGTTCATTGATAAGGTGGTTCAGTGGTTATGATTTTATTATTTATTATTGCTTATGATGTATTATGTACTTTGTTGCTCCTGTCTTCGTTATTATTTGAAATTTTATTTATATAGCGTTCCAACCCAGTTTTTGATATTTCTATATAAATGTTTTTACATTGTGACTGATTATGTTCAAATTTCTTCTTTTCTTTAATATATGGTTTAATATCTTTTTTTAAATATAATTTGTTATAAGTGATTTATTATGATTTTGATTGTTCCTCCTTTTTAATATATATTTTTTTAATATATGTTTTGATTTATGTTTCAATATATGTTTTATTATACATTTGAGTGTAATAATTGAATGTTTTTGTTTCTAGTTGCCCTATACCCCTGATGAAGTTTTGTTAAACGAAACACGGCCTGTGTCGGGTGGGCACCAACTTTTTGGTTTGTGAATAAAAACGCCTCTTTCAATATTAGATGAATGTTTGTTCTATATTACTATATGTAAATATGTTAAAAATTGTGATATTTTTTAAACATTTTCTTTTTTGTATTCAAGTTTATCAAAGCAGTTCACATAAAACTGCAGCAGGTATGAAAGTACACAGTGGCAGCACATACGTGCTTTTCTTAAAGAACCATTTTGTGCATATATATTGCCCCATATGTGCTAAAATGACTTTATAAAATTACTCCTATAACCTCCTGATCTGTAATATTGCAGTCCTTGACGAATAATGGTTGTCTGAAAATCTCTCTAAATGCTTCACTACTCTGGGCAGTGGAGGGGCTTCATTAAGGCGGAATGAAGGTGGCAGTCTGAAACTATCCATGTGGAGGGGCATTCAGGTCCCCGCACATATGTCTGCAATGCCCGACGAAAACCTGGACGTGCCAGAGATTTACCCGATTCTGCTGCTGCGGGGCCCAGATGTACCCAAGAAAGCAGAACTAGGGACATAGATGTCCAGGTACTCCCCGTATGCCGAGGAGATTGATGTACAGGGAACTGCCCATCCCAGTGCCAGAACACCACTGCTGGGGCGAAGGAGCAGTGGCATTCCAGCACCATAGCAATGAGCCATCCATATGGAGGCTCAGAATGCCATCACACATAGCCACCCCTGCAGACCACGATCTGTCTGGCACCGGAAACCCCTATGGCCCGGATCATGGCTGCAGGGTCACTGCAAGGCCAGGGCCCAGGGATGCGAGGGTATGCTGTGCGCAATCGGGGAGGCCCCCTGGGTATATTCCACCATCGGGGTGGAATAGCCTGGCTGTCCAAGGGGGTGCTGGGGAACATACAGAGGCCTGACCTGAATTGCCTCTGTACATTACAGCAGCTGACCACTCCCCTGCTCTGCTTTCTCCCACCCACATCCAGCGCTCCACACACAAAGGCTGTGTATGTGCAGGGAGCACTGGTGGCAGAATAGGGCCGGGGAGCTGGGTGCGGGTTGGACATCCAACCCACATGTATATGACCCTTATTTGGTGTTCGGAATGTCCCCCTTAGTGGTGACATTCAGGCATATAAGGATAGATTGTACATGTGGCGGCC
The DNA here is from genome assembly GCA_033557465.1 of Ichthyophis bannanicus. Classification (NCBI taxonomy): domain Eukaryota; kingdom Metazoa; phylum Chordata; class Amphibia; order Gymnophiona; family Ichthyophiidae; genus Ichthyophis; species Ichthyophis bannanicus. The sequence goes on along the minus strand of CM066033.1, from coordinate 344,130,305 downwards.
AATTCATTTGTAGATGTCCTGCCCCTGTACGGCCAGTCAGAATCGGGACGTGCAGCGGTAGCACCCGATTCTGATCCTACAGGGGCTAGATGTGCCCACGGGATCAGAATCAGGTCTACCAGCCTGGACGTGCAGGCCGGGCCTTGATTATGATCGGCTGCATGTCCAGCACCTACCCGTCTACTCAGCCAGGCTCCTGAATGGAGCTGCAACGGAATGACATCCCATCACCATGGCATCATGGCTCCATTCAGGAGCCACAATCGCCAGCCTCCATCAAGATGATTCTCTCCCCACAGCCCAACCCCCAATCTAGCCTTCCGCGGCCAGAGTCGGGCTACAGGGAACCCCCTGCACCCCTCACCTTTCTGTCTCCGCTGGTCTCTGCTGTCCCCCCGCATCCAGGGGGACTTATTCCACCTCTGAGGTGGAATAAATCCTCCATCTGTGTGACTCCAGATGTACAGGGTCAGCCTCAGAATTCGCCCTATATGTCCAGGGTCGTAGCCACCCCCTCCCGCCCACAAAGAGAGCTCCCCGCACAAGTGACCTGTATGTGCGGGGAGCTCTGCTGCCTCCAGAGGGCTCAAGCCATTTAGTGGGTCTGGATGTCCGGTTCAGATGTCCAGACATGTTAAATGGAGACCAGAATGACCCCCTAAGTCTAGGCCTTTGTTTCATGTTCATTTTATACAACATAGACGGTTCTTCATCCGGGAGTATTCAAATCAGCTTTGCAACTGTGATTTGAACACAAGTGGGCTCTATTTAACTTATGCTAGGTCTTGTTAAGGCAGTTTTGGAACCACAACTAATTAGGGTTTGCTGTGACAAAAAATAATTTTTTTTTGTTCTAAATTACTTTTTGAATAAGTCTATGATTTTTCTTTCACATTAAAAGTATTTTATGCAGTTTGATCAAACAAACTCCTACTTGAATGCAGTTTATAAGACAACAGAATATGAAAAATGTACAAGGTTGTGAAGACTTTTGCAAGATGCTATACATTTATTTTATTTCTGAGTCCTTGTTTATAAAGCACTTACTATATTTTCTGTCAACAATTTTTGTTTTCAGGTCAAACCCTTGCTTGGTGACTAGAGCTGCTTACCTTGATATCCTGGTTGTACTGAGCAGTTATTTTGGAAAATGCAGAGAAGGTGGCCCATCTCATGGTAATGTGTTTTATGCAAAGTTATGCACCTAGGGAAGAACAACCCAAACTATGGTTACACGATGCAAGGTTCCACATTAGGAACCACCACCCAGGAAAAAGGATTTAGGTGTCATTGTGGATAGCATGTTAAAACCCTCCGCCCAGTGTGCAGCGGCGGCCAAGAGAGCAAATAGAATGCTAGGTATCATAAGGAAAGGAATGGAAAATAAAACAAAAGATATTATAATGCTTCTATATCGTTCCATGGTGAGACCGCACCTTGAATATTGTGTGCAATTCTGGTCGCCGTATCTTAAAAAGGATATAGCGATATTAGAAAAGGTTCAGAGAAGAGCCACCAAAATGGTAAAGGGGATGGAAGGATACTCCTATGAAGAAAGGCTAAAAAGGTTAGGGCTCTTTAACATGGAAAAGAGACGGCTGAGGGGAGATATGATAGAAGTCTATAAATTAATGAACGGAGTGGAACGGGTAAACGTAGATCGATTGTTTACGTTATCAGAATATAGAAAGACTAGGGGACATGCAATGAAGCTACAGGGTAAACTATTTAAGACTAATAAAAGAAAATATTTTTTCACTCAACGTGTAATCAAACTCTGGAATTTGTTACCGGAGGATGTAGTAAAGGCTGTTAGTGTAGCTGGGTTTAAAAAAGGTTTGGACAAATTCCTGGAGGAAAGGTCCATAAACCATTATTAAGAAGGGACCCAGGATATCAATGCTTGACCCAGTACAAGCATTGTGGAACCTGTGTCTTTTGGGGAAACTGCTAATTACGTATGACCTAGATTGGCCACTGTTGGAAACAGGATACTGGGCTTGATGGACCTTGGTCTGACCCAGTATGGCATATCTTATGTTATCTTATGTTATGTTGTAAATTGTTGTTCCTCAACCTGTGTCACCTGCTGAACCATGCTAGCAGACAGCTGTTAAGAGGCATATTCTAATTATATCCAAATCTCAACACTTCCATATTTCATTTTATTTTATGCTGTTTAAAATGAGGTGCAAATGAATTTCTCTGAGAGGTATGTGTGAATATCAGGGCTGTAAATAAAATGTAAATATTTTCATAAGCATGAAAAATCTTGTATACGGCTAGACAGCACACTGGCTATTCTGGTAACTTCTAGCACTGTGATTCTGATCTAGATGTTAGCTGGGGCTTTGATAGTCTCCTCATTGTCACCTCATGTCCAAGAATAAGAATGGTGAAAAGAGAATGCTGCTTTGGACTTAATAGATTACCTAAAACATCTGCTTATCAAAATCAAGGAAAAGTTTTAAAATGTGTCTTCCCTGACAACTGGTAAAAGAAATAGAAAGAGTAGACAGCTTTGACCTGCTTGAATTTTCAAAAATTGTTTGCTTCAGAAATTAAATGTGCTATTTCTTAATGAATTTTTTTTATTTTATTCATTTAACAAATACTTTTATACCGCATCCTCCCAATTTGATACGCTGAATTCAAATGTGATAGTGAAATTGGTTAATTAGCTCCTGTTTCTATGATATGTTGAAGAATGTACATTTTACCACTATGTATGGTGAAAATCGAGCCTAAATCATTAGATGTAAATCAAAATCTTATTACAAATTAAACTTTGCACAATAACAAGCATGTTTTTATAAAATAAAGTTCATAAACGTACTTAGAAGAAACATAGGAGTAATTATGTCTGCAATTTAACTTTCATTAAGAACATTTGTAAGTACATTCTAGCAATTTTTGTTCTCATTCAGTGGCTTCACGACTCTTCCTGATCTGTTTCTTGTACTGAAGCAATGGAATATCCCTTGTCACTGTCCAGCAGTAGTCTGCAAGCATTGATGGACTCCATTTTCACATTTCTTATATACCGCCTTTCATGATATCAAGGTGGTTTACATTGAACAAACTGAAATTACATTGAACAGGGCATTATAACTTGGAGATAACTATTTTACAGGGAACATGGGCTATGGCGGGTTAAGTGGCTTGCCCAAGACCACAAGGAGCACCTGTGGGACTAGAAACCCCAGTCCTTCCAGCTCAAGGTTGCTGTCCTCTAGTGGGATTTGAACCCCCGACCTTCCGGCCTGAAGTACCTTGCCCCAACCACTAGGCCACTCCTCCACTCCATTTACCCTGATACCTCTTTTCCATGGCTGCAATGTCTTCGTGAAATCATTCTCCATGTTCATCACTTACTGCTCCACAATTTTGTGGGAAAAATCTAGATGAGAGTGTAGAAAAAGATATCTTTAAGGACATGTTGCAACCAAGGTTTTTGTATGCCTTGAGAAGATCTTGAACAATCTCTCGGTAATTATTTGCTTTGTTTCCAAGAAAATTTTGTGTCACTGATTCAAATGCTATCCATGCAGCCTTTTCCTTTCCATGCAATAAACGAAGAAATTTGTCATCTTGAAGAAGTGCATGAATCTGAGGGCCAACAAAAACTCCTTCCTTAACTTTGGCATCACTCAGTCTAAGAAATTTACCACTAAGATACCTGAAATCAGGTTTAGTTTTATCCATCGCCTTGACAAAGTTTTTCTTTAGTCCCAACTTGATGTGCAAGGAAGGCATCAAAATCTTGTTGCTTTCTACAAGTACTGGAAACAGAACATTTTTGCTTCCAGGATCCAGTGACTGACAAGAGTGGCCAGTCCCTTTTGACGAAATGACAATCTCTAGCATGACTATCCCATTCACACAGGAAGCAGCAGTCCTTGGTGTATCCACCCTGAAGACCAAGCAAGAGGGTGACCACTTTGAAGTCACCACAGATTGACCATAGATGTTGATCATAGTTTATACATTTCAAAAGTTGTTTCATATTGTCATAAGTCTCTTTCATAAAAGCTGCATGGCCAATAGGAATTGATGGTAGCAAGTTGCCATTATGCAGCAATACAGCTTTAAGACTTGCTTTGGATGAATCAATGAAGAGCCTCCAATCATCGGCATTGTAATTGATATTGAGAGCTGACATTAAACCTTTTACGTTGTTTCATGCAGCAAGTTGAAAAAGAATGATACCAAGTCTTTCTGACGGTCCCGGAAAAAAGAAATTCAAACGTCACCATCCAGAAGATTCCACTGCTGTAGTCAGGAACCCAAAAGCTCAGCTTTATTCTTTGGGAGATACAAATCCCTGACAAGGTCGTTCAATTCACCTTGCATTATGAGGTGTGGCTCATTAGCAGTGGCAAGAAGAAACTCTGGGTCACGTGAGGTTGACGGTTCATGACTACAAGCTTCTTCCTCTTCCTCACTTTATTCTAATGATAATGATTCTGACATTTTGGGAATCGGACGCCCTTCTCCATGAGGCACTGGGCGTATTGCAGATGGAATGTTTGGATATTGCACGGTCCACTTACTCTTTCTGGATATGCCTTTCTGAATTGGAGGAACCATGCAGAAGTAGCAATTGCTGAAGTGATCCGTGGGCTCTCTCCAGATCATTGGAACTGCAAAAGGCATTGATTGCCTTTTCCCATTCATCCATTGCCTGAGTTTTGTTGCACATGTATTGCAGCATATGTGTGGTGCCCAGCTCTTATCCTGATCTCCTATTCTGCAGCCAAAATATAAGTTGTAGGCTTTCTTAACCGCCACAGTCATATTCTGTTTTTATGATGTAAAAGTCACTTCACCACAAATATAGCAGAAATTATCTGCATTATTAACACAAGTACGATGCACCGCCGAATACGCTGTGATTGACCTATCGGCATAAAATAATGCAAAATAATTAATTTTTAATTTTTCTGTGACTACACCTTAAGATTTATACTGTCGAGTGATGCAGATTTAAATACGGATTGCATCATTTGATTTTGGACAGATATTTCTATTGGTTGCAAGTAGAGATTACGCAATCTCACGCAAATGTTGCATAATATACACAGTTAATGGCCCCTAATGACTAATTAATAGCATATATCTTAGCAACTAGACCTAATCAGCCATCTTCATTATGATTTCTGTGTTCAGCAGCCTTAAATTAGTTTAGAACAGCTGCTTTTGTGTCCGAAGCATTTTGGCTGTTGAACAGTGTAATCAATACTAATGAAACGACAAGTAGTCAAGAAATCTGATGCAATACTCTTGGCAGAATGGCTATGAAGGACCAGAATAAGATTTTCAAGTACATACAAAGATGGTACTTTCAATGATGTCATATTGATGCAAACATTGGTCATTGAAGAAGAAAGACAAGAAGAAAATTACAACCTTCAAATTATGCTGCTGGCAAAGAATACTCTGTATACCATGGACTATCTGAAGAATAAATAAGTTAGTGCTAGAGGAATCAAACCTAGATTTTCCCTAGAAACTCAAAAGACAAGATTTCAGCTTTCATACATTGATGCAGAGAAAGATATCATACTTGGCAAGGTTGAAGGTCAGCACAAAACTGGAAGACTGGCAATGCATCAACAGCAGCTATGGATGCTACTCTTTCAACAATTAGTTGACTGACTTAAGACTGAACACATTTAGAACAACTATCCACAGAGTCACCATGAGCTGATATTGACTCAACAGCATTTAACAACATGTGCCTTTTCCAAATCTAAGCTCAAGGTGAGTTATAAGTTATTTCCCTGCCTAAATGAGCTTACAATCTAAGTTATGCCCATGATCATAGGAGTGTTAGTGGGATAAATGGGATTTGAACCCTGGTTTTCTTGATTCTCAACCTACTGCTTTAATCAGTAGGCTACTCATCCACTATGGCCATGGAACCTTCATATTGGGTCAATCAATTATAAATGAAAAAAATTATTGTGGAGTGGAAACATTTTGGGCTTTCTATTTTTCCAGTTCAGTGAAGTCCAAATGACAGACTTCTTTTAGACTTTTAGATTGCTTTAGGATTCAAAAAAAGTCACATTACAGCTGCTGAGATGCTCTTTCTTTAATAATATCAATGAAATCAGAATGCATCAGGAAAGGAAACATGGGTTATACAAAAATACTAGCCTAAAAAATGCTTTGAAAAAGCAGAGCAACAGAGTTAAATTGTGTGTTTTTCTATAATTGTTAATTCTGCAATATTAGTTCTCTACAGCTTTTTGAATAGGTCTTTACTAATATTATAAGATCCAGTCCCAAGAAATGTATAGTACTATAATGTTCATACCCACATATAGCAAAGGACCTTAACCCAAAGAATGTACACTGTTAGTAATTAAAAGTCAGTTAGGGTAAATTAGAAGCCAGTTAGTGCACTGTGTAATAAGTCATCTTTCAAGAAAGATCACAGAGAGAGGAAGACAGGCATCTATATTTGGAAAAACTTAGAGAAGCTAGTAAAGTAGTCAGGAAAGCAAAGATTCAAAAAGAGGAGGAAATAGCCAATGCAATAAAATGGGGGGATAAGACATTTTTCAGATATGTTAGTGAGAAGAGGAAGGGCAAAAGTGGTATTGTCAGACTCAAGGGTGAAGGGGAGGAATATGTAGAAGCTGATGAGGATAAAGCGGAATTGCTTAACAAATATTTCTGTTCTGTGTTCACAGATGAAGAACCAGGAGCAGGACCTCAGAAAACACCCACAAACAGGAACAGAAGCGAGGGATAGCTTGAACAATTTTCAGAAGACTGTGTTCTTGAGAAACTAGCTCAACTTAAAGTAGACAAAGCAATGGAACCGGATGGGATATACCTTAGAATACTGAGGGAACTTGGGGACGTTCTAGCAGCTCCACTGACTGACCTTTTCAATGCCTCATTGGAGTCGGGGGTGGTGCCAAAGGACTGGAGAGAGACTCATGTGGTGCCTTTACACAAAAGCGGAAGTAAGGATGTGGTTGAAAACTACAGGCCGGTAAGTTTAACTTCGGTGGTGAGTAAATTATTGGAAATGCTGCTGAAAGAGAAAATAGTGAGGTTTCTGGAGTCCAGCGGATTACAGGATCCGATGCAGCATGGATTCGCCAGAGGCAGGTCTTGTCAGACAAATCTGATTGATTTCTTTGACTGGGTGACCAGGGAGTTAGACCGAGGGAGAACCATAGATGTGGTGTATTTAGATTTCAGTAAAGCCTTTGACACTGTTCCCCACAGGCGACTTATAAACAAACTGAGCACCCTAGGGATGGACCCTAAAGTTACTGCTTGGGTTAGAAATTGTTTGGGTGGGAGGCAACAAAGAGTACAGGTAAATGGAGCTCACTCTGAGGAGAAGGATGTTACCAATGGTGTGCCCCAGGGATCTGTCCTTGGTCCGATTCTTTTTAACATCTTTGTTAGTGATATAGCGGAAGGGCTGTTTGGTAAGGTTTGCCTTTTTGCAGATGATACCAAAATCTGCAATAGAGTAGACACCCAGGAAGGTGTAGATAACATGAGGAGGAATCTAGCTAAGCTTGAAGAATGGTCTAGAATTTGACAGCTGGGATTTAATGGTAAAAACTTTAAGGTCATGCATTTGGGCTGCAGCAATCCAAGGGAGCAATATAGTATAGGGGGTGAAGTACTTCTGTCCACTAGAGAAGAGCGGGACCTAGGCATGGTTGTATCTGATGATCTTAAAGTAGCTAAACAGGTAGAAAAGGCGATGGGAAAAACTAGAAGGATGCTTGGGTGCATACGGAGAGGAATGGCAAGCAGAAAAAGGGAATTGATAGTGCCTCTGTATAAATCTTTGGTGCGACCTCATTTGGAGTATAGTGTGCAATTCTGGAGATCGCACCTTCAAAAGGATGTGAACAGGATGGAGTCGGTGCAGAGGTTGGCTACTAAAATGGTTAGTGGTCTTCATTATAAAGCATATGAGGACAGACTTAAGGATCTTAATATGTACACCTTAGAGGAAAGGCGGGATAGAGGTGATATGATTGAGATGTTTAAATACCTCCATGGCATAAATGTTCAGGGGGAGAGCCTCTTTCAATTGAAAGCAAGTTCTGCTACGAGGGGACATGGGATGATGGTGAAGGGGGATAGATTCAGAAGTGATATGCGGAAATATTTCTTTACGGAAAGAGTGGTGGATCCGTGAAGTAGTCTCCCAGTGGAGGTGGTAGAGATGAGGACAATAACTGAATTCAAAAAAGCATGGGACAAACACAGAGGATCTGTAAAGGAAACAAGGGGACAGTTGTAGTTGTTGATATGGAAGGACAGACTAGATAGGCCATGTGGTCTTTTTCTGTCGTCATATTTCTATGTTTCAGTTAAACTAAAAGTCAGTCGGAGCACTGAGCAACAGATAAAGTAGAATAGGGTAAATCTTCTTTATGTATAGTGAGATAAACCTTTACAAAGACCTTCTAGTTAAGAGGCAAGAGAACTGTGAAATAGTGACAGATGAAAAGGGCAACTTGAAGGGCTCCCTCTAGAAAAGCAAAGGCAATGTGAGTAATCAAGGACATCCTTAAAAAAGATTGTCTTAGAAGCATAGATATAAATAGGTCGACCAAAGCTCAGTGATTTTCAGTCTTGAAGGATTACTGAAAGGACCTGCTCCTACTGGGAAGGACTCTGCACTTATAAGCATTTACCTGCTGCTGGGAAATTCTCAGACTCTTGGAGAAAAGGGAATTATTTGAGTTTAAGCTGATAAATCCTGTGTCTATTTCAGTATTCTGTTTTTTATAAAGTAAGGGCACTGTGTGACAAGCCAGCTTTCAGTTAGTGTTTCTTTTCCTCTCACCCACCCCAGGCATAGTCTTTGATTTATAGGCCCTTAAAGGGTCTACTTCACTTTCAGGTTAAACTGGTTATCTTCATCAGCAAGTTACTAAGCTTTAGAAATAGATAAATTAAGACTTTGCAGTTCATATTGAGGTGAATATTAAACAGAGTCTCTTATTAGGTATGGTTATGTTGATTCAAGATCCCTATTCCCCTAGCAGCTTTAAATAAGTAAACAACTTAATAGCTAAACAAATCCTTAATACTAAGATGCAAACAGCAGACTTTTAGCAAAATAGGCGTGCTATCCTGTCTTTCGTGCTAAGTGCCACATATATGATTTTCTTCCTGTTGGTGAGAGGTCTTATGTGTACACCAAGTGCAAAGAGTTCTGCTGTCAGTGAATGAGTCCAATCTCGAGACTAGAGTAGCAGACTCGGAGGAGCTGAGGCAGACAAGACATATAAGTATATAGTAGAGAAATCCCACCTTCAGTCTGGCAGCCTCTCTGTTGCCATGGAGGAAACAGGGCACGTGAAAGGAGAGCATCAGCTTCGTGTGGCAGGTAGTGATCTTGTACTTAGAACCTGTCCTTCAAGTGATGTAATACCCTTTTGTGCTGAGGAGGTGTCTTCAGGGACATGTGCCCATGAGAGAAGGATTAGAACGGCGATTATAGTTGGTGATTGTATCATTAGGAATGTAGATACAGTTGTGGTCAACATTATTGGCACCCTTGCAATTCAACCCCTTAATGTCCAATATCACCTAAAAAAAAGTGGCCATTGCAGTGGCTCTGGACTATATATGCAAGCATATTTAACACACAAAAAAGATTAAAATAAAACAAGACCAATTAAAAAGGAAATAGTTTTAAAACTGGGACATTGCCAGGACATGATTATTCAAAAACAAAAGAGATAAACACCTTGTGTCTCATCATTCCTATTTTTGTCGGAGATATTACCTTGAGTAGAACCATCCACTCTCGTAGTAATTACTCCTTTTATTCATTTTTAAGAAGGGAATCCCCCTCAGCATTAAAATTCCAATGATAATACCACAATTATCCTGAAATGTAGTAGTAGTAAATCACTTATCTTCATTTAATGTTACACGACCAGTCCTTCGGGAATAATTTTAAAGCCCGGTGTCATCCAACACCGTTAAATCATCTTGCATTCACCGCTGGTCGAAAGGATATGACGTCCAAATTCATTGTACACCACGTCGTGTTTCAAGCCATGACTCTCTAGGCCCTTCTTCCTGCAACATACGTCTTCTACTCAAGGTAATATCTCTGACAAAAATAGGAATGCTGAGACACAAGGTGTTTATCTCTTTTGTTTTTGGATATTATATGTGGGATGGACAGTGGTCTTTTTGCTATTAAGGACATGATTATTGGCACCTTTATAAACAATTCAAATCAGTTTGAACAGGAGAACCACATTTCCATTGCAGTAAAATAACACGCACTTGTGATCAATTGTCAGTATTCACATGACTTGAATCAACCAATGAATGATGGCTCTAATATTTAAAATGGCCACATTCACTCCCTATTCCATTTTCACAATGGTGAAGACAAGAGAGATGCTGAGACTGTCAGAAAAGCCCATTGTCACCAAACATCAAATCTGAAAGGGGTACAAGGCCATCTCCAAAAACCTTGGGATTCTTGTGTCTACAGTTCGTAATGTTAAGATATTTTCTGCTGATGGAACTGTCAAGGACCTCCCAGGACATGGTGGGAAGAGGAAAATCAATCTAAGAAGTCTTCTAAGGTTAGTGCGACCTGTTGAAGAAAACACCACTTACAATATCCAAAGAATTTAAGAGTGACCTGGAGCAATCTGGAGTGGTGGTTTCAACCCGTATCATAAACCACATACTAAACAAAGAAGGACTTCATGAGCAAAGGCCAAGGAGGACTCCACTGCTCAAAAACAGACATAAAAAGGCATGCCTGATCTTTGCCCCAGTCCACCTTGAGAAACCACATTTCTTCTGGGAAAATGTTCTGAGGACAGATGAAATCAAACTTTGAGCTCTTTGGCAATGCAGCTCAGCGATAAATTTACAAGTGAAGAAATAAAGCTTATAAGGAAAAAAACCACCCAGGAACTGGAGGCCTAGAACGTATTAAAGGAATCATGAAGTCAAAGGACTACCAAGGTATTTTGAAGTGAAATGTGCTACCTAGTGTTAGCAAGCTAGGCCTGGGTCGAAGGTCATGGGTCCTCCAGCAGGATAGTGACCCAAAACTTACATCCAAAAGTACAAAGGAATGGTTAAAAATGGACTGTTTTAAACTGGCCAGCAATGAGTCCTAATCTAAATCCAATCTAGAGAGCACAATCATCTTTTTTTTTGTTGTTGTATACCTTTGAACATACTACTACAATATTATGATGACATACAGTTGAAATATTTCCAATTATTTCTCAAGATATTGTACACAATATATCTAAAATGCAAGGGTGCCAATAATGTTGACCACAACTGTAGCTGGGTAGCTGGTGGACGTGAAGATTGCCTGGTAGCTTTTCTGCCTGGTGCAAAGGTGGCCGGACCTCACGCATAACCTAGATAAGGTTTTAGATAGTTCTAGAAAGGAGCCTGCTGTCTTGGTACTTGTTGTTCCAATGACATAAGTAAATGTGGGGGAAGTTTCTGCAAGCCAAACTTATGCTTTTAGGTAGATAATTGCAATCCAGAACTTCCAGGGTAGCTTTCTCCGAGATACTTCCTGTTCCACGCGCAGGACCTAAGAGGCAGACAGAGCCAATGGTGCAAGGAAGAGGGTTTTGGATTTGTTAGGAACTGGGCAGCATTCTGGGGAAAGGGGGGGGGGCTTTTCCAAGAGGATGGGCACCACCTTAACCGGGGTGGAACCAGGCTGCTGGCCTTAGCTTTTAAAAAGGAGATAGAGCAGCTCTTAAGCTAGAAAATAGGGGAAAGCCACAGTCGCCCAAGAGCATGTGGTTCAGAATAATGTATCCTTGAAGGAAACTAGAAAAACAGGGAAGATAGGGCATCCTGAAAGAGAGAGTCCAATAAAGGTAAAAGCAACCCAGATGCCTTTAAGTAAAAAGCAGACAGAGCTGAAAGATTCCAAATTACCCCATCAACTGATAACCAGATTGTTGATATGAACAATATAAAACCCCTGAAATGCCAATATGCAAATACTAGAAGTCTAAAAAATAAGATGGGAAAGTTAAAATATATAGTACTAAATAAAAGATTAGATATAATTGGCATCTCAGAGACATGGTGGAAAGAGGACAACCAAAAGGACACTGTGATACTGCAGTGATAGAGTAGATCAAATTGGTGGAGGGATTGCGCTATATGTTAAAGACAGCATTGAGTCATGCAGAATAAAAGTTTTACAGTAAACAAAATACACTACAGAATCCCTATGGATAGAAATTCTGTGTAAAAACTGGGACGGCTTTGGGGTGGAGGGCAGTTGGAAGTATGAATGTGGGGCAAGATGGATTGGGGGAGCTGTGGGTGCCAGCAAACTACCATGGAACGGGTGGCTCCAGAAGGGGGGAGTCGGCAACGGGGGGGGGGGTGGGGGGGGAGGGAAGGGAGAAAGGAGGGGGGAAGGGAGAAAGGAGGAGGGGGGAAGAGTTGAGGGAGGGAGATGCAGGGGGAGGCCAGCGAAAAGGCGAGCTCGATGGGGGAAAAGATGGTATCAGTAAGCTGCATCATAGTGTGCATTGGCATTTTGAATGTTAGGGGGCTCAGTTCCCCCCACAAATGTTAGTGCTTGTTTAGGGAGCTAGAAGCGAATCACTGAGACTTTGTGTTACTTCAGGAAACTCATTTGAGTGTCAGAGACGAGGGGCAGTTGCAACATTGCTTGATTCCAGAACAGTTCTTCTCAGCGCCTCCAGGTAGAGGGAAAAAAGGGGGGCCACTATCCTGATTAGGCAGGGGGTGAATTTTCAGCTGGAGGATTTCTTTACCTATAAAGAGGGGCGGTTAGTGGAGGGTAGGGGACAATTGGGTGGGGGGAACAGATCATGGTAGTATGTATCTATGGATTTAATGGCCTCCAGGGGATCTTCTGGAGGGGGATGGCTGATCTGCTAGAGGGCCAAATCCAGGGGAAATTGGTAATGGGGGGAATATTAATCTTGCCCTCCAACCAGCACAGGACAGGAGCTCCAAGGTAAGCGATGGGAGAATTAACCGACAGGCGGTGAGGAAAATGATGAGGAGGTTCCACCTGGTGGATGTCTGGAGGAAGGCTAATCCACATAGTAGGGAGTATTCCTATTATACGGGGATGTGTGATAGCTTTAGTAGGATTGATGTGATCTTAGTGGATGAGTTGGGGGCAGTAGAGGTGAAAGAAGTGGAGATTGGCTCCATGACGTAGTTGGACCACGGTCCGGTTTGGGTGAACTTGGGGATTCAAGAAAAGGGGGGGACAAGCTTGTGGAGGCTTAACGAGAGCCTTCTGAAGAAACAAGAGGTGGTAGCGGATCTGAAGGCACATATTAGGGAATACCTTCAATTAAATAGCCAAGGGAAGGTGTGCTTGGCCATAGTTTGGGAAGGCCTGAAGGCCATGGTTTGGGGATTTATTATGTGGGCATTGCACTATAAAATACTTTACTTTCAATGGGAGCAACAAATAATGGGGGAGCTTAAGGATACATTCTTAACTTATCAGAGGACTGGGGCGAAGAGTGCTTGGAAGAGGGTGGGAAGTTTGCGGGCGGAATTACAGGAATTGCAGGTGGATCAGATAGCCTTTAATTTACAGTGGATGAAGCAAATCTATGAATGGGAGAATAGGGCTAGTAGGGCACTAGCTCGGAAATGTAAGTTGCAGGTTATGAAGTCTACTATTAGATGACTTCAAGGGAGCGATGGGAGCATCTGCTCGCAGGATAAAAATATTCAGGAGCAATTTGCAGCCTTCTACTGGGCCCTATATTCAGGGCAGGAGGAGATTGGGGAGGAGAGGGTGCAGTATTACTTGGAGGGAGTGGAGCTTCCCCGGTTGGAGGAAGGCACAGTAGAGCACCTAGAGCGGGCCATTGACAGTGGACATAAGAACATAAGATATACCATACTGGGTCAGACCAAGGTCCATCAAGCCCAGTATCCTGTTTCCAACAGTGGCCAATCTAGGTCATACGTACCTAGCAGTTTCCCCAAAAGACACAGGTTCCACAATGCTTGTATTGGGTCAAGCATTGATATCCTGGGTCCCTTTTTAATAATGGTTTATGGACCTTTCCTCCAGGAACTTGTCCAAACCTTTTTTAAACCCAGCTACACTAACAGCCTTTACTACATCCTCCGGTAACAAAATTTCAGAGTTAGATTACATGTTGAATGAAAAAATATTTTCTCTTATTTGTCTTAAATAGCTTACCCTAGTCTTTTTATAGTCTAATGACATAAACAATCGATCTATGTTTACCTGTTCCACTCCATTAATTTGTAGACTTCTATCATATCTCCCCTCAGCCGTCTCTTTTCATGTTAAAGAGCCCTAACCTTTTTAGCCTTTCTTCATAGGAGTATCCTTCCATCCCCTTTACCATTTTGGTGGCTCTTCTCTGAACTTTTTCTAATAACGCTATATCCTTTTTAAGATATGGCGACCAGAATTGCACACAATATTCAAGAGAAATAGAGGGAATAATCAAAGATTTGCCTACAGGGAAGGCCCCTGGTTTGGATGGCCTGCTGGGGTCCTTCTGTAAACTATATAAAGAAGAGATCAGTGACTTAATGACAAAGGTGTTTAATGGGGTACTGGAGGAAGGGGGGGAGCTGCCATTGGCGATGCTCCTGGCAGGCATCACCCTGATCCCCAAGGAAGGGAAGGACCCACTGCAATTTTGTTGCTATCGGCCGATCTCCCTCATTAATGTGGATGTAAAAGTTCTAGCTAAGATCTTGGCAGCCTGGTTGGCCCCCTGGATGAGGAAGTTGGTTCAGCCGGACCAGACGTGCTTCATCACAAGGCGGCAGGCCGCAAATAGTATACATCGGGTGGTGGAACTACTGTGGGCCATGGCAGGGGATCGGGAAGAGGTCATGTTCCTCTCAATCGATGCTGAGAAGGCTTTTGATATGGTGCACTGGTCCTTCTTATTTGCGACTATGGAGAAAATGGGGTTTGGAGATAACTTTCTGAGCTGAATACGGGAGCTTTCTAGGGAACCATGGGCTTGGGTAAAAGTGAACGGGCGTTATTCGGAGGATTTCATTCTGAGCTGGGGGACTCAACAGGGTTGCCCCAATGCGCCGCTTCTCTTCGCCTTGGCCATGGAGCCCTTAGCCCAAGCAATTCGGGCCAGTAAAGCCATCAGGGGGTTGAGAGAGGGGGGAGTCAACATACAGTGTTGTTGTTTGCCGATGATGTGCTGTTCTGCTTAGTGGATCCGGCGCAGACTCTACATGAAGTGGTGAGGGAGTGTTATGAAGGGGTCTCTGGTTTTAAAGTTAATATGGATAAGACGGAGGCGTTGAATGTTTCAGTAACACCAGAGTTGAAAGTGGCACTCAAGGGGAGGTTCCCTATTCACTGGGTGTGTGGCCCTATTAGGAATCTGAGGGTGCAGATACTGGCGTCCCCGGGAGAGTTATACCAGGTTAATTACCCCAAGCTGTTTAGATCTATAGGTTCTAAACTAGAACTAGAGGGATGGATGAAGATGGAAATCTCTTGGCTGGGACGGATTGCGGCTGTCAAGATGGTGATCTTTCCAAAACTCTTATACTTCCTTGTCGGCCCTCCAGTCTAGTCCCAGACAACTGGGTTTAAGCACCTCCTCCCGCAGCTTTGGAGACTGAGCACGTCACAACTTTCTGTGGCTCCAGCATAAATACACCAGGGATCGCCTTCCCTTTCCAGTAGTCTCAGTCTCCATTGCAGCTGGAGGAGGTGTGAGCCTAGGGTGAGCTCACCGGAGCAATAGTTTAGCGTTAAAAAAAAAAAAAAAAAGACAGCAGGAGAGTACTCGTTGTTAGTTTTATTTCAGCCTGGCTGTTGTGGTGTAACTTGCCTTACTTGGCTGGAAGCTGGCTCGGCGTTCAGAAGGCTCCTCAAGTGTGGACAGGCGAGCTCTCCCCCTCTCTCCCCCCTCCCGGGCGTTGTAAGTGGCTCCGGGTGTGTGTGGGAGTGTGTGCTGGGGCCTCCGGTTCCCGAACCTGAAGATCGGGTGAGGAGCCATTGAGGAGGGGCATACACCACGAGCGGGTCTTGTCTGGCGCCCAGGGCCGGGTGGCGGCAGCGGGCCCGTCCCATTTGAGTGAGGTGCAGGACAGCGGAGCTGGATCCCGCGGGGGACGGTCCGGTCAGAGGTGAGCTGGGCAGACAGCTGGGCGGAGGAGCCGGTAGAGTCAGCGGGGTATAGGGTCGCTGACGGGCACGGCTCAGACCACGTGTCAGCACTGAGTGGAGCGTGGTTGAAGTGCAGGACTGCCGTTTAGTTGTCGGCAGGCCCTCCTCACGTGCGCAGAGTGCGGGAAAGAGTGCGAGTCGGGGGCTGCGGGCTAGTAGGCAGTTCAGCGTGGTCGCTCGATGGAAAAAAAATATATATATATATCACAGGAGATTTTTAGATAGCGGGTAGGTCCAGGCTGGGACTAGCACAGTTTGGGAGTCTCACGTGGTTCCTGTTTTGTCAGCAGGCACCAGCGGGGGAAGAGCCTGCAGCGCATCAGTGCTCCGCTATGCCGTCCAAGCCTCAATGCATGTTCTGTGGGCTTCGGAGAGGCTCAGTCTCGGCGGAAGGCGTATGCCGAGAGTGCTCGCAGGAGAAGGTAGCAGGGGAAGGAGAGATGGAATCTACTCTAATTCCCAGGGAAGTTTTGGGGTCTCCGGGGTTTCCTTCGTCTGTCGGGCGGCTGTTAGAGCCTACGCCCGGACCTTCTAGGGCAGCGGAGGCGGCCAGCTCGCTTCCGGGGCTAGCGGGGGGCCTGGCTTCAATTTTTTCCAAAGATTTTATTGCCCTGCTCAGCCAAGCTCTGGGGAAGCAGACTGAGGGGGAGGTTGAAGAGGACACAGGGTGTAAACGTGGGGAAGAACCTCGTGGAGGGAGGTACGGAGGCCGTTCCGCGGAAGAGAGCGAAATTAGCAGACAAGGCGGATCCTGTAGAGGGTTCGGATTTCTTATCGGAGAACGTGGATGATTTGGATGTTGTCTTGGATCTGGAGGAAGGCGAAATAGCAGATGCCGAGGATCAGGCTCGGGTCATTCGGGTCTTTCGGCGGGAGGAGCTGTCGGCGCTAATATCGGAGACGCTGAAGGCACTCAATATGCCTTCGACGGAGCAGGCGGCGGATCCGTCTTTGGAGGACCCGCTGTTGCAGGCGGTAAGGAAGTCTCAGAGGGCCTTCCTGATCCATAGAGTGTTTAAGGAGATGATTCAGGAGGAATGGGACACTCCGGAAGCAGGGCTGAAGGGTGCCAGAGTGATGTCGCGGCTCTATCCCCTGCAGGGGCTGGATAAAGACCTCTTTAAATCCCCGAGGGTGGATGCAGCGGTCTCGGCGGTCACGAAGAAGACAACTATCCCGGTGCAAGGCAGTGCGGCCCTGAAGGATGCTCAGGATAGGCGTTTCGATACGTTATTGAAGCAGGTTTTTGACGTTAATGCCCTGGCCGTGCAGGCCTCTATTTGTGGGGCGTGAGTGGCTAGGGCATGCTCGCGCTGGTCCCAGAAGTTGAAAGGGAGCCCGGACACAGAGGCGAATGAGGAAGCGGCCCGCTTAGAGTCGGGGACTGCATACCTCGCCGATTTACAGTATGATCTCATTCGAGGCCTCTCCAAGAGTATGGCGTCCGTAGTAGCGGCACGTAGGTATCTGTGGCTGCGCAACTGGGCGGCAGATGGAGCGTCCAAGGCGAGACTAGCAAAGCTCCCCTTTTGGGGGAAACTCCTCTTTGGGGAGGACTTGGACAAGCTGGTTAAGGATCTTGGTGAGTCTAAGGGGGGGAAGGTTACCTGAGGATAAGCAGAAGCAGAGCTGTCCTCAGGCACCTTCTCGAAGCCAGCAGAGGGAGTTTCGTAGGTTTCAACAGGCAAGATTTGGTCAGTTCCAGAGGGGACATTTCCAGTATCGCTCTCAGGGATTTCGGGGTTTCAGGGGAGCAGGGAGAGGTTTTTGAGTCCCTCCTTCCCTGAATCTCAAGAAGTCCCAATGATGCCAGGGGAGCCCAGGCAGGGGTGTTACCCGTGGGAGGGCGGCTACGGGATTTCTACCCGGCTTGGGTCCAAATCACGACAGATCTCTGGGTGTTGGAGGTCATTCGAAAGGGCTATGCTCTGGAGTTTCTTCGCCCGGTACGGGAGGCCTTTGTTCTCTCTCCGTGCCGGACGAGGGCAAAACTCGAAGCCGTACAGGGGACGGTAGAAAACTTGTTGGCTCTCAAAGCGGTGGTGCCCGTCCCGGAGGACCAATGCGGTTCCGGTCGATACTCCATATATTTCGTGGTTCCAAAAAGGAAGGGACCTGGAGGCCCATCCTGGACCTCAAGGGAGTCAACCGGTGTCTGAGGGTTTCGCATTTTCGGATGGAAACGCTGAGGTCGGTTATCGTAGCTGTACGGCAAGGAGAGTTTCTCACTTCCCTGGATCTCTCGGAAGCGTATTTGCATATCCCCATTCGGGCGGAGGTATCTGCGATTTGCCGTCCCCTTGGGGCATTTTCAGTTCCAGGCATTGCCCTTTGGCTTGGCGACGGCGCCACGCACCTTTACAAAGGTGATGGTGGTGGTGGCGGCAGCGTTGCGAAGAGAAGGGATCCTGGTGCATCCTTATCTAGACGACTGGCTGATTCGGGCGAAGTCAAGGGTCGAAAGTGTGGCAGCAACACGCCGGGTGGTCCAGTTTCTGGAGAGCCTAGGATGGGTAGTGAATACTGCAAAGAGCAAGTTGGAGTCCTCTCAGAGGTTGGAGTACTTGGGAGCGAGCTTCGACACGGAGAGAGGCAGAGTCTTTCTCCCGCACTCTCGGGCTTTGAGGCTGCGGCAGCTGGTGCGAGCATTTCTGAAAGCAAGGGCCCCATCGGCGTGGCACTATCTTCAGCTCTTGGGCACGATGGCAGCGGCGCTGGAGGTGGTCCCATGGGCGAGAGCGCACATGCGTCCTTTGCAGAGGGCGCTTCTCCGGAAGTGGTCGCATCAGTCGAATCGGCTATCCCATAGACTGGTTTGCCCTGCGGACACGAAGCAAGCCCTCTGGTGGTGGCTGACTCTGGAGCATCTGGAGAGGGGCATGCCTTTGGAGGCGCCAGAGTGGAGGCCCCTAACGACGGATGCCAGCCTGTTCGGCTGGGGAGCGCACTTCGACAGGCAGTTTGCCCAGGGGCAGTGGTCCGAGCTGGAAAGAACATGGTCAATGAACAGGCTGGAGCTGAGGGCGGTGATGGTGGCGTTACGAGCATTCCAACATTTGGTGCAAGGCAAAGCGATTCGGGTGCTGTCCGACAACGCCACAGCCGTGGCGTATATCAATCGGCAAGGGGGCACCACCAGTGTGGCTCTCGAGGAAGAAGCGGGGGAGTTTCTCGACTGGGCGGAGTCGCATCTGGAAGCATTATCAGCAGCACATGTGGCAGGAATCGACAACGTGGCAGCCGATTTTCTGAGCAGAGTCAAGGTGGATCCCGGGGAGTGGGTTCTCCACCAGGAGGTCTTCGATCTGCTAGTGCAGCGTTGGGGGCCTCCAGTGATGGACCTGATGGCAACGTTCAATTCGGCAAAGACCGGAAGGTTTTTCAGCAGGCGCAGGGAAAGGATGTCAGAGGGCCTAGATGCTCTGATTCAGAGGTGGCCGGAATGTCAGCTACTCTATGTGTTTCCGCCGTGGGCACTGATCGGTCGAGTGGTGCAACGGATAAAGAGGCACGACGGGGTGGTGATTCTAATTGCCCCGGATTGGCCGCGAAGGCCGTGGTATGCAGATCTGGTGCGCCTTCTCGTGGAGCCTCCGTGGCGGCTTCCAGTCAGGGACGATCTCCTGCGGCAGGGTCATCTGCTGATGCCTCAGGTGGATCGATTCTTGCTTACGGCCTGGCTCTTGAGAGGGCTCGTTTGACGGCCAAGGGCTACTCAGCAGCGGTTATCTCGACTTTATTGAAGTCTAGGCATAGGTCGACGTCGATAGCCTATGTCAGGGTATGGCGCATTTTTGAGGCCTGGTGCGCGGAGCGACAGGTGATGGCGTTAAGGGCGTCGGTCTCGCAGGTTCTGGCATTCTTGCAGGACGGCTTCGATAAGGGACTGGCAGCGGCGTCTCTTCGAGTGCAGTTAGCGGCGCTTTCCTGTTACCGCGGAAAGGTCCAGGGTATGGTGTTAGGGAACCATCCGGATGTCAGGAGGTTTCTGCGGGCCACCGCGCTCTTGCGGCCACCATGTAGGAGTCCGGTCCCGGCGTGGGACCTTAACATAGTGTTGGATGCTTTAATAGGAGCGCCTTTTGAGCCTTTGGCTAGGGCTACCTTGAAGGATCTTATGCTCAAGGTGGTGTTCTTGGTGGCCATCTCGTCGGCAAGACGAATTTCAGAGTTGCAGGCTCTGTCCTGTAAGGCGCCTTTTCTGTCGTTCTACGATAATAAGGTGGTTTTGCGTACCATTCCATCCTTTTTGCCGAAGGTCGTGTCCATGTTTCATGTGAATCAGGTGGTTTCCTTGCCAGCCTTCGAGAGGGGAGGCAGGGATTCAGGCAAGAGGCGGCTTCATCGACTGGACGTAAGTCGGGCTCTACGTCTGTATGTTAGTAGGACAGCCTCGTTGAGAAAGTCAGACAGGCTGTTTATCTTGTTTGGAGGTCCACGGCAGGGTGAAGCGACTTCTAAGGCTTCTATTGCAAGGTGGATTAAGGGTGCTATAGAGTCAGCCTATATTCTGAAGGGCAGGACAGCGCCAGAGGGTCTGAGAGCGCATTCCAAGAGGGCACAGGCAGCCTCTTGGGCAGAATGTAGTTTGGTACCGGCGGTAGACATTTGTAGGGCGGCTACTTGGTCGTCTCTGGCGTCCTTTGTTAAGCATTACAGGCTCGATGTACAAGCAGAGGGGGATGCGAGGTTTGGATCGGCGGTTCTTCAGGCTGGTCTAGCGTGTCCCTCCCATTGATTGGATTACTGCTCTGGTACATGCACAGTTGTCTGGGACTAGACTGGAGGGCCGACAAGGAAGGTGAATTAGACTTACCTGCTAATTATGATTCCTTTAGCGACTCCAGTCTAGTCCCATATCCCTCCCGAGTTCCAGTTAGTAGTCGGTGGCCTGAAGAAGTACATTGTAGGGCGCTCAGTATGGCTGGGTGTCGCTAGGCTGCGGTCTCTGGTGGGGGAGAGGTTGTGGGCTTGTCTGGTCCACGTATCTGCAAGAGGATGTCCTTCGGTATCAGTCTGGTCATTGACCAGGTTCTTAAGGTTTGTTAACAGTTTATTTACCGTTTTAAAGTTACGTAATTTTGAAAGCACATGTTATTTTGAAGAGTTTCTTTGCTTATTGCTCTGGGGAGTCTGCTTTGTCAATAGGTTACTGGAAAGGGAAGGCAATCCCTGGTGTATTTATGCTGGAGCCACAGAAAGTTCTGACGTGCTCAGTCTCCAAAGCTGCGGGAGGAGGTGTTTAAACCCAGTTGTCTGGGACTAGACTGGAGTCCCTAAAGGAATTATAATTAGCAGGTAAGTCTAATTCACCTTGTTTCAGGTGCTGCCGGTGTCAGTACCGGAGGCAGCGCTGAGGCATCTGCAATGGAAAATCTTCCTATATATTTGGAATAGGAGACCATCTCGAATCACCCGTGAAACAATGTGCAGACATAGGGAAGAGGAGGGTTTGGGGGTACCTGACCTGAGTGTCTAATATTGGTTGGGGCATATTAGGCAGCTTATGGATCAGCGAGAGGAAGTAGGAACCAAAGCAGTTTGTACAATTGGCACAGGCCTAGCTAAGGGAAGGAAGTTTAAAGGCACTACCCTGGGTTCTAGCAGGGGTTAAGAAATGGTAGGGAGGGGGCAGTCCAGGGATGCAACAAGTCCTTAAAATTTGGGCTAGGGCATAAAAGAGGGAAGGGTCTATGGGGGGGAGGGATTTTCAATGGTGGCACCAATTGGTGGACTTCCTGAGTTTCGGCCGGGATGGGAGGGGGAGTTTATGAAGGTGGGCTCGGAAAATGTTACAATATTTCCATCAATTTGTTGATGATAGGGAGTTGGTCCCCTTTGGAGATTTGCAGGAGGCCCCATAACTTAAGGGAAGCAGACTGGTTTCAGTATGGGCAAGTTTGCCATTTTTTGAGGAGGAAATTGGGGACAGAGGGGTTCCAAAGAGACTTCACAGATTTGGAAGTTGTATGGTATGGGAAGCGGCATTCTCAAGGACTTACCCTTGCCTTGTACAAAGCACTGCAAGGAACTCAATTTCACCTCCTAAAATATATGAGATAGTGGGAGTGGGATCTGGGTAGGGAGTAGGGTCAGAAAGATTGGAAACCAATAGTAGATCAGATATGCCAGGCTCCCCTGTCCATCATAATCAGAGAAAGCTGTTATAATATCCTGATGTGGTGGTATTACATGCCCAAGTGCCTTCACTGGTTTTATCCAGGGGTATTGGCGGGGGTGTGGGGTACTTTCTGGCACATCTGGTGGGACTGCCCCAGGATTATTGGAGTGCCATCAGGGGGTGGATTGACCAGTTGCTTGGTATGGATGTGCCCCTGGATCCTGGCCTATTTCTGCTTCCTTGGGGGGGAGGGGAAGGGAAGATGCTTCTGGCCTGTTTGTGTGCAGCTCGATGTGAGGTGGCAGTCCATTGGAAGTGTGTGGAGGTCTCTGATATGGAGAAGTGTACAATGCAATTGCGCCAGGTGCTGGTGATGGAGCGGTTGACGGCGCATAGGCATCAGCAATTGGAGAGATTTGGGAATGATTGGAAGAAATTGATTCATGCACTAGAGAGGAAATGAGGGTAGAGGGGATTCCATTGGGAAGGGGAGGAAAAGAGTTGGGGTGTTCATTGGGGCAGGGGTTTGGTTAAGTACTTGGGGGGGATGGGGATAGTAACTTGTTCCAAATAATAAGCAGGTGTGATTGTTCATATTCTGCTGTAAACCAGTGGCAATATAAGGGGAGACAATGAGGGAACCAGTTTACTTCAAGGAAAAGTTTATTTTTCATTTATATAACGCAACTATTTTGTGGATTCTATCTTTGGCTGAGAGGGGATGACCTCAGGGTAGTCAGATTGTTGCATTAGCTGTTCTTCATTGTTATTGTTTGGTTGGTATCTGGAAGCCACTGGCATATATTGATGTATATGTCATTGCAAAGTTCTTAAATAAAGGAATTTTTAAATTAAAAAATGAAAAAAAAAATGGGTAAGGCAATGGCAGTGGGAGTGTACTACTGTCCATCTGGCCAGAATGAACAGATGGATGATGAAATGCCAAAAGAAATCAGGGAAGCTAACAATAGTTGTGACACAGTAATAATGGGTCATTACAATTATCCTGATATTGACTGTGTCAATGTCATATCAGGACATGCTACAGAGATAAAATTTCTAGATGAAATAAATGACTGCTTCATAGAACTGGTTCATGAACTGACATGAGGGGAAGGTATTTTGGACCTAGTCCTTAGTGGAACACAAGATCTGGTGTGAGAAATAACTGTATTGGGGCCAGTTGACAATAGTGATCATAACATGACCACATGCTATAATAAATGGAGGGAGGACAGCAAGGAAATCCATGACATCAACATTTAAATTTCAAAAGCGAGACTAATAAAGTGAGGAAAATGGTTAAGAAAAAATTTAAAGGAGCAGCTGCAAAGATAAAGGTTACATCAAGAATGGGCATTGTTTAAAAAATACTATCATGGAAGCCTTGATCAGATGTATTCCATGCTTTAAGAAAGGTGGAAGGAAGGCCAAATGACTGCTGGCATGGTTTAAAGGTGAGATCAAAGAGGCTGTTGTACCCA
This sequence comes from Ichthyophis bannanicus, assembly GCA_033557465.1. Classification (NCBI taxonomy): domain Eukaryota; kingdom Metazoa; phylum Chordata; class Amphibia; order Gymnophiona; family Ichthyophiidae; genus Ichthyophis; species Ichthyophis bannanicus. Next base: position 344,106,493 of record CM066033.1, on the reverse strand, counting down.
AAAAAGCATCTTTCAGAAAATGGAAAAAAGGTGTCAAGTGACAAAACAGGAAACAACATATGCACTGACAGATTAGATGCTAAGCATTATAAAGCAGGCAAAGATAGAATTTGAAGAGAAGTTTGCTGTGGAAGCAAAAATGCATAATAAAAAACATTTTTAAGTACATTCATAGCAAGAAATACTACTACTGCTACTACTACAACTGAACATTTGTATAGCACTACAAGACGTATGCAGCACTGCACAGACACAAGTAAAAGATGGTCCGTGCTCATCAGAGCTTACAATCTAGTCAAGACAGGCAACACGGTAGCTGTAGATATGGGATACATTTAGGGGGAATGGTAAGGAAGCACAAAGGAGATCAGACGAGTCAAGATCCGAAAGCGGCAGCGAAGAAGTGCATTTTTAGCCTGGATTTGAAAAGGGTCAGAGAAGGCGCCTGATGTACAGACTCGGGTAGTTTGTTCCATGCATAAGGAGCAGCAAGGTGAAAGGAGTGAAGTCTGGAGTTAGCAATAGAAGAGAAGGGCACAGATAGAAGTGATTTGTCAGAAGAGCGGAGTTCTCGAGGGGTGTAGGGAGAGATAAGAGAGTGTCACAAGCACAACGCCAAAACCACTAGTCTCTAGTTGTTGAGGGTGTGGTGGTTGATGTATCCTTCCTCTATCAGCTGTATTTATGCTTCAAGTAAAAAGGATTGTAATTGAGGCAAACCGAGGGTAAGGCTTATGACAGAAAAAGTTTATTTTAAACGCAAGAGAACAGAACAGGTTCAAGGTTCCATTAACAGGATAAATTATAGGCTTTTGCTTAAGGTTCAGCAAACTCGTGGCAAAAACAAACAGAACTCATCAATGGCTTTTCAAAGTCCTCTTAAATGTAGAAGCTTAGCCTTTTCACAGATAACAGTGTGCCACTTTTCTTATAGTCCTTTGTTAATCATAGCACAAAGAAAACAAGGTTAATTCTCCTATGGCAGTTTATCTTCACTCAGCCTCAATTCTCTAGGCTGCACTTCCAGGTGAATATGAAATAAGCATTCAAAATGTCCTCAGAACTCTTAGCAGGCTTTTCATATAAAACAGGAGCAAAGCACAAACTCTTAAAGCAGCCAATTAGCTTTCTTGCTGTTGCAGAATTCTACCACAGCTGATAATCAGGCATGAAACACAGCTTCCTTTACAAGCTTATGTGGCAGTAAATTCCCTTTCCAAAACACACAGGAATTTACCTCCTTACTGCTTACGCTTTAAGGTTATCTTTGCAAGAGGAACAATTCTTTCAAGGCTGGCGTTTCTTCAACATTTCAATTCTAAAGCTTGACATAAAGAAAAATCCATAAACATGTCTTCTTCCCCCACCTCTGGCTCTGGTTCTCCCAATTGCATGGGCTCTGACTCTCTCACTTGATCAGACTGCTCAGCTGACAATCTCTCTGGTGCTCTGAAAGCTTCTCCAATTCCTGGCTTCCACCCTTGTTGCCAACCTGATTCAGGGAAAACAGCTCTCTCAGCTCTGGGTAGCTCAGCCCTTCTCCAGGAGTTAGCACCTGCTCTGGCTTCTCCAGCATTCCATCGTCCTTGCTGCTCTGGACTCTGTTCCTCTCTCCATCTGCTTCTTCTGCTTACTCTGCTGCTCCTCTGGCTTCCTCTGCTGCTCCCCCTCCCTCCATAATCTAACCAAGGTTTATACTCACTGGGATCCAACCCCACCTCTTTCTGTCCCAGGTGTTTGTAATCTCCCTGCCTTCTGAACTCAGAATAATCAGTGCACTTGTTAGAGTAAGGGCTTTGGTCCTCGTGCTTGAAATCTCCCCCTCTTACTCTATCAAGCATTTCCTGAAACCTATTCCAGCTGGGGTTATTCTGCTTTTGAAACATGGCTCTGGCCTTCTGACACTGCACTCCTAACAAAGGCCCCTTGATTAGGGTGAATTCCTTATGTTTTTCACCTCCCCCATGCTCTAGATGGCTGACCTTGCCACAAGAGGAAATGTAGTAAGAAGCTGCAGAGTGAATGCACTTATAGGTCAACAGGAGAAGTTTGAACTGGATGTGGAAAGAGATAGGGAGCCATTGAAGTGACTTGAGAAGAGGGGTAATATGAGCATGACGAGTCTGGCGGAAGATTAACCATGCAGCAGAGTGTTGATCAGAGTGAAGAAGAGAGAAATGATTCAGAGGGAGACCAGCAAGAAATAAGTTACAATAGTCGACATGGAAGGTGTCTAAAGAGTAGATAAGTGTCTTAGTAGTGTGTTCGGAAAGGAATGGGTGAATGGTTTTGCTGTTACAGAGAAAGAAACGGCAGGTTTTAGCTATCAGTTGGATATGTGTGGAGAAGGAGAGAAAGGAGTCGAAGATGACCCCAAGGTTACGAGCTGAGGAGACAGGGAGGAGTAGAGAGTTATCCATAGAGACTGATAAAGGAGGAAGGGGATAAGAGGGTTTAGGGAGAAAAATAAGAAGCTCAGTTTTGACCATGTTCAATTTCAAGCAGCGGTGAGACATCCAAGCAGCAGTGTCAGAAAGGCAGGCAGAGATCCTGGCCTGGATTGCCGGAGAGATTTCAGGTATAGAGAGATAGATCTGGGAGTCATCAGCATAAAGATGGTACTGAAAGCCATGGGAAGAGATGAGTGCAACAAGGGGCTGGATATGGTGAGAGAAAAGGAGTGGACCCAAGGCATATCCTTGGGGTACACCAAATGAGAGCAGAATAGCAGTAGAAGAGGATCCACCAGAACAAAACACAAAGAGCAATGGGAGAGAAAAGAAGAGAGCCAGGATAGCAGAGAGCCTTTAAAACCAAGCAAGGACAAGGTATCGAGGAGAAGGTTGTGGTCAACAGTGTCAAAAGCAGTAGAAAGTCAAGATGGATGAGTATTGACTAAAGGCCCTTGGATTTAGCAGGAACAGGTCGCTGGAGACTTTAGCAAGAGACGTTTCAGTAGAATGTAAAGGACGAAAGCCAGATTGTAAAGGATCCAGGAGGACTTGAGAGAAAGTCGAGGCAACACAGTGAACCACATGTTCAAGTAGTTTAGAAACTAAGAGGATGAGGGAGATGGATTGATAGAAGGACAGGTAGGTTCTAGTGAGGGTTTCTTGAGGAGAGCTGCGATCACAGCATATTTTTCAAGTTAAGGATTATTCAACAGCTCAGGCCCTTTATAGACATAAATGAGTTCAGATCAGTAGTCCAAGCTGTTATCACACCACACTTTGACTACTGTAAACAGCATATTACAAGGAACAACCAAAAAGAATCTAAATATATTTCAAATAGCTCAAAATGTTACAGCCAGAGTTATGTTTAAGGCTCGTCTATCAGACCACTTCACGCCCATCTTGTACAAACTTCACTGGCTCCCAGTTGTAAGTAGAATAAAATACAAAGCCATAATGACTACATTTAAACTAATTAATAATATATTACCCTCTTACCTCACATCCCTAATCCACATCCACCAAGACTCCAGATCCAGAAGAAAAACCAATCAGAACACTCTCTCAGTTCCAACTTCATACCATAAGACTAAACAAACAACAAGTAACAGGGCTTACACATATGTAGCCCCCACCCAATGGAATGCCCTCCCTGAAGCCCTGAAGGAAATTAAAGACCTCCAAGCTTTCTGAAAAGAATTAAAAATATTCCTTTTCATTGAGCATTACAACAATCCCAATCCCAATCAAAATTCTATCTACACCCCCCCCCACATCACCCTATCTCTACCTCCCCCATCAATCTAATCCCCACCCATCCCCCTACCTATATTAGAACTCAATATATGCCAGCACTCAAACTACTGTAAACATGACTTGGTTATCATGTACACGAATTATTACTCGTAATGAGGTGCAAATATTTCATAGTTGTACTGTAAATAGTTATTTGTTATAAACCCAACTTTTATGTTCAATGTATTTTGTTAAGTTTCAATGTAAACCGCCTCTGATCTCTGGAAGGGGCGGTATAGAAAAATGTTCCAAATAAATAAATGCTTGAAAGTTACAGAGACAGTTGAAGTGGAGAACAATAGGTTGAGAATATGAGAGATGGAAGGGACAACAGTGGAGGAGATGGAGCTTAGGAGATGAGTGCAAATAAGATCACAGGAGAAGGTAGTGAGTTTGGAGAAGAAAAGAAGGCGTGTGTTTCCTCCTTGGAGATTATAGAAAAGAAAGCAAGGGTAGCAGAGGTAGGGGAGGAAAGTTGGAAATGAAAAGAGGGAGGAGGGAAAATAGCTGACATCGTGGGGAATTGGAGCATGATCTTGTGGATTTTGTCATGGAAATAGCCGGGGTTTGGGCAGGAAGGGAAGTAGGGGTCAAAGGCGGAGGCAACTTGAGGAGAGAATTGAGAGTTGTAGAGACGGTGAAGGTCAGAGGCAAGAGAGTCAGATGGATATAATAGTCTTGTTTGGCGAGTGCTATGGCTGACTGGAAAAAGACAAGCATGAATTTGAAGTGTAGAAAGTCTGCAAAGGTGTGGGATTTGAGCCAAGCACGCTCAACTGAATGGGCACAGGAATGTAGATAGCGGGTAGTGGAAGACAGCCAGGACTGGGGTATAGTATGCCTCACAGGATGTAGCATGAGCAGAGCAAGAGCATCCAGAGCAGAGGAGAGTACAGCATTATAGGAAGCTACTGCCTCATCAACAGACTCAGATGACAAAGTGGAGGAAAGAGGTGATGAGACAGTGGAAGAGAGAGCCAAAGGGTCAATAGCATGAAGATTTCTAAAGAGATTGGAAGAGACAGGGTGAGGTTGAGGCGGTGAGTGATGAAGAGTAAAGCTTAGCAGGTGATGGTCCGATAAGGGCTGAGGTACAGAAGTTTGATGGTAAGCAATTAGAGAAGAATACAAGGTCGAGGCAGTGACCGTGCTGGTGAGTGAGGGCAGTAGAGCAAAGTTGGAGGTCGAATGAGGAGATAAGGGAAAGGAGCTTTAAAGCATAAGAGTCAGAGGGGTTATTGACATGAATGTTAAAGTCCCCAAGAATAAGGGGGGGGGGGGGAGATGAATCCATAAAGAAGGAAAGCCACAAATCAAAGTCAGTGAAAAAGGTAGAGGTGAACTTGTCAGGAGATCAATAAATAACAGCTAACCAGAGAAGTAGTGGAGTAAAAAGGCAGATGGAGTGGACTTCAAAGGAGGAAAAGGAGTGAGAATGAGGCAGCAGGAGGGGTTGAAATTGGCAGAAAGGAGAAAGTAGAAGCCCAACACCACGGCCAGTGGAATGAGGCATGTGGGAGAAATGATGGCTGCCATGACAGAGAGCAGTGACTGATGCCATCTATTCTGGGAAGAGTCACTTCTCAGTTAGAGCAAGAAGATGGAGATCATTAGAGATCATGAGTAAAGGCAAGTTTATTTGAGATGGACAGTGCATTCCACAAGGCACATGAGAAAGGGAGAGAGGAAGGGTAAAGGAGAGGGATATAAGTAAAATTTGAGCTGTTGCATGAAGATCTGTTCTGGGAGTGTGATAAAAGTCTGGGGGGGGGGGAGGCCCAGCGTTGGGGTTGATATCTCTGGAAGAGAGAAGGAGAAGGAGTAGAAGACTGTGGGACAGAGAGGAGACAGCACAGTGGTAATGAGGGTGAGGTTGCTTTAGAGAGAGAGGAGAAGGCTGAATGATAAGTAAAAAGTGGTGAAGCTCAAGAGCTGATGATAGAGTAGAGGACAAGATTGTAGGGGAAGTGAGGATAGTAAAGGGAAGGGAAGGTGGGGGCTTGAAGGTGTTGGTTGGAGGGGAGACAATTAGGGAGTAGGAGGAGAAAGTGATGAGGAGTCATACAAGAGAGAGTTGGAGAGGACAACAGAAGAAATAAGGATAGGTGGGAGAGAGATCACAGGGGATTAGGTGCACCTGTGAATAATCACAGTAATGAGCACAAGATGGCTATAAGAGACTGAATCCTAAGGGGTGGGGGGGTAGAGGGGAAGGGAAGGATAAAAGTTATGAGGATATGCAGAGACAGGTACAAATGTAGAAAACTGAACAAATATACATATAAATAAATAGCACACTAACAATGATAAAATGAATATATCAATAAACACACAGGACTCCCAGGCTGGCAGGTAAATGTGTCCACACTGGCAGCAAATCAAGTAAGTTGCTTCTTGGTGCTGAGACAGAGAGAAACCAGCACACGTGGGAAACAAAACAGGAAGAGAGGGTTAAGCAAAGCCTCGGGAGGGGAGAGGGGAGGCATTAGTCACTGAGAGAGTAAAGCAAGGGACAGGAAAATGGAAAATACTGTATAAAACACCAAGACAGAGAAGAAATAGGTAATGGATGAAATGTTAGCTTGGCTTCAACAGACAGAGACTAGAGAGTTGCAGAAAGAAACCAGAAAGAAAGTCAGTTTGACTGTTAGATGATAGAGGGGTTAGGGAGGACAAGGCCATAACGCAGAGAATGAATGAATTCTTTGCATTGGTCTTTACTGAAGAAGATGTAAGAAAGTTACCCATGCTGAAATGGTATTTAAAAGTGATGTATTGGAGGAACTGAGACACATCTCAATAAACCGGAAAGATGTAATACAGCTGTTGGATAAACTAAAGAGTAGCAAATCACCTGGACTGGATGGTATACATCCGAGGGTGCTAGAATAACTGAAATATGAGACTGCAGACCTACTGTTAGTAATCTGTAGTACCTAAAGATTAGAGAATGGCCAGTGTAACACCAATTTTCAAAAATGGTTCCGGGGGTGATCTGGGAAACTATAGACCAGTGAGCCTAATGTTGTAGCAGGCAAAATGGTCAAAACCATTATAAAGAATAAAATTACTGAACATATAGATAGTAATGGTTTAATGGGAGAAAGCCAACATTGATTTAGCCAAGGAAAGTCCTGTCTCACTAATCTGTTATATTTTTTTAAAGGTGTGAATAAATAGGTAGATAAAGGTGAGCTGGTTGATATAGTGTATCTGGATTTTCAGGAAGCCTTTGTCAAGGTCCCTCATGAGACTCTTGGGAAAATTAAAGTGTCTTGGGAAAGGAGGCAGTGTGCTATTGTGGATTAGGAACTGGTTAAAAGATCGAAAATGGAGAGTAGGGCTAAATGGCCAATTTTCTCAATGGAGAAAGGTGAATAGTAGAGTACTCCAGGGATCTGTGCTGGGCGTGCTGCTTTTTTTATTTAATATTTATAAGTTTATACAAACAAATCAAGAATACAATCTTGAAACAGAAACTGAGCTGGGTATGGCAACACAATAACATAAGACTTGAAAAGTCCTACAAATAAATCACGTAATAAAGATTCTCAATACCCAGTCCACTCTAGCCCCCAAAACACGGAGGATACTATAGAAGAAAAAACAAAAAACATTGATTTATCTAAGAGGAAATATTCAGGTGTACCTAACAGTCAGTACCTAACATGCTCAGACAGAGGCAGAGGAGGGGGCTTCCACAATCTCTGGATGACGAGCATTAATAAAGCCCAGCAATTGGGAAGGTTCGTAGAAAATATATGAATCAGACTGATATTTAATCAGACACTTGCAAGGAAACTTAAGAAAAAAGAACCCTCCCAATTGCTGAACCCCCAGAATGCAGGAGACATTCCCGTCGCCTCCTCTGAGTTTCTCTGGAGAGATCCGGAAACATATGGACAGTTAAACCCTTAAATAAAATATGTCGCTTCTTAAAGAACAGCTTCATAAGCCATTCCTTGTCAGATAACAATGTTAATGTAATTAATAAAGTAGAAGATATCACATTTTCTTCTTGTGAGGATTCCACCAACATGGCCGTCACATTTAAGACATCAACATTAGATAACCCTCTAACTACCCCAAACCCCACATCTTTTTTCCCAGACGGTAAGTAATACATCTTGGCTATAGGGGGTGAGATTCAGGTGGAATACCCAAATACTCAATCAAATAAGTCCGAAACATATCCCTTGCAGAAATCGATGCTACTCTGGGAACGTTAACCAAATGAAGATTCACAGCTCAAGTTTCATTTTCCAGCATCTCCAGTTTAAGACATATAGGTATTATACACTTCTTAAACAAATCAACATAATTCTCAACAGTTAATGTCTTAGATTGTACACTAGAAACATCCGCCTGAAGAGATGAGATCTTTACAACATTTTCCTGAATAATGGTTACATTATTAGAAACCTGAGATGCCAAGCTGGTCATCCGTGGGGCCAAATCTTCCTGAAGCTGCATAATAGCGGCCCATATAGCTTCCAGGTTTACAACCTCCGGGGTAGCAGAAGACGCTGAGGGAACAGTCTCCACATTACCAGTTGAAATGATAAACAGCTCGGCAGCAGAGCGGTTGCCAACATACCGATCCATCCCTTCCGTCTGCCATTTCTGCCAAGACCTCTGCCCTCTGACGTTGTTCCGAGGGGACACCAGAGACCAAGCCTCGTTCCAAGACCGGCCTCTTGTCTGCTGGCGGAATCCGATGACTCAACGCCCTCCACCTGACTCTCCAGGACGATGGTCTCCTGCCGAGGGACCTTCGAGGCCCGAACTGAGCCCGGGGAACAAGAATCTCCACCCGAAGCAGACACCGAGGACTCCACCTCTGACAACTGCAATGCCGAGCTGTGCTCCCCTTCTCCAACCGACTGTCACGGCACGGGAAAGAAAAAGGAATCCAATGGCCCAGCGGGAACTGCAGGTAAAGGCGCAGAGACCTGTGGGGCTATAGCAGGCTGTTTAGCTCCCCTAGTCTTCCGCTTCTTCTCCTTAGAAAACCCGTGCTGCACAACACACCTAAACAATCGCCATCTTGAATCCTCCCCGCGCCAGTTGGCGGGCTTGCTGCTTTTTAACATGTTCATAAATGACCTGGAAATGGGACTAATGAGTGAACATAATGGTTAGAGTAGTGGCTGTGTGGCCAGGGTTCAAATTCCAGTGTGGGACTTTATAATCTAAAACTAGTTAATCTTCTCTACACTCTCTGTATGTTTTAAGGTGAAAACAAACATTTTCCTGATACCTACTGTATTTGTGCCTGGAGCAGGAATAAACATGCACATGCCTGCAGACGGCTCCACTGCTTCTGGAATCGAACTGGGACGTGTAAGTCCATTGCTCCTCCCCAGACATGCCTCCGCCACACCCCCGTGCCCTCTTGAACGTCCCCCATACTGGAACATCTGCGAACAGCATTTGTGGAATGGTTACGGAAACGTGTTTGTGATTTTGACATCCATAAGCATTTGTGCAGACATCCAAATCACGACTAAACCTTTTAGAACGACCCCTCTTAGGAAGAAAAACCTAAACTGTGGTTCCACAATGCAAGATTCCACATTAGGAATCACCACCCAGGAAAAGGATATGAGCATTATTGTGGATAATTCATTGAAACCCTCTGCCCATTGTGCAGCCGCTCCAAGAAAGCAAATAGAATTTTAGGAAGCATAAGGAAAGCAATGGAGATTAAAACCAAAGATGATATAATGCCTTTGTACCGCACCTTGAATATTGTGTGCAGTTCTTTTCGCCATATCTTAAAAGGATATAGCCGAATTGGAAAAGGTACAGAGAAGAGCGATGAAAATGGTAAAGGGGATAGAGGGATATCCTTTTGAGGAAAGGCTAAAAAGGTTAGGGCTCTTCAACTTGGAAGAAATACAGCTAAGGGGAGATATGATAGAGGTCTATAAAATAATGAATGGAGTGGAACGGGTAAACATAGATTGATTGTTTACTTCTTCAAAAAGTAGAAAGACTAGGGGACACTCAATGAAGCTACAATGAAGCACATTTAAGACAAATTTGAGAAAATATTTTTTACTCAACATGTAATCAAACTCTATAATGTGTTACTAGAGATGTAGTAAAAGCTGTTAGTATAGCTGGGTTTAAAAGAGGTTTGGATGAGTTCCTGGAGGTAAAGTCCATAAATCATTATTAAAGTGTACTAGAGAAATCCATTGCTTACCCCTGGGACAAACAGCATGGAAACCTGCCAGGTACTTGTGACCTGAAATGGCCACTGTTGGAAACAGGATACTGGGCTTAATGGATCCTTGGTCTGACCCAGTATGGCATATATTAACATATACATAGTAAATGACGGCAGATAAAAACCAGTATGGTCCATCTAGTCTGCCCAGTAAGATGGCAAGAGTAGGTGCACCTGCCGCTTCATGCAGGCCACCCCTCCCCATGTCTTTATTTAGGGGTGAACCCACTGCTCCGTGTAGGACACCCCTGTTTGTTGAGAAATTAGTTAAGTTTATTTTTATTTTATCCTGTTGCTGTAAAGGGATCCACTGTGTCTGTCCCATGCCATTTGGATTCTGTCACTGTATTTGCCCCCACCACATCCATCGGGAGGGCATTCCAAGCACCCACCACCCTTTCAGTGAAAAAGTATTTCCTGACATTGCCTTTCAATTTACCCCGTTGCAGCTTCATGTTATGCCTTCTAGTTTTACAGCTTCCCCGTCTTTGGGAGAGGTTTGTTTGTTTGTTCATTATTTCTCTTTAAGTATTTAAAGGTCTGAATCATATCTCCCCTATCCCTCCTCTCCTCCAGAGTGTACATATTTATTGTAGGTCTTCAAGTCTCTTCTCATAAAGTTTCTGACGCAGGCTCCAAATCATTTTGGTCACCTTCCTCTGAACAGTTTCCAGTCTTTTTACATCCTTTGCAAGATATGGTCTCCAAAACTGAACACAGTATTCCAAGTGAGGCCTCACCAGTGACTTATACAGTGGCATTAGTACCTCTTCCTTTCTGCTGGTAATTCCTCTTTGTATGCAACCCAACATCCTCCTGGCTTTTGCCACTGCCTTTTCACACTGTTTTGCCACCTTGAGATCCTCAGAAATAATCACACCAAGGTCCTTCTCCTGGTCCGTGTACATCAACCTTTCGCCCCCTATCGCGTACATTTCTCTTGGATTTCTGCTTCCCAAGTGCATGACACTGCACTTCTTCGCATTAAATCTTAACTACCAAGCATTAGACCATTCTTCCAGCTTTTGTACGTCTTTCCTCATGTTCTCCACTCCCTCAGGGGAGTCCACTCTGTTGCAGATTTTCGTGTCATCTGTAAAAAGACAGACTTTTCCATTCAGTCCTTCAGCAATATCACTCACAAATACATTGAATGTTCTGTTATGGATGATGTGGTTGTAGGATTGTGGGTTTCAATACATATTTCCAAAGGAAAATTTTCAAAATGAAATCCTTGAATTCCCTGACTTTTCCCACCTTCATCCTGTTTACCTAGGCAGCTCTCATGCTGTGAAAAAGTACAGGGCGCTTTTACCTGCAGAGGAGGAAGACAGTTTTTAATCCTTGATTCCTGAGCGGGTGTCCAGTTTAGTCCTCCACATCCGGGTAGTGCACCTCCTCCTGCAGCAAGGAGACTGGACCAATCAAATCCTTAGAATCGTAGCCTGCTTACTGCTGGAACTCCCATGAGCCCTCCAGTGTGTCCAGTCTCCTTGCAGCAGGAGGTGGTGTGAGCCTGGAGCTAGGCTCACTTCTTCATATTGCTTGTGTTCTCTCCATTTTCCTATTCATTTACTTTTATTTCTTTAGCTTTCTCTTTAATTTTTTTGAAAAAAAAAAAAAAAAAAAAAGGGTTTGGCAGAGTGTGTCTGTGACACAGAGTTGAGAGGCTGAACGGCACTGCTCTTCCCCCCTGGTTTTCTGCCTGCAGCCTCTACCGGCTGCTCTGATCGCTCCCCCAGGACTGTTCGGGGGCAGGATCAGTCTACCCGCGGCGCTTCCTTGTGCTTGCTATTGTCCTGCACTCGCGGCCAGACACTCCGGCTGCGATCCGGTGTTGGTCTGTTTTGCAGCACTCCGGCTCTCTGTCTTTTGCCGGTCCAGCTGAGCGCCGATCTGTTTGTCTGAATTTTCCACATTTCCAGGGTAAGTGTTCTGTCTTCGGGTCTTTCCTTTGCTCATCGCTGTTTTTTCTTTCTTTTTGGGGACTTCTGAGTTTTGGCGCCCTTTTTCCCCGTCGCGAATCCCTCGCGGCGGCCATTTTGATTTTTTATTTTTGGCGGTCATTTCCTTTGCTGGCCTTCAATTACTTTATTTTTGTAGCGTTTTTGTTTTCCCCTCCGTTGGGGGCCCTTTTCCTTTTATTTCCTTTTGGTTTCAAAAAAAAAACCAACAGAGGTTTCAGCCCGCTGGCTCTGGGTACAGCTGGGCTCTGGTTCCCGGTTCTCTCAGCGTGCCTTATTTTTATTCTTTCTACAGCTGCCCTATTTAGCTGTAAGCCGAAAAAAAAAAAAAAAAAAGATCAATAAAAATAACACACTAGCCACATACTAATAATGTCCTCCAAACCGCAATGCCTGGTCTGCGGTTTGCGTAGGCGTTCCGTCTCTGCCGCTGGCTTCTGCTCCAGCTGCGCTGCAGTCTCCTCCGGCCCGGAACATCAGGAGGACGCCCCTTCTTCAGCAGAGCATGTGGGGGCTCCGCTGTCTTCTGAAGGTGATCTTCCTCCGGGACCTCTGGTGCCGCCTGGGACTTCTGGCTCTCCGGCTCCAGGGTCCGGAGTCTCTGAAGCACCAGGGGATGCTTCCTCGGCTCTCACGCATTTTTCTCCAGATTTCGTGCTCATTATGCACCAGGCGTTCCAGTTGGGGCAGTTGGGCAGATGGCCTGAGGCCTCTTCCTCTGCTGTCGTCCCTCTGCCGTCTGTATCGGTTCCGCTGGAGCCTCCCTCAAAGGCGGCTAGGAAGTCGCGCCCTGCTGGCTTGTTGAATGAAGATTTCGAGGTTCAGGACCTCGAGCTGGAGGCTGATCTTGAAGGCAGTGGCGATGATCTCGAAGAGGGTGAACTTCCAGACCCTGAGGATCAGGCTAGGATCGTTCGGGTCTTTCGTAAGGAGGAGTTGGTTCCCCTTATCACGGAAGCCCTTCAGACTCTCAATCTCTCAGCGCCGGCTCCTGGGGAGGCCGATGCTTTGGAGGATCCTCTTATTCAGGATTCTCAGGTGGTCTTCCCTGTTCACCGCGTGGTAGCTCAGATGATACAAACCGAGTGGGACCATCCGGATGCTGGCTTGAAGGGCATTCGAACGATGCATCGTCTTTATCCATTGAAAGCAGAGGATAAAGAGATTTTCAAGTCTCCTCGGGTTGATGCGGCTGTCTCGGCAGTGACCAAAAAGACCACGATTCCGGTAGAAGGCAGTGCGGCCTTAAAGGACCTTCATGACAAGAAGGTGGATGGATTATTGAAGCAGGCCTTCGAGACGAATGCTTTATCGCTGCAGGCTTCGATTTGTGCGGCCTGGATTGCTAGAGCTTCTTTGAGATGGGCTCAGCGTTTGCGTCAGAATTCTTCCATTGATCAGCAGGCGTTGCTTGAGGTTGCTCGCCTAGAGTCGGGGTCCACTTATCTGGCGGATGTCCATTATGATTTGATTCGTACCATGGCGAACAGCATGGCTTCTTTGGTGGTGGCGCGCAGGTCCCTTTGGTTGCGTAATTGGGCCGCCGACTCTTCTTCCAAGTCTCGCCTTAGCCGGCTTCCCTTTAAGGGTAAGCTGCTCTTTGGGGAGGACTTGGACAAATTGGTGAAAGAGTTGGGTGAGTCCAAGGGTGGACGACTCCCGGAGGACAAGCCCAAGTCCGCTAGATCTTTTTCAGCGCCTCGGGGTTCCTTTCAGGATTTTCGGCGCTTTCGGTCGACTCGCCTTTGGACTTCCCAGCGGGGCCGCTTTCCTTCTCGGTCTCAGTCCTTTCGTGGTTTCCGAGGGGCTGGTAGGGGCTTCTCCATCGCTTCCTCCGGGGCCTCCTCTTCCTTTGGTCGCAAACCGCAATGAAATGAGGCGGGCTCCGGAGGGAGTTCCAGTTATAGGCAGACGTCTTCGGAACTTTTTTCCCTCTTGGGCCCACATTACTTCGGACCGTTGGGTCCTCGAGATTGTCAGGGACGGTTATATGTTGGACTTTGCCATCCCTCCAAGAGATTCCTTTGTCCTCTCTCCCTGCAAAGGGGCGCAGAAGGAACTAGACATTCGGATAACGTTGCAGCGCTTGTTAGCGCTGGGAGCCGTCGTTCCGGTTCCAGCGACCGAGCGCGGTCTCGGTCGTTACTCCATTTATTTCGTGGTGCCAAAGAAGGACGACTCGGTTCGTCCTATTCTCGATCTCAAAGGCGTGAACCGTTGTCTTCGGGTTCCTCATTTCCGGATGGAGACTCTCCGTTCCGTCATTGTCGCCGTGCGCACAGGAGAGTATTTGACTTCTCTGGATCTCACCGAAGCCTATCTGCACATTCCCATTCGGCCCAAACAACAGAAGTTTCTCCGATTTGCGTTTCCCTGGGGTCATTTCCAGTTTCAGGCACTACCTTTCGGCCTGGCCACCGCTCCTCGCATTTTCACAAAGGTGATGGTGGTAGTCGCGGCGACCTTACGCAAGGAGGGTGTGCTGGTGCACCCCTATCGACGATTGGCTAATCAGAGCGAAGTCCACAGAGGAAAGTCTACAGGCCACGGTCAAGGTGGTTCGTCTGCTGCAGGATCTCGGCTGGGTAATCAATTTCTCCAAGAGTCAGCTTGTGCTGACTCAGCGCCTCGAATATCTGGGTGTTTGTTTCGATACGGCCTCAGGGATCGTATCTCTCCCGGATCGCCGTGCCCAAAGTTTGCGTCAGCTCCTGCGGCGGTTCCTAGCGGATCCAGCTCCATCGGCCTGGTGGTATCTCCGCGTGTTGGGAACCATGGCTTCGACTCTAGAAGTAGTTCCTTGGGCCCGATTTCATATGCGACCTCTTCAGCGTGCGCTCTTGCGTCGTTGGTCTCACCAGTCGGACTCCCTCAACCGCCGGTTGTTGTGTCCCCGCCGGGTTCGGCTGGCGTTACGATGGTGGCTATCCCCGCTGTCGCTTCGGTCGGGAGCTCCCTTGGAGCAGCCCCACTGGTTGCCGATCATCACGGATGCGAGTCTCTCCGGATGGGGAGCCCACTGTCAGGGACGGTTTGCACAGGGGACGTGGTCTCCGCAGGAGGCTCTGTGGTCGATCAACCGGCTCGAGCTGCGTGCAATTCGCCTAGCGCTGCTCGCCTTCGAGGGGTCGGTCCGCGGTCGAGCGGTTCGTGTTCTGTCGGACAACGCGACGGCAGTGGCGTATGTCAACCGGCAAGGCGGCACAGGCAGCATGCCCCTGGAGGTCGAGGTGGATGCGCTGTTCGGTTGGGTGGAAGCGCGACTCCTGGCCATTTCGGCAGCGCATATCGCGGGAAAGGACAATGTCATGGCGGATTTTCTGAGTCGTGTAAAAATAGACGCTGGGGAGTGGGAGCTCAACCCACAGGTTTTTGCTCAAATAGTTCATCGGTGGGGTCTGCCCATCATGGATCTCATGGCGACCTTCGCATCGGCCAAGACGGGTCGTTTCTTCAGCAGGCGAAGGGAACGGATGTCCGAGGGTATCGACGCGCTTCTCCAACCTTGGCCCGAGTTCGCCCTTCTGTATGTCTTTCCGCCGTGGGCTCTGATTGGCAGAGTGGTTCAGCGCATCGAGGCCCACCGCGGAAAGGTCCTGTTGGTGGCACCAGATTGGCCTCGTCGCCCGTGGTACGCGGATCTGGTGCGCCTGCTCGACGGCGTGCCATGGCGGCTCCCCCCCCTGGTGGATCTTCTGGTGCAGGGGCCTCTTCGCATGCCTCAGGTGGATCGGTTCTCGCTTACGGTATGGCCATTGAAAGGGCTTGGTTGAGGAAGAGAGGGTATTCCCCTGCGGTTTTTTCCACCCTACTGCGTGTGCGGAAACCTTCTACTTCCCTCACCTATGTTCGCATTTGGCGGATTTTTGAGGATTGGTGTTCTCGGCATGACGTCCGGGCTGCTACTTCTTCCGTTGCGGTCATTCTTAGTTTTTTGCAAGACGGTTTCGACAAAGGTCTGGCCGCTAGTTCGTTGAAAGTCCAGGTTGCCGCTTTGGCGTGCTACCATGGCAAAATTCACGACGTCCCTCTTTCATCTCATGTGGACATTCGGCGTTTTCTCAAAGCTGTCTTTCGATTGCGTCCCTCTCGCAAGGTTGCCTTGCCTCCCTGGGATTTAAACCTAGTTCTACAGGCATTGACTCGGGCGCCCTTTGAGCCTCTCCGCAATGCCTCTCTAAAGGATTTAACTTTGAAGGCAGTTTTCCTCGTAGCCATCTGCTCGGCACGTCGTGTCTCGGAACTTCAGGCGCTTTCTTGTCGAGCCCCCTTTTTATCCTTTCTTAGCGATAGGGTGATTTTGCGGACAGTGCCTTCTTTCTTGCCTAAGGTGGTATCTCCCTTTCACATTGATCAGCCCGTGGTTTTGCCCGTTTTTGCCCCGGGGTCTTCTTCCGAGTCCGTCTCCGTGCTTCATAAGCTTGATGTTCGTCGGGTCTTACGTCAGTATATTAAGGTGTCCGCGCTCTTTCGAAAATCTGATCGTTTGTTCGTGCTGTTTGGGGGTCCGCGAAAAGGGGAGGCGGCGGCTAAGGCCTCCAT
The DNA here is from genome assembly GCA_033557465.1 of Ichthyophis bannanicus. Classification (NCBI taxonomy): domain Eukaryota; kingdom Metazoa; phylum Chordata; class Amphibia; order Gymnophiona; family Ichthyophiidae; genus Ichthyophis; species Ichthyophis bannanicus. The sequence goes on along the minus strand of CM066033.1, from coordinate 344,090,003 downwards.
TTCTCGGTGGATTAAAGAGGCAATTGCGTCGGCCTATCTTTTGCAGGGAAAGTCTGTTCCCTTGGAGCTGCGAGCTCATTCCACTAGGGCGCAGGCCACGTCTTGGGCGGAGCATAGTCTTGTTTCTCCTCTGGACATTTGTCGAGCGGCGACGTGGTCCTCCCTCCATGCCTTTAGTAAACATTATCGTCTGGATGTGGCAGCGACTCGGGACACCAGTTTTGGGTCTGCGGTCTTGCGCGCCGCCTGCCAAGACCCCTCCCGTTGTTAACTGCTCTGGTACATCCCGGATGTGGAGGACTAAACTGGACACCCGCTCAGGAAATGGAAATTACACTTACCTGGTAATTGAAGTTCCTGGAGGGTCCAGTTTAGTCCTCCTTCCCGCCCGAGATTTTTCTTTTGCTCTGTCTTGGCGGCGCGCTTTGGCCGTTCTTCTCGGTTGTCAGTTGCCTTGATGGCTCCTATTCAAGGAATCCAACTAAATAGTTACAACGTATTGTGGAGTCCATCTCCCTTGGATTAGCATTCCATGGGTTTTCATTCCCTCGGGTTTGTTCCCGATTTTCTCTTTTCCCTTTCTGTTTCTTCAGCTTCCGGTGTTGCCTGTCGGTATTCGGACCGGGTACGGAAGCAAGGTGCAGCGTTTCAGCCCTCTCGTTTGGGGTGAGGGTTCTGCAACGTCTTGCTGGGGACCTTTACTAGTTTTTAGACCTTTCCTTAACCTGTTTTTTCTTCAGTCTGCTTTGTTACTAGTTCACTGGAGGGCTCATGGGAGTTCCAGCAGTAAGCAGGCTACGATTCTAAGGATTTGATTGGTCCAGTCTCCTTGCTGCAGGAGGAGGTGCACTACCCGGATGTGGAGGACTAAACTGGACCCTCCAGGAACTTCAATTACCAGGTAAGTGTAATTTCCATTTTTGCCTGGTTAAAATTGTTAACACAGATAAGATCTTTTGAAGTTGTCTGCTGTTTTTTTTTCTTTTCTTTCTAAGTGCTGCCTTCTCTTGCAATTCCTATTCCATGTTGCTGTGTAAATCTGTTTATTCAATACTAATGTAAAAAATTATGTAAAGCAATAGTATTTAAATGAATAATGCCCTTAGAAACAGAAATATTCATACTGTGAGGAGCTTAATGCAGAAGCAAAAGTCCAAACCCCACAGTTAAATAAATATGGATATTCGGTGCTGGTACCTAGGTAGTGGCCAGCACTGAATATCCAGGTGGGACGATGAGAGCAATATTGAACATAACTATCCAATAAACTGTATTGAAGGAGTAGCCTAATGGTTAATGTAACAGCCTAGTACCCAAGAGATCTGGGTTTGATTCCCACTGGGCAAGTCATTTTACCCTCCATTGTCTTGGAAGAAAAGGCCTGGCAATCTACTTCCAGTCATAACTTGCCAAGAAAACCCAGGGGCTTCTGGGTTGCCAGGAGTCAGCATTTACTTGACAGCACTTAAAAAAAAATCCAATAAACTATCTGGATAATGTAGGACAGCAAAACACTTTTCCTAAGCTATGCGGATAGTTATTTGGATAGCGATGGTGAATATCACTGCTATCCAGTGAATATTCACTGCTCCACCCCTGTTTCACCCACAAACTGCTCCAGCGCTATGGGGATCGTGCCGAGACAGTCCTTAAGGATATTCTGACGTACTATTCTGGTCAGTATCCTTGTAAGTGCTGCCAAATATCAGCCCCAGTACTTCATTAAAGCAAAAACTACTTTTGTAAATGGAGCATATGAATAGTGTTAAGAGGTTCAGTCCTGAGTGAAGCTTTCTTTCTTTCTTTCTCTAGCCCAGTGGTTCTCAACCCAGTCCTCTGGGACACGCAGGCTAGTCAGGTTTTCAGATAGATCTGCATTCATTGCTTCCATGGTATGCAGATCTATCTCATGCATATTTATTGTGGATATCCTGAAAACCTGTCTGGCCTGGGGGTCCCAGAGGACTAGGTTAGGAACCACTGCTCTAGTCCTTGGCGAAAAAGGGGATGTCATGATGCTTGGATCAGTTGTTTGAATTGGGAGATTATAGAGAGAGAAAATAGTACAAGAATACAAATGCATTTAAAATTGTTTTCTTTACATTTCTGCATATTCAAAATGCCTAAAAAGGCCATTTTTCTTGCAGAAGACCAGGAATTTGCACATGAGTCAAGTATGGACTTGACAGTTGCCCATGAGTAGAAGTGTAGAAACAATATGATAATGTAAAGGTTATTCCATATCATCCTGCTAGACTAGTCAGACAAGTGGGCTGTTTTCCCATACCAGCAGATTGGTGAAGAAAAAGACCAATGAAAAGCCCAGGTTTCAATGATATCACTCCCATGCCTCTATCCAGCTCAGTCACCAGAGGTCCCCTCAGTATTTCTTTGTCTCCAGCAGATAGTGGATGCATTTTCTCCTCTCTGAAGAAAATCTAAAGATTGAGAGGAAAAGAGATTGATTAAACGCTTGTGAACAACCACCCCAAGCCTTAAAGGGGTGACTCTCTCACTTGAATGTAATGTGAGAGGCTCCACTAGACTGATGTCTTTTTGGTAGCTATAGGAGGAGGGAAAATTGTCTCAGCTCCATGCCCTTATCATGATAAGGGCCTGCTGAGCAGCTGCAAATTGGAAGGATATGGAAGAGTACAACAGCCTCACACAACCTCAGTGCCCCTTCCCTCCTTCTCCTCCTTCCCCCCTGCTCTCTCCCGAAGATTGCAGAAGGCTCTCAAAAGGATCTGCCTGCCAACCACCTTTCACACATATAAACTCAGCCAGTGAAGCAGTTACAGGGGAGTAGAGCTGAGCCTGGCACGGAGCCTATGCCCAGGGCTCTCAGGGGATGCATACCAAAGCTTGGCCTTGTCATTATCCCTTTTGGATCTTCCTCTTCTGTCTCTGAGGAACGCAATTCGGGGGGACTGCTAGAGACTGTTAGCACTGATGGGGGTTTGCTGCTGTTTTCTTCATGCGTTAGTAACGTTTTTGCCTATTGTGTGCCTATGGATTTCACAGTCCTAATGCACATTCCACCCAAGCGGCTCCAATACGCACTCCTTCCCCTAGCACCTTAAACGCGCATTCTGCAAAAGTGCAGTTAATGCATGCTTGCAGGCCGACGCAGCCTTAACACATGCTCTGCAGATACTTACCCTAACTCTCTGTCTTCTTCCAGGAAATGTTGTTTGACCTGTGTCAAGTGAGGAGCCTCATCTTTGGATTCTGGACTTTGCCTTTCCTATATGGCAGCTTCTGAGTTGTCCTTGGAGGGCATGTTTTCCTTCTCTCTGTCAGGGGACAGAGTTAGTCCGCCTTTACCTGCCTCAGGGCAGGAGGTACAGGATGGCGCTAAGGGTAAGGATGCTCAGTCGGCTGGAGGCTCCGGCGATCATGCTGTGAGCCGCTCTGAATCCTCTAGGGGGTCTGTGGCGGCTTTGATCTCTGGTGTTGATGAGCCTTTCCCGAGAGGAGAGCTTCTGAAGCCTGAATTGTCCTCCCCGGAATTCTTTTCCTTTTTACAACAGTCTTGGTCCTTCTGGCATGGAAATTCAGATCCTGCAGCCTCTGGGTGCCCCCAGATGCAGTCTCGTACTGGGCAGGCTGGAAGAAGAAGCCCTGCTCAAGTGCCTTTGGCTAATCCTCCCTGGCGTACAACACTTCCTGAAGATGAGGAACACTTGGGAACTGTCCAAGATGTTGACTGTGCCTCGGACCCAGATGAATCGGCATTGGGTTCTGATGTGGAGGAGGACCTACTATCACCTTTAGAAGACCATGAAGAGGCCGGCGTGATCTGCCTGCTCTGGAAGGAGGAGCTGGCAGTGTTGATTTCTAGGATTGCATCCTGCCTTGAACTTGGCAGATGCTACGGGCATGGAGCAGGAGCCAAAAGTACACCTGCTTCTTCAAGGGGTGCAGAAATCCAATACTGTCTTCCCATTCCTGGAGGCGATGAAGGATATGATTTAGTCTGAGTGGGATTTCCCAACTCACTGCCTAAACGATTAAAGGTCTATAAGAAGCTCTATGCTCTCCCAGAGGAGGAGTGCAGTGAGTGGTTTGACATTCCCAAAGTGGATGCACAGGTCATGGCAGTTACCAGATGGACCACCATTCTTGTGGAAGTAGATTGGCCTTAAAAGATATCCTTGACCGCAAGGTTGATTCCTTGTTGAAGAGGCAGTTTGTCGTGTTGGCAGCTATTCTACAACTGGGGATATGCACCAGCTTGACCTCTCGAGCCCTGCTCCAGTGAATTCAGTCTCTTTCAAATAATGGTGCTACTAGTCTCTTGGAGTCGGCTGCAGCCTTCCTTTCTGATGCCATGTATGACCTGGTATGCCTGGTGGCCAGGGATGGTGCCCTGACTACTGTGTTTTGTGTTGGATTTGGCTTCGTCACTGGGCAGCAGAGGCATCCTCGAAAGCCTGGTTAGTTCAACTGGCCTTTAAGGGGAAGTTCCTGTTTGGAACTGATTTGGAGAAACTGGTAAAGTACCTAGGAGAGACAAAATCTTACCACTTCATAAGAACATAAGAACTGCCATACTGGGTCAGACCAAGATCCATCAAGCCCAGTATCTTGTTTGAAACAGTGACCAATTTAGGTCAGACAGGTCCAGGAGGCCCATGAAGCGGGTGAATGCCCCTTTCTTCTCAGCCTCTACCTGACCTCCAAGGGCACGCTGGCTGGATTCCCAGGGGTCTCTGGATTATTGTCCCTCCTGACCCAGAAAACCTTTCTTCCCTTCTGCTTCAGGGCCTCAGGCTTGTTCTCAGTCCTTTCAGCAGAGCACGTGGACCCAGGGACTCAGCCCCTTCCAGAGGAGGACCCTCCTGCTCCATGCAATGAAGGTTTTGGGGCCCATTCCCTGGTACCTCCGCTGGGCGGCAGGCTTTGCCTTTTCTTTCAGGAATGGGTTTGGGTGACCAAGGATTGCTGGGTGTCTAACACCATTTAATTCGGCTATGTACTGGAATTCAGGAAACCTATTGCTGAAGCCACCTTCATCTCCTCCTGTGGGCTGCAATCAAAGGTGCCATGGTGTGGACCACCTTGAACAAGTTGCTTTGCCTGAAAGGCAAGGGCAGATACTCCATCTACTTTGTAGTACCAAAAGATGGTTACTTCCAGCACACCCTGGATTTCAAAGGGGTCAACAAGCAGTTGTGCATCCTGTGCTTTTGGATGGAAACCTTGCGCTCCATGATTCAAGCAGTGTACCAAGGACAGTTCTTGGCTTCTCTGGATCTGTCTTAGGCATATTTTCATATCCTGATCCAGACAGATCAGCAGAGGTTTCTGCATTTTGCCATGCTTGGCTCTCACTATCAGTTTGCCTCCCTTCCTTTTGGGCTCTCCACTGCCCCAAGGATGTTCTCCAAGGTCATAGTGGTGACAAGTGTGGCGCTGCAGTGCTAAAGGATGTGTCCATCCCTATCTGGATGACTGGTTCATCCGGGCTTGTTCTCTGTCAAAAGCATCTCCGGTGATGTCTGGAGTGGTGTCCTTCTTGGAAAGCCTCAGCTGGTTGATCAATCAGGAAAAGAGCCAGCTTTTGCCTTCCCAGTCCTTGGAGTTTCTAGGAGTACGTTTCAACACTCATGGGCAGAGTTTTCCTGTCAGAGGGCAAAGTCAAAAGACTGTTGAATTGCCTGGCAATGTTCTATTCGCAGCAAGCCACCAGAGTCTGGGATTATCTTCAGTTCCTCGGATTGATGGCAGTGGCCATACAGATGGTCACGTGGGCACATGCTTACATGCAGCTGCTCCAATGGTCCATGTTGACCTGGTGGTCCCCGAGTTCTTAGGAGTTTGAGTGCAGGCTCCCCCTCCTGTTGATGGTGACATCCAGCTTGCAGTGGAGGCGAAAGCCCTGTCATCTGAGGAAGGGCGTTCTGCTGGATGAATCCTCCTTAATTCTGCTGACGATGGATGCCCGTCTCTCGGGCTAGGTAGCCTATTGCTGAGACTTTTTGGCCCAGGGCTGTTGGAACCACAGGGAAGCGGTGTGGTCCATCAACTGCCTTGATGCGAGGGCAATCAGATTGTCTCTTCTGCGCTGGATTAAGAAGGCTGTTGCTTCCGCATCTGTTACGGAACTGGCTGGTTCTGGAGGGGTTATGTACCCATTCTACCCGAGCACAAGCGTCCTCGTGGGCAGAGTGGAGTTTGGTGGCTCCCGCTGTCATTGTTGGGCAGCAACGTGGGCATCTCTTTCTACTTTTGTCAAGCATTACAGCTTTGATGTCCACGCGCAGGCAGACAAGGCCTTCAGCTCAAGAGTTTTGCGAGCTTCTATTTCTCCAGGACCAAGCAGGAAGTCAGTCCTCACATATGGGTGACGTCGGCGCCGACGGAGCCCTCGCGGAGCAATTTTCCCCAGCTTTCAAAGAAAGCCTTTGGGAATTGCAGCGCGCATGCGCGGTCCCCTTCCCGCCCAAGGGTGCCATCTTAGCCAGTCTTCTTTTTTCCGCGGAGCCCTACAGACGTACCCGTCGTGTCCCCGCGAAAAAGTTGATATTTACTCATAATTTACTCTTTTTTCCTTCGCCGGTCTTTTTCCCGCCCGGACTCGCGACGCCGGTCACGAGTCCTCTTCTTCTTTTTCGTTTTTTCTGACTTAGTCAGTTTCGTTTTCGGTTTTTCCCTGGCAGCCCGGTCCTTTGACCTCGCCGGGGCCCTTTTTCCCCCGATGGCTGCCAGTGGTTTCAAGCGGTGTGGTCAGTGTGACCGAAATATGTCACTAACTGACACACACGACAATTGCCTCCGCTGCCTGGGCCCGGATCATGAAGAAATGATCTGTGGGCCCTGCGGCAAAATGTCCTCCAAAGCGTTGAGAAGTCGGCGGCATCAGCGGGATAGGATCTTCGCTGACCCCAGCCGTACCCGGACCTCGTCGGAGGCCTCCGCGTCCAGAGGCTCCAGCTCGGACCGTCGCCGGAGTTCCTCCGATAGGGGTTCTCCCTCCGGGGACCATCGTCGGAAGGTGAAACCCGCGAGGGTGGCGTCGGTGGACGCTCCTGGCTCCGCGAGGGCCAGGTCGCATAGCCCCGATAGCCGTCCCGGGTCCTTGGAGAAGGAGCACCTCTCGAAGAGACCTCGCCTGGAGTCGGAGCTGCCTGCTCGGGTAAGTCCTGTGGTCCTCCTGGACTCGCCTCCGCCGACGTCGGGCCCGACGCCGTCGGGGCCCGAGTCGGGGACTGCTGGGTCACCTGAGCTCGGACTCAGGTTGACGGCCTTGGAGAGCAGACTGTCTGCCTTCATGGACCAGCAGCAGGCACTGCTCGCCGGCCTCGCTGGCGCCGCTGCCCCGACCGCCGGGACGTCGACGTCTAAGTCGACCCCGGAGACCGAGCCGATCCTCGAGTCCATGCGAACTCGAGTCGATCCTCGGTCGAGGTCACCCTCGGCCTCCCGTTCGGGACCGAGGTCGCCGACGCCGACTCCCTCGGCGTCGGGGCGGCAGGCGCCGCGCCCTGCCCGGGCCGACCCCACCGAGTCCTCGTCAGAGTCGGTCTGGGAGTCTGAAGAGGAAGAGTCGCCTGATTCTTTTCGGACTCGGTGTGTCCCCTCGGACTCACCTGAGTCCGAACCTCGGAAGCAGTCCCCCCCGGAGGATGCCCGGTTCTCGGACTTCGTCAGGGATATGGCCAAGGCTTTGGCCTTCCCTGCGGATCCCGAGGAGGAGCCTCGAGCCGAAGAGCTCGACGCCCTCCAGTATGACTCTCCCGCCAGGGAACACTTTACTGTACCGGTTCCTCCCATGCTGGAACGACTACTCTTCCGCATGTGGGAGAGTCCGGCCTCCTCGCCGGTCCTGAGCAAGCGGGTCGATTCTATCTATCGAGTCCGCAAGAGCCCTGGCTTCCAAAAGGCACAGCTACCACACCATTCCATGGTAGTGGAATCGGCCATGCATCGTCTTAAGAGCCAGAAGATGCACTCCTCGGTGCCTCCTGGCAGGGAGGCCCGTAACCTGGATGGCCTTGGTAAGAAGTGTTTCCAGGGCTCTATGCTTGCGTGTCGTGTCCAGACCTACCAGCTATACATGGGCATGTATCTCCGAGACCTGGCTAAAGAGCTAGCCGGATTCTCCGCTGGTTTGTCCGAGGAACCCTTGCGGAGGTTCCTGGACTTGTCCTCTGGCATTCGGGAATGCTCAAAATTCATATCCCGAGCAGCCTATGATGACTTTGAAGCATCGGCTCGAGTGGCCGCAGCCGGCATCGGTGCCCGCCGACAGGCTTGGCTTCAGTCGTCTGACCTTGAGCCCTGGGTGCAGGACAAGTTGGTCGATGTCCCCTGCCAAGGCGAGAACCTCTTTGGCAAGCCCATGGCTGAAAAGGCTGCACAGATCGAGACGGAGACTCTCACCAGGACTAGGCTTTCTAGGAAGACCTCCGCCCCTTCCCAGAAAAAGAAGGGCTCGGGAAAGAAGTCCTTTTACCCGAGAAAGGCGGCTGCCTACAAACAATACCCCCAATATCAGGCCCCTGCAGCTCCCCAACAGGGCCAGCAGGCCAAGGGACGGGGTAACGGGTCCCGTAGGCAGCAAGCCCCCAAGCCTGCACCACCAGCCCCTGCTCAGCAGGGTGGGGGTTTTTGACTCCTTAAGCATAGCCTCTCCCCCTCCGCTGGCTCCTCCCAGCACCGGAGGCCGGCTGGTTCACTTCGCCCACAGGTGGTCCAGCATCACCTCAGATGCCTGGGTGCTTCAAGTCGTGAGAGAAGGCTACCTTCTCCACTTCCAACAGGTCCCTCCCTCCTATTTTCCGGGAGAACCTCCACGACTCCCTCTGCACAGGGAATTACTCCTTCAGGAGTTAGCAGGTCTTCTACAGGAACAGGCGGTGGAACCGGTGCCACACCACCTGAGAGGTCAAGGCTTTTATTCCAGCTATTTTCTAGTACCAAAAAGGACAGGAGGCCTCAGACCCATCCTGGACCTGCGCAACCTCAACAGATTCCTCGTGCGGGAAAAGTTCAAGATGCTTACCCTTGGAATCCTTCTGCCCTACCTCCAGCAGGGAGATTGGCTATGCTCCTTGGATCTAAAGGATGCCTACACGCACATCCTCATCCACCCAAACCACCGCCAATACCTAAGGTTTGTGGTGGCAGGAAATCATTACCAGTACAGAGTACTGCCCTTTGGCCTGTCCTCCGCACCGCGGGTCTTCACAAAATGCCTCGCGGTGGTGGCGGCCCATCTCCGGCTTCACGGCCTCTATGTCTTTCCGTACCTCGACGACTGGCTCATCAGAGCAGCGTCCGCTCCGGAGGTCACCACACGCCGCACGGTGACTCTTCTGCAGTACTTGGGCTTTGTTATAAACTTCGCAAAGTCCACTTTGCTCCCCTCACAAGATCTCGAGTTCATCGGCGCAAGGCTGCACACTCCTCAGGCGCGAGCGTTCCTACCACTCGACAGGGCTCAACGGCTCATGGACCTAGCCGACCGTTTTCGCAGCCAGCCCCTGGTCTCCGCCAGGCGCTTCCTGAGACTTCTCGGCCATATGGCTTCCACCGTCCATGTGACCCCCAATGCCCGCCTGAATATGCGGCCTGCTCAATGGTGTCTCCGCAGGCAGTGGCAACAAGCCACAGGCGGCCTAGCAGACCTAGTGCGCGTCTCCGAGCCGCTGATCTCGTCTCTCCGGTGGTGGCTTCATCGGCCGAACCTGGTACTCGGCATGCCTTTTCAGTCACCTCAGCTGGCCCAGGTGCTGACGACAGATGCATCCCTCCTGGGCTGGGGAGCACATTGCCAAGGGGCACGTACTCAGGGCCTCTGGTCCACGTGGGAGTCTGCTCAGCAGATCAACTTCCTGGAGCTCAGAGCGATCCGCTTGGCTCTCAAGGCCTTCTCCCACCTGACCTCTCGCCAGTCCGTCCTTGTCCAGACGGACAATCAAGTTGCCATGTTTTACGTGAACAAGCAGGGGGGCACGGGCTCCTTCCTTCTCTGTCGGGAAGCACAGAAGCTCTGCTCTTGGGCCGTCAGTCACGGCGTTCATCTCAAGGCAGTTTATCTCCCAGGCCAAGAAAATTGCCTGGCGGACAAACTCAGCAGGATCCTCCAGCCGCACGAGTGGCGCCTGGATCCCTTGGTAGTTCAGAAGCTCTTTCTAAAGTGGGGCCTCCCCACGATGGATCTCTTTGCCAGCCCTCTCAACCGGCAACTTCCCCGCTTCTGCTCTCGTCAGCCACATCCCCTTCGAGTTGCGGCAGACGCTTTTCTACTCTCATGGTCGGAGAGCCTTCTGTACGCTTTCCCTCCCATCCCGCTAGTCTCTCGAACTCTTTTCAAGGTTCTCTGAGACAAAGCCTTCATGATCCTGGTGGCCCCTCGCTGGCCCCGGCAACCGTGGTTTCCACTCCTGCTGCAATTAGCGGTGGAGGATCCCTTCCCTCTGGGGTTACAACCGGATCTCCTCACTCAGGATCAGGGGTCTCTGCTACACCCCAACCTCAGATCTCTCAATCTAATGGCCTGGCTGCTGAGAGGGTAGTCCTTGCTCCCCTTCTTCTGCCGGCAGCGGTGGAAGAGGTCGTCCTAGCTTCTCGGCGACCTTCTACCCGCAAATGCTACGCCCTTAAATGGCGTCGCTTTTCCGTTTGGTGTACCCAACAGTCTCAGGATCCCTTCTCCTGCCCGGTGTCGGTGATTCTGCAGTACTTGCTATACCTCTCTAATCTGGGACTTAAGTCCAATTCCGTCAAGGTTCACCTCAGTGCTCTTTCAGCACATCATGTGCCGGTGGACGGCAGACCTCTTTCCAGCGACCCTCTCGTAGCGAGGTTTCTCCGAGGTCTCCTTCTACTTAAACCACCTCTGCGCCCGCCAGCACCTGACTGGGATCTGAATGTGGTGTTACAGCGGATCACCTGTCCGCCTTTTGAACCTATGGCTACCTGTTCTCTCCGTTTTCTTTCTTGGAAAACATTGTTCTTGATAGCCCTCACTTCCGCTAGACGCGTAAGTGAACTACAGGCCCTCGTGTCTGATCCCCCTTACACTCGGTTCTACAAAAATAGGGTAGTCCTACGGACTCACCCTAAATTTCTTCCAAAAGTGGTCTCCCCTTTTCACATCAATCAGGAGGTGGTACTTCCGACCTTCTTTCCCAGACCACACTCCAGCCGAGCTGAAACGGTCCTCCATACCCTGGACTGTAGAAGGGCATTGAACTTCTACCTTGACCGTACGCGGGAGCACCGTAAAGCTGCTCAGCTTTTTGTGTCTTTCGACCCCAATAAATTGGGGCTCCCGGTCTCCAAGCGTACTCTGTCCATCTGGGTTGCGGACTGTATCACTTGGGCTTATGGGGCAGCCGGACTCTCCTTGGAAGGTCGAGTCACGGCTCATTGCGTTCGGGCAAAGGCTACGTCAGTGGCTTACCTCCGCTCTGTTCCGCTGGCAGACATCTGCCGGGCCGCTACTTGGTCTTCGAGCCAGACTTTTGCGGTCCATTACTGTCTCGAGAGGGAGTCCCGCAGGGACAGTGCTTTCGGACAGGCAGTCCTCCGTAATCTCTTTGAGGTCTGAGCAACTCCTACCCTCCATCCCGGATGTGGGCTACCGGTGGGTAATAATTCAGCGAAGATTCCTTCCTTCTGTGCTGCTGAGCTAGAGGGAGCTCATTTTTGTGCTTAGGGTCTCCGGTAGCCTTAAGCTTGAGAGTCCCATATGTGAGGACTGACTTCCTGCTTGGTCCTGGAGAAAGCGTAGTTACTCACCTGTAACAGGTGTTCTCCAGGAGCAGCAGGAATCAGTCCTCACAACCCTCACTCCTCCCCTTGGAGTTGCAATCATCTGCTTTAGGTTTTTTTTGCAAATTTTTAAGCTGTCTTTTTTAGCTATGTCATCTGACTGGCTAAGATGGCACCCTTGGGCGGGAAGGGGACCGCGCATGCGCGCTGCAATTCCCAAAGGCTTTCTTTGAAAGCTGGGGAAAATTGCTCCGCGAGGGCTCCGTCGGCGCCGACGTCACCCATATGTGAGGACTGATTCCTGCTGCTCCTGGAGAACACCTGTTACAGGTGAGTAACTACGCTATCTTCTTCCCGCCCAGTGGTGGTGTAGCTTTAGTACATCCCACTTGTCTGGACTGGTCTAGCAAGATGATATGGAAGGTGACATTTTACTTACCTTATTGTCCTTTCCTTGTGTCCTGCTAGACCAGTCCAGAGCCCACCCCTGAAAATGTTTTTATTTATTTTATTTGTTTGTTTGTTTATTTATTTATTTATTTTATTATGTATTTGTTCTGCTCTTCGGCTGCGGTACCCCTGGGTCTACTATGATTTTATACCTTACTCTGCAGGTTCATCTTCTAAGCTCAGACTTCTGTTTATTCTTTCCTGTACATAGCTCTTGACTGTTGAGTACGCGTTGTTTGTCCGTATTGAGGTTGTGTGAGGCTTGCTCTGTATCTCCCATATGCTTTGGAACAAATACTGAAGGGACTTCTGGTGACTGAGCCAGATAGAGGCCTGGGAGTGATGCCATTGAAACCTGGACTTTTCATTGGTCTTTTTCTCCACCAATCTGCTGCTAGGGGAACACAACCCACTTGTCTGAACTGATTTAGCCAGACTCAAGGAAAGGACATTATCTGATAAGTAAAATGTCACCTTTTTTATGCTAAAGTGTTGTTTTTCTTCACAAGCAAATGGATGATACTTAGGGATTTCATATATAGCAGTGCTTTGATATATTAAGAAAACTGTAGTTTCTAAGAAGTTTGAGTTAAGGGTTATATGTGATAAAATGCATTAAGAAACTGCTGCAAATTTCACATTTAGCTCAGAAGTAACATATATTCAGATATCACATTTTGTACAGAGCTAGCACATACATTCAGAGCTGTATAACTGGCAAAGTTTTTGTAAACATTTTATGCGTGCAAATATGTTTCTAGCTGCAGGTCAGGTTGTTGGGCTTAACTATGATTTGTAAAATTGTTCTTGTAGAAAAACAAGGAAAGAAACGTTCAAATAGAGCGATTTCATGATGGCATGGAAGGTCTAAGGAAATGCTGGACATGAGTTCCAGGTTACAAACTGAAATTGATTTTTATCAGCACAAGCTGGAATGCAACATAATTGATCCTGGAAGTGGTTAAAATCAGACCACTTCTAATTGATTAGGCCTGGCTAGAAAACTATGGTTACAAGTTTAGATTCAGTATTTAGACATATATAGTGTGGTGTGTTTAGACTCAGACTTTCTTAGATCATTTTATAAGTTGCTGCTTTGTAAACACAGTATTCAAAATTAGTATGTTTTCTATAGGAATTGATAGTTAAGCTACATGCACATAATACAGAATTCTGCAAAGTTAAGACTTTTATTTTATTTAATTTCTAATCTTTCACTGATTTGTAGGCTTGCTTATCTTCCGCTTCATTTGGGAAGAATTTAATTTATGTTTTAAAGTGGTTTATTTTAGGCACCTGATCGGCATGCTAGTGTCAGTTGCCTCCAAAGTAAACCTTTGAAAGCAATATAGTTCTGCTTAAATGTTTGTGATATAAGTGCTCCAGATTTGAGGCTGTATAATCAACTATTAAAAATTGAAATTGAGTTACTGAAAGGGAGGTAATTTAGAAGCCCTATTCACGATTTAAACATGTATAAGCCATATACACGTGTTATTACAATCATGTGTAAATGGCCATTTTAGAAAGAGTGAAATTGACAGGTGTATGACTTCACCACATCCAAAGTAGATGAGGACATGTCAGGGGTGTGCCCTGGGCATGACAAAAATAAACACATGTATCCCCTATTTCATATAGGATATTTCCAAAAGCGTCCATGTCTTGCTCCCTTGAATGAATAGAGATTTTAAAAGTGCTCTTTTTCACCATCACTTTACAGAAGGGACTAAAAGAGATCTTCAGGAACAAGCTGGAATGCAGTCTTTACATATGGGTGACGTTGGCACCGACGGAGCCCGAATGGAATGCTCCCCAGCATCCAATAGGAAAAGCTTTGGGAGCACTCCACTGCGCCTGCGTGCCCGCCTTCCCAACTCCTCTCCTCAGTTCTTCATTTTCCATGAAGCCAGCAGGACTCATTGTTCCTGTTGCCACAGAAAACCTTTTCTTTTTTGGTATAGCATCATGCTTCTGCCTTCCCATCAACGCCAGTAAAATGGAATCTGACGCTAGTCCCGATAGAATTTTCTTTTCTTTTCTTTTTTCTTTCTTTCTTTTTATTTTCTTTGCGGTTTTTACCGCCAGACTAGGCCTCAGGGCCTCCATAGCCTTTTCCTCAACTCGATGACATTTCTTTTTGAATGCATGGAGAAACCAGTCACTGGTTTTAAGAAATGTACCACGTGCACTGGTATTTTTTCAGTCACTGATAAACATGACTGGTGTTTAAAATGTTTGGGCCCTGACCATCAGCCTAAATTTTGTCTCTTCTGTCAGCAAATGACAAAGAGAGGCTTTAAGAACCGAGCCAACAAGTTGGGATTGTTGTTCGCCTCAGACTCAGTTTCAGTGACCTCATCTTCATCGAGGGCATCTGCTTCCTCTCAAGGATCTCGGGTTTCTTCTTAGTCCAAACGCAAGAGTAAGTCACCATCTCAGGCTGCACTCAAATCCTCGGCATTGGCATTGGCATCGAGAACCGATACTGAAACCAGAGAAAATAAGCATTGAACTCCCCTAGAGGTGCTTCCGATGCAGACTGGCCAGCCAAACAGCCCCAGCGGGAGGATCTCTCCTCCAAAGCACAAATGGGGCTTTGGGATGCTCCCGAGGCTTTGACCTCTAGAGAGCTACTGGTGCCATGTTCTGGAATGGTGGCGCACAGCCCTGTAGGTGACTCCAGCCCAGACATCGGCAATCTTTCTGGACCAGTGCATTCTGGCCCTTGAGAGAAGTTTGGCAGCACTCCTAGCAGCCTCGATACCAATAACATTGAGAGCTTCGGGAGTGCAGGCTTCGGTACCGGGCCTGCAGCCAACCCTACCAGAGCCAATGCTGGCCCTCGAGACGGCATCATCAATACTCTTGTTGGAACCGATCGATACCCCTGGTGTCCAAGATCGTCAATACTTTGATTTGTTACCAGACTCAGATTCTACTTCCTCCAAATCCCGAGACCTTCCAGACATCCCTTCGGACCCTTCACCCTCTCAAGAGCAGCGTCGGTCCCCTCCTGAGGATATGAGGATATGTCCTTTCAGGAATTCATCTGGGATATGGCAGCAGTGCTCGCCATTACAGTAGCCTTGGAGAAAGATCTGAAGGCAGAGGAATTGCAGATACAGTCAAACCTCGGTTTTCATGATTAATCCGTTCCAAAAAGTCTGACTAAAACCGAAACGTATGAAAACTGAAGCAATATTTCCCATAAGAAATAATGTAAATCCAATTAATCCGTTCCAGACACCCAAAAATATTCACAAAAATACATTTTATAGAGAATAACTATATTTTTACATACAGAAAACAATGAGAAATAAATATAAATGACTAATGAAATGGATAAATGAACATTTAACATCACTGAAAGCAAGCTAAGTTCAGCACTGTACAGTACAGTATGTTAACATCTGGCCTTAGCCACCCCTGACAAGCTTCTGTGCCCAGCTCTCTTCGGAATCACATTGGATTCAGCCCATTAAAATACCTTTACATTATCTGCTCAATGCTTCAGAATGGCAGAAAATCTTAATGATATAGCTTCAGACGTACCATGCAAGAGAAAGAACTGCCTCCCACATTCATGCAACATCTCCTGCTTACGTTGACAGCTTTTCTTCCCTGCTACCTCCGAGCCTGAGGGGGCGCTCCAGAGAACGGGCAGGCGGTGGACGAGATCGGGGCCTTCCTCTCTGCGCAATCCTTGCCTCTCTGACTCTGACCAGGCTCGAGGAAGTGTTTCATTTACGTGCTCAGCTGGCTTTTGCTTCTCATCACGCTGGCGATCGGTGAGTCCGGGGGGCAGTGCTGCCGGGACCGGGCAGGCATTCTGGCAGTGTATACAGAATGGTGTGCAGCGCGAGGGTGTATGTATTTACAGTACTGTACTTTACGATAACCGAGGCGATGTACGAGAACCGGGACAAAATCTCAGTCAAAAGATGTTGAAAACCGAAGCAATGTATGAAAACCGGGACAAAATCTCAGTCAAAAAAGACGTTGAAAACCGAAGCGTATGAAAACCGGGGCAAATGAAAACCGAGGTTTGACTGTACTTCAATACCATCCAACGCCCACAGAGGCCGCTACCTTACCAGTGCATCGTATTCTGCAGGATCTAATGCTCCGCATGTGGGAGGCCCCGCTCATATTTCCGCCTGTCAGTAAGAGACTCAATACCATTTATTTATTTATTTATTTATTTTACAGTTTTTATATACCGCGCTCTTTGGTATCAGCGCGGTTTACAGATAACAAATTTCGCATTAGAACAGTCCTTTGCTTACATTATAACAGGGTCTTTTGCTTACATTATAACAGGGTCAGTAACTTGGAGACAACATGGTAAACTATATACAAGCTATATACAGAAAGATATATTACCTCTGGAAATTTACAGTTAAATTGGGTCGTAACTTTGGGTGTGCAGAGCGTCTAGGTCGTGTTCTGTTATAACTATGTTGTTGGAATGTCAGAGGCTGTGTGAGTGATTTGTGAGATGGGGGGAGGAGGTGTAGGGTGTGATAAGGAAGCTTATCATAGCTCAGGTAGGAGCTATAGAAAAGATGATGTGACTCTGAAGAAGCAACCTGTCAGTTCTGGTAGAAGTGAGAAAACAGAGTTTTCACATAAAAGACTACCAGTCCCAGAATGCACCAGGTTTCCAGCAGCCATGAGAGAGGCTGAAGTGAGAAAATGTGTGTGCAATCAAGAGAGCTATGAGGTAATCCCTAAGCACTCATCTCAAAGGGCAGGGCCTGATTCAAGACAGCTGCGCTGTGTTAGGGAGCAGCACACATTAGAACAGGATAAGAATAGAGCTTATTCTTCAGATAACAGCTTCAGGGAGAGCTACAAGAACAGCTTCAGAAAGAGATACAGAGACAGCAACGACTACAAGCTCCAGCCCAGCTTCAGGGAAGGTTGGAAGAACAGCTTCAGCAAAAGCCAAGCAGATAGAGAGAGAAGGAAACTCTCTGGAAGGAAGAGAAGTAAGGCCATTGGAAGGTCTGGGAGATTCCAAGGCAGTACTCATACTGGGAGGCATTCCAAAAGCCAGCAGAGTCCATTGGACTGGATTCAGCCAGAGGAATGGAGTGGCAGAGATAGGAATCACCAGTGGCTACCTGGAAGAGAGAAGACTGCATGTGGAAGGGACTTTCAAACCAAGGCCAGAAGGTATGTGAGAGGAGATCCAGTGTCCAGGGATCAAGATTGGAAGGCTGGACATCAGAATTGGGTTACATATTGGCCAGGCTATACAGAGAGGAATAATGATAGCAGGAGAGGCTCAGGTATGAACACTGATCCAGACCCTATCTATAATAGAGAATGGCAGCAAGGGAATAAGCATTCTCATGATAGTGCCTTAATGAAAGACTCGTCTGTGCCAATGTATGATAGTGACCATATGCTGATTGATACAGCAGATGAAAATACAGTTTATATGGACTGTTCTCTATCTAAATGCTATTGCTAGCTTTTTCTGAGCAAACACATCAGCCATCACAAAGAAACCTAACTTTGTTCTTTATTTCCACTGCAAACAGCTCTTAAAGCAGGATTTGGGCTCGCACAGTAGCAGCCAGCCAGCTAAAGGCTTTCAGCTGGTCCATTGATAGTAATTAGGGCTGCACCTGATTGTGTGGGTGAGCAAGGGAGAATCACTGCTGAGATCTGCGTGGAAAATAAGCAGAAGTTAACCTAACCAGCAAAGTTTATTCTTTTCTTTGTGCCTTTGTATTTGGTAATTATTTGCTAAGAAAACATTAGCTAATTGCCTGACAAGCTGAAGGTTGTTTTCTGGTTTACTTTGTGACTTTTTGTTATCCATTTTTAAACACTGCAAGCAAGTAACCTCATTTATAGTGCTATCAAGCATACATGTGCTGGGTGAATTAAACCCCATCAATAAAAGAAGTATTTTATTGATCTTACCACTTGGTTTCACAACTCAAATTATTGTCATCAGCTGTGTTTGGGAGTGAATGAACTACAATACCCACAATACCTTGCAAGAATCATATGAATATATGCATCGTCAAGATTGTGTAAGTTCTCACCCTAGGCAGCCGTCTGACAAGGGTTAGGGCCTAAGAGATGATGACAGAATAGGTAGTGTTACCGATTACCACAGTGCCCAGACTTTCAAAGACCTCAGCTCTCACATCATTCAATGGTGGTAGAATCGGCAATGCGCCGAATTAAGAGCTCTAAGAATCTTGCATCCACACCACCTGGCAGAGATTCCAGGACACTCAATGCCTTTGGGTGAAAATGCTTCCAGGCATGCATGTTAGCTTCTAGAATAAACTCTTACATGCTATACATGGGTATGTTTCTGAAGGATGTTACCAGAGATCTGGAAACTTTCACTCCTCTCCTTCCTGACAAGAAGAGGGGTGCTTTTCAGATACTTATCAAAGCCAGATCACTTTTAAGTTTCTCACCAGGGCCTCTTTTGATGCCTTTGAATCAACAAGCAGAGCTTCAGCAGACTGTATTGGGGCTCATAGGATGGCCTAGTTACGAGCATCCAACCGTGAGCAGTGCAATCAAGATAAATTGGCCAATATCCCATGAACTAGAGAAAACCTTTCTGGAAAAGAATGGAGGGAATAGGCAGAGGAGATTGAAACAGATGATCTCACCCTAAAACACTTTTCAAGGAAAACAGCTGACCCCTTCAAAACAAAGGCTCTTCCCAAGAAATCTTTCTATGCTAAAAAGAAGAGATGATATCCTTCTTACCCGCCTTCTGCTGCCTATCAACAACAACTACCATAGCAGAAACAGCAGGATTCTTGCCAACCCAGGAAGCCAAAAGCTCTTAAGCCTCAACCAGCCGCGCAGCCACAACCTGTGCTTGATTTTTGACTCTTTCCTAGAGAGCATTGCCAGTCTGCCTCTGGAAGGGCCACAGCCCCTCCACATAACAGGCAGACGTTGCCATTATGCCCACAAATGGCACCTCATAACATCAGAGCAGTGGACACTCCAGATTGTCCAAAGGGGTTATCAACTTCACTTTGAGACCTTAACCCCCTCCGGCTTCACAGGGGATTATCCCACACAAATCCTTCAAAGCACTCTTACGAGGAGAGGTGACCACCCTGTTGTCCCAGGGTACCATAGAAAGAGTTCCTCCTACTCAACAAAAGATAGACGTCTACTCTCCATATTCTCTCATTCCAAAGAAAATAGGAGGCTTGAAACCCATCTTAGATCTCAGAGACCTAAACAAGTTTCTGTTTTCTGAAAAAAATTCAAAATGATTTCACTAGGAACTCTTCTACCATACCTCCAGAGACACGATTGGCTATGTTCTCTAGATCTCAAAGAAGCATACACGCATATACTGATACGTTCTTCCTATAGACAGTATCTGCGCTTCATGTTTCAGGGAAACCATTATCAATACAGGGGTCTCCCCTTTGAACTAGCCTCTGCCCCAAGGGTCTTCATCAAATGCATAGCAGTAGTCGCTGCCTATCTTTGCAACTTGGGCATATTCGTTTTCTCTTACTTAGATGACTGGCTGATCAGGGGAGACTCCCTTCAAGAGGAGTCTTCATCGCACCATCATGGTACTCCAACATCTAGGCTTTGTCATAAACTTCCCAAAGTCTCATCTTGCTCCAGATCAACAACTGCAGTTCATCTGAGTATTCTTAAATACCCAGCAGGCCTGAAATTTCCTTCTATGGGATCGCTTTGCCCACCTCATCGAGCGCGCAGAGCACCTGCAAAAGCAGACCCATGTCACAGCTTGAGAGATTCTACGCCTCCTGGGACATATGGCCTCCACGGTCCATGCCATCCCCTATGCTCGATTGCACATGCATCAAACCCAATGAACTTTACTACTACTACAGAGCATTTGTATAGCAGTACAAGACATACGCAGTGCTGCACAGGCATGTAAGAGACAGTCCTTGCTCATCAGAGCTTACAATCTAGTCTAGAGGGAGGAGTGGCCTAGTGGTTGGGGCAAGGTACTACAGGCCGGAAGGTCGGTAGTTCAAATCCCACTAGAGGACAGCAATCTTGGGCCGGAAGGACTGGGGTTTCTAGTCCCACAGGTGCTCCTTGTGGTCTTGGGCAAGCCACTTAACCCTCCATTGCCCATGTTCCCTGTAACTATTAGTGTATGTGTCTCATATCCCCTCATGTTAAATGTATCCCCCAACCGCTCTGACCCGGTGAAAAGCGGGATATAAATGCAGATAAATAAATAAAATAAATAAATAAGACAGACAACATAGTAGGTGTAAATAGAGATACATCTAGAGGCAATGGTAAGGAAACACAAGGAGATCAGGTGAGTCAAGATCTGAAAGCGGCAGCAAAGAGGTGAGTTTTCAGCCTGGATTTGAAAAGGTTCAGAGAAAGGCGCTTGATGTACAGACTCAGGTAGTTTGTTCCAGGCATAAGATGCAGCAAGGTGAAAGGAGCAAAGTCTGGAGTTAGCAGTAGAAGAGAAGGGCACAGATAGAAATGATTTGCCAGAAGAGCAGAGTTCCCGAGGAGGGGTGTAGGGAGAGATAAGAGAGGAAAGGTAGTAAGGAACTACAGAGTGAATGCACTTATAGGTCAGCAGGAGAAGTTTGAACTGAATGCAGAAACGGATATGGAGCCAATAAAGTGACTTGAGAAGAGGGGTAATAGCATGACAAGACTGGTGGAAGATTAGCCACACAGCAGTGTGTTGAACAGATTTAAGGGGAGAGAGATGATTAAGTGGGAGACCAGCAAGGAGTAGTGTTTTCACAATGGATGCAAGCAAAGGGGCGTCTCAGAGACAAGATCCACATCACCCCTCTGCTGATCAAGTTCCTTCTGTGGTGGTGTTCCCCTCTAAACCAACGCGTTGGGTCACCTTTTCAGATTCCTACACCTTAATGCACCCTGATGATGGATGTTTCCAAGCTGGGTTGGGGAGTGCATCTCAACGACTTAACCACACAGGGACTGTGTAAACAACAGGAATCTGCTATGAAGATCGATTTGCTGGAACTACAAGCATTGACAAATGCTCTTCGGGTTTTTCAACCCCAACCTTCAGGGCAACCTGTTCTGGTCAGAACAGAGAATCAAGATCCATATTCTACATGAACAAGCAGGGAAGGATGGGGCCTCGTCCACTCTGCGAGAAAGCGCTTTGCCTGTGGGCCTGTGCCATCTCACACCTCATTCACCTCAGAGCAGTGTACCTCCCGAGCAAACTCAATGTTTTTGAGGACAGGCTAACATGTATCTTTCATCCACACGAATAGACCTTGCATCAGGAAACGGCTACTCGGATCTTTCAAATGTGGGGAACCCCACTCATAGATCTTTTTGCCACTCTGAAAAACACACAGCTTCCTCTCTTGTAGGCTCCAGGGGTCAGTCGCTACACCGACAGGTGCCGGATGCCTTCCTTCTACACTGGGGACAGGGTCTATTTTATACATTTCCTCCCATCCCCTTAATTCTCAAGACGCTGTCCAAGATACTGGCCGACAAGGGCTCCATAATCCTCATTGACCCATTTTGGCCCCGTCAAACGTGGTTCCCTCTGCTTCTTCACCTGGCGCAGATTGAGCCACTCAACCTGGGATGTGCGCCCGACCTCCTCTTTCGGGACCACGGGACGCTCCTACATCCCAACATCCACTTTCTATGCCTGACAGCATGGCTGCTGAAGGCTTAGTGCTTGCTAACCTCGACCTGCCGCAGGACGTCAAGAATATACTCCTTGCATCACAGCAAAGACTCCACCAGATGATGTTATGCATTTAAGTGGTGGAGGTTTGCACTTTGGTGCTGCCTTAAGGGAATTGTCCCCTTTTCCTGCTCAGTGGAGTTCCTTTTGCAATACCTCCTCCACCTATCTTTAACAAGCCTTAAAACTAACTCAGTTAGAGTGCACCTTAGTGCCATTGCGGATCATCACAAACCACTGCAGGGAGAGCCTATTTCTTCACACCCCTTAATAGTACGCTTCATGTGGGTCTCTTGCTGTCCAAACCACCCATTAAACTACCTCTGCTGGCCTGGGATCTCAATGTGGCTCTTACAAAACTACTAAAGTCTTCTTTCGAGCCTTTTGTCACCACTTCACTGAAGTGTCTATCATGGAAGGTACTCTTCCTCATTGCCCTCATGTCAGCTCGCTGCATTAGTGAATTGCAAGCTCTGGTGGCAGACCCACATTATACCTGGTTCCACCATGAGAAGGTACTTCTGCGAACCCATCCGCATTTCCTTGTGAAGATTGTCTCCTCCTTCCACTGAACCAGTCAGTCATCCTACCAATTTTCTTCCCTAGACCACATGCGTATCGGGCAGAAGTAGCACTCCACACTTTAGACTGCAAGCGAGTGCTGGCTAACTATTTGAGTAGAACTAAGGATCACCGACGATCCTCCCAATTATTTATCTCTTTTGATTCTAGTCACCTAGGCCTCCTGGTGACAAAACAGACTCTATCCAGATAGCAGATTGCATTGTATGCTCAGGCAGGACTCTGCTTGGAGGGTCAAATTACTGCTCATAATGTATGGGCTATGGCAACCTCCGTAGCCAATCTCCATTCATTGTCCATTCAGGAGATCTGCCGGGCAGCTATCTTGTCCTCCCATTCACACTTTTGCTGCCCACTATTGTCTGGACAGAGACCCCTGTCAGGATGCTGTCTTTGGCCAATCTGTACTCCAGCACATCTTTGGGATTTAAATTCAACTCTTGCCCTCTGCCTGGACTGCTACAAGAAACCAGACTATCTTTAGAGAGGAGTTGTCACCTACTGGAATTGAGTCCAAGGTCTACAACTATTCCATATTCTTGGCTGCAATCTTTTGACCTTAGGGATTACACTGCTCTACCCCCATGCCTGTCTGGTTCTGGGGAGCTAGTGAGTCCCATATATGAAGACTACATTCTTGCTTGTTCCTGGAGATAGCATAGTTACTCACCTGTAACAGGTGATCTCCAGGAACAGTAGAAATCAGTCTTCACAACCCGCCCTCCTCCCCTAGGAGTTGTAGGATTTTTTTGTTTTACTCTCCTTCTCAGCTACAAACTCAACTGAGGTGAGGAGTTGGGAAGACAAGAAGGCAGACATGCAGGTGCGGTGGAGTGCTCCCACAAGCTTTCTTATTGGACATTAGGGAGCGTTCCTGCACTGGCTCTGTCAGTGCCAACGTCACCCATATATGAAGACTGATTCCTGCTGTTCCCGAAGATAACCTGTTACAGGTGAGTAACTATGCTATAAGTCCCTTAATGCCCCAGTGTTTTTTTTTTCCTCTCCATTTTGAAATGGGGACAACAGCGTGTCCTCTGGAATTAAGGGAATCTGCACCTCTACATTTGCAGAATGGCCCAGATACTTGTCTAAGTGATGAAATTAGACTTTCTCATTCTGAAATGCCGGTACTTGCATGTGTAGACTGCCAGGTTTCCCTCGCTTGATTTTTCTATGTGCATCTTTCTGAAATTATTCCTCTTTCAGTCCATGGATGTGTTTCTTAGAAAGGGCTCCACATGATCTCCACATCCTATTTAAAATGTGCTTTCACATGAAATATTTACTGAATCCATTTCAAGATAAAAAAAAATTGGTGATAGGGTAATCTTTAACTTTAAAACTGCCTTGCCATTGATTAGTGCATCCTGTGCCCTTCAGGATTCTGACATGGGTGCCTGATGCTGTTTGACATTTCACAATGCTTGATTCTTCTCCAGTGTTCAATAATATTCTTTACTACTTAAGTTTACATGGAAGGCAAAAGGCTAGCCATTACAAGCTCTCTCAGAGGTTAGCTCAGATTTTGGAGAATGACAACAAATCCTTTGTTGAACTCCAAGGAACTCTTTATAGACAGAACCTTGCCTGTTTACTGCTTAGTGTTTGATTGACAATCTGCTGTGTGATTAATATGTAGTCTGTTGCCTTAATGGTAATGCAGGTTCCTTTTCCTAAATTCCTATGAAGTGAAGCCAAATAACTATAGGGAATGAAAACACTGCAGCAATGCACATGCTTCCTTTTGATTATTTAGTCTAATTATATTAAGCGAATTCCTTCTAAACCGCTTGAGAAAAACAGCTCTACTCTTTTTGTCGTAATTTATATAGCTCTTGAAAAACGATTTATTAAAGTTTAGCATATAGTCCACAGAATTCTTTTAAAGGGATTTAATACATATTGAAGAAATACTTTAAACATTGCCTGCCCCTTGACCTCCTGTTAAGCAAGCAAGCAGGAAATGAATCTGACCCTGGTCATATAACCAGATCTGCTCAAGAAAATTAGTTCTTTGTTTTGGAAAAGATTTAGAACATTGGTTGTTTTCATTAGACAATTTTTTTGTAATAATTTTGGAAAAGTGAAAATTCCTATTGGCATTTCATTTATTCTCAGCCATTTTGTTTTTCCTAATATTTTATGTATTGTTTTTTCAAATCTTCTTTAATGCTTTAGTGGTTCCATAGGTGTTGAGTGACTCATTCTGAATATTTCAAATAAAGACGCTCATAATAGTTTCATCCTGATTTAACTAATAACTTTAATTTCATTACAGTCCTCCTATAATTAGCTGTTAATATACAGACTGGTGTTTTGTTTGGAAGGTTTGTCCTGACAGTTATCTTCTCCTTTGGCTCCTTTTAATGAAGCCATCGTTGTTACAATTGCTGCCTCATCGTGAGCTTAATTAATGTCGATTCTATGCCTGGCCATCGATGTGCAAAGGCCAAATGTCTATTTTATAAAGAGACATAGATGCCTGCAGTATGTCTCTTTCAAAAATACTAGGGGGTATGTTTACTAAGCAGTGAGCTATCAACTTTGGAAAAAAAACTAGAAAGCAAAAGCGCCGGCTCTTGCGACTGTGACATACTTGTAAGACCCTGATGGGTCACGCCCCCTCTGATGATGCTTTTCACATCAGATAGTGTAGCAGCAAAGCGCAGACAAACCAATAATACCAGGAGTCTGTTCAGAAGGTCCAAATCATTTATTTGTGCACAAGTCTCGAACCAGTCAATTTCAAAATGGCTGAGCAAAGTTTTCTAGCATTACAACAACTTTTATAGACTTCTGTTCCATTCTAGGTATAGAAAAACATTTCATTGGTCCCGGTAACCTCCCGTACCTCCCGTACCCCTTCCATTGGTCCCGGTACTGATAAGTTTATCCAATTATGTCCCTTCAGTGGGCATGACACCTGCATACCCCCCTTCTAGTCCCAATTACAATGGTCAGTTCATCAACTTGTTACTTTCACACTCTCAAGGCCATAGAACCAATTTGTGCATGCAGAGGAGCAGGGCTCTGCAACTCATCTGTCAGTAGGGTTGCCAACTTTTTCACCGAGAAAAACCCGACACCTGTGGCTTGCCATGCTCCACCCATTCTCTGCCCCTAGTCCCACCCCTGCCCCGCCCCCAGCCCCACCCACAAAAATTTCCGAGGATACGTGTAGGCTAACTTCCTTGGTCAGATAATAATTAAACTGGGAACCCCAAAATCCAAACATGAAATGTACAACACTGGAGAAATAAAACTATAAAGTAATTTCCTCTTGCACTAAAGAAAAACGCAAAGATGTTAGCAATACACACTTCCCAGACCAGACATATTCCAGTTAATAAATTCAAAATAAAAAGTATTTTTCTACCTTCTGTTTGGGCGTTTTATTTTTCAGTTGCAATTGCTCCAGTCACTTTCTTCTGGTTTCTTCGTGTCTTCTGCGAGCTATCCATTTGTCCTTTCTTCTCTTTTAGATGTTTTCCATTCTTTCTCTATTTCTGCTTTAACATACTGATTGTTTCCCTTTTGCTCTTTCCCCCAATTCTTTCCTTATTCCTTTATCATCCGTTTAAATTTCACCCTTCCATTCTCAAGCCCCTCTTACTCTCCCAATACCGGCCCATCATAGACTTTTCTTCCACACAAAATATTTTTTCCCCTCTCCATTCTCATTCCCCATCCATTCTAGTCCTCCCCCCAAATCAATTCCCTTATAGTTCTAGGCCCACCCAGCATCCACTCCCTTCTAGTCCCATTCTCCCATGCCCCACATCAGCCCATTTCCAGTCCTATTCCAGCTCTTCATCAGCCCATTTCCAGTGCTAGCCCTCACATCACAGGCCATTTCCAGTCCTAGCTCCCCCCCCAATCACAGCCCATTTCCAGTCCAAGTCCCCCATCACAGCCTATTTCCAGTCCTAGGCCCCCCCACCCCCCCCCATCACAGCCCATTTGCAGTCCGAGTCCCCCCGCACCATCACAGCCCATTTGCAGTCCGAGTCCCCCCGCACCATCACAGCCAATTTGCAGTCCTAGCCCCCCTAATCACAGCCTATTTCCAGTCCAAGATCCCCCTTCCTCCACCATTGCCCATTTCCAGTCCAGGTGCCCTCCACCCCCACCAATTCCCTTTTCCAGTCCATGTCCCACCCCCTAACCCTTTTTCAGTACAGGTCCCCCCCCATCACATCCTATTTCCAGTCCAAGTTCCCCCCCCCCCATAGCCCTTTTCTGGTCCAGGTCCCCTCCACCCCCAACAACACCCATTTCCAGTCCATGTCCCCCCCATAAACCCTTTTCAGTCCAGGTCCCCCCCCCCCTCACAGCCTATTTCCAGTCCAAGTCCCCCCCCCCTTAGCCCTTTTCCAGTCCAAGTCCCCCCCCCTTAGCCCTTTTCCAGTCCAAGTCCCCCCCCTTTAGCCCTTTTCCAGTCCAAGTCCCACCCCCTTAGTCCTTTTCCAGTCCAAGTCCCCCCCCCTTAGCCCTTTTCCAGTCCAAGTCCCCCCCTTAGCCCTTTTCCAGTCCAAGTCCCCCCCCCTTAGCCCTTTTCCAGTCCACGTCCCCCCCTTAGCCCTTTTCCAGTCCAAGTCCCCCCCCTTTAGCCCTTTTCCAGTCCAAGCCCCCCCTCCCCCTTAGCCCTTTTCCAGTCCAAGTCCCCCCTTAGCCCTTTTCCAGTCCAAGTCCCCCCCCTTAGCCCTTTTCCAGTCCAAGTCCCCCCCCCCCTTAGCCCTTTTCCAGTCCAGGTCCCCCCCCCTTAGCCCTTATCCAGTCCAAGTCCCCCCCCCCCCCTTAGCCCTTTTCCAGTCCCGGTCCCCCCCACCACCCCCACTGCAGTCCTTGCCCCCCCCCCCCCGACCAGCATCGCGGCTGTCTGAGGCTTCAGAGGGAGCCGGGGAAGCCCGCGCGAGGCCCCGGCTCCCTCTGTACAGCCACCAGCGTGAAGAGCCTTTTCCTTCACGCTGGCGGCTGTTCCTGTGAAGCCGCGAATGCTGGGAAAGGTTAAAGGGCAACCTTTAACCTTTCCCAGCATTCGCGGCTTCACAGGAACAGCCGCCAGCGTGAAGGTAAAGGCTCTTCACGCTGGTGGCTGTTCAGAGGGAGCCGGGGCCTAGCGCGGGCTTCCCCGGCTCCCTCTGAAGCGGAGAAAAGCCGTTTTTTTTTGCTCTGGCCGCTCCCGATCTTGCGGCCAGAGCAAAAAAACCGGCTTTTAAAGGGCCGGTTTTGCCTCTGCGCCGGCAGCCGGCCTGGCCGTGGAAAAACCGGCCAGGCCGGCTGAAAACCGGCCAGTTGGCAACCCTATCTGTCAGCACTCCCAATTATTTCTTTGCAGATGTACTTTTTCTTATCAGTAACTTTTAAACATGTTTTTCTGTATTTTTCCATCTCTCAGTTTTGCTTACCTAAGTTAGTTTAGTTTTCTTACAGAGTTCTATCCTACAATAGCAGCATATTGGGGGATGTGCAATCCTATATGCCTCTCCACAGGCCTCATTTACAGGTCAAGCTAGCCATGCTGGCCTGCTTATGTCAGACACCGTGGGTCACAGGCCTGCACCTGCCACAATAGGAGCAGAACCAGCAAGCTTACCAGTATATGGTAGTCTTGAAAACCACGCTGATACTGAGGTGGACAGGTCAGGACGGCAGATGCTGGACAATGGAGGAAGGGGCAGCACAAATGCTGGACAACAGAGGGGGGAAGAAGGAAGACAAATGCTGGACTATGTTGGGGGGAAGCAGGGAGACAAATGTTGGGCAATGGGGGGAAGCAAAAAGACAAATTCTGGACAATGGAGGGGGAAGCAGGAAGACAAATGCTGGACTACGGGGGGGGGGGAAGCAGGAAGACAAATGCTGCACAATGGGGGGGGAGGCAGGAAGACATAATGCTGGACAACAGAGGGGGAAGCATAAAGACAAATGCTGGACCAGGGCCAGCGCTACCCAGTAAGCTCGGAAAGCGCATCAGGAGGGTGCCGTTGCTAGCCACCTACCCCCCACTCCCCATTCAGGATGGTCTGCGGAGTGCCGGCGGCCTAATGGAAAGTCTGCCTACAGGACACACTGCTCCTGTGGTCAGAAGGCTGTGAGAGGCCGCAGTTGCTACTCGTAGCCTTCTGTCTGTGGTAGTCTCTCCACTAGGCCACCAGGGCTCCCCAGATCATCCTGAGTGGGGGTGGGTGGCCAGCGACAGAGTCCTCCTGACATCAGCTTCTGCAGGCAGGCTCTGTTTCTCTGGGCCACAGTCATGGCTTGCACAGCTGAAGGGTGTTCAAGGTAACGATCGTGGCCCAGAGAAGTAGAGCCTGTCCATTGGAGCAGCATATCCTGTGGCCAGGGGCTGTGCAAGGCCAATTGTGTCCTGCCTCTCTGGGCTGGGATCACAGCTCCCCCCCCCCTAGTTCGTGGGACATGCTGCTCCGTGGGCAGGCTCTGTCCCTTTTACATACAAGGGGTGGACATGAGGGAGCATTGGGAGGTGAATGTGGATGGGCACAGGGAGTCAGAAGGGAGATGCTGGGTGCAGGGGAAGGAATAGGGAGGCAGCGGGGATAATATTGAGGTGGGTAGTTAGGGAGATACTGGACATGGAAAGGGACATAGGGAGAAGCAAGGAGAGGAGATAGAGTTGTGATGTTGGCCAGGGGTTTATAGGGAGACTATGGGAAAATGCTGGACTTGGGGATGGGAGACAGAGGGGAGATGCTGGAAACGGGGTAATAAGGGGAGAAGGAAATGTAGTACATGGGGTAATAGGGAGAGAGAGGAGAGAAGATGGAAATGGGGTAAATAGGTTGAGAAAGAGATGGAGATATGCTGGACATAGGAGTAATAGGGAGGAGATGGTATGTTATGGAGTTGGGGTAGATGCTCATTGTAGGGGGATGGGAAGCAAGAGGGCAGACATGGAAGGAGAGAGTGGAGGTACTGGATGGAGGGAAAGAGAGAACCAGAGAAAGAGAGAAAGACACTGGATGGGGGATGAGAGATATTAGACATGGAGAGTGTGTCCTGTAGGCAGACTTTCCATTAGGCCGCCAGCACTCCGCGGACCATCCTGAATGGGGAGTGGGGGGCAGGTGGCTAGCAACGGCACCCTCCTGATGTGATTGGGTCAGACCAAGGTCCATCAAGCCCAGCATTCTGTTTCCAACAGTGGCCATTCCAGGTCACAGGTCCCTGGCAGGTTCCCAAAAAAGGCACATAGGTTCACAATGCTTGTCCTGGAGCAAGCAGAGGATTTCCCAGTTCCTCTTTAATAATAGTTTATGCACCATTCCTCCAGGAACTTGTCCAAACCTTTTTTAAACCCAGCTACAATAAAAGCTTTTACTACATCCTTCGTTAGCTAATTCCAGAGTTTGATTATGCGGGTCCATAGGCCAACTGCAGGGATGTACTTACACTCCTCTGAAGTTACTGCATTTCAACATGGCAAAACGGCTGCTGGTGCAACCAAGGCAACCCACTGAGGTGGCATTAGTTGTATTCCTATTTGGAATTGATACTAGAGTTTCTACTTCATTTATCAAATTCTGGTCTAAAGACCAATTCAGTAAGAGTCCATCTTAGTGCAATTTCAGCTTCCTATAAGCCTCTAAATGAACAACCAATTTCCTCTCATCCACTCATATCAAGATTTATGAGAGGTCTTCTATAAACAAAGCCTCCCATCAGGCCACCACTGGTGGCATGGGATTTAAACCTAGTTCTCGGGAAGCCCATGAAACCGTCTTTTGAACCTTTAGCCACTACAACCCTAAAGCTTTTGTCCTGGAAGGTCATCTTCCTAATTGCAATCACCTCTGCACGTCGCATTAGTGAATTGCAAGCTTTAGTGGCTGATCTTCCTTATACTAGGTTTCACCATGATAAGGTTGTTCTCAGAACTCATCCACACTTTATGCCAAAGGTGGTTTCGCTTTTTCATTTAAACCAATCAATTTATCTTACTGTATTCTTTCCGAGGCCTCATGCCTCTACTGCAGAGAGGAACCTTCATACTTTGGAATGTAAAAGAGCCTTGACTTTTTACCTACAAAGAACACAGCAACATAGAAAGTCTTCTCAACTTTTTATTGCTTTTGATTCTAGTCATTTGGGACTTCCAGTCTCCAAGAGAACTCTATCCAAATGGATTGCACAATGCATATCCTTTGCTTATGAGAGTAAGAGTCTTCCTCTTCAAGGCCATGTCACAGCTCATAATGTGAGAGCCATGGCAGCCTCTATGGCTAACCTTCACTCTGTGTCTATTGATGACATTTGTCGAGCAGCCACCTGGGCTTCAGTACACACCTTTACAGCCCACTACTGCCTAGATAAAGCCTCCCATCGGGATGCCTTCTTTGGCCAAGCTGTTCTTCAAAATCTCTTTCAGACCTAATTCAACTCCTACCCACCAACCCTGGTGGGATGCCAGAGATCCATGGGAGGAAGCATTTCCCACCTCACTATAGGTGGCAGCTTCCTGGGGCTATCTCCCTGGCATCTTCAGCTAGGGAGTCCCCATATGTGAAGACTACATTCCTGCATGTTCCTGGAGATAGTGTAGTTACCCACCTGTAACAGGTAATCTCCGGGAACAGCAGGAATTTAGTCTTCACAACCCACCCACCTCCCCTAGGAGTTGTCTCTCTATTTCTCTCTCTCTCTTTCCTCTCTCCCTCTATCCTTTCACTCAGCTACAAACTTAACTGAAGAGGGACAGTTGGAAAGGTGAGAAGGCAGCGTGCATGTGCTGAGGGATGCTCCCAAAAGCGTTCCTATTGGACGCTGGGGAGCGTTCCCGCACAGGCTCCATCGGTACCGACGATACCCATATGTGAAGACTAAATTCCTGCTGTTCCCGGAGATCACCTGTTACAGGTGAGTAACTACGCTTTACCAGAGCATCTTTCAATGCCTTTGAGTCATCCAGCAGAGCTTCAGCAGTCTGCATCGGTGCTCGCAGGATAGCCTGGCTCCAGGCTTTGGATATTGAATAATGGGTCCAAGACAAATTGGCTAATATTCCCTGTTCTGGAGAAAACCTCTTTGGAAAGGGTTGAGACTGATGATAAGAGGAGGACAAATCCAAAGAAATCTTTCTATCCTAAGAAGAATAGATATTATCCTTCTTATCCACCTGCAGCTGCTTACCATCCTCAGCAGCACCAGCAGGGCCCTAGCCAACCCAAGAAGCCTAAAACTCCTAAACCCCAACCAACTGCACAGCCACAAACAGCACCTAGGTTTTGACTCCTTCCTGGAGAGCACAGACACTCTGCCTCTGCAGGGTCCCCAACCCCTACACATAGTAGGCAGGCTCTGTTTCTATGCCCACAGGTGGCACCTCATCACATCAGAACAGTGGACTCTCAACATCGTCCAAAGGGGCTATCTGCTTCATTTTGAAAGCTTACCTCCCACTAACTTCATAGGAGATTATTCCAGAAACTCCCTGCAGATAAATCTCCTATCAGAAGAGGTGTCCACCCTGCTAGCTCAGGGAGCCATAGAAAGAGTTCCTCCGCCCCAAGAGGGCACGGGCTTCTACTCTCCTTATTTTTTAATCCCCAAGAAAACAGGAGGATTTAGGCCCATTTTATATCTAAGGGAGTTAAACAGATTCCTCATTCAAGAAAAATTCTAAATGATTTCCTTCAGAACACGCTTGCCATTCCTTCAGAAAAATGACTGGCTGAGACCTCTAGATCTCAAGGAGGCATACACGCATTTACTGATCCATCCTCAGAACAGACAGTATCTGTGTTTTTGGTTTCAGCAGAACCACTACTAATATCAGGTGCTCCCCTTTGGCTTAGCGTGGTAGTGGTTGTAGCCTACCTTTGCACTTTGGGGCTCTTCATCTTTCCCTATTTAGATGATTGGCTAATCAGGGGAGAATCCCCACAAGAGGTAAAACTCTCCCTTCATCACATGATAACTGTGCTCCAGCATCTGGGATTCATCTTTAACTTTCCCAAGTCGAACCTGGTGCCAACCCAGCAGCTCGAGTTCATCAGAGCACATTTGGACACTTAGTAGGTCAGAGTCTTCCTTCCCCTGGATCAGTCTGCCTGGCTCATCGAGCTAAGCATCAAGATAAGTCGTCACACTTGCGTAACAGCTTGAGAGATGCTATGCCTTTTGGGGCAGATGGCCTCCATGGCCCATGTAGTCCCCTATGCCTGCCTGCACATGCAACAAGCCCAATGGACTCTTTCGTTGCAATGGACCCAGGCAACTGGACATCTCTCAGACAAAATATGCATCACCCCTCCACTTCTCAACTCCCTTCAGTGGAGGTGCTCCCCTTAAAACCTACTCGGGGGTCACCTTTTCAGATGCCTCCATCTCAATGCACCCTGACAATGGATGCCTTCAAGCTCGGTTGGGGAGCACATCTGAGCAAGGAAAACATAGAGGGGCAGTGGACACACCAGGAATCTCTGTTACAGATAATCTTCCTGGAACTACATCCACTTACAAACGCCCTACGATTTTTTCAACCCCAACTCTAGGGCCAAAAGGTCTTAGTCAGAACAGACAACCAGGTGGCCATGTTCTATATTTATTTATATGAACAACCAGGGAGGGATGGGATCCTATCCCTTCTGCCAGGTGGCGCTTTGCAGCTGGTTCTTCTCAAATGCATAATGAATTCACTTTAGAGCAGTGTATCTCCCAGGCAATCTCAATTTCCTTGCAGGCAGACTAAGCCATATACTATGTCCACACGAGTGGACCATCAATCTCGAAATGGCATCTTGGATCTTCCATGTGTGGGAGACCCCACTCATAGATCTGTTCGCCACACAGGAGAACGCCCAACTTCCACTGTTCTGCTTACGGATTCCCTCCTTGCACAGACAGGTGATGGATGCCTTCCTTCTCCATTGGTGACAAGGTCTGCTCTATGCATTCCCATCCATCCCCTTGATACCCAAGACCCTATTCAAATTGCAGGCCGACAAGGGCTCCATGATTCTCATAGCCCCTTTTTTACCCTGTCAGCCATGGTTTCCTCTGCTGCTTTGACTAGTGCAGACTGAACCTCTCAGTCTGGGACATGTGTCCAACCTCCTCTCTCAGGATCACAGGACGCTTCTCCATCCCAATCTACAGGGCCTCCGCCTCACGGCCTGGCTCCTGAAAGTGTAATCCTTGCTGACCTTGAGCTCCCATGAAGGTCAAGGATATCCTACTTGCATCACACAAACCATCCACTAGACATTCATATGCCTTCAAATGGCATAGGTTCACACTCTGGTGTTCTCTAAATTTATCCCTCCACTTGCCCAGTGGAATTTCTACTACAGTATCTTCTCCACTTGTCCAAGGCAGGTCTCAAAACTAACTCAGTCAGGGTTCATCTCAGTACCATTATGGCTTATCACAAGCCTCGACACGCAGCCTATTTCTTCACACCCCTTGGTGAATGTTTTATGTAGGGTCTCCTACTGTCCAAGCCAACCATCAGACCACCACCTGGGACCTCATTGTGGTTCTAGGGCAACTTCTAAAGCCTCCCTTTGAGCTTTTAGCCACCACTTCATTCAAGTTTCACAAATAGAAGGTACTCTTTCTCATTACTCTGACCTCAGCTTGGTACATCAGCAAACTGCATGCTTTAGTGGCGGATCCTCCATACACTTGGTTCTACCATGACATGGTGGTCCTCCGTACCCATCCGCACTTCCTTCCAAAAGTGGTTTCAGCCTTCCATCTGAACCAGTTGGCAATCTTACTGGCCTTCTTCCCGAGACCACATACCTCTCAGGCCTACACACTCTAGACTGTAAACAAGCGCCGCCTTACTATTTGGATAGAATCAAGGGTCACAGAAAATCCTCACAACTATTCATTTCCTTTGATCTAAGTCACCTTGGACTTCCAGTGAGAAAGCGCACCCTATCCAAATTGATAGAGGACTGCATTTCTTTGCTTATGTGCAGGCAAGACTCTCCCCTGAGGGTCATGTCACCGCTCACAGTGTGTGAGCCATGGCAACCTCAGTTGCCAACCTCCGTTCAGTCTTCATTGACGAGATCTGTCAAGCAGCTAACTGGTCCTCCATTCATACCTTTGCTGAACACTACTGTCAAGACCTGGGCTCCTGTCAGGATGCTGTCTTTGGCCAGGCTGTCCTCTAGCACCTTTTTGGGACTTAATGCAACTCCTAACCTCCATCCCGGACTTCTTTCTGGTGTCAGACCTCCATTAGAGATGGTCTAGCCGACCGCGATCGAGTCCAACGGGTCCACATTGTATCCACACTCTTGGCTCTATCCTGTAGCCTTGGGGATACCAGGGCTACCTGCTTTCAGTCTGATACTTGGGAGCTAGTGAGTCCCATAAGTGAAGACTGAATTCCTGTTTGTTCCTGGAGATAGCATTGTTACTCATCTGTAACAGGTGATCTCCGGGAACAGCAGGAATCAATCTTCACAATCCACCCTCCTCCCCTAGGAGTTGTAGGGTATACTCTTTTTTTTTTCTTTATCTCTCAGTTACAAACTCAAATGAGGAGAGGAGTTAGGAAGGCAGATGTGCAGGCATAGTGGATTGCTCCCAACAGCTTTCCAATTGGATGCTGGAGAACGTTCCCACACAGTCTCCATCGGTACCAATGTCACCCATATGTGAAGATTGATTCCTGCCATTCCCGGATATCATCTGTTATAGGTGAGTAACAACGCTTTATTTTTAGGTTATGGTCACTTATTATGTACTTGATGAGCGTCTGTGTTCTGAATTTTTTACCAAGGCCAGGTGTTCTGTTAACATGGAGTTTATATGTAGGGATCTGTACTCTAGTAATCTGAATTATTCAGCTTTTCAAATAGGTGTTGGATGTTCCAGGGCCCACTGCAGTATTTACAGTGATGCTTTTTTTGGGTAGGCTTCTTATGTGCGTTTTGGAAGTTGGTGCTTTTATGGTATGGTATGGTATGGTATGGTAGGTTTGCTCTATAGATCTTCAGTGACTTTGTTGTAGGGTTTTGTATTAGTTCACAATATACCTGGTACTGTAGAATGTTTGTTCTTCTAAGTGAGATGACTAGAAGCAGACTTTTTTTTTTAGATATTGAGTTATGTTGGTGAATGTCCTTGTTCTGCGCTGCATCCACTGTTGAAGGAGGGGGTTTTGTGAATGCAAGATTTAGGTTCAAAAAGAAAAAGTAAGTTTTATAACTAAATAAAAATGAGTTATAATTTGGTTTTATAAATTGTGTTGTGGTTCTCGCTCTTTCTTTTAATTCCTTGGTGTATAAACATCTTGAATTTCCTCCACATTAACTAATTGGCTTTTTGGTTTGGTTCAGTCCCTGACTGGAGTTTTGAGAAAGCTCCCCCCCTCAGCAGGGGGGGGGGGGGTCGCCATCTCATCCCTCACCTCAGGCAGCAGATTGCCTTGATCCACCCCTGAATGTACATATGTGAATATAGTCCATGTGGGTCATTTTAAAAGGTTTAGTCGTGATTTGGACATCTGAAGACGTGCACGTGGACGTCAAAATCACGGAGCTGCCTCCATTGCTGTTCCACAAATGACTTTCACAGACATCTCCAGTGCAGGGAGATCCAAGTAGGCAAAATAGACATCTCATAGATGTCCATATCGGGCATGTACATGTTTCTGAAATAATGCCTGAACTTACATATGCCTGCTTTTTTTCAGATGTTCTTGCTTTGACATTCCAGATTGTACTTGAACGTCCCATTGTGAAATATATCTCCAGGTGTGTATGTGTGTATTTTATAAAATACACATGTACATTGCATCCTTGCCCCACTTCTTCCTAAACTATGCCTCCGGGAACACCTATGCACAGATTACATAAAGATAGGCACAATCTTGTGGTGTGCTTACTTTCTACATATGTATACTGCATACAGTTTTTAAAACAGTCATTTTTCACGTGTAAAACATGTTTACAACAGAAAATATTTTATAAAATTACTCTTATATTGTTGCTTCTCCAGTCAACCCAATCTATATGCATTTTCTTTTCTTTTTGGTAGGAAGTCTTTGTTGTCAGTCAGAATTCCATCTAGGGTGGCCAACTGCCTGGTTTTCAACCCGACTATCTAGTTTTGAAGCTTTTTGTACAATATCCACTTACCAAACATAACTGGATACTAACATCCGGCCAAATCTGGCATAGCCATCAAGTCCTGCTTTTGTCTTCCCCTTTGCACCTCGATCTCCTCCTTCCAGTGCTGCCACTCTCTTTACTTGTAAACTGCTGGGGCTGGGGATGCTATTCCCTCCAGATACATGTTCTTCTTCCTCCCTCCCTTTGCTGCTCGTGCTGGCTGTACGATTGAAACATGCGCTGCCTAAATCATGGGGTCATGCACCTTGGAGCCCTGTGCGGTTAAAACATAATTTATTTTTTTTTTAACTACAGGGACTGCACAGTTGAAACTGAAAATGTTTGAACCGCACAGGGCTCCGTAGGTACACAGCCCCGCAGTTCAGACAGTGCATGTTTCAATTGCATAGCCAACACTAGCAGTAGAGGGAGGCAGGCTGAAGGCATCTGTGTCTGGATGGAATCCCAGCCCTAGCCTCATCAGCATACAGGTATACTGCTGTCTGCTGCTCCAAGTTAGAGAGACTGGGGAGAAAAGAAAGAACTGAGATTTGGGAGAGCAGAGGATGGATAGGACTGAAGAGACTGGAAGAGACTGAGCAGAATACTTCCTGCATGGAGATCTGTAGCAGTCCCATTTGCTTTGTTCCCTCAATAGGATGTGGTGCAATATTTGTAGTGCTGTCTTGTCATAAGTCGGTAATTTAACTTTAAGTCTTAGGAATTAGTGCTATTTTGGTATGGTGTTCACTGTATGGGCTCTGAATGTATTGTTTTGAAGGGATGTATGTTTCTTCACAGTGTCTGAAAATGACACAAAATTATTAAGTTGTTAAAACATAAAACGACTGTGAAAAATTGCAAGACGACGAGAAACTGGGAGACTGGGTGTGCAAATAGCAGATGAAATTTAATGTGGG
Source organism: Ichthyophis bannanicus (assembly GCA_033557465.1). Lineage (NCBI taxonomy): Eukaryota > Metazoa > Chordata > Amphibia > Gymnophiona > Ichthyophiidae > Ichthyophis > Ichthyophis bannanicus. The sequence continues at coordinate 344,052,519 of CM066033.1, read as the reverse complement.
CAAGAGCAAAGTTACAGTTGTGGTTAACATTATTGGCACCCTTGCAGTTCAACCCTAATGTTCAATATCTCCTAAAAAAATGTGGCCAGTGAAATGACTTTGGACTATATATGCACGCATATTTAACACATAAAAGAATCAAATAAAATAAGGTCAATTTAAAAAGGAAATAGTATAAAAACTGGGACATTGCCAGGACATGATTATTGATACCTTTATAAACAATTCAAATCAGTTTGAACAGAAGAACTACATGCCCATTGCAATAAAATTAGACGTACCAGTGATGAATTGTCAGTACTCACATGACTGGAATCAACCAATGAATGTTGGTTTTAATGTTTAAAATGGTCACATTTACTCCCTATTACATTTTCACAATGGTGAAAACAAGAAAGCTGCCTGAGACTGTAAAAGCCATTATCACCAAACATCAGACTTCAAAGGGGTATAAGACCATCTCCAAAGGTTTGGGATTCCTATGTCTATAGTTCGCAATGTTGAGAAGTTTTTTGCTCATGGAATTGTCAAGAAGCTCCCATTGGGAGGTGGGAAGAGGAAAATTAATCCAAGAAGTCTTCAAAGGTTAGTGTGAACTGCTGGAAAAACACCACATACAACATCCAAAAGGCTTAAGATTGACCTGGAGCAATCTGGAGTGGTGGTTTCAACCCACACCATATGCCATGCACTAAACAAAGAAGGACTTCATGGGCGAAGGCCAAGGAAGATCCCACTGCTCAAAGACAGACATAAAAAGGCATACCTGATCTTTGCCCAAAGCCACCATAAGAAACCACAATCCTTCTGGGAAAATGTTCTGTGGACAAATGAAATCAAACTTAGCTCTTTGGCAATGCAGACCAGCGATAAATTTACAGGATGAAGAAATGAAGCATATAAGGAACAAAAAAACCTTCTTACGGTTAAATATGGTGCAGGTTCCATTATGTTGTGAGACTGTTTTGCCGCCTCAGGAACTGGAGGCCTGGAATCAGGGCTGGCCCGTCCGCTATGCAAGCTAGGCGGCTGACCCTAGTGGGTGTCTTTGTTGCCTGTTGTAGGCCATGTACTTTTTTTCCTTTAGAGATCTTCTGTGTTTGTCCATACTTTCTTGAATTGAGATACATTTTTCGTCTTTACCACCTCCACTGGGAGACTGTTCCACATAACTAGCACTCTTTATGTAAAGAAATATTTCCATAAATTACCACTGAGTCCATCCATTTTGACTTTCATGCTGTGTCTCCTCGTTGTAGAGCTTTCGTTCAATTGAAAGAGGCTGTCGTCCTCTGCAATTATGCCATGGAGGTATTTAAATGTTTCTTATCATATCTCCCCTTTCGTGCTTCTCTTCCAAAGTATACATATTGAGATCTTTAAGTCTGTCTCCATATGCCTTATGATAAAGCCCATTTTAGTAGCAATTCTCTGTACTAGCTCCATCCTGTTTATATCCTGTTGAAGGTATAGTCTCCAGAATTGCACACAATACTCCAAATGAGGACTCACCAGGGACTTATACAGAGGCACTATCACCTCTTCCTTTCTGCTGGCCATTCCTCTTCTTTCGCACTCGAGCATTCTTCTGACTTTTTCCGTCGCTTTTTCTACCTGTTTAACTACCTTAAGATCATCAGAAATAATCGCTCCTACGGTCCCTCTCTTCTTTCATAGACAGAAGTACTTCATCCCCTATACTGCACGGCTCCCTTGGATTTTTGCAGCCCAAATGCATGACCTACAATTTTTAGCATTAAATCTCAGCTGCCAAATTCTCGATCATTCTTCAAGCTTCAGTAGATCCCTCCTCATGTTCAGCACACAGCCAGAAATTGCTTATGAGGCCATACTTTGGGGGTTAATATGCACATTAATAGCATGTACACAACGCATGCTAAATTTAGCAGGTGAACAAAAATTGTAGGGCCCGATATTATTCTGGGATGGCTATGTGCTGCTACGGCTTATAACCATTGTTGCTGACCGACCTTTATCTTGGATAGTCAGTGCCAGAGTCATATGTGGACCCAGCATTGAATATCCGGGGTCTCTGCACAGCCCACAAGCCTGCAGAAGCTAACCGAGCAGTGGGGATATTGAGCGCCTGGTTAGCTCCCTCGGGTAAAGATAGGCCAGCTTTTGCTGCACCTATCTTTTACTGCGCGTGCTAACCAGGCAGTGGTGCAATATCGTCACTGCCTGGGTAGCAACTGGTGCTACCCCCGGAATGCCCACAACACACTCTGATGTTAAGCGGTTAGCATCGGGGCTGTAGCAGAGATCATCGGGGATTTTCAGCGGCATTAACCGTGTTAGTGCCGCTGAATATTCCTCTAAGCAGCATTTACACGATTTACAGGTCTGTAAACTGTGTAAATGCCTTTGGATATTGGGCCCGTAGTGCATTACATGTTAAGTGATTTAGTAAGACAGTACAGATGGAGGTTTAGGGGTATGTTTACTAAACCGTCTTAACGTAGCAGCGGCGATGTTATCGCACAATATGTAACATTATTGCACGATAACGTCTCCGGCGGCGTTAAGGCACACAGAGGGCGGAGAGAAGGGGTCAATGGGCGGGGGTGGACGGGAAGAGATACCTGCTACACTAACACCGGTCTGAAGACCAGAAAATTAGCGCCAGTGAAAACCTGGTGTTAGAGGCACATTTGCAGGAGAGAGAAACCATTTCAGTCAGCAATGTACAGCAAAGGCAGGGAGACCCAGAAAAGTGACAGTAGTGATACATGTGCAGCAACCAAAGATGCAAACACCATATAAAATGACCAGAACCATAAGTGAAATCTGAAACACCAAGCTGGCCAAGAGAAACAATATTGAAGAAGGGTACTCAACACCACCTATAAAGAATAAAAAGGAGGATCGCAATTCAGGAAGGGTCAAGTCACATTCCCCCTACAAAGTGAATATTCCAGCACTGAAATAGTGTTGACAAGAGTGTTCTGTGGTGTCTATTGGGCAGCTTGCTTTTGTCACATGTGCAACAACAGCAGAGTGGCCACGTAGGAAAGGGCACTATGGTGATGGTGGAAATGGGGTACAGGGAGCTGCAGGCAGCACATGTAGTGGGCCAGCTGGGGCACAGTGTGGACTAGGCAGATGCCTAGGTGGCACATAGGAATGCAGAAACTGAAAAGCAGTAAGACAGCAACTGACCAGGGTCCAACATGGCCACGAGTGTGTGTCCCACAGTGTCCCAGGGGACAGTACCCAACAGGTACCCCCAAGGGCACATAACATTGGCAGGCTGTGCCGGGGGGAAGTGTGGATGTCCATGCAGTCACCCCTACCCCAAACCCCACACCATAGGCAACCGCCTAGCAGCACACTGGATGGCATGGGACTGTGCACCACCGGCATAAGGGCATGTTAGCATGGTGGTGGAGGGGTGCTGGTGGCGGAGGGGGCAGTGGAAGCTGCCCACAGCAGAGCAAGGCCAAGCCCTGTTTAGGTGTGTGGCGTGCAGTGCAACAGATAAGGTCTGTCTGAAGAACAGTCATGGGATCCCCAGGGAACAGCTTGCCTCTGTGGCAACTGTTTGGTGCAGTACACACAGCCATTGTGCTCAAAGGCAGAAGGTCACAGGTTCAAATCCCAGCTAGGGCTCCTGCAGACCATATCCCAATATTTTACCCTACAGAGCACATACTCGATAAACATGTCCACTTCCTAGAGCAGAGGTTCCGAACTCCAGTCCTGGAGGGCCAAACACCATTCAGGTTGTCAGGATGTCCCTGATAAATATGCATGAGATGCATTTACATGCACTGCCCCCATTGTATGCAAATGTATCATGCATATTCATTAGGAACAGCCAGGAAAATGGAATTGTGTTTGGCCCACCAGGACCGGAGTCTGGAACCTCTGCCCCAGAGCATCGGCCAACAGAGGCACAAACACCCACACCAATGGGCTCCACTATCCAAAGCCTCATAGAGAGGCAGGCTGTTGGGCCCTGCGCGGAGCAGCAGTTACCACTACTTGCATCTGTATACCTTAGCAATGCCATCATAGACATGGAAACACGTTCCATATATATATCAAAAGGTTGCTTATGCTTAATGTCAGATCACAAATCCAAAGTTAAACCAATTTGTTAAAAGAGATTCATCATAGCAACCTTTCTGATATATGTGGAGTGTGCTTCCAGATATGTTTACGACAGTGGTTACCACCCCGGAGAGTGATCCTAACAGTATTGCGTTTCTTCATACTGCCTGCACTGTGCCCAGGACTGGTATGGCTGCCAGGGCTGACAACCACCTCTATCTTTGCATAATGCAGAAATAGGTGTGGGAGTGTGTATATGTCTATCCAGTGTTTTGTGGCTGCGTACACCTTACTGAGCCCACAATGCTTGCACAGTTTCCAGCGTTTGCCTGCCAATGTGCATAATGAGGGGCAAGGTATTGTGGGTATGGCCCGGACAGGGCGGTCTGGGCAGGATGCATCTGCACAGGGCATAGGGCAATGGCTGGGATATTGTAGTGTGCGACCACCACCTGCAAGGACAATGTGGCCACAGCATGTCATGCTGGGAGGTCACTCTCACTCTGACTGAGCAGTGACCATGGCATGTCTAGGTTCCCACATAGTGCTAGACAGTGTTTCTGTCAAGTGATATTTGTGGGTTCCTGTTTCTGGGGCCCAGTCACTGACAAACCTGCTTGGTGTTTGTGCCAAATCCCACATTTGGGTGCACATTGTTCCTCTGGGAACATGCACTATGTATTTGCTAGCAGACTGTCTGCAGTTAGCATGTGTATGGCTGCAACACCTTGCAGGGTGCAGCAGGTGCACACTGACTGCCCTCTGCTGGTGAATGTCAGATCAGAGTAGGGGCAGCTGAGCTGACCAGGCACACTACCTGTCTGCCAGTGGCCCTATCCCAGCTGCAGATCTGCATCAGCTGTCCGTTCGCCATCAGGACTGGGTATGCTGGTCCCACAGTCCTTCATCATGTACCTCCACTGCCCCCATTGCAAACGGTGAGAGTGCAAGTCTGTTGAGGGCAGATCATGTCCCCCACCCTGACCAAGAGAGGGCAGTTTGCTACATCCATCATCATCATGTGCGACCTGATACACCCCTGCTCCTGAAACAAGTGACCATGGCAAGCACACTGGATATGCACTATGTTGGGCGCACCATGGTCCACAAGGACCAGACATGATTGGCAAATACAAATGGACACAGAAAATGCTTAAGGGTGTCTGCAACGAATACCTGTCACACACTGGCACTGATAGAGACCTGCAGCAAAGCCTACCTCACCCAACACGGGTACTGCAGACCTGGTGTGGCCACCCCACCTTACCCTCAGGGTGAACACGGAACACGTACAATGGCATGGCCCGTAGGTAGTAACACACACGGTCATTCCCCCCTACCAAGCTGACATGCTGTAGAGGTGTATACCCCATCTGGTGAGCAGATGTAGATTGCTGTTCTGCATGTGAATTGCATTATGAGTACTGTTGGTTCTATCCTATCCTGGTAACCACAGCAGACAGTTTGTTCGGTGACCTGCACTCTTTCTGTAGCCAGCCATTGGTTTGATAAAACCCATATTGGTGTAGCACAATGGTTACTACAATGACCTCAGTGGCAGAGATCATGGGTTCAATTCCTCTCTTCTCCCCTTTTTTATGCCTGTCCTACACAACTACATTCCATTCCTGTAACAGTCATATCTGTGCAAATCTATGCTGCTGGCACATTATACCCTCATCACAGTTGCCAACCATCCTTCTGTCCGTCTATGTGTGTGTGCCAGCTGTGTGGCATCCTGCCCTACTGTGCAGGCTGCTACCTCATGTCGTGTACTGGTACACATTTCTGCATTGCGGCTATTCATGCTTGCCTCTCCTGTATCTGCTCTGCATGGCACTATCACTCCTCTGTCCCCCTGTCATTGCACTTATCCTGCCACCTCTACCTCCTCCGGTGGACACTTATTCCCATCCTCTGCCACACACTGTCATTGTTATACTTTACAGTACCATCACCCTGATATGTTTGTCCACTTTACCAGCTGTCACATGGGCTGCACGCAGATTTGGCAGTTCCATCAGCTCCGACATCTACTTCCTTCCATCACTTGTTCATTGCCTTTCCTTGGTGCTCTGTGCAGTGTTAGGGTTACATCTGTGTTTGGCCAATACAGTTCATGCTTGTGACCTTGGGGCACCTTACTGCCCTTGGGCACTATATCTTGTGTCACCTTAGCCTCCTTGGGGCATCTTTAGCAGCACCTTAGGTTCAGCCAGCTTATGGGGTGCCTTATATGCTGCCTTGGAGGGTGCCAACCTTTTGTGCTGCCCTCTGGGGCACATTATGACCCACATTGCATGATGTGGTGCTTTATGATGTGCATTATGGTGCGCCCTAAAAGGTGCACTAGGTTGTGGTGCTGGGGTGAGGCTTCTTTTGGCTGACAGTACAGATTGTTGGGATGTGTCTGACTGTTACAAGCAGCAAAAGGAATTGCCACAGACAGCTTTTTAAATGAGCCCATTGAAGGATTGAACTCATGACCACTGTATCAGCAGTTAATGTCTTCACCAGTGTGCTACGCCTCACTTGCTTTGATCATAGGTCACCGCGTGAAGTTAAGGTTAATGCGCGATACTGTGCCATGGCTCCCTCTATTGCGCGATAACGGACAAGACGCCCTCTATCATGCGAAAACCAGCCATTGCTACCTTAACGCCGGAACGCCCACTACCTTATATGGCATTCGTCATGTTAACGTTGCAACTAGCGCCAGTAACATTAGGACCGTTTAGTAAACATACCCCTTAGATATAATATCTATCACAAACAAGTTCATAACACTATGCCTCACTTACAGATCTCCTAATGCTTGTGCAGATGAGCTAGCAGCTTTATTAGAAACTGTATGCAACCATTAACCGCCCTCCAATCACCTCTTGCTCCTAGGTGACCTCAATATCGCATCTGCTGCCCCTAGGACATCAAAAGCCTTCATTCAAGTATGGAAGCCCTAGAATTCACACAACTTATCAAATTAACCAACTCACAACAAAAGAGACACGCTTAACCTTATATTTGTCCCGCATCAAATGCTCAGGAACAACAACCTCCTACGCTATTCACGGTACCCTGGTCTGACCACAAAACAATTTCCTTTCTCCTCCCACATGGATCACACACCCAAACCATCACTGAAACACAAACCTCATATCGCAGATTCCAACACTTCGAAAAGAGAGAATTGCTGGAGAAACTCCTACCAGAACTCCAGCACACACTAGAAGACATTGACACACTCATCCACAGTTGGAATGAGACAATAAGCAAAATAGCCTTAAAATCATCTCTCCCCCAAACCCCCCCCCTCACCATCACCACCATTTGAAGGAGCAACAATACAGCCAAATGGTACAGCACCCAGTTGAAAGTTGTGAAGTGCAATCTCAGGCTTTTGTAAAGAAATGGAGACGCTTCAAATCCACTGACAACCTCGACAAATATCCTTCGTAGTATGCTCAGTCACCTGGTTACTGTGTTCCTATAGCTTGTTATGTTGTTATCATGTTCCATGTAAAGCACTGTTGAGCTTTAGTGAAAATCATTTTTATTATTATTATTATTATTGAACTGTTCAGTACACTGTTCATCATGTAAACCATTTAGACTCATAGATACAGCAGTATTGAAAAGTAGCTAAATAAATGAAGCATGTTTTTGTGCATAGACCCTTATGTATAACATCAGGACAGTTTAATTTAATCTGCAGTTTTTAGGAGGAAGAATCTAGGATCTTTGGACATTTGTTTTAAATTAGTTCTATTCTTTTGTCAGGACAGACACATGGGAAAAGCACAACCTACTGAGTAGGAGGAAAGGAGATGAAACAGCTGGGGAGAAAGCAGCACTGCTTTTGGTGAGAGGAACAGGAAAGAAGCAGAATATGGAATGGGAAAGGAAAGAAGCACACAGAGAAAGGAAATATATGAGAGAAGAGGGCAATACCTAAGCCTGGAAAGATAAAGACAGAAGAGGGAAACAAGGAAAAACCAAAAGGGGAAGAGAAGCCATGCAAAAAAAGATCCTAATAGAGGGAAGTAAGAGGGAAATACATGAAATGAGACGAAGACGGGCAATTAGGGAAAGGTAGAGAAGAGTAACAAAACAAAGTAAGTTTAGTTAGAATGAATAATTGAATGAAATGCAATGAAATAATGTATGATGTTAGCTGAATAAGTGGCAGGGCCCATTAAAAACAATGAAAGCCAGAGAGGCTGCACCTTTTCTTTCACAGCCCGTTACACAAACTTCAGAGTAAAACGCTTCCTGATTTTCATTTCATCCCTCTCATAGTTCATGTTACCAGAGTCTGACTTAATTCCATGAAATCAATATCATTGATGTAACGCTTTATTTGTATGGCAATGTTGAAAGTCTTACTCTGTTTCTAGTCTGTACCCCACAGTATTTTTGTTTATATAATTTCAAATTTCATTGGAGGAGCAGGAATACCTGGATTGTAATGCATCCGAATGGAAGTTAGGAAACTGCAACTGAACTAGAATCTCATGATGACATGGAATTGGGACGGCAATATAGTGTAGCACCCTTTATCCAGAATGGTCAAGACCAAAGCCATTCCCTTTCAATAATTTTTCTGGATATTGCAGACTTCAGATAAGTGTTTTCTTCTTTTTATTTCTGAAGAAGATTCTGTAGTATAGCATTGCAGTCAGAGACATGTGGAGGGTAATTTTATAACAAGACACCTAGGTTAAGCCATTAGAAAAGTATCAATTTGGTGCTATTTTATAAAGGGGTTACATAGTTTTCAAGAGCAAATACAATAAATATTACATTTAAAAACAATAGGTAACATAATGCAATCAATTCTTAGAACAAATTAGATGATATTTAAGAAAATGAGAAGTTTTGAGGGATCAGCAAAACATGTAGTTCTGATTTTGACCAGACAATTCTATTCTAGAGTTGCTTGATAGCTAAACAATTTAATCAAGCATTCTCTTAAATGAAATATTGCTGCTTGATTTGTAGCATCTATAGTTAAAGCGCAGACATTTACACCTGCTCTCTAGCAGGCTTAATGATAATGCATACAGTACTTTATAAAATATGTGCATACATCAAAACTCCACCCATGTTTCACCTCAACTCTACCCCTATGCACAACTACTGTTCAAGTAAGCTCTGGCTTGCACCACGTATACTTTTAAGTGTGACCTAATTTTATAAAAACACCGAGAACCATTCCCAGCAACACACACATTATCATAGACATATTTATACCTGCTCCAATGAATGTGTGCATGTATTCTCCATTGACAATCAGGATTGAGTCAGGCACACAAATGAGTGATGTCATCCAACGGTACTGGGATGCAGCCGCTCTGCATTAACTCAGAGCTTTAGTTTAACGTTCTGACCATGCATGGCCCTTCCCATGCACATCAATCCTCTCAGCTCCTCCATTTTGTTTTTTCTCTATATCAAATGGACACAGAACAAAGTTCTTCCTTTAAGGTTATTCAAATTTCTAAATAGTAGTTGTTTGATATTGCTCATCGTCAGAGTCAGGATTTTGACCCTCCCCAAAGTGCAACAGAAAAATCCAGAAATGCTAGACTCATTCCAGATGTCTTCTATGCTTGAATCTGGACCACAATTGGAAGAACTTTAAGGGGCTCTTTAACTAAAGGGCGCGAAGCAGTTAGCATGGGTTACAGTACGCGCTAACCCCATGCTGTGACCTACACTAAGGGACATAGAAATGAATGGGCCATGGCAGGACTTAAGCGCATTAACGTTTAGTAAACATATCCATAGAGGTTAGTGTGGGACCAGCACAATTAGCATGGCTCAATTACCACACTAACTGCACCTTGTGTTGGAATTGCAAGTTGGCAGGATAGGGCCAGAGAGTGGGCATGATGAGTGCCTTGCAGTCAGCATGTCCCCTCGGCTGGGAAAGAAGAGCGACTGGCCCCTGGAGCATGAGGTATCGCGGTAGGCCAGCTTAATCGTAAGTTTGCTTAATCGGCTGGGAGGGGGTGCATTGTGGCGCACAGTGCCCACCTGCCCTGGGTGATGGGGGAGCTGAGAACGCCACTTGTTCTTGGCTTATCAGAACACATTCTGGTATCTGCTAGAAAACCAACCACTAGACACACACACAACTTTCAAGTGGAAGAGATTTTCAGTCTGGGGTTTCACTAACAGCCACAACCCTGTCATGTGTCTTCCTTTCATTATATTGCAATATTGATGCCATTTATGTCATCTAGGTATTCAGACCTCCTCCATTAGAATACACCTTAGTGCTCTGGTTGTTTATCATCCTCCAGTAGGTAACCTGCCAGCATCTTAGTGTCATATTATTGCTTGCATCATGAAAGGTTATCTTCATATACAACCTGCACTGCAGAGGTCCCCTGTGCATTGAGACCTTAATCTGGTGTTAACTTCAATTATGACGCCACTCTTTGAACCAGTGGAATTTGCTGTGCTTAAGTTCCTCATCTGGAAAATACTCATCTTACTAGCAATTACCTCAACTGGAAAATTCAATGAATTTTAGGCATTTGCAAGCTGAAAACCATACACTTAGGGCCCAATTCTGTCCCGGACGTAGATCTCTTCTGTACGTCCAATCTGAACCAGATGTACAAAGGGGATCGCGATTCTGATTCTGCGGGGCACATTTAGCCCTGAGAGATCAGAATTGCAAACAGTCCTGCATGTGCGGGCTGGGACTGCGATTCAGTCCAACCTGCAGGTGCGGGCTGGGACTGCGATTCAGTCCAGCCTGCACGTGCGGGCTGGGACTGCGATTCAGTCCAGCCTGCACGTGCAGGACTGTCCCTGGCTAACTCAGTCAAGGCTCTTCAGTGGAGCCGTGGCGCCATGGCATCATGTTGCCATGGCACCATGACTCTATTGAAGAGCTGCGATGCTGGCCGCCTGAAAAAAGTGTTTATTCCCTGCAGCCTGACCCCTGATCTGGCCTCCTCAGGCCAGGGTTGGGCTGAAAGGAATGTCCCCTGGGCCCCCCCTGCCCCATCGACGCCACATCATGTTAGAAAAAACACGTTCAGGGAAGGTATTCCACATCAGAGGTGGAATAACTTCCCCACACATGTCGCCTGCCCTGGACATATAGGGCCAACATTAGAATTGGCCCTGTACATCCAGGGCCGGGGACCACCCACTGCCTGCCCAGACACTGCCCCCAGTTTGCCCATTCCCCACCCCCATCTAACTTCCCCACACAACCAGCGGGGAAGTTATTTGTGGGCAGGGGAAGGCACGAAGAGTGGGGATGGACGTCCCATTGAAACGTCCATCTCTGCTATTCATGGCTCAGAATAACCCCCTTAACTTTCATCATCACAAAGTTGTTCTCCAAGAGAGCCAGCCCGATCATTAGGCAAGCTGGACGATTGCTTAGGGCAGCAACTTGAGGGGAGGAGGGCAATAAAGAGCAGGACATTCAAAGCTAAACAACAGATTCTGACATAAGGTTTAAGGTTTGCCTAGACCCAAAAGGCAGGCAGGACCCAAAAGGCAGGCAGAGCTCCAGAGTCTCAATGCATGGATGAGACAATGGTGCAGAGATGAGGGTTTTGGATTTGTTAGGAACTGGGGAACATTCTGGGGAAAGGAGGGGCTCTTCCGAAGGGATGGGCTTCACCTTAACTGGGATGGAACCAGGCTGCTGGCATTAACCTTTAAAAAGGAGATAGAGCAGCTTTTAAACTAGATAATAGGGGAAAGCCGACAGTCGCCCAAGAGCACATGGTTCGGAAGAATGTATTCTTGAAGGATACTACCAAAAGCAGAGAGGTTCCAAAAAAGAGTAAAGTAGCCCAAATGCCCTCGAGTATGGAGCAGACAGAGCTTAAAGATCCCAAATTACCCATGTCTACCAATAGCCAGATTAATATGAATAAAATACAGTCTCTAAAATGCTTGTATGCAAATGCTAGAAGTCTAAAAAATAAGATGGGAGAGTTAGAATATATAGCACTAAATGAGAGGTTAGATATGATTGGAATATTAGAGACATGGTGGAAGGAGGCCAACCAGTGGGACACTGTGATACCTGGGTACAAACTATATCGTAATGATAGAGCTGATCAAATTGGTGAAGGGGTTGCGCTCTATGTTAGAGAGGGCATTGAGTCAGAAAGGATTAAAGTTTTGCAGTAAACAAAATTTGCTGTAGAATCTCTATGGATTGAAATTCCATGTAAAAAGGGGAAGGCGATGGCAGTGGTGGTGTACTATCGACCGACTGGCCAGAATGAACAAATGGATGATGAAATGCTCAAAGAAATCAAGGAAGCTAACAAAAGTTACAGCGCGGTAATAATAATGGGTAATTTCAATTACCCTGGTATCGACTGGGTCAGTGTCACGGCAGGACATGCTAGGGAGATAAAATTCCTAGATGAAATAAATGACTGCTTCTTGGAGCAGCTGGTTCATGAACTGACCAGAGGGGAAGCCATATTAGACCTAGTCCTTAGTGGAACACCAGATCTTGTGCAAGAGATAAGGGTGTTGGGGCCACTTGGCAATAATGATCATAGCATGATCGCATTTGATTTCATTTGATTTCATTAGTGGAGGAGGGATAGTAAGGAAATCCGCATTACTACCTTTTAACTTTCGAAAGGGAGACTATGATAAAATGAGGAAAATAGTTATGAAAAAACTAAAAGGAGCAGTTGCAAAGGTTAAAGACTTACATCAAGCTTGGGTGGTGTTGAAAAATACTATCTTGGAAGCCCAGACCAGCTGTATTCCACGCTTTACGAAAAGTGGAAGGAAGTCCAAAAAACTGCCAGCATGGTTTAAAGGTGAGGTCAGAGAGGCTGTTGTTGCCAAAAAAGCATCTTTCAGGAAATGGAAAAAAGAGCCAAACGACGAAACCTGGAAACAGCACAAGCACTGGCAAGTCAAATGCAAGGCATTGATAAGGCAGGCAAAGGGAGAATTTGAGAAGAAGCTTGCTGCGGAAGCAAAAACGTGAAATAAAGACTTTTTCAAATACATTCATAGCAAAATACCTGTGATTGAGTCAGTTGGTCCATTAGATGATAGAGGGCACTACGAGGCGACAAGGCGATAGCGGAGAGACTGAATGAATTCTTTGCTTCGGTCTTTACTGAGGAAGATGTAGAGATGTTACCCATGAAGTGGTATTTAAAGGTGAGGAAGAATTGAAGGAAATATCGATACATCAGGAAGATGTATTACAACTATTAGGTAAACTGAAGAGTAGCAAATCACCTGGGCCAGATGGTATACATCCAAGGGTGTTGAAAGAACTGAAATATGAGATTGCAGACCTGCTATTAGTAATCTGTGAATTTTCATTAAAATCATCTGTAATACCTGAAGATTGGAGGATCGCCAATGTACCACCAATTTTTAAAAAGGGTTCCAGGGGTGATCCGGGAAACTACAGACCGGTGAGCCTGACGTCAGTACCAGGAAAAATGGTAGAAACCATCATAAAGAACAAAATTATTCAGCATGTAGATAGTCATGGCCTAATGGGAGACAGCCAACATGGCTTTAGACAAGGAAGATCTTGTCTTACTAATCTGTTATGTTTTTTTGAAGGTGTGAATAAACAGGTGGACAAAGGTGAGTCGGTTGATATAGTGTATCTGGACTTTCAGAAAGCCTTTGACAAGGTCCCTCATTAGAGACTTTTGGCAAAACTAAAGAGTCATGGGATAGGATGCATTGTACTATTGTGGATCAGGAACTGATTAAAAGATAGAAAGCAGAGGGTTGGGCTAAATGGCCAATTTTCCCAATGGAGAAAGGTGAATAGTGGTGTACCCCAGGCATCTGTGCTTGGTCCGCTGCTTTTTGACATATTCATAAATGACCTAGAAAAGGGAATAACGAGTGAGGTTATCAAATTTGCAGATGACACAAAACTATTTAAAGTTGTTAAAACCCAAGAGAATTGTGGAAAATTGCAAGAGGATCTTGATAAATTGGAAGACTGGGCATCAAAATGGCAGATGAAATTTAATGTGGACAAGTGCAAAGTTATGCACCTAGGGAAGAACAACCCAAACTATGGTTATACGATGCAAGGTTCCACATTAGGAACCACCACCCAGGAAAAAGATGTAGGCGTCATTGTGGATAACATGTTAAAACCCTCGGCCCAGTGTGCAGCAGCGGCCAAGAGAGCAAATAGAATGCTAGGTATCATAAGGAAAGGAATGGAAAATAAAACAAAAGATATTATAATGCCTCTATATCATTCCATGGTGAGACAGCACCTTGAATATTGTGTGCAGTTCTGGTCACCGTATCTTAAAAAGGATATAGCGTTATTAGAAAAGGTTCAGAGAAGAGCCACCAAAATGGTAAAGGGGATGGAAGGATACTCCTATGAAGAAAGGCTAAAAAGGTTAGGGCTCTTTAACCTGGAAAAGAGATGACTGAGGGGAGATATGATAGAAGTCTATAAATTAATGAACGGAGTGGAACGGGTAAACGTAGAACGATTGTTTACGTTATCAGAATATAGAAAGACTAGGGGACATGCAATGAAGCCACAGGGTAAACTATTTAAGACTAATAAAAGAAAATATTTTTTCACTCAAAGTGTAATCAGACTCTGGAATTTGTTACCGGAGGATGTAGTAAAGGCTGTTTGTATAGCTGTGTTTAAAAAAGGTTTGGACAAGTTCCTGGAAGAAAGGTCCATAAACCATTATTAAGAAGGGACCCAGGATATCAATGCTTGACCCAGTACAAGCATTGTGGAACCTGTGTCTTTTGGGGAAACTGCTAGGTACGTATGACCTAGATTGGCCACTATTGGAAACAGGATACTGGGCTTGATGGACCTTGGTCTGACCCAGTATGGGATATCTTATGTTCTTATGTTATGTTCTAACATCTTGAACTAACTCTGGGGCTGACCTGTTCTCCAAACAGACCCTAAGTTTTTATGAGTAAATATTTCTTCCCAAGTTTGATCCAACCTGCATTCAAATCAACAGTTTATGCCAAACCAGAAATCTGTGTTGGAGGGGTCAGAAGCGCCCAACGATAGGAGGCAGGATATCGTGATGTAGCAATAGAGCCTTTGGTAAGCATTGTGTCAAGGTTCCTTTGCTATTACCGCTGCTGCTGGCCCCGGAGAGGGGTAGCAGTGGTGGCAATGGGAGCAGGGGCACAGCAGGATAGAGGGGCCCACCTAGGGCGCCTCCAGTCTTTGCACCTGCCCTGCGTGGAGACTTAACCAGTATAGCTTTTTGGTTTTATATGTTGAAAGTGAAAGTGTGTGCCTTCAAGTAAATGCTGACTCCTGGCAACCTTGTCCCTGGAATTTCTTAGCAAGGTGCGATCAGAAATAGATTGCCAGGCCTTTCTTCTGCATAGTAGGCCTATAGCACCTGTTATTCCAAGATGGTCTCTCATTCAAGTACGAGCCAAACCCAACCCTGCTTAGTTTCTGAGATCAAGCTCATTCAGGGCAGCAAAGATGTAGTATGTGTGCTATCCCCCAATAAGCCTTTTCCCCTGAAAGGAATGGAGTATGGTGTGTTGATAAATGGGGGAAAAATCGTATTAAATGCATGCACGTCTGGCACAGCAAGATGTAAAAAATGTTCAAAGGGTGTAGACTTTCTATAGCCACTGTAATATTAATATATTATTGTAATATTAAAAGGGTTTTTTGCTATATCTCTTTTAGAGTGAAAATGCTGTCGTTGGCAGCTATGGTAGCTTGCAGGCCAATGTAATTGATGGAAATTTTTGCAATATTTTAACTTGTAACTTATTCCAGTTTTGTGCTAAGTATAATGCTCTAAACCTCAGGGCTTCTACTCAATGTCACCTTTGTTTATATGATTCTACAGGTGGATTCATGGTCACAAAGATTCGTGTGCTGTATTTTTTCTTGTGTGGCTGTGGTAATAAGCAATATCCTCTAGAGACACAAAACAAATTACAAACTTGGGTAGTTCTAAAATAGTTTTAATTGACCTTTTGCCAAAATTACATTTTTGTGGTGATGAAAAACATTTACAGCAAAAATCAAATGAAATACTCTTTCCTCAACTACTTGTTAGTGGAAACCATATATTTAAAATGCAGGGGACTGTTGGAAATTGTTACTGTTCAACTGTTATGAAGGGTTGTAGGAATTGCCCTTGGCAAGCACTTTGCAGTACATTTACCATGAATGCAATACCGTAATGCATTTCTCCTCAGGTGCTTTGAAGAATTAGGTTTCTTTTTCACAAACTGAAGAAATAATGCAATTATTGTTCCATCATTGTATTATTATTTTGGAAAACCATTGCTAATTCTGTTATCTGCATAGTAGATGATCTATTATGGCTAAAAAATATTTAATATATTTCTTTTCCATAGTGGACTGTCAAACTGATGCTCCAGTACAACAAATTTTATGTTTCAATGAAAATAATTTGAGGGGCATATTGAGGGGAATTTTAGAAAGTACAGCCAAGTGCAATCTGCGACATCTAAGCCAGAACATATGAAAAAAAAAGCAGCACATCCAGGGGCAGTCACAGTTTCACAAACATGGATGGAACCGATATGGACGTCTATGGGGGCATCTATACAGCTGTCCCAAGAATAGTCTTTCAAAACCTGGACATCTGGGAATAGCCAAATGGTTAGAGTAGTGGGAAGCCACGATTCAAATCTCACTACGGCTATCATTGAAATTATGCTGATACTGGGGATGAGGGAGTGCTTTCTCCTCTACACCCTCTGGATGTTTTTCTGCCAATATGAGCACTTTTCAGATGCCTGTTCATGCCTGGATGCTACACTGGATGTCCAGGGTGTTGTAGAGATAAGGTGGAGATGTCCAGGGTCCTAGGAATGCCCCAGACATGCCTCCAGCATGACCTTGGTCAGACTAGGACGTCCTCATTGAGTGCGGAGGTATCCCTGATAAATGGGTATAACCTAAAAGGATTAAGATCACTATAGATAATGAAGAAGATCAGAAACATCAAATTGAAACATGCTGTATTAGCAGAAGATGACTTTTAAATTCATTTGTTCAGTGCATTTCTCCCAGCAAAAAAGGTGCCGGTACTCATATGCAGGACTCTTTCATTAATACATGAGGACCTTGGATCACATTTACCAGACAACCCGGTTAACGTCCGTGCCATCCAGCTAGATATGGCCACGGCATTGAATATGGCTAGCTGCCACCACTGAATATTGAGCCCTACATCCCTAGAGATGGAGGTCTGGACCGCATAGAAATGAATTATACATACAGAGGTTACTATCATAGGCCTTAAGGCAGGGGTCTCAAACTCAAATTGCTTTGAGGGCCAAATGAGGACTTGTAAAGTAACCCGGGGGCCGCATAAGACGCGGGGCCTCATTTGCATAAGGGGCCTCATTTGCATAAATATTTGCATAATGTTACCATACACTAACTTTTAGTAAACATGCCTCTTAATGAGTATGGATAAAGAAAGACTAAAAGATTTAGAAACAGGAAGACAATAATTAAACTGGGAACCCCAAAAGCCAAACTTGGAATGTACAACAACACTGTAGAAATAAAACTATAAATTAATTTCCTCTTGTACTAAACAAAGCGCAAACATTAATGATGCACATTTCCCAGAGTTGACATATTCCAGTTAATAAATTCAAAATAAAGAGATATTTTTCTACCTTTTGTGCATTTTTTTCAGTTGCAATTGTTCCAGCCACTTTCTTCTGGTTTCTTCATGTCTTCTGCTAACTCTCCATCATCTGCTGTCCATTTACCCTTTCTTCTCTCTCCTAGTTTTTTTTTTCCATTCTCTCTCTATATCTGCTTTAACATACTAATCTTTCTCCTTTTTCTCTTTCCTCATTCCTATTTCATCCACTCAAATTTTACCCCTCCATCCTCAATCCCCACTTACTCTCCCAATACCTGGCCAATTGTAGATTTGTCTTCTCTCCCAGACAAAATATTTTTCCCCTCTCCATTTCACTTTCCCAGCTCCATCCCATTCTAATCCTCCCCCAACATCAGCTCCCTTCTAGTTCCAGCCCCACCCAGCATCTGCTCCTTTCTAGTCCCTGCATCAGTCCATTTCCAGTCCTATCCTAGCCTCACCATCAGCCCATTTCCAATCCTAGCCCCCCATCAGCCCATTTCCAATCCTAGCCCCCCCATCAGCCCATTTCCAATCCTAGCTCTCTCCCCTCACAGCTCATTTCCATTCCAAGCCCCCCTCCCCATCAGCCATTTGCAGTTCAAGCTCCCCTTCCACTCAGTCCATTTCCAGTCCTAGCAACCCCCCCCCAGCCCATTACCAGTCCTATCCTCCCCCTGCCACTTATTCTCCAGTTTTTAACTAACCCTTCCCTTTCTTTCTTTCACCCTCTCCACATCCAGCATCTCCCCCCTTCTCTCCTACCCTATCTGCCCCTTCTCTTGCACCATCAGTGCTTCCCCCTCATTTTCTCATCCTATCCCTCCACTATGTCCAGCACTCCCACATTCCCTCTCCCTCACCTATGTCCAGCATCCCCTCATCTTCCCCCACTGTGTCCTGTGTTCTCTCTCTCCCCATCCCATGTCTAGCATCCCCTCTCTCACCCCACGTCCAGCATCTGCCCTCGAGTCTAGCCCTACCCTGTATCCATCCTCTGCCCTCTATCCCCTCGCTCGTGTCCAGCATCTGTCCTTCATCCCTTCATGCATCCACCCCATGTCCAACATGCGCCTTCAACCCTCCATGTCTCTTACCCTATGTCCAGTATCTGCCCTCCATCTCTTACCCCCTGTACAGCATCTATCCCCCACTCCCCCACCCTGTATCCACCATCTGCTTTTCATCCCCTTATGCCCCTCACTCCATATCCTGCATCTCTTCCTTCACCTCTTTCCTTTCATTTCTGCCCTTTTCCACTCTTCTCTTCTCCCCCTCCTCTTGCTTTTTCCATCTCTCCCCTCCCCATCTTCCCTCATATCTCTCCCATTCCACCCCCTGTCTCTGGCCTTCCCACCCCCTGAACACACACACTCTCTGCTTTACTTCCCTCCTATGTGTCTCCCAATCTTCCTCCCCTTATGGCCCCCCAAAACCTCTTGCCACCTCGGTATCGCTAAAACAAAAACCCAAACCCCTCCCCAACATCCCCTGAACCTCTTGCTTCCTTTGGGGAATCGTTAAAAAAAGGCAACGCGGCACCGTGAGCTTCGCACTGAAGCACTGGGCAGGACTCTACAGGCCCCGCCCCCTCCGAAACAGTTCCTACTGCTGACGAGAGGGGCGCAGAGCCTTGCCCAGCTTCTGCGTCGCGCTTAGTGCCGCCTTGCTTTTTAGTTTTCTTTTTACCAATTCCCCAAAGGAAACAAGAGGTTTGAAGGAATGTTGGGGGGCTTTTCTGGCGATGCTGCAGTGGCAACAGGTTGGGGGGGGCTATAAGGGGAGTTAAATGCTGCATGCAGAGAGAGGGGGAGGAAGAAAAAGGAGAGAATACTGTGCATGACAAGGGTGAAGTTCCAGCTACTGCTTAGAGGAGCGGGGCAGCAACAGGTCTCCGATCCCGCGCGCAGAAGCAGAAGCCAGGGTTTTGTGGGTTTTTTTGTTTCCCTCCGCGGGCCGCACAACGTTCTCTCGCGGGCCGCATGCGGCCCGCGGGCCGCGTGTTTGAGACCCCTGCCTTAAGGCTTATTCCTTAGCGTCCTTCCAGTCTAGTCCTGAACCTTAGAAGTTGTGTACGTCCTCCCGCAGCTTGGAGACTGAGCATGTCACAGTTTTGATGACACCAGCATAAGTATTGCAGGGACCGCCTTCTTGCTCCAGTTTTTTCAGTCTCCAAGCAGCGGAAGGAGGCGTGAGTTCTGAGGCTCGGGACTCACTGAAGGAATCATTAAGGATATTTTAGATAGGGACATAGAGAGTGAGGTTAATGGAAAAAAAAGGGGCTGCGGTCCCTTCAAATTGGCAAATTTTTGAGATTGGGAGTATTTCGTCTGCAAGTTGGAGAGTTGGCCTCTCATCCCCCCCTCTCTGAAGTACTTATCAGGTGCAGAGCAGAGTGTGGGAGATGAGTGCGGGGACTCCGGTATCCGAACCCCCACGGTGGGTGAGGAACCGTCGAGGGCTGCCGCTCGTGCTGGGTGGAAGGCAGAGTGAGCAGAGCAGCGGTCAAAAGGGCTTTGTCGTTCCTGAGGAGGCCGGGGAAGTTGGACAGCAGGGAAAGAAGTGCTGGTAGCTGTGGATCAGGGCACCGGTGAGTGGATCTGGCTGCTATGGGGGATTAAGCGCTGGTAGGCAGTCGGCTGTAGACTATTGAAGGAGAGTGAAGTTCCGACGGCCATTTTACCGCCGCGTGGTTTTTCGGCGGGAAGGAAGGGCTGCAGCGGTTGCCGGTTTTTAAGGGGTGTCAGGTTTAGGAATCGAGGGTAGAAGGCAGGTTAATGTGCAAGAGAAGTTTCATGTGAAAAAAAAAAGAAAGAAAAAGAAGAGAAGATTGAAAAGGGAAAAAGAGAGGCAAAGGCACACTTTATGGTGTACAAGTATTTATGCCTTCCAAACCTCGCTGCCTCCTCTGTGGGATCCGGGGGGGGGTCTGTTTCAGAGGCGGGTGTGTGTAGTGGTTGTGTGCACGAAGCATCGAGGTCAGGTATGGAAGAGCATAGTGGGGCAGAGGTGACGAAGGAGGTCTTGGGAGCAGGGGAGCCCCTTGATGCCCCCATGCTGCTTCAGGAGCTGGTGCCGGGTCCATCTTCGGCGCCAGATGTTCTTTCGTCCCAAGCTCCTATTCAGGGGGTTTTGGGGGCGATTTTTTCACAACAGTTTATGGTCCTGCTACAGCAAGCTCTTGGCGGGGCCGGGGCCAACTTTGGGGGGCCTGGAGGGGAGGTACCGCCAGGACCAAAGAGGCAGGGGACCCCACTGGAGGTGGAGACGGGGGTGGGGTGGTTCCTGAGAAAAGGGCCAAACTAGCAGTGGACAGGACAGACCTGGATGTGGCACTAGAGGTGCAGTCAGGGGGGTTGGAGGACTCGGACTTGGACCCAGATTTGGAGGAAGGCGAGTTATCAGAACCGGAGTACCAGGCTAGGGTGGTCCGGGTATTCCGGAGAGAGGAGCTTTCAGCGTTGATTGCAGAGACAATGAAGGCTTTGAATATGCCGGCCGAGGAGCAGGGAGTGGATGCTTCTTTGGAGGATCCATTGTTACAGGCAGTACGGAAGTCTCAGCGGGCATTTCTAATTCATAGGGCGTTTAAGGAAATGATACAGGGAGGAGTGGCCTAGTGGTTAGGACAAGGTACTTCGGGCCGGAGAGCCGGGGGTTCAAATCCCACCTGGGGACAGCAATCTCAGGCCGGAGGGACTGGGATTTCTAGTCCTATAGGCACTCCTTGTGGTCTTGGGCAAGCCACTTAACCCTCCATTGCCCATGTTCCCTGTAAGTATTAGCGTATGTGTGTCATATCCCCTCGTGTTAAATGTATCTCCCAATTGACCGCTTTGACCCGGTGAAAAGCGGGATATAAATACAGCTAAATAAATACAGGAAGAGTGGGATACGCCAGAAGCAAGTATTAAAGGTTCCCGGGTGTTGAACAGGTTGCATCCGTTACAAGAGTCGGAAAGGGAACTGTTTAAACCCCCTAAGGTGGATGCTGCGGTGTCCTCGGTTACTAAGAAGACTACCATCCCCGTAGAGGATAGTGCAGCGCTTAAAGATACCCAGGATAGGAAGCTAGATACGCTTCTACGGCAGGTGTTTGAGGTTAATGCTTTCTCCATGCAGGCTTCGATATGTGGAGCTTGGGTGGCGAGGGCATGCTTGAGATGGTCCCAAAGGATGAAGGGACTACAGGTAGAAGGGACGGTTGAAGAGGCGGCTCGGATGGAGTCGGGAGCGGCGTATTTAGCGGATAGTCAGTATGACCTTATCAGAGGGTTGGCAAAGAGTATGGCGTCGGTGGTGGCAGCAAGGAGATCCCTCTGGCTCCGGAATTGGGTGGCGGATGCGGCGTCCAAAGCTTGACTAGGAAAGCTCCCCTTTAGGGGTAAGCTTCTCTTTGGGGAAGAACTATAGAAGCTAGTGAAGGATTTAGGAGACTCAAAAGGGGGCAGATTGCCAGAGAATAAGGTCAAGCAGGGGCGTCCGGTGACCCCTTCTCGGAGTCAGCAGCGTGAGTTTAGGCGTTTTCATCAGTCAAGATTTGGTCAGTCTCAGAGAGGACATTTTCAGTACAGAGCCTCGGGGTTTCAGGGATTCAGGGGAGCAGGCAGAGGTTTTGGTGCCTCCCCCTCCCCAAGCAGTAAGAAACCACAATGAAGCGAGGAGGGTACAGGCTGGAATGATTCCCGTGGGAGGACGCTTAAGGGAGTTCTTTTCAGCTTGGGCCCAAATTACTTCGGATCAGTGGGTGTTGGAAATCGTGCAGAAAGGGTATGCACTAGAGTTTCAACGTCCAGTGAGAGACGCGTTTGTACAATCCCCCTGCAGAACACAGTCGAAGCGGATAGAGGTACAGGAAACCTTAGAAAGGTTATTGGAGCTAAAGGTGGTGGTGCCAATGCCGAAGGACAAATACGGCTGCAGTCGGTGCTCCATCTATTTTGTGGTGCCAAAAAATGAACCTTGAGACCGATTCTGGACCTAAAAAGGGTAAACAGATGTCTCAAGGTGTCGCACTTTCGCATGGAATCTCTACGGTCGGTCATAGCAGCAGTTCGGCAAGACGAGTACCTCACGTCCCTAGATCTTTCAGAAGCATATCTGCACATACCGATCAGAATAGAGCATCAAAGGTTTCTTCGGTTTGTGGTGCCGATGGGTCATTTTAAGTTCCAAGCATTGCCATTTGGGTTGGCGACAGCGCCAAGGACATTCGCCAAGGTCATGGTGGTGGTGGCAGCGGCGTTGCGAAAGGAAGGAGTGTTGGTTCATCCTTACTTGGACGACTGGCTGATTCAGACAAAGTCGAAAGACGAGAGCGTGGTGGCTTCGAGACGAGTGGTACAGTTTCTGCAATCCCTAGGATGGGTAATAAATATGGCAAAGAGCAAACTGCACTCAGCTCAGGAGTTGGAATATCTGGGGGCTCGATTCGACATGGACAGGGGCAGAGTGTTTCTGCTGCAGGGCAGGATCAGCAAGCTTAGGATGTTGGTTCGGGCCTTCCTGGACAGAACGGCTCCCTCAGCCTGGCAGTATTTGCAAATATTGGGCATGATGGCAGCCACGCTAGAAGTGGTTCCGTGGGCCAGAGCTCACATGAGACTGCTGCAAAGGTCTCTGCTCAGGAGATGGTCACATCAGTCCGATCGGTTGTCCAAAAGGTTGGTCTGTCCTCCAGAAGCAAGACAGTTGCTGCAGTGGTGGTTGCGCCCACGTTGTCTAGAGAAGGGGATGCCTCTGGAGGCCCCAGATTGGAGGGCGTTGATGACCAATGCAAGCATGTTCGGCTGGGGAGCGCACTTTGAGGGGCAGTATGCTCAGGGGCAGTGGACGGAGCTGGAGAGGACTTGGTCAATCAACAGGTTAGAGCTGAGAGCAGTCACTCTAGCTCTGAAGGACCTTCAGCGGGGGCTGAAGGGGAGTGCGATCAGAGCACGCTGCTGCCGAGGGAGATCAAAGGGCAGTGGCGTGCTCCATCGGAGGAGCCAGAGCACGCTGCCGCCGAGGGAGATCAAAGGGCAGCGGCCCTTTAAAGCGGCGTGCTCCATCGGGTGCGTCCACGCCTGGTGGGCCCATGCCTAAGGGCCTCGCCAGAGGGCCCTTTGGCGTGGCCCTTGGACCCGGGAGCACTCTGGTGTGAGCCGTGAACCCTGCTCCTCCTAATCATCGCAGCTGCCTGGAGCTGACCCTGGAACCGGGTAGGCATGATCGCTCCTCCACACGTCTCACACTTCTCCTCCTGACCCCTACCATCTCGCCAACACCACCTTCCTTCAAGCAACTTTCCTTGACTTGCTGCCCACGGCTGTCATTGACCTCTCCTTCCATTATCCGCCTCGTACCTGCTACCCATTGTCTGCTTAGTACTGTTACCTACTGCCTGCCTAGAGCTGCTAACCATTGTTCGCACTGAACTGCTACCCACTGTTTGCCTAACCTGTTGCCCACTGCCTGCACTGAACTGCTACCCAGTACTTGCACAGAACTGCTGCTTATTGCCAGCACCCCAGCAGAACTGCTACCCAGTACTACTCTGAACTGCTACCCATTACTGCACAGAACTGCTACCCAGTGTTGCGTAGAACTGCTACCCATTATTGCGTAGAACTGCTACCCATTATTGCCTAAACTGCTACCTATTGTTGCTTAGAACTACTACCTATTGTTGCTCGAACTGTTACCCATTATTGCCTAGACCTGCTTCCCAGTGTTGCGTAGAACTGCTTCCCAGCGTTGCACAGTACTGCTACCCAGTGTTGCTTAAAGCTGCTACCCATTGTTGCTTAGAACTGCTACCCATGGTCGCTTTGAATTGCTACCTATTGTTACATAGAACTGCTTCCCAGTGTTGCTTAGAACTGCTACCTATTATTGCTTAGAGCTGCTACCTATTGTTGCTTAAAACTGCTACCCATTATTGCTTAGATCTGCTAACCATTATTGCCTAGAATTGCTACCCAGTGTTGCTTAGGACTGCTACCTATTGTTGCTTAGAACTGCTACCCATTAGTGTTTAGAACTGCTACCCAGTGTTGCTTAGGACTACTACCTATTGTTGCTTAGAACTGCTACCCATTAGTGCTTAGAACTGCTACCCAGTGTTGCCTTGGACTGCTACCTATTGTTGCTTAGAACTGCTACCCGTTGTTTGCTCAGACCTTGCTGCCTACCCCCATGGCCCCATATCTCATTGTCATCCTCTCCCTCATCCTCCCCAACTGCCTCCCCTCCTACCAACACCCTCCCTCCTCTCCCCCTACTCTCCTCACTCGTTCCTCCACTCTTTCCCCTAACCTAGCATCTACCTTCCTTACTTCTCCCTCCACTCTCCCCCCTAGCCTAGCATCTGCTTTTGAGCCTCCCCACACTATCCCCCGCACTTACCCAGCCCCCCTCTCCACCTTCCTCACGTCTCCCTCCATTCTGCCCCCTACCCCAGCACCCGCTCTTGAGCTTCTCCACACCATCCCCCGCATTCAACCTGCCCCGTCTCTTCAAGGCAACCCCACCCTCGCTTCCGCCGTACTATCTCCACTTTACCTTGCTCTCTAATACTCATTCTCCTTCTCTCATCAGGTAATATCAACCCTAACCCTGGTCCCCCCCCCAATTTCTCTCCCACTCTAAAGATAGTTCCTCACGTACCCTATCTAATCTCATCCACATCCCGCTCCTCACCCCTCCTACCCCTCTCCCAGTCATCCCACAGTCACTCACCCATAAATATCATCTCCAACCCTACCCCCAAAAATAATCCCTCACATAACCTACGTGGCACCATCAAATTATCCCTCATTCCCCCCCCCCCCCCTCATATTCCTCTCCGGGAGCACATACACCCAAACATACCCACCCTCACCCTTCTCTATCTAAAGCTCGCTACTACCCTAAAAATAGACCCCGTGCTATTCTAATAATAAATCCGCACGTAACTTATCCAACCTTATCCATATCCCTCTCCTCCCCCCCCCCCCACTCTCCCGTTTACTTGTGCCTTATGGAACGCATGCTGTGTCATTAAAAAAAACTCTTTTATTCACGATCTTTTCATCTCTAATGCCCTACACTTCCTTGCCCTAACCGAGACCTGGCTTCCCCCAGACGACACCGCATCCATTGCCTCTCTCTGCTATGGGGGCTACCAATTCTCCCATACACCTCGATCTACTGGCTGCGGTGGTGGCGTTGGCCTCCTATTCTCTCCCTCTTGCCAATACCAACCCCTCCTGCCACCCCAATCACACTCCCCCCTCTCCTTCGAAGTCCACTCCATTCGCCTCCTCACACCACTTTCCCTCTGAGTAGCGGTTATTTATCGCCCACCCGACTACTCCATATCAACCTTCCTCACCGACTTCGACTCCTGGCTCTCTGCCTTTATGGATCCCTCCTCCCCCACTCTTATTCTTGGCGATTTCAACATTCACGTCGACAACCCCTCCGACCCCCATGCCTCAAAGTTCCTCACTCTTACCGCCTTGTTTGACCTCCAACTTTGCTCCACTGCCCCCACACACCTACACAGCTACTGCCTTGACCTAATACTCTTCTCCAATTCCTCTCCCTCAAACTTCCACAAATCAATCCTTCCCTTATCTGACCATCACCTCTTAACTTTTACTTTTCAGCTCCCGCCATCCCAACCTCGTCCTGTCTCCTCCGTCCTATTTAGAAGTCTTCATAATATTGATCCCCTGACTCTCTCCTCCACCATTTCTCCACCTCTTTCCTCCATTTTATCATCTGAGTCCGTCGACAAGGCACTATCCTCATACAATACTACACTATCCTCAGTCCTTGACACTCTTGCCCCTCCCAGCTCACGTCCTGTAAAACGATCTACTCCCCAATCCTGTCTTTCACCCACAATCCGTTACCTATGCATCTGCGCCCGTTCTGCCGAACGAGCCTGGTCCAAATCCCGCTCCCAGGAAGACCTTCTACACTTCAAATTCATGCTTGGCTCCTTCCAGTCAGCCTTAGCACTTGCCAAACAAGATTACTATATCCACCTGACTAATTCCCTTGCCTCTGATCCTCACTGTCTCTTTAACACCCTCAATTCTCTCCTCAAGGTCCCCCCGCCCCGACCCCTCCCTCCCTCTCTGCCCAAACCCTGGCCGATTACTTCCATGACAAAATCCTCAAAATTACTTTCCAATTCCCTACCCACTCATCCACCTCCCCTCCCCTCCCCCATTTCTCCTCCCCCATCCATACTCCCCTGCCACCCTCTCCTCCTTCTCCCCGATCTCTGAAGAAGAAACCACACTTCTTCTTTCCTCCTCCAAACCCACCACCTGTTCATCAGATTCTATCCCCACCCATCTCCTATGTTCCATCCCCCTCACCATTGCCCCTTCCATCACTCATATCCTCAACCTCTCACGCTCCACTGCAACTGTCCCCGTTGACTTCAAACATGCTGTTGTCACACCCCTCCTCAAGAAACCCTCACTTGATCCCACATGCCCTTCTAACTATCGACCCATCTCCCTCCTTCCCTTCATATCCAAACTGCTAGAACAAGCAGTCCACCGTCGCTGCCTCGACTTCCTCACCTCCCAGGCCCTCCCTGATCCACTACAATCAGGCTTCCACCCCCTACATTCCACTGAAACGGCACTCACAAAAGTCACCAACGACCTGTTCCTAGCCAGATCTAAGGGCCTCTATTCTATCCTCATCCTTCTTGACCTTTCTGCTGCCTTTGACACCATTAATCATGACCTTCTCCTCACCACCCTCTCCTCACTTGGTTTCAAGGACTCCGTACTATCCTGGTTCTCCTCCTACCTCTCCCACCGCTCATTCAGTGTATGCTCTGGAGGCTTCTCCTCCAGGTAGGTGTACCCCAGGGATCTGTCTTGGGCCCCCTCCATTTCTCTCTCTATACCGAAGGCCTTGGCGCGCTTATCTCTTCCCATGGCTTTCAGTACCATCTCTATGCCGATGACTCCCAAATCTACCTCTCTACACTTAATATCTTTCTGGCAACCCAGTCCAAGATCTCTGCTTGTCTTTCGGACATCGCTGCCTGGATGTCTCATCGCCAATTGAAACTGAACATGGCCAAGAGTGAACTCCTTGTCTTTCCACCAAATTCCTCCCCCCCCCCACTTCCCCCCTCTCTCAGTCCATGTGGATGGATCTACTATCCTTCCTGTTCCCTCGGCCCGCAATCTAGGGGTTATCTTTGACACCTCTCACTCCTTCTCCGCCCATATCCAGCTTGTTGCCAAGACCTGCCGATTTTTCCTCTACAACATCAGCAAGATCTGCCCCTTCCTCTCTGAACACACTACCAAAACGCTTATCCACTCCTTAATCTCTTGCCTTGATTACTGCAACCTACTCCTCGCTGGTCACTTTACCCATATTCCTACTCCTCGCTGGTCTCCCCATGAGCCACCTCCTTCCCCTTCAATCTATACAAAATCATGCTGCTCGACTAATCTTCTGCCAGCCTCGCCATGCCCACATTACTCCCCTCCTCAAGTCACTTCACTGGCTCCCTGTCCAATTCTGCATCCAGTTTAAGCTTCTCCTGCTGACCTATAAATGCATTCACTCTATGGCCCCTCAATACCTCATATCCCTTATCTCTCATTACATCCCCTCTCGAAATTTGCACTCCCCCAGCAAATCACTTCTTTCAATGCCTTTCACCCGCACCGTGAACTCCCGCTCCTTTCACCTTACTGCGCCACACACCTGAAACGGCCTACCTAAGTCTCTGCGCCAGGCGCCCTCCCTGGCTTTCTTCAAGTCCAGGTTGAAGACCCACCTCTTCACCGTTGCATTCAGATCCTGACTTCCATCCTCATCCTACCCTAACCCCCATCAGCGTTTTGACCTAACTATAGACCAAGCTGTACCAAACTGTACCACACCATATCTTCCGCAGAACTGACTAATGCTCTGTACTGTTCTAACTAGATTGTAAGCTCCGATGAGCATGACTGATGGGCAGGGACTGTCTCTTGTTTGTTAGCCACCTCTTGTAGGTTAACTGTGCAGAGCTGCTTGCGTGGCGCTCTATAAGTGCTAAATAGTAGTAGTAGTAGTAGTAGTAGAGTTTTTTCGGACAATGCCACGGCAGTGGCATACATCAATCGTCAAGATGGGACAGGCAGCGTGGCTCTCGAGGAGGAAGCGGATGAGCTGCTCGATTGGGCCGAGGTGAATCTGGTAGCGTTGTCGGCGGTGCATGTAGGGGGAGTGGACAATGTGACGACTGATTTTTTTGAGTCGAGTCAAGGTAGATCCAGGAGAATGGGTACTTCATCAGGAGGTGTTCGAATTGGTAGTACAGCGTTGGGGACTCCCGGCCATGGACCTCATGGCGACATATGCATCAGCAAAGGTGGACAGGTTCTTCAGCAGAAGAAGAGAGCGGATGTCAGAAGGTTTGGATGCTCTGATTCAAAGGTGGCTGGAGGAGCGTCTTCTATACATATTCCCACCTTGGGTGCTGATAAGGCGAGTCCTGCAGCGCATAGACAGGCACAAGGGACACATAGTCCTGGTGGCACCGGATTGGGCAATGAGGCCTTGGTATGCCGACTTGATGCGACTTCTAGTGGAACCGCTGTAAGAGCTGCCGCTCAGGAAGGATCTGCTGAAGCAGGGGGCCCTTGGCCATGCCTCAGGTGGATCGGTTCTCGCTTACGGCTTGGCTCTTGAAAGGGCGAGGTTAGCAGCCAAGGGGTACTCAGCGGCAGTGGTTACAACATTATTAAGGTCTAGGAGGAGATCTACATTGGCGTACATCAGAGTTTGGTGGATTTTTGAGTCCTGGTGCGCAGACAGGAGGATTAAAGCTTTAGCGGCCTCGGTGGCGCAAGTGTTGTCTTTTTTGCAGGATGGATTTGAGAAAGGGCTAGCAGCTGCTTTGCTTCGGGTGCAGCTGGCAGCGATATCTTGTTTTTGAGGGAAGGTGCAAGGGATGGCTCTTGGGTTGCATCCAGATGTAAAGAGGTTTTTGCATGCGGCGGCACTTTTGTGACCTCCACGCAGGGTTTTGGTTCCGGTTTGGGATCTGAATACAGTGCTGGAGGCACTAGTGCGGGAGCCCTTTGAGCCCTTAGCGTAGATGACAATGAAGGACCTTACTCTCAAGGTGGTGTTTTTGGTAGCTATCGCTTCGGCGAGGAGGTTTTCAGAGTTGCAGGCTTGGACGTGTAGAGAGCCATTTTTGGTCTTTGAGGTCAACAAGGTGGTGTTGCGGACGGTGCCCTCTTTCTTGCTGAAGGTAGTGTCGGCTTTTCACGTGAATCAGGTGGTGTCTTTGCCGGTGTTCAAGAAGGCAGGCAAGGACAAGGATGAGGGTCGGCTGCATAGGTTAGATGTTGGGAGAGCGTTGAGGAAATATTTGCAGCGAATGGCTTCATTACGAAAAACAGACAGATTGTTCGTGCTGTTTCGAGGTCAGAGGCGAGGTGAGATGGCGGCTGGGTCATCTGTTGCTAGGTGGATTAAGGAAACTATTGCTTCGGCTTATCTTTTGAAGGGTAAGGTTGTTCCAACTGGTTTGAGGGCGCATTCCTCCAGGGCGCAGGCTGCTTCTTGGGCGGGGTGTAGTTTGGTGCCAGCGGTGGACATCTGTAAAGCGGCGACTTGGTCATCATTGCATACCTTTGTGAAACATTACAGGATTGATGTTCAAGCGGAAGGGGACTGTAAGTTTGGATCGGCGGTGCTTCAGGCTGGTCTGGCAGGCCCCTCCCGTTAAAGTGATTACTGCTCTGTTACATCTCCTAAGGTTCGGGACTAGACTGGAGGGATGCTAAGGAAGGTGAAATTAGACTTACCTGCTAATTGTTGTTCCTTAAGGAACTCCAGTCTAGTCTATAGAAGCAAAAAAGAAAACCCCTTCTGTCATTTGAGAATACTGTTTATGAGTTATTAACTACTAATTGGATGTTATAGCTAGTTTAGAAACAGTTTAACTGGTTACTTAATTGTTGCTCTGGTGAGTCTGCTTTGTCAATAGGATACTGGAGCAAGAAGGCGGTCCCTGCAATACTTATGCTGGTGTCATCAAAACTGTGACATGCTCAGTCACCAAGCTGCGAGAGGACATACACAACTTCTAAGGTTTGGGACTAGACTGGAGTTCCTTAAGGAACAACAATTAGCAGGTAAGTCTAATTTCACCTTTAAGGGTGTTGTCAGATCCAAGTACGCAAAAAGTACTGAACTATAATATGAAAGTAAATGTCCAGAGTCTGTTTCCATTGTCAAACTTGGACAGGCATTCCAACAAATAGAAGGAATGAGTGAGAATCCACCAGCACACACAAAGAAGGAAGCAACAGAATCTGCAAAACAAAAGAAAAGAAACTCTTCAGACTATTAGATCAACAAAAAAAGAAAAACAAATGGCAAATACAAAGTGCTACTCCAGGAACAATTTGTCAGTCAAAACCAGAAACATGAATGCTTGAGGAGGAATGAACTGAAATCTAGGGATGCACGGCCAGTGCAAGGAATGGAGGCGCCCTAGGTGGCCTCTCCATCCTTCTGCTCCCTCCACTGCACCTTGTCCCCATTGCTGCTGCTGCTGCTGCCACCCCTCTCTGGTGCCTGCAGCAGTAACAGTCAGGGCCAGCCTGTCCACCAGGTGAACTAGGCAATTGCCTAGGGTGGCAGACCCTGGTGGGTGGAAGACCTAGACAGTCTCAATGTGCCGCCTCCACTTCACAACCTCAGAAATCTAGCCTCTCACTTGGGGTTGATGGGCGGCATGGCAATCACTTCTTTGAAGCTGCGGCAGGCCTTAAAGCGCATGTGCACACTCATGGCCTGCTGTTCCTGCCCACACATACACACACACACACATTTCCCAAGGCACTGCCAACATACCCACCCATCCACATACATTCACGGCCCCCAACATCACACCTTTACTGCCCCATAGATAAACAGCTAAACTCTGCCCTTGAAGATACACATCATACCATTGGTTCACAAACACAATCACCTCCAGTAACTACCCACACTATTCTCACTCACCCAGACACCCACTCACACATCCCTTGCTACTGTATTGAGATTCGCTTAATATGGCTGCTTTTACCGTGTCGCCCACCAAGACATGCCTGTGAATGGAAGAAAGGGGAAACATGCCATTATGTCTCACTGTAAGAATACGCTTTTCAACTTCTTCTTGTTATGAGACTATCCAGGACTTTTGCTTTTACATCTTGATATTAGTCTTCCCCACTGTTCCTTTGCTTCTACTTTTAACACTGCCATGAAATAGGAATACTTTTCTCAGGGTTGTGTTTTTTCTTCTTTCCAACCCAACTGAATGTTGGAAAGAAATTATATATATGCAATTGAAAAAATGTCTGTCTAGGAACAAAACAATTATATTAAACTTAATAGAACAGGGCCAAATTTGATGTGGGAGGAAAGCTGGTGAAAAGACAACTTTGAAAATAGGACAGATTGGATTGAGGGTTCCAGAAAAATTAGGTCTCCAAAAAATGTCTCAGTGCATTTCTCTGGGAGAGGGAGTTCCAGCACCTGCTGCATAGAGACAGCGAAAGACAGCAGTTAGGGAGTGACTCATTTCAAAATGCACTTCTTCCTCTTCTGCTTACAAATTTACACAGAGCCAACACAATCATACAATATCTACATAAACATATACAGACATACACACAGATACACATATACAGAAACAAAAAAATACACACAGGCATATATGCACATGAAGAGGTCACAAATTCTTGAGATACTCCACATGCTTTCCCATCAGGAACTACCCTCCTGCTGCCACACTCCTATCCCTGCTGGGCTGGTTCTTAGGGATTCAGATGTATGTTTCATTTTCTTAGCTGAAAATTCTACTGTGAAATTGATTGAATGAATGAATGAAGTGTATAACTTTGCTAATGGTTGCTATCAATAGTGGCACCTAGTGTCTGAACAGGTTGCTGTGCGTATTGCCTCCTAGTGATGGAGAAGGATAGCAATACCCTGTTGTCTTACTACAGTGGTGCCGTATGGTTTAGATGGAAAATGCTTCCTTTAAAATCCATTGACAGTGACATCTAATGGTTAGTTATTGTCATGACCAGTCTCTTTAAGCTCTCCGCTACACCATTCACTAAAGGCAATCACGGCTGAAGTTCTTCTTTCCTGCCACCTAAAGTCCACTTTCAAGATGGCCACTGCTACCGTCCTACTGAAAGTTCTAGAATTTCTGGTTACACCACTGCAAAAGCTAAGTTCAAAAGTATGGTGCTTTTGCCAAGCCACCCACAAAAGCAAAGCTTACAGTTGCTGCCATCGATTCTCACTGGCATACTCAGGTTAGTCCATGCTCACAGTGCCGTACCTAGCCCTGTGCAAAGAAATAGGGGTGCATTTGGGGCTGCCGTCCTCAGCTCCCCCCCCCCACCTCCTGTCCTTGCCCTCTGCCGCCGCTTTTCCTGTTGCTTTGACGGTGGCGGTGGCAGCAGCAGAGAAGACATCCAATTAAAAGAAAAAGTGGGTCTTTCAGTGCTTGCATGCAGGTCTGATCCCTCCCACCTCTGACATATGCTCACATCAGACAAGGGAGGGACTAGACCAGCCATTCAAGTGCAGAGTTGCAAAGACCTGCGTTTGAATGGCTGGTCAGGTCTTTCCCTCCTCTGTCGTGAGCATGCGTCAGAGGAGAGACGGATCAGACCTGCATGCAAGCACGGAATCGGAAAGACACACTTTTTTTTTAAATTGGATGTCTGCTTTGCTGCTGCCACCGCTGCCGCCAAGGCAACAGGAAAAGCGGTGGCGGGTAAGGACAGGAGGTGTAGGGGGAGCTGAAGCCGGCAGCAGAGCTGCATGCGGAGTCGGAAAGACCCACTTTTTTTTTTTTTAAATTGGCTGTCTTATCTACTGCTGCCAAGACAGCTCAAAAAATGGCGGCGGTTGGGCAAGGGCAGGCAGTGTGGGGGGAGAGCTGGCTGGATATGGAGGTAAGATGGGGAGATGCTGCCCATGGGGAAAATGACAGGTTGGAAGGAGGCATTTATGCTTGGTACGGCTCTGCATGCTCATGTCCGTAACATTTCTATAACCATTTACCAGGCTTTTACATTATTCCTCCTCTTTTCAGGGATTCATAGCAATTACTCCAGGCTCATAGAACACGCATTAGCTTCCAGATTCACTGGGACAGCAATCGCACACACACTCTTCAGCTCTCCTCAGGCCTTTACCCTTGCAATGGCTCTCACATCACCTCTGGCCCTGTGTGTGATCCTAGCTGTCCAGCCTTCCTTCCGTTCCTCAGCTAAGAATGGAATTAGTCCCAGGTGCTTCTCCAGTGCCCAGGCAGCAACTGACTCTACAGTTTGGGCTTTTCCACCCTCCCTGCTTCCAGAATCCCACCTTTCTGAAACTCATTGGCTGGAGTAAGTCCTGCATTTTACAATTGTCACTCAGGTCCAGGAATCCCAGTTTATAAATCCTCAGAATCCAGTACAATATGTTAGCATGCTTTTTTTTTCTTTTCATTTTATTAATCTTTGCAAACCAGTTGAATGCTAGAGAACCACTCCTTTCAAATTCTCTCTATTTTGTCTTCCAGTTCAGAGAGACACACAATTTCAATACAGATACAAACACAGGCACATACACACTCATATGTGAAGGCACATTCCGACTTGGCCGTCCAGCCCTTTGTGTGGATGACCAGAAGTGGGATGCCCAAAGGTAGACCCGATTCTGATCCCGTGGGGACTAGACTTGCCCGCGGGATCAGAATCAGGTTTACGGCCAGAACGTGCAGGCCGGGCTCCGATTCTGGTCGGCCTGCACACCCAGCAGATCCCCAGCTACCTCAGTCAGGTTCCTGAATGGAGCCGCAGTGCCATAGCGTCCTCTCACTATGGCACCACGGTTCCATTTAGGAGCCACAAATGCCGGCTGCCACAAATTTTCTTCTTTCCCCGCAGCCGGACCCAGCTGCAGGGATCTTCCTGCACCCCCCTACCTTTTTGTCCTGGCCCGGTGGCATGATCCCCCAATGTCCAGGGAGACTTATTCCACCTCTCTGGTGGAATAGATCCCCTGTCTAAGTTCATAGCCCCGGACATACAGGGCCGACCACAAAATCAGCCCTGTACTTCCAGGGTTGCTGCCCGCGAATTCCCTGCCTTTGTTGTGCCTCTGAAACGCCCCCTCCTGCCCTTGTCTCCCTGTACAAACACGCTGTTTGTATGGGGAGGCATTAGCTGGGACCAGCAGGGGATGGGCGTCCAATCCAGGCATCCATCCCCACTATTCACTGTACTGAATGACCCCCTTTAGTGGTTGGAAAGAATTCCATAAGCTAGTCTTCGCATACTTTCCCACCTGTTTTATTTAGTGACTATCCTTCAAAGCATTTGTGATTGTGATTGACCATGAGAAAGTGGCTTAATTTAATTGAATGTTTTTTGCCAAAATCTGAATCTAAAATTGGTGTATGTTTGACTTATTTCTCTTTCCTTTACTTTATTGTAGGCATCATGGTGGAAGGTTTCTGGGATGATATTAGCACAGTGATCACTGACTCTGAGCTGATAAGAGACTCTTGTCACTCCTCTGTAATACCAGGACTGACTCAGTATTTACAGAGTTTCACCAAACTTATCATATCCGTATTATCTGTGAGAGCTAATTGTGATTTAACAATGGATAACTCATCCATTTGTTCAAAAATGGGGGTTCCCCCATTGCTAGTGATGGAGCTGTTACAATCTGACTTTCATGAGGTGCATTTAGTGATCCTGGAAGCAAGTCTGTCATGGATGAAGCAGCTAAACTCCCAGCAGAAGGCCAAGGAAGGGATTCCTGTGCTGGACATTTTATCTGGAGCAGAGATTCTACTCGAGATGGCTGAAAAAGAGGAAAATCTTGAATGCTTTTGTGTGGTAAGAATTTTAGCATATGTATTACAGTAGAATTTGTCAAGATACCATGAGCTTGTGGTTGGCGTTTATTATTATTTGCATTCTGAACTATGGGAAAAGTTCTAATAGGTCAGAGATGTAAGGAAATATCAGGTGGTTTCACCCCTGATGTACTGGGGCTTTGCTGGGAAACTATCTCATAAAACTCTCGTTTGGCCAAATGGCAACTGTTGTATAAGGTTTTTTAGGCGATATGTGTGGAAGACAACAAATACGTGTCATGGTGCAAAAAATTAAAAATAAATTTAAAGCACAAAGGACGAGGAACCCCCATAGATGCACCATTATTGGCCCTGGTTCCAGCCACAGCTCGGTACATAAGAGGTTATTCACCTACATACGCAATTTTTATTGGTTGACCAAGTCTAGAGTATCTCTGGAAGATCACTTGCTGCAGCCTCGTAGATCTCCATATAGTTTATTTGAGTGATTTTGTCACTTCTTTTCTTGGCCATTTTATTAGATTATGTGACATGAGAAATAAAAGCGTATTTTGTCTAAAAGCTAATAACTGCAATATTTCATAGCAAACAGCATGTAAAGAAACAGAATTGCTTCCTCTAAAGCCGATTGTGACGCACATCTTTATAAAAATGCTATACCAGATTCTGTCTACTCTATAACTAGCTGATTACTCACTGATTGCATATATGCATATCTTTCAATCATACCTCTTCTCTACATCGTTTTATAAATGTATTTATAGCATACATATTGTGAACATTATTAATACACACACACACAACTTCACTATCAAGAAATGACAACACATAATAATTATGCAAAAAATAAAATCTATACCAAGAATAATTTTTTTTTATATTTTCTGTCTTCTGGTTGCCTCCTCTAAGGATGTAGAACTCTTGCAGGACCTATCAGTTTCCCTCTGCATCTCTTGGAGGGAGGGGACAATTGGGCCAGTTTCCTTCCTGTCCTCCAGAGCCTCCACTTCTTTTATAACTGATCTCTCATTGGAAGATCAGCTTGTCATGATGAGCCTAGGAGAGAACAAAAATAATGAGAAATGTTGCTCCTAAACAAAAAGGACAACTCAGGAAACGAAGATAAAACAGGAATCAACACACACAGATCCATGCGCAAAAAGTGCTGATAAAAGTGCTGAGCTCCCCCACAGCTCCCCAGAAACCTGTAATGTATAAATGTACATATGTAAATTATTATCCCCTTAGCTTAGAAGTAGATAATTTTCTGCGTGACGTGCTAACCTTTCAAATCTTTATGTACAAATCAAAATTATTCTGTCTTGATTCGACAGCTTTATCCATGTAATCTTCCCCGCTTCTGATCGCTGGAAGGAGCAGTATACAAATGCTTGCTAAATAAATAAATGAAAATAAGTGTCCAGAATCTGTCTCCATAATTAAACTTGGACAAAACAAAGTGTTACTCCAGGAACCATTTGCTGATCAAAACCAGACACATGAATGTTTAAGGAGAGGTAAACTGAAATTGAAGGATGAGAGATTGATAGTTGCAGCCCAGGACAGTGGATTACGGGCAAGATGGTTTATAGCAAGCATAGAGAAAACTGGCCAAACAGTCATATAGATTCTGATAAAGAGCTGGAAACAAGTAGTCATCGTGTAGCTGTCTGCAAAGTTCTGATGGCAGATTTTTTTTTTTATTTATTGAGTTTTGAAATTAAATACAAGTATCCACTTGATAAGAAAAGTGACAAAATTTGAAAAATACCCAAGGAAATAAATATGAAGACATTGTCACTCAAGCCCTCAGCAGAAAAAGGGGGTCTGCTTACACAATGTAAAGGAAAAATATCAACCCAGTAAGGGTAAATACAAACAGGAAAACTGTCTGAACACAGCAGCATGCAATCAAAAAACGAGCATCTAAAGTTTGGGCAGATTAGGAGAGGAAGGATGATATGCCTAGCACTAATAAAAGCTGTCAGCTCAGAAAGCTGAAAGAAAACATAATTAACATAATTATATGAATTATATAAATTAATGAACGGAGTGGAACGGGTAAACATAGATCGATTGTTTACGTTATCAGAATATAGAAAGACTAGTGGACATGCAATGAAGCTACAGGGTAAACTATTTAAGACTAATAAAAGAAAATATTTTTTCACTCAGTGTGTAATCAAACTCTGGAATTTGTTACCGGAGGATGTAGTAAAGGCTGTTAGTGTAGCTGGGTTTAAAAAAGGTTTGGACAAGTTCCTGGAGGAAAGGTCCATAAACCATTATTAAGAAGGGACCCAGGATATCAATGCTTGACCCAATACAAGCATTGTGGAACCTGTCTTTTGGGGAAACTGCTAGGTACGTATGACCTAGATTGGCCACTGTTGGAAACAGGATACTGGGCTTGATGGACCTTGGTCTGACCCAGTATGGCATATCTTATGTTCTTATGATCTTATGTTCTTATTTTTTACTAGGCACTTATAAGGGTATTTTAAAAAGAATAAATAAAGCACCCAACTGCAAAACAGCATTTTTTAACAAAAGAAATTCCCTACAGTGTTTCTGAGTGTCTCTAGCTAAATCCGGGAACACCCTTACATTAAAGCCATAAAATGGGACCATCCTTTTCTTGGAAAACAGATTCAGTAGCCAGTCTCTATCAACCGATAAGGCACAAGTAACCAGAAGAGTTGCTGCAATCATAGATTCTTCCAATAGGAGCGAAACATTTAACATGTCCATGGCTGCAGATACACCCAAAAATTGTATCTTCCCAACAAGCAAATAATATATCCTTGAAACTGGGCTAATCACCTCCTTGGGCACTTGCAATACCTCCATTAAATTTTTACGGAACATTTCACATGGTGCTAGAGAAGAGGATTTCAGAACGTTAATAAATCGAAGATTAGAAGCCCTCGAAACATTTTCAAGAGCCTCTAACTTAGCTCTAGTTGCATTCAAATCCTTCATAATGGCACAATTAGAGTCACAGACAGAATCAATCTTAACTGCTTGGTCAGACACAGTAGTCTTTAAACCCTCAGTTGTAGAATGCTGGTGCGTTATCGACGCAGCATGAGCTTGTAAAGTAGTTTGCAATTGCTGGGTGTGTGTTGAGATCACCACTGTCAAATTATTAATAGCATCTCACAAAGTCTCAGGAGAAAACTGAAAGGGCCTTACGAAGACTTAACGCCGAGAGCATCCCAGATATAGCCGAACTTGGTACAGCAGCGGCCATCGCTCCTCCACCACTTCGGTCGCCCTGGTCAACCCCCTCCAAAACCACTCCCGAAGCCACAAGTTAGCACCAGAAACACCAGAAGCAGCGGCATGCTTTCGATCGCTGGTCTCCCCACTATTGGCACCCGACCGGGAGCCGGCTGTGCCCTTCTGCAACTGCATGTTGAGTCAGAAGGGAAGGGGTCATCACTCCTCTGGGGAGAGAGTAATATCCGTCTCCGAAGAAGATGCCGGGTTCACTAACCCTGGCATCAGCATAGCTGGAGTCGCACCAGAGCCTGAAGCTGCTTAAGGGCTCCTGCAGAAATCGATCCATCGGACCAGTGCAAGGTAAATTTGGGGCATTCGAAGGAATCTTCCCCAGCTTCGTCTTAGCTATCCTCTTTCCCATAGGCAATGCATGGAGCTCAGCACTGCTCAGACCGCCATCTTGAACATGCCATCTCCCCGTAAGAAATTTTCTGTTCAGAAAGGCATAATAAAGTGGCACGTCTCATCCATTGGAACTCTATAAACTTTACAACATTACTGTACTGGAAAAGTACTGGGACCATGACCCTAAGAGAATAAAGCAGTTATAATCACTTGGGATATTCTCATTTCGACTGATAAAATGCTGACTGCACGAAAACCAGACGTAGTGGTAAAAGAAAAAAACACCAGAATGGCATTGATTTATAGAGGTGTCAGTTCTTAGTGATTATTCTGTGCATCACATTGAGAGGGAGAAGATCCTCAAGTACCAAGAAAATG
This sequence comes from Ichthyophis bannanicus, assembly GCA_033557465.1. Classification (NCBI taxonomy): domain Eukaryota; kingdom Metazoa; phylum Chordata; class Amphibia; order Gymnophiona; family Ichthyophiidae; genus Ichthyophis; species Ichthyophis bannanicus. The sequence goes on along the minus strand of CM066033.1, from coordinate 344,012,889 downwards.
TGCAGAAAGATACAGAGATATTTATTTATTTAACCGATTTTATATACTGCTTTATCATTTCAGTCAAAGCGGTTTACATTGTAACTTAAACTTGGTAATGTACATTAAACAGAGACATTGATAACTTGGAATTTTCTGAGGCAATGGAGGGTTAAGTGACTTGCCCAAGGCCACAAGGATGCTAGTGGGAATTGAACCCTGGTCTCTTGGTTCTAAGCCCATTGTGTGGGTGTCATGGCTTGATTAAGAGGACTTTCCAAGTGCACCTTGACAAATGATACCACTAGGTATCCCTCTGAGCGTATCAAAAGTGACTTCATGGTTCTGGGATAGAGGGTGAAGCAGATAGGTGCGCAGGTGGTGGTCTCTTCAATCCTCCCTGTTGAGGGTAAATGCCGAGGCAGAGAAGCTTGCATCCTGGAGATAAATGCATGACTGCGTGGATGGTGTCATCAAGAGTGTTTTGGTTTCCTGGACCATGGGATGATGTTCCAAGGGCTGCAGAGCAGAGATGGCATCCACCTGTCCAAGAAGGATCATCATGTCTTCAGTAACAGACCGGCTAATCTACTGAAGGGGGCTTTAAACTAGATTTGTTGGGAATGGGTGAAAAAATCCCCCAGGTAAGTGAAACATTACATACCTCTGTAGAAATGGGTAAAAGAGCAACATCTGGAAAGCGGTGTGTATAAATGCCCGTAGCATGGGAAATCAAATCCCAGAAATTGAGGCTTTAATGGAAGAGGCTGACTTGGATTTAGTGGCGGTTATGGACCAAGGTTCACGGACAACCATGACTGGGATGTAATTATATCAGGCTATACTTTATTCAGGAAGGATAGGGTAGGAAGAAAGGGAGGAGGAGTGACACTATATGTAAAAAATAATATTAAAGCTATAGAATTACAGGGCTTAAAAGGGAGAGAGGAGGCACTGTGGGTTAAAATAGAAAGAGGGAAACAGAAATCCATTTGCATTGGCATGATATATAGACCCCCTTCATAGGTAGAAGACATGGACGGAGATTTAACAGAAGACATATGCAGCATTGCCAAGAAAGAGGAAGTGTTACTGATAGATGAATGTGGATTGGCACATTCCTGCTGTGGTGTCATCTAGAAGTAAGGAGATCCTGGATTTTCTACAGAGAGAACTATTCAGGCAATTGGTAACAGAACCCACACGTGAAGGGGCCATACTGGACTTGGTGTTTACCAAGGGTGAAAGTGTTTCTGATGTTATACTGGGAGATCGTGTCACATCCAGTGATCACCATATGGTGTGATTACTGGATGTGAGACGATTCAGTATTAGGACTTGGTCTGATAAAATCCATTCAAAAGCGAGGGTCTTAGACTTTAGGAAGACTAACTTTGCCAAGATGGGCCAATACCTCAAGGAGTCGTTAGCGGGATGGGAACAGCTCGGGGATGTAGAAAAACAGTGGGGAAAACTGAAAGGGGATATTTTAAGGGCAAGCAACCTTGTGTTAGAAAGGTAAATAAATGGAAAAGGAGGCCACTATGGTTCTCAAAAGAACTAGCTGAAAAGGTGAAGAAAAAAGAGTTAGGCCTTCATGAAATACTGGAGATCACAGAGAGAGGAAGACATGCATCTATATTTGGGAAAACTTAGAGAAGCTAGCAAAGTAGTCAGGGAAAGCAAAGATATAAAAAGAAGAAGAAATTGCCAATGCAATAAAATGGGGGAATAAAGCATAGTTACTCACCTGTAACAGGTGATCTCCGGGAACAGCAGGAATTTAGTCCTCACATATGGGTATCGTCGGTACTGACGGAGCCTGCGTGGGAACGCTCCCCAGCGTCCAATCAGAAAGCTTTTGGGAGCATCCCACAGCGCCTGCGTGCTGCCTTCCCGCCTTTCCCAACTGCCTCTCTCCAGTTGAGTTTTAAAGCTGAGACAAAGAGAGAGAGAGGGAAAGGAAAGAGAGAGATAGAGAGATGCAACTCCCAGGGGAGGTGGGTGGGTTGTGAGGACTAAATTCCTGCTGTTCCCGGAGATCACCTGTTACAGGTGAGTAACTATGCTATCTCCAGGAACAAGCAGGAATCTAGTCATCACATATGGGGACTCCCTAGCTTTGGGTGCCAGGGAGAGACCCCAGAAGTTGTGTGCCCCTGAGAAGGGCTCCACTTCCCCCCATGGATCTCTGGCATCCTATCAGGGATGGTGGGTAGGAGTTGATTAAGTATGGAACAGGTGTTTGAGAACAGCCTGACCAAACAAGGCATCCCGGCGGGAGTCTTTGTCCAAGCAGTAATGGGCTGTGAAGGTATGAACCGAAGCCCAAGTGGCTGCTCGACAGATGTTGTCAATAGACACAGAGTTCAGATGAGCCATTGAGGCTGCCATGGCTCTCACATTGTGAGCTGTGACATGGCCCTCCAGAGAAAGGTTCTTACTCTGATAGGTGAAAGAAATACACTGAGCAATCCAGTTAGATAGTGTTCTCTTGGAGACTGGCAGTCCCAAATGAGAAGGGTCAAAAGCAACAAAGAGCTGAGAGGACTTTCTATGTTGCTGTGTCCTCTGTAAGTAAAAAGCCAGAGCTCTTTTACAGTCCAGGGTATGAAGATTCCTCTCTGCACTTGATGCATGAGGTCCTGGGAAAAAGACAGGTAGGTAGACCTCCTGGTTGAAGTGAAAAGGCGAGACCACCTTAGGCATAAAGTATGGATGAGTCCTAAGGACTACCTTGTCATGATGAAACCTTGTATAAGGTGGATTAGCTACTAGTGCTTGCAATTCACTAATGCGGCGTGCTGATGTGATTGCAATGAGAAAGTTAACCTTCCAAGAAAGAAATTTCAAGGAGGTGGTAGCTAAGGGTTCGAAAGGTGGCTTCATGAGCTGCCCAAGAACCAGATTCAAGTCCCATGCCACCGGAGGTGGTCTAATGGGAGGCTTAGTTAGAAGGAGGCCTCTCATGAATCTTGCTATAAGAGGATGAGAGGAAATAGGTTGTCCATTGAGAGGTTTAAGAGAAGCTGCAATAGCACTCAAATGGACTCTTACTGAATTTGTCTTAAGGCCTGCATTAGACAAGTGGAGGAGATACTCCATTAAAGATTCTAGAGGTATAGCAAGGGGGTTAAGACCCTTTTCTGAACACCAAACAGTGAACCTTTTCCACTTGAAAGCATGTCTAGTGGAAGGTTTTCTAGAAGCATAAAGAACATCTTTCACTTGCTGAGAAAGATGAAGATCTTGGAGATATAGGCCTTCAACAACCAAGCCCTGAGATGCAGGGACTGGGGATTGGGATGCCATAACATTCCGTTCTCCTGAGATAGGAGATCTGGAGCAGACCCTAACTCCAAGGAGGGAGCTTGAGAGAGATGTAGAAGCAGAGGGTACCACACTTGCCGTGGCCAATGTGGTGCTATGAGAATCATGTGGCCTCTGTCTCTCTGAAGCTTGAAAAGGGTTTTGGGAATTAGGGGAATGGGTGGAAAGGCATAGAGGAAGTCTTGACCCCAGCGAAGGAGGAAAGCATCATTTGCCTGAGCTCCCTGAGCCGGAGTTCTGGAACAGAACCGGGGAAGTTTGGCATTCCACGGACTTGCAAAGAGGTCTATGTCCGGGGTTCCCCAAAGTTGAAAAATTTTATCCACCTGGTCTGCATGCAGAGACCACTCGTGTGGAAGGAGAACTCGACTGAGTCTGTCTGCCCAAGAGTTTTGAACGCCTGGAAGATACACTGCCAGAAGATGAATGTGATACTCTCTGGCGAGGGCCCACAGTCGCAGAGCTTCGTTGCAAAGCGACAGAGAGCCTGTTCCCCCCTACTTGTTCACATAGAACATGGCTACTTGATTGTCCGTATGAATAAGGACTGTTTTGTAGCTGAGCAGGGTGTGGAACACTTGCAGAGCAAGGAAGATTGCTCTGAGCTCCAAGAGATTGATATGTAGACAACTCTCTTGTGGAGTCCAAGTGCCTTGGGTGGAGAGGTCTTGCAGATGAGCTCCCCAACCCATTGGAGAAGCATCTGTTGTAAGAGTTGCTTGGGGCAGGGGTTGCTGAAAGGGGGACCCCAGCAACAGGTTTTGAGTGGACTTCCACCACTGGAGAGACAAAATGAGACGACTTGTGTTTGCTATTCTGTCTGAGAGGCAACCTGATGCCTGGGCCCATTGGGTGGATAAAGTCCACTGAGCTGCCCGCATGTGAAGGCGAGCATATGGTACCACATGCACGGTGGATGCCATGTGGCCTAGCAACTGCAACATTTCTCGAGCAGTTAAAAAGGGCTTTAGGGCTGCTTGAGAAGCTAACTGCACCAAGCGAAGGCAACGGGCTTGGGGAATGTAGGCCCTTGCCTTTGTGGTATCCAGCAGGGTTCCTATGAACTCTAGAGACTGAGTAGGAGTTAGACTGGATTTTGGGATGTTTATGACCAGCCCTAAATACTGAAGGATACACATTGTGCAAGTTAGAGAAGTCCTGGCCTCTGACTGTGTTGGAGCTCGAATGAGCCAGTCGTCCAAGTAAGGGAAGATGAATATTCCCAGAGTGCATAGAAATGCTGCTACCACAGCCATGCATTTCGTGAACACCCTTCGTGCAGAGGCCAGACCAAAAGGAAGCACCCTGTATTGGTAATGCTTTCTTTGAAACAGGAACCGAAGAAACCTTCTGTGGGTTGGATGGATGAGAACATGGGTGTACGCATCCTTGAGATCTAGAGAACAAAGCCAATCCTGACTCCGAAGGTATGGAAGCAGAGCTCCGAGAGAGATCATTTTTAATTTCTCCTTGACAAGGAATTTGTTCAGTTCTGTGAGATCTAAGATAGGTCTGTATCCCCCTGTTTTCTTTGGGATAAGAAAATAAGGGGAATAGAACCCTTTGCCCTGTTGATGAAGAGGCATTTCTTCTATTGCCCCTTGGGTAAGAAGGATGGTAACCTCCTGACCTAACAGGTCGATGGGAAAGGTTGGAGAATTGAACTACTTCACTATTGTGGGAGGGGGCATGCTTGAAAAATGACATTTGTACCCCTCTCTTATGATGGAGAGTGTCCAATGCTCTGCTGTTATTTGCCCCCATCTGGGAGCAAAATGGCATAACCTTTCTGGAATGGTGGACGGTTCTGGTCCCTCCAGAGCCAGAAAGGCTAAGTTCCCTAGCTGAAAGTCAAAGGCCCTGAGGAGGCTGAGTCTGCTGGGCCGGTTGAGGCCTAGCAGCCTTTGCTATTTTCTGTTTGGGTGGTTGCTGACGTTTGGTTGAAAACTGACCTGCAGAAGATGCCTGCTGACCATAAGCAGGATAAAATCTTTTCTTTTTAGAAAAAGGTGTTTTCTTGAACAACCTTTTCCTAACAGGATCAGCAGTAGACTTGGATAATCTATCCAAAGTGGAATTTTCAGCATCCATTTCATTGGCTTTTTCTTGCCAATCTTTACCAAACAGGTTCTCACCAGTACAAGGGATATTTCCCAATTTATCTTGTACCCAGAGCTCTAAATCAGATGCTTGAAGCCAAGCAATTCTACGTGCACCTATGGCAATAGCCGAGGTCCTGCTTGTACATTCAAAGCAGTTGAAGGCTGCACGGTTGGAGAATTTAGAGACATCTTGGGCATGTTTGAGCCAAGTGAGAAACTCCTGCCTTTTATCGTCAGAGATGAAAGGACTTAAAGTCTGTAGGTGATCAGTAACTTCCTTTAGGAACATTCCCATGTAGAGACTATAGGAACTGATTCTTGCAGCAAGCATGGAAGCTTGAAAGACTCTACATCCAAAAGCATCCAGAGTTCTGCATTCACGTCCTGGAGGATTAGAGGCATGTCTTTTTGCACTTCTAATCCTTCTCATAGCAGATTCCACCACAATAGAGTGGTGAGGAAGCTGAGTTTTATGGAAACCAGGACAAGGAGGGACACGATACATAGTATCTAACCTACGAGAATGAGGAGAGGTGGTAAGAGGTGTTTCCCACATCCTCAACATGAGATCATAGAGAATCTCATGAATGGGTAGGGTAGCTGCCTCCTTAGGAGTTTTAAGATATTGTAAAATATCCAACTCCTTGGCCCTTGGCTCTGTCTCAGGGGCCACAGTGATGGAGAGGCCCCGAGCCACCTCTCGGATGAAGTCTTGGAAAGACATGTCCTCTGGAGGAGACATCTGCGTTTAGGGGAGGAGGACTCCTGTGGAAGCATCATCACTGCATTGACAGAACTTTCAGAATCCTCAGATTCTTCTGAGGAATCGAAGTATCGCCTGTCTGGATGCTCCTGCAGAGCCCGATACCCATACCGAGCAAAATCGGTATCGGGAATAACCGGTACTGGGGAATCGGTACCGGCGGGCATCGAAGGACAGGGTACCGGCATAGCAGGCATCAATGCCGATATCGATGCTATCAGTACCGGTTGCAATACCGATGCCGGTGCCGGTACTGGTGGAGTTGTCTGTCACGGTACCAAGGGCATCGATGCCACAAGAAAAGCCGCTAGACTGCGTTCTATGGACAGAATTCTCTAGTCCATAGACGCTGCCAATGCCTGGAAATCGGTACCAGTGGAAACGGCCGGTACCCCAGAGCATGGCACCAGGAGATCTGTCGAGGCTGAGCCATCGAGAACATCCTGGAACCCCGATGATGGTGCTTTGGAAGCCGAAGCATCCCGCCAGGGTAATTTTGCCGGTGCAGAATCCTCGAGGGCAACGCCAGAGGCATCTCGATGCTTAGAAGGAGATCTACCCTTTGAGGACCGGCTAGACTTATGTTTAGTTACCTGAGATCCACGGGAAGAAGAAGAAGCCCTGGAGGATGTCGATGCCACCGAAACCGCATCAGAGGGAAACAGGGTACTGAGCTTAGCAGCTCGGTTCTGTCGACCCCTTTTAGACATCATAGCACAGGACACACAATCTGTGATGGAGTGGTCAGGACCTAAACATTTTAAACACCATTCATGGGTGTCGGTGACGGAAATGGTACCGCCACATTTTGTGCACTTTTTAAAACCTGAAGCAGGTTTTTCCATATTAAGGAAATTTTTGAGGCCTAAGGCCCAAAAAAGACAGGTGCACCTGAAGAAAGGAAAAGAATGAATAAATTAATTTCTTTAAAAGAAAAGAAATACTGGCGGTACCGGTAGAGCGTCGGGGAAGGCAGACGCGACCACAAAAATAAATAAATAAAATAAGGAAATTCTTCTGCGGTGACAGGAACACGACCTGTTGGCTCCGCGGAAAAAGAAGAACTGGAGAGAGGCAGTTGGGAAAGGCGGGAAGGCAGCACGCAGGCACTGTGGGATGCTCCCAAAAGCTTTCTGATTAGACGCTGGGGAGCGTTCCCGCGCAGGCTCCATCGGTACCGACGATACCCATATGTGATGACTAGATTCCTGCTTGTTCCTGGAGATGACATTTTTCAGATATGTTAGTGAGAGGAGGAAGAGCAAAAGTGGTATTGTCAGACCCAAGGGTGAAGGGGAGACATATGTAGAAGCTAATGAGGATAAAATAGAATTTCTTAACAAATATTTCTGTTCTGTGTTGACAGATGAAGGGCCAGGAGCAGTACCTTAGAAATAGGAACAGAAGCAATGGGAATCTCTAATGATTTTCAGAAGACTGTGTTCATGAGGAACTAGCTAAACTAAAAACAGACAAAGCGATTGGACTGGATGGGGACACATCCGAGAATATTGCAGGAACTTGGGGACATTCTAGCAGCTCCACTGACTGACCTTTTGAATGCCTCTTTGGAGTTGGGAGTGGTGGCAGAAGACTGGAGAGAGGCACATGTGGTCCCTTTACATAAAAGTGGAAGTAAGGATGTGGTTGAAAACTATGGGCCAGTTAGTCTAACCTCTGTGGTGAGTAAATTGGAAATACTACTGAAAGAGAAAATAGTGAGGTTTCTGGAGTCCAATGAATTACAGGATTGGAGGCAGCATGGATTCACCAGAAGCAGGTCTTGTCAGACAAATCTGATTGATTTCTTTGACTGTGTAACCAGGGAGTTGGACCGAGGGAGAGCCCTAGGTGTAGTGTACTTGGATTTTAGTAAAACCTTTGACACTGTTCTGCACAGACGACTTATAAACAAGCTGAGCACCGTAGGGATGAACCCTAAAGTTACTGATTGGGTTAGAAATTGGTTCAGTGAGAGGCAACAAAGGGTACAGATAAATGGAGCTCACTCTGAGGAGAAGGAGGTTACCACTGGTGTGCCGCAGAGATCTGTCCATGGTCCAATTCTTTTTAACATCTTTGTTAGTGATATTGCAGAAGGGCTGTCAGGTAAGGATTGCCTCTTTGCAGATCATACCAAAATCTGAAGGAGTAAGTAACATGAGGAGGGATCTAGCTAAGCTTGATGAATGGTCGAGAATTTGGCTGAGATTTAATGTTTAAAAATGTAGGGTCATGCATTTTGGCTTCAAAAATCCAAGGGAGTGGTACAGTGTAGGGGGTGAAGCATTTATCTCCAGGAACAAGCAGGAATGTAGTCTTCACATATGGGTATCGTCGGTACCGATGGAGCCTGCGCGGGAACACTCCCCAGCGTCCAATTAGAAAGCTTTTGGGAGCATCCCACAGCGCCTGCGTGCTGCCTTCCCACCTTTCCCAACTGCCTCTCTCCAGTTCTTCATTTTCCGCGGAGCCAGCAGGTCGTTTTTCCTGTCACCACAGAAATTATCCCATCTTTTTCATTCTTTTTTGTGGTAGCGTCTGCCTTCCTCAACGCTATACCGGTACCACTGGTTCTTTCTTTAAAAGAAAAAAAAATTTGTAATCTTTTCTCTAGACTTTCCAGTCTTTTTTCTGTCGGGTGCCATGTGCCATTTTGGGCACTAGGCCCAACCTTTCCTTCAGAATGAAAAAATCCGCCTCGGGTTTTAAAAAGTGTTCCAAGTGTGGCGGTACCATCTCCGTCACTGACACTCATGAGTGGTGCCTTAAATATTTAGGTTCTGACCACTCCATCTCGGAGTGTGTTGCCTGTGGGATGATGTCAAAGAGGGGTTCAGCAAAACCGAGCTGCTAAGCTTAGCACCCTTTTTCCCTCCGATGCAGCATCTGTGGCATCGACGTCTTCCAGGGCTTCGTCTTCCTCCCATGGATATCAGGTAACCAAACATAAATCTGGCCGGTCCTGAAAGGGTAGATCTCCTTCCAAGCATCAAGATGCCTCTGGCGTTGCCCTTGAGGGACTTGTACCGGCAAAATTGCCCCAGCAGGAGACTTTGGCTTCCAAAGCACTATCGGGGCTCCAGGATGTTCTCGAGGCCTCAACCTCGGCAGAACTACTGGTGCCATGCTCTGGGGTACCGGCCGCTTCGTCCGGTACCGATACCCAGGCATCGGCAGTGTCAATAGACCAGAGGTTCTTGGCTATTGAACGCAGTCTGGCGGCTCTCCTTGCGGCTTTGGTGCCTTCGGGACTGCTTCAGACTGTTCAACCGGTATCGACACTGGTTCCGGCACCGATACCGGTACCGACAGCATCGACATCGGCGACTCTGTTACCGACACCGAGTCATGCCGTTTCCTCCGGTATTGACAGGCCGGTACCGGACCCCTCCGGTACCGACTTCGATTGGTACCGGTATCGTGCTTTGCAAGAGCACCCGGACAGGAGATACTTTGAATCCTCTGAGGAGTCTGAGGATTCTGACAGCTCTGTCGGTACCGGAGTACTTCTCTCTGAGGAGCCTTCCTCTCCTAAACGTAGGATGTCTCCTCCAGAGGATATATCCTTTCAGGATTTCATCCGGGAGTTGGCTAGAGGTCTTTCCATCACAGTGGCTCCTGAAACAGAGCCCAGAGCAAGGGAATTGGAGATTTTACAATATCCTAAAGCTCCCAAGGAGGCGGCTACTTTGCTTATTCATGAGATCTTGCATGATCTCATGCTAAGAATGTGGGAAACACCTCTTACCACCTCTCCCTCATTCTCGTAGGCTTGATACCATGTATCGAGTACCTCCTTGTCCTGGATATCAAAAAATCCAGTTACCACACCACTTCAGGGTAGTGGAATCAGCTATGAGAAGGATCAAGAGTGCAAAAAAACATGCATCTAATCCTCCAGGACGTGAATGTAGGACTCTTGATGCCTTTGGGCATCGAACCTTCCAGGCCTCTATGCTTTCTGCCAGAATTAGTTCCTACATTTTATATATGGGAATGTTCCTTAAGGAGGTTACAGGAAATCTAGAGCTTATGAGCCCTCTCCTTCCTGATGATAAGAGGCAAGATTATCTTACACTTGTCAAACATGCCCAAGATGTTTCCAAGTTTGTTAATCGTGCAGCTTTTGCCTGCTTTGAGTGCATAAGCAGAACCTCTGCCATTGCCATAGGTGCTCGTAGGATTGCCTGGCTCCAGGCATCTGACTTAGAACTCTGGGTACAGGACAAACTGGGGAATATCACTTGCACAGGCGAAAATCTCTTTGGCAAAAATTGGCAAGAGAAATCTAATGAGCTGTATGCTGATAACACCACTTTGGATAGACTATCCAAGGCTACAGCTGATCCTGCAAGGAGAAAATCCTACAAGAAACCATTCTTTTCTAAAAAGAAGAGGTTTTACCCCTCCTATTCCCAGCAGGGGCATTCTGCAGGTCAGTCTGCCCGAAAGGGACAGCAGCCACCAAAACAAAGAAAAGCAAAGTCTGCTAAGTCTCAACAGGCCCAACAGACTCAGCCTCCACAGAGGCTTTGACTCCCATCTAGGAACTTGGCCTTCCTGGCCCTCAACGGGCCAGAGCCTTCCACTATTCCAGGAAGGTTGTGTCATTTTACCCCCAGATGGGAGCAGATAACAGCAGAAGAATGGACTCTCTCCATTGTAAAGGAGGGGGGTACAAGCTTCATTTCCTCAACATGCACCCTCCTACAGTTTTAAGACAGTTCAATTTTCAGACTTTGCTCAAAAATCAGTTAGGTCAAGAGGTCAATTTACTTCTTGCACACGGGGCAATAGAAGATGTACCCATTTCCCAACAGGGTACAGGATTTTACTCCCCTTATTTCCTTATTGCAAAGAAAACAGGGGGACACAGACCCATTTTAGACCTCAGAGAATTGAACAAATTCCTGTTCAAGGAGAAGTTCAAGATGATTTCTCTAGGAACTCTTCTGCCATACCTTCAGAGTCAGGATTGGCTTTGTTCTATAGATCTCAAGGATGCGTACACCCATGTTCTCATCCATCCAACTCACCGAAGATTCCTTCGGTTTCTATTTCAGGGGAAGCACTACCAGTACAGGGTTCTTCCTTTTGGCCTGGCCTCAGCACCAAGGGTGTTTACGAAATGCATGGCTGTGGTGGCAACATTTCTTCGCACTCTAGGAATATTCGTCTTCCCCTACTTAGACGACTAGCTCATTCGAGCCCCATCAGAATCAGAGGCCAGAATTTCCCTATCTTGCACAATGCGTATACTTCAGTATTTGGGCCTGGTCATAAACATCCCAAAATCCAACCTAACTCCCACTCAGTCTCTAGAGTTTATAGGAGCTATGCTGGATACCAGGAAAGCAATGGCCTATCTTCCACAGCACCACTGTCTTCGCATTGTGCAGCTGGCTTCCCAAGCAGTGTTAAAAACTCATCTCACTGCTCGGGAAATGTTACAATTGCTAGGCCACATGGCATCTACCGTGCATGTGGTTCCCTATGCTCGCCTCCATATGAGAGACGCCCCAATGGACTCTATCCACTCAGTGGACTCAAGCATCAGGCTGCCTATCAGACAAAATAGCAAACTCAAGTCGCCTTATTTTGTCCCTACAGTGGTGGCAATCAACCCAAAACCTGTTGGTGGGGTCCCCTTTCCAACAGCCCCCACCCCAGGTCACTCTAACAACAGATGCCTCACAGGTGGGTTGGGGAGCACACCTGCAAGATCTCTCTACCCAAGGCACCTGGACTCCACAGGAGACCCATCTACACATCAACCTCTTGGAACTCAGAGCAATCTTCCTTGCTCTTCGAGTGTTCCACACCCTGCTGAGCTACAAGACAGTCCTAATTTAGACGGACAATCAAGTAGCTATGTTCTATCTGAACAAGCAGGGAAGAACAGGCTCTCTGTCACTTTTCAACAAAGCTTTGAGACTTTGGGCCCTCGCCAGAGAGCATCAGATTCATCTCCTTGCGGTGTATCTGCCAGGCATTCAAAACTCCTGGGCAGACAGACTCAGTCGAGTTCTGCTTCCACACGAGTGGTCTCTTCGTGCAGACCAGGTTGCAAAAATTTTCAAATTTGGGGAACTCCGGACATAGACCTCTTTGCAAGTCCATTGAATGCCAAACTTCCATGATTCTGTTCCAGAATTCTGGCTCAGGGTTCTCAGGCCAGGGATGCTTTCCTCCTCCATTGGGGTCAGGACTTCCTATATGCCTTTCCACCCATTCCCCTAATTCCCAAAACCCTATTCAAGCTTCAGAGAGACAGAGGCCATATGATTCTCATAGATCCACATTGGCCATGGCAAGTGTGGTACCCTCTGTTCCTACATCTCTCTCAAGCTCCATCTCTGGAGTTAGGATCTGCTCCAGATCTCCTGTCTCAGGAGGACGGAATGTTGTGGCATCCCGATCCCCACTCTCTGCATCTCAGGGCCTGGTTGCTGAGGGCCTAGACCTTCATGGTCTTAACCTGTCTCAACAAGTAAAGGATATCCTTTATGCTTCTAGAAAGCTCTTATGCTTTCAAGTGGAAAAGGTTTTCCATATGGTGTTCGCAGACGGTTCTTGACCCCCTGGCGATACCTCTGGAATCATTATTGGAGTATCTCCTTCATTTATCTAATGCAGGGCTTAAGACTAACTCAGTACGAGTCCATTTAAGTGCTATTTCAGCTTCTTTCAAGCCTTTAAATGGACAACCTATTTCCTCTCATTCTCTCATAGCTAGATTTATGAGGGGCCTCCTTCTAACTAAGCCTCCCATTAGGCCACCACCAGTAGCATGGACCTAAATCTGGTTCTTGGACAGCTCATGAAGCCGCCTTTTGAACCTCTAGCTACTACCTCCTTGAAATTCCTTTCCTGGAATTTGTCTTTCTCATTGCAATCACATCAGCACGTCGCATTAGTGAGTTGCAAGCATTAGTGGCTGATCCTCCTCATACGAGGTTCCATCATGATAAGGTAGTCCTTAGGACTCATCCACACTTTATGCCAAAGGAGGTCTCACCTTTTCATTTAAACCAAGCAGTTTACCTGCCTGTATTTTTTCCAAGGCCTCATGTTCAAATGCAGAAAGGAGTCTTCATACTTTGGACTGTAAAAGAGCACTTGCTTTTTACTTACAAAGGACACAGCAACATAGAAAGTCCTCTCAACTCTGTTGCTTTTGATCCTTCTCATTTGGGACTTCCAGTCTCCAAGAGGACATTGTCCAATTGGATTGCACAGTGTATTTCTTTTACCTATCAAAGTAAAAACCTTTCTCTGGAAGGCCATGTCACAGCTCACAATGTGAGAGCCATGGCAGCCTCAATGGCTCATCTACACTCTGCGTTTATTGACGACATCTGTCGAGCAGCTACTTGGGCCTCTGTTCATACCTTCACAGCCCATTACTGCTTGGACAAGGACTCCCGCCGGGATGCCTTGTTTGGTCAGGCTGTTCCACGACACCAGTTCCATACTTAATCAACTCCTACCCACCATTCCCGGTAGGATGCCAGAGATCCATGGGGGGAAGTGGAGCCCTTTCACAGGGGCACACAACTTCTGGGGTCTCTCCCTGGCATCTGTAGCTAGGGAGTCCCCATGTGAAGACTACATTCCTGCTTGTTCCTGAAGATAGCATAGTTACTCACCTGTAACAGGTGATCTCCGGGAACAGCAGGAATTTAGGCTTCACAACCCACCCACCTCCCCTAGGAGTTGTATCTCTCTTTTCTTTTCTTTCCCTCTCTCTCTCTCTCTCTTTGTCTCAGCTTTAAAACTCAACTGGAGAGAGGCAGTTGGGAAAGGCGGGAAGGCAGCACGCAGGCGCTGTGGGATGCTCCCAAAAGCTTTCTAATTGGACATTGGGGAGCATTCCCGCACAGGCTCCGTCGGTACCGACAATACCCATATGTGAAGACTAAATTCCTGCTGTTCCCGGAGATCACCTGTTACAGGTGAGTAACTATGCTTTCTCCACAAAAGAAGGGCGGGACCTGGATGTGATTGTGTCTGATGATCTTAAAGTAGCTAAACAGATAGTGAAGGCGATGGTGAAAGCTAGAAGGATGCTCGGGTGCATAAGGAAAGGCATGGCCAGCAGAAAAAAGGAGGTGATAGTGCCTTGCGTTGCTCCTGCCCGGGCCCGAGAGCTTACAGGCCGGAGTGGCCTTATAATGTCCCTGAGGAATGAAGCTTGTACTGGCCCCTGGGTATTCTGGGACTTGTAGTGTGCTTGTATTTCCTTCAGGATTAAATTGTAGTCGTGACACGAATGTTAAGGCTGCAAGAAATTTATTGTTGTGGGGATATTTTCCAGCGCATCAAAATTCAATGGTACATAACGCAAAAGGTGCAACTTCAACCCCAAACAGCTGAAACCAGGAACATAGGAAGTACAACTGAAATTAAATTAGCTTCTACTTGGCTCTTCACAATCACAGCAGCTTTAACTCAGCAGTGCCTCATGTGGTCTTTCAGAATTATTGCAGCACCAAACAAACAGCTGTTCCTTCCACAGCATGGCTTCTCAAAACAACAAATGAAAACAATTTGTGAACCTTTTAGCTTGGCAGCAAGTACAGCAAACTCCCTGTATTCTTTTCATACAGTGTTCAAGGGTTTCTTACATTGCTGTCCTCTTTGAGGCAGATTGAGCAATCCATTGGAGAAGGGTCCGCTTCTAAGGCAGGTTGGTAATTATCCACTTGCGTGCATTTGTCAGAGCTAAGGCTATCGCTGTCTCTGTCAGGTCTGCTAAGCTTCCCTGACCTCAGTTCCAGAAACTCTTGAAACTGTTTTAAAAGCAATTCAGCCTGTAACTGCTCTTTATCCATGTGAAAGTGTTTTGTAAGGGTGACACCCTTCCCCCACTTGCTATCAGCTTCTGCAGCTGGGTTTACCTTGTGAAGGTCAGCACAAATAAAAGGTTTCTCCAGTAAAGCATTAAAAGTAGAAAAGTCAGCTTTACCTTTAGCAGGGTTTGAATAAGAACTGGCACCTTTCCTCCAGAAGTCTCTCTGGTTCAAAAGCTCAGCAGCCTTACTGCTATTTCCTCTGCTCTGTGAATTTCTCTTTGAAAAGCTTTCTTCCTGCTTCACTTCCTTGCTTCTGTAGCCTTGTTTGCTACCAGACCAGATACCTTCTTTCCATGTGCTGAATTTGCTAGCCTTCCCACGCCCAGGCTCTACCTTGTAGTAAGGTTCCTTCTCAGAGTGTACTTGGCTCCAGGGTTTACTACTCCAAGGTTCTGCCTTGCTCCAGCATTCTAGTGTTTTCCTTCTTCCTTTTCCCTCTTTTTCTCTTTCCTCCTTTTCTCTTTTCCTCCTCTCCTCTTCCCTCTCTGCTTGGGGATTTAAAAGGGCTTCATTTCCCGGCACGCCCTGACCTTCCCCTGAGCGTGCCCAATCAGTGCAGAAGCCTGTCTCCTCCCCTGAGCTGGGGCGTGTCCTGTGCTCAGCAGAGAGCTGTGCTTTTTTTCAACTCTGCATTGGAAATCCGATGTGCTAGTGCTGTTTCATTACTTCTACCAGGATTTTCCCCTATCTCCATCTCTTCTGGAGGGCCTTCCTCACCACAGCCTCTGTATAAATCTTTGGTGCCTCCTCATTTGAAGTACTGTGCGCAATTCTGGAGACCATACCTTCAAAAGGATATAATCAGGTTGGCGTCTGTGCAGAGGGTGGCTACTAAAATGGTTAGTGGTCTTCATTATAAAGCATATGAGGACAGACTTAAGGATCTTAATTTGTATACTTTAGAGGAAAGGCGGGATAGAAAAAATATGATAGAGACGTTTAAATACTGGGGAGGTAAAGCCTAGTCTGACATATTTCATATGCCTAAATGATGATCTGATTCAAGGGATGATGTATTTCCTTTATTTTGCCTTGGTCTGTGTTAGCGTGTAACTGTATTTTGTGATAAGCACAGATGGAAGGTCTTGGTGGTTCTATACTGGTAGCCATCAGAGAGTTGGGGGGGGAGGGTGGTTGGGCGTTGACTGTTTTTTGAGTTGTAATAGTTGTGTTATTGTGTGTGAAAAATTAAATACATTAATAAAAAGAAAAAGAGATATTTAAATACCTCCGTGGCATAAATGCACAGGAGGAGAGCCTCTTTCGATTGAAAGCAAGCTCTGCTATGAGGGGACATAGGATGAGGGTGAAAGGGGATAGACTCAGAAGTAATATGTGGAAATATTTCTTTACAGAAAGAGTGGTAGATGCATGGAATAGTCTCTCAGTTGTGGTTGTAGAGATAAGGACAGTATCTGAATTCGAATGCATGGGACAAACACAGAGGATCTCTAAAGGAAAAAAGGGGACTATTGTAGTAGTTGATATGGAAGGGCAGACTAGATACGCCATGTCTTTTTCTGCCATCATGTTTCTATTTATCTATTTAAACGTATTTCTATACCGCCTTATCCTGCAATCAAGGTGGTCTGAACAGCAAACAATCAATAAGATACAGTGTATAGTGTGCACATGCAGTGAGTAGTGTATGCGTGTGAGTGTATCTGGACATTGATTCTTGTGGTGCTATTTACAGCGTGCGCTATTTACAATGTTTTCTATGTTTTCAAATTGCCATTACATGTTATTAATTACAGAAGGATACTCTCTTTGGCACAGTGCAGCTACTACACCAAGCATTAGCAGTAAATTTGAGATGCTAAGATCATATTCCACATGGCTTAGGAGTAAGGTTTATTAGTGTCATGGTATGTGCAAAACTAACCCGTTTGGAGAAATTGTCCCCCAAGGGAATCCTCCACATGTTGGTATCTTAGTTTAGTTCATTTCTTAGTTTTCTTAACTGTCTTTTATGGCATAATATCAAAGTGAATTACAATAAGAGGGTTATTTTAGAAGCTCTGTTTTGTGCTTAGGATGTCCAAAGGGGACACATAGATGTTCAAATCTGGAAGATGTCCCTGCAGCCATTTTTGGCACTAGTTTTAAAGACATCTGCAGTGTGAGGATGTCCATGTTGGAATGGGGGCATGTTGGAGGTATTCCGGGGTGTTCCTAAGCATTTGGAAGTCCATGGCCAAACTTAGAAATACCCTGCCTGTTTTTTTCTTAGAGACAATGTGAGAGGCATTGTACATACTGCAACAATCCTTGTCGGGACAGTTGCAGGTTATATCTAGCCAGTTGAATAATGTTGGTCAACAAATGGGGGTGCACAATGTTTTCTTGGGGGACCTGCCAGTGAAAGTTTCCTCTTTGAGCAGAGGGTGGATCAAGTCTAGGACTCAGTGGAAGCTGTTATGTGGGATGCAGAGAATTTTCAGCGAAAAATGGAGGTGCTGGAGATTATGTCTAGGAGCAGGAACCTGAGAGTGTTGAATTTTTCCAAAGTTCCATCCATTGGTGGTGTTTAAGAAGCTTTTGACTGAGGTTTTGAA
This sequence comes from Ichthyophis bannanicus, assembly GCA_033557465.1. Taxonomy (NCBI): domain Eukaryota; kingdom Metazoa; phylum Chordata; class Amphibia; order Gymnophiona; family Ichthyophiidae; genus Ichthyophis; species Ichthyophis bannanicus. Next base: position 343,995,299 of record CM066033.1, on the reverse strand, counting down.
AATTTCAGTGGATTCTATTCCGCTGATATCTCGTGCCTACTATTTGCCTAAGCTTAAGGTGACTGGCGGACCGGGTCAGGGTTTAACTTCCACCCCAGCTTGGCCCGATGATAGCCTGGACTTGACTGGCTATTCAGAGAGGTCTGGATCCGACTCCGGGATGGCCGCTACGTTATTGGTCACCCTGACGCTGGATGTCGACCGGGATGGCCGCTACGTTATTGGTCACCCTGACGCTGGATGTAGACCGGGATTGGCTTCTTAAAATTTATTTTCACTCCCCTGTAAAGGAGTTTATGGGGTCAATTATTAGTTTTTTTTCCTGATGTATCCAGGGTAACACAGAAAAGGAGGAAAGAGTTTATGCTTCTTAAATCTGGGGTGCTTCAGTTGGGTGGCTTATTTTGGCTGGGGACAGTTATGTTTTTTTTGAACCTCAACAGTTGTCTGCCTTTATTTCCTCTAAAAATGTTGGTGCTCAACTGGATGCTGTTGACCTCTCTGTAACGAGCCCTATTATGTAATAGTATGTATGTATTTTATTATTGTACACCGCCTTGACTGTTTTTGAAAGGCGGTTTTTATCAAATTATTAAACCTTAAACCTTAGTGTAAGTTAGCCGGTTTGTTAGGTAACTCCTCTGTCTGCTTACATAACTGCTTATATTTTTTGATTTTTTGTTTATCCTTTGTGTTGTGCATCCTTCTTCCTTCCTTTAGGGGGCTTGGGGAAGTGAGCCTAGGTACTGTTTATTTTTTTTAAGAATTGTTTGTGTTAAGCTATGGATTTATTCTTATTTCTTTGGTGGCTCCTTTATCTGATCAAGATCGATTCTTGTTGTATATTTGAAATTGCATCAATAAAAAAAAAAATGCCCTGCATGTCTCGGCCCTTATCTAAGTCTAAACCTGATCCAGGGCATGAGCAGGCATCAGGAAAGTGCTCGATATGTCAGGAAAACATCTGTAGGGTATAGAGAAGATGGCCCCCTACTATCTCTTGTACTGTCCACAATCGTAAAGAGTTTGGATAAACACTGGGGGCACATGTTGTGTGTTTATAGTGTCTATACTTGCAGTGTGGTGGGCTAGGATTCCATTGCCAGAATGTCTGTGTAGCCTTCCCTGTGGTAGCCCATATTAAGTAAATAGACATTTGTAGAATCGGTCCCGAACTTCCACATGGTAGGCATTTTTTGGGACATTTTGCTTTGAACGGCCAAGTTGCACCTGGATGTTCTTTCTAAAATGCCACCGTATTTATAAAGGTCAACAGGGCCGATGCGACAATTAGACAAATGAGGCAGCCGCCTAGAGTGTCAGCCATGTAGGGTCGGAACATTGTTTGCTGCTCCCACCCCTCTTCTGGATCTACAGTGGCAGCAATGGACTCAAGCAGCCCCACAGTGCTTACCTTAAAACTTTCAGATAATTAAGAGACAAACTAAATACTAACAATCTGCCCAACTATTGCACCTATATATATTTTTTGTCGGATTGTTTGCCCTGAGGGGGAACCATCCCTCTCTCGTAGCAAACCCTCCTTTTTTTTGTTTTTAAAAGAGTGCACTCACCCTTTTATCCACCGAGGTAGAATTAGAAAATAATCCTCAGTTAATCAAGATACCAATTGAAACTGAACTTGATGTATATATTATTCTGGCAACTTAACTGAGAGTCCACGATTTCAGCCTTCAGTCACTCAAACTTCTTCCATGTTGCTGATAATATGACCCGTTCATATGCTGGGTCTCCCAAACATTATTCATGTCTTCCTGAAAACAGATGACCGAGACTGCTATCCTTAAAGTATCATGAAGCCTTATGGTTATTATCAGTTAATATTTCAATTGCCTTATTTCTCGAATCGATTCATTCTCCACAGTAGATCGTTCAGAAGATGTTTATAAGTACACAATGTCGTGTTTCAGACCGTGAAACTCCTGGTCCTTCTTCATGCTATCAACATCCTGTTACTCTCCTTTCTCCTGTATCTATTTAAAACCAACCTCGTTTTCACCTATAGAGTGTGATAAGGAAGCTTATCAAAGCTCAGGGAGTAATGACAATAGAGGAGAATTTTATTCTGATCAAGGGACCTGTGCTGGCAGGTTATAGAACTAAGACAGCTTGTTTCCCTAAAAGACTACATGATCCAGAATGCACCTGTATGCAGAAAGTCCCTAGGGGAGCTAGAGTGGAAAAGCATGTGTCTAATCAGAGAAAGCATTATGTCATCCCTAATCAAACAGCCCCTAGAAGAATGCTTAATCCACAACACCTGAAGACTGCAAGGGTGGAGTTGCAATCTAAGCCCTTTAAAACTAAAGGGGAATCTTCAGGAAGTCAGAAGGAGGAGGAGAAGGAGAAAGGAGACAGAGACAAAGTCAGAGAACAGAAGGAAGAACAACCGGAACCCAAAGGAACAAGGACAAGGAAGCAGACGGTCCAAGAGAGGAGCTCAGAAAAGTACCTATGCCTGGAGAGATACCTGGGGAAAAGGATCAGAGGACTGGAGAAAGCCAGAGGTCTGTAGATCCACAGCCAGGGACCCTCAAGCAACACCTAGGAAGAGGTCTGTTGCATCTAAGGAGGAAAGGAGTCCAAATACCTCTTGGAGGACGTCTGGAGAAAAGATCCTGAGGTCCAGAGATACCAACTGGAGGACAGGACACAAAAGCTCTATTGCATACTGGCCAGAATACCAGAAGAAGCAGCCTGACGCTTGCCTGGATTCAGGTAGGAACTGTGAACATTTCTCTAGCTTTGAGCAGTGCAAACAGCAGGGAAACAGTTTCTCTCCGTGTAGAGGTCAGTTCCTAAAGCCCTCTGAGTCAGACAGAGAAACAGAATCTATGCAATTTCAAGAGCAAGGTTCAATATCTGATACAGAGGATAATTGTATGGACTGTTCTTTGAATAGGTTGTTATTTTAGGAAAATCCTAAATATCAGAGCAAACATCAAAAGGAAACATTCTGAATATTGGCTTCCTATAAAGTTTTGTCCAAAAGAAAAAGCTTTTGGGAAAGTTTTGCACATGTGCTGAAATCAAGCTACTGATTGCAGTTAATTGTCACCTGTTGGTGGGGGAGAGCCTAGCACAAGCCGTGCACACGTAGGATTAAAAAGTTCTTTCCTGTATGGAGAAAGTGAGCATTGCGTTTGTATAAAGAAGTTTCCCTCTTTGATTTGTTTTTCCCCAGCACTGCTAAGGAGTTTATTAGCAGTGGCTGAAAGAAGCCTTTCTGTTCTATAAAGGACTTTGATTCTTATTTGCAAGAAAGATTCAAACCTCCAGGTGTTACTGATCGGAGATGGTAGATCCAAAATTGCTCCCTAAGTTGTAATTTTTTCAGCTGGTCCCCTCCACGTGTTTGAACTGGAATAAACTCGATAATTCGCCATCTAAGATCCTGAAATGTATGTTCTAATTCCTGACAATGTTGAGCCACCGGGGCTGATAAAACCTTAGTATTTATTCTGGACTTATGTTCCAAAAGTCTCCTTTTCATAGGATGAGATTACGACCTACGTAATTCTTAGGACAGGGACAAGATAATATATATACTACGTGAGTGCTTCTACAAGTAGTACGATGTTGATTCATGACCTTGATTCCTGTGACAGCATCTTCCCATATTAAACCCTCTAAAGTGGAAACACAAAATTCACATTCTCCACACTTTTAATGTCCATTTATTGTGTTCTCCGAGTTCTCTGGATGTGAATGTATTAATATATCCGCCAAATTCTGTCCACGTTGAAAAGCGAACATTAATGGTTTCCTTAATTATCTGTAGGTATTGGGTGAGATGAACCACTTTATAGTTATAGTACACCTTAAAACTTTGGCACTGCAGGACTGTTTGACTTCTACCCTCTCCGACACCCGATGCAATGCAAACAGGAAGTTGGCATCAAGCATTGGAGGAGGTAGAAGCCAAATAGCCCCGCAATATCGAAATTTTAAGGTAAGCACCATGGGGCTGTTGGAGACCATTGCCACCACTGTGGGTCCCGGAGAGGTGCGGTAGTGGCAGATGGAGAGGCGGAGAGGGGCACAAGGGATGAGGTTCGCCTTGGGCACCTCATCTCCTTGCGCCGGTCCTGAATATCAAATAAGGGGATGAACATGAAATAGTAAAAATAAGCAAATATAATTCAACCAAATTAAAATTAATAGAAATAACTCAGTGCATCACCACCATCTCAGCCGCTGTAATCTAACATCCACTCAAAGGCCTGTGCATAAAAGAGAGTTTTCAATCCAACTTTTCATATGATGTCTCTTTCTGAAGATAACCTGAATTTCACTGGAAAAATAAGGCAGCTGCATATTCTGTCTGCACTGAAGAAAAGTCATTACAGAAGAGGAAAACATGAAAACATAGAAAATGATGACAGATAAAGATAGCATGGAGTGGAGGAGTAGCCTAGCCTAATGTTAGTACACTGACTTGTTAACCAAGAGATCAGGGTTTGATTCCCACTAGCACTCCTTTTAGTCTTGGGCAAGTCACTTAATCCTCCATTGTCTCGGAGGAAAGGTCTGGCAATCTACTTCTGGTCACACTGCCAAGAAACCCCAGGAGCTGCTGGGTCTCCAGCAGGGCCAGCCTAGAGTTGGTCCAAAGTTGGTCCCTCTGGCTGTTAAAATCTATTATTTAGCTTTGAATGGCCTGCTTTTGCTGTCCTCCAGAAGTTGCTGCCCTAGGCGACTGCCTAGTTTGCTTAGTGGTTGGGCCGGCTCTGGTCTCTAGATGTCAGCATGGAGACAATATAGCCTATGTAGTCTGCCTATCCACACCAGCTGCTTAGCTTTACAGTCCCTCCTCCTCCTTCAGAGAACTTTTGTGCTTCTTCTGTTCTTTCTTGGGATGAGTGGCCTAGTGGTTGGGGCAAGGTACTACAGGCCGGAAGGTCGGTGGTTCAAATCCCATTAGAGGACAGCAACTTTGGGCCGGAAGGACTGGGGTTTCTAGTTCCGCAGGTGCTCCTTGTGGTCTTGGGCAAGCCACTTAACCCTCCATTGCCCATGTTCCCTGTAAGTATTAGTGTATGTGTCTCATATCCCCTCGTGTTAAATGTATCCCCCAACCGCTTTGACCCGGTGAAAAGCGGGATATAAATGCAGCTAAATAAATAAATAAAATAAATAAATAAATTTATATACTGTCGACTCCACCAATTTCACTCGAAGGGTTTTCCATATATCCATCACCATCTTTGCAAAGAAATATTTCCTTAGATTATTCCTGAGTCTAGTCCATTTCACTCTTATCCTACAACTTGTTCCAGAGCTTCCTTTCCTTTGAAAGAGGACTGCCTCCTGTGCATTTATATCTTTTGAGGTGTTTAAATGTCTTCATCCTATCTTCCCTGTCCTGCATTTGCTTAAAATTATATATATTTAAATTTTTAAACCTGTTCCCATATGTTCTATGACAAAGGTCATTGCCCATTTTAGTAGCCACCCTCTGAACCAACTCCATTTTGTTTATATCCTTTTGAAGGTGTGGTCTCCAGAATTTCACTCAGTACTCCAAATGAGGTTTCACAGAAGATTCACACAGAGGCAGGGGCGGCGGAAGGCCTTTTTCTTTAGGGGGGCCCAAACATCGCCCCAAGCTCCACCCCATGGGCAGAAACCCTTCCTGTTCTGCCCAAGGGGGACCTGTCTTTTGTGGGCAACAAATACATATATAAGGAAAGTAAATAAAAACAAGAGGAAAAGGAAACCTATATGGTTCCCCAAAGAAGTGGCTACACAAATAAAGGCAAAAAAACACAACTTTCATAAAATTCAGATGATTGGAAGCAGTGGTCAGAAATTACAGAGGCTTTGGCAAACTGAGCAGTTCTCCACCAGGGATTGGTGCCTGTTGTGGAAGTCGCTCCCCTTTTCCAGCATCATTGGGAGAACTCCTGCAGGTATTTAAATGCCAGCAGCCATTCTGTCGGTGGGAAGCAGTGGTCGGAAGCAGGGCCGTACCGAGACTGAAATGCGCCCTGTGCGACTTGGACATCGAGCGCGCGCCCCCCTCCCATCCCCCTTCCGCACCTCCATTTAGACACTTTATGGGGTTGTGGGAGGGGGGCGCATGCCCGATCTGCAAGTCGCCGACACGCTAAGAAGGTCTGTTCCCTCCTGGAGAGCGAAGACTTAAGTGGCGCATTTTGTCTCTCTGCCGTTGCCTGCCGCCAAAAAAATTAATTTACTGGATATTTGGAAGATAGTCTCTGATACGAACCATATGTTGCCTGGGTTTATGGAACAAACTGTCACTTTCTCCCATAAAGCTATTGTAAGATTTGTCAGACGGCTGCCTGGGTGAGAATGTTCACAGTCTTGGCAAGTGCATATGTCAATATGATTTGCAAGGGATTGTGGGCAATGCAGTCCATTCACAACCGACACAGCTGCTCACAATAATTTAGTTGTGCTCAAGTGTTAAAGCCAATAAGATATTTATTTATGGGGTTATTTCTCCCAACACAGATATGCTTGGTAGCATATAAATCAGGTTACTTGCTTTCAGTGTTAAACTTGGAAAAACAAAATCAGGAAACAACATTTGAACTTGTCAGGCAATCAAAGCAAAAGAAATAAGACCTGGTTGGCAACAAACTGGTCTTTTCTGTAGGCTTTAGCTAATATTCTCTTAGCAATATATCAAACAACAAACAAAAGCCACAAAGAAAGGAAAAACTGTTCTTCTCAGGTTAACTTCTTGTATCTTCCCACATAGATTCAGAAGTGATTCTCTCAGAGCCCACAAGCAATTAGGTAAGGCTCAATTGCTAGCAGTTATCCAGCTGAAACCCCTTAGCTGGCTTGCTTTCTACTGCGTGGCTAGAAATCCTACACAGGAGCTTTTCTGAGTAGATTAAAGAACAAGTTTGTATTTCTTTGTGATGGTTGCTGTACTTTATAACAGAAAATCACCAAAGGAGTTTAGACAGAGAGCAGTCCATGTAAACAGATTCATCTGCTATCACCCCCTCTTCTTCAACAAGCATGGGTTCAATATCATGGATTGGCACAGATGAAACTCTCAATGGAGCACTTTCAGGAGAATACTTGTTTCCCTGCTGTCTTTCAAGGTTATAGCTAGGGCATAGATCAGTGTTCATACCTGAGCTTCCATTGCTGTTAGAGTTCCTCTCTATATAGCCTGGCCAGTATGTAGTCCAGTTCTTATGTCCAGCCTTCCAATCCAGATCCCTGGACACTGGATCTCTCTTCACATACCTTCTGGCACGGGTCTTAGGGTCCCTTCCACGTGCAGCTGTCTCCCTCACAGGTACCGTCTGGAGATTCCTAGCTCTGCAGCACCATTCCTCTGGCTTTCCCCAGTCCAATGGTGTATGCTGGCCCTTGGAATGCCTCCCAGTATACGTACTGCTCTGGACTCTTCTAGACCTCTCAAAGGCTTTTCTCCTCTTTCTTCCAAAGGGTTTCTTTCCCTCTCTGTCCGTCCGGTTTGGCTTCTGCTTCTGATGATCCTCCTGATGATGAAGATGATCAAGCTCAAGCTCATTCTCTGTAGAATAAACTCTACCTTTATTCTGCTTAGATGAGTGCTCCTCCTTAACACAGCGCAGCTGTGCTGAATCAGGCCCTGCCCTTTGAGATGAGTGCTTAGGGATTACCTCATAGCCCTCCTGATTGAACACACGTTTCCCCACTTCAGCTCCTCTAATGGCTGTTGGAAACCTGGTGCATTCTGGGACTGGTAGTCTTTTATGGGAAAATTCTGTTTTCTTATTTCTACCAGAACTGACAGGTTGCTTGTTCAGAGTCACTTCACCTTTCCTATAGCTCCTTCCTGAGCTATGATAAGCTTCCTTATCACAGATTTCAAGAAGTGGAAGCTAGTGTTTCTGCGGTGTCTCAGCATGTGGAGAAAGTTGAAGCTCAAGTTGATTCATTGCAATCTGCGATTGCTACAGGACTAAAGGACACTTTAGTCCTGTATAAACAGATTGAGTCTTTAGAAAATGTTTGTCGAGCAAAAAATATTTGATTATTGAATTTTCCTAAGACTCGTTTTATGTCATAATTGTTTTTGTTTAAACAATATTGTCAGGAAACCAAAATAGAATCTGGAGGCAGATTCTATTTTGGTTTTGCATGCTTATTATTTGCCGGAGCAAGCGGCATCAGGGAGTGCTAGTGTGGCTCAGTTGGGAGTACAGAGTGATATGAACTTAACTGATTTCCTTGAAAATTCTGATGTGGTTATTCCTTCCTGGGCCACACTGGTGAGATCCTTGTCCAATTTGGCTGATAAGGTTGTGATTATGAAAACTTATTTTTCAAAAAGATATTTGCTTTTTTATGGACAAAGGATTTCTATCTTCCCTGATGTGTCTCGCTTCACTCAAGTACGGAGAAAGGCCTTCCTCCAACTTCAGCCGCGTGGTTTGGCTGGTGGGGGAACATTCTTTCTCTGGTTTCCTTGTAAATGTTTGATTTCGTTAAAAGGGAATAGATATGTTTTCACAGATCACTCACAGCTTGAAAGTTTTTTGGATAGTAAGCAGGTTTGAATGGAGATGTTTTGATTAATGTATTTGGTTTCTGAATATTTGTTGGGCTAGGGTTGGGATAGTCCTTGTAACTTTATTTTCGCTCCGGTCCTTAATGGCACTGTTTTTCTGCGATGTAGGCTATGTAGCTAGTAGGTGGGGTTTTTTTTTTTTTTTTCACTGTTTGTTGTAATAACATGTGTTTTGATGTTTGCTTAGTTTCTTAGGGGCTTGTTTACAAAGCCGCGGTAGTGGTTCGCGATCGCAGCCGCGGCCCCATTGAAATCAATGGGGCCGCGGCTCCGATTACGATCGCAAACCGCTACCGCGGCTTTGTAAACAAGCCCCTTAGTCTTTTCTTTGTGTAAACTTGGGAAATTCTTAAATAAACAAAAACATTTCAGACAATCACAAAAAGAGGAACACAAAAAAGAATACAGGATAAAGCTAAAAGAAACAAAGAGAGAAACAAGGCTAGCAAAAGCAGAAAAAAAGATGGCTAAAGATGCGAAGCATGGAGACAAAACGTTTTTCAGGCATATTTAGAAGAAGCAGTTCAGAGCAGGGCCGTCCCGTCCATTGAGCAAGAATGTTTTTTGCACAGGGCCCCGCGTTTCAGGGGGCCCCGCGCAAAGAACATTCTGCTTTTTTTCAAAATTAAAAAAAAAAAAAAAAAAGCTGGCTGCTACTGCTGCTGCTGCCGCTGCGGCAGCGGCAGAATGGAGTGTCCCGCGGGGCCCCTTCTGCCCGGCTGAGTCCCTCCCTCCCTCCCTCCCTCTGCGACGGCTGAGCCCCTCTCTCCCTCCCTCTGCGACGGCTGAGCCCCTCTGTGCCGGCTTTCAGATTCGCGAAGGGAGAGTGTCTCCCTCGCGTCTCTGTTAAGCCCGCAGGGGCTGATGGGAAATTTCCCATCTGCCCCTGCAGGCTTAACAGAGACACGAGGGAGACACTCTCCCTTCGCGAATCTGAAAGCCGGTACAGAGGGGCTCAGCCGTCGCAGAGGGAGGGAGGGAGGGACTCAGCCGGGCAGAGGGGGCCCTGCGGGACACTCCATTCTGCCGCTGCCGCGGTAGCAGCCAGCTTTTTTCTTTTTTTTTAAAAATTTTACTTGAGCCGATGGGGGGGGGGGGGGGTTAGGACTGGTAATGGGCTATGGGGGGGGCGAGGACTGGAAATGGGCTGGGGGGGTTAAGACTGGAGGGGGGCTGGGGGTTATGACTGGTAAATGGCACTGGGCTGAAGTCGGGGTAAGGACTGCTTATGGGCTATGGGGGGCTAGGACAGGAAAAGGGCTGATGGGGAGGGGTTAGGACTTGAGGTGGGCTGTTGGGGGGGGGGGGTTAGGACTGGTAATGGGCTATGGGGGTTAGGACTGGTAATGGGCTATGGGGGGCTAGGACTGGAAATGGGCTGATGGGGGGTTATCACTGGAGGTGGGCTGATGGGGTTAGGACTGGTAATGGGCTGTGGGCTGTTGGGGTGGTTAGGACTGGTAATGGGCTATGGGGGGGTTAGGACTGGAAATGGGCTGGGGGGTTAACACTGGAGGTGGGCTGATGGGGTTAGGACTGGTAATGGGCTGTGGGCTGTTGGGGGGGTTAGGACTGGTAATGGGCTATGGGGGGCTAGGACAGGAAATGGGCTGATGGGGAGGGGTAAGGACTTGAGGTGGGCTGTTGGGGGGGTTAGGACTGGAAATGGGCTATGGGGGGCTAGGACTGGAAATGGGCTGATGGGGGGGTTAAGACTGGAGGTGGGCTGATGGGGTTAGGACTGGTAATGGGCTGTGGGCTGTTGGGGGGTTAGGACTGGTAATGGGCTATGGGGGGGCTAGGACTGGAAATGGGCTGATGGGGGGGTTAACACTGGAGGTGGGCTGATGGGGTTAGGACTGGTAATGGGCTGTGGGCTGATGGGGGGATAGGACTGGTAATGGGCTATGGGGGGGGGTTAGGACTGATAATGGGCTATGGGGGGGCTAGGACAGGAAATGGGCTGATGGGGAGGGGTTAGGACTTGAGGTGGGCTGATGGAGTTAGGACTGGTAATGGGCTGTGGGCTGATGGGGGGGGTTAGGACTGGCAATGGGCTATGGGGGGCTGACTGGAAATGGGTTGATGGGGTTAGGACTGGAAGTGGGCTGATGGGGGGTTAGGACTGGTAATGGGTTATAGGGGGGCTTAAATTGAAAATGGGGTGATGGGGGGTTAGGACTGGAAGTGGGTTGATGGGGGGGCTAGAACTGGTATTGGGTTGGGGGGTTGCTAGGACTGGAAATGGGCTGATGGGGAGCTAAGACTGGAAATGGGCTGATGCAGGGACTAGAAGGGAATGGATGCTGGGTGAGGCTGGAACTAGAAGGGAGCTGATGTTGGGGGAGGATTAGAATGGGATGGGGCTGGGAGAGTAAAATGGAGAGGGGAAAAATATTTTGTGTGGGAGGGATAAAAAATCTACAATTGGCTGGGTATTGGGAGAGTAAGTGGGGATTGAGGATGGAGGGGTAAAATTTGAGTGGATGAAATAGGAATGAGGAAAGAGCAAAAGGAGAAAGATTAGTATGTTAAAGCAGATGTAGAGAGAGAATGGAAAAAAACTAGAAGAGAGAAGAAAGGACAAATGGACAGCAGACGATGGAGAGTTAGCAGAAGACACGAAGACGAAGAAACCAGAAGAAAGTGGCTGGAGCAATTGCAGCTGAAAAAAAATGCACAAAAGGTAGAAAAATATCTCTTTATTTTGAATTTATTAATTGGAATATGTCAGCTCTGGTAAAATGTGCATCATTAACGTCTGCGCTTTGTTTAGTACAAGAGCAAATTAATGTATAGTTTTATTTCTACAGTGTTGTACATTCCAAGTTTGGCTTTTGGGATTCCCAGTTTAATTATTGTCTTCCTGTTTCTAAATTGTGATTCCTTGTTTGGTGATGGTCTATGTTCTGCATGTGTAACTGAGCTGAGGTGTTCTGTTTATGTAATTCCTATTTGACATTGCCACTTGTTCTCTTTCCCCAGTAGGTCATGTATTGTTATTCTCTGAAATGTATTGGTTTAATATTTGCAGTGTTGCCTTTTGATAGGTAGGGTCTGGTGCTTTGTGAGTCCTGGTAGTGCTGTTAGGATACGGCGGGTTTGCTATGGGTTCTAAATGGGCAGTGTTTGTAGTAGTTCCTAATGTGTCTGGCGGTTGGCACTGGATTATAGTAATGTAGAAATCTTTTAGTCTTTCTTTATCCATACACTCATTAAGAGGCATAAAAGTTAGTATATGGTAACATTATGCAAATATTTATGCAAATGAGGCCCCTTATGCAAATGAGGCCCCGCACCGAGTCTCCGCACATGGCCCCGCACCCCCCTTGGGCCGCCCCTGGTTCAGAGGTGTAATTGCAAGAATCAAAAGTGCTGAGGATGGATTCATGGAAAGTGACATTGAAAAAGCAAAAATGCTAAACAAATACTTCTGTTCTGTATCCATGAAAGAAAATCCTGGAGACCACACATGATTGACAAATATACAAATGGGATGGAGTAAATGCCACACCATTCACAGAAGATGATATTTTTAAACAGTTTACAAAACTGAAAGTGGACAAAGCCATGGGACCGGATAGGATATATCCCAGGATCCTGAAAGAGCTCAAAGAGGTTCTGGCAGGGCCTTTAAAGGATGTTCTCCTATCTCCTTGGGATAGGACTGCAGGACTGAAGAAGGGCTAATGTGGTACCTCTTCACAAAAGTGGTAATAGGGAAAAGGTGACAAACTATAGGCCGGTAAGTCTTACAACTGTGGTGGGAAAAGTAATGGAGGTGCTCTTGAAAGAAAGAGTAGTGGACTTTCTTTAAACCAATTGATTGCATGATCTGAGGCAACATGGTTTTACCTGGGGAAGATCATGCCAAACAAATTTGATTGAGTTCTTTGGGTGAACAGAGAACTAGATCAAGGGCATGAAATGGATGTGATACACCTAGATTTCAGCAACGCCTTTGATGCTGTTCCTCATAGGAGGCTTATCAATAAACTGAACAGCTTTGGGATAGGTCCCAAGGTGGTGAACTAGATCAGAAATTGGTTGACTGCAGATGACAGAAGGTGATGTTAAATGGAACTCACTCAGAAGAAAAGAAGGTGCATAGTGGTGTGCTTCAGGAATCAGTCCTGAAACTAATACTGTTTAATGTACTTGTGAGTGATATTGTGGAAGGACTGAATGGAAAAGTATGCCTTTTTTCAGATGACATGAAAATTTGCAACAGAATGGACATGTCTGAGGGAGTGGACAGCATAAGGAAAGATCTAAAAACACTGAAAGAATGGTCTAATGCATGGCAGTTAAGATTTGATGCAAAGAAGTGTAGAGTCATGCACGTGGGATGCAGAAATCCAAAGGAATTTTATGTGATATGGAGAGAGAGCTTGATGTGCACAGACCAGAAGTGGGACCTCGGAGTGCTTAGTTTTTGAAGATATCAAGGGACTCATAATGCAACAAGGTGGTAGCCAAAGCTAGAAGGATGCTGGGCTCCATACAGAAAGGAATAACCAGCAGAAAGAAGGTGGTATTAATGTCCCTGTACAAGTTATTGGTGAGGCCTCACTTGGAGTATTGTGTTCAGTTTTGGAGACCATATCTCACAAAGGATATAAAAGGACTTGAAATGGTTCAGAGGAAGGCGACCAAAATGATTCAGAGCCTGCGCCAGAAAACATATAAGAAAAGTCTTGAAGATCTAAAGATGTATATCCTTGAGGGAAGGAGGGATAGGGAGATATGATACAGACCTTTAAATACTTAAAGGGTATTAATGAACAAACAAATCTTTTTCAAAGAAGGGGAATCTGTAAAACTAGAGGGCATACGATGAAGCTGCAAGGCTGTAAACTTAAAAGCAACATCAGGAAATACATTTTCATTGAAAGGGTGGTGGATGCTTGGAATGCCCTCCCGATAGAGGTGATGGGGGCAAATGCAGTGAAGGAATTCAAAATGGCATGGGACAGATACAGTGGATCCCTTTATAGCAAGAGGATAAAATCAAAGTAAACTTAAATATCTTTTATACTTCAGTAAATAGAGGGGGGCTAACCTACAGCAGGTACAACGCTAAACACAGGCATAGAGGGGGATGACGTGCACGAAGCTGCAGTTTCAACCACTCTGGGCAGACTAGATGGGCATACTAGTCTTTATCTGCTGTCATATATTATGTAATCAGAGTTGTTCAGTACATGTTACCCCATAAAAGCATGTAGCTCATTGTCATTTTCTTTTCTTTTATATCCCATATGAGCCTAGTATACATCAGGGGGTTTTTGCTGACAATGGGGTAATTTGGGGGTTAATATTCAAAAGGTTTAGGTACCTGCCTTAAAGGATTAATCAGCTAGATCGTCCAAAATTAAAATTTGACAGCCTCATGCTGGTATTGGTATACTTCATACTCACAGAGTCAAAAAGATTTGTCTGCAACTTCTCTGTTTTTTGTCTGCATCTATGCAGCTTATATTGTTGAAACCATATACTGCTCTTTTTGTCAACAACTCATTCAGTCTCCTTTTAGTCTGTGCTAATTTTTCTCTAGCCCTTGTGTTCCCGCTGACGTTCCTGCAACTCATTTGATAGTTGCAGCTGTTCTTTATTATACTGTTTATTCCTATGGGAGCTATAGGCCATTATCTTGCCTCTTATCACTGCTTTCATGCCCTCCTAAAAAATTATTGGACCTACTTCCCTTGCTTGCACTTCTGCCATATTGATCATAAAAATTGCCTGAAATGTTTATTCCATATTGTCCTGCTAGACCAGTCCAGACAAGTGGGTTGTGTTCCCCAACCAGCAGAGAACCAATGAAATCAAAGATACGATCCAGTCCAAGTGGGACTCGCGCAACTTCCTACATAAAGGGTTATGGGTCTGTAAGAAGATCTAGGCTTTCCTGGAAGAGGAGCGCAGCGAGTTGTTTGACATTCCCAAGATGGATGCACAAGTCATCACATTTACCAGACAGACCTCCATTCCTGTGAAAGGCGTATCGGCCTCAAAGGATATTCTGGACCACAAAGTTGATTCCTTGCTGAAGAGTCAGTATGCCATGGTGGCAGCTGTTTTACAGCTGGAGGTATGTATTAACTTGATGTCTTGAATCCTGCTCCATTGGATTCAGTTTCTACTGCCTGATAATACTACTTCCCTCTTGGAGTCAGCTGCAGCCTTCCTTTCTGATGACATGTATGACTTGGTATGTTTTCTGGCTAGGGATGGTGCCCTGAAGACTGTGTCATGGTGTTGGATTTGGCTCTGGCACTAAGCAGCGGACTCATTCTCCAAAGCTCAGTTGGCTGAACTGACCTTAACGGGAAACTCCTGTTTGGAACTGATTTGGAGAAGCTGGTGAAGGACCTAGGCAAGACAAAATCTTATCGACTCCTTGAAGACAGGTCCAGGGGGCTTGTGAAGCAGGCTAGTGCCCCTTTCTCGTCAACCTCTGCCTGTCCACCAAGGGTGTGCTGGCCGAATTCTCAGGGGTCTCAGGACTATCATCACTACCCACCTTAAAAAAAACCCCAAAAAACCTTCTTCCCCTCTGCTTCAGGGCCTCAAATCCATTCTTAGTCTTTTTGTGGAGCACCATTGAGTTTGGCTATGTCCTGGAATGCAAAGAGTCGATTCCTGATGTCTTTCATCATTTCCCCTTGTGGCTCTGCGGTCGATGGTGCCACAGTGTAGACCATTTCGGACAAGTTGATTCACCTTAAGGCAGTGGTGCCTATCCCCCTAGATGAACGGGGCAAGGACAGATACTCCATCTACTTCTTGGTGCCAAGAAGGACGATTCCTTCTGGCCCATTCTGGACCTCAAAGCGGTCAATAAGCATTTGCGCATCCTGCGCTTTT
Source organism: Ichthyophis bannanicus (assembly GCA_033557465.1). NCBI lineage: Eukaryota > Metazoa > Chordata > Amphibia > Gymnophiona > Ichthyophiidae > Ichthyophis > Ichthyophis bannanicus. The sequence continues at coordinate 343,979,863 of CM066033.1, read as the reverse complement.
GGATGGAAACCTTGCACTCCGTAATTCAAGCTGTGCGCAAGGGGAATTCTTGGCTTCTCTGGATCTGACCAGGCGAATCATCAGAAGTAACTGAATTTTGCCATGCTTGGCTCTCAGTTTGCTGGCCTTCCTTTCAGGCTCTCCACTGCTCCAAGGACGTTCTCCAAGGTCATGGTGGTGGCAGCTGCAGTACTGCAGCACCAAGGGATCTGTGTCTATCCCTGTCTGGATGACTGTCTCATCCAAGCCCATTCCCTGTCAGAAGTGTCTTGGGGGACATCCCAAATGGTGTCCTTTTTGGAAAGTCTCTGCTGGGTGAACAATCAGGAAAAGAGCCAGTTTTTGCCTTCCCAGTCTTGGAGTTGCTGGGAGCACATTTCAACACTTGAGTGGGCAGAGATTTCCTGCTAGAGTAGAAAGAAGATTTGAATTGCATGATGATGTTCTATGCAAAGCAGGCCCCTAGAGTCTGGGATTATCTTCAGCTCCTGGGATTGTTGGTGGTGACCATAGAGATAGTCTCATGGGTGCATGCTCACATGTGGGTGCTCCAGCTGTCCTTGATGATTCGATGGTCCCCGAGTTCTCGGGAGTTTGAGCATAGGCTTCCACTCAAGTGGAGAGTGAGGGCTAATCTGTGGTGATGGTGGCAGCCCTGTTATCTGAGGTAGGTTGTACCACTGGATGATTTCTCCTGGATTCTGCTGATAACAGATGCCAGTCTCTTGGACTGAAGAGCCCATTATCAAGACCATATGACCCAGGGCTGCTGGAATCGTAGGGGAGCGGTGTTGTCCATCAACCGCCTCGAGGTGAGAGCCATCAGGTTGGCTCTTCTGCATTTCTGGCCACTGGTCGAGGGCCGGGCAGTTCGAGTGTTTTCAGGCAATGCCATAGTGGTGGCTTATGTCAATCGTCAGGATGGCACAAGAAGCACTGGAGTGGCCCTAGAGATGGATTTCTTGTTTGCCTGGACAGAGAAGAACCTCCTAGCCTTGTCTGCTCAGCACATTGCTGGAGTGGACAGTGTGGCAGCGGACTAACTCAGCCGGCACTCTCTGAATCCCAGCCGGTGGGACTTGAGTCAGGAGGTATCTCAGTTGATTTTGCACCACTGGGATCACCCAAAAAATGGATCTGATGGTGATCCTCTCCAGTGCCAAGCATGCTGCTTCTTCAGTCGCCACATGGAGATGGGGTCCGAGGGCAATGATGCTCTGACCCAGTCTTGGTCCGGTCAGCAGCTGCTGCTCGGGTTTTCTCCATGGCTTCTGTTGGGGCATGTAATTTGGCATATAGAGCACCACCTGGGCAAGCAAGTTCTGGTTGTGCTGGATTGGCCACAGGGAGTGTGCTTCAGAGACCTGATGTGGCTCCTGCAGGCACTTCCTTTTTGTCTGTTCCATCTCCCTTCTCGCTTAAAGCATGGCTCTTGACTGGAGACTGCTAGCGTGTAAGGACTATTCTTCAGCAGTAATCTCTACTATACTTGGTGCTCGGAGGAGGGCTACCAAGCTAGCTTATGTATGGATGTGGTGCGCCATTGAGCACTGGTGTGGTGCACGGCACTTGGCTCATGAGACAGCCAATGTGTTCTCCCTGTTGATCTTTCTGCAGGATGGCCTAGAGAACAGCCTCTCACTTAGCTCCCTGAAGGTTCAGGTGGCAGCTCTGGCCTATTTTCCATGTTCCAGTGGCGGTCATGTCTTTGGCCTTGCACCCTACTACTACTACTAATACTGAACATTTGAATAGCGCTACAAGATGTATGTACCCGGATGTCTCCTGTTTTCTACAGGGGGTTTGGCATCTATGTCCTCTCCTTCAGTCTGTTATCCCTTCTTGGGATCTACGTCTGATGCTCAGGCCCTGATGCTGGCCCCCTTGAGCTGTTGAAGCACGCTACCTTGAAGGATTTGACGCTGAAGACCTTCTTATTGGTGGCAATTTGTTCTGCAAGTCGGATCTCCGAGCTCCTTATCTGTTTTTTTTCAAAGGAGGCCACTTCCATTCTTGCCTATAGTACTGTCTCCTTTTCATGTGTACCAGATGGTTTGCTTGTTCTCATTCTCTAGGGAGCAGTGTTGGGGGAAGGATAAGGATCTTCACCTTGTGGATGTTCGGAGGGTGCCTCTCTGGTTTTTGGGGGTTACAACTTCCTTTTGTAAGTCAGACCATCTCTTTGTGCTGTTTTTTGGCCTGCGCAAGGGTGAAATGACAGCCAGGTCAATTTTGGGGTGCTGGATTAAGGAGGCTGTTGTCTTGGCATACCTGTTGCGGAACTGGTCGGTTACGGACATTTGCACGCCCATTCTTCACGAGCACAAGCGTCCTTGTGGGCGGAGTGGAGCTCTGTAGCCCCTGCAGACTTTATCAGGGAGCAGCATGGGCATCACTTTCTACTTTTGTCAAGAGTTACCGCTTGGATATCCACACATGGGCAGACACGACTTTTGGCTCAAGAGTTTTGCGAGTTACTGTGTCTTCTTCCCACCCAGTGGTATAGCTTTGGTACATCGCACTTGTCTGGACTGGTCTAGCAAAACAATATGGAAGGTGACATTTTAGTTAACAGTTAATGTCCTTTCCTTGAGTCCTGCTATACCAGTCCAGGATCCATCCCTGAAACTGTATTGCTCTGCTCTTCTGCTGCAGTACCCTTGGGTCCACTATGATTTTAATACTTGACTCTGCAAGTTCATCTTCTACAGACAGCCTTTTGTTTATGTTTCCTGTACATAGTTCTCGACTGTTGATTACTCCTTGTCTCCCATGAATGAGGTTGTGTGAGGTTTGTCATATTTTCTCCCATGTGCTTTGGGATGAATACTGAGGGACCTCTCGTGGCTGAAGTGGATAGAGGCATGAGAGTGATGTCATTGAAACCTGGACTTTTCCTTGATTCTTTGTCTCCACCAATCTGCTGGTAGGGAAACACAGCCCACTTGTCTGGACTGGTCTAGCAGGAATCAAGGAAAGGACATTAACTGGTAAGTAAAATGTGACATAAACTGGTAAGCAAAAGGTGAGTAAAGTGCTGGGCTTTCAACAAATTTCTTGATGTCGTCTATGATGTGAAAAGTTTTAGTAATTCTTCAGTGAAAAACGTTTAGCTTGGCTGGGTATTGTAGCCTGAACTTTATACATTTAACAAACAGCTGCAAGGAGTATGGCATGACTTTTCTCCTCTTAGCTGTCACTTTTGTTGAGAAATCCTGAAAGAGGAGTAATCTGCTGCCCTCATTCTCCAAATTTTCCATTGATCTGTATGCTTTGAAAATTGCTGCTTTATCAATATAACTGAATACACTGGCAATTACCAAGCACAGCTTATTACTATTTGCCACCTTTGTCCTAAAGTGATGAATTCACTCAATTTTAATAGAGGTTTGTGTTAGTGGAATGCCCAGTTTTCTAGTAATACTTGTTTACTCTTCTTGACAAAATCTTTGTCCTGCCTGGTTTATGGGAGGCGCACAAGTCACAGTTTATTCCTGAAGTTCTTGTTTTCATGATATTCATTTCTCTTCCAGTATTGCATTCTTTGGGAGCTGTTCTAGTTGAGATTTCAAGCTATCTATATTTATCTCCTGTGCAGCTATGCACTGGCCATTTTCTGTGATGTGCATGGTATGCCCTATTGAAAGTAAATCCAGAAAATTATCCCCCTCGTCAGAATAAAGTACAAAATCATAAAAATAAACTATGACTCAAAAAATGGTGAATTTCTCTTTTTTTTCTTTTTGTTGGAGCTGCCTCGCCAAAGTGGGTGGGATGAAATCCGTCCCCTCGCTGTGGGCTCTCCATTTTAATAAGTGCATGAGTGAATAAATAACTTTTCAACACTTAACTTTTTTGGCTGAGCTTATAACCAAGCTTTTGCCGCCGAACTTTCCTCAAGCCATCCATCAAGCTTTGGAGCCTCCAAGAATTCAAATTAACTACGTGCCACGTTTCGGGTCTCAACACGCCGACCCTGCTTCAGGTTACGAAATTCTGGTAGTCATCATTGATTTTTTGAGTCAGAGTTTATTTCTATTGAAAGTAAAAGCAAGCAAAAAAACTGGACAGAAATTATTCCTCCCATTTACCCAATCCACAGGGGTACCCCAGGGCTCAAGTCTTTTGACCCTCTTGCTTAATATATTCATACAGCCAATATATAAATATTTAGAGAGTACAAGATATTTTACCAGATCTACGCAGACAATATAATTTTCTTCACCCCATTCCATATCTCATCACAGGACCTCACAACCCTGCACAACTGCTTCATAGAAGTTAGAAAATGGCTGCATCTCTAACTCAGCCTTCTCACCACCACGAACCCTGAGATTCTACAATATTGACATCCGAGTTATGTCCGAAGTGAGATACCTCAGACTAAATATAGATCAGCAACTGAACTTCCACGGTCACATAAGAAAAATCTCTTCCTCAGTTTACCACAAGCTAAGAGTTCTGAAGAACCTTTGTCCCCTACTAGCTCCCAATCTCTTCCAGACTGTGTGCCAAGCTATGATCACCCCCATATTAGATTATTACAATATCATATTTCAAGGTCTGCCTAAACACTCACTCCACCCCTTGCAAATGGCACAAAATACTGCAGTCATAATAATCTATGGTGCCTCTTGTCAAGATCATATTACCCCCATTCTACAGAGCCTCCACTTGTTACCGATTACCGCAAGAATCCATTTCAAGGCACTTACTTTTATATTCAGAGTCCTGAACAGTGAACCAACCACCTGTTTGCAATCCTTGATCTCCAGACCCAGAAAGGAGAGGCCCCAATAACACCTCACCAACAAACTTCTCTCCATTCCCATCCTGAAGACCAAGTCCAAACAGTCCGTCTGCGACCGAGCATTTTCACTCTTTGCGCCCACCCTGTGGAATTTCTTACCCATGAACCTCAGAGCATGTTCCGATCTGAGTACCTTCAAGAAGAGTCTAAAAACATATCTCTTTCAGGTCCACTTCAACTTTTACCCGGTCCCAGAGACATAACCTACAGCAATCATGATCCCTCTTCACTAGCTCCCACATACAGACTCAGTGATTGCTTTACACATGACTTTTACTTGTTGATCCCATTTACATGTACATAGTTAGGTCACAAACATGTTTGACCTGTTATACCACACTTTTCTGTTATTTACTTCCATGTTATTTACTTCCATGTTCTATATATGATTACCAGGCTGCACTCGATGCCCTGGCGTGTTATTGTTGGATATACACCGCTTTGAATTGTAGAAAAGTAGTATAGAAATAAGCTTAAATAAATAAATTGAAATTTGGCAAACTTGTCTTCTAGGACTGCCCTACCAAAATTTGTAAGATGGTGGGATACCACTTCTGACATAATTAAAACTGGTTCCGTTTCTCCTGTTCCCATTGTGCTCATTTTCAATTTTGATATGTTACCTTATTTTTCTTTTGCTTATGCTCAGTAAGCATGAAACATTTCTCCATCATTTAGAACTCAGGTTATCAAGGCAACATTATATTTAATTTCACTACTACAAAAATTAAAAAGTATGTGAAACACAGATATCTTGATTATACAATGACTAGGGGTAATGACACCTTAGGCTATTTGGGTAACTAAGTTTTGCATTATTTTGCTAATTTGATGAGGAGGCCGTGGAGCACTTTTCTCATGCAGCCATCTTGGATAGTGACCTTCTAGTGCTTTGATCAGTTCTAACTGGTTTTCAGAAGCCTTACTCATATTCCTCCTTTCCTTGGGCTGAGAGCCCCCTTCAACACAGATTACAATCAAATAGAATTGTAACAAAATACAAACAATAAACAAAGTCAACACAAAATACAATCAGATTAATCAAACAAAAGGTAAACAGTAAGCATTAAGGTAAAATATATCAAATAACAAAGCATATCCTTAAAATAACGTTAATGAAGTGTAATAATATATAGTTCAAACTTATTTGATATACTGCATATTCATATTCATATTTAACAGTTTACAGAGAATAACATTCTATAACACATAGAGCCCAATCCCAGAAGGGGCACATCCGGGCCATCTGGATGCCCCCGAGCAGGACGGACTCATTAGGACCCGATTCTGCACTGCGGGAGCCAGATGTTTCCTCGGGTGCAGGATCAGGCCCTGAACTGGCCTGGCATGCCCCTGCATGCTGTGGGAATGTCTTCCTTGCATGTCATTCAGCCCGCCGCAGTGTCAACCCCCTTTTCCCTGCCGCCCAGATTGAGAGGCAGGGACATACCACTCTCCGATGCTGGCCTTGAAGGTGGTTCCTGGTGCTGATTGCCAACAGTTCCACTTCTTATTCTACCTCAGCAGTGGAATAAGCAACACTTCCATCCTGCACCTGCAGGACGTACAGGGCCGTAACCTGAATCAGCCCTATACATCCTGCCGCCTTGGCCCGCCCCCACTCTACCCACTCATTGTCACCTCCTGCCCCTCTCTGGCTCTGCCCGCACTGCGGCCCTGGCCATGCAGGGCACGTGTGTTACTGAATACGGCTGGGTCAGCTAGCGGGGCTGCATGTCCCACCGGGATGTACAGCCCTGCTAGTCGCCTTGCAGAATCTGGCCCATAGAGGACTATAGGCAAAATTGCACACACAATAAAAGATCCCCATAGAATTAAACCTTACCCCATCATTAGGAACCCAGATTATCAAGGCAAAGGTATGTCTAATGTCACTGCTACAAAAATTAAAAAGAGTGTGAAACACAGATATCTTGAATAATAAAATGACCAGGGAGTATGGCACTTTAGACATAAGCTCATGATGTGTCCCTAAGATATCAAAGACACCAGAATATAAACACACAGTTTTGAAGGACTACCAAGAGAGCTGCTACTGCTGGGAAGAAATCTGCACTTCAAAGTACTTACCTCCCGAGAAATTCTCTAAATCTTGGGGAAAAGGGAATTCTTAGGGATAAAAATGATAAGATCTGTATATTTTAAAAATCAATGTTTTATTAAGTCAGTTAGGGCATAGTACTATAAGCCAGCTTTCAATTAAATTAAAGCCAGTTAAGACTTAGTATATAACAAGCCAGCCTTTAGTGAAATTACAGCCAGCTGGGGCTTAGTACTGTATAACAAGCCAGCCTTTGATTAAATTAAAGTGAGTTAGAACTTAGTATTACAAGCCAGCTTTCAGTAAAATTACAGCCAGCTGGGTCTTAGTATAACAAGCCAGCCTTAAGTTAAATTAAAGCCAGTTAGGGTATGTCTTAACAGAGAGAACAGAATAGAGTAAATATTCTTTGAATGCAAAGAGAGAAATTGCTTTCTAGAGATCTTTTACAAAGAGGCCTTCCAGTTAGGAGACAAGGGAATTGTGAAATTGTTTTAAAGAGGTGTTAGTCAAATTATAGAAAAAAGGGGCAAACCAACGGCAGTGTGAAACACCCAAGAAATTAGAAAATTGTCTTAGAAGTACAGATACAAATAGGTCATCTCTCCCACCCACCCCAAGCATAATCCTTGATTTATAGCCTCCTAAACCAGTTAATAGGATGGGAGTAATCTTGCTCAGTTTCAAGTTCATCTGTCTGCTGTGGTTACCGGGATAGGGTAAACCCACCAGTACACATGATGCACTGCACATGCAGAACAGCAGTCAACATCTGATCACAGGATGGAATATGCGTCTCCACAGCACCTCAGCCTGGTAGGGGGAACTGACCATGTGTGTTACTGGCACAGAGTAGCTACAGACCGTGACATTGTGCAGGTCCTGTGCTCACCCTGAGGGTGAGGTGGGTTGCCCAGCACCAGGTGCACAGTACCCGTGTTGGCTGAGATAGCCTTTGCTGCAGGTCCCCATCAGTGCCAGTGTGTGGCAGGTATTCCTTGCAGACAAACCTAGGATAATCCTGTGTCCATCTGCATTCCCCAGTCACGTCTAGCCCTTGTGGACCATGACGCACCCTGGAATAGTGCATATCCAGTGTGGTGGCCATGATCACGTGTTGTAAGAGCAGGGGTGTGTCTGGACTCACACGTGGATTATGTAGCACCACGTCTCATACTTTCTGGGTCAAGGTGGTGGACAGGATCTGCCCCCAACAGACCCACACTCTACATCTTTGCAATGGAGGCAGTAGAGTGATATGATGAAGGGCTGTAGGACCAGCAACCCCAATCCAGTTGGTGAATGGACACCGTCCATGGCAGGTGATGCAGAACTGTACTTATCACATAGGGCACTGGCGACAGGCAGTAGGCCTGGCAAAGCTCAGCTGCCCCCACCACAATCTGACATTCACCAGCAGAGGGCACAGTTAGTCTGCACCCTGCAAGGTGTTCCAGCCATGCACATACTAACTGCAGACAGTCTGCTAGCCAGAGGAACTATGTGCACCAAGAGGTGGGATGTAAGCACAAACACCAGGTAGGTATGTCAGTGATTGGGCCCCAGAAAAGGGAACTCACAGATATCACTGGAGAGAAACACTGTATAGCACTATGTGGGAACCTGGACATGCCATGGTCACTGCTCAGTCAGAGTGAGAGTGACCTCCCAGCATGACATGCTGTGGCCACCCTGTCTGTGCAGGTGATGGTCGGCCACTACAATATCCCAGCCATTGCCCTATGCCCTGTGCAGATGCATCCTGCCCAGACCGCCCTGTCCGGCCCATACCCACAATACCTCATTATGCACATTGGCAGGCTAACACTGGAAACTGTGCAACCATTGTGAGCTCTGTAAGGTGTAGGCAGCCACAAAACACTGGATAGACATACACACACTCCCACACCAATTTCAGCATTGTGCAAAGATAGAGGTGGTTGGCAGCCCTGGCCGCCACACCAGTCCTGGGCACAGTGCAGGCATTGCTAAGGTACTCAATACTGTTAGGGTCACTCTCCGGGGTGGTAAACACTGTCAGAGAACAGAAAAGAGGAAACACACTCCACATATATCAGATAGGTTGCTATGATGAATCTCTGTTAACAAATTGTGCTTAATTTAGGATTTGTTATCTGAAATTAATCATGGCAACCTTTTGATATATATGTGGAGCGTGTTTCCATGTTTATGATGGCATTGCTAAGATATGCAGGTGCTAGTCGTGGTAGCTGCTGCTCCACGCAGAGCCCAACAGCCTGACTCTCCATGAGGCTTTGGATAGTGGAGCCTGTGGGTGTAGGTGTTTGTGCCCCTGTTGGCCGATGCTCTAGGGCAGAGGTTCCCAACTCCGGTCCTGGGGGGCCAAACACCATTCAGGTTTTCAGGCTGTCCCTAATGAATATGTATGAGATACATTTGCATGCAAATGCATCTCATGCATATTTATTAGGGACAGCCTGAAAACCTGAATGGTGTTTGTCCCTCCAGGACTGCAGTTGGGAACCTCTGCTCTAGGGAGTGCACATGTTTATGGTGTATGTGCTCTGTAGGGTAAAATATAGGGACATGGTCTGCAGGAGCCACAGCTGGGACTTGAACCTGTGACCTTCTGCCTCTAAACACACTGGCTGTGTGTACTGCACCAAACTGTTGCCACAGAGGCAGTTCATTCCCTGGGGATATCATGACTGTTCTTCAGACAGGCCTTGTCTGTTGCACTGCACACCACCCACCTAAACAGGGCTTTGCCTTGGTCTGCTGTGGGCAGATGCCACTGCCCCCTCCACCACCAGCAGCCCTCCCCCACCATGCTAACATGCCCTTATGCCGGTGGTGCTAGTGGTGCGCAGTCCCAGGCCATCCAGTGTGCCGGTAGGCAGATGCCTATGGTGTGGGGTCTGGTGTAGGGGTGCCTACATAGACATCCACGCTTCTCCCTGGCACCGCCTGCCAGTGTTATCTGCCCTTTGGGGTACCTGCTGGGTACTGTCCCCTGGATGGGACACTGTGGCATACACACTCATGGGCATTTTTGACGTTGGTCAGTTGCTGTCTTGCTTATTTTCCGTTTCTACGTTCCTATGTGCAACCTAGGCATCTGCCTAGTCCACCCAGTGCCCCAGCTGCCCCACTGCATGTCCCGCCTGCAGCCCCCTGTGCCCCATTTGCAGCATCACCATAGTGCCCTTTCATACTTGGGCACTATGCTGTTGCTGCACATGTAGCACTACTATCACTTTTCTTGGTCTCCCTGCCTTTGCTGTACATTGCTGACTGAAATGGTTTCTCTATCCTGCCTCTAACGCGAGGTTTTCACTCACGGTAATTTTTGGCCCTTCATTCCACAGCGTTAGTGTAGCAGGAGCCTCTCCCTGCCCACTCCCCGCCCATTGACCCCTTCTCTCTGCCCTCTCTACACCCTCTGCGTGCTTTAACGCTGCCGGGGACATTATTGCGCGATAATGGCACTTATTGCGCGATAACATCGCCACTGCGACATTATCGCCGTTTAGTAAACATACCCCTAAATTTTGCATGTATGGTTTTCTCCTAGTTAGTGAGAGGTCTTATGTATACACTACATGCAAAGAGCTCTTTGCTCTCAGGGAACGAGTACATTTTTTGGAGGTTAGAGTAGCACACTTGGAGGAGCTGAGGCAGACAGAGAGGTATATAGATGAGACTTGGGGATGTAGTAGAGAAGTCCAACCTCTAGTCTGGCAGCCTCTCTGCTTCCATGGAGGAGAGGTCATGTGAAAGGGGAACATCACCTTAGTGTGGCAGGAAGTGAGCCTGTAGCTAGGACCTGTCCTCTAGGGGATGTAATACCCACTCACACCAAAGATGTCTCCCCAGAGCCATGTGCCCATGAGGGAAGGATTAGGACGGCAATTATAGTTGAGAATTTGATAATTGGGCATGTAAATAGATGAGTGGCTGGTGGCCGTGAGGATTGCCTTGTACCATGCATGCCTCATGTGAAGGTAGCAGACCTAACACAACACCTAGACAAAGGTTTAGGTAGTACTGGGGAGGAGCCTGTTGTCTTGGTACATGTTGGTACCAATGACATAGGAAAATGTTGGAAGTAAGTTCTGGAAGCCAAATTTAGGCTTTTAATTAGAAAGTTGAAATCCAGAACTTCCAGGATAATGTTCTCAGAAATGCTTCCCATTCCACGTGCAGCACCCAAGAGGCAGGCAGAGCTCCGGTATCTCAAAGAGTGGATGAGATAATGGTGCAAGGAAAAGCGTTTTGGATTTGTTAGGAACTGGGCAACATTCTGGGGAAGGAGGGGGGGGACTTTTCCGAAAGGATGGGCTCCATCTTAACCAGTGTGGAACCAGGATTCTGGCATTAACCTTTAAAAAGGAGAGAGAGCAGCTTTTAAAATAGATAATGGGGGAAAGTCGACAGTCGCCCAAGAGCGCATGGTTCAGAATGATGTAGTCTTGAATGATACTAGAAAAACAGGGAAGTCAGGGCATCCCAATAGATATCACACCCCTTCTCATCAACCTCCACTGGCTATCCCTTAAGTACCGCATCGACTATAAAATTCTTACTGTGGTTCACCTTGCTCTTCACACTGACACACCCCGATATCTGGCTGACTTCCTTCAGTTCCATACCTTCCGTCTCCTTAGGTCACTCCATGTCCATTGCCTGCCAATTCCCTCAGCATCTCGGGCACACTTAGAACAAACACAGCATTCTGCCTTCTTGTTTTTTTGGCCCTGCTCGATGGAACTCTCTGCCACTCACCTTACACTCTGAACTGTCATTCTCCAGATTCAGATCCATGCTAAAGACTCACCTATTCCAACTTGCCTTTGACCTCCCCCCCTCCAGCTCTAGCTGACTACACTCTATCCTGCTTTACCTACGCACCTCTGCTTCTCTCCTCATTCTGTCCTGTCTGATTATGGCATTCTTTTCTGTTTTCTATATAGCCATTTTTGGAAATTGTAAGCTGCTCTGATACCCTAAAGTTTAGGGCGGTATATCAAGTGTTAATAAAGATAAAGATAAGTTAAATGTTAAATGTTTACTGTTCCTGTGTTGCTTGTTCAATGTAAAGCATTTATTCTTTCTTGTTCTATCTAAACCAAGCTGATTTCAAAATAGTGCGGTATATAAAATCAAATAAATAAGTAAGTAATGTCATACTAGGTCAGACCAAGGTCCATCAAGCCTAGTATCCTGTTTCCAACGGTGACCAATCCATGTCACAAGCACCTGGCAAGTTCCCAAAAAGGTACATAGCTTCCACAATGCTTGTGCCAGGGTAAGCAGTAGATTTCTCAGGACTTCTTTAATAATGGTTTATGGACCTTTCCTCCAGGAATTTGTCCAAACCTTTTTTAAACCCAGCTACACTAATAGCTTTTACTAGATCCTCCAGTAATGAATTCCAGAGTTTGATGACCCATTGAGTAAACAACTATTTTCTCTTATTACTCTTAAATTGGATACATGGTAGCTTCATTGTGTGTCCCCTAGTCTTTCTATATTTCATAGAGTAAACAGCCTATCTACATTTACCAATTCTACTCCATTCATTAATTTATAGACCTCTGTGACCTATCATTAAAATCATTTGTAGTATCTGAAGATTGGAAAGTGACCAATGTAACACCAATTTTTAAAAAGGTTCCAGGGATGATCTGGGAAACTACAGACCAGTGAGCCTGACATCAGTACCGGGCAAAATGGTAGAAACCATTATAAAAACAAAATTACTGAACATGGAGATAGTCATCGTTTAATGGCAGAAAGTCTACATGGAGTCGCCAAAGAAATTCTTGTCTCACCAATCTCTTTTATTTTTTTGAAGGTGTGATTAAACAGGTAGATAAAGGTGAGCCGGTTGATATACTGTATCTCAATTTTCAGAAAGCCTTTGACAAAGTTCCTCATTAAAGACTCTTGGGGAAATTAAAAAAACATGGGACAGGAGGCAGTGTACTATTATGGATTAGGAACTGATTGAAAGATAGAAAACAGAGAGTAGAAGTAAATGGCCAATTTTCTCAATGGAGAAAGGTGCATAGTGGAGTACCCCAGAATCTGTGCTTTTTAACATATTTATGAATGACCTGGAAATGGGAATAATGAGTGAGGTGATCAAATTTTCAGATGACACCAAATTATTCAAAATTGTTAATACACGAGGATTATAAAAAATTGCAAGAGGACCTTGATAAATTGGAAGACTGGGCATCCAAATGGCAGATAACATTTAATGTGCGCAAGTGCAAAGTTATGCACTTAGGAAAGAACAACACAAACTACGGTTACACGATGCAAGGTTCCATATTAGGAACCACCACCCAAGAAAAGGATTTAGGCAGCATTGTGGATAAAATATTTTTCACTCAACACTTAATCAAACTCTGGAATCTGTTACCAGAGAATTTAGTAAAAGGTATTAGTGTAGCTGGATTTAAAAGATATTTGAACACGTTTCTGAAGGATAAGTCCATAAACCATTATTAAAGAGGACCGTGGAAATCCACTGCTTCCCCATTGGACAAGCAGCATGGAATCTGTGTACCTTTTGGGAACCTGACAGGTACCGGTGACCTGGATTAGCCACTTTTGGAAACAGGATCCTGGGCTTCATGGACCCTTGGCTTGACCAGAATGCTATATTTTATGTTCTTATGAATGGGTTAAAGAACTCAAAATGCATACAAGCCATTTGATCCAGTCTCAGTACATCAAAACTCAGATTTCAAAAATTAAAGTAATTCTGGTGTAGACTGCAGCCCATAATGCACAAATACCTAGTTTAAAAAAGGAAATCAGTATTATGAGATAGATTTGAGAGGAAATTATTTCCCTCATGTATTATGCTTGTATAAATGAATGCTTCATCAGTGTTGTTTATGTAAGAGTGTATGTGTGTGTGTAACTCCTGTACATTTTGTTACATATCTGCAGGTGCTGAAAGTCCTTTATCAAATGGATGTTAATAAAGTGCTTCTGCGAATAAAGAATCCAAGACAATTCTTACACTGGACTATGAGAATTGCTGGTGCTCCTAATTACAGGTATTGCTTCTCAAGGTTTTAGGCTTAATTCTGTAGAAATTTAAATTTGTAATTGTATTTTGAAATAAGAAATGTATGTATTGTATTAAATTAGATGTAAATATAGAAATATGTTTTGATAAAAACTGCCTATGTATGTATGTAAGTAGATTCAACATTCCTAAATTACTTAAGCTGCTAAATACCAGTGCCTGTCTAATGTATTAAACCCCCAAATCAGATATCCCACATATCTACTCCACAATATTTAAGGAGTGTGTATTACTAAGCTAATTTTTGTCGGAACTATTGCTGTGAAGATATAACACCCTCTCATAGCAAATACGTTCCCTTTTAATCTTATTTAAAATGGGGACGCAACCCCAGAAACAACCCTTGAGATACTCAAATCAGAAAAGGCCAAATCAATTTTGTGTCTATGAAATCTAACTATATATAGTCATGTATACGATAGTTTTTCTCTTATATGAGGTGGGAATCACTTAGCTTTTCCAAGTCTGCTCCTCCGACTTCAGAAAGGACACTCAAAATTATAAAGCTTCGTCCCCACAAAATAGAGAACGCAAAAATGTCTTCAAGCAATCTGTAACAAATTCAAACATTATTGAAGTTATGACCTAATGTTGTGTTTCGGGCTCCCGACATTCACAGCCCTTCTTCAAAATTCCATTGCGAATTTGAACAAACAAACTCGCTCAAACTACTTTTATTGGTCAGAATAGCATGACGTCACTAATCAATCAATCTACCACAGCCATGCATCCTATCTATAGAAAAATCCCTATATTATAGAATACTCCACCAATCTAAGGAAGAATTCAAGCCTTCCGGTATCAAAAGGTTTAGCTGGAAAATCCAAAACTGTTCTCGATATAGGAGATGTGCACCTCCGATCCCCTCCTCAAAGCTTAGCTGGAACATGATCCAAAATACGCCAACGCAAATCATAGAAGACATGATGAAGATCTTGACAATGTTGAGCAACAGGGGCTGACAACACTTTTGTATTAATACGTGAGCGGTGTTCTTGCAACCTCTGTTTAATACTACGAATAGTTTTTCCAATATAAAATTTATTACAGGGACAAATCAATATATATACCACAAAAGTGGTTTGGCATGTCGTATAACAGTCACTGTAAAATTTTCGATGAGTCAATGGATTTTCCCAAAACGGACCTTCTAATGTATTGGTACAAAACTCACATTGTTGACATTGAAAATGCCCTTTAATCAATGGCAAAGGAGTTCGCTCAGTGGTATGAACCACCCAATCATCAATATTACGACTCCTTTTAAAGGCCACCATAAGTGGTTTGTCGAAACTAGGATGCATAGACAAAATGGTCCAATGTCTCTTTAAAATAGATACAACCTTAGTAGACTGTGGCAGGAATGGCAATACCCCCACAAAGGGGGCTGGGTCATTTTCACGCTGCTCCCTAATGTCATCGGACATATTCCACCATTCAGCATGCACATGACTAGCCCTAAAATATGCCTTATTAATAATATGTGCCGGATAGAACTCTTTCCCGAAGCCTTGAGTATAGGCTCAGAGCTTGTTGGCGGTATTCTTGTAGGGTGGAACAAATTCGACGTAATCTAATAAACTGTCCTACGGGTAATCCCCGTCTCAAAGGTGCTGGGTGGTAACTTCTAAAATGTAACAAAGTATTACGTTGCACAGACTTTCTATACAGTGTCGTACTGATAGTATGACCATTTTTAATCAATTGTAATTCCAAAAATTCAATGGATTGTAAATCATACTTTAGAGTGAATTTTAAATCTTCGGACAGAGTATTACCGGTAATCCAACTAAAAAAATTTTTTAATCGTTCCTCCGAGTTGGTCCAAATGAAAAATATATCATTCAAATACCTCGTCCACATCCGTATGTCAGTGAACCAGTCAGATGGATAGATGTGCTGAACTTCAAACTGATGCATATAAAAGGTAGCAATCGATGGGGCCACAGTGGCTCCCATCGCTATCCTATGTATTTGTTGATAAAAAACATCTCCAAACCTGAAAAAGTTGTTTTTTAGAACCAAAGATAAGAGTTCCAGGACCGTTTAGGTAAACGGTCTGGTAAATTCAAAGAAGTTCAGCACATCTATCCATCTGACTGGTTCACCAACATACGGATGTGGATGAGGTATTTGGATGATATATTTTTCATTTGGACCAACTCGGATTATGTTGAAATTGTTCCACCCTACAAGAATACCACCAACAAGCTCTGAGCCAATGCTCACGGCTTCGGGAAAGAGGCTATCCGGCACATATTATTAATAAGGCATATTTTAGGGCTGGTCATGTGCATGCTGAATGGTGGAATATGTCCGATGACATTAGGGAGCAGCGTGAAAATGACCCAGCCCCCTTTGTGGGGGTATTGCCATTCCTGCCACAGTCTACTGAGGTTGTATCTATTTTAAAGAGACATTGGACCATTTTGTCTATGCATCCTAGTTTCGACAAAACACTTATGGTGGCCTTTAAAAGGAGTCGTAATATTGCTGATTGGGTGGTTCATATCACTGAGCGAACTCCTTTGCCACTGATTAAAGGGCATTTTCAATGTCGACAATGTGAGTTTTGTACCAATACATTAGAAGGTCCGTTTTGGGAAAATCCATTGACTCATCGAAAATTTTACAGTGACTGTTATACGACATGCCAAACCACTTTTGTGGTATATATATTGATTTGTCCCTGTAATAAATTTTATATTGGAAAAACTATTTGTAGTATTAAACAGAGGTTGCAAGAACACCGCTCACGTATTACTACAAAAGTGTTGTCAGTCCCTGTTGCTCAACATTGTCAAAATCTTCATCATGTCTTCTATGATTTGCGTTGGCGTATTTTGGATCATGTTCCAGCTAAGCTTCGAGGAGGGGATTGGGGTGCACATCTCCTATATCGAGAACAAGTTTGGATTTTCCAGCTAAACTCTTTGATACCGGAAGGTTTGAATTCTTCCTTAGATTGGTGGAGTATTCTATAATATAGGGATTTTTCTATAGATAGGATGCATGGCTATGGTAGTTTGATTGATTAGTGACGTCATGCTATTCTGACCAATAAAAGTAGTTTGAGCGAGTTTGTTTGTTCACATTCGCAATGGAATTTTGAAGAAGGGCTGTGAATGTAGGGAGCCCAAAACGCAACGTTGGGTCATAACTTCAATAATGTTTGAATTTGTTGCGGATTGCCTGAAGACATTTTTGCGTTCTCTATTTTGTGGGGACGAAGCTTTATGATTTTGAGTGTCCTTTCTGAAGTCGGAGGAGCTGACTTGGAAAAGCTAAGTGATTCCCACCTCATATAAGAGAAAAACTATCGTATACATGATTATATATAGTTAGATTTCATGGACACAAAATTGATTTGACCTTTTCTGATTTGAGTATCTCAAGGGTTGTTTCTGGGGTTCCGCCCCCATTTTAAATAAGATTAAAAAGGAATGTATTTGCTACGAGAGGGTGTTATATCTTCACGGCAATAGTTCCGACAAAAATTAGCTTAGTAATACACATTTCTTAAATATTGGGATATACCAGTGCCTAGCATGCAATAACACCATCATAATGTATGCAATGGGCTGCGCAGCAGCTAATGCCATTATCATGTGCTAAGCATTAG
Source organism: Ichthyophis bannanicus (assembly GCA_033557465.1). Lineage (NCBI taxonomy): Eukaryota > Metazoa > Chordata > Amphibia > Gymnophiona > Ichthyophiidae > Ichthyophis > Ichthyophis bannanicus. The sequence continues at coordinate 343,962,279 of CM066033.1, read as the reverse complement.
TAATTAGGGCCTTAATAATGGAAAAATATAATACTAAGGAGGTATTTTACTAAAAGGCACTAGCTGTCAGTAGAAGAGCAGCCTAGAGGTTAGAGCAGCAGCCTGGTAACCAGAGACCAAATCCCACTGGCACTCCTTTTGGCCTTGGGCAAGTCACTTAACCCTTCATTGCCTCAGGTGTAAACTTAGATTATAAACCCTCAAAGGACAGGGAAATACCTACAGTACCTAAATGTAACTCACCTTGAACTACCATTGGAAAGGCATGAGCTAACTACTAAAAATAAATAAATGTTTTGGCTTACACTGAAGTCGTGCTGGGACATGCATTGACAGCTAGCATGGGGCCATGATAGCGCAGGTCAATTTCCGCGCTATGAATCACGCATTGTGGTGATGAGGGAACAGTTTAGGGGCACCAAGTGAACATGGTTAGGGGCACCAAGTGAACATGGTTAGCACTTTACAGCATGGTAGTAAACAATGCTTGCTAACTGCAAACCTTGCATCTACGCTCCCTCAGTAGGTGGAGTTAAGTTAACCTGCGTTATTTGTATGCCATGTTAGGGTACAGGGCTCTGTGTTAACTGCCATGAATATGTTTTCCACACCCTCGTTAGTTAACGTGGTGGTGTTGCACCTAACATGCCATGGTTTTGGCACTATTGGTATGTAGGGTGCAATACCATAGTATCCTTTAGTAAAAGACCCCCTAAGGAACTGAGAATTATTTTCTTTGGTGAGGAGGAGACTAAAAACTATTTGGAAATACTTGAAAAGTGCATATGTGAAGCACTTACCTAGCATATTTACATTTGTATATATGGAAAGGACAAGGAGGTGATTCATTTGCTTCTCCAGGAACAAGCAGGAAGTCAGTCCTCACATATGGGTGACGTCGATGTCGATGGAGCCCCACGCGGAGCACTTCCCCAGCTTTCAAAGAAAACCTTTGGGAATGCTACCATGCATGTGTGGTCTACTTCCCGCCCAAAGGTGCCATCTTGTTCAGTCTCCTTTTTTCTGCGGAGCCCAACGGACATAGTCCTCTACTCCCCCGGAAAAAGTTCTAAAAATCCTTCTATATCTCTGGTTTGCATACCGGTTCCCTTCCCGCCTTGAGCCGGCACCCTCGGTGCTGTTCTCGGCTGTCCTTTCCATTTTTTCCTCGAGGTTCCTCCACAACTGGCTTTCGTGCTAATTTTCACCCGGGGGTCTTCGATCCCGGCCGGGTGTTCTCCCACCATGTCTCCCAGTGGGTTCAAGAAATGTGACCGCTGTAGTCAGACTATTTCAGTTACCAATACCCATGACTGCTGTCTCCACTGCCTGGGCCCGGACCACGACAACTCCACCTACGACCAATGCCAGGCCATGACCCCCAAAACGGATTAAAAATGGAGTTGCAGGGGAAGCTGTTCCCAAGATCTGACTCTGCCCCAGCTTCCCCATCGCCGAGCCCAAAAGCCGGTACTTCCTGTGAGGTTCGGGTATCCTCGGAGTCCCACGGCAGTGGCTCCTCCGGCGCAGCCCCGGACCCTCCCAAGAAAGAGAAAAAGGCACCGAAATCTGCCGAGGTGCCCCCGATGAAACCTGGCAAAGTCCCACGGCAGGACTCGGGTGACTCCCAGCAGCGCCCTCAGAAAGTCTTGAGACAGGAGTCCTCAGCTGGCGGAGACTGCACCAAGACCCATGAACCCATAGTCCTCCTCAAGGACGCACTCTCCAGAGTGCCGACGTCGGACCCAAGGCCCTCGGTGTCCACGCCGAAGGCTATACAGCCATCAGGCTTCGAGTCCTGAATGACAGCCATGGAGCAGAGCACCTCCTCCATCCTGGCCTTGTAGCAGACATTGATGTCTGGTTTTCCAGTATCATCAGCCCCGACACCAGGCCCCCCAACCTCGGGGGAGTCCTCAGCCGTTGAGCTGGGCACTGAGTACCATCGGCCTTGGGTAAGTCCTCGGCATTGATCGAGGTCTCAATCACGCTTCTCGGGGATTCGGTCCTCCCCAGTGAGTTTCCGGGAGTCTGACCCCAGATCCTCCAGGGGAGCTCGGTTTCTCGGGGCTACCCCCGAGGCCGATTCCTCGACACCCTTGGGATCCAAAGGGGAGACCGAGGACGAGGCCTCTCCAGAGACCTCCCGACACAGGGATGTCACCTCTGAACCCCCTGCTCCTGAGCCTCTGTGCCACTCCCCGCCTGAGGACGTAACCTTTCAGACTTTGTCCATGACATAGCCCAGGCCTTTTCAGTACAGATGGAGTCGGAGGAAGATCCATGCACCAAGGAACTTGACATCCTGCAATATGAGTCTCCTCCCAAGGAGACTCTCACAGTGCCGGTTCCACCCATCCTCGAGAGCTTACTCCTTAGGATGTGGGAGAACCCAGCCTCAGTGCCAGTGGTCAGTTAGCACCTGGATGCTATCTACCACGTCCGGAAGGGCCCTGGGTTCCATATACAGCAACTCCCCCACAACTCCATGGTGGTTGAGTCCTCCATGCAGAAACTGAAGAGCCAAAAAACTTACTCTTCGGTTCCCCCCCAGCTGGGAGGCCCGGGCCCTCAACACCCTGGGCCGCAAGTGTTATCAGGGCGCCATGCTCAGGTGCCGTATCCAGGCATATGAACTGCACATGGGAATGTACCTAAAGACCTGATTCAGGAGCGCTCAGGGTTCTCGGAAGGCCTTACCAGGGAACCCCTGCAGAGGTTCCAGTCCATGGTGGCAGGTATCCGGGACTGTTCCAAATTCCTTTCTAGGGCTGCATACAATGGGTTTGAGTCTGCAGCCAGGGTGGTAACCACCGGCATCGGCTCCTTGAGCAGTGTGTGCAAGAAAAACTGCTGGATGTCCCCTGCAATGGCGAGAACTTGTTTGGCAAACCGATGTCCGACAAGGCGGCTGAAATCGAGGCCGAGGTAGTGACCCGGCAAAGGCTGTCCAGGAAGACCTCGACCCTTCCCAAGAAAAAATTCTCAGGGAAAAAGCCCTTTTTCCTGAGAAAAAGGGGCTATCACCATGCCAGGCCCTACCAGCCTTAGTCGGGGCAGCAGCACCAGGCCTCACAGCCTAAAAGCCAGGGGCATGGGCCCAGGAAGCCCAAGGCCCCCAAGCCCCAGACATCAGCCCCCACCCAATCGGAGGGAAGCTTTTGACTCCCTGAGCAGGGCTCCCCTCCTCCAGGAGTCCCACCTCAGCCCACAGTGGGTCGGTTGGCCTCATTTGCCCACAACTGGTCCAGCATCACCACAGACAAGTGGGTCCTGCAGGTGGTGAGGGAAGGTTACCACTTTCATCTACAGCAGAACCCCTCCAGACTTCTTCCCAGGAGAACCATCAAGACCTCTCCTCCACCAGACCTTGCTCGTCGCAGAACTCGCAGGCTTACTCAGGGACAGGTCAGTGGAGCCTGTACCCCACATTTCTGAGGAAAGGGGTTCTACTCAAGGTATTTCCTTGTCCCAAAAAGAACAGGTGGCCTCCAGCCCATTCTGGACTTGCACAGTTTGAACAAGTTCCTGGTGAGGAGAAGTTCAAGATGCTCTCCCTTGGGACACTGCTGTCCTACCTCCATCAGGGAGACTGACTCTGCTCCTTGGAAATCAAGGATGCATACACTCACATCCTGGTCCATTCCTCCCATAACAGTGCCAAAATACCCAGCCAGGTCAAAAAATCTATGCCATAACCAAAAATAACCTGGTCTATCTAAAGGAAACCACCATTCCAATTACAAAATTTTTTTTTGTCGGAAAGGCCGTCACAGTATAGAGGACTTCACCTCACACCAAGCAAATAACAAATTAACATTAACGTTTTTCTAATAAAATGGATGGACCGCAGTGGTGTGAGGTGAAGTCCTCTATACTGTGACGGCCTTTCTGACAAAAACTTTTTGTAATTGGAATGGTGGTTTCCTTTAGATAGACCAGGTTCTTTTTGGTTATGGCCATTCCTCCCATAGACAGTGCCTGAAATTCGTGGTTGGGGGGGGGGGGGGTAGCACTACCAGTATAGGGTACTGCCATTCAGCCTTGCCTCCTCTCCAAAGGTCTTCACAAAGTGCTTGGCGGTCATGGCCGCCCATGTGCGCCTCCAAGGGGCCCACGTCTTCCCCTACCTGGACAACTGGCTCATCAGAGGCAGCACGGTCCTCGAGGCCAACCAAGCTGCAAGGCTTACAATTCACACCCTACAAAAGTTAGGCTTCATCATCAACTACCCCAGCTTCTCCACAATTCAAGACCTGGCGTTCATAGGAGTCCAGCTGGACACTCTGCAGGTCAAGGCCTTCCTTCAAATAGAGAGGACAGTTAGCGGAGAAGGTCCAAAGCTGCAGGTCAGTGCTAGCCCGCCTGCTTCTCTGCTTGTTAGGCCACATGGCCTCAATGGTTCATGTCACACTCTGGGCTCGCCTGCACATGTGAGCAGACCAGTGGTGCCTCAGATCCCAATGGACACAGGCCACAGGCAAGCTGAGAGAAAGAGTAAGGGTCACCCATCGACTGGCAGCCTCCCTCAACTGGTGGCAGTCCCCACCTCAGTGCAACTGGTCCCCAGATGAATCTCTGTTACAGATAAACCTCCTCGAGCTCAGGGCCATCTTCTTGGCCCTTCATGCCTTCCACTATCTACTGAACAACCTCTTGGTCCTCATACAGATGGACAATCAGATTGCCATGTTCTATGTGAACAAGCAGGGAGGCACGGACTCCTACACTCTCTGTCAGGAGGCAGTAGTCTTCCACTCCTTTACAGTGCGCAACAGCATTCTCCTCAGGGTGGTGTATGTGCTGGGCCAGGACAACCTCCTGGTGGACAAGCTCAGCAGGGTCCTTCACCCACACGAGTGACGTCTGGATCCCAGAATGGCACAGAGGCTTTTCTACCTCTGGGGCAGACCCTGGCTGGACTTGTTCGCTTCCCCAGACAATGCACAGCTGCCCAGATTCTGCTCACCTCAGCAACACCACCGCAGGGTGGCAGCAGATGCCTTCCTCGTCTCATGGTCGCGGGGCTTTCCATCTCTAATAGCCAGGTGCCTTTTCAAGATCCAGAGCGACCAGCGCTGCAGTAATCCTGGTTGCTCCCAGGTGGCCCAGACAGCCCTGGTCCCCCCTGCTACTCTTCCTGTCGGTGGCACTGGGCCATCAGCCGGATCTTCTTTCCCTTCTTCACCCCAACCTGGCATCCCTGACGTTAACTGCATGGATGCTGAAAGGGTAACACTGACCCCCTTCAGTCTCACAGGTGAAGTGTAAGAGATCCTCCTGGCCTCCCAGAAACCCTCCATCAGGAGGGCATATACCTTCAAGTGGAGGAGGTTCTCTCTATGGTGGGCAGAGTGGAATGAGAATCCCTTCTCCTGCCATCTGCAGCTCATTCTGCTGTACCTGCTGTATCTCTCCCGCTCAGGGTTGAAATCTGATTCGGTCAGGGTGCATATCAGCGCCATAGCAGCTAACCATCACTCTATGAGGGGAGACCCCTCTCCAGCCAGCCCCTGGTCTCCAGGTTCCTCAGAGGCCTTCTGCTATCGAAGCCCCTCTCTGCCCACTTTCACCATAGTGGGATCTCAATGTGGTGCTCTCACAACTCACCAGACCACCATTTGAGCCGTTGGTGACTTGCCACCTGAGATATCTCTCCTGGAAGGTGACCTTCCTGGTAGCCTTGACATCCGCCTGGAGAGTAAGTGAGCTGCAAGCCCTGGTGGCGGTCCCACTTTATACCAGGTTCTATATGAACAGGGTTGTGCTTTGCATGCACCCAGAGTTCCTCCCGAAGGTGGTGTCTGCTTTCCACCTCAATCAGGAGGTAGTCCTCCCCACCTTCTTCCCATGACCTCATGCCGGTAAGGCAGAGTCAGTCCTGTATACGTTGGATTGTAAGAGGGCCCTGTCATTCTAGCTACAGAGGACCCAAGACCACCGCAAAGCTCCTCAACTCTTTGTCTGTTATGACCCCAGCAGGCTGGGGCTACCTGTGACCAAGCGAACTCCGTCCACTTGTGGTGGACTGTATTGCCCTCGCTTATGAGCAAGCTGGCATCTCCCTAGAATACCAGATCACTGCTCATCGTGTGAGGGCTATGGCCACGTCGGTGGCCAACCTATGCTCAGTGCCGGTGACAGAAATTTGTAAAGCTGCCACATGGTCTTCAGTGCATACGTTCGCAGCTCACTATTGCCTCGAGAGTGAGTCCTGCAGGGACAGTGTCTTTGGCCAGGCAGTAATCCGAAGCATTCTCAGTATATAGAAACATAGAAATATGATGACAGAAAAAGACCACATGGCCTATCTAGTCTGTCCTTCTATATCAACTACAACAGTCCCCTTTTTTCCTTTAGAGATCCTCTGTGTTTGTCCCATGCTTTTTTGAATTCAGATACTGTCCTCATCTCTACCACCTCCACTGGGAGACTATTCCACTGATCCACTACTCTTTCCGTAAAGAAATATTTCCGCATATCACTCCTGAATCTATCCCCCTTCACCCTCATCCCATGTCCCCTCATAGCACAACTTGCTTTCAATCGAAAGAGGCTCTCCTCCTGTACATTTATGCCATGGAGGTATTTAAACATCTCAATCATATCACTTCTATCCCGCCTTTCCTCTAAGGTGTACATATTAAGATCCTTAAGTCTGTCCTCATATGCTTTATAATGAAGACCACTAACCATTTTAGTAGCCACCCTCTGTATTGACTCCATCCTGTTTATATCCTTTTGAAGGCGCGGTCTCCAGAATTGCACACTATACTCCAAATGAGGTTGCACCAAAGACTTATACAGAGGCACTATCACCTCCTTTTTTCTGCTAGCCATTCCTCTCCGTATGGACCCAAGCATCCTTCTAGCTTTTGCCTTCACCTTTTCTACCTGTTTAGCTACTTTAAGATCATCAGACACAACCACGCCTAGGTCCCGCTCTTCTTTAATGGACAAAAGTACTTCACCCCCATACTATATTGCTCCCTTAGATTGCTGCAGCCCTAAATTACTGAGAACGCATGTAAACAAGCCCATACAAACCCAAATCAACCACATTCAAACCCGCCAACCATCACATGATGCATGCAACATCATCCTCATCAATGCCAGATCAATCAGGAACAAAACTCACATCATCTATGACATCATCACTGATGAACAGCCTGACATCCTCTGTATAACAGAAACTTGGATCACTGACACCGACTCCGCAATATTAAACCAGATAAACAAACCCAGATACAAATTATACAACTGCCCACGCGCCAACAAAAGGGGTGGAGGAGTTCTCATAGTAGCCAAGACCAGCCTGCAACTAACAAGCACATCCCTGAACTCAAATATGGCTCAGGTAAAAAGTCCTTTTACCCGAGGAAGGGCACTGCCTACAAACATGGACTACAAATATGGACTCAAAGTAGAAAACACAGCATTTTCCATCTGTCTAATATACAGATCCCCCTCGTCACACCATGAAGCTCTGGCTGCAGCACTAGAGAGCATCACCACCACGCAAATCAGGAAATTCCAAATCATCTTGGGAGACATAAATTTAGCATCAATCCCGCCTACTCACGCAAACACTTTCCTGGAAGCTATGACCCAACTAGGGTATCAACAGATAATAAATGACGCCACCCACGACAAGGGCCATACCCTTGACATGGTTTTCACGCCCACGAACCAGCAGCACAACGAAGAGAAACCTGTGATAAGGATAACTCAAGTACCATGGTCCGACCACCATCAAATTGATCTCCGAATAAAACTGCCCTCCACACCCAAAGAGGCAAAAGCTCTGAGAACGATACACCCGCAAAGGAGATTCAATAAATTCCACATGGAAAATCTCATAAGTACCATTACCTCCCACATAGATTTGGAATGCACAGACCTCGATGTTCTAACTAACAGGTGGGACACCGGAATTCAAGATGTATCAAACCCAACATGGAAGACCCCCCTCAAACACAACTAAATCCAGATCTGAACCCTGGTACACAGGAACGCTGACCAGACTGAAAAGGGAACTCCGGAAACTGGAAAGAAAATGGAGACGAACCAAATCCATCGAACACAAGATTCAGTACCTCACACACCTCGCAAAATACAAAGACGAGGTCAACTCCGCGAAAAGAACGCACCACACCAACTTATTAAACAAAGCCATCAATAAGCCTCGCGAATTATTCGAACTAGTCAAGTCACTGACCAAAACATCACAGGAGGACCACTATGATAACATAATCCAGCCCCAAACGCTGGCTGACCACTACGCAAGCAAACTCACTGCAACCAAACCCACTCACTGGATGAGTGCAACCCATCCGGCACACCATCCCAATATGGCGACCGGTATGGACCAGGATCAGACATGGAGCAATTTTCACAACATTGATAATCAGCAAATTATTAACATAATAACAAACATCAATACCACCACCTCCCCGCTAGATCCCTGCCCGGCTGCTTGGGTCAAGGCGGTGAAACAAGACATTGCTCACCAAGTCTCACATATAGTAAACCTATCACTACAGCAAGGAATCATGCCCACACAACTTAAGAAATCCATAATAAGGCCGATTCTAAAGAACAAAGCACTCAACAAAGACGACCCAGCATCCTACCGCCCTATTTCCAGAATATCTTTCCTAGCAAAGATCATTGAAAAGGCAGTCCTACTACAACTGCAAGACCACCTGGATGACCATGAAACCCTAGATGAGCAACAATACGGTTTCAGACAACATCACGGGGTCGAAACCCTTTTACTAGCACTACTTAACAACCTCCTCAAAGGCCTAGAAGACAAAAAGAAAATGTTCATCCTCATTTTCATTGACATCTCTGCCGCTTTCGATACAGTCCACCATGGAATCCTCTTAAACAAGATTGAATCAATAGGCATATTGGGAACCCCCTAAAATGGTTCTCTTCATACATATCAAACAGAATGCAACAGGTTCAATTCAATGGTGAAAAAGCTGAGGCATTCCCACAAACTCAAGGCATACCTCAGGGCTCTGCTCTCTCCGCACTGTTTTTCAATGTCTATATGCAACCCCTTTGTGAAATCTTCCGTCAGCACAAAATCAACTACCACATCTATGCGGACGATATTATGCTGTACACACAACTTGATATCGATAACCCTAACTATAACCAGCTGGAAACATGCCTAAGCGAAATGATAGCATGGCTACAGCAAAACAACATGTCAATCAACCACAAGAAAACCGAGGTGATGTATATTTCCAGAAAACCTAATTTTGACCCGCCTGCAACAATCACTCTGTGTAACAATACGTACAACACAAAGAATGAAATAAAATATCTGGGAGTTACATTTGATAGCGACCTAGAGATGGAAAAACACCTCCGCAAAACCAACAAGGCCGTTTTCCACAAACTTAGAGTCCTTCAACCACTACGGAGCATTATTGAACCTCATGATTTCCGGTCTGTTGCTCAAGCACTCATTATGCCACACTTTGACTACTGCAACGCCATCTTACAGGGTCTACCAAAGAAAACCCTTAACATTCTACAAATGGCGCAAAATGTAGCAGCTAGGATCATCATGAGAAAAAACCTCGCTGAACACATTACACCTGTGTTGATCGAGCTGCATTGGCTCCCCATTACAGCTCGGATAAAATATAAGACTCTAATAACCACATTCAAAATCATGTATAACATAGCACCATCTTTTCTATCCACCCTAATCAGCATACAACCTCCCAACAGATGCAGGAGAACCATCAACTCAAACCTACTCCACGTTCCAACCGATATCAGATCTGTCAAAACCAGTACTAGCCACAGAGCATACTCTTACACAGCCCCGACACTCTGGAACCAAATACCGCCCGAGCTACGAGCTAGCAAAGACCTAATGGAATTCAGAAAAAACCTTAAGACATATCTATTCCAATGTCAGTACAATTTGATTTAAATCCCAGCGGTCTACAAGTTGCCACCTAATGTAACAGGATTACAGTCATGTAAAAATGTACATATGTAAATATTGCTCCCCTTTTCAAAACCTATTTACTGTGTAATGTGTGATGTGCTTTCTCTTCAAATCAATGTATTTATACCTCGAAATTTTATGTCATGATTTGACACTGTCCAACTTGTAATCGAACCGCTACTGATCGCTGGAAGTAGCGATATACAAATGTATGCTAAATAAATAAATAAAATAAATAAATAAAAATGCATGACCTTACATTTTTTAACATTAAATCCCAGCTGCCAAATTCTAGACCATTCCTCAAGCTAGATACCTCCTCATGTTATCTACACCTTCCTGGGTGTCTACTCTATTGCAGATTTTGGTATCATCCGCAAAAAGGCAAACCTTACCCGACAGCCCTTCCGCTATATCACTAACAAAGATGTTAAAAAGAATCGGACCAAGGACAGATCCCTGGGGCACACCACTAGTAACATCCTTCTCCTCAGAGTGAACTCCATTTACCTGTACTCTTTGTCGCCTCCCATACAACCAATTTCTAACCCAAGCAATAACTTTAGGGTCCATCCCTAGGGTGCTCTGTTTGTTTATAAGTCGCCTGTGAGGAATGGTGTCGAAGACTTTACTGAAATCTAAATACACCACATCTAGGGCTCTCCCTCAGTCCAACTCCCTGGTCACCCAGTCAAAGAAATCAAACAGATTTGTCTGACAAGACCTGCCTCTGGTGAATCCATGCTGCCTTGGATCCTGCCCTCCACCCCTTCTGTGTTCAGGTTACCGGAGTAATGGTGATGCTAGACACTGGGGTCTGCAGAGTCTCTTGGTAGGGACTCACCCTCTGCAACTCACGGCTTCCCTATGGGTAGAAGTTGGTGCTGTCGTGGTTTGGTCACCGGCAGCCTAGAGCTAGGGAGTCCAATATGTGAGGACTGATTCCTGTTGTCCCTGGAGAACACCTGTTACAGGTGAGTAACTACGCTTTACCAGGAACAAGCATGAAGTCAGTCCTCACATATGGTGGACGTCGGCACCATCAGAGCCCGCGCGGAGCATTTCCCAAGCTTTCAAAGAAAGCCTTTGGGAATGCCACCACGCATGTGTGGGCCCCTTTCCGCCAAAGGGTGCCATCTTGTTCAGTCAGATAATATAGCTCAGGCAAAAAACAAAAATAACAATAATAATGGGCAACTCCAAGGGAAGGTGGGTGGGATGTGAGGATTGATTGCTGCTGTCCCTTAAGAACACCTGTTACAGGTGAGTAACTATGCTTTCTCCAAGAACAAGCAGGAAGTCAGTCCTCACATATGGGAATCCCCAGCTACAGGCTACCGAGGACTTGTACTCTTCAGTTTATCAGTGGTAACCGAAGACAGCCCGAGGACCCCGAGTTCCCGGATGATCACGCTACCAGTAGCTTCAGAAGAAGGGTTCCAGGGCAGGAGTTGCTTAAACCCCGAACAAATTATGGAGTATGGCCTAACCGAAGGCGCTGGCTCGATGGGACTCCCTCTCCAGGCAGTAATGCATCACTAAGGTGTTAGCCGAGGACCAGGTTGCGGCTTGTCAGATGTCCATTAGTGGCATGGAGCGCAGGTGGGCCACTGATGCTGCAATCGCACGAACACTGTGCGCTGTGACTCGGCGGTCCAGGAGTAGCCTGGCCTGAGCCTGGGTGAAGGCGATGCACTGCCACCCAGAGGAAAGGGTCCGCTTAGTGATCGTGAGCCCCATGCGGGCAGGGTCGTAGGAGACAAAAAGCCGCTCAGAACTGTGGTGAGCCTGCATATGCTGCAGGTAGAAGGATAGAGCCCTCCTGCAGTCAAGGGTATGGAGGACCGCTGATGCCTGGTTGGCGTGGGGCTTCAGGAAGAAGATTGGCAGCACTATCTCCTAGTTGAGGTGGAAATCCGAGACAACCTTCGAGAGAAACTTGGGGACCACCCAGTTCCCGCAGAATCTTGTGTAGGGGGCGTCGGCCATCAAGGCTTGAAGCTCACTGACCCTCAGGGCCAAGGTGAAGGCCACCAGAAAACCCACTTTCCAGGAAAGATGCTGAAGCAAGCAGGATGCCATTGGCTCAATGGGCAGCTGAGTTAGCTGCATGAGGACGACATTGAAGCCCCACTCTGCTAGAGGTTGCCGGATGGGGGCCTTGGAAAGAAGCAGTCTGTGCATGAAGCGGGAAACCAGCGGTTGACTCGAGAGGGGCCTGCCCCTGACAGGGTGGTGGTTAGCTGAGATGGCGCTCAGGTGGACCCTGACTGAGTTGGAATTCAAGCCCGCCTGTGATAGATGGAGCAGGTACTGCAGGACCAAGTGGGTGTGGGCAAGAGAATGGGTCAGCCCATATCCCCAAGCATCACACCGAGAATCAACGCATTTAAAGGCAGTGCAGTGCTGCCTTCCCTTTACCATTTTTGTCACCCTTCTTTGTACCTTTTCTAATTCAGCTACATCCTTTTTAAGATATGGCAACCAGAATTGCACACAATATTCAAGGTGCTGTTGCACCATGGAAAAATACAATGGCATTATAATAACCTTTGTTTTATTCTCCATTCCTTTCCATAAGATTCCTAGCATTCTATTTGCTTTCTTGGCTGCCACAGCACACTGGTTAGTGGGTTTCAATTTATTATCCATGATGATGCCTAAATCTTTTTCCTGAGTGGTGGTTTCGAAGGTGATACCTTGCATCGTGTAACCATAGTTTGGGTTGTTCTTTCCTAGGTGTATAACTTTGCACTTGTCCACATTAAATTTCACCTGCTATTTGGACGTCCAGTCTTCCAATTTTTCAAGATCCTCTTGCAATTTTTCACAATCCTCTTGCACTTTAACAACTTTGAATAATTTTGTGTCATCTTCAAATTTGATCACTTCACTCATTATTCCTATTTCCAGGTCACTTATGAATATATTAAGAAGCAGAAGGCCCAGCACATATCCCTGGGGTACTCCACTATTCATCTTTCTCAATTGAAAAAAATGCTCATTTAGTCTTATTCTCTGCTTTCTATCTTTTAACCAGTTCCTCATCCACAATACTACACTGCCTCCAATTCCATGACTTTTTAATTTTGCCAAGAGTATCTCATGAGGGATCTTGTCAAAGGCTTTCTGAAAATCCAGATACCTATATCAAGCGACTTACCTTTGTCGACCTCTTCATTCACACCTTCAAAAAAAAATAACAGATTAGTAAGACAAAGACTTTTTTTTGTCAGAAGCCATGTTGACTACATATTCAGTAATTTTATTCTTTATAACGGTTTCTACCATTTTGCCTGGTACAGACGTCAGGCTCACCGGTATGTAGTTTCCTGGATCACCTCTGGGGCCTTTTTTTAAAAATTGGCGTTACATTGGCCACTCTCCAATCCTCCGGTACTACAGATGATTTTAATGATAGTTCACAAATGCTTAATAGTAGGTCTGCAATCTCATATTTCAGTTCTTTCAACACCCTTGGCTGTATACCATCTGGTCTAAGTGATTTGCTGTTCTTCAGTTTATCAAACAGTTGTAATTCATCCTCCAGATTTATCAATATTTCTTTCAATTCTTCTGCTGCATCACCTTTATATACCATTTCAGGCACAGGTAACGTCCATACATCTTCTTCAGTAAAGACCAAAGCAAAGAATTCATTCAGTCTCTCCGCAATGGCCTTGTCCTCTCTTAGCGCCCCTTTTACCCCTCTGTCATTCAGTGGTCCAACTGACTCTCTCACATATTCCCCATCCACTGGGCTAGGATGGGGTTCAGGATACATACTGGTTTACATATAGCGGAAAACGTCTTCCATAGAACAAAATCAAGGTTAGTGTGAAAGTGGACTAAACATGGGTTGGCATGATTGGTGGCATTAGAAGAGCTGCTGGCAGAGTAAAGGGAACTGGAACTGGTAGTTGGCCATGAAGTTGCTATACTTTATTGGAGAGATGAGTAGCCAGACAGTCTGGAAACGGACCATCCCATAGGTGAGAGGGCAGAATATTTGGCTGTGACAGTCTAGCAACTACTGAGAAAAGCACCTTGAGTGAACACACAGAAGTGGAGATGACGCAACTAAAATACGCTCTTTTCCTAGCTGTTATCCGACAACAGTAGTAGGAGTGCATATTTCAAAATGCTATCAATGTGGAAGGCTATGGACATTTCCGCCATGATTGTTCAATTTTCCTTAACTGGCGCTGTGATAGAGGCACCCCTGGTTTCACCAAGGTCTTGCGAAGTCCAGGACGCAAAATGCAGAGATGCTTCGGTGCAAGTGAGTCTAGAGCCTGAAGAAGCTTAGAGTTCCAAGCAGAGGCCTGTTCTTCCAAGGATAAGGTTTCAAGATCCGGAAGAAAAAGTGAATCCGCGGACGGGAAATGAGCAAGTATGGAAGAGGACATCTGTTTACAAAAAATGGAAGGCATCTTTGCAATCAGGTTCATCAGATCAGCATGAGAAGGGAGATGTAGATCAAAACTATAAGGAGATGGTCCGACCAAGGCAGTATTGCATAGTGAAGTCGAGTTGGGGTGACAGGTGAGTATCGATGTGTAAGATTCCTAGCATTCTATTTGCTTTCTTGGCTGCCACAGCACACTGGTTTAGTGGGTTTCAATTTAGTATATCCAGCCTGGTGAGTTAGATTGTGATCAGTCAACAAAGTGAAGAAGGTCCTGTCATGGGACCTAATTGGATTTTCAAAGTGGATATTGAAATCTCCTAGGGCAAGAGAATGTTGAAAGGTGATGAAAATCTCAACCAGGGAGGATTACAGAGGATCCTAGGAGGGCAGTATAGTACAAGCATATGTATAATGTATCCAATGTCTAATTGACATCTCTGGTCCTATTCAAATCCAGGCTTAACAGTTAGGGCCCGATTCCGTCCCGGACGTTGATCCCCTCTGTATGTCCGGTCTGAACCGGACGTACAGAGGGGATCAGAATCGCAAACAGTCCTGCATGTGCAGGCCGGGACTGTGATTCAGTCTGGCTTGCACATGCAGGACTGTCTCCGGCTAACTCAGTCAAGGCTCTTCAATGGAGCTGCGGTGCCATAGCGTCATGTTGCCATGGCACTGTGGCTCCATTGAAGAGTCACGATGCTGGCCGCTGCAAAATAAAGAGTATTCCCCGTAGCCCAACCCCTGATCTGGCCTCCTATAGCCAGGGTCGGGCTGCGGGGAATGACCTCCCGCCCCCCCCCCCCCGCCCCATCCGCGCCCCAGCAATTCAAAAATGACACGTCCAGGGAAGTTATTCCACCTCCACCGCCGCTTCTAATGTCGGCCCTGTACGCCCAGGGTGCCGCCAACAATGCCTGGAGACAAGGCTTTGCCCAGCTGAACAACCTTTCTGCCTCCTCCTTAAGGGCCGCACTGCTTGTGCCCCCCTGACGGTTGCGATAAGCCATCGTGGTCTCTGAGTGCCCGGGACACTGCCCGCATTTCTAGCCTGTTGATCAACCAACTGGCCTCCTGCTTGTTTCAGCTCCCCTGAGCAAAGAGCTCCTTGCAATGGGCCCCCCAACCCTCCAGACTGGCATCGGTCAGCAACGGGACCCACTGCAGTGACACGAGGGCAATGCCTGCCACCAGATTCCCCGGACAGAGCCACCACTGGAGCGCCTTCCTGTCCCCCCCCCCCCACGGGCAGGTCAACCGCTGGGATAGAGTCCATTTGGTGCAACCAGCGATGGAGCAAGGCTCTCTACAATGGGGGGCATGTGCGCCCTCACCCATGGCACCACCTCTAAAGTGGCTGCCATCATTCCTAACATCTGCAGATATTGCCAGGCCGTTGGCTCCGACTTCTGCGGAAAGTTGCACACCAACAGATGCAGCCCCTGAGCTCGCTGCTCCAATAGGAAGATTCTGCCCACTCGAGTGTCGAAGTGAACTCCCAAGTATTCCAGGTCCTGAGACGGAATCAACCAGTTCTTGGCCACATTGACCACCCAGCCGAGACTTTCCAGAAGCTGTACCACGCAGGACGTAGCCCGCACACTCTCGTCCTTGGACTTTGCCCGAATCAACCAGTTGTCGAGATGAGGGTGAATCAACACCCCCTCCTTGTGGAGCACTGCCACCAGCACCACCATGACCTTGGTGAAAGTGTGAGGAGCCGATGCCAGG
Organism: Ichthyophis bannanicus; assembly: GCA_033557465.1. NCBI lineage: Eukaryota > Metazoa > Chordata > Amphibia > Gymnophiona > Ichthyophiidae > Ichthyophis > Ichthyophis bannanicus. Next base: position 343,946,158 of record CM066033.1, on the reverse strand, counting down.
CTGAATGGTAATGCCTGAAACCGGAAGTGTCCCATAGGTACTGCAAGCCGCAGGAACTGCTTATGCTCTGGCCTGATGGGAATGAGGAGGTACGCCTCCATGAGATCGAAGGACATTAAAAACTTTCCCTTTCTCCAGGACCAAGCAGGAAGGCAGTCCTCACATATGGGTGTCATCGGCGCCGATGAAGCCCCAGCAGAGCATTTCCCCAGCTTTCCATGAAAGCCTTTGGGAATGCTGGCACGCATGCGCGGTTCCCTTCCCGCCTAAAGGTGCCATCTTACCTCAGTCTCTTTTTTTCCGCGAAGCCCATGGACGTGTGTCCTGTTCTCCCGGATAAAAGTGATTTTTTTCTTCGGCGATTTTAGCTATTTTTTCTCCGGTTCGACGCCGGTTCCCCTCCCGCCGGGTTCAGTACACCGGTATCGAGCCCGTTTTTCTTCATTTTTCAGTTTTTGCCTTTCGTGGCTGGCGTTCGTGCCCTTTTTTCATTTTTTCGCTGGAAGACTGGTCTTTTGACCTCGCTGGGGATATTTTTTCCCCGATGGCTTCCAGTGGTTTCAAAAAGTGTGATCGGTGTAAGAAGATTATGTCTCTCACCGACACACACGAATGCTGCCTTCGGTGCCTCGGCCCTGACCACGACCCCAAGTCGTGTGGGCCATGTGGGAAGATGTCTTCCAAGGCACTAAAGAGTCGACAGCATCAGAAGGAAAGGTTTTTCTCGGACTCTGCCTCTGGCCGGGCCCGGACCTCGTCTGAGGCCTCGACATCTCAGGATTCCGATCCCGAGCACCGTCAAAGCTCCTCGGACAGGGGGTCCCCCGACCGGGAACGTAAGAGGAAGAAGCGGCTTGCAAGGGCGGCGTCAGAGGAGGTCCCTGGTCCCTCGAGGGCCAGGTCTAAGACCCCCGACCGCCGTCCCGGGCCCGTGGACCAAGAGAAGCCTGCTAAAGTTCCTCGCGTGGAGTCGGAGTCTGTTGGACACGTAAGCCCCGTAGTCCTCGTGGACTCTCCTCCCAGGGAGCCGACGTCGGGCCCGGCGCCGCGGGGGCCCAAGTTGGTGGCTGCTGCGTCTCCCGAGCTGAGTCTCAGGATGACAGCCTTGGAGTGCAGACTGTCTGCCTTCATGGAGCAGCAGCGGGCACTGATGGCCAGCCTGTCTGGTGCATCTGCCCCGACCACCGGGACGTCGACTCCGAAGTCAACCCCGGAGACCGAGCCGATACTCGAGACCTCGGTCGAGGTCTCCATCGACCTCCCGATTGGGACCGAGGCTATCGACGCCGGTGCCCCCAGCGTCGGGGCGGGTGCCTCGGGGCCCCGCGGGGTCGGACCCTGACTCCTCCTCGGACGAGTCTGCCTGGGAGACGGAGGACGAGGAGTCTCCCGATACTTTTAAGACTTGGTGCGTCCCGTCAGACTCTCCGCAGTCTGATCCCCGGAGTAGATCCCCTCCGGAGGACACTAGGTTCTCGGAGTTCGTCCGGGATATGGCCGCTGCCTTGGCTATCCCTGCCGATCCCGAGGAAGAGCCTCGAGCCGAGGAGCTCGATGCTCTACAGTACGACTCTCCTCCAAAGGAGGCCTTTACTGTCCCGGTTCCTCTGATGCTGGAACGGCTCCTCTTCCGAATGTGGGAGGCCCCGGCCTCGGCGCCGGTTCTAAGTAAGCGCGTCGATTCCATTTATTGATTCCGCAAAAGCCCTGGTTTCCAGAAAGCACAGCTACCACACCATTCCATGGTTGTGGAATCGGCCATGCATCGTCTGAAGAGCCAGAAGATGCACTCCGCGGTGCCCCCCGGGAGGGAGGCCCGCAATCTCGATGGCGTCAGTAGGAAGTGCTTCCAGGGGTCGATGCTTGCTTGCCGTGTCCAGTATTACCAGCTGTACATGGGCATGTACTTGCGGGACCTGGCCAAAGAATTGGCCGGATTCTCTGCTGGTCTCTCCGGGGAACCCTTGCAGAGATTGCAGACCTTGTCCTCGGGGATTCTGGAATCCTCAAAGTTTATTTCCCGCGCCGCCTACGATGGCTTCGAGGCTTTGGCCCGAGTAGCGGCTGCCGGCATCGCGGCTCGACGCCAGGCGTGGCTGCAGTCATCGGACCTCGAGCCATGGGTTCAGGACAAGTTGGTCGATGTCCCCTGCCGAGGTGAGAACCTTTTTGGCAAACCCGTGGCCGAGAAGGCTGCTCAGCTCGAGACTGAGCACCTTACCCGGACAAGGCTGTCGAGGAAGACCTCTGCCCCTTCACATAAGAAGAAGGACTCAGGTAAAAAGTCCTTTTACCCGAGGAAGGGCACTGCCTACAAACAGTACCCTCAGTATCCTGCTGCCCAAGCTACCCCCGAGGGTCAGCAAGCCAAGGGCCAGGATAATGGACCCCGTAGGCAGAGGACCCCCAAGCCTCAGGCCCCTGCTACCACTCAGCAGGGTGGGGGTTTTTGACTCCTTTAGCGTAGCCTCTCCTCCACTGCTCTCCCCACCCTGCACAGGAGGTCGCCTCGCCCTCTTTGCCCACCAGTGGCCCCTTATCACCGGGGACAGTTGGGTGCTGGACATAGTCCACAAGGCCTATGCCCTCCATTTTCACCAACTGCCTCCGCCATATTTTCCAGGGGAGCCTCCAAGGCCTCCCCTGCACACAGACCTTCTTCTACAAGAGCTTCATGGTCTGTTGGTGGACAGGGCAGTGGAGCCTGTGCCTCCCCACTTGCATGGTCACGGATTCTACTCCAGGTATTTCCTGGTACCCAAAAGAACCGGTGGCCTTCGACCCATTCTGGACCTTAGAAACCTCAACAAGTTCCTAGAGAAAGAAAAGTTCAAGATGCTTACTCTTGGAACCCTTCTGCCCTACCTCCAGCAGGGAGATTGGTTATGCTCCTTAGATCTAAAGGGTGTGTACACTCACATCCTCATTCATCCAGACCACAGACAGTACCTCAGGTTCATTGTGGGAGGAAACCATTATCAGTACAGTACAGTACCTTTTGGCCTGACCTCCGCTCCCAGGGTCTTTACCAAGTGCTTGGCAGTTGTGGCGGCCTACCTGAGAAATCAAGGCATCTTTGTCTTTCCCTATCTGGATGACTGGCTCATCAGGGGTCAAACGTCCCTGGAGGCCAGACAAGCCACCCTCAGAGCCATTGCTCTGCTTCAAAAAGTGGGTTTTGTCATAAACTTCGCAAAGTCCATTTTGCTCCCCTCCCAGAACTTGGAGTTCATAGGGGCAAGGTTGGATTCTCAACTGGCAAAGGCATTCTTGCCAGCAGACAGGGCCCAAAGACTGATGGACGTGGCCAAACAGTTTCTGAACAAGCCCCTGGTCTCCGCCAGACTCTGCCTCAGACTTCTGGGCCACATGGCTTCGACAGTGCATGTGACTCCCATTGCCAGGCTCCATATGAGGCCTGCACAGTGGTGCCTCCGGGCTCAGTGGTCTCAGGCCACAGGCCGCCTAAGAGACAGGATAAAGGTGTCCAGACCCCTTTTGGCCTCCCTCAGCTGGTGGCTACATCCACCCAATCTGCTGAAGGGGATGTCCTTCCAAATGCCAGAATACTCGGTGGTCCTCACCACTGACGCCTCTCTGCGAGACTGGGGTGATCATTGTCTGGATAAGTGCACTCAAGGTCTCTGGTCTCCCTGGGAGGCAGCCCAACAGATCAATCTCTTGGAGCTTCGAGCTATCCGCTTAGCTCTCAAGGCTTTTTCTCCGGCCCTGGCTCACCGCTCAGTCTTGATTCAAACAGACAACCAGGTAGCCATGTTTTATGTGAACAAACAGGGTGGGACTTGGGTCCAAGCTCCTTTGTCGAGAGACTCAGGACCTCTGTTCCTTTGCCCTGAGGCACAACATGCTTCTCAAAGCGGTGTACCTTCCAGGCCAGGAGAACTGCCTGGCCGACCAGTTGAGCAGAATTCTGCAGCCCCACGAGTGGCAGCTGCATCCCTTGGTGGTTCAGAAGATCTTCCTGAAGTGGGGTCTCCCTTGGATAGATCTGTTTGCCAGTCCGCTGAACAAGCAACTGCCCAAGTTCTGCTCCAGGCAACCGCATCCTTTGAGGATAGCACCAGATGCTTTTCTGATGTCCTGGTCTCAGCGCCTCCTGTATGCGTTTCCTAACACGGCCTTGGTGGCCCGAACTCTTTTCAAGACTCTTCAGGACTAGGCCTCGGTCCTGCTGGTAGCTCCCAGGTGGCCGAGGCAGCCTTGGTTTCCACTTCTACTTCAGCTGGCAGTGGATTCCCCACTACCTCTGGGGTTGCAGCCCGACCTTCTCTCACAGGAGTAGGGTTCCCTTCTGCACCCCAATCTCAAAGCTCTCAATTTGATGGCCTGGAGGCTGCAAGGGTAGTTTTGGCTCCCTGGGGCCTGCCTCAGGAAGTTGAGGAGGTTGTCCTAGCCTCTAGGAAACAGTCCACTAGGAAAACCTATGCCCTCAAATGGAAGAGGTTTTCTGTGTGGTGTCAGCTACGTACAGAGGATCCTTTCTCCTGTACTGTGCCAGTAGTGCTTCAGTACTTACTGCACTTAACAAATCAGGGACTTAAGTCCAATTCTGTTCGGGTTCACCTCTCAGCTCTAGCAGCTCACCACTCACTGGTGGAGGGACATTCTCTGTCAGGTCACCCCTTGGTGTCCCGCTTTCTCAGGGCTTGCTTTTGCAAAAGCCCCCCATCCGTCGTCCTGCTCCTGAGTGGGAGCTGAATGTGGTCTTGCAGCAGCTGACTCGCCCACCCTTTGAGCCGATGGCTACTTGCCCTCTACGCTTCCTTTCCTGGAAGACTCTCTTCCTGATAGCCCTCACCTCGTCTAGGCGAGTGAGTGAGCTTCAAGCCCTAGTCTGTGATAGGCCTTACACCAGGATTTATAGGAACAGGGTAGTCCTTAGGACTCACCCAAAGTTCCTCCCTAAGGTTGTCTCCTCTTTCCACCTCAACCAGGAGGTGGTTCTTCCCACATTCTTCCCTAGGCCTCATGCTAGCCAGGCTGAAGCAGTCCTGCATACCCTGAACTATAGGAGGGCCTTATCCTTCTACCTTGACCGTACGCAGGGACATAGGAGGGCTACTCAGCTCTTCGTCTCCTTTGACCCCAATAAGTTGGGGTTGCTTGTGTCCAAGCGTACCTTGTCCATCTGGGTGGCTGACTGTATCACCTGGGCTTACAAGGCGGCTGACCTTCCTTTGCAGGGTAGGGTCACGGCCCATCGTGTCAGGGCAATGGCTGCCTCAGTGGCTCATCTCCACTCTGTGCCCTTGGTAGACATCTGCAGGGCTGCAACTTGGTCTTCAAGCCAGACATTTGCAGCCCATTACTGTCTGGAGAGGGAGTCCCATAGGGACAGTGCTTTTGGCCAAGCAGTACTCCGGAATCTCTTTGAGGTTTAGACAACTCCTGCCCTCCTGCCCTCTGTTGGGCTACCGGTGGAGGTTGTGTCCTTGAAAAGTTTTTCTCTGATGTTGGGACTAGAGGGAGTCCTATTGTTCAGCTTGGGTTCCTCGGTAGCCCAGAGCTTGGGAGTCACCCATATGTGAGGACTGCCTTCCTGCTTGGTCCTGGAGAAAGAGTAGTTACTCACCTGTAACAGGTGTTCTCCAGGAGCAGCAGGAATCAGTCCTCACAACCCTCCCTCCTCCCCTTGGAGTTGCAGTTGTACATAGTTTGTTTTTACATTTTTGTGTGCTGTTCTTAGCTATGTCATTTGACTGAGGTAAGATGGCACCTTTAGGCGGGAAGGGAACCGCGCATGCTTGCCAGCATTCCCAAAGGCTTTCATGGAAAGCTGGGGAAATGCTCCGCTGGGGCTTCATCGGCGCCGATGACACCCATATGTGAGGACTGATTCCTGCTGCCCCTGGAGAACACCTGTTACAGGTGAGTAACTACTCTTTCTCACCGCCATGATCATGGACCGCAACTTTTCCATATGAAAATGCGGAACTCGCAGACAACGGTTCACCCTTTTGAGGTCGAGGATCGGACAAAAGGACCCATCCTTTTTGGGGACCATGAAATAAATGGAGTACCAACTGCAGCCGCACTGCTCTCGGAGGACTGGGACCACCGCTCCCAGCTGAAGCAGCCACAACAGGGTATCCCTTACTGCCACTGTCTTTCCTGGCACCTTACACGGGGACCGGACTAAGGACTCGCCCTCTGGATGGGTGAATTTGAGGGCATAGCCGTCACGGATGATCTCCAGGACCCATTGGTCGGACGTGATCTAGGCCCAAGCAAGGTAAAACTTCCATAGTCGACTTCCCATGGGCTGCTCCCCTGCCTGGGCCCCCCTCACTTCATTGCGCCTTCTTAAGGCCCGAGGCGGGGGAAACAGAGAAACCTCTGCCTACCCCTCGGAACCCTCTAAATCCCTGCCCACGGGCGGGAAATTTCCCCCTCTGGTTTCCCCCTCTGGAAGGCACCAAGGCAGGACATACGAAAATGCCAGAAATCTTGTGTCTGACCCCGAGATGCTGCCGTATTGCGATCCTGCTTCGGATTATCCTCCAGCAAGCATCCCCCTTTTGATTCCCCCAAGTCCTTGACCAACTTGTCCAGGTCCTCCCTGAACAGAAGCTTCCCCTTAAAGGGGAGTTTGCTAAGATGGGACTTGGAGGAGCTGTCTGCTGCCCAATTCCACAGCCAAATATTGCAACGAGCTGCCACCACCGATGCCATGCTTCTGGCAAGCTCGTGAATGAGATCATAGTGGACATCAGCGAAGTAAGCTGCCCCGACTCCAGCTTAGCTACGACCGCCGCCTGCTCCATTGCTGGATCCCTCAGCTGCTACAGCCACTGCGACCAGCGAAGACAGGCTCTCGCCACCCAGGCCCCACAAATTGAGGCCTGCAAGGATAGAGCGTTGACAACAAATGCCTGCTTCAACAACGTGTACAATTTTCTGTCCTGCTCATCCTTCAGGGCCGCGCGCCCCTCAACCGAGATGACCGTCGTCTTTGTAACTGCAGCCACTGCCGCATCCACCTGCGGGGAATGAAACATTTTGTGCTCCTGATCCGGCAGGGGGTAGAGATGTGACATGGTCCTTACCCCCTTAAGACCTGCCTCATGCAGGTCCCACTCATCCTGAATCATCTGCTTGACCACTCAGTGCACCGGGAAGACTGCCTGCGTCTCCCGCACCGCCTGTATGAGAGGATCTTCCAGCTCCTCATCCTCTACCAGTAGGTTAGTGGGCAAATTGAGGGCTTTTAGAGATTCCACAATTAAGAGTGGGCAATTCTTCTCTCCATAAGACCCTGACAATCCTAGCCTGGTCTTCCGCACCGTAATCTCCCCTTCCTCGAGCTTCTCGTCTTCCATATCCAACTCCAGCTCCAAATCATCCACTTCCGGCCCTTCAGACAAGAGAGACTGCTCCAGTCACTCCTCCAAGTGCCAGGCCCTCTTGGCTGGCCCCACACTAGAGACATCCCCCCTCACCGTGGAGCACTGCCCCACCCTGCACCGGCCCCCGCCACCTAGGGATCCCCCACCGATTCCTGCTGATGCAAGTAAAAGCACAAACTCTGGGGAGAATCCCCTCAGAGCCACCGTCCCAAACCTTGGGGAGTAGAGGGACTGGGAACCGCTGAAGCCAGCACCCACGGAGAGGGAGGAGCCTCCAGAGGAGCTTGAACCTCTAGGGGGGCCTGGACCCCCTGCGCTGATGAGGGCATGGGCTCTCTAGCCTTGTCCTGCAGTGCCTGATCCATGTTGGAAGCTTAGCACAGCCGCGGCACATGCCCCTGTCTGACACAGCCCCTCAGCCCACGCACTGGACCACTGCCCACGGGATCCAACGTGCCCAGAACCAAGGAGGAGAAATAGGGCTGCAAGTCTACCCTATATATCACTCTTATTTTATTTTATTTAGGTTTTTTAACCCTTTCAGACCTGAATTTTTTCACAGACACCATATATATATATATACATGAAATTCAATGAATAACATGACGTCCATTACAGTGGACATACGGTCTGAAAGGGTTAAACTCAACTGAAGAAAGCAGAATATAGCAATAGAGAGAGAAAGAGAGACCTCTGAAGGCCTAGGAGCACGAGCAGTGCTCACTACGCGGCTGACCGGGCCCTCCTAGCTGTCTTGAGAAAGCTTGGGAATAAAGCCTGCAACACAGCTTTCCCGTGTCTGTGCCGCCACTGAGTCCACAAGGCGCCAGGCTTTCCTCCGCAGCTAGGCCATCCCCTGCTGCACTGTTACCACTACCCCCCTGTACCTGGAAGTGAGCAATGGTCTTTTGAAGTGCTCGGAACGACGACGCTGAGGTCACATGCACCCCATGCTCAGCCTGAACTTGGCGTCGGCTTGAAGGGGGGGGGGGGAGCAGGAGACTTCCCTCTCAGGCAGCTGCACCAGCGACGGCGGCTCCTCACCCGCTGATGGGATCAGGAGTCACCCAAGCCCCGGGATGCCGGCAGATGCCCCAACATCCCTCTGGACTATTAAGGAGGTGTGGGGGAATCTTCCTTGGCAGTGCCACCGAAGAACCAAACAATAGGCTGTAACTCGGGGCTGGCTTCCAAGCAAATCTCTGCTGCCCTTTTTTTTTTGTTTCCCAACTTTAAACAATGAAATAAAACAAACCAAAAGGGAAAATCAACAAAAACCTTGCTAAACTAGCTCCTTATTTGCTCCTTCGGTGAGCCCAGCACCTAGGCTCACCACCTCATCCAACTGCTTGGAGACTGAGCATACTGGGAGTTGGTGGGAGGTGCCAGTGGTATTAGTACTGGTGACATCAAAAGGTGACATGCTCAGTCTCCAAGCTGCTGGAGAAGGTGCACTACCCAGAGGTGCGGGACTGGACTGGAGGGACGTTAAGGAACTATCTCTTACATGTTTGTGAACAGCTCTGCATATGGCCTGTAGATCTATACAAATGATTAGTAGTAGTATTGTAGCAAACATTACACATTGCCATCAGTTTAGTGATTTTACAACTGCATAGATGAATACCTGAGCTGCTGTAGAGCAAGGCCAGCAGTGAGATGTTACTGTACAGCCTTGATTCCTAAGGCCAAAATAACACTACACTTTTGTTTGAGGGAGTTCTATTTGCATATATATCAGTTTCACATACTTTAAAAGAACTGGTGGAATAGGATGAAAATGGATATAAAAGGAACTAGAGTAGTCAAGCTGTGAACGTTTATTGATATAAGTCAACTAAACATTTTTAAACAAAAGATGAGAACTATAAAAACACTGTGTGCTGAGCATGTAATTTGGCTTTTAACATCTAGCTATTCAGCACATGATCAGTAACCGAGGTAGCATAATATAGAACATTTGCATTCATAAAACATGAAATTCAGAAGACTGAATAACCAAAGAAAGTGTTTTTTCTCCTCTGAATGCGTATTCAGTGTTAAAAATTCATAAGGGTGAGGTTGGATTGCATGCCAGATTAGTAGTTGCTAATGGTATATACATATGTTTAGAAAGCAAGAGGGGATTTTAATATTTACCGGTATCTTTTAATTTACAGCAGCAATGGAGCTTGTTGCAATTTTAATTTTGTGTTCTCCTCCTTATGTTTTTTTCAGTGTGGAAATTCAAAGTATAGCTCTCATGTTGTCTTCGAAATTGGTCATCCATCTTGTTCAGAGTTGCCAAGAGGTAAGAGTAATTGGGTGAACGCATAGAAGTGGAGATGACACTACTTAAAACCCTACTAACCTCCCTATTTGATAACCTCATAAGGGGCATGGATAATGCCAAAAAAGGATTCCTGTTAATCTTCATGGACATCTCTGCTGCCTTTGATACAATATCCCACTCCATGATACAACAACTACAAGAAATTGGCCTACGCAGCAACACTATAAAATGGTTCAAATCATACCTCAACAACCGAACCCAGCAAGTCAAATGTGGCGAAAACAAATCCACAGATTTTGATGTACCATATGGCATCCCTCAAGGGTCTGCATTGTCATCCATCCTATTCAACATAAACAAACGGCCCATCTACAACATTATCAAACGCCATAAGATGCATTGTCACCTATATGCGGACGATATCATAGTCTACAATCCCATCAACATACATGAACCGGACCTATCTCCCATAACCAAGTGCCTAGAAGATATGATTACGTGGCTCACCAACAACTCCCTCTCGGTGAACTGCAACAAAATGGAAGCGATGTTCGTCACCAGAAGCACTGCCTTTACTCCCCCTCCAACAATCAATGTCCATGACAAATCCATATCAGTGAAAGAAGAAGTAAAGTACCTGGGCATCACATTGGACAAAAACATGACTCTTCAGACCCACATTAACAAAACTGCCACCAAAGCACACCACAGATTGAAGCTCATCAGGAGGCCCAACCTCTCCTAGGCAATGATCACTTCCACTTAGTCTGCCAAGCAATAATCATGCCAATACTGGATTATACAAACTCGATCTAACAAAGGCTACCTAAACAATCCCTTCACCCTCTCCAACTGGTTCTAAACACGGCGGCCCGGATTATTTCAAATACGACAAAAAATGAACATATTACCCCAGTATCCTTCAACACTACACTGGCTGCCCATTCACTCACACGTAAGATACAAAGCAGAGGAGTGGAGGAGTGGCCTAGTGGTTGGGGCAAGGTACTTCAGGCTGGAAGGTCGGGGGTTCAAATCCCACTAGAGGACAGCAACCTTGGGCCGGAAGGACTGGGGTTTCTAGTCCCACAGGTGCTCCTTGTGGTCTTGGGCAAGCCACTTAACCCTCCATAGCCCATGTTCCCTGTAAAATAGTTATCTCCAAGTTATAATGCCCTGTTCAATGTAATTTCAGTTTGTTCAATGTAAACCACACTGATGCAGAATAGCACAGTATATAAGAGAATGTAAATAAATAAACCCTAAACATCTTCAAAATCTTCCACAATCTCTTGGCTACTGCCCTTCAGAGCCTAGTAATCAAGGACCCCAGCACGAGGCCCAGGCGCAGTAGCATGGTGAACAAGCTCATCACACCTGCTGAATATCAACCATCCAATCAGTCTACAACCAGAAGAGCTCCGTCACTCGCAACACCTGCACTATGGAACTCACTGATTGAACTAATGAGAACCACAAAAGACATTAAGGACTTCCAGAAGAAGTTGAAGATACTTCTATTCACCAAACACTATGGACTCTCCCAAAACTCCTAACCAACTACAGTCAACCAATGCTTCTCATACTTATCCGTACCCCCCCCCCCCCACACCTTCTTAGAATGTACCTAATCTCACTCTGTAAACCACTTTGTTTGAAGGATAAGGTGGTATATAAAACTGGATAAATAAAAAAAATAAATAAATTGATAGCTATTGAAAAATCCCTCTTAATAACACTGCCTACCTTTCAGCATTTCTTACAAGATACGTCAGTGGTGAGTAGAGTCATATTAAAGCTGTAAGAAGCAAAGATAGTACAAATCCATAACGAGATTGTCAAACAGATAATGAGAGGAGAATATGCTTGTGTAACAATTATAACAGGCTAGCTATCTAGTCAAGAGCAGACATTTGCACTGTTGCATCGCAAGCATTTGATTTATCTGTAGAATATTCAATTACACTGTATCTGCATGCAGGTAAGTATGATCTCCAGGAACAAGCAGGAATGTAGTCTTCACATATGGGTGACGTCGGTACCGGCAGAGCCCGCGCAGGAACGCTCCCCAGCATCCAATAGGAAAGTTTTTGAGAGCATTCCACTGCGCCTGCGCTGCTACCTTCCCATCTTTGTGACTCTCCCTCCTCAGTTCTTAATTTTTTCTGTGGAGCCTGCAGGAAGCAAATCCTGTCACCACAGAAAATTTCTTCTTCTTCTTCTTTATTATTTTTTGTGGTTGCGTCTGCCTTCCTGTCGACGCCGGAACCAATATCTTTGATTCTATTTCTTTCTTTCTAAAAAAAAAAGAAAAAGAAAAAAAGGACTTGAGTTCTTTCAGGCGCATCAACGCCATCTTAGGCCTAGGACTTCCATCCAGTCTACTGACACGATGGAAAAACCAGCCAGTGGTTTTAAGAAGTGTTCCAAGTTCTGAGTAGCACTATCTCTGTTACTGATACCCATGACTGGTGTCTTAAATGCCTCGGCCCTGATCACCAGCCATCTGAATATCCCCTATGCAAGATGATGACAAAGAGAGGCCTACAGAATCGGACCACAAAACTCTGCTCCATTTTTTCCTCAGATGCTGTTTCACTTGCTTCAACATCATCAAGGGCATCAGATTCCTCACATGGACCTCAGGTATCAAACACAAGACAGGCCGTCTTCCCAAGAGTAGATCTCTATCTAAACATAGCGCTGCCTCGAGCATTGCCCTGGAGTTGGATCAACCGGCCAAACTACCCCGGTGGGAGAACCTCCCCTCCAAAGCCACAAAAGAGGTCCAGGATGCTCCCGAGGCCTCCACCTCAGGAGAGCTCCTGGTGCCATGCTCTGGAACTGATACCCAGGCATTGGCAAGCTCTATGAATCAGCATATGCTGGCCATTGAGCAGAATCTAGTGGCTCTGTTAGTGGCATCGGTACCGGTCAGCTCATTATCGGCGGTACTGGTACCGTCAACAATGCCCATGCAGTCTGCATTGGGTTTCATGCCGCTCGGCATGCTTCCACCCATACCGGCTCTCAAGTCCGTTCCTGCTTACGAGGTACCGGTACGGCAAGTCTCTCGAGCAGATACCGATCTCGATTGGTACTGGACCTTGCAAGAACAGGAGCATCACTCCTGTCAATACTCTTGTTTCTACTGATTCTGATTTTTTGGATGATGAATCAATCAGTACCCGAGAGATGCGAAGTCTTCCGTAGGAACCCTCACTGTCGCTGCTATGGCGCATGTCCCTCCTGAAGATATGTCTTTCCAAGAGTTTATCAAAGATAAGGCAAGGAAGCTATCCATTACTCCTACATCGGAGAAAGAACCCAGAGCAGAGGAGTTGGACATTCTCCAATATCCTACAACTCCTAAAAAGGCGACTACTCTGCCTGTTCACCATATATTTCAGGATTTTATGCTCCAGATGTGGGAAACACCCCTCACCATTTCTCCCCATACTCAACGACTCAATACCATGCATCGAGTACCAGAAAGCCCTGGATTCCAGAAAACGCAGCTTTCACACCACTCAGTGGTAGTGGAATTGGCTATGCGTCAAATTGAAAGTTCTAAGGTGCCGCCCTCCAAGTCCCCGGGCAGGAAATCGAGAACCCTAGATGCCTTTGGGTGTTGATGTTTTCAGGCCTCCATGTCGTCAGCCTGGATAAGTTCATACATACTCTACATAGCTATGCTCCTTAGGGAGGTAACTAGGGATCTGGAATTGATGTCTTCTCTTCTCCCAGATGATAAGAAGGCACACTACTTTACACTGGTCAAACATGCCCAAAATGTTTCCAAATTTGTCAACAGGACAACCTTTGACTGTTTTGAATGCACTAGCAGAGCAACTTCTATCTGTATAGGTGCATGTAAGATTGCATGGCTCCAGGCATCAGACCTTGAACAGTGGGTTCAAGATAAGCTGGGTAATATTCTCTGTACTGGTGAGAACCTGTTTGGAAAGGATTGGCAAGATAAGGCCTCTCAGAGTCTGAGAATACCACCCTGAATAGGCTTTCCAAAGCTACTGCCAACCCTGCCAAGAAGAAAGCAGTGCCAAAGAAGCCTTTCCATGGTAAGAAGAAGAAATGTTACTCTTCTTACTCCCCAGCTTCTCAATACCAACCTCAGGGTACCCAGAGGAAGCAACAGCCTCCTAAGCAACAGAAGCCACAGGCTCCTAAACCCCAGCCAGCTGCGCAGACTCAATCTTCCTAGAGCACAAAGCCACCCTGCCTTTGGAGAACCCCCACCCCCTCCACATAGCAGGCAGACTTTGCCATTATGCCCACAGGTGGCATTTTATCACCTCAGAGCAGCGGACACTAACCATAGTGCGAGAGGGGTACACGCTTCATCTGCAAAGCATCCCATCCCCCTCCACATTGCCAATAGAAACATAGAAACATGATGACAGAAAAAGACCACATGGCCTATCTAGTCTATCCTTCCATAACAACAACTACAACAGTCTACTTTTTACCTTTAGAGATCCTCTGTGTTGGTCCCATGCTTTTTTGAATTCAGTTACTGTCCTCATCTCTACCACCTCCACTGGGAGACTATTCCATGGATCCACTACTCTTTCTGTAAAGAAATATTTCTGCATATCACTCCTGAATCTATTTCCCTTCACCCTCATCCCATGTCCCCTCGTAGCAGAACTTGCTTTCAATTGAAAGAGGCTCTCTCCCTGAACATTTATGCCATTGGTCGGGAAATATCATTCTCAACCCCCACTCACTGCTGTCCTTCAGCAAGAGATCGACTCTTTTTTGTCAGAGTGTGCCATAGAAGAGGTTCCAGCATCCCAGCAGGGGATGGGTTTCTGTTCTCCTTACTTTCTCATACAAAAGAAAAACGGAGGGTACAGACCCATCTTAGACCTCAGGAACCTAAACAAGTTTCTAGTCCGAGAGAAATTCAAAATGGTCTCACTAGGAACCCTTCTATCTTATCTTCAGAGTCAGGACTGGCTCTGTTCTCTAGATCTAAAAGAAGCGTATACTCACATCCTCATTCATCCAGAACACAAGAGGCATCTTCCAAGGAAATCTCTATCAATACAGAGTCCTTCCCTTCGGGCTTGCCTCTGCCCCAAGAGTCTTCACAAAGTGTATGGTTGTCATAGCCGCATATCTAAGGACTCTTGGAATATTTGTCTTCCTTTAGACGACTGGCTAATAAGGGCACCCACTTCATAGGGGGTTCATCTATCCCTCCTTTGTACAATGCAGGTACTGCAGAATCTGGGATTTGTGATAAATCTTCCAAAATCCCATCTAGTCCCCACTCAAACACTAGAATTCATAGGAGCTCTTCTGGACACTCGGCGGTCAAGGGCCTTGCTGCCTCAAGACCGTTGTACTTGCCTAGTGCAGCTCGCATCGCAAGTGTGCCTCATAAACAATCTCTCAGCCAGGGAGATGCTACAAATTCTAGGCTATATGGCCTCTACAATGCATGTGGTTCCATATGCCTGTCTACAAATGCAGACAGCTCAATGGACTCTGGCCTCCCAGTGAAGGCAGGTCTCCAGGGCCCTCAGGGACCGGATCCAAGTCGCAGACCTTCTCACCAACTCCCTTATATGGTAGTCTACCCCAGGAAATCTCCTCGTGGGGTCACCTTTTCAGATGCTTCCACATCAATGCATCCTGACAATGGATGCCTCCAAACTGGGCTGGGGTGCCCACTTGGAGTCTCTCTCTGCTTAGGGCTGCTGGACGGAGCAGAAGTTGTAGCTCCAGATAAATTTACTGGAGCTTCGTGCCATCTTCAATGCCCTCAAAGTGTTTTAACAACAATTACAAGGCCACAGAGTTCTTGACCAGATGGACAATCAGGTAGCTATGTTCTACCTGAACAAGCAGGGGGGAACGGGCTCTTGGGCCCTTTGCAGGGAGGATCCTCCATCTTTGGTCCTTTGCCATTGCTCCTCAAATACACCTCCAAGCAGTGTATCTGCTAAGACAGCAAAATCTCTTAGCAGACAGATTGAGTCGGATCCTCTTTCCGCACGAATGGTCCCTCCATCAGGAAACAACTTCCTACATCTTTCAGACCTGGGGAAATCCGGAGATAGACCTTTTTGCCACGCCGCAAAATGCCAAACTACCTAGTTTTTGAACCAGAACCCTGATGTCCATTCTTCAACAAGTGGGTGCTTTCCACCTTCACTGGGTTCAGGATTTCCTGCAAGCCTTTCCTCCCATATCCCTGATTCCCAAAACACTTTTCAAGCTTCAAGCAGACAGGGGCCACATGATCCTCATAGCCTCACACTGGCCATGTCAACTGTGGTTTTCTCTCCTACTACATCTGTCCCAGATTCGCCGCCTGAGTCTTGGGTCAGCTCCCAATTTCCTCTCACAGGAGGAAGGCACGCTACTGCATCTCAATTCGCAGTCTGTCCATCTCATGGCTTGGCTGCTGAGAGCATAGTGTTGCAAGATCTTGACTTTTCTCAAGAAGTAAAGCAGATCTTGCTAGTCTCAAGGAAACAGTCCACCAGATGTTCCTATGACTTCAAGTGGCGTAGGTGTTCCCAGAAGGATCTTAATCCCTTCTCAGCTCCTGTGGAAGCTCCCCTTCAGTATCTCCTCCATCTTTTGTCCTCTGGCCTCAAGATGAACTCAGTGAGGGTTCACCTCAGTGCAATTGCTGCTTCTCACCATCCCTTGGATGAGCAGCCTATCTCCTCACAACTGCTTGTAATGCGTTTCATGAGAGGGCTCTTATTGACCATGCCTCTCATCAGGCCACCACCGGTGACATGGGATTTTAATGTCATCTTAGGACAGCTTCTTAAGCCGCCTTTTGAACCTTTAGCCACAATCTCACTAAAGTTTCTCTCTTGGAAGGTCATCTTCTTTGTTGCTCTCACTTCAGCTAGACGCATCAGTGAACTTCAGGTGTTGGTGGCAGACCCGCCTTATACCCGGTTCTACCATGATAAGGTGGTCCTTAGGAATCATCCCCATTTCATGCCAAAGGTGGTGTCTCCTTTCCATCTCAATCAATCTGTTTACCTTCCTGTCTTTTTCCCTAGACTGCGATTCTAGCTAGGGAAAACTTCACAGTGATCGCTTCAGAGGAAAGCCGCACAAGCGATCACTGTGAAGATTTCCCTAGATAGAATCGCTGAAAACAGAGTTGGCATGAGACGTTTGCAGCAATAAAAAATAATAGTGAAGAATTTGAGAAGGTTGATCCCCTGAAGAAACGGCTATTGTGAAACGCGACGATGGCGCCAGGGGGAGGCATTGGGATCGGGAGCGCTAAGAACAAGAAGTTCAAAATATAAGTAAAACGTTTGATATCCATTAAGTATTGATAAATGGAGAATGGAAACAGAAGTCCATTAAGGACTTAGTGGGCTCCCAAATATTAACATTAGTAGTCTTGACTCAATAAAAGTGATTTAAAAGAAGTGATGTAAAAGATGTTGAAGGTCATTGAGGCAATATAAATACTATATGTTGGACATTTTTGGGTCCATACTAGTGTCAAGATAAATATGAGACCTTCGACTGAACAATTTAATAAGTAACTGAGTCTGGTATTTTTTGGTTCAAAATTGAGCGCTAACACGAAATAGTTGGACAGGTGTAATTGCTCTTGAAGAAGACCATTGTGCGTTGTAATTCTTTGTGGACAAGCAGGAATGAAATCGTCATGTATGGGTGACATCACCGATGGAGCCCCATGTGGAAATGCATCCCTGCTTCTATTTGAAACTTTTGTGAGGCTCCACTGTGCCTGTGCGCCTGTCTTCCCGCCTACCATGGCACCATCTTCTCCAATCTTTATTTTCCATGGAGCCGCACAGACATGAATCGGTCATCCACTGGTAAATGTTTTGCTTTTTCCCATCGGGGGTTTCTTCTAGCTTGTATTCAGTTTCCGTTGGTAGAGTCAGGCCTGTCGATTGCGGTTCCGTCTCTGTTCTGGCACTTTTATGGAACTTTTATTTTTTAGGGTTTTTTTCTGACATCCTAACTGGACCTCTGGTCACAAATGAGCCATTTGATCTTGCCACGGTTATCTTCCCCAACATCCTAGAAGCTGGCTAGCGGGTTCAAGAAATGCAACAAATATGCCCAGACCATCTCGGTTACCGACAAGCACAGTTGGTGCCTCCAGTGTCTGGGTCCCAATCACCAGTCGTTTTCTTGTAATTGTGCCTACAGATGACAAGGAGAGGCCTGAAGAGTCAAGAGAAGCAGAGAGAATCCCTGTTTGGCCAGAGGTCTGATTCAGCATCTTTGACACCGGCTCCCTTTGGCTCCCATTGGTTCTGCCAAAGGTGCATCGACATCAAGAGATTCCTGAGCTCATTCGTAGCTGAAGACCCATAGTGCCCTGGAGCATTGGCAGTTGGCCAGTCTCCACATGGAATCGAAGAAGAAATCTCTGCCCTCCTGGCCAATCTCATCATCGAGCCCATGCTTCAGGAATAGATCGGACGGGGATTTTATTCCAGGCACTTTCTGTCCCCAAGAAGATGGGTTTAGGCCCATCCTGGATATCAACACCTTCCTGGTGTGTGAAAAGTTCAAGATGGTCTTTCTAGGGACCCTGCTCCTTTATCTTCAGAAAGATGATTGGCTATGCTCCCTGGATCTGAAGGATGCTTTTACTCACATATTGATCCATTCCACCAACTGAAAATATCTGAATTATCATGGGAGGACTTTTTTTATTTCCAAGTGTTACTCTTTGGACTGGCCTCAACACTAAGTCTTCTCAGGTGAAGCTCATTACCCAAATCAGTCATACACTAAGGACCTGAGATTAGTTAAGCTTCAGGTGAACAAGGTATATTACACGTATTAGGTTCAGTTTTATTAGTATAAATATCCATAGCAACCCTTAGTAAGTAAAGAACTTAGATCTAAACACAAACGTAAAACTAAGATGCAGACAGCAGTCCAGCAGTGGGATGGGGGCTTTCCAGTCTTTTGCATTGAGTGTCACATGTATGATTTTCTCCCAGTTGGTGAGAGGTCTTACGTGTGCACTAGGTGCAAGGAGCTCTTTGCTCTCAGGGAACGAGTCCGTTCTCTAGAGGCTAAAGTAGCAGACTTGGAAAGCATAAGACAGACAGAGAGGTACATAGACGAGACCTACAGGGATATAGTCCTGAAGTCCCACCTCCAGTCTGGCAGCATCCCTGTTGCCATGGAGGAGAGAGGTCACGTGACAGGAGAGCATCACCCTGGTGTGGCAGGAAGTGATCCTGTAACTAGGACCTGTCCTCCAGGTGATGTAAAACCCTCTCACACCGAGGACGTTTCTCCAGGGCCATGTGCCCATGAGGGAAGGGTTAGGACAGCCGTTATAGTTGGTGATTCGATCATTAGGCATGTAGATAGCTGCGTGGCTGGTGGACGTGAGGATCGCCTGGTAACATGCCTGCCTGGTGCGAAGGTAGCGGACCTCACGCGCCACCTAGATAAGGTCTTAGATAGTGCTGGGGAGGAGTCTGCTGTCTTGGTATATGTTGGTACCAATGACATAGGAAAATGTGGTAGGGAGGTTCTGGAGGCTAAATTTAGGCTTTTAGGTAGGAAGTTGAAATCCAGAACTTCCAGGGTAGCATTCTCCGAAATGCTTCCTATTCCACACGCAGGACCCAAAAGGCAGACAGAGCTCCGGAGTCTCAATGCGTGGATAAGACAATGGTGCAGAGATGAGGGGTTTGGATTTGTTAGGAACTGGGGAACATTCTGGGGAAAGGAGGGGCTCTTCCGAAGGGATGGGCTTCACCTTAACCGGGATGGAACCAGGCTGCTGGCATTAACCTTTAAAAAGGAGATAGAGCAGCTTTTAAACTAGATATTAGGGGAAAGCCGACAGTCGCCCAAGAGCAGATGGTTAGGAAGAATGTATCTTTGAAGGATACTACCAAAAGCAGAGAGGTTCCACAAAAGAGTAAAGTAGCCCAAATGCCCTCAAGTATGGAGCAGACAGAGCTTAAAGATCCCAAATTACTCATGTCTAACAGACAAATTAATATGGATAAAATACATTCTCTAAAATGCTTGTATGCAAATGCTAGAAGTCTAAAAAATAAGATGGGAGAGTTAGAATATATAGCACTAAATGAAAGGTTAGATATGATTGGAATATCAGAGACATGGTGGAAGGACGACAACCAGTGGGACACTGTGATACCTGGGTACAAACTATATCGTAATGATAGAGCTGATCAAATTGGTGGACGGGTTGCTCTCTATGTTAGAGAGGGCATTGAGTCAGAAAGGATTAAAGTTTTGCAGGAAACAAAATCTACTGTAGAATCTATATGGATTGAAATTCCATGTAAAAGGGGGAAGGCAATGGCAGTGGGGGTGTACTATCGAGCGCCTGGCCAGAATGACCAAATGGATGATGAAATGCTCAAAGAAATCAAGGAAGCTAACAAACGTTACAGCACAGTAATAATAATGGGTGATTTCAACTACCCCGGTATCGACTGGGTCAGTGTCACGTCAGGACATGCTAGGGAGATAAAGTTCCTAGATGAAATAAATGACTGCTTCTTGGAGCAGCTGGTTCATGAACCGACCAGAGGGGAAGCCATATTAGACCTAATCCTTAGTGGAACACCAGATCTAGTGCAAGAGATAAGGTTGTTGGGGCCACTTGGCAATAGTGATCATAGCATGATCGCCTTTGATTTAATTAGTGGAGGAGGGATAGTAAGGAAATCCACAGTACTACCTTTTAACTTTCAAAAGGGAGACTATGATAAAATGAGGAAAACAGTCAAGAAAAAACTAAAAGGAGCAGTTGCAAAGGTTAAAGACGTACATCAGGCTTGGCTGTTGTTGAAAAATACTATCTTGGAAGCCCAGACCAGCTGTATTCCACGCTTTAAGAAAAGTGGAAAGAAGTCCAAAAAACTGCCAGCATGGTTTAAAGTTGAGGTCAGAGAGGCTGTTGTTGCCAAAAAAGCATCTTTCAGGAAATGGAAAAAAGAGCCAAACGACGAAACCTGGAAACAGCACAAGCACTGGCAAGTCAAATGCAAGGCATTGATAAGGCAGGCAAAGGGAGAATTTGAGAAGAAGCTTGCTGCAGAAGCAAAAACGCGAAGTAAAGACCTTTTCAAGTACATTCGTAGCAAAAAACCTGTGAGAGAGTCAGTTGGTCCATTAGATGATAAAGGGGTTAAAGGAGCACTAAGAGGCGACAAGGCGATAGCAGAGAGACTGAACAAATTCTTTGCTTCAGTCTTTACTGAGGAAGATGTAGGGATGTTACCCATGACTGAAGTGGTATTTAAAGGTGCAGAAGAATTGAAGGAAATATCGATACATCGAGAAGATGTATTACAACTATTAGATATAAGCTGAAGAGTAGCAAATCACCTGGGCCGGATGGTATACATCCAAGGGTATTGAAAGAACTGAAATATGAGATTGCAGTCCTGCTATTAGTAATCTGTGAACTATCTTTAAAATCATCTCTAATACCTGAAGATTGGAGGATCGCCAATGTAACACCAATTTTTAAAAAGGGTTCCAGGGGTGATCCGGGAAACTACAGACCGGTGAGCCTGACGTCAATACTGGGAAAAATGATAGAAACCATCATAAAGAATAAAATTACTCAGCATGTAGATAGTCATGAACTAATGAGAGACAGCCAACATGGCTTTAGACAAGGAAGATCTTGTCTTACTAAACTGTTATTTTTTTTTGAAGGAGTGAATAATCAGGTGGACAAAGGTGAGTCGGTTGATATTGTGTATCTGGACTTTCAGAAAGCCTTTGACAAGGTCCCTCATGAGAGACTTTTGGCAAAACTAGAGTCATGGGATAGGAGGCAGTGTACTATTGTGGATCAGGAACTGGTTAAAAGATAGAAAGCAGAGGGTAGGGCTAAATGGCCAATTTTCCCAATGGAGAAAGGTGAATAGTGGTGTACCCCAGGGATCTGTGCTGGGTCCGCTGCTTTTTGACATATTCATAAATGACCTGGAAAGTGGAATAACGAGTGAGGTTATCAAATTTGCAGATGACACAAAACTATTTAAAGTTGTTAAAACCCAAGAGGATTGTGGAAAATTGCAAGAGGATCTTGATAAATTGGAAGACTGGGCATCAAAATGGCAGATGAAATTTAATGTGGACAAGTGCAAGGTTATGCACCTAGGGAAGAACAACCCAAACTATGGTTACACGATGCAAGGTTCCACATTAGGAACCACCACCCAGGAAAAAGATTTAGGCGTCATTGTGGATACCATGTTAAAACCCTCGGCCCAGTGTGCAGCGGCGGCCAAGAGAGCAAATAGAATGCTAGGTATGGTAAGGAAAGGAATGGAAAATAAAACAAAGGATATTATAATGCCTCTATATCGTTCCATGGTGAGACCGCACCTTGAATATTGTGTGCAATTCTGGTCGCCGTATCTTAAAAAGGATATAGAGTTATTAGAAAAGGTTCAGAGAAGAGCCACCAAAATGGTAAAGGGGATGGAAGGATACTCCTGTGAACAAAGGCTAAAAAGGTTAGGGCTCTTTAACCTGGAAAAGAGACGGCTGAGGGGAGATATGATAGAAGTCTATAAATTAATGAGCGGAGTGGAACGGGTAAACGTAGATCGATTGTTTACCTTATCAGAATATAGAAAGACTAGGGGACATGCAATGAAGCTACAGGGTAAACTAAGGGGCTTGTTTACAAAGCCGCAGTAGTGGTTCGCGATCGCGATCGCAACCGCGGCCCCATTGAAATCAATGGGGCCGCGGCTCCGATTACGATCGCAAACCGCTACCGCGGCTTTGTAAACAAGCCCCTAAGACTAATAAAAGAAAATATTTTTTCACTCAACGTGTAATCAAACTCTGGAATTTGTTACCGGAGGATGTAGTAAAGGCTGTTAGTGTAGCTGGGTTTAAAAAAGGTTTGGACAAGTTCCTGGAGGAAAGGTCCATAAGCCATTATTAAGAAGGGACCCAGGATATCAATGCTTGAACCAATACAAGCATTGTGGAACCTGTGTCCCTTGGGGAAACTGCTAGGTACATATGACCTAGATTGGCCACTGTTGGAAACAGAATACTGGGCTTGATGGACCTTGGTCTGACCCAGTATGGCATATCTTATGTTCTTATGTTCACATAGTGCCTTGCAGTGGTAGTCAATGTTCCCTCTAATTTTCTGTAGGCTGTGTGCACATAAAATATCAGCTGTGTGCAGCTTTTGAAGGAAGGTTAAATTTTTGTGCACCACATAACGACACTTGGAGTTATATACTTTAAAATTTGACTACACGTCAGAATACAGTATGTACACCACATTGATTTTAATCAAATTAAATGAAAATAGATGATTACTAAATGAAGCGGGAAATTTCTAGTAATTACAATCATAACTTTTAAATTTTAAGACGTCTGTGTTTTCTATCAGAATCAGAGCCGTAATTTTTGTGCGCTCTGTTGTAAAGTATGTGCGCTCGCTCGGCGAGGTGTGTGCGCGCGCACACGCGCACAGCTTAGAGGGAACAGTGGTGGTAGTGGCCTATCTTAGAACTCTAGGGTTTTTTTGTCTTCCCCTACTTGGACAACTGGCTCATAAAAAGCACCACTCTGGATGGAGTCCGTCATTCAACACAACTGACCATCTGGGTGCTAGAGCTGTTGTGTTTCATTGTCAGTTATCCAAAGTTCCACCTTCAGCCCGCCTGACTGGAGTTCATAGGAGCTGTCCTCGACATCACTCAGGCAAAGGCCTTTCACCCGCTGGACCGACTCCAGAGTTTGACGGCCTTAGTCCACTAGACCCAGTGGAGTCAGCAAACGGCGGCTCATGGGATACTGTCACTCCTCTGGCTTGTCTATCAATGAGACAAGCTCAGTGGCCACTGAATACTGGGTGGAAGCAGGCCACCAGCCGCCTCCGGGCCAGGTGGTGGACACCATGCCCCTTGTCCAGTCCCTGTATTGTTGGTTAAGAACATAAGAACATAAGACATGCCATACTGGGTCAGACCGAGGTCCATCAAGCCCAGTATCCTGTTTCCAAAAGTGGCCAATCTAGGTTATACGTACCTAGCAATATCCCCAAAAGACACAGGTTCCACAATGCTTGTACTGGGTCAAGCATTGATATCCTGGGTCCCTTTTTAATAGTGGTTTATGGACCTTTCCTCCAGGAACTTGTCCAAACCTTTTTTAAACCCAGCTATACTAACAGCCCTTACTACATCCTCCGGTAACAGATTCCAGAGTTTGATTACACGTTGAGTGAAAAAATATTTTCTCTTATTTGTCTTAAATAGTTTACCCTGTAGCTTCATTACATGTCCCCTAGTCTTTCTATACTCTGATAGCGTAAACAATTGATCCACGTTTATCCGTTCCACTCCATTCATTAATTTATAGACCTCTATCATATCTCCCCTCAGCCGTCTCTTCTCCAGGCTAAAGAGCCCTAACCTTCTTAGCCTCTCTTCATAGGAGTAGCCTTCCATCCCCTTCACCAATTTGGTGGCTCTTCTCTGTACTTTTTCTAATAACGCTATGTCCTTTTTAAGATACGGTGACCAGAATTGCACACAATATTCAAGGTGCGGTCGTACCATGGAGCGATACAGAGGCATTATAATATCCTTTGTTTTGTTCTCCATCCCTTTCCTTATGATACCTAGCATTCTATTTGCTTTCCTGGCCGCCGCTGCACACTGGGCGGAGGGTTTTAACATGTTATCCACAGTGACTCCTAAATCTTTTTCCTGGGTGGTGGTTTCTAATGTGGAGCCTTGCATCGTGTAACTATAGTGTGGGTTGTTCTTTCCTAGGTGCATAACTTTGCACTTGTCCACATTAAATTTCATCTGCCATTTGGATGCCCAGTCTTCCAATTTATCCAGATCCTCCTGCAGTTTTCCACAATCCTCTTGGGTTTTAACAACTTTAAACAGTTTTGTGTCATCTGCAAATTTGATAATCTCACTAGTTATTCCCTTTTCCAGGTCATTTATGAATATGTCAAAAAGCAGCGGACCCAGTACAGATACCTGGGGTACTCCACTGTTCACCTTTTTCCATTGGGAATATTGGCCATTTAGCCCTACCCTCTGCTTTCTATCTTTTAACAAGTTCCCGATCCACAATAGTACACTGCCTCCTATCCCATGACTTTTTAGCTTCGCCAAAAGTCTCTGATGGGGGACTTTGTCAAAAGCTTTCTGAAAGTCCAGATACACTATATCAACCGACTCACCTTTGTCTACCTGTTTATGCACACCTTCAAAAAAACATATCAGATTAGTAAGACAAGATCTTCCTTGTCTAAAGCCATGTTGGCTGTCTCCCATTAGGCCATGACTATCTACATGCTGTGTAATTTTGTTCTTTATGATGGTTTCTACCATTTTCCCTGGTACTGACGTCAGGCTCACCCGTCTGTAATTTCCTGGGTCACCGCTGGAACCCTTTTTAAAAATTGGTGTTACGTTGGCGACCCTCCAATCTTCAGGTATTACAGATGATTTTAATGAAAGTTCACAGATTACCAATAGCAGGTCTGCAATCTCATATTTCAGTTCTTTCAACACTCTGGGATGTATACCGTCCGGTCCAGGTGATTTGCTACTATTCAGTTTATCAAATAGTTGTAATATATCTTCCCGGTGTAGCGATATTTCTCTCAATTCCTCTGCAGTATCACCTTTAAATGCCACTTCAGTCTTGGGTAACATCCCTACATCTTCCTCAGTAAAGACCGAAGCAAAGAATTCATTCAGTCTCTCTGCTATAGCCTTGTTTCCTCTTACTGCCCCTTTTACCCCTCTATCATCTAATGGTCCAATTGACTCTCTCACAGGCCTTTTGCTACGAATGTACTTGAAAAAGTCTTTATTTCGTGTTTTTGCTTCCGTAGCAAGTTTCTTCTCAAATTCCTGCTTTGCCTGCCTTATCAATGCTTTGCATTTAACTTGCCAGTGCTTGTGCTGTTTCGAGTTTTCATCATTTGGTTCTTTTTTCCATTTCCTGAAGGTTGCTTTTTTGGCAGCAACAGCCTCTCTGACCTCACCTTTAAACCATGCTGGCAGTTTTTTGGACTTTCTTCCACTTTTCTTAATGCGTGGAATACAGCTGGTCTGGGCTTCGAGGATAGTATTTTTAAATAACACCCAAGCTTGCTGTAAGTCTTTAACCTTTGGAACCGCTCCTTTGAGTTTGGATCCTCAAAATCTGCTCAGGGACCTCCCTTTTCAGCAGGTACCACTGCAGAAGATGTTGACTACAGGCACCTCCAAGCTTGGTTGGGGCGCATCTGGATGGCCTTTACACTCAAGGCATCTTATCCAAACAGAAGAGCCTGCACCAGATCAATTTCTTGGAGCTGCACGCTATCGCAAATGCCTTCACGGTTTTCTAGAACTGCCTGACCAACCAGATTATCCTGATTCAGACCGACAGTCAAGTCACAATGTTCTATGTCAAAAAGCAAGGGGGCACAAGGTTGTGTCTCCTGTGCTGGGAGGTGGTCTGGTTGTGGAAGTTTGCCATCACCCAAGGTATGGAGTTACGGGCCACATATCTGCCAGAATATCCTCGCCGACCAGCTGAGAAGTATCCTCCAGCCACACGAGTGGACTCTGGACAGTGCTTTTGCGGCCCTGATCTTCCAGAAATGGGGTAGATTTGTTTGCCACTCAGCACAATGCACAAGTGGATCAATTCTGCTCCAGGGTCGCCTCACACAACCAGTTGGCTCTGGATGCTTTCCTCTTACACTGGAGGGAGGGCCTGCTATATGCATATCCTTCCATACCTCTCATAACAAAGACCCTGCTGAAGTTCCATACAGAAAGGGGAGTCAATGATCCTCATTGCACTGTACTGGCCCCAGCAGCCATGGTTTCCCCTTCTGCTTCACCTCTCTCAGTGGGAGCCCTTGTGGTTGGGTTCTGCCCTGGACCTGATATTGCAGGAGGATGGGAGAATGCTGCACCCAAATGTCAGGTCCTTGGCCCTCACTGCATGGATGTTGAGAGGCTAGTCCTGTCAGAACTTAACTTGCCTGACGGTGTAACGGATGTTTTGTTGGCATCTCAGTGGACCTCAATGAGATGGTATTATGCTTTCAAATGGAAGAGATTTGTTTCTTGGTGTGCTGCACAGGTGCTGGATCCCTTTACTTGTTCTGTCGACAGGCTCCTAGAGTATCTCTTACATCTCTCCGAGTCGGGTCTAAAGTCTGACTCTCTCATGGTCCACATCAGTGCGATTGGGACCTACCATTGTGGCTTGGAGGAAAAGTCCATATCGACTCAGCCTTTGGTGGTTCGCTTCATGCGAGGGTTGCTCCTCTCAAGACCTCTCTTCAAGCCTCTAGTGGTGGCTTAGGACCCCAACGTGGTTCTGGTGCAGCTTATGTTGGCTCCTTTTGAGCCACTTGACTCCTGTCCTTTAAAGTTCTTGACCTGGAAGGTCTTGTTCCTGGAGGCAGTTACCTTGGCACACCATGTTAGTGAGCTCCAGGCTCTAGTGGCTTATCCGCCATGCACCAAGTTCCATCATAATAGTGTGGTTCTGCGCACGCATCCTCTATTCATTCCCAGGGTGGTATTGACTTTCCATCTTGATTAGTCAATCATTCTGCCAACTTTCTTTTCTTTCTGTGGCCTCACACCCGTAGAGGAGAAGCAGCATTGCACATGCTGGACTGCAAGCGAGTCTTGGCCTTTTACCTAGGGCAGATCAAGGCCCACCAAAAGTCCATCCAGCTGTTTGTTTCTTTTGACCCCAGCAAGCAAGCGGCTGCCATTTCCAAATGCACTCTTTCAATTTGGCTGGCAGGCTACATTTTTGCTTATGCCCCGGCTGGCCTGAGCCTTGATGGTTATGTCACGGCTCACAGCATCAGAGCCATAGCAATGTTGGTGGTCAACTTGTGCTCGTTTTCCATGGAAAAGATCTGAAGGGCTGCAACATGGTCTTCTGTCCATACATTCACATGTCACTACTGTCTGGATGCAGATTCCTGATGTGACAGCAACTTCGGCAATCTGTACTCCAGTATTTGTTTGTTTGGAGATTAGAATCCAGCTCCATCCCACCAAGGCCCTACTGTCCATCCAGGCTACCAAAAAAAACCAAACCAAGACAAACCTCAGAGCATGAATGTCCATAAATGCCACTCTAGAGGGAAGAAGCTGAATCAGATGAGTTCCCCTTTGGGGACTACCAGTACTGCACATAGTTGATTCTCCAGTTCTTTTCCCTTTGTTCCTATTGGGTGTTTTGGTCTCCTTGGTTTTTGGTAGCCTGTAGCTTGAGAGTCCCATACGTGAGGACTTCATTCCTGCTTGTCCATGGAGAAAAGGTAATTACACATCTATAGCAGGTGTTCTCCGTGGACAGCAAGAATAAGTCCCTACAACACTCCCACCTCCCCGAGAAGTTGTCTTCTGCTACAACTTTGTTATCTTACTGGAGAAGATGGCACCATGGCAGATGGAAAGACGGGCATGCAGGCATGGTGGAGCCTCCCAAAATCTTCCAATAGAAACTGGAGAACATTCCCATACGGGAGGACTTATTCCTGCTGTCCACGGAGAACACCTACTACAGATGAGTAACTACCTATTAAGAACATAAGAAATGCCATACTGGGTCAGACCAAGGTTCATCAAGCCAAATATCCTGTTTCCAACAATGGCCAATCCAGGTCAGAAGTACCTGGCAGGTTCCCAAAAAGACATATAGGTTTCACAATGCTCAACTCGGGGTAAGCAGTGAGTGGGGTCCTCTTTAATAATGGTTTATAGATCTTTCCTCTAGGAACTTGTCCAAACCTGTTTTAATCCCAGCTACACTAACAGCTACATCCTCTGGTAAAGTATTCCAGAATTTGATTACGCCTTGAGTAAAAAAATATTTTTTCTTATTACTTAAATGGGTTACATTGTAGTTTCATTGTGTGTCCTCTAGTCTTTCTACTTTTTGATGGCGTAAACAACCAATCTATGTTTATCCGTTCTACTCCATTCATTAATTTCTAGTTCTCTGTCATATCCCCCATTAGCCGTCTCTTTTCCAAGTTGAAGAGCCCCAACCTTTTAAGCCTCTCCTCATAGGGATTTCCTTCCATTACCATTTTTGTTGTTCTTCTCTGTACCTTTTCTAATTCTGCTATATCCTTTTTAAGATATGGTAACCAGAATTCCACACAATATTCAAGGTGTGGTCCCACTATGGAACAATACAGATGCATTATAATATCCTTTTCTTCTTTCTCCATTCTTTTCCTTATGATTCTTATCACTCTTTTTGCTTTCTTGGCTACCGCTGCAGACTGGGCAGAGGGTTTCAATGTATTATCCATGATGATGCCTAAGTCTTTTTCCTGGGTGGTGGTTTCTAAGGTGATACCTTGCATCGTATAACCATAGTTTGGGTTGTTCTTTCCTAGGTGCATAACTTTGCACTTGTCCACATTAAATTTCATCTGCCATATGGACATCCAGTCTTCCAATTTATCAAGGTCCTCTTGCAATTTTTCATAGTCCTCTTGCATTTTAACTTTGACTAATTTTGTGTCATCTGCAAATTTTATCACCTCACTCGTTTTTCCTATTTCCAGGTCATTTCTGAATATGTTAAAAAGCAGCAGGCCCAGCACAGATACATGGGGACTCCATTATTCACCTTTCTCCGTTGAAAAAATTGGTCAATTAGCTCTACTCTTTGCTTTCTATCTTTTTAACTAGTTCCTGATCCACAATATTACACTGCCTCCAATCCCATGACTTTTTAATTTAGCCAAGAGTCTTTCTTTTTTTTTTTTTTAAATTATCTGTTTATTGAAATTTTTACAAATCCAGCAAGAAATTTACAACATTCCTTACAGGGAAAAACAGAGTATAAATGAATATCATTCAAGGAAAATACAAATTCCGGAAAAACAAATAAATGTACTCCATTATTTTATTTATTTATTTATTTACATCTCTTATATACCGCACTATTTGCGATCAGCGCGGTTTACATAGAACAAACAATATCCGACAATAAACAAGAGTCAGGTCATTACAATTACAATTATAATCCAAATGTGAAGGGAGGAAAAGAAGAAAACATCTAACCAAAGCAGAGACTTTGGATAAGTACAATATAGAAATTCCCAAAGATATCAGTGACTGCGGAGGACCCAGGATACTTAACCAAAACGAGGATATACAAGATGTTACAAATCACTCTGGTGCAGTAATAGGCATAGTATTAGCAGGAAGTCTGGCATTAATGAAAACATTCAGATCACTTGGATCAGAAAAGCCGAGTCTTTCTGTAAATCCTGATACACTATATCAACCGGCTCACCTTTGTCTACCTGTTTATTCACACCTTCAAAAACATATAAGATTAGTAAGACAAGACTGTCCTTGGCTAAATCCATATTGACTTTCTCCCATTAAACCATGACTATGCACATGTTCAGTAATTTTATTTTTTATAATGGTTTCTACCATTTTGCCCGGTACTGATGTCAGGCTCTCACCGGCCTGTAGTTTCCCGGATCACCCCTGGTATCCTTTTTAAAAATTGGCGTTACATTTGCCATTCTCCAATCTTTTGGTACCATTCATTCTGAGGACCAACCCATTTAATTGTTCTATAGTTGCATTTCATCACTGCCACATCGGTTTGAAGGACTCTTTCAGGAGCTAACCAAGCACAGTATCTGAGGTTTTAATATCATCTGTTAATTGAGGCAGATTTACAACTTTAATTAAAGTATAGGGAAGTCCTGCATTTAATACAAATGAACAGTGATATCGCACAATTAAGTTACACATCTATTTTTAGTGGGATCTAGTTTATTCATATAGGGGCATGTTTCATAACGGGCATGCTGTTAGCATGCATTTGAACCACAAAACTACCACGGAAGTGCATACTAACCTTTGAGGGCTTGTGCGCCTGCCCCCTGCCATTTACTGTAATGTGCCACACTGTGTTAACCAGTATGCAGATGTACTTACCGCCACCCCTTACAGAGGTAATAAGCACACACGTGCTAAAGACAACATTCATGGTTAGTATGGGCTCATAATGCCCATGTTAACTGTGATGCACTATCAATGCCCATGTTATGCCCCTAACCTGCCCAGTCCCCACCAATCACGCAGTAACCAGTTAGTATGGGATTTTTACTGCGGGGCCCCATGCTAACATTGTAGCACACTTAGCGCATGGCAGACCCCACCCTAATAGCGTGGTTTAGAAAACAATTCCCATAATGCTGTACCTCAATGTAACTTGCTTTGAACCAGTACTGAAAAGGCATGAGCTAAATACAAACAAACAAAATGTATTACCATTCAGTACATTTGTAGACTTGTCTTTTCCAGTAAGATAATGCCCAGTTTGGTTAATCAGTTTTTAATCTCATATAGAATACTGATCTTGAATTATACAATGGGTACTGATACGTATTTTGTCTTTCAGGATTTGCAGTCACTGGAATCTGAATTGAAACAGTGGGTTTTACTAATAGCTAGTTGTTGTGAAGATGAACAACAAACAGAACTCAAAGTGGCAGCTGCCGAAGTCCTGATCAGCATTACATCAGTTTTCCTGATCAACCAGCATCTTGTACTTGGTAAGCTAATGACATTCTGTAGGCCCCAAATTACTGGATTTTCAAGCATTAGAGTATGCATTTGATATGATAAATCATGTGACCTCAAAATGACATTAACTTTGCCAGCAGTTGAGGGAACTGAATTTTAGATATTTATTTAATTACATTTATAAACTGCTATAATGATATGTTCGAAGAGATGTACATAATATTCAAACTACACAGTTTTACAATATAAAATAAAACTCAACTCTACCCCAACTATTAACAAAAATAACTCCTACAATTCAACCCTTTAATATTCTGAATTAACTTCCCGCTTCAGATGCTTTCCTAGGTAGATAAGCTTTTAAACCCCTTTGAAATTCCTTTAAATCCTCAACGCCCCTCAAGTCCAGAGTCAGAATTCTACAATAAAGGGATCTGTACCAAAAGAGCCCTAGAAAGATGCCCCTCTTTTCTCATGACCTGAACACTGGGCACAACTAACATACGCCCTTCCTTTAAGTGTACCTCTTTCCTTAGTACACAGAGCCGTCCCAAGGGTTTCTGCCACTGCAGGCAGAAGCCCTGGTCCTGCTGCCCCCCCACCAAGCTGCACTGTGCCGTGCCACCTCCCCCTGCGACGATTCTGTTGGTGAGGTGGGGAGGATGGCTCGACTAGGTGCAGTGGCGATGGCGGCAGCAGCCTACAGTGGGCGATGTGCTTCAGCCTGCTGCTTTTAACCCCCCTCTGACACAAATTCCTGTCTGAGGGGGGTCAGAAGCGGCAGGTCATGTGTGATGAAGCACACGGCCTGCCATGTGCACTGTGCCACCCATAAAAGTCTGCTGCCCAACCCATCTAGTGAACGGAACGGCCTTGTCAGTATATAAGGCTCCAGTCACGAGGTCAAATAGTTTGGCTCTCTCCCCTTTAATGCCTTAAATGTTGCTAATAAAACTTTGTACTGCATGTAATGCCAAACATTGTTAAGGCATTGTAAGTGCCTTAATACTAGGATTCAAATTTTCAAAGACCCTTTTTAAGCCGAGCAGCAGTGTTCTGCGCAGTCTATAAACGCTGCATGTGTTTTTGAGGTAACTCCAATAGTAGGCAGTTACAATAATCCAGTCATGATAAACCATTGCCATTGTCACTATTATTAGATTGGATTCAGATATGTATGGGCGCAACTGTCTAATGTGCCATAGCAAGAAATATAATAATCTCACCATAGCAGTGACTTGTTCATGCATCTGAAATTGAGAATCTATCTGTACCCCCAGGCTTCGACAAAGCCTTCTCAAAATCATTAATTGAAATGCACCATTCATCTGAGGCAAAGACAAGGCTCAGTCTAAGATTTAAAAAAAACGGAGGGAGGAAGTGACATCAGGGATGAGGCTGTACACTTAATCTCGTTGCTCAGCTTGGTTCAGGCATAAACAGCATTAAACAGAGCATCCTCAGCAGATAGTACCCCTTCCCAGCCTGTGTGTAAAGCTATAGTTCATATGCAGAATAGCAAGAAGATGAATTAGACTTGAAAGCCTTTGCTTACTAGGGTTTGTTGAAGCACTGCTGCCAGTACACTTATTTCTGTTCTGTGTTCGCAAATGAAGGGCAAGGAGAGCAGGACCTCAGAAAACACTCACAAATAGAAATAAAAGTGATGGGGATCTTGAACAATTTTCAGAAGACTGTGTTCATGAGGAGCTAGCTAAACTAAAAGTAGACAAAGCGATGGGACTGGATGGGATACATCTGAGAATATTGAAGGAACTTGGGGACATTCTAGCGGCCCCACTGACTAACCTTTTCAGTGCTTCTTTAGAGTCGGAAAGTGGTCCCTGAGGACTGGAGAAAGTCACATGTGGTCCCTTTGCACAAAAGCAGAAGTAAGAATGAGGTTGAAAACTACAGGCTGGTTAGTCTAACCTCTGTGGTAAGTAAATTATTGGAAATACTGCTAAAAGAGAGAATAGTGAGGTGTCTGGAATCCAACAAATTGAGACTTATGTTTATGTTTATGTTTATGTTTTATTACACTTGATAAAAACCGCCTTTCATGGAAAGCAAAGCGGTGTACATTTAAAATTCAATAAAAGGAGGCCAAGGCCAACGGAAAAGGAAAAGAAATACAATGGTTGACAGGACAGCTAAAATCAAGAGAGACAGGACAAGACATAGACAAGGAGTAAGCTGGGAGGAACGAAAGGAGGGCAGAGGTATCATACAAAAGGAGAGGGAACATTAAACGCCAAGGAGAACAGATGTGTTTTTAACTGTTGTTTGAAGCTGGTGAATTGTGGATCAAGACGGAGAGCGGGAGGGAGGGCATTCCACAGGGCAGGAGCGGCAAAAAAGAAAGCGGAGGAGCGGGTAGATTGCAAGTGAGCACGAGAGGGTGCAGGAAGGGTAAGACGGTTTGAGGTGAAAGGAACGGGGAGTGTATTTAGGAGAGTGAAAGAAAAGAAGGTCTGTTAGATATTGAGGAGTGCTAGTGTGAAAAGCTTTGTGAGTCAGTATCAGAAGCTTGAAAGTAAACCGGAAAGGTATAGGCAACCAGTGAAGGTGAAAAAGCCAAGGAGTTATGTGATCCCGGGGAGGAACAAGTGACCAAGCGTGCAGCAGTGTTCTGGATACGACGGAGACGGGTAAGTTGAGATTTTGGAAGACCGATAAAGAGGGAGTTAGCAAAGTCCACCCGAGACATGACTAAGGATAGAACCAAGGTGACGAGAGCTGAGGGGGAGAGAAAAGGATGAATAGAACGGATCTGACGAAGAAAAAAGAAAGATGTGGTAGTGACATGTGATATGTGAGAGTGAAAGGATAGATCAGAGTCAAAAAGTACACCGAGGTACCGGAAGGTGGAGACCAGAGGTACAGGGGAACCAGAAAAGGAAGGAGCCAGAGTGGGGGAAGGACCTCCGTGAGTGAACCAGATCGCAATAGTTTTAGCAAGATTCAAGTGGAGACAATTGGTAGAGAGCCAGCCAGCAACAGCAGTGAGACATGAATCAAGAATAGAGAGATCAGGACAGGAAGGGGAAGTGTGATGGAGCAGTCCACCCCGATGTCATGGGTTTACCAGAGGCAGGTTTTGTCAGACAAATTGATTAATTTCTTTGACTGAGTGACCAGGGGGTTTGACTGAGGGAGAGCCCTAGATGTGGTGTACTTAGGTTTCAGTAAAGCCTTTGACACCGTTCCACACAGGCAACGAATAAACAAATTGAGCACCCTAGGGATGGACTCTAAAATGACTGACTGGGTTAGAAATTGGTTGAGTGGGAAATGACAGAGGGTACAGGTAAATGGAGATCATTCTGAGGAGAAGGATGTTACCAGTGGTGTGCCGCAGGGATCTGTCCTTGGTCCAATTCTTTGTTAGTGATATCGCAGAAGGGCTGTCAGGTAAAGTTTGCCTCTTTGCGGATGATATCAAAATCTGCACTAGAATAGACACCAAGAAAGGAGTAGATAACATGAGGAGAGATCTAGCTAAACTTGAAGAATGGTCG
Source organism: Ichthyophis bannanicus (assembly GCA_033557465.1). NCBI lineage: Eukaryota > Metazoa > Chordata > Amphibia > Gymnophiona > Ichthyophiidae > Ichthyophis > Ichthyophis bannanicus. The sequence continues at coordinate 343,911,393 of CM066033.1, read as the reverse complement.
AGGATTTGGCAGCTGAGATTTATTGCTAAAAAATGCAGGGTCGTGCATTTGGGCTGCAAAAATCCAAAGGAGCGGGGCAAAGTACTTCTGTCCACTAAAGAAGAGCGGGACTTGGGCGTGATTGTTTCTGATGGTCTTAAAGTGACTAAACAGGTAGAAAAGGCGATGGCGAAAGCAGAATGGCTAGCAGAAAAAAGGAGGTGATAGTGCCTCTCTATAAGTCTCTCATGCGACCTCATTTGGAGTATTGTGTGCAATTCTGGAGACTCCACCTTCAAAATGATATAAAAATGATGGAGTTGGTGCAGAGGGTGGCTACTAAAATGGTTAATGGTCTTCATTATAAAGGATATGAGGACAGACCTAATATGTACATTAGAAGAAAGACGGGACAGAGGAGATATGATAGAGATGTTTAAATATCTCTCTGGCATAAATGCACAAGAGGAGAGCCTCTTTTGATTGAAAGCAAGCTCTACTACGAGGGGACATAGGATGAAGGTGAAAGGGGATAGACAGGAGTAATATGCAGAAATATTTCTTTACGGAAAGAGTGGTTGATGCCTGGAATAGTCGCCCAGTGGAGGTAGTACAGACGAGGACAGTATCTGAATTCAAGAAAACATGGGACAAACACAGAAGATCTCTGAAGGAAAAAAAGGGACTATTATAATTAGTATGGAAGTGCAGATTAGATAGGTTATGTGTTTCTATTCTGTTTCTAGTCTATTCTGTTCTATACACAAAGATGGCAGGTATGGATCCTAGGCAGAGATGCGCAGAGCAGAACTGTAATTCTGATTCAGAGTTTGTGGGGGAGGATGTCCCTTTGTTGCATGGAGAATTGATTAGATGGTTGTTGGAGCTCAGGGCTCACTTGGTGCCGTACCGAGCTGGTAGGTCTGCTAGCAGATCTGCGGGGTTCAGTGCAGGAAATGGAGCAGCATGCACGCAAATCTGAGCCCTGGATGGACAAACAGGCCGAGCATGGCAGCAGCTTGAGTAGCATGTTACAGATTTAATTGCACAAAACGGTGACCTGTGGTATTGCCTAGAGCAGGGGTCTGCAACCTTTAAGACGTAAAGAGCCACTTGGACCCGTTTCCGAAGGGAAAAAAAAAACTGGGAGCCGCAAAACCATTGCGACATTTAAAACAAATCTAACACTGCATATATTGTTTCTTACCTTAATGCTATATACGACCCCCTACTTTTCCTGTTAAAATATAGGTGTTTGGCCTATACTCGCCGTATAAGACTACCCCTCTTCCTTCACACACCAAAAAAAAAAACGCCAGAAAATATCACAACAACAAGTAACAACATTTGATTTCAAAATTATGATGATTTTGTAGTCAAATCACTAATATGAAATAAAATTATTTTTTCTACCTTTGTTGTCTGACCAATTTATTCTTTGATCATGCTGGTCCCGATCTGAGGCTTCTGCTTTCCTGTCTTCTCTTAGCTCTCTTTCTGTGGTCTATGGTCCATCTGCCATTTCTTATCTCTTCTTTCGTTTTCTTCACTTCTTTCCATCAGCCTATTTCCAGTCCCAGTAACCCTCCCCAATATCAGCCCCTTTCCAGTCCTCACTCCCAGTACCTTCCAGTGCTAGTCCCCCCTCAACCCCATTACCAGTGCTAGCCTCCCCTAATCAGCCCAATACCAGTCCTACCCCCCATCAGCTCATTACCAGTCCTAGCCTCCCCTAATCAGCTCATTTCCAGTGCTCGTCCCCTCAACCCCATTACCAGTGCTCCATCCCTCCATGTCAGCCCCCTCCCTCCCTCCATCCATATCAGCTCCCTCCCACCATGTCAGCCCCCTCCATCCCTCCATGTCCGCCCCCCTCCCTCCATCCATATCAGCTCCCTCCCTCCATGTCAGCCCCCCTCCCTCCATCCATCCATATCAGCCCCCTCCCTCCATGTCAGCCCCCTCCATCCTACCTGTTAGCCCCCCTCCCTCCATCCATCCATATCAGCTCCCTCCCTCCATATCTGCTCCCTCCCTCCATGTCAGCCCCCCTCCCTCCATGTCAGCCCCCCTCCCTCCATCCATCCATATCTGCTCCCTCCCTCCCTCCATGTCAGCCCCCTCCCTCCATCCATCCATATCTGCTCCCTCCCTCCATGTCAGCCCCCCTCCCTCCATCCATCCATCCATATCTGCTCCCTCCCTCCATGTCAGCCCCCCTCCCTCCATCCATCCATATCAGCTCCCTCCCTCCATGTCAGCCCCCACCCTCCCTCCATCCATCCATATCAGCTCCCTCCCTCCATGTCAGCCCCCTCCATCCCTCCATGTCAGCCCCCCTCCCTCCATCCATCCATATCTGCTCCCTCCCTCCATGTCAGCCCCCTCCATCCCTCCATGTCAGCCCCCTCCCTCCATCCATATCAGCTCCCTCCCTCCATGTCAGCCCCCCTTCCCTCCATCCATCCATATCAGCCACCCTCCCTCCATGTCAGCCCCCTACCTCCATCCCTCCATGTTAGCCCCCCCTCCCTCCATCCATCCATATCAGCTCCCTCACTCCATATCTGCCCCCTCCCCCCCTGTCAGCCCCCCTCCCTCCATGTCAGCCCCCTCCCTCCATCCATCCATATCTGCTCCCTCCCTCCATGTCATCCATCCATCCATATCTGCTCCCTCCCTCCATGTCAGCCCCCTCCCTCCATCCATCCATCCATATCTGCTCCCTCCCTCCATGTCAGCCCCCTCCCTCCATCCATATCAGCTCCCTCCCTCCATGTCAGCCCCCCTCCCTCCATCCATCCATATCAGCACCCGCCCGCCAAGTCACCCCCCGCCATCCCTCCATGTCAGCCCCCCTCCCTCCATCCATCCATATCTGCTCCCTCCCTCCATGTCAGCCCCCCTCCCTCCATCCATCCATATCTCTGCTCCCTCCCTCCATGTCAGCCCCCCTCCCTCCATCCATATCAGCTCCCTCCCTCCATCCATCCATATCAGCTCCCTCCCTCCCTCCATGTGAGCCCCCCTCCCTCCATCCATCCATATCTGCTCCCTCCCTCCATGTCAGCCCCCCTCCCTCCATCCCTCCATCCATCCATCCATATCTGCTCCCTCACTCCATGTCAGCCCCCCTCCCTCCATCCATATCAGCTCCCTCCCTCCATGTCAGCCCCCCTCCCTCCATCCATCCATATCAGCTCCCTCCCTCCATGTCAGCTCCCTCCCTCCATGTCAGCCCCCTCCCTCCATCCATATCTGCTCCCTCCCTCCATGACAGCCCCACCCTCCCTCCATCCATATCAGCTCCCTCCCTCCATGTCAGCCCCCCTCCCTCCATCCATCCATATCAGCTCCCTCCATCCCTCCATGTCAGCCCCCCCTCCCTCCATCCATCCATATCTGCTCCCTCCCTCCATGTCAGCCCCCCTCCCTCCATCCATCCATATCAGCTCCCTCCCTCCATGTCAGCTCCCTCCCTCCATGTCAGCCCCCCTCCCTCCATCCATATCTGCTCCCTCCCTCCATGTCAGCCCCCCTCCCTCCATCCATATCAGCTCCCTCCCTCCATGTCAGCCCCCTCCCTCCATCCATCCATCTCAGCACCCTCCATCCCTCCATGTCAGCCCCCCTCCCTCCATCCATCCATATCTGCTCCCTCCCTCCATGTCAGCCCCCCTCCCTCCATGTCAGCTCCCTCCCTTCTTCTGCAGCCGCGGCTCTCTGCCTCTTAGGGAACCGCGGCTGTGCTTTTAAAATCATCTCGGAGCCCTTCCTGTCTTGACGGGCTCCGTGCAGCATTGTCCCGCCTCCAAAGGAAGTGGTAAACAACTTCCTTTGGAGGCGGGACAATGCTGCACGGAGCCCGTCAAGACAGGAAGGGCTCCGAGATGATTTTAAAAGCACAGCCGCGGTTCCCTAAGAGGCAGAGAGCCGCGGCTGCAGAAGAAGGGAGGGAGCCCATAACGCCATAAATACCGGGTGGGCAGTGTGCTCCGGAGCCACGGCAAAGGTGAGAAAGAGCCGCATGCGGCTCCGGAGCCGCGGGTTGCCGACCCCTGGCCTAGAGGATGTGGAGGCCAATTCCATATAGGTCTTCCAGCCCCTGTGCAGCTGATCAGAAGGGGGGCTAGACGTGCCCACGGGATCAGAATCGGGTCTACAGCCTGGACGTGCAGGCTGGGCCCCAATTCTGATTGGCCTGCATACCCAGCCACATACCCAGATAACTCAGCCAGGCTCCTGAATGGAGCCGCAGGGCCATGGCATCCCATCACCATGGCACTGCGGCTCCATTCAGAAGCTGTGATCCCTAGCCGACGACCAAGATCTTTTTTCCCCGCAGCCCGATCCCCGATCTTGGCTTCCAAGGCCTAGGTTGGGCTGCAGGGAACCCCCTGCGCCCCCTCACCTGCATCCCCGGGTCCCTCCGTCCATGGGGCCTCATTCCACCTTCGAGGTAGAATAAGACCTCCATCTAAATTCGAGGCCCCAGACATACAGTGCTGACCTCTGAATCGGCCCTGTACATCCGGAGTCATGACCCGCCCATGCCCCGCCCTTGCTCCACCTCCGGAATGCCTCCTCCCACCCCATCTAGCCTTCCTGTACAAACCCGCTGTTTATACGGGGAGGATATTGCCGGGCCGGTAGGGGGACGAATAGCGGGGATGGACGTCCCCGCTATTCGTGGGACAGAATGACCCCTTTAGAGAATAGATCCAGGCACTGCAAGCTATGTTTTCATGGGATCCTTGAATCGGGGGAGTATGCAGACTGTGTGACAACAGTGAACAAGACTGTGGCTGCTATATTGCAAGAAAGGGACTTGGGAGTATAGCTGGACTCAGCAAAGATTAAGATTGAATGAGCGCACAGGGCACTGAGGTCACTGAAGAACAATGCACCCAAAGACATCAAAGCCAAGTAAAAATAAAGTGGCACAAAGAGCTAGGCTGCAGGACCAGATGTGCTGGAACTCTAATAAGTTGAGGTGTTTTCAGATTTATCACCCTTGAATCTTAAGAAGAGGTGTGCTTTCTGGGAAGTCACCCAAAAGCTCCATGAGGAGAAGATCCAATACAGATGGATGTTTCTATTTACTTTGGCCTGGAAAACATTCCAGGTGCATCCCAAGGAAGAGGCAAAGAAGATCCTAAAGGGAGAGAGGTTCTCTGGTCTACAATTGAGGGAGCCTTCCTTGCTGAACAAGAGACAGTTGGTTCCATGATGGCAGCAGATGCTAGTAGGTGATCAACAGCTGTGGAGAAACTCAGTGGGCAAAGAATGACTTTTGCAGTTTTGCTTTATTGACTGGTAAACTTTGGATGTCATTTCTAGGCCTGACTGTTAGTGGATTTGGGCCTTAACAGAAGAGAGATATGGAGAGCTTCTAAGCAGTGGTCTTGCTCCGGTGTGTCCAGTACTGCTTGGGTTATAAGGGGAGAGGAAGAGGGGAAAAAGGAGTAATTCCATATTTTCCTGCTATAAAAGTCCAGACAAGTGAGTTGTGTTCCCCTATCAGCAGATGTGGAGACAGAGAAAAGTCCAGGGCTTCCTATAGCCCTTTAAGGACATAATTCAGTCTTTCTCTGCCTCCAGCAAATGGTGGATGCAAGTTTTTCAGCTCTGATGAAATCTGGAAAAACAAAGAAAGACTGAAGAAGGAAAGACTGATTTTGCTCATGAGTGGCCACCCTTGTTGGTGACTTCCTCACTGGAGTGTGATGCAGGAGGCTGCACTAAAGACACCCTTAAACCTAGTGCTTTTTTCATATGCCATAAGGAGGAAGAGAAATAGGCTCAGCTCCACATCCTTATCCTGTTAAGGACCTTTGAGCCAGAAGATTGGAAAAAAAGAGTTTGGAAAAGATTCTTCAACTTTACACAACCTCAGTACCTCCTCTCTCCTCCTTCCTCCTGCTCTCTCCTGAAGATTTGAAAAAGGCTTTTCAGAGTTATGTGACTGCAGGTCTGCCTACAGAGGAGTAGCACTGAGTCTGGCATGGTTTTACCAGCCTTGGGGCTCCCTGGGGTAAGTACCAAAACTAAGTCTCTGTCTGACTTCTTTGTGGGGGCTCTAGGTCTCGTCCACTGATGGGTGCAGAAGTCAGGTTGGGCCAGCGGATGCCTTCCTGATATCATGGTCCAAGGGCCTCCTGTATGCGTTTCCTCCCACGCCCCTGGTGGCCTGAACCTTGTTCAAGATTCTAAGGGACAGGGCCTCGGTCATATTGGTAGCCCCCAGATGGCCGAGACAGCCCTGGTTCCCGCTTCTGTTACAGCTGGCGGTGGACAACCCACTCCCTCTGGGGTTGCAACCCGATCTTCTTTCTCAGGATCAGGGTTCCCTTCTGCACCCCAATCTCAAAACTCTCAATTTGATGGCCTGGAGGCTGCAAGGGTAGTGCTGGCTCCCTGAGGCCTGCCCCAGGAAGTTAAAGAGGTGGTCTTGGCCTCTAGGAAGCAATCCACCAGAAAGACCTATGCCCTGAAGTGGAAGCGGTTCTCCTTGTGGTGTGATAAACGCCAGGAGAACCCTTTCTCCTGTCCTGTGCCAGTGGTGCTTCAGTACCTGCTACACTTGTCTAATCAGGGTCTTAAGTCCAATTCTGTTTGGGTGCACCTTTCTGCTCTGGCAGCCCACCACTCACAGGTGGAAGGGTACTCTTTATCAGTTCACCCCTTGGTGTCCAGGTTCCTCAGAGGCTTGCTCTTGCTAAAGCCTCCTCTCCGTCCACCAGCCCCTGAGTGGGAGTTGAATGTGGTCTTGCAGCAGCTTAGCCGCCCTCCCTTTGAGCTGATGGCTACATGTCCTCTCCGCTTCCTTTCTTAGAAGACTCTTTTCCTAGTGGCACTGACCTCGGCCAGACGAGTGAGTGAACTTCAAGCCCTGGTCTGTGACAGGCCATACACTCGTTTCTATAGGAACAGGGTAGTCCTTAGGACTCATCCTAAGTTCCTCCCGAAGGTAGTCTCCTCTTTCCACCTCAATCAGGAGGTGGTTCTTCCAACATTCTTCCCTAAGCCCCATGCCAGCCGGACTGAGGAAGTCCTGCATACCCTGGACTGTAGAAGGACCTTGTCTTTCTACATTGAGCGTACTAAGGGTCATAGAAGGGCTACTCAGCTCTTCGTCTCCTTTGACCCAAACAACTTGGGGTTGCCTGTCTCCAAGCGTACCTTGTCCATATGGGTGGCGGACTGTATCACCTGGGCTTACAGGGCAGCAGACCTTCCCTGGCAGGGTCAAGTCACAGCTCACTGTGTCCGGGCAATGGCTGCATCAGTAGCTCATCTCCGTTCTGTACCGTTGGCAGACATCTGTAGGGCTGCAACTTGGTCCTCAAGCCAGACTTTTGCAGCCCATTACTGCCTGGAGAGGGAGTCCCGTAGGGACAGTGCTTTTGGTCAGGCAGTACTCCGGAATCTCTTTGAGATTTAAGCAACTCCTACCCTCCAGCCCTCTTGTTGGGCTACCGGTGGGATCTCTTCTCAGTAAAATTATTTCCCTGATGCTGAGGCTTCACAGAGGGAGCTCTATTTTTCAGCCTGGGTTCCTGGTAGCCCAGAGCTAGGGAGTCACCCATATGTGAGGACTGACTTCCTGCTTGGTCCTGGAGAAAGAGTAGTTACTCACCTGTAACAGATGTTCTCCAGGAGGAGCAGCAGGAATCAGTCCTCACAACCCTCCCTCCTCCCCTGGAGTTGCAGTTGTACATAGTTCATTTTGTTTTTTTGTGCTGTCTTTTAGCTATGTCATCTGAGTGAGCAAGATGGCACCTTTGGGCGGGAAGGGGACCGCGCATGTGTGGGTGTATTCCCAAAGGCTTTCTTAGAAAGCTGGGGAATTGCTCCGCATGGGGGCTCCATCGACGTTGATGTCACCCATATGTGAGGACTGATTCCTGCTGCTCCTGGAGAACACCTGTTACAGGTGAGTAACTACTCTTTACTGACTCCTGAAATAAGGTAACTCCTCAGAGAACCTTAAATTGTATTTTGACACCAACGGTAGTTAGCACATGCAGCATGAGTCCCATTTTATGTATTCAAGTTGGTATGAAATTTAAATACTTCTCTCAATCCACAGGGGTAATGCCTCAATAAAGAGAGACACATACCTCTTATGACCCAACAGTCTTTCTATAATGCTTCTTGATTTTTGCCACCTTCTTACTCAAGACCTCTAGCTTTTGGGGTCTTGCAAATCCTTTTGATGTTGTCATAAAATATGACTGATTCTGAAATTCTAGAAGAGGTGTCAGGCATCATAAGCTGAATGACTAAGGTATGTGTCACACATATCCATGTCCAATTGCCAGCTCACTCTTAAAGGGACTAGATAGCTAGGTGAGATGAAAATCTTTACACACACTAAAGAAAAGTGTGCATGTATAGCACCATGTAAAGTTGGTGAGCTGCAATCCTAGCACTTAGGTTTGCTCCATGAAACACCTTCTTTTTGAAATGATCAAGCAATCTGAGGTCTTTTCTAGAGTGTGTGTTGGAAAATTCTCTAAACTTTTTTGGCTTTTTCATTGGCAACAAAACCACTTCAGAGGATTGGAACAGTTTGTACTTTATTGAAATCTGGAGTTGGTTAGATTTGATGTTCACCCTTTTGGAAACAGTCTGAATAGTCACTGGCACTTGCCACATGTGAATCTGTTGTTCGTTCAGAAAACCGTGGATAGGGATTGCCAGTGTAGCTTTTGAAACCTCTATAAATTGTGAGGTTCTTTCTCCTGTTGAAGAGGAAAGAGAACCTCTCCTGACATGCATTATGCAATTCTCATGTAGGAGATAGCCTCATGAGGCGACTCCATCCGAGGTGGAAGAGGAGAGAAATTGGAAATGCTTACTCATCAGGATATGACTGTCCTGGAATGAAATTCAAATCTGGGTCGGGAAAGTCTTCAAGGCTACTTCAGTAAGCTTGAGGGTAAAAGTGTCACCAATGGCCCCCTTGTGGTTCAGAAACTGAGGAAGGCACTCATTAAAGATATGGTGTCAAATAGAGATATGTATATCTCTCTGTGCAGGCATTACTCCTTTGGACTTAGGTCTGCCCTGTGTCTGGCTCCTGATATTTAACTCTTGGGAATCCTTTACAATAACTCTTAACAAAATCATTGAACATCTTTGCAAAAGTTGATGAAGCTGGTCAGATAGTGGTGACAGAGCTGCCAAAGAAGATTCATCCACTACTGTGACTAATGTTGGAGGAGATGTGGTTGGATCTACACTTATAGATTGTTGTTGCACAAGTGAAGAATAGGAATAGATGAAGTGGAAGGCATCTGCACAGGTCCAGTACTGGAAAGATCAAAATAGACTGAATATGAGTTACGCTTAACTGCACAGGAGAACTTGAGGTTTTCAAGTTGGCCGGGCCAGCTCAAAGGGTTGTGGCACTCTGAGCCAAGCTTTGCTTTTGCACCTCCCCTCTTGGGGCCAATCTTGCATTCTGAACTGTGTAAATAGGGGTAAATATTTAGCTGGCATGATTACTGGCTTAAGTTAAACACTGGTGCTGCCATTTAACTTAATTTGTATATTCTCCAGGAACAAGCAGGAAGTGAATTCTCACATATGGTTGACGTCGGAACCGACAGAGCCCGCGCAGAGCATTTCCCCAGCTTTCAATGAAAGCCTTTGGGAATGCCACTACACATGTGTGGTCCCCTTCCCGCCCAATGATGCCATCTTACTCAGTCTCCCTTTTTCCAAGGAGCCCTTCGGACGTGCGTCTCGTCCCCAGTAAAGGTTTTCTCTATTTCCAACCGTTTTTTGCTCTGTCGGCCCTCGCCAGTCCTCTTCCCGCCTCCTGAGTGCCTCTGCTTCGGCCCTGGTCTCGGGGTTTTTCTTTTTTGCCATTTTTTGTTTTTACTGCGTTTCACACCCTTTTTAACCACTGGCCACGTCAAGGATTTTCAACCTCGCAGGGGTCCTTTTTGCCCCAATGGCCTCCGGTTTTAAGAAATGTGATAGATGCTCCAAAAACCTGTCGCTCACGGACACCCATGACTGTTGTCTCAGGTATCTAGGAGCCAACCCTGACCTGGAGCTATGCTCCCTCTGTAAGAAGATGTCCTCCAAGGCCATCCAGAGTCGTAAGCAGAAGATGGATGATCTCTTCCATAAGGCGGCACTCCTTCCATAGAACAATCCAAAACCCAACCCTCCTCATAACCGCCACCCATTGTATCATATAGTTGATGCACCTCACCCATGTAAATAATCCAAGCTACAGCTGTATGTACATACTTAAGTTACTTTGTTACTTTGTTGAACCCACCAACTGTTAAACTTTGTTCCATGTAATAATGTTGTTTAAAATGTGAACCGCCCCTGATCTCGGGAAGGGATGGTATGGAAGAAATGACAAATAAATAAAAATAAATAAGGCAGCCCTGGTAGTCTCCCGTTCTTCGGCCCCGCAAACTCCGGAGTCTCCCAAGGCTCCTCCCCGGGCCTGGCGGCACTCTGACCAGGGATCGCCTGAACGCGAGCAGGAGAAGAAGGCCTTGAGGACTCTGTTGGGGCGCCAGACAGGCATGAGAGGTCACGCGCCCGGTCTCTCAGTCCCCCTCGGCAGTCTCTGGAGTTGGAAAGGGCGGACCAGTAAGGTACCTCAGACTAATACGGAGGCCTCTAGCAAAGGCGCCCGGTCTCCCAAGGGTTGTCCCGGTGAGGACTCCCTCTCCTCCTCGACACCCAACCTGGTCACCCCGGCGTTGGTGTCACAGGGCCCCACTCCTGAGTGGGAGACCCAGATGCTGGCCTTGGAACACAGCATTTCTGTGTTCCTCACTGCCCAGCAGGAACTGATGCCCGGCCTTGCCGGCACATACCTCAAGGCCACAGGGACCTTGAGGACTCTCTGGGCCGCCATTGTGACCCCCAAGAGCCAGAAACCTCATGAGGATCTTTGGCGCGGGTCTCGATCTCCGTCCCGTTCCTCAGGCGCAAGATCTTCCCGGGCAAACGCTTCCAGCTTCAGGCAAGTTTTGGCCTCGGAGATCCGGCGTGGGTCACCGACCCATCTTGAGCCACCCGACCTCGAGTCCTCTGTGGACTGCTCAGACTGGGAGTCCGACGGAGAGACCTTCCCAGAGACTTGGTCCCACCGAGACCTCCCCTCCGACCCGATCCCACCGAGACCTCCCCTCCGACCCCTCCCCACCGACCCAGAGGCGACGGTTACCTCCCGAGGACACCTCCCTCCTGGAGTTTGTCCGGGACATGGCACGGGCCCTAATCCTTGCCACTGAGTCGGAAAAGGAGCCCTGCGCTGAGGAGCTCGATATTCTGCAATATGAAGCTCCTCCAAAGGAGTATCTCTTGGTGCCAGTTCCTCCCATTCTGAACCGCCTCCTACTCTGCATGTGGGGACCCTGTCCTCTGTCCCAATTGTGAGCAAGCGCCTGGATGCTATGTATAAGGCCCAGCTTCCCCACACTTCTATGGTGGTCAAATCGGCCTTGCGGAAGCTTAAGAGCCCAAAGACTCATTTGTCAGTCCTGCCAAGTAGAGAGTCTCATACTTCCGACGTCCTTGGGCGCAAGGCTTATCATGGCTCTATGCTGTCATGTCGCATCCAAGTTTACCAATTATACATTGGAATGTTCCTCCGTGATCTCGCTAGGGAGCTCGGAGGCTTTGCGGCGGGTCTTGACAGAGACCATCTCTGGCATTTTCAGGCCTTCTCAAAGTCCGTCGAGGAATGTCAAAGTACCTCTCATGAGCAGCATATGACGGCTTTGAGTCTTCCGCCCAAGTTGCGGCGGATGGCATTGGAGCCCGCCAGCAGGCTTGACTCCAGTCCTCAGACCTGGAACAGTTAGTCCAGGAGAAGCTGCTGGATGTCCCTTACCTTGGGGAGCAGCCATTTGGCAAGCTCATGGAGGACAAGGCCGCGGAGATTGAGACGGAGTGCATAACTTGTACTCGTCTCTCCCGGAAAACTTCCTCTCTCTCTAGGAAGAAGCAGCAGAGCCTTTCTTCCAGTGAAAGGGGCTCCCATACAGGGGCTACCTGGCCTATCTGCTGGCGTCGACCCCTGTTCAGGGCAGCCAGGGCAAATCCATGGTCCACAGCCCTTGCAAGCTGAAGGGCCCCAAGACCCAACCCCCAGCTCCGGCTCAACCAGCCTCGGAGTTCTGACGCCATCAGCATAGCCTCTCGTCCTCCGCAGGGTGGCTATCCGTCGGGTGACATCTGGTCCATTTCTCCCACAGGTGGGAGTCCATCTCCACCAATGCCTGGGTTCTCCAGGACGTTCGGGATGGCTGTCGCCTCCATCTGGACCAGGCCCCTCCTCCATACTTTCCCGGGGAGCCACGTTGGCTTTCCCAGCACCAGGACCTCCTGAGTCAGAAGCTTGCAGGCCTCCTCAAGGATGGCGCAGTCGAACCAGTCACACCGCACCTCCGAGGACAGGTGTTTTACTCCCGATACTTCCTCATCCCAAAGTGGACAGGGGGCCTTCGGCCCATCCTCATCCTACGGAACCTCAACAAGTTCCTGGTGCAGGAGAAGTTCAAGATGCTCTCCCTTGGAACGTTACTGCCCTACCTCCAGCAGGGTGATTGGCTATGCTCCTTGGACTTAAAGGATGCCTAAGCTCACATCCTCGTCCACCCAAAACACAGAAAGTACCTCCGCTTCATGGTTCAGGGAAACCATTACCATTACCAGTAGAGGGTACTTCCTTTTGGCCTCACGTCTGCACCGCGGGTCTTCACGAAGTGCCTGGCCGTGGCTGCGACCCATCTGTGGCTGCAGGGCACCTTCATCTATCCATATCTAGATAACTGGCTCATAACAGGAGGCACGACCTCCAAAGCCAGACAGGCCACGGACTGCACCATTTGCCTCCTGGAACATCTGGGGTTCGTGATCAATTACCCAAAGTCCCACCTCACTCCAGTTCAGTCCCTGAAGTTCATCGGGGCTCGCTTCAGGCCATGGCTTTTCTTTCTGAGGACCGGGTGGACCACCTCGCGTCCCTGGCATCCGAGATGCGGTGCTGCGGTGCCGTCCTGGCCCGGACGATGCTTCACCTTCTCGACCACATGGCCTCCATGGTCCATGTCGTGCCCAACGCCTGTCTCAACATGCGGGTGATGCAGTGATGCCTCCGAGCGTAATGGGCGCAGTCGACTGGCCGCCTCCGAGATCCTATCTCGGTCTTTCCCAGTGCAGCGGAGTCTCTGGCTTGGTGGCAGGACTTTCTGAACCTGCTTCACAGTATGACCTTCCAAGCCCTGGTGCATCTGGTGGTCTTGACTATGGACATCTTGCTGGCAGGCTTGGGAGACCACTGCAAGGGATGGCACACTCAGGGGTCCTGGTCCCTCGAGGAGTCCCGGCAGCAGATCAACCTGCTGGAATTCCGGGTAATTAGCCTTGCTCTCCGGGTTTTCAGGGACCGCTTACAGCCCCGAGTGGTGCTGGTCCAGATGGACAACCAGGTCACGATGTTCTCTGTGAACAAATGGGGGCACCGATTCCTACAGTCTCTATTCGGAGGCGACAGCCCTATGCTCCTTTGCGGTGAGCCAGGGCATGACCGTCATTTACCTCCTGGGTCACGACAATGCATTGGTGGACTGGCTCAGCAGGGTCCTCTTGCCGCACAAGTGGCATCTGTGTCCCCGAATGGCACAGTGCCTCTTCCAGCATTGAGGGACTCCGGACCTGGACTTCTTTGCCAGCCTGGATAATTCGCACCTTCCTCAGTTCTGCAGTCCCCTCTTGCACCCAGGCAGGCCTTCCTCATCTCATGGGACACGGGGTTGCTATATGCCTTCCTCCCCATGCCACTCATTGCCCAGACCCTTCTCAAGGTTCAGTGGGACAGGGTCTCGATGATTTTCATAGCCCCGAGGTAGCCAAGGCAGCCTTGGTTTCTCCTGTTGCTCCGTCTCTTGATGGAGCCCCTGGTCCTGCTTGGGTTCTCACTGGAGCTGCTGACGCAGGAAGAGAGTCTGCTTCTTCATCCCAATCTGAGGTCCCTGTCCCTCACAGCTTGGTGGCTGAGCGGGTCGCTCTAGCCTCCTACCATCTCCCCGTGGAGATTGAGGACATTCTTTTGGCCTCAGGGAAGGACTTGACCAGACGGGTTTACACCTTCAAGTGGCGCCGGTTCTTGGTATGGTGCTCAAAGCTCCGAGCAGACCCGTTTTCATGCCCTACCAGTTTGGTCTTGCAGTACCTGTTCCACCTCTTGCAGTCTGGGCTGAATTCTAACTCGGCGAACCACCACCCCATCGAGGGCAAACCTCTTTTGGGGCTACTGCTTGCCTCTCATTTCATGAAAGGCCTGCTTCTTTCCATGCCCCTTACCCGCCCTCCTCCAGTGGAATGGGACCTCAATGTGGTCCTCACGCAGCTGACCAAGCCACCCTTTGAGCCCATGGCTACCTGCCCGCTGCGGCACCTGTCATGGAAAATGGCCTTCTTGATAGCTCTCACCTCCACCTGGAGAGTCAGTGAACTCCAGGCGCTGATGGCCGAGGCACCATACATGAGGTTCTATAGGAATCGGATGGTCCTGCGGATTCACCCCAAGTTCCTTCCGAAGGGTATCTCAGAATTTCATCTCAATCAAGAGATAGTTCTGCCTACTTTCTTCCCGAAGCCCCTTGCCAACCGGGCATCAGTGATTCTCCACAATCTGGATTGTAAGAGGGCTCTCTCTTTCTACCTGCAGCGGACTTGGAACTATCACAGATCCAGGCAGCTCTTCATTTCCTTCAACCCTAGCCGCTTGGGGCTGGTGGTCACCAAGCATACCTTGTCCATCTGGGTGACCGACTGCATCGCCTTTGCCCAGGCCCAGGCCGGGTTTCCCCTGGAACACCAAGTCATGGCTCACAATGTTCAAACAATGGTGACATCTGTCACTATTCTGCGCTCGGTGCCACTGGCAGATATCTGCCGGGCTGCCACCTGGTCTTCCACTTACATCTTCATGGTGCATTACTGTCTGGAGAGGGAGTCCCGTCAGGACGCTGCCTTCGGCCAGGCTGTACTATGTAATCTTTTTGGGGTTTAAGGAACTCCTGCCCTCCGACTCTTCTTGTTCTGGCTACTGGGAGCGTGGACATCTATGGACCCGGAGTCCTCGGGCTGCCTTCGGCTTTCACTGGCAACTGCTCACGGCAATGCCGTGCCTTTTTCTACAGGTTCTCAATAGCCTGTAGCTAGGGAGTCCCATATGTGAGGACTGACTTCCTGCTTGTTCCTGGAGAAAGCATAGTTACTCACCTGTAACAGATGTTCTCCAGGGACAGCAGGGATCAGTCCTCACAACCCTCCCTCCTCACCTTGGAGTTGCTGTATATTTTTGCCATCTTCTTGAAGGGGCTATAGCTATGGCACCTGACTGAGTAAGATGGCACCTTTGGGCGGGAAGGGGACCACACACGCGTGGTGGCATTCCCAAAGGCTTTCTTTGAAATCTGGAGAAATGCTCCGCATGGGCGCCATCAGTGCCGATATCACCCATATATGAGGACTGATTCCTGCTGTCCCTGGAGAACACCTGTTACGGGTAAGTTACTTCGCTTTAAGTGCCACTATCCATGTAAGTAGCAGTGCAGAATATACGGATGTATGGTGACCATGCCAGCATTATCAGTTTAGTTTAGGTTTGCTGTTCGATCTAAAATGTATAACTTATTTGAATAGTTGAATATTGCCGTCAATTTCAATGGCTCAATATTATTAGTATAATTTTTGAAAATACACAGATAAGTTAATTATACATTCGCCAATGAAAGTAATCTATCATTCTGATAGATTATAAAAGTTTATTCATGTGGAACACTCCAGATTCACCAATAAAACTCTCCCAACAATGAATGCAGAACAGAAATAGGATTTCACTTTACAGCCCAACATACAAAAATGATTCTGTTCAAATTCTGATGTCACATTAGTGACAGCATCATAACTCCCTCTGCTGCCAGACATTGTATGTATCAACAAGTGGACATTCAAAAATGTACCATATCATATCAGCACCAAGTCCAAGAATTCTTAACTGCTCTAACCCTACCTTTGAAAAATCAGCACCACAGATATTCTATGACATCAATATACATCAAGTTGGAAAAAAGAGACAGAGCTGAACTACCACAGATTCCTATACAGAACCTACATTTTAACAAACTCCCTCACATCAACTGCACATGGAAAATGTAGACCATCATCTAGTAAAGAATCAGAAAGTACAAATTAGCAACAAATATGCAGACAAAAAACGAAATGGAAAATCCCCCAAACAGACTCTGAGGTGTGGAACATTGAAGAAAGAGAAACAAAAATGCATTTCCTCTTGAAATATAAGAAATGCACATTTTCAAAGCTGACATATTTCATTCTCTAAAAACTGCATGGTAAAATCACACCAAAAAAGATACCAGAGGATAACAAACAACCAATTCTATAAGAAAATGTCCTCTTTGAAAACTTTAACCACAAAATCACAAGTATTTTTAGAATATCATTAAGCACTTCATGTTAGCACAGCTCTCAAACGAATGGAAGGAAAACGACCTCAGTACTTAAAAGCCATACAGTCGGCTTAAATGTACTCGATATTGGTCAGAAAAAATCTTCCATCTCCTAACACCAATATCTTATATAAATAAACAATGTATGAGCCATATAAAGAAATGGTCTTATTTATTTATTTCGAGCACTTGATGCACCACTTGAGAGTTAAGCCTTTCACAGCGGTTTAAAAAAAAAGAGAGGGTAACAGTACAGCAAGAAAGTGGGAGAAACATAAAAGTGAGAAAAGGAGAGGGGCAATTACGATTCATATACAGGGAGGGAAGCTGAGAGGCAAAAGGAAAGAGAGCAGCTAGTTCTCTGGGGGAAAAAGTTAGGGAGCAGAGGATTGGGGAAAAGCTTGCAGAAACAATAGGGTTTTGAGATTCTTCTTAAAGGTGGGGAGGGAAGGTGCAGTGTGAAGTGAAAGGGGAAGGGAGTTCCAAAGGGAGGGACCGGCATAGGAAAAAGAAGAGTTTCTGGAGATGATGAAGTGGAGGGCTCAAGGTGAAAGCAGAGACAGGAGGGCAGCATTAGAAAAGTGAAGAGAAAGGGAAGGAACATAGGAAGAAATAAGGATGGCCAAGTACAAGGTGAGGGAGGGCGGCAAGAAGCAAACAACGCACAGTGGACTAAGATAAGAAGTTTGAAGCAGATATGGAAAGGAACAGGGAGCCAGTGAAGAGCAAGGAAAAGCAGGGAAACATGATCATAATGGTGAGCATGAAAGATTAGTCTAGCAGCAGTGAACTAGATCAGTTGTAGATGGCGGATGGAGTATTGAGGTAACCCAAGAAAGAGAGAATTTTAGTAATCATGGTGCGGGATAACAAGGGCCAGAACAAGCTGAGTAAATTGTGAGGTGGAGAAAACAGAGCGGACCGAGCGTAAGCAGCGAAGAGCAGCAAAAACTGAGTTTAAAGGAGAGAGATGAATCAAGTGTGATACCTAAAATCTTTATAGGGTCGCAAAAAGGAAGGGGAGAGGAGGAGATAATAAAAGACAGAAGCATAGAGGCTGCTGGGGAAGGGAGGGCATATAACCTCTCATCTGGAGATGTTTAAAAGAAGATTATCTATGAGCCAGTGGTGTACAAATTGTAAGCAGGTCTGGAGGGGGGAGACATCAGAAGATGAAGAAGGAATAGTGTAAAGAATCTGAATGTCTTCAGCGTATAGGAAAAGTGTACAGCCAAGAGAATGGATTAACAGAGGAAGAGGTGACAAAAAGATATTAAAAAGAGTAGGGCCTAGCAGGGAACTTTATGATCCCCTGAGAGAAGGGGAAAGGAGGCAGAGAATCTAGAACTGGAGAACATCTGGAAGGTGCAATCTGAAAGATAAGAAGAAAACAATTGAAAACCGAACCCCGGATCCCGATAAAATGGAGGCGTAGAACGTGTTCTTCAAAATCTAGCATTCGCTCTGACACTAACAGCATTTCATATAAGTTGCATCAGAGAGTGTTCATAATATTAGTGACCATTATAATCTCTGCCTCTACCCCCTTGCTAACCACGCTCTGCAGACATGCAGGGCCAGCACGACTATTAGGAAAATTAGGAAGCCGCCTAGAGCACCAGTAGTCCAGGGGCAGCCCTTTGCTGCCACTGTTGCCGCTGCCCCTCTCTGGGACCTGCAGCACCGCAAGGGCATCAAACAGCTCCACAATGCTTAAATTGAAACTCCAACGCTATGAGGCTGTTTGACTTCCGCCCCCCCTCCCCTTCGATGCCCGATGCCGACTTCCATGTTGTATGGGGGCAGAAGTGGCAGCAATGGGAACTGGGATTAGGGGGGGCTGCAAGAGATGAGGTTCACCTAGGGCGCCTCATGTCCCTGTACTGGCCCTGTAGACACACCCTTGCACTGACCCTACTCCTTTCATTTCCCTCCCTGTCATATGCTGAGCAGATAGCACGGCATTAACCCCACTCTGTCTAAAGTCTGTTAGCTGGTTAACGGGCATTTTAATGTTAACTGGCAGTCGGGAATAATAATGCACAATAGTGTCAGCCACCGCATGCTAAAATGCACGTTAATTGGCAATCGCTGGATGGGGTGGGGAATGAATGGCTTGTGGACATGGACAACATATTAATGTGAGAGCCTAGGCTATTGCCATGTGCTCGATATCATCGCATCGCCTAACGTGGATTCACATAATGACACCTTTGTAGGAGTCACTAGGTGAACCCATTGTAGAGGAGTGCACTTTGCTATTAACACATGTGAGAAAGGAGTGCACTTTGCACCCTTCACATGTTAGCTGCCGGGCAACTACTGGTCATGCCCCCAACAGCTAACATGCAGCCTTTGCTATTAACACATGTGAGAAAGGCATGTTAATGACAAATCCTTAGCGGGCTTTAATAAAAAGGGCCCTTAGTAAACATGGCCCTATATAGTATGTTATATAAATTGAAAAAGATTTTTAAAATATATAGTGGCCCTTTTACTAAAGTGTGTTGTTTTTGTACCTAATGCTTGTTTAGTGCAAAAACTAATGTACGTTAAATGCAAAGGTTCTGCTGTAACTATCAAGGGTATGACCAGCATGTTCTTGACAGTTAATACGTAGATAAGTGCCCTATCACATGGCTCTATTACCATGGGTGCGCTTAACTTCACCTATTGAGCTAGTGTTAGGTGCACTTCCCTAATAGCAATATTGACAGCATGCAATATGTCCCCCACACTAACTGCAATGTGTGCACCATGCCTACTCTCCGTCCCTGTCCTGCCCATTCAGCACCCCAATGTTCGAGTGGCAGTTGGCATGTGAATCAGATGTGGTAACTGTCATAACACCTACAGCAACATTTACCATGGGCCCAGATAGGCAGTAAATGTACACAAAAGTATGCATTAACTGCTTAGCGCACTATAGTAAAAGGGTCCCATAGAATTCCTGCATCCACTGTGTCTGCTGTGCCCATTTAACCAGGTTCTAGTTCTCACATATGCAGTACAAAAAAGCAGAAACAATTTGTGGGGTTTGTGTGTAATCTAATTTTTTACTACTAATAAATGGTGTTCTTCTTACCCTCCCTGTATATTTTCAGGTCTGACGGATACATTGATTCTTTGGAATTGTGTGTTTGTGCTGCTCCAAAGCGAAGAGTCTGTGGTGAGGAATAAAGCAGCTGATGTGATCTGGATATACCACATGCAGCCAAAAATTCACAGAAAAACCCCAGGTAGTGTTTTTGTCTACTTAAAGGATGGATATCTTAATGTGCATTAACATGATTAACATAGCCCCGTTATTGTCAGTAAGGCCTATTTATTAAGCGAGTGCATAACTCAAATTACAAGCATTAACACGTTAGTGCGTGTTAGTAAATCTAACATAGTAGCTCTATCTTTATTATGGACTGCTGTGAGGATTAGTGGTGTCACAGAATTATACAGCTGTAGACTTTCTTCTGTGCTGATGATGCCCTTAAGGGCATTCTTTCATACCTATTCGAGAACTGTACTATGCAGTCTAGTAGGTATCCGGTGAAAGTCAAACAAGCCAGAAGGAAAGAGATGGGCACTGCTAAGAAACAGAACAGTGCAAGAGTATTAGGCATCTTAGGCCAATCCCTACTCCCCTGTTATACAACTACCTATTGGCAATGACTCTGTTATAACATTTCCCTCTCCACTTCTGAGTCCCAGCAACCTTCTCTCTCTCTTTTAACCCCACCCGAGCTGCCTCCACCTTTTTCATCCCCAGCAGCCTCCTCTTTCTTCTCTCTCCTCAGTCCCAGAAGCTGTTCTTTCCCACCCCTAACAGTGTGCTGTACCCCTTCAGAAGCATCACCTTTCTTCTTCTCTCCCCCTTCCCAGCCTCCCTGTGCTGCTTCGCTTTGCTCTGATGGTCTCCAGATTTGATTAGCATGCATGCTGCAGATGTTGTGTGCCACTTGCATCTACATCCTTTCTGGTCTGAGCCCTCAGTTCTGGCCATAGGCCAATGTGATGCAGAAGACAGGCAGAGGGGTGAAGACGATAGCCCTGGCAATACATTGGCATTTTCTCCTCTTTTGTCTCAGGCTACGAGGCAGGATCAATGAAAGTGCGAGGTTGTTCTTCTGCGACCCCTAAAATTGTGTTTTAATGTTTCCACTGGCCCATCTAAGAGGTCTGTTTCAATCTTGAGCTGCTAGAGAGAAGTGGACCTTGGCAAAGTATCATGTACAGTACCATAAAGCAGCAGTGCTGGCAAAGAAAGGCACTTCCTTATCGTCTCTCCTGTCCAGTTCCTCTCTTCTAGGTTGTATAACCCTTCCAGCAGCTTGGAGGCTGAGCCTATCATCGTTTTGATGATGCTCTGGTATAAGTACCACTGGCACCAATAAACTCAGCCTCCAAGCAGCTAGAGGGTGCCAGTAAGCCAGAGGGCTTACAGGAGAGACTGCAGGCAGGGAGTTTAGTTTTTAGGGGCTCCCAGAGCTAGAACTTATTTTAATTTGGTTAATTTGGCTTTAAATTTTACTTTAAAATTTACCTTAATTTTAGCACTGTAGCTTTAAATTTAATCTCCCTCCTCCCTCCCTACCCCCCCTACTTCCTCCTCCCACCTGCCCTCGGTTCAGAGGGTGGTGGACGCCCGATCTTCCGGATACGATTGCGGAGGAGAATTGCCTGCTGCCACGCGGGGGAGAGAGAAGGAGAAGCCTCCCCTTGTGAGCAGAGCTGGCCGACACTCCCGGGCCCCTTAGATGTGGCCTGCCCCGCCTCGTACTGAAGCCCTCTAGTTGGCAGTGTGCTAGAGGTGGCTCTGGAACCTTGAAGAGCAGCGCAAAGGAAGTGGCAGTGATAGAGGCCGTTGGAGCGCTCATGGGAGCGGCGGCAGGGGAGACAGCAACCGGCGGCGCGTGTGAGGCCTCACGACCGCCAGACTGAACGCTGCCTGGCCGTCGGCCTAGCACGTGGAAATCAGCAGAGGATGGCTGATTTCCCCGTGGCTGTAAGACAAGGGGAGAGGAGCAGGAGTAACAGCAAGTATATTATTTAGTTAAGTTTATTTAACTTTATTTAAGTTTAAGTTTTAATTTTGTTTTTTCAAATTTTACTTTAAATTTAAGTTTAGATAGTTAGCTTGGAGCAAATCTCCCCTAATTTATCTCAAATTTGTTTGGTGCTAATTAACTTATTTAATTTGCTAATTTAATATCGGGACACCACACCATGCCCGGCAAGCCACGGTGTCCGGTCTGCGGCATTCATCAGGGCACGGTGTCAGAAGCAAGAAATCTAATTGGTTTTATCTCAAGATTCCCAGGGATCAGGAGACCCTCTGGAGGAGGGGGGTGAACGATCCTCACCTCCACCTTCACCCATGGATTTGCCCGGAACTTCCCTGTCCCACCTCTCCACGTCGTCGGGGGAAGAGGGGGGCTGGGGACACTTCTCACCTGAATTTGTCCTCCTGCTGCACAAGGCCTATTGCATGCGCCAGCAGGGGGCAGGAGGGTTGGGGGCGTCGCAGGCAAACTTACCTTCCAGACGGGTGATGGTGGGGACCCAGGATGTGGGGGGCCCTCCCAAACGTGCTAGACTGATGAACGAAGAGAGTCTTATGTCCCCTATACTGGACACTCTGGAGGAGGAGGTCTTGGACCAGGAAGTAGGGGAAGATGAATAAGAGCTCGGAGAGATCCCAGAGGAGGAACAAGCCCAAATAATATGAGTATTTCGTCGGGAGGAGCTCCCAGCATTGATTACTGAGTTGCTGAAAGTGCTCAATATGGCTCCTGACACGCCAACTGACGAGGAAGCCTTGGAGGACCCATTGATCCAAGCCGTTAGAAAGTCCCAGAAGGTGTTCCCAGTGCACAGATGGTGATGCGGCAGATGATTCAGGAGGAATGGAATCAACCAGAATCCAGCCTGAGGGGGGTACGATCTATGGCTCGTCTGTACCCATTGCCAGAGCTAGACAAGGAGTTGCTGAAGTCTCCCAGGGTGGATGCGGCAGTGTCGGCAGTCACAAAAAAGACGACTATCCCGGTCGAGGGCAGTGCGGCCCTGAAGGATACCCAGGATAGAAAACTAGATATGTTGCTGAAGCAAGCCTTTGATGTTAGTGCTCTCGCCTAACAGGCTTCGGCTTGGGTGGCAAGAGCCTGTCTGAGGTGGTCTCAACAACTTCTGTTAGCAGGTGGTCTGGCCGGAAACGTGCAGACAGAAGTGGCTAGGATGCCTACCTGGCAGATAATCAGTACAACCTCATTAGGAGCCTAGCAAAGAATATGGCCTCGGTGGTAGCAGCTCGGCGATATTTGTGGTTGCGCAACTGGGCAGCGGATGCCTCTTCAAAGGCACGCCTGAGTAGACTCCCCTTTAAGGGAAAGTTGCTCTTTGGAGAAGACTTGGATAAGTTGGTAAAGGAACTAGGCGAGACTAAGGGAGGCAGGCTCCCAGAGGACAGACTGAAGCAAGGCCGTTTGCCGGCCCCCACGCGTAACCAACCAAGGTATTTCCAGAGGTTTCGAACTGCTAGGTCGACATCCTTTCACAGGGGCCGTTTCCTCTCGAGAGGACAAAGCTTCCGGGGGTTTTGCGGAGAAGGAAGAGGCTTTGGGGCCTCTTCCTCCTCCACGGGGCCTAGAAAACCACAATGAAACACGGGGGATCCGGGAGGGGTGCCTGCCGGTGGGAGGTTGGTTAAGGCAGTTTCTTCCTGCCTGGACCCGGGTAACTTCCGATCAATGGGTTTTGGAAGTGGTCCGAGAGGGTTATGCTCTTGAGTTTGCAAAGCAGGTACGACCAGCGTTTATTCAGTCTCCCTGCAAATCTCCAACAAAGAAAGCAGCGGTAGAAGACACTCTTTCAAGGCTACTATTGCTAGGGGCAGTGGTTCCCATTCCGGCAGACCAACGCGGATCCGGTTGGTACTCAGTTTATTTTGTAGTACCAAAGAAAGAAGGGACCTTTCAGCCAATCCTCGACCTAAAACAAATCAATCATTGTCTCAGAGTACCACACTTTCGAATGGAAACCCTGAAGTCGGTAATTGTGGCCGTACGGCGGGGGAAAGTTCTTGACCTCCTTAGACCTGACAGAAGCGTATTTGCATATTCCCATCCGAAAGGCTCATCAGCAGTTTCTGAGATTTGCTGTCCCAAGAGGACATTTTCAGTTTTAGGCTCTGCCCTTCAGCCTGGTAAAGGCCCCTCGAACTTTCACCAAGGTGATGGTGGTGGTGGCCGCAGCCCTACGAAAGGAGGTAGTTTTGGTACATCCGTACTTGGATGACTGGCTGATCCGGGCAAAATCAGAGGCGGAGAGTTGCAAGGCGACGGCCAGTGCGGTGGCATTCCTGGAGGAGTTGGGGTGGGTCATCAATCGGGCAAAGAGCAGATTAGTACCCAGGCAAGAGATCGAGTACCTCGGAGCAAGGTTCGACACCGCGAGAGGAAAGGTGTTCCTGCCGAAGCAGAGGTTAAGAGATCTAAGAAGCCTCATGTCACAATTTCTGGACAGGCAGAACCCTACGGCCTGGCATTACCTACAAGTGCTGGGACCATGGCAGCAACGATAGAGGTGGTGCCGTGGGCCAGAGCACATATGCGGCCGCTTCAACGGGCCTTGCTGCGTTGATGGTCCCATCAGCATCATCCGTTGTCCATGAGGTTACTCTGCCCCCAACTGACCAGGAAAATCTTACATTGGTGGCGTTGCCCAAAGAACTTGGAACGCGGAATGCCCCTCGAACCTCCCCTCTGGGTACAGTTGACGACGGATGCAAGTCTGGTCGGCTGGGGGGCTCATTGCGAGGGCCAATTCGCCCAGGGTCGCTGGAGTCCGGTGGAGGCTCAGTGGTCCATCAACATACTGGAAATGCGGGCAGTGGCCTTAGCACTTAGAGCATTCGAGCCCTTAGTCCGACAAAGAGCAGTCCGCGTCCTCTCCGACAACGTCACTACAGTGGCCTACATCAACCGCCAGGGAGGAACAAGCAGTCCTCCATTGGTGGAGGACGTTGACAGCCTGTTGCAGTGGGCAGAAGCCCATTTAACAGCTCTATCAGCACAGCATGTGGCCAGTATAGACAATTTCACGGACGATTACCTGAGCAGGTGCAAGATAGACCACGGAGAGTGGGAACTGGCTCAGGAGGTGTTCGACCAGGTGGTAGCCCATTGGGGGACTCCAATCATGGACCTCATGGCAAGATGGGAATCGGCCACCAAGGATTTGTAATTCTCATAGCCCCGGACTGGCCACGACGCCCATGGTATGCAGATTTGGTGAGATTAATGGCCGGGCGGCCATGGCGACTCCCCTGCAGGAACGATCTATTACTAAAGGGGCCAGTACGGATGCCCCAGGTGGATCGATTCTCGCTTATGGCCTGGCTATTGAAAGTGTGCAACTCCGGAACCAGGGATATTCAGGAGCAGTAATTTCGACCTTGTTGAGCGCATGGAAGCGCTCGACCTGCCTCTCGTATGTGAGGGTATGGCGTATATTTGAGGCATGGTGCGTGGGACAAGAGAAAAAGCCCCTATCGGCCTCCGTCCTGAAGATCCTGGAGTTTTTGCAGGCAGGATTCGAGAAAGGCCTAGCGGCTAGCTCCTTGCAAGTTCAGTTAGCGGCTATTTCGTGTTATAGGTGTAAGATCTGTGGAAAGCCCATAGGGGACCACGCTGACATTAGCAGGTTCCTATGAGCAGTTAGGCGTTTGCAGCCACAGCAGAGGTTGGTGATCCCCCCATGGGACCTCAATCTGGTGTTGTATGCATTAACTGGGAAACCTTTCGAACCGGGGGGAAAATCCTCATTGAAGGATTTGATCCTAAAAACAGTTTTTCTTGTAGCTATCTGCTCAGCTAGACATATTTCCGAACTTCAGGCTCTGTCTTCTCTGCCACCCTTTCTCTTTTTCTTCAAGGAGAAGGTGGTCTTGCGGACAGTTCCTTCCTTCTTGCCTAAGGTCGTTTCTCCCTTGCATTTGAACCAGGTTGTATCTCTCCCCTCCTTTTCTAGTGAAGGGCGAAAGGGGGATGATGGAAAATTACGCCTCCTGGACGTGCGTAGAGTGTTGAAGCGTTATCTGATTTGCACGGCGTCCTTTCGAAAGTCCGAATGGTTATTCGTTCAGTTTGGAGGGCCGCACAAAGGGGAGGCAGCAGCCAAGGCTTCCATTTCTAGATGGATCAGGGAGACTATTGCGTTGGCCTATATCCTGAAAGGGAAAAGATCCCGGTGGTTCTTCGAGCGCATTCAACTCGAGCCCAGGCGACTTCTTGGGCAGAACATAGTTTGGTTCCGCCGCTGGACATCTGCAGAGCGGCCTCTTGGTCGTCGTTGCATACCTTTGCCAAACACTACAGGCTAGATGTCCAGGCAGCAGCGGATGCTGTGTTTGGGGATGCAGCGCTTCGGTCCGGGATGGCGAACCCCTCCCAGGCTTGAACTGCTCTGATATACCCCAGAAGAGAGGGACTGGACTGGAGAGACGATAAGGAAGAAGTAATTAGACCTTACCTGCTAATTAGTGTTCCTGAAGGAACTCCAGTCCAGTCCCTGATCCCACCTGGGTTCTTCAGTTGCAGAATTCCTTTTTTCCAGAGGAAGAACACTGGACCAAAGACAGGGAGCGAAGAAGATGTCGAAGAGTTCCTTGCAAAGGTTCTGGAGGCGAGGTGGGATGCTATGGCAGGGCCCTTTGGAGTGTGGGTGAGGGCTAGTGCGGATTCAGGTAAGCTGCCTCCTCCTCCCCCCCCCCTTCCTTTCCGGGGGGTGGGAAAAGTTCCTACCGGGAGAGAGGACAGAGGATAGTCTGCAAAAAAAAAATTTTTTGAAGTTATGGTTACTTAATTGTCTCTCCGATAAGTCTGCTTTTTCAATAGATTACTGGTGCCAGTGGGTGGTGCCAGTCGTACTTATACCAGAGCATCATCAAAACGATGATAGGCTCAGCCTCCAAGCTGCTGGAAGGGTTAAACAACCCAGAAGAGAGGGACTGGACTGGAGTTCCTTCAGGAACACTAATTAGCTAAATTTATACCGCAAATCTAAAAGTCTAAACTGTTTACAAAAAAACAACAAGGCCAATGAGACTTTACATAGAACAAGGACTTAAAAGAAAAGAAAATGTTACATGGACAAAATATGTGAGCTGGTAATTATGTTATTTGAGAAATGTTCCGTATATAGGTGTGTTTTCAGTTTTCTTTTGAAGTCCAATAGTTCATTAATGGCACGAAGTTCACGCGGGAGCATGTTCCAAAGAGTTGGAGCAAAGAAAGAGAAAGCTCTCCTTGATGTTGTGAAACTAACCCTGGCGTAAGCTGGAGGCACATGGAGTGAGTTGAAGGAACTTGTCCTTCTGCTCCTACAGTCTGGGGTTTTTAGAATCAGAGTTTGAAGGTGGGAAGCAGACAAACCATGACAGACTTTGAATGTGGTTAATAGAGATTTGAATTTGATTCGCTGGGAGACAGGTAACCAGTGTAGCTGTTTAAAAAGTGGTGTAATATGCTCTGATCTGGAGGCATTACAGAAGAGACGAGCAGCTATATTCACTGCAAGTTGGAGAGGATGAATAGCGTAGTTAGGCAGGCCCTGAAACATGAGATTGCAGAAGTCGGGGTGTGGGAATATGAGAGCCTGAAAACTGAGCAAAAGTCATGCGGTTCTAGGAGCGGCCTTAGTAGTTGGATACTCTTGAGCTTATAGTAAATGTTTCTTATTGTGCGACTTATGTGTGAAGAGAGGGTGAATCGTTGATCTATCAAAACACCAAGATAACATATCTCTGATTTCACTTGTATTTGAATACCATCAATGGTAATATAGAGTGGTGGAGTGAAATTAATATCCCTAGAAATGTAGAGGACTTCAGTCTTTTCGTAGTAAATAACAAAGTTTTGCCTGATAAGCCAATGTATGATGGAGCTGAAATACACTAACCCCAAACAAACATAATATAACGTTGTTAATTTCCTCGTAATACCTAAATACCACCCTTATGATAAATGTAACCCTCCAATAGCACTGTCCATAGTTCCCATATGTTAAATGTAACCACTGTCTAGATGTTGTTATGCTCCCTTATGCTAAATGTGATGTGACCACTTTGATTGAAGGATAAGGTGGTATACAAATCTGTTTAAATAAATAAATAAATAAATAAATAAATAAGGTCTAATTACTTCTTTCTCAAGTAATCTCTAAGCAATTCAAATAAAGAAAATCATTTGAATTCCTCTTTTACATTCATATTTCTGTCTTACTCTTGAGGACATATACGTTTTTGAAAACTCCTTATATTAAACAATCTGGCCCCATGACCAAAATAACAAAACAATGTTATAATCTCAAGTTCAATAGCATTTCTTAAGGAAAAAAAAACAGAAAAGCATGCAGAGCATGGCCAATGGAATTCTTGCCAACTCCTCTGTGTTTATGTGTGCATGTTCACACCCCAGTGACATAAGTTTTACTGAGGAGCCCCCAAGCAATATTTGGCTGGGGGCAGCACCCTCCCCCCCCCCCCCCCCCCATGTGGGCAGTTACTTTCAAATGTTTGCCATGCTGCCTCGGCTCTTCTTTTAAGTTTTAAGGTCCCGGCAGCTGTCACCCCCTGGATGCTGCAAAGCTAAAGTCTTGCAGTGTGGCTATTATAGCAAGATTTTGGCCTGGTAATGGGAGGTGACGGCTGCCGTGCCTCAAAACTTAAAAAGAAGAGCGGAGGCATCACAGCAAACAATTTAAAGTACATTTACCGCTTTGCCTTTACCTCTGCTGTTTGGGCCCCCTTCCTGCCTGGGTCCTACTGAATTGCGGGGGTGCTTGGATAGAATTTATGCCACTGGCATGCCTGTCTGTATCTGCACTGTGTGTGTTTGTGTCTTGTCTGTCTGTATATACCTCTGTTTTGTATGCTTATCTGTGTGTGTATTTCTCTATTTTGTGTGTCTTTGTGGACAGGTATGTCTGTTTATATGTATCTGCATGTTTTCATGGTTGTGCATGTATGCTTGTGTATGTATGTACGTCTATTTATTTATTTTAATTGTTAAAGTTTTCTAAGAGTATTGAATTGCCCTAGACAAGTGGCGAGAAGTAAGCAAATAATTGTCACAATACAACAATGCACTTAAACAGTGCTGCAAAGTACTCATTTATATTCTTCTCTTCTGTTCCTGTTGTTTAGATACCAGGCCCAATTTTCACATCCATTTATCCACGCTCAATAACAATAACACGACCAAGCCATATTACCATACCTCAACAGTCCCATCCCCTCTTCCCCCCTCATTCAAAGTGATCAACACTTCTCCAAATACCACTGATCACTTTTGGATCCTGATCCCCTTAGTCTCCTGTTCGTCTCCTATGTATTTTCTTACTTTTCCCCTAAATGTATCCTAGTCCCCAATTGTGTTGTCTGTCTAGACTAGACCGTAAGGTCTTATGAGCAGAGACGGTCTCTGTACAGCGCTGTGAACACCTTGTTGTTTTTTTCTTATTTTTAAGTGCGCTCAAGTCAATGCCAACTCCTGGTGACCCAACAGCCCCTGGGTTTTCTTGGTAAGGTATAACCAGAAGTAGATCACCAGGCCTTTTCTTCTGAGGCAATGGAGGGTAAAGTGACTTGCTCAAGGTCACAAGGAGTGCCAGTGGGAATCAGATCTCCTGGGTAGTAGGCTGTTGCTCTAACCACTAGGCTACTCCTCTTGTAGAACTGTACAAATGATAAGTAGTAGTAGTAGTAACTTCAAGCAAATCAAATTTGTTCTTTCGCAGTGCAGTCAACTTCTGCATCATAAGCATATTATGTGCTCTGTTTCAACTATAATGGTTTGTGGCTCCAATTATTTCCATTGCTGTGTAGCTATCACATATGCCTCAATAGCCATTTTCCATTTTTGCAACACCCCTTTAGGCCAAATGCCCAGCAAATAAAATCAATGCCCATGTTTACCCCAAATATTCTCAAGATTATTTGCTGAATTTGCCCCAATAGGCTTTTATCGTTGGGCAGGTCTATACATATATGATACATTCCTTCTCCCCACAACTCTACCAGCATCTATCAGAGAGTGCAGGAAACATTCTGTGTAATCTTTCAGCCACATAATACCATTTTAATAAGATTTTGTAAGCATTTTCCTTAATTATCACTGAAACAGAAGATTTAGCAACTCCTTTAAAAAGGTGTTTCCATTCTTCATCATACAGTTGCATCCCTGAGTCCTCTCCCAAGCAGTCATATACCCAAAATGCTTTCTCCAGGACCAAGCAGGAAGTCAGTCCTCACATATGGGTGTCATCGGCGCCGATGAAGCCCCAGCGGAGCATTTCCCCAGCTTTCTATGAAAGCCTTTGGGAATGCAGGCACGCATGCGCGGTTCCCTTCCCGCCTAAAGGTGCCATCTTACCTGTCTCTTTTTTTCCGAGAAGCCCACCGGACATGTGTCCTGTCATCCCGGATAAAAGTTGATTTTTTTCGGTGATACTCGCTGTTTTTTCTCCCGGTTCGACGCCGGTTCCCCTCCCGCCGGGTTCGGTACACCGGTATCGAGCCCGATTCTTCTTTTTCGGTTTTTGCCCTTCGTGGCTGGCGTTCGCACCCTTTTTTGCTTTTTTCCCTGGAAGGCCGGTCCTTTGACCTCGCGGGGACTCTTTTTTTCCCCGATGGCTTCCAGCGGTTTCAAGAAGTGTGATCGGTGTAAGAAATTAATGTCTCTCACCGACACACACGACTGCTGCCTTTGGTGCCTCGGTCCTGATCACGACCCTAAGTCATGTGGGCCATGTGGGAAGATGTCTTCCAAGGCACTCCGAAGTCACCAGCAGCAGAAAGAAAGGCTTTTCTCGGACTCAGCCTCCGGCCGGGCCCGGACCTCGTCTCAGGCCTCGACATCTCGCGATTCGGATCCCGAGCGCCATCGAAGCTCCTCGGACAGGGGGTCCCCCGACCGGGAACGCAAGAGGAAGAAGCGGCTCGCGAGGGTGTCGTCGGAGGAGGTCCCTGGCTCCTCGAGGGCCAGGTCTAAGACCCCCGACCGTTGCCCCGGGCCCGTGGAACAAGAGAAGCCTGCCAAAGTTCCTTGCGTGGAGCCGGAGTCTGCTGGACACGTAAGCCCCGTAGTCCTCGAGGACTCTCCTCCCAGGGAGCCGACGTCGGGCCCGGTGCCGCCGGGGCCCGAGTCGGTGGCTGCTGCGTCTCCCGAGCTGAGTCTCAGGATGACAGCCTTGGAGAGCAGATTGTCTGCCTTCATGGAGCAGCAGCAGGCACTGATGGCCAGCCTGTCTGGTGCATCTTCCCCGACCACCGGGACATCGACTTCGAAGTCGACCCCGGAGACCGAGCCGATACTCGAGTCCATCATAGCTCGAAGTCGACCTCGGTCGCGGTCTCCCTCGACCTCCCGCTCGGGACCGAGGGCGTCGACGCCGGTGCCTCCGGCGTCGGGGCGGGTGCTCCAGGGCCCCGCGGGGTCGGACCCTGACTCCTCATCGGACAAGTTCGCCTGGGAGACGGAGGATGAGGAGTCCCCCGATACGTTCAAGACTCGGTGCGTCCCGTCGGACTCACCGCAGTCTGAGCCCCGGAGTAGATCCCCTCCGGAGGATACTCGGTTCTCGGAGTTCGTCCGGGATATGGCCACTGCCTTGGCTATTCCGGCGGACCCTGAGGAAGAGTCTCGAGCTGAAGAGCTCGAGGCCCTGCAGTATGACTCTCCTCCGAAGGAGGCCTTTACTGTCCCGGTTCCTCCGATGCTGGAACGGCTCCTCTTCAGGATGTGGGAGGCGCCGGTTCTAAGCAAGCGAGCCGACTCAATCTATCGACTCAGGAAGAGCCCTGGCTTTCAGAAGGCACAGCTACCACACCATTCCATGGTTGTGGAATCGGCCATGCATCGTCTGAAGAGCCAGTAGATGTACTCTGCGGTGCCCCCCGGCAGGGAGGCCCGGAACCTCGATGGCGTCAGTAGAAAGTGCTTCCAGGGCTCGATGCTTGCTTGCCGTGTCCAGTCTTACCAGCTGTACATGGGCATGTATTTGCGGGACCTGGCCAAAGAGTTGGCCGGGTTCTCTGCTGGACTCTCCGGGGAACCCTTGCAGAGATTCAAGTCCTTGTTCTCGGGGATTCAGGACTGCTCGAAGTTCATGTCCCATGCCGCCTACGATGGCTTCGAGGCTTCGGCCCGAGTTGCGGCAGCCGGCATCGCGGCTCGACGCCAGGCATGGATGCAGTCATCGGACCTCAAGCCATGGGTTCAGGACAAGTTGGTCGATGTCCCTTGCCGAGGTGAAAACCTTTTTGGCAAGCCCATGACCGAGAAGGCCGCCCAGCTCAAAACAGAGCACCTTACATGGACAAGGCTGTCTAGGAAGACCTCTGCCCCTTCTCATAAGAAGAAGGGCTCAGGTAAAAAGCACTTTTACCCAAGGAAGGGCATTGCCTACAAACAGTACCCTCAATATCAGGCTGCCCAAGCTGCACCCCAGGGTCAGCGGGCCAAGGGGCAGGGTAATAGGCCCCGTAGGCAGAGGACCCCCAAGCCTCCGGCCCCTGCTCCCGCTCAGCAGGGTGGGGGTTTTTGACTCCTTGAGCGTAGCCTCTCCGTCCCTGCTTTCCCAACCCTGCACAGGAGGTTGCCTCGCCCTCTTTGCCCTCCAGTGGCCCCTCATTACCGGGGACAGTTGGGTATTGGACATAGTCCACAAGGGCTATGCACTACATTTTCACCAACTGCCTCCACCATACTTTCCAGGGGAGCCCCTGAGACCTTCCCTGCACACAGACCTTCTCCTTCAGGAACTTCAAGGTCTGTTGGTGGACAGAGCGGTGGAGCCTGTGCCTCCCCACTTGCAAGGTCACGGTTTCTACTCAAGGTATTTCCTGGTGCCCAAAAGAACCGGTGGCCTTTGCCCAATTCTGGACCTCAGGAGCCTCAACAAGTTCCTAGAGAAAGAAAAGTTCAAGATGCTTACTCTTGGAACACTTCTGCCCTACCTCTAGCAGGGAGATTGGCTATGCTCCTTAGATCTAAAGGATGCGTACACTCACATCCTCATTCATCCAGACCACAGAAAGTTCCTCAGGTTCATTGTGGGAGGAAACCATTATCAGTACAGAGTACTGCCTTTTGGCCTCACCTCCGCTCCCAGGGTCTTTACCAAATGCCTGGCAGTGGTGGCGGCCTACCTGAGAAATCAGGGAATCTTTGTCTTCCCCTATCTGGACGACTGGCTCATCAGGGGTCAGACGTGCCAGGAGGCCAGACAAGCCACCATCACAACTATTGCTCTTCTTCAAAGCCTGGGGTTTGTAATATACTTCGCAAAGTCCACTTTGCTCCCCTCCCAGAACTTGGAGTTCGTAGGAGCAAGGCTCGACTCTCTACTGGCAAAAGCTTTCTTGCCAGAAGACAGAGCACAAAGATTGATAGCCTTGGCAAACCAGTTTCTCAGCAGGTCACTAGTCTCCGCCAGACTCTGCCTGAGGCTTCTAGGCCACATGGCTTCGACAGTACATGTGACCCCCAATGCCAGGCTCCATATGAGGCCTGTTCAGTGGTGCCTTCGGACTCAGTGGTCACAGGCCACAGGCAGCCTCAGGGACAGGATAAGGGTGTCCAGACAATTTCTGAACTCCCTCAGTTGGTGGTTGCACCCACCCAATCTACTAAAAGGGGTGCCCTTTCAAATTCCTGGGTACACAGTGGTACTGACCACCGACGCCTCCCTGCAGGGCTGGGGAGCTCATTGTCTGAACTAGTGCACCCAGGGCCTGTGGTCTCCTTGGGAGGCTGCACAGCAGATCAATCTCCTAGAACTCAGAGCTATTCGATTAGCACTCAAAGCTTTCTCTCCTACCCTGGCTCATCAATCTGTCCTGGTTCAGACAGACAACCAGGTGGCCATGTTTTATGTGAACAAACAGGGCGGGACTGGGTCCAGACTCCTTTGTTGGGAGGCTCAAGACCTTTGTTCCTTTGCCCTAAAGCACAACATGCTCCTCAGGGCTGTGTACCTCCCAGGCCAGGAAAACTACCTGGCTGACAGGTTGAGCAGGATTCTGCAGCCCCACGAGTGGCAGCTGCATCCCTTAGTGGTTCAGAAGATCTTCCTGAAATGGGGTCTCCCTTGGATAGATCTGTTTGCCAGTCCACTGAACAAACAGCTGCCAAAGTTCTGCTCCAGGCAACCGCATCCTCTGCGGATAGCAGCAGATGCTTTTCTGATCCCATGGTCTCAGGGCCTCCTGTATGCGTTTCCTCCCACGCCCTTGGTGGCCCGAACTCTGTTCAAGATCCTTCAGGACAAGGCCTCGGTCCTGCTGGTGGTTCCCAGATGGCCGAGACAACCTTGGTTTCCACTTCTACTTCAGTTGGCAGTGGCTTCCCCCTGCCTCTGGGGTTGCAACCCGACCTTCTCTCTCAGGATCAGGGTTCCCTTCTGCACCCCAATCTCAAAGCTCTCAATTTGATGGCCTGGAGGCTGCAAGGGTAGTTTTGGCTCCCTGGGGCCTACCTCAGGAAGTTGAAGAGATTGTCCTCGCCTCTAGGAAACAGTCCACTAGAAAAACCTATGCTCTCAAATGGAGAAGGTTTTCTGTGTGGTGTCAGCTACGTACAGAGGATCCAGTAGTGCTTCAGTATTTACTCCACTTGTCCAATCAGGGACTCAAGTCCAATTCTGTTCGGGTCTACCTCTCAGCTCTAGCAGCTCACCACTCACTGGTGGAAGGACATTCTCTGTCGGTTCACCCCTTGGTGTCCCGCTTTCTCAGGGGCTTGCTTTTGTTCAAGCCTCCAATCTGTCCTCCTGCCCCTGAGTGGGAGTTAAATGTGGTCTTGCAGCAACTGACTCGCCCACCTTTTGAGCCGATGGCTACTTGTCCACTGCGCTTCCTATCCTGGAAGACTCTATTCCTGATAGCCCTTACCTCGGCTAGGCGAGTGAGTGAGCTTCAGGCCCTGGTCTGTGATAGGCCTTATACCAGAATTTATAGGAACAGGGTAGTCCTCAGGACTCATCCAAAGTTCCTCCCCAAGGTTGTCTCCTCTTTCCACCTCAATCAGGAGGTGGTTCTTCCAACATTCTTCCGTAGGCCTCATGCAAGCCAAGCTGAAGCAGTTCTGCATACCCTGGACTGTAGGAGGGCCTTATCCTTCTACCTTGACCGTATGCAAGGGCATAGAAGGGCTACTCAGCTGTTCGTATCCTTTGACCCTAATAAGTTGGGGTTGGCTGTGTCCAAGCGTACCTTGTCCATCTGGGTGGCTGACTGAATCACCTGGGCTTACAAGGCGGCTGACCTTCCTTTGCAGGGTCGGGTTACGGCCCACCGTGTCAGGGCAATGGCTGCCTCACTGGCTCATCTCCGCTCTGTGCCCTTGGTAGACATCTGCAGGGCTGCAACTTGGTCTTCAAGCCAGACGTTTGTGGCCCATTACTGTCTGGAGAGGGAGTCCCGTAGGGACAGTGCTTTTGGCCAAGCAGTACTCCGGAATCTCTTTGAGGTTTAGGCAACTCCTGCCCTCCTGCCCTCTGTTGGGCTACCGGTGGAGGTTGTGTCCTTGAAAAGCCTTTCTTTGCTGCTGAGACTAGAGGGAGTTCTCTTGTTCAGCCTGGATTCCTCGGTAGCCCAGAGCTTGGGAGTCACCCATATGTGAGGACTGACTTCCTGCTTGGTCCTGGAGAAAGAGTAGTTACTCACCTGTAACAGGTGTTCTCCAGGAGCAGCAGGAATCAGTCCTCACAACCCTCCCTCCTCCCCTGGGAGTTGCAGTTGTACATAGTTTATTTTTCATTTTTGTGTGCTGTTCTTAGCTATGTCATTTGACTGAGGTAAGATGGCACCTTTAGGCGGGAAGGGAACCGCGCATGCGTGCCTGCATTCCCAAAGGCTTTCATAGAAAGCTGGGGAAATGCTCCGCTGGGGCTTCATCGGCGCCGATGACACCCATATGTGAGGACTGATTCCTGCTGCTCATGGAGAACACCTGTTACAGGTGAGTAACTACTCTATATTCCCGAAGGCTGCAGGGCTCTACAAATCAATCTTACCAACCCCTGGGACCTCCTATACCTTAACCATAAGGATTCCAAAACATTATAATCCACTTCATAATAAAGTTGCTTATTGCAAGCTCGCAAATGATTGACCTGTTGGTATGCAAAAATGCCCCCTGCACCTAAAATGTAATCTTCTTTTAATTACTCAAAAGATTTTACCTCCCCACAATCAATTAGCTTTTCAAAATTATCCAAACCTATGTCCTCCTGGTTTTTAAAAACCCTTTCCCTCCCTGGTCCAAAATCAGGCATTCTCTGTATAGAGGTCAGTATTGAAAATAATGTTCCCAAAGAGACCTTCCTAAATCCTCTTTGCCATAACCCCCGTAAGTGTCGCATGTAAGGATTCACCACTTGCAAATACCTCACCTGCTATTGACGTATCCATGGCAAGTGGGAAAGTTTACAAGAGGGGATATAATATTGTTCCTCTTGCAGGAACCATTTTGATGCCTCTGGTTCCCTGCAGTCCATTACTTGGCACAATTGAGCTGCCATATACTAAAGCTTGATATCTTGGGGCCCCCAGCCTTCCCTATTTTTTTCTACAAATAAGATCCTGTAGAAATCCGAGGCAGTTTTCCATGCCAGATGAAATTAAATCATGTTTATTGTAAGGTAATAGCTATAGGCAAGGTTTAAAACAAATATAATAATCAGGGTAATACATTCATTTTAATTGCTGCTACCCTATCCAGCCAAGATATTTCCCCTTTCTCCGTGAACAAGCAGGAAATAAGTCCTCATGTATGGGTGATGTCACTGACGGAGTCCTGCACGGAAAGGCTTTGCTGAATTCTAGGTAGATCACATCCATTGCATGCCCTTGATGTAGTTCTCTGGTCACCCAGTCATAGAACTCAATCAGATTTGTTTGGCAAGATCGTCCTTTGGTAAAACCATTTTGCCTTGGATCATGCAACCTGTTGGTTTCAAGAAAGTCCACTGTACACTCTTTCAGGAGCGCCTCCATTACTTTTCCCGCCACCGAGGTAAGGCTTACTGGCCTGTAGTTTGTCACTTCTTCCCTATTACCGCTGTCATGAAAAGGTACCACATCAGCCCTTCTCCAGTCCTGTGGAACTTCTCCTGTCTCCAAGGATCTATTAAAAACATCCTTTAATGGCCCTGCAAGAATTTCTCTGAGCTCTTTCATTATCCTGGGGTATATCCCATCCGGTCCCATGGCCTAGTCCACTTTAAGTTTTGCAAGCTGTTCTAACACATCATCTTCTGTGAATGGTGTGGTATCTACTCCATTCTCATTTGTATATTTGTCAGTCACAGGTGGTCCTTCTCCAGGATTTTCTTTAGTAAAAACAGAACAGAAGTATTTGTTTAGCTTTTTCGCTTTTCAATGTCACATTCCACAAATCCATTCCTGGCACTTTTGAGCCTTGCAGTTCCACCTCTGATTTTCCTCCTCTCCCGAATATACCTGAAAAAGGTTTTGTCATCACACTTCACATCTTTAGCCATCTTCTGCCTTTGATTTTGCTATCCTTATTTCTCTTTTTGTCTTGTTTATTTTTATCCTGTATTTTTTTCTGTGTTTCTCTGTTTGCGAACTTCTGAATTATGCGAAGGCTGTGTTTTTTGCCTTTATTTGTGCAGTCACTTCTTTGGAGAACCAAATGGGTTTCCTTTTCCTCTTGTTTTTATTTACTTTCCTTACATATGTATGTTGCCTCTTTTATTGCCTCCTTTAGCCCATTGGAATTCAATTTCCCTTATCTCCTTCCACCCTGCCAACTCCTTCTTCAGGTACTTGGCCATTTTACTGAAGTCAGTGTTTTTGAAGTCTAGGACTTTGAGCTTGCTGTGATTGGACTCCACCTTGGCTTTTATCTCAAAGCACAGTGTGTGTTGATCACTGCTGCTCACATGGGCACCCACCTGGATAGTTGACATGCTATCTCCGTTGGGGAGTACTAAATACAGCATCAAACTTTCCCTGATCGGTTTCATCACCATTTGTCTAAGGAAGGCATCCACAATTTTTTTTACTTCTTTCCAGATTTGCAGAAGGAATACTCCAATCCACATCGTGTAGATTAAAGTCACCCAATATGATCACTTCCCCCCCTTCATGGTTGTCTTTGCAATATCAGTAATCAATTCACTATTAATTTCTTCGGTTTGAGTTGGAGTCCTGTAGACCACACCAGTATAGATGACAGTGCCATCTCCTCTTTCCAACACAATCCACAGCACTTCTTTTCCCCATGTCCCCTGCATATCAGCAGTTTTAATATTGCTTTTGATATATAGGGCTATTCCTCCTCCTTTTCTATCCTCTCTATCTCTTCTAAATAGATTATAGCCAGCTAAGTGGAGGAGTAGCCTAGTGGTTAGAACACTGGCTTGGTAACCAAGCAACTAGGGTTAGATTCCCACTAGCACTCCTTTGGCCTTGGGCAAGTCACTTAACCCTCCATTGCCTCGGAAGAAAGGCCTGGCAATCTACTTCTGGTGACACTGCCAAGAAAACCCAGGAGCTTCTGGGTCACCAGGAGTCAGGACTGACTCGAAGGCACACATTGCATTTTGCATGGCTATATCCCAGTCATGTGACTCATCATGCTGAATTTAAAAAAGCATGGGGCAAAGGATCTCTAAAGAAAAAAAGGGGACTGTTGTAGCGGTTGATATGGAAGGGCAGACTAGATAGGCCATGTGGTCTTTTTCTGCCGTTGTTTCTATGTTAAACCATGTTTCTGTAATGGCCAAAATGTCCAAGTCCATTTCCACCATTAGGGCTTCCAGGTCAGGAACTTTGTTGGCTAAGCTTCGAGCATTTGTGCTCATTGCTTTCCAGCATCTGTCAGCTGGCTTGCCTGTATTTTGCATGGATTTTGTTCTACACACCTCTTCCCACTTGCCATTGATGTGTGGTTTAAAATATGTCTGTTTCCAATGTTATTATGCTTTTGCTGGGAGTGATGTCCTGAACTTGTCCTTCTCCATCCATCACCCCATTCCCTAGTTTAAATGCCTGACCACATACTACCTGAATTTTTCACTTAGGATCCTTCTACCTGTGACGGAGAGATGTTGTCCTTCAGCACAGTATAGTCTCTTGTTGATCCGTCTGTTTCCCCAGTCGCTTATATATCTAAATCCTTTTTCTTTGCACCAGGTTTGGAGCCATGTATTAAAGTGGTTTATGTGATGTAGCCTCTCTGTCCCCTTACCATGAACAGGTAGAACTTCTGAGAATGCTATCGTGTTAACAATGGGTCTGAGTTTCTCTCCCAGAGTCTGGAAGTCCCTTAGAACTTCAGAGGCACTATTTTTAGCCAGGTCATTTGTACCCAAGTGGATGACAACATCAATTTGGAGTGCTCACTTTCTGCACTAACTATACTAACAATTTGGTTCATATTCCTGCTGGCTGAAGAACCTGGGAGGCATTTGACCATCTTCTCTCCTTTGAACTGTGTCCCCAAGATGGTGCCTCTGTTAATGGAATCTGCAAGTAGTAGTAGTTTTCTGTTTTGTTTTGTTTTCTTCATATTTGGTGCTCACAACCGACTGAGCAAGATGGCACCCTTGAGCAGGAAGGGGTCCTCACATGCGTAGTGGCATCTCCTAAAGGCTTTCTTTGAAAGCTGGAGAGATGCTTCCACGGGGCTCCATCGACACCAACGTCACCCATATGTGAGGACTGATTCTTGCTGTCCCTGGATTACACCTGCTACAGGTGAGTAACTACGCTATCTGGATGTGGGGGGCAATTACAGGTGATATTTTTTGATGGTGGGACAGTTTGGAGTTTGGGGAGAATTGAGAACATGAGAGAGGCAGTTTGAAAGGAACAATTCCCTAGCTGATATGTTTCACTGTATACGTTTTTATGCTGCAGAAATGCATTGGGCCATTTTTTAGAGGGGCTTATTTCTCTGGGACAACAATCTTAGCAGGCCCATTTTCAGACTTGTGTCTTTTCACCAGTTCTTCCTCCATGCCGAGTTTCATTCTATTCCATTCAATTTTCAGTCTTATTTTGCTGACAGACATTTCTTGACCGATTTTGTATAATTCTTTCCAACTTCCTTTGGTTTAGAAAAAATAAAAAAGAAGGAAATGGAACTCAATTTTCTTCAAAAAAATTTTACAAAAAAGCTCCGTCTTTCAAAAAATGTCTCAAACTTGCAAAACATATAACTTACAATAGATAATAAAACTTTAAAAATGGAGTTATTAGAAGTACCTCCCACACTTCATCACTGGTATCCCAATCTTATCTCTTAAATTACTTTGTGTAAGATTTAAAAAGAATTTGTGATATGTGCAAGAAAGTCATGCAAAATATTAGTGCAAACATATAAAAAAAACATTGGATACTTGGAGAAAATTTATCCCACATCAAAAGTTCTTTGAAATATGCTGTTCAAAAATATTTCTTCAATTAATAAATAGCCTCTCATAAATGCAGTACATTTATGCTTCCCTTTAATTGGTCTACAAATAGAGAGAATTTAATTCTACATAGCTTCTGTTTCAGAAAAATAAGCTCTTGAGGTTCAGAACTGTTCCATTTAAAAAAACACATGGTCAGATCTTCAGAAGCAGTTACCCATATAGCAGCAGCCACTACCATCTGTGAATTTTTAGTGACACTATCCAGATATTTCTACTAAAATGTTTTACAGACCATCTTGGCACTATCTGGATAGTGCCTGGTCATGCCTAACTCTATGGCTAGTTAGGAATTACCAGTCGCTGTCTGTATAACTGTGCAGTTTGATTTAGAGCAGCAAAGAGGCTGTCCTAACTTAAACTTCTTAGCTAAATGGATAGCTGCTGAATATCATCACTATCCATGGAACAGGTGGTGGTAATTGCTCTCCATGTATATTCAGTGCTGCTCAATATCTGGATAGCGATGCTGAATATATGTATTATATTTAAACACCACACCCAGTGTTTAATGTAGTGTGGCACTAAAGAAAGTACATATTTAAGTTTCTTATGCCTTTTCTTGGCAGACCATGAGTAGACAGCAGAGGTTTGAAAGAAAAAACTGCAGAGTACAGCATAGGAAGAAAAAAAGAAAACAGAAACCTATGAAGTAGTCTTGCTGCTGAAAAAAAGTAGGAGGATTCATGTTTTGGATCTCAAAAGCCCATGAAGAAAGAAGAGTTAGACCACAATGCATAAGAGGAGGCCCTGAAGACTGGGAGTGTCTCTCACCTAGGAGCTGTGGATAAGAGAAGCTGCAGAGAGACTATGCTGAACACAAGAGTTCCCAAAGAGGCTAAGGTGACAAGAGCCTAGAAGCAACAGGAAGAGATGACGGGACCAGCTGAGAAGACCAGCAGAAAAGAGTCTGGAACAGTTGAGGTAGAGACTCTCCAGGAGACCACGTGACTCAGAGAGACTGTGGAGATGAGCAGAGCCCAGCTGAAGGAAAGGGGGAGAACACAGCTGATGTAAGAGTGAGTCTGCTGTTTGTGCGAGCCCCAGGGTATGAAGAAAGAGAGAATAAAACCAGGGAGAAAGGAGAGATCTGCAAAGAGGAAAACTGCGTATAGAGCTGCAGAGAACAAGAGATAGAGCCCAGAGTGAGGTCCAACTGAGAACGCAGAGCCAAGTAATTAGTTGCAAAAGCAGCTTTGGGAGAGGAGATCCTGAAGAGACCATTGGGGCAAGTCTGAGTGAGAACTTTATGAATTGTAGGGTAGGAATGCCACTCCTGATGCCTGCTGTAGGGGACAGAAGTCTTGAACAAGGGGCTGGAGATTGAGGCTGCCTGCA
Organism: Ichthyophis bannanicus; assembly: GCA_033557465.1. Classification (NCBI taxonomy): domain Eukaryota; kingdom Metazoa; phylum Chordata; class Amphibia; order Gymnophiona; family Ichthyophiidae; genus Ichthyophis; species Ichthyophis bannanicus. Next base: position 343,870,048 of record CM066033.1, on the reverse strand, counting down.
GATGAAATTTAATATGGACACGTGCAGCTATGCACTTAGGGAAGAACAACATCAAGTACGGTTACACGATGCAAGGTTCCACATTAAGAACCACTACTCTGGAAAAGGATTTAGGTGTCATCTTGGATAATACATTGAAACCCTCTGTCCAGTGTGCAGCAGCAGCCAAGAAGGCAAATAAAATGCCAAGATTCTTAAGGAAAGGAATGGAGAATAAAACAAAGGATATTATAATGCCTCTGTATCATTCCATGATGTGACTGCACCTTGAATATTGTGTGCAATTCTGATTGCCATATCTTAAAAGGGATATAGCAGAATTAGAAAAGGTACAGAGAAGAGAAACCAAAATTGTAAAGGGGATGGAAGGATACCCTTATGAGGAAAGGCTTAAAAGGTTAGGGCTCTTCATCTTAGAAAAGAAACGGACTGAGGGGAGATATGATAGATTTATTTATTTAACCAGTTTTATATACCACTTTATCCTTCAATGAAAGTGGTCGACAACACAGTGGTCCACATTGAACGAGAGGGGTGGGGCAACAAGACGTACATGCAGACTTTTAGACATTTGTTTCTTATTCTTCTCTATGCGTGCCAGTGGGGCTTGGAGTCCTAGGTTAGATGTGAAAAGTGTTCTGTGAACAGGAGCATTTTGAGTGCCTTGCGGAAGTCCTTAATGTCACTTAGGGCTCTCAGTCCATCTGGGAGGGAGTTCCAAAGGGCTGGTGCCGAGAAAGATAAGGCTCTGTTGGAGGTGGTTTGCTTTGTCTTTTGATATCCGGTGGGTTTTCGGAGTCTGTTGATGCCATTGGCTCTTCTGGGTCTGCTGTTGGTTTCTCTGATCAGTGTGCTTTGTAGAATATTTTCTGAGCATTGATGTATGATTTTGAAGATATTTAGTGTTCAAAATCATACGTCAACGCTCAGCAAATATTCTATGCTATAAAATAATGAATGGAGTGGAAAGGGTAAACATAGATCGGTTGTTTACTCTTTCAAAAAGTAGAAAGACTAGAGGACACACAATGAAGGTATAATATAGCCCATTTAAGACTAATAGAAGAAAATATTTTTTCACTCAACACACAATCAAATTCTGGAATTCATTACTAGAGGATGTAGTAAAAATTGTTAGTGTAGCTGGGTTTACAAAAGGTTTGGAAAAGTTCCTGGAAGAAAAGTCCATAAACTAAAGACGACCAGGAAAATCCACTGCTTACCCTGGGATAAGCAATGTGGAATCTGTGTACCTTTTTGGGAACCTGACAGATACTTGTAATCTGGATTAGTCGCAGTTGGAAACAAGATACTGGGCTTGATGGACCTTGTTCTGATCCAGTATGATATATCTTATGTTCTTATGCTAAAACTGAACGTAGAGGAAGGAGTGCAGCGTATAGAGCCAGTATGAAGCCAGCTCTACCAGAGAGAATACTCACTTCCAAATACCTGAAGCCTCTAATTGATACTGGCCGTTTAGAACTGTAAGCCATTATGAGTAGCCTCACAGGTAAAAACCAGTAACCGTGCTATAGTTATCTATTTGCTCACCTAGAAGAAAAAACTTTTTCCTGGGAAAATAGTAATAGAATAGGTTCATTATATTGTACTAATGAATTGAATATCCATATACATGCAATGAAATAGTCTCATTATTGTACTGGTGAATATCATTTCTTTAATATAATGTTAAATTATCTGTTATCCTGATTTGTTTTGAACTAAATACCATTTTGCAATCTGTTTGATGAAATGGAATGAATTTGTTTAATTTCTCTTGGGTCTATTTCTTAACAAGGATTACGAGACATTTAGTAACAAGCAGCCAGAATTCATAGAGCAATGGAAAAGTTAGTTTAATTCTCACTACACCTTAATAGCACATAATAGTCCATCAGGAAAGTTCAGTTTACATATTTTCTATACCGCTTTTCAGAGGTAACAGCAAAGCAATATGAATATATTATAGTAGAGAATTGTTAAATACTGCTGACTCTCTGGATAGTTGTCCTAAACTGTGTTTCGTCTTCAGTCAGGCGACTAATTGTTGATAGAATGGCATCCATATCTCCTGTTACTGTATCGATTCGTCTCATTGCTGACTTTCCTCTTTTGCATTGACCTTCAGCCTTGCCAAGTATATCATTCTCTAATGATCTCTCTCTTCACATGATGTGTCCAAAGTATGAAAGCTGTAGTCTTGTTATTTGAGCTTCAAAAGAAAGTTTAGGTTTGATCTCCAGTACTGACTGGTTTGTTCTTTGGGCAGCCCATGGATACACAGTGGGCTTGATATTCAGCACCGGCTGCTAATGCAGCTGGCTGCCAGTAGTGAACAGTAAACCCATATATTCAATGCTGAGGTTATATCCAGCCCTGGCATTGAATATCTGGGTTTGCCGCTTTTGCCAGTCGGTAACTGGTCAGTGGCGATATTGAGCTACTGCCCGGTTAGCAATATTTATATATTTTTTAAATAATATTTATTTAACACATTTTTTATACTGCTTTATCATTTCTTTCAAAGCAGTTTACATCATAACTTAAACTTGGTATTGTACATTAATATGCGGCAGAAGTTAGGCCAGGATTACCTGCACCTGGCTTTCACTGCATATCGCTAACCGGGCAGTGGCTTAGTATCACCGCTGACTGGTTACTGATCAACGCCACCTCCATTCCGCCCTGGAATGCCCCTGACATGCTCCGATGCTAAGCAATTAGCATCAGGGTGTAGAGCTGGCAGCCATGGATATTCAGCGGCATGAACCGTGTTAGTGCTGCTGAATATCCCATTCACCGCAAATAATGTGGTTAGCTGCTCTGCTAACCACGTTAATCGCTTTGAATATCAGACCCAGTATTCTTTGCCAGCACTATAATTCAAAGTCATCAATTTTCTTCCTGTCTTTCTTTTTCACTGTCCAACTTTCACATCCATTTGACACTGAAAATACCATGGCTTGGACAAGTCGAATCTTTGTATGAAGAGGTATGTCTCTGCACTTGAGAGTCTTATCTAGGCTTTCATAGCCATTCTGCCAAGAGCAATGCGTCATTGGATTTCTTGACTGCTTTTCATTTCTTTATTGATCCAAGCAAGATAAAATTGTCTACTATTTCTATTTCATCTCCATTAAGGAAGAAACAATTGATTTTTCCAGCTGTCAGGATCTTTGTCACCTTCGTGTTCATGTGCAGGCCCATTTTAAGATTATGTTCCTTGATCTTGATAAGCAGATTTTTCAGATCATCTTCATCTTCAGCCAGTAACATGGTATTGTCAGCATAGCAAAGGTAGTTGACGAGTCTTCCACCAATCTTCATACTTCAGTTGTCTTCATACAGTTCTGCTTATCTGATGATTTGTTCTGCATATTAATAAAACAGGCATGGCAAAAGTATGCAGCCTTGTTGTGCACCTTTACTGATTTTAAACCATTCTGTTTCTCCTTGTTTTGTTCAAACTGTTGCTTATTGATCAATGTAAAGGTTCTGCATGAGAGCTTTCTGGTGTTCTGGTATACCATGCTTCTTAATGTGGCCCAGAGTATTTCATGACTTACACAATCAAAGGCCTTGTCGTAGTCAACAAAACACATATAGATGTCCTTATGGTATTCTTTTTTTTTCAATGATCTCTCTTGTTCCTTGCCCTTTCCTGAACCCTGCATGCATTTCAGGCAGTTTTTTTCCAGGTATGATTGTAATCTCCACTGAACGATCTTGAGTAGAATCTTGGTGATATATGGGATTAAAGTGATTATGCAATAATTTCCACAGTCAATCGGATCACCTTTTTTCAGTTTTGGTATGAAGAGAGATCTTTTCCAGTCAGTTGACCATAATGCAATGTTGTTTTTCAAATATCCTGGCAGAGCCTTGTAAGTATTGTAGCAACTGCATCTGGTTGCTGTAATACTTCAGTGGGAATGCCATTAATGCCCAGTGCTTTGTTCTTTGATAATGCTTTCAATGCTGCTTCGACTTTTTCTTTCATCACCAAAGGTTCCTGATAATAAAGTACAGTTTAAAATGGATGCTTATCCACTTAATCTTTATGATGTAATGACTCTGTATTCTTTCCACCTTTGGTTGGTGATCTAAATGAGCATCATTCAACATGGATACTTGAGCATCTTTTAGCATTCCAGTTCAAGGCAGGAATTTTCTCTTTAATTCTCATAGTTTTATAGAAAACTGATCTTGTTCTTCCTCCGATAATTTCTGATTCTGTTTCCTTGCATGCGTCTTTGTAGTACTTTTTTCTCACTTTGCTGCACATAGGCAATCTCTGTCAAGTTCAGTGATTACTTTTCTTTCTCCTGGCTTTAACTTTTCTGCATTTTTGAGCAATTTTCAGAGTTTCTTTGGTCATCCATTCTGATCATCCCACAGTTCCATATTGTCCTGCTAGACCAGTCCAGACAAGTGGGTTCTGTTCCCCTACCAGTAGATTGGTGGAGACAAAGAGCCAATGAAAAGCCCAGGTTTCACTGACATCACTCCTATGCCTCTATTTGCCATCCACCAGTATTTCGTTGTCTCCAGCAGATGGTGAATGGATTGAAGAAAACCTGAAGATTGAAATTGATTACATGCTCATGAATGACCATATTGTATACAGAAAGATGACTCTCTCACTTGAGCCTGAGGTGGGAGGCTCCACTAGACTGCGGTCTTTTCAGTAGCCATAGGAGGAGGGAAATTGGTTCATCTCCAAGGACCTGTTGAGCAGCTGAAAATTGGAAGGATCATAAGTTCATGTTCTGACCTATGAAATCATCTGTACTTGCTTTGATTATTCCTACAGTATTACACTGTAAAGGTTTCTAATGTTATAATGTAATGGTTCGATGTAAACCACTTTGATTATGTGAAAGGCGGTATAGAAAACTCTTCAATAAATAAAACAAAATAAATAAGAGTACAGCAACCTTACACAACCTCGATGCCCCCTCCCTCCTCCTCTTTTTTCCCCTACTGTCTTCCAAATATTGCAGAAGACTCTCAGAGGGATCTGCCTGCTAGACACCTTCCAAACAGTGCTGTACAAACCAAACCAGTCAATAAAGCAGTTTCAGGGGAATAAAACTGAGCCCAGCATGGATCTTACGTCTGGGGCTCTAAGGGGGTGAGTACCAAGCCTTGATCTTGTCATTGTCCTTGTTGAGGGCTTCTGGTTCCATCTCTGAGAGATGCAATTCAGAGTGGACTGCTAGCGACCATTAGCACTCTGTGGAGGTTTCCCACCATTTTCTGCACGTGTTAGCAGCATTTTTGCCTGTTGTGCGACTGGTGATTGTGTGGTCCTAATGCCTATTCTGCCCAAGCGGCTCCAATGCATACTCCTTCCCTAGCACCTTTAATGCGCATAACGTAAAAGCGCAGTTAATGTGTGCTTGTGGACTGATACTGTTGTTTCTTGATCAGTATAAAGGTTCTGCATGAGAACTATCAGCTTACCCTAATCCTCTATATCTTCTTCCAGGAAATGTTGTTTGACCTGTGGCAAGCAAGGAGCCTCATCCTTTGATTCTGGACTCTTCCTTTCCTACAATGCAGTTAGTCCACCCTTACTTGCATCAGGGCAGGAGATGAAAGATGGCACTATGGGTAAGGATATTCAGCCGGCCAGAGACTCCAGTGACCATGGTGTGAGCCATTCTTCGTCCTCTAGGGGGGTCTGTGGCGGCTGTGCACCCTGATGTTGAGAGGAGAGCTTCTGGATTATCTTGCCCAGGATTCTTTTCCTTTTAGCAACAGGGCTTGTCCTTCTGGTGTGGAAATTCAGACCCTGTGTCCTCTGAGTGCCCCCGGATGCAGTCTCATGCTGTGCAGGCTGAAAGTAGAAGCCCTGTTCGATTGCCTTTGGCTAAGCATCCTCAGGACGGGGTGCTCTTTGCGAATGGGGAATAGTTGGGAGCTATCCGAGATGTCAACTCTGCCTCAGATTCAGATGAGTTGGTACTGGGCTTTGATGTGGATGAGGAAGTGTTCTCACCTTCAGAAAATTCTGCAGAGGCTGGTGTGATCCACCTATTCTGGAAGTAGGAGCTGGCAGTGTTGTCTGCAAGACTGTCATCCACCTTGAACCTGACGAATGCTTCTGGCACGGAGCAGGATCTGAAGGCACACCTGCTCCTTCAAGGGGTGCGAAAATACACTGCTGTCTTCCCGTTCCTAGAAGTGATCAAGAATATGATCCAGTCGGAGTGGAACTCCCCTGACTCACTACCTAAAGGGTTAATAAGGGTAAAAAGGGTAATAAGATCTACACTCTCCCGGAGGAGGAGCGCAGCGAATGGTTTATCATTCCCAAGGTGGATGCGTAAGTCATAGCGGTTACCAGATGGACCACCATTCCTGTGGAAGGCGGATCGGCCTCAAAGGATGTTCTGGATCGCAAGGTGGATTCCTTGCTCAGGAACCAGTTTGTCATGGTGGCAGCTATTTTACAGCTGGGGGTACATATCAGCCTGATGTCTTGAGCCCTGCTCTAGTGTATTAAATCTCTTCCGCCTGATGATACTACCTCTCTTTTGGAGTCCACCACAACCTTCCTTTCTGATGCCATGTATGGCCTGGTATGTTTGGCGACCAGGGATGGTGCCCTGACGATGGTGTTACGGCATTGGATTTGGCTCCAGCACTGGGCAGTGGACACATCTTCCAAAGCTCGGTTGACTCACCTTGCCTTTAAGGGAAAGCTTCTGTTTGGAATTGATTTGGAGAAGCTGCTGAAAGACTTAGTCAAGACAAAATCTTACCACCTCCTGGGAGACCAGTCCAAGGAGCCTGTGAAGCAGGCTAGGTCCCTTTCTTGTCAGCCTCCATCCAACCACCAAGGGCATGCTGGCTGGATTCCTAGGGTTCTCAGGACTATTGTCATTACCAATTTAGAAATCCCTTCTTCCCCTCTGCTTCAGGGCCTCGGGCTCGTTCTCAGTCCTTTTGTGAAGCATGTGGGCCCAGGGACTCTGTCCCTTCCAGAGGAGGACCCTCCCAGGCTACACAGGTTTTGGGGCCCATTCCCTGGAGCTTCCAGTGGGTGGCAGACTTCCCCTCTTCTTTCAGGAATGGACCCTGGTTATCAAGGTTCGCTGGGTGCTAGACATGCTAGACACCATTCAGTTGTCCTGGAATGCAAAGAGCCAGTTTCCAATGCCTTCATCATTTTCCCTTGTGGGTCTGTGATGAAGGTTGTCGCGGGCCACCTTGGACAGGTCGCTGCACCTAAAGGTGGTGGTGCCCTTCCCCCCATTGAGCAGGGCAAGGGCAGATATTCCATCTATTTTGTGGTGCCAAAGATGTATGGTTCCTTCTGGCCCATTCTGGACCTCAAGGGGGTCAACGAGCACTTGCACATCCTGCACTTTTGGATGGAAACCTTGCGCTCCGTGATTCAACCAGTGTGTTCAGGAGAATTCTTGGCTTCTCTGGATCTGGCGTATTTTCATATCCTGATTTGGGCAGATCAGCAGAAGTATCTGTGTTTTGCCATTCTTGGCTCTCACTATCAGTTCACTGCCCACCTCACCCCCCCCCCCCCTTTTGGGCTATCCACCACCCTAGGAAACATTCTCCAAGGTCATGGTGGACACTGCAGTGCCATGGGATTTGTATCCATTTCTATCTGGATGACTATCTCATCCAAGCCCATTCCCTGTCAGAAGCATCTTGGGTGACGTCCTGAGTGGTGTCCTGTTTGGAAAGCCCTGACTGGGTGATCAATATGGAAAAGAGCCAACTTCTGCCTTCATAGTCCTTGGAGTTTCCAGGAGCACATTTCGACACTCGAGTGTTCTGTGCACAGCAGGCCCCCAGAGTGTGGGATTATCTTCAGCAACTCGGATTGATGGCAGTGACCACAGAGATGGTGCTGTGGGTGCGTGCTCACATGCGGCTGCTCAGGCAGTACTTGTTAACATGATGGTCCCCGAGATCTCAGAGTTCGAGCACAGGCTTACGCTCCCATTGATGGTGAAGACCAGCCTGCGGTGGTCACAGTAGCCCTGGTATCTGAGGAAGGGCGTACTGCTGAATGATTTCTCCTGGATCCTGCTGACGACAGGTGCCAGTCTCTCGGACATGGGAGCTCATTGTCAAGTCTGTATGGCCCTAGGCTGTTGGAACCACAGGGAAGTGGTGTGGTCCATCGACCACCATCAGATGAGGGTCATCAGGTTGGCTCTTCTGCGCTTCCAGACTCTGGTTTGAGTGTTTTCAGAGAATGCCACAGCGGTGGCTTATGTCATAAGGCAAGAAGGTATAAGGTGCACCAGAGTGGCTCTGGAGATGACTCTTCTGTTTGCCTGGGCAGAGAAGAACCTTCTAGCCTTGTCGGCCCAGACATTGCCAGGTTGGACAGTGTGAAAGTGGACTTCCTCTGCTAGCATTCTCTGAATCCTGGCAAGTGGCAATTGAGTCATGAGGTATTTCAGTTGATTCTGCACTGCTGGGGTCGCCCCAAAATGGATCTGACGGCAACCTGCTTCAATGCCAAAGTTTGCTGCTTCTTCATTCGCCATACAGAGATAGGTTCCGAGGGTGTTGATGCCCTGACCCAGCCTTGGCCAAGTCAGCAGCTGATTACGTTTCCTCATGGCCCCTGATGGGGCATTTGCTTCAGTGTATAGAGCATCAACCGAGCAGGTTTGTTCTGGTAACATCAGATTTCTCACGGAGAGCATGGTTCAGAGACCAGATGTGGCTCCTGCAGGCACCTCCGTCTCTCGGGCTATTGCGGCAGAGACCGATCATCCTGGAGGACCCAGCCCTCTTCTCACTTATGGCATGGCTCTTGAAAGGAGACTGCTAGTGCATAAGGGCTACTGTCCAGCAGTAATCTCTACTCTATTTATTTATTTATTTAAAAAATGTATAATCCACACATTAACATGGCAAAGTACAAAAGAACACAATAATTTACAATATTTCAATAAAATAATAATACAAAAAGAAGAAAAAAAACCATAAAACACACTTGATGCCCGGAGGAGTTCTACCAAGCTAGCATATGTATGGATATAATGCCTCTTTGAATGCTGGTGGGGTACTTGGCCCCTGAGACGTTCAAGGTGTCCTCCCTGTTGGCCTTTCTGCAGGATGGCCCAAAGAAGAGCCTCTCATTTAGCTCCCTGAAGGTTCAGGGTGGCAACTCTAACCTGTTTCCGTGGTTCGGTGCACCCGGACGTCTCACCTTTTCTCCTGAGGGTTTGGCATCTGCGTCCTCCCCTTCAGTCTGTAATCCCTTCCTGGGATCTGTGTAAGGTGCTCAGGGCCCTGATTGTGGGCCCCTTTGAATCATTGAAGCATGCAAAGCTGAGCCTGCTTGGAGGGGAAATGTTGGCAGGGCTGTTCCAGGGAGGCGGCGGCCGCGGGGCACTTCATTCTGCCGCTGCAGCAGCAGCAGCTTCTACAGCTGGTTTTTTTTAGGGTTTTCCTTTTTCAATTTCCCTGGGCTGGGGGCGGGGGGAGTAGCACAGGAAATATTAATGGGCTGATGGGGGGAGGGCTAGGACTGGAAATGGCTGTCTGCAATGCACTGTGCCTTGCATTGCAGAAGCTGTCCCCAACGTTAGTCTGGAAATGTGCATGATGAGTAAAAGAGGATTGTGGGTATGACCAAAATAAAGCTGTTTGCCCAGGATGTGTATGTGTTGGAGGTACGGTTAATGGCTGTGACTTCGTAGTGCCCATCTGCCACATGTATGACTGGGATGCCCACAGCCAGGGCCAGCCCAACCACCAGGCAAATGAGGCAGTTGCCTAGGGCAGCAACTTCCAGAGGGCAGCAAAAGCAGGGCATTTAAGCTAAATAATAGATTTTGACAACCCCCCAATATCCCAGGTAGGTTTTGCCACTTTGCCAACAGATGGCATCAGATAACAGCAGAAGATTGGACTTTGTCCATTGTAGGAGAAGGGTAAAGCTTCATTTTCACAGCATGCCCCCTCCTACAATTCTAAAGCAATTCAATTCTCAAACCTCCGCAAACAATCTGCTAGATCACGAGGTCTTAACACGTCTTGCCCAAGGGGCAATAAAGGAGGTACCCATTCTTCAACGGGGTGCAAGGTTCTACTCCCCCTATTTTCTTATTCCAAAGAAAACAGGAGGACACAGACCCATTTTAGACCTCAGAGAATTGAACAAATACCTGTTTCGAGAGAAGTTCAAAATGATTTCTCTAGGAACTCTTCTGCCATACCTTCAAAGCCAGGATTGGCTTTGCTCTCTAGACTTAAAGGATGCATACACTCATATTCTCATCCATCCAGATCACAGGAAATTCTTATGATTCCTTTTCAGGGGAAAACATTTCCAGTACAGGGTTCTTCCCTTTGGTCTAGCTTCAGCACCAAAGGTATTCACGAAATGCATGACAGTAGTAGCTGCATTTCTACGAACCCTGGGGGTATTCGTCTTCCCTTACTTAGACGACTGGCTCATTCGAGCCCCTAGAGTTGCAGAGGCCAGCACTGCACTGTCTCGCACAATGCGGATCCTCCAATACTTGGGGTTGGTAATAAACTTCCCAAAATCCCAACTTGTTCCTTCCCAATGCCTGGAATTCATAGGGGCCTGTCTAGATACCAGACAAGCAAAGGCTTTCCTTCCACAGGCCTGGTGTCTTCGCATAATGCAACTAGCTTCTCAAGCAGCAGGGAAATCCTCCCTAACTGCTCGAGAGCTACTACAGTTGCTGGGACATATGGCATCCATAGTTCATGTAGTCCCATATGCTCGCCTCCACATGCGAGCAGCTCAGTGGACCTTATCCACACAGTGGACACAGGCCACAGGTCATTTATCGGACAAAATAATAAACTCTCAACGACTAATTTTGTCCCTCCAATGGTGGCAATCCCTAGAAAATCTGACAGTGGGGTCTCCTTTTCATCAACCCCTTTTTCAGGCCACCTTAACAACAGATGCATTGTAGGTGGGTTGGGGAGCACATCTGAATCATCTCTCTACCCAGGGAACCTGGACTCCACAGGAGGCTGGTCTACACATAAACCTCCTGGAATTAAGAGCAATCTATTTAGCTCTTCGAGTATTCCACGCCCAGCTCAGCTACAAGACAGTCCTAGTCCAGACGGACAATCAAGTAGCAATGTTCTATGTGAACAAGCAGGGCGGGACAGGCTCTCTCTCGTTATGCAATGAAGCTTTACGACTGTGGGCCCTTGCCAGAGAGTATCAAATTCACCTTCTAGTGGAATATCTTCCAGGCATTCAAAACCTTTGGGCAGACAAACTCAGTCGTGTACTGCTGCCTCACGAGTGGTCCCTCCACCTAGACCAGGTGGCAAAGATATTTCATCTCTGGGGCACTCCAGACATAGACCTCTTTGCAAGTCCACTGAATGCCAAACTTCCCCGGTTCTGTTCCAGGATTCCGGCTCACAATTTGCAGACAAGGGATGCCTTCCTCCTTCACTGGGGTCAGGGCTTCCTTTATGCCTTCCCACCCATTCCCCTCATCGCCAAAACACTCTTCAAGCTTCAGAGAGACAGGGGTCGCATGATTCTCATAGCACCATGATGGCCATGCCAAGCGTGGTATCCCCTGCTTCTACATCTCTCTCAAGCTGCACCTTCAGGCTTCTAGAAAACTTTCCACAAGAAGATCTTATGCCTTCAAGTGGAAACGTTTTACTATATGGTGCTCCAAGAAGGGATTAAACCCCCTTGGCATACCCTTAGAATCGATACTAGAGTATCTCCTTCACTTATTGAATTCTGGTCTAAAGACCAATTTGGTAAGAGTCCATCTTAGTGCAATTGCAGCTTCTTATAAGCCTCTGAATGGACAACCAATTTCCTCTCATCCACTCATATCCAGATTTATGAGAGGTCTTCTATTAACCAAACCTCCCATTAAGCCACCACCAGTGGCATGGGATCTAAATCTAGTTCTCAGGCAGCTCATGAAGCCGCCTTTTGAGCCTTTAGCCACTACAACCCTTAAGTTTTTGACCTGGAAGGTCATCTTCCTAATTGCAATCACCTCTGCACGTCGCATTAGTGAATTGCAAGCGTTAGTAGCTGATCTTCCTTATACTAGGTTTCATCATGATAAGGTTGTTCTTAGAACTCATCCACACTTTATGCCAAAGGTGGTTTCGCCTTTTCATTTGAATCAATCAATTTATCTTCCTGAATTTTCCCGAGACCTCACGCCTCTAATGCAGAAAGAAACCTTCATACTTTGGATTGTAAAAGGGCCTTAGCCTTTTACCTACAGAGAACACAGCATCATAGAAAGTCCTCGCAACCTTTTATAGATTTTGACCCTAGTCATGTGGGACAACCAGTCTCCAAAAGAACTTTATCTAAATGGATTGCCCAATGCATAACCTTTGCTTATGAGAGTAAGGGTCTTCCTCTTCAGGACCATGTCACAGCTCATAACGTGAGAGCCATGACAACTTCCATGGCTAATCTCTACTCTGTGTCTATCGATGACATTTGTCGAGCAGCCACCTGGGCTTCGGTACACACCTTCACAGCCCACTACTGCCTGGATAAAGCCTCCCGTCGGGATGTCTTCTTTGGCCAAGCTGTTCTTCAAAATCTCTTTCAGACCTAATTCAACTCCTACCCGCTAACCCTGGTGGAATGCCAGAGATCCATGGGAGGAAGGATTCCCACCTTTCCAGGGTGGCATCTTCCTGGGGCTAACTCCCTGGCATCTTCAGCTAGGGAGTCCCCATATGTGAAGACTACATTCCTGCTTGTTCCTGGAGATAGCGTAGTTACTCACCTGTAACAGGTGATCTCCGGGAACAACAGGAATTTAGTCTTCACAATCCACCCACCTCCCCTGGGAGTTGTCTCTCTATCTCGTTGTCTCTTTCCTCTCTCCCTCTATCCTTTTCACTCAGCTACAAACTTAAATGAAGAGGGACAGTTGGAAAGGCGGGAAGGCAGCGCGCATGTGCTGAGGGATGCTCCCAAAAGCGTTCCTATTGGACGCTGGGGAGCATTCCCGCGCAGGCTCCGTCGGTGCCGACGATACGCATATGTGAAGACTAAATTACTGCTGTTCCTGGAGATCACCTGTTACAGGTGAGTAACTATGCTATACTGTAGTAATTTGACTTGTTCAGCTTTTCAAATAGGTGTATGGATGTTCCAGGGCCCACTGTAGTATTTACAGTGACGCTTTTTTTGGATGGGCTCCTTATGTGAGTTTTGGAAGTTTGTGCTGATATGTTATGGTATGGTAGGTTTGCTCTTTGTTGTAGGGTTTTGTATTAGCTCACAATATGCCTAGTATTGGAGAATAGTGGTTGTTGTTGTTAGTGAGATGATCAGAATCAGATTTTCTTTTTTAAATATTGAGTTCTGTGGGTGAATGTCCTGGTTCTGCTCTGCACCTACTGTGGATGCAAAATATATTTTGAAAAAGAAAAAGGGAGAACCATAACGCAATTTATAACAACAAAATGAAAATGAGTTATAATTTAGTTTTATAAACTGTGCTGTTGGTTCTTGCTGTCTTTTAGTTCCTTGGTGTGCAAACAGGACCATACCTAGCCCTATGCAAGCAGTGCAGCCGCACAGGGCACAAAGGCTTGGGGGGGGGGGGGTGCATTTCGGCTGTCTGCTGTTGCCCTGCCGCTGCTGGCAGGACAATAGCAGGCAGCCGAAGTGTGCCCCCAAGCCTTTTCGCAGCACTTTAAGCAGGTCTGGTCCCACCCTCCTCTGACGCGATGTCAGAGCAGGGAGGGACAGATCTGCTTAAAGTGCCGGTGCCTTTCAGGGCGGGCGCATGCCCCCCCTCCTCCTCCCCATGCCTCCGTCCAGCGCTGCCTGCTCTTTCCCTGCTGCCGGCACTACCGTGAAAAAAACAGAGGGCGGCAGCAGCAGGGAAAGAGCAGGCAACGCTGGATGGAGGTATGGGGGGAGAGGGGGGGTGTGCTCCTGAGCTGCAAGTCGCGCAGGGCGCTAGTGCAGCTTGGTACGGTCCTGTGTGCAAATATCTTGCATTTCCTCCATATAATCTAATCGCCTTTTTGGTTTGGTTCAGTCTCTGATTGGATTTCTGAAAAAGCCTCGCCCCCCTCTAAGGTGGGGGGCGGCATCTTATTCTTCGCCTTAGACAGCAGATTGCCTTGAACCTCCCGTGCACATACCTGAATAATAGTTGTGTTGATGGGGCACTCTTCGTAGATGAATAGAAATTAAGTATTCATTGATTGCAATGTATTTCATTACAGTTCTTGCAAGTTTCTTAATTATAAATGCAACACCATTTCCTCTTTATCTTTCATTTCCAGCATAGTATACCATGCGATCATCAGATTCAAAGTGCTCGATGCCAGTCCATTTCAGTTCACTGACACCCAACAGATCAAGTTGTACATGTTCCATTTCATTCTTGACCACCTCCAGCTTCCCTTAGTTCCTGCTTTGAACATTCCATGCTTCAAAATGTAAGACATCTTTGCAGCTTCAGACTTTCATTTCATGCACAGCTACATCAGCAGTCAGATGTCCCAAGGGCTTTGATCCAACCACATCCAGGCTTTACTCTGCAGTGCCTTCAGTTCTCCCCAGTTACCCCATTGAGTGCTTCTGACCTAGGGGTCTCATCTTTCAACACTATATAACAATTTGTTTTGTTATGACTATCCACTGAGATTTTTAAATTTCCCGCAAACGCATTACTTGTCTCCTTCTATTTTGTTGTATAAGTATTTTAAGGAGGTTCTTTTGATTGATGATGTGAATTCTATAAAATTTTCTTCTGTTTATTATGTTCCTGTACTTGCCTCTGCAGAAACTTCCTCCCCCATTGCCAAAGGTGTTGAGAAGGGTTTAGTATCTCAGTCTTTGGATTTTTCCGCTTTTTTGGAGTCCTCTACTGATGAAATTACTAAACGTGCCACATTGATTTGTAGCAGCAGATAAGCATGCAATAAATAAATCCAGGAGTCTTTTCAAGGATCCAAGCCAGTTTAATGTGCACATGGCTCAAGCAATAAGCAATTTCAAAATGGCTGAGCAATGGCTTCTAGTAAAACAACAACTTTTATAGCTTTCTTGTCCATTCTAAGCATAGGCAAACTTTTCATTGGTCCCAGTACCCCTCTCACCCATCTATTGGTCCCGGTACTGATATGGCTACCCAATCGGGACTCTGGTCTGGGCCCAGCACCTGGTTGCCCCCCTTCTAGTCCCAATTACAATGGTCAGTGTCTCCAACTTGTTACTTCTCTCCTCCAAGGTCGCTGAGCTTGTTAAAACATATGGGAAGCAGAGGCACTGTGACCTTGCTCTCTGCAGAGTTAATTAATTCCATAGAAGCATAGCACACCTTATCAGTACCAATTAAACTTGTTTTTCTTCTATTTTCCAAGTTTCGTTTCTGCTTAGCTATGTTCAGTTAAACTGAGTTAAGTTTCAATTCTATGGTGTCGTCATTCAGGGGGGTTTTCATTCCTCTGGGCCTAACTACAGGCTTCAGTTACAGGTCAAGCTGCTCAGGCCTGTCTGCTTAGTTCAATTAGCATGGATCATAGGCCGTCGCCTACCACATTCCCCCCTTTGATTATTCTCACCCGCATGTTAATAAGGTGTGAGAATCAAATCACATAATACTAGGTAAAGGTATCACTCTGTGGTATAGGGTAGTAAGTTCACATAGCTAATATCTTTGTAGCTGTCTTACGCTCTACAGTGTTATTAATAACTGAAGTTATCATTTGCAAGCAAAATGGCAAGAAACAAGGGAGCAACAGGCAGATAGTCAAAGTCCATAGTTTGGCAAGAGTGGGAAAAAGAACTAAAGGATTAGAAGGTTCAGTTGCATCTTTGTTGTGCTGTCGTAAAGCTTCTGATTTAGACAGACCAGCTGTCCATCCTTCGTAGTAGATTGTGGTCCAGTCCGAACAAAACACAAACTGTCAACAATGGGGTGGGCCAATACCCACTCACTAGTAGTATTATGTAAATCAGTCTGATTGTATAGGATAGAATAGTTCAGTTCTTGCGTCTCCCAGGGCCACTGATCTCCCATCTTAGTTCCTCCACAATAGAAACAGTCAGAAGTGTGGAGACTAGATGCTATTGCTCCAGTAAGTTCAAGAAACAAGTTCTGGTGGTGGTATGAGGAATTGCAACGGTGGCTTGCATAGCCTTGTAGAAAGTCAAGATCTAGAACAACTTTTGGATTGGAGAGTATACCAATGCAAGTATAGGAAGAATGATAAAACAAGGTCTGAGTGACCTTCGGTCCAGTTCATGTTGTACTTATACAGGCTGCCCAGGGAGATAAGGCAAAAGTCATTTCAAAGCACTCCAAGGCTGCTGCCAAAATAAAGCAATAATAATAATTCATAATGGGCATAGTCTCTGGAAAATTGGTGGAACTGTCGACTTCCACAACAGATAACAGATGTAGGGTTGATTGTAGATCCTCAAGCTTCTGCCGTACGTAGACCTACCAGCGTTTTGGCAGGAGTAGGGCTGTAGATTCCAAAGTATCACTGTCCTCTGGGATGTCTCAATTTCTTAAAATATCATAGCATAGTCTCTTAGGCTATTATTGCTTCCTTAGAGCAGTTCACTCTTTAGGAGATCAAAACAGTCTTTTCAGAGTATTTAAACAGTCTCTTAGAAGATTCAATTTCTTAACACAACACAGTCTCTTTCTGATGATTGCAGGTTTTTTCAGATGCGAGGCTTACCTTCAGATAAACAAACAGTCTTGAAATAGTGCAGTTTCTGAGGGACCAATAAGTCTTAGGTCCGTGGTTGTTGTCGTAGGGTGAGGTGCAATGGAGTCTCAGGATGCTGTACAGTAGTCCAGTGATCAGGTTCAAGAGCAGCTGCTGGCTTCACTTGATTATGATGGGTCCAAGGTTCAAATTCTGCGACTTTTACTGCAGTTGGAGTTGTTGACAGGATGACGACATAGGGTCCCCTCCAATGCAGGGCTAACAGTATCTTTCTCCACTCTTTGATCCACACCGAGACTCCAGGCTTGAAAGGATGCAGGGGTGCAGGCAAATTGATGAGTAATCGATTTTGTACTCAGGTATGAAGACTTCTGCAAAACAGAACTTAAAACCAATAGTTCATGTCTAATAATTTCAGATCCTATCTGTCTCATATCTCCTTTTATTTCCTATACAATAGGCAGGGGTTGCCCATACAGAATCTCAAAAAGGGAAACTCCTAAAAACTTGGCAGGGGCTAAGTATATCCTAAGAAGGGCTATGGGAAGAACCTGGGGCCACTTCAGGTAAACCTCTTGGCAAAGTTTAGACAACTGAGATTTCAGGGTTCTATTCATATATTCTACTTTTCCTAAATTCTGAGATCTATAGGCAGTATGTATCTATTAATATCAATATCTTGGGGCTATACTTAATGGACTTGCTTCCTAAGGTTATCCACCCTCATTCTTTGTACAGGGCCCCATATGCATGCAAGGTTGTAAGGGTATACTTGAAATCTGGGTACACATTTAGACAGGGCTCTTTTCCTATTGTTAGTGCTCTAGTGAGGACTATCAGTTCAGCTTTCTGTGGTGAAGTTTCTGGGGCCAGGGCTGAGGACTCAACTACCAAATCAGGGGTCACCACTGCATATCTAGCACAACAATGTCCATTGATGATGAAACTGCCTTCAGCCACAAAGAAAGTCTGTTCAGGGTTCTCCAGAGGGACATCAGTCAAATCCAGGTGGCTTGAGAATACAGTGTCCATAATTTCTAAACAGTCATGATCAGGGGATCAAGACCAACTGATAACAACATAGCAGGATTGAAAGCTTGACTGACCCTTCAGTTGTATCTGGGGTTTTCACACAACATACTCTAATATTTCAACATTCATAGATTTGTTAGCTAGTAATTTCCTTTGTATTTCATATTGGTTAGAACAGAGTGTGGTACAGTAACTTGAAGATTCTGTCTCAAAGTGAGCTTGTCAGCTTTGCTCACTAGGAGGGCTGTAGCTTGCAACAGCTCTCAAATAAGGGGCCAGCCTTTTGCAACTACATCCAATTGTTTGACAAATAGGCTACTGGTTGTTGCCAAGGTCCAAGAGATTGAGTCAACACTCCTAGAACATTTCCTTGCGACTCATGAACATAGAGACTGTAAGGTTTTCTGGACATCTGGTAGACCCAGAATTGGTGACAACATCAGAGTGTTTTTTTCAAAGATCAAAAGACTGCATCCTGTTCAAGTCCCCATTCCTCTGGAGACTTTTCCATTCCTTTGATAGCTTGATACAATGGTTTTTTTGTTTTTTTTTTTCTTCTAGCAGCGCAAAATTGGGGATCCATATACAACATACTCTGTGGCACCCAAGAAGGCTCTCACTTGCCTCCTGGTGATTGGAGTAGGAATACTGCATACAGCTGCTTTGCGTTCTGGTAAGGGTTCTAGGCGTCGAATTCCGCTGGACAACTGGAATCCTAGGTATTTAACTTGTTTGACATAATTATGCTTTGGCTCTTGAGACTTTGTATCCAGCCTCATTAAAAAGGTGCAAGAGTTCACTGGTGGCTGGTGGACATTCACTTTCTGAGTTGGTGGTTATGAGCAAGTTGTCCACATATTGAAGTAGAATTTTTTCTTTTTTTTTTTTTTTTTTTTTCTGGAGTTTCTGGATAACTTGTCAAATCTTTTGCTGAGTGAGGCGAGTTCTTGAATTCTTGAGGTAATCTTGTCCAGATGAGTTGGCCCCGCCTCCTTGTAGTGGGGTCTTGGGCTAAGCGTATACAGAAAAAGGCATCTTTTTAAGTCCAGAATGATGAAATGTATAGCTTCAGCAGAGATCAGTTCCAAGAGAATATAAGGATTTTGGTACCACTGGTTGTATAGTTTCAGCTGCATCATTCATTCTTTCTTAGATCCTGCACTGGGCGGTAATCACCTGTCCCAGGCTTCTTGACTGGCTTGAGGGTGACAATGGCAGGGGCTATGTTCTTCGCTAGGCCAGGTAGATTATCTTCTGCCCATCCTCCAGGTGGGGCTATGAGGTTGGTAAGTGTACAGCTTGTTGCTTTGGATGCAGGTGAATAGAACCGCCATTCTTCTTCTTGGGGACAGTTAACACCATCAGGCCAGCAGATTTTGAGTTTCATTTTTTTTTCCCCTTCAACAAAGGATATCTGTGCTTGAAGCTTTGCAAGCAGGTCTCGGCCCAAAAATGGAATAGGGCATTCAGGCATATACAGGAACTGGTACATTATTATTATTTTTTTTTCTAGTTCACACATGTGGTTCTGCAGAAAAGGCTTTGCGAGAAAAACACAGGGGCTACTGGCTTTAGTATTCTGCTCCTGTATCCCCCATAAAAGTCCATATATTGGTCCCCTATTTTTCAGACTGACTCCTGGGGACCCAGGGAAACTGGAGAGTCCGGTCTGGCCTAGTCTTCATCCATGCTGTAGCCCTCTCAGGCTGCCACTCACGCTATAGCTGCTCCACTCTCGTGCTGAAACACTGTGCTTGGTTTTATTCTGTCTATGATTCTACAATCAAGTACTCCCTCCTGGGGTGGAGTCAAGATACGGGCATTCACTTCTCTAATGTCCTTCTTTTTCTATAATGGGCGCACTCACACCCAGTTTTTCACTTCCTCTGTTCCTTCGATTAGGATAACCTCCTCACATCATTCAACTAAAATATCATTCACTTTCTCTGTTACATTTATTTTCACAATTCACACACCCTCTGATTAACTTTCATTTAACCATTATGCCCGCAAATTCATCCAGTTCTCTGCAATTTCCGTTCATTAGTTCAATCAAGTCCTAAAACTTCTCAGTGTATAATGCAGTTTTTTTTTTTCAGTTCTAAACAAGTCTGGTCAGCTGACTTTCACTTCTAGTCCGGAGGGGGTGGACATTCCCCTGTTGCAGAGGTGGCTAGCAAACTACTTGGGAATCTGTAGTCCCCCCCCCCCCCCTCTCCTGGATTCTGTTTCTCCTAGCAATGCTCTATCCAGGAGGTTGATTTTTTTTTTTTTAAGGATCCACTTCTCTGCTGTGGGCACATTAGTTCACGCCCACCGGGGGGGGGGGTTTGACATCATCGGTGGACTGGGCTCCATCCCCCCCTTAAGCACTCTGAACTGAACTACTTACAGAGAGAGAGAGAGAGACGAGACAGGATATCTAGAAATTCTGGGGCAAAATCCTGATTGGGACAGAGACATTTCATAATCTTCAGTAAATCCCTTACTGAAATTCTTGATCATACTTGAAAAGACACTTATTATTTCTGTAAACATAGGGCAGGCAGGAAACACTTAGATTGAGCACATACATCCATTATGCTTCTTATAGAGAGAACTATAGCTATCTGTCAGCATGTCTCTGCAAAAGAAATTATTTTTTTAGTTCAGGAAGCAAATATTTAAAAGACATTCCGGATATTTTTCATAAAATACAGTACACCTTTCCCTTTTTTTTTTAAATACAGAAAAGCTAACTGATTTGTTCATTAGTAACCAGCACAGAGGGGAAGCATGCATTCAAATGACTTATACTCATTCATAAAAAGATAAACTTTGTTTTTAAAACTTTTGGTTAAACAGAGCTAGTGAAACCAGAGAAAAAACTAATTATAAATTCATCACGCTTCGATTAAATGAAGAGACTTTTCAAATCGGGAGTCCCTTTTCATTCCTAGGAGAAATCTCCTGCAGTCTCCAGCTGTCTCTCCAGAACCTTTTTTTTTTTTCTCTGCAGGCTATGTGGAAGCCACACCCCTCTGCTCGCGGGGAAACAATTGAACTGTGCTCATAAAAAGAGACTTCTCTTTCACATGGACAGAGATGCCAGAAAAAAACAATTTAAATCAATGTTAAGTCGTGATCTAATTACTTTGTAGATCAAAGGAAAAACAAAAACAGTTCTTTATCATTTCCTATTTAAACTGTTTCAGTGCTTACTGAAAATTTGAACATACAGCCGACAGAAATTCCTCTCACTTGGTCCGCAACCCATAAGGGATTAATACAAACTTAATCCTTTTCAGGCTAAACCCAAAAACTATCGGGACCCACAATCCTGACTAAACATTCTTATTAAATGATAAATAAATGATATATATTACATAACCACAGCAGAAGGAACAAAAACATATTAAATAAAACAGGTACAATTTGCCTGAAATAAGCACAAACTACCAGCATTGAGGTTTAAGCCTGCACAAGATTAGAAAGACGACACTAGACATCCTTTCCTTCAGACACGCCCCCTGTCAGTTTTTCACACTGCAGTAGAAAAACTAACTGGGTCAGACCAGCTTTTTGATTTCTAAAAATGACTGTAGGTGTTTTGGGTCTTCATTCTGCTCTATTAATACAATTTCTTAATCAGTGAACTGTCACAAATTACTCAACAGAATAATCTCACATATATAACAAAAGGGAAACTCGCAGTTTCAACAGATAGCAAAAATCAAATACACAGGACGGACAATACACCAAACGCTTCATCCGTTTCGCGACCTAGACGCAGTCACCCGACTAGGAACTGCGCTAGTCCAGAGTCCACTCTGCTTGGTCCGTGCTGCCAGACCTCTCATTCACACTTCATTCACACAATCATGCTAGCAACGTATCTTAGAATGCATTCCTTTCTATCTATTCTGACTAGTCTTTTTCCCAATTACAAAAAGGATGAGGGTTTCACCCGGCGAATTCCCATGCGGGGTTACTCGGCCCTTCCTTGAGAGCTCTCTTACCAATTCCCAATATCTCGAGATTACAAATTCCAAGTTCCACTGGCAGTACTGCTCTTTCTATTTCTGTCTAGACATACCAAAAACCCAGTCCTGTCTGCTCTGACCAGGCTGAATCATGATCCTCTATAACAGCTGTACCTAGCGAATACTCATGCAAGGATTTTCAAACAAAGACTTAAGTCTTACCAAAGTTTGCAAACTGCAGTTCTAACTCATCTGTCTAGACAGGTTTTCAAAACTATACTTACCAGATCTGGTTCCCAAGCTTCTGAGTTGGATCCTGGACTCCCCCGGGTCGGAAGTGTTGGCCAGCTGGACTCAGTGCCTGCCGAGGCCAGGCAGAACTCCCTCCGATACAAGAGGATCGGTGGGCCCAGGGAGATTCCCCTGCGTCGGATTGGCATGGTTCCAACTGGACCAAACCTCAAGGCGAATTACGTGGATTTATTCACTTGAACACTATCCACCACTCGCACTTCTCGGCCAACGCACCAAGAATGTAGCAGCAGATAAGCATGCAATAAATAAATCCAGGAGTCTTTTCAAGGATCCAAGCCAGTTTAATGTGCACATGGCTCAAGCAATAAGCAATTTCAAAATGGCTGAGCAATGGCTTCTAGTAAAACAACAACTTTTATAGCTTTCTTGTCCATTCTAAGCATAGGCAAACTTTTCATTGGTCCCAGTACCCCTCTCACCCATCTATTGGTCCCGGTACTGATATGGCTACCCAATCGGGACTCTGGTCTGGGCCCAGCACCTGGTTGCCCCCCTTCTAGTCCCAATTACAATGGTCAGTGTCTCCAACTTGTTACTTCTCTCCTCCAAGGTCGCTGAGCTTGTTAAAACATATGGGAAGCAGAGGCACTGTGACCTTGCTCTCTGCAGAGTTAATTAATTCCATAGAAGCATAGCACACCTTATCAGTACCAATTAAACTTGTTTTTCTTCTATTTTCCAAGTTTCGTTTCTGCTTAGCTATGTTCAGTTAAACTGAGTTAAGTTTCAATTCTATGGTGTCGTCATTCAGGGGGGTTTTCATTCCTCTGGGCCTAACTACAGGCTTCAGTTACAGGTCAAGCTGCTCAGGCCTGTCTGCTTAGTTCAATTAGCATGGATCATAGGCCGTCGCCTACCACAGATTGTTTCCTTTATTTCTTTAGCTGATAAGAATCTGGTCTTGCGTTCATATTTTCCTATTTTCCTAGATGGATTCTAGAAGGTAAGGATATAGATAAGAAACTATTCTGAGGAGAATAAAGAATCTGAGATGAAATGTAAAGGATGAGCAAATCATAAAAATAATGGGGGATAACTGAGATGTTTAGAGAGAGTGGCCATGAAATCAGACTTGGCACTTAGGTCAAAGAGGACAATTAGAAACTTTCTGGCATCCAGTTGAAGCCAGATCTCATTAGTAAGGACTACTATATTGACTTAGGGGCTCTTTTACTAAATCCTTTTGCAATTAACACACATTTTAAACATACAGTAAGTGCAAAGCCCCTCCATATTAATCATCAGAAGTGTAATGGGCATGTTCCTGTCACTTAATGCATCTGTTAACATGTGGAACTATTAACGGTGCACCTAACAATACCCATAGAGGTATTGTGCAATCCACTAATTGCCACATTGCCACTGAGCACTCAGCAGTTGCCCTTGCACTAGTGACAATGTGTTCACACGCACACTCTACCCCTAACCTGCCCACTCATCACCCTAGCATGTTTACCGTGCATTTTAGCAGCTGGCATGCCTTTGTGTTAGCATTCACCATGACCTGTTATTGCATGCTAAAATGCACGTTAATCAGTCAGGGACATTTAGTAAAAGGGTCCCTTAGTACTGTGATGAATACCGAAACCCAAGCTTGGATAGAGCACGAGTTGTTAAGACCAGTTTTTACAGAAATTTAGAGATAAATGGAAGGTTTGATTCCGGACAACAGTGTGAGATAGCGGTTAGGTCCAGGGTTGTTTTTTAAGTAATGGACAGATGATAGCTTACTTTTACAAAGTGGGAAAATATCTAGAGGTCAAACTTCCATTTATCATTGAGCAAATCCTGGTCAGTCAGCCAAAAAAAAGGATTTTTAATGAATTGTGCAAGCAGGGACTCCAAGATTGAGAGTCCAAGGGAGAGGGCTTCAGGGAGGAAATAATTTCCTCCAGGCTAAATAGAGTTGGGATGTTGAACTTAAGCCAGGTGTTTGTAGCTAAAAGAAGAGAAGAATCAGATGTATTCTATTCAGTATTAAAAGATACAGATGATAAAATTGGTAAGTAACTGATACCTGATGTTGAGAACCTTAGATGAAATATCTGGCAAAAAGCATCTGGAGAGTGTACAAATGCAAGGGTGGATATGATCAGATTGCTGAATACTTTCCTTGGATAATTTATGTGAGTGTGGATCAGCTTGGTGTAGTAGTCCTTTTTGACTGCTTGCACCCCTGCCTTGTAAGTTGCATGACAATCTCTACATACAGTGAAGTTTCTCTTGGCAATGTGGACCTGACATTTCAGCATATTATAGTTGGTACCAAGGACGGTCATGGTCAGATTGAAATTGATACTCTTTTCAAGGGAAGCTAGTTTGTTCAAGGCAGCATTCAAAGTCTGGCATCAGCTGAGGATTTGGTTTTCTAAGGGAAGGTCTGAAAAGTCAGGAGGAAAAGATTGGCATTCAATTTATAAACCTTACACAGATTTCTAGTGGATCTGGCGTTAACTCTTGGACTCTGTTTTACCCCTAGAGGATGAAAGTTAAAAGTCATGAAGCAGTAGGAAGTGACATCACTCCCAGAGATGGCAATATAACTTTTGTGCAGACCACACAAATGTCAAATAATTAAGAACATAAGAACATAAGATATGTCATACTGGGTCAGACCAAGGTCCATCAAGCCCAGTATTCTGTTTCCAACAGTGGCCAATCTAGGTCATACGTACCTAGCAGTTTCCCCAAGGGACACAGGTTCCACAATGCTTGTATTGGTTCAAGCACTGATATCCTGGGTCCCTTCTTAATAATGGTTTATGGACCTTTCCTCCAGGAACTTGTCCAAACCTTTTTTAAACCCAGCTACACTAACAGCCTTTACTACATCCTCCGGTAACAAATTCCAGAGTTTGATTACACGTTGAGTGAAAAAATATTTTCTTTTATTAGTCTTAAATAGTTTACCCTGTAGCTTCATTGCATGTCCCCTAGTCTTTCTATATTCTGATAATGTAAACAATCGATCTACTTTTACCCGTTCCACTCCGTTCATTAATTTATAGACTTCTATCATATCTCCCCTCAGCCGTCTCTTTTCCAGGTTAAAGAGCCCCAACCTTTTTAGCCTTTCTTCATAGGAGTATCCTTCCATCCCCTTTACCATTTTGGTGGCTCTTCTCTGAACCTTTTCTAAAATCGCTATATCCTTTTTAAGATACGGCGACCAGAATTGCACACAATATTCAAGGTGCGGTCTCACCATGGAACGATATAGAGGCATTATAATATCTTCTGTTTTATTTTCCATTCCTTTCCTTATCATACCTAGCATTCTATTTGCTCTCTTGGCTGCTGCTGCACACTGGGCCAAGGGTTTTAACATGGTATCCACAATGACTCCTAAATCTTTTTCCTGGGTGGTGGTTCCTAATGTGGAACCTTGCATCGTGTAACCATAGTTTGGGTTGTTCTTCCCTAGGTGCATAACCTTGCACTTGTCCACATTAAATTTCATCTGCCATTTTGATGCCCAGTCTTCCAATTTATCAAGATCCTCTTGCAATTTTCCACAATCCTCTTGGGTTTTAACAACTTTAAATAGTTTTGTGTCATCTGCAAATTTGATAACCTCACTCGTTATTCCACTTTCCAGGTCATTTATGAATATGTCAAAAAGCAGCGGACCCAGCACAGTCTGCAGCTATTCAAAAGCACTAGCCATAGTAACTGAATGTGGAGCAGCAGAGGAGTGCATAGCATTGTCTAGAAAGTGTTCAAGTAGTCTTAAAAGGTATTTCAGAGCAAGCGTTGATGGCAAACACATGGCAGGGCTTAAGCACTCTCAAACTAATCAGAATAAGAGTCATAGTCACTATTTGAAAATACATCCTATAAAACAGCTAGCCCTCTCACTGAGTGGGTTATGACGGTGCTGCTTACTGAGCTGAAAAAGGATCTCAAGGCAGAAAGAGGAAATTTCTCAAGTGAGGTATGCCGACTGTTGTTTGAGTCTGGAGAAATATTACAGCCTAAGGAGGCTGAGCAGTGAGTGGAAGGCGAGAAGGAGCACATGCAGATAAATTACCGGCAGAAAATTAAGCACTGAAGGAAACATTGGAGGACAGAGAAAACTATCTAGCGCAACAATCTAATGGTGCATGGTGTGCCACAGAGTTAGTTCAATTAATTTTTAAAGCAATCTTAGGTAGTGCTGACTCTGTGAGTGACTTGAAAAGAGTGAGATTGATAGAGCACACAAAGCACTGAGACCTCGGAAAGTTAATTTGCCCAAAGATATCGTGTGTTTGCATCACTTTCCAGTTAAAGAGCATATTTTCTTGAAAGTGAGAATGATGGGGGCCATTGCATGGGAGGGGTAACAATTGAAATATATAGAGAACACTCCAGAAATGTAGAAGTTCCAAAGAGATGATGTATGTACTAAAAAAGAAAAAGAGAAAACATGCATTATAAATGGCTGCACCCCTTTAGACTGCTGTTTATTATGAGTGTGGCATCCTACAGAGTTAAATGAATGGAGGAGGTTTGGAAAACCTTGATAAAATTGGGTCTAGACAGTGGAGTGGGCCCTATTGACAAAACCTATGTCTAAATCAATGGTCCTCTGGCAAAGAGATAACGAGTACCTGTGGGAGGGAAGTGAATTAGGCATCCTAGGAGCTTCAGGCCTGAAGTGAAGAGCAAGTGGGTGGACAAATGATTTTTTAAAAAAATTTTCAGCCTGGGAAGAAGTGATCATCAGACAAGATGGCAGCACGGGGCTGAAGCTCCAGTTTGAGTGAACAGATAGCCTCCATATTTTCATACTTGCAACATTATGTGGTTACTGGGAGCCATGAGGCCCTAGACCTGGCACAGGAAGTGCCACAGAGTGAGACAGATGAGCAGCATGCTCAAGCCAGTACCCTGAATGAGAAGAGCCATAACTTTTCTAGAGAATTATATAACTAACTAGTAGGCCTTAAAGGTGATATTACAGACTTGGCAGCGAATTTAAAGACGGCCATTACCCAGGTTGGTTGATGCATGGATGAAGGAGAGACTGTCTAGAAAAGTACCATAAGGTGGTGTGGGCTCTTCAAAAGCAATTCCTGGATATAGATAAGGAAAAACATGCCCTAGTAGAGAAGATTATAGGCCATGAAAATAGATCTTGTTGTAACAACCTTAGGTGGCATGGCCTACCAAGATTGGGTTGAGGTGGTGAGAAAGCTCAGTGTGGCGGATCTGGTAGTAGACGAAGAGGATCCTAAAATCAAGATTGAGAGTGCACAAAGAACTAATGGCCCTAAGTGAAACAACCTCCCTCGAGACTTTATTGTATTGTATGCTATCATGAGTATTCTGTGAAGGAGAAGATTTTGGTGGCTGTGAGACGAATGGGTATGCTGATGCTGGATGGCCATAAGCTTGAAGTTTATTCTGATCTACCTCTAACTACATAAAGCACAGAAAAGAGGTCTGACTTTGTTAGCAAATATTTTTAGATTTCATTTTTTTTTATCATTGGATTTTTCCCATTGGGATTGATTTTACAATCAGTAGAGTTACAAAGAGTGCCATGATCCCAGAAAGTATGTGACAGGCTCTCAAGGACACTGGTTTTCAAGATCTTCCAGCTCCAAGTCAGCTAAGAGAATTATCTAAATGGCAAGGAGTAGGACAAGGTGATAAGAGGCTGAGGCACACTTCACGCGAGTCCGGTAGATAAGGGGCCATGTCAGCAAAGGGGTGACTTACCCTTGCCTGGGATGTGAATATCATCTTTTTCCATAAGGGATTTCCCAGAGGGATTTATGATTTGCTGTCAGGGTTATTTATTAATGCAGGTTGTGCTATAATGTTTTGTTTTATGCTAAACTTGGTTGCAGGTTTTGCATTATATCTGGAGAATGATAAATGTCTGATGGATGCAGGCATGGTGTCGGCTCACTTGGCTGATTTATTTATTTAATGTTTTTATATACCGCCTTTTCAGGTAATCAAAGCGGTTTACAGAATAACAACAACATTACATTATAACATAGGAACTAATTATAGTGAACATTGTTACATCAAGCATCTTAACATTAACATTACCCTAACCAGAAGAAGGTATGCACTTATATACATCATCTTATATGCCTATATACATGTCTACGTATATATCTGCACATGTATACATATGCCTATATATACCTAGCGAGGAGTGGCCTAGTGGTTGGGACAAGGTACTTCAGGCCAGAAGGCCGGGGGTTCAAATCCCACCAGAGGACAGCAACCTTGGGCCGGAAGGACTGGGGTTTCTAGTCCCACAGGTGCTCCTTGTGGTCTTGGGCAAGCCACTTAACCCTCCATAGCCCATGTTCCCTGTAAAATAGTTATCTCCAAGTTATAATGCCCTGTTCAATGTAATTTCATTTTGTTCAATGTAAACCACAGTGATGCAGAATGGCGCAGTATATAAGAGAATATAAATATATATACTGTGAGTATTGAGTCATTTTGTGAATTGTAGTGTATACATTGCTTTGTAGTGTTGATAGTGTTTGTTATTATTTATTTCTGTTGGGGTTGTTAAGTTGGATAGATAGTTTCATGATCTATCAGGGTGTCAAAATATTCTCAAAAGAGGAGTTTTTAGGTCCTTTTGGAAAGTTGACAAATCTATGATGGATCTTAGTTTGTCAGGTAGCATATTCCACAAGAAAGGGGCAGTGTAGGAAAAGGCTCTATTGCTAGTGGCATGGTTTATTTTGTGATATTCTGAGGGTACAATTAGGGTATTTTGGGTGCAGGTTCTTCTTTGACGGTCATCTGGACTAACTTTAATTAGTTTTGTAAGAGGTTTTGGTGTTATATTTCTTATCAGTTTGAAGATGGTCATCAGTAGTTTATACTTAATACTACTGAGTACTGGCAGTTTGGAGTTTGTATAAAATTGGCTGATGGTGCCATTGTCCTCCTGAGTTGCTTGCCTGTCTGACTTAGCAGGCGTGGATGATGTTAGTGGACAGGGGGAAAGGTGGGGGGAAGTTTTGAAGGTAAGGGGGATTGGGATAGTTGTTCTGATTGGAAGTGAGGTAGCTGGCTGCTGGATTTGGCTGCATGGATGTAGGAGTGTGTGGGAGGGGGGGAGGAGAGTGATTATGTTGGCGTGTTTAGTTACCTGGGAATGCCTGTTTCAAATTGTTAGTTTGAGTGTTAGAGGTCTTAATATGCTGATAAAGCGAAAGCTCCTGTTCTGGGAAGCCAAGCTACAACTGGTGGATATGTTTTGTACAAGAGACCCAATTGCATAGGCATATTGAGGGTTTGCTTTAGGCATAAAGGGCCCGATTTTGATCTGGGTGGTGCTATGTGCCACGTTGGCGCATAGCCTGCTCCCCTCCCGCCTAATCCGGATTTTCCATGCTGGGGTCATATGCGGCCCCGGCATTGAAAATCCGGGTATTGCCACACAGCTAGGAGGCCATAGGAGCTAACCATGTAGCACCAATTTTTAATTTTTAATGCTACATGGTTAGCCATGGCACCTTACAGATAGGCAAGGGTTTCCCTTGCCTATCTTTAAGGCTCAGAGCGCTAACCATGTAGTATCGAAAATCAGTGCTACACAGGTAGCACCTTGTCTCGCCTTCGCACCGCCTCAGAACGCCCCCAACACACTCCGTTGCTAACTACATAGCATCGGGACATGTAAGGGACAAACCAGGGAATTTTCAAAGGCACTACCCGTATAGGTGCCTTTGAAAATCATGCCCAAAGATTATTGTACAATTTTGTATTCTTCAAATATCCAAGAACCACATGAGGGTGGGGTTGCCATGGAATTTGCTAAGCATTGAAATGTTCAGATTTTGGATATGTGCAGAGGTGAGGGTAGGAAAATTTGTTTGATAAAAATGTATTTGAATGGGGATAAAAAATATTTATGCACCTAATGAGGACCAGTTGACTTTCTGTAAGCATTAATCATCTCAGATCACTTTCTTTGCATAAGTTTTGTGGTGGAGGGACTTTAATATAACATGAGAATCGAGAATGGACAATTCCAAAGAGTGGATGCGTGTAGAAAGGACAGCATGAATAGGATTACACTTTTTACTTTAAGCCCTATACCAGTGGTCCTCAACCAAGTCCTCTGGAATCCCCAGACCAATCAGGTTTTCAGGATATCCACAATGAATATGCATGAGATAGATCTGCATCATGCAAATTCATTGAGGATATCCTGAAAACCCAACTGGCCTGAGGGTCCCATAGGACTGGGTTGAGAACCACTGCCCTATACCTTCTCTGGGACTGACTGTTTTTTAGTTGACCCAGTGATATTGCATACGATGAAGAAGGTTGCAATTGGTATTTGGTTCGATCATGCTCTGATATACTGATTCTGAATAGATTGGGCTTCCAAGGGGATATGGAATTGATGCTAAATGAGAATTTACCCCAGAAATTTGTGCTGCATTCAAATGTGACATTAAGGAGTACTTTGATGTTAACGACAATGGAGAAGTCCCCTTTCCTACGATCTGGGATTGCATGAAAGGGGTTATAAGGGTAAAACTAATAGCATGCACTTTGAGACGTAAAAAGAAAAGAATCAAAGGATTCTAGAACTTAATGTGTTAACTGGAACACCAGCACAAAAACTCCCTCAAGATGCTGATATTGTAGAAAATTGCCTGTGACATCTGCATTTCAACCGCATTAGCTGTAACCGCGGCACTAACTTTCTTTCCTTAATGCTGCAGTGATAGGTAATGTACTTTAAACATCCCTCTTAAGGAATCGGAAGGAGAGCTTATCAATGCGCCTCTTTAGGATGAAGGAAGTAAAAACTGCCATCAAAGGATTAAAATTTGGGAAGGATTTTGGGATGGACAGGTTCACAGCCAAATTTTATAGGATATTTCTAGACCAACTTATTTCCCCATTGACTAATCTTTTTAAGGCCATTCTGGAGAGATAATTGTTTCCAACCCCATGAAGACAGCCTCGATATTGGTAGTACACAAGGAGGGTAAGAATCCAGCAGTTTGTGCTTCTGTAGATCAGTGGTTCTCAAGCAGGTCCTCGGAACACACCAAGCTAGCCAGGTTTTCAGGATAATCACAATGAATATTCATGAGAGAGATTTGCATTCACTGTTTCTACTGTATGCAAATCTTTATCATGCATTGTCATTGCAGTTATCCTGACTACATAACTGGCTAGGTGTGTCTCGAGAGCTGGGTTGAAAAACCCTGCTCTAGACCTATATCACTACTATACGCGAACATCAAGATATTGGCTAAAATTTTATCGTCTAGATTGCTGTGAGTTGTTGTTAATCTCATTCACCAAGAAGGCATTTGATAGAGTTAGTTGGGAATTTTTATTTAGTGTCCTTGACAAAGTGGGATTGTGGGGGTAACTTCTTACATTGGGTTTGGGCTATGTATGATGCCCCACTGGCCTAGGTCTGGGTGAATAGGGGAGTTCAGCAAGTTTCTTCTTGGAATGTGAAACAAGGCAGAGTGGCCTGTTTTCCACCTATTGTTCACACGTTCCCTGGAGCCTCTGATGTGGGTGGTGCATAATAACTTTAGATATTACAAGGATAAAATTGGGAGGTGATAAATATAAATTATCAGTGTTTGCCAATGATTACAGTTGTGGTTAACATTATTGGCACCCTTGGAGTTCAACCCCTTAATGTCCAATATCTCCTAAATAAAAGTGGCCATTTAAATGGCTTTGGACTATATATGCACACATATTAGACACATAAAAGAATCAAATAAAACAAGACCAATTAAAAAAGGAAATAGTAGGAAATAGTATAAAAACTGGGACTTTGCCAGGACATGATTATTGCCAACCGTATAAACAATTCAAATCAGTTTGAACAGAAGAACCACATTCCCATTGTAGTAAGATTAGATGCACTTGTGACCAATTGTCAGTACTCACGTGAGTTGCATCAACCAATGAATGATGGCTCTAATGTTTAAAATGATCACATTCACTCTCTGTTCCATTTTCAAAGACAAGAGAGCTTCCTGAGAGGTCAGAAAAGCCATTATCACCAAACATCAAACTTCAAAAGAGTACAAGGCAATCTCCAAAGGCCTTGGGATTCCTGTGTCTACAGTTCACAATGTTAAGACATTTTCTGCTCATGGAACTGTCAAGAACCTTCCAGGATGTGATGGGAAGAGGAGAATTAATCCAAGGCCTAGGCTTCAATGGCTTTTTTAGGAGATCCATATAAATTTGAATACTACATCCAATTTTTCTGAAGCGCATGTTGCATTGATTCCAAAACCTGGCAGGGATTCCACTCAGGTTGGCAATTATCGACCAATATCGCTTCTAAATATTGATTATAAGATCCTTGCAAAATTATGGCCTCTGATAGTTGGCAGTAACACTGGCATGGAACAAGTGGGTTTTATGAAGGAAAGATATATTAGTGACAATGCCCGGATATTTAATGAGCTATTATTGGTGGCACAGAGTAAGTGCAGTTCCACAATTGCTGTGTCTCTGGATGCTGAAAAAGCATTTGATCGTATTTCGAGGTCTTACTTCTTTCGAGTGCTTAATTGGTTTGAGTGTGGTTTAGATTTTACCCACTGAGTTAATGTGATCTCCAGGAACAAGCAGGAATGTAGTCTTCACATATGGGTATCGTCGGTACCGACGGAGCCTGCGCGGGAACGCTCCCCAGCGTCCAATTAGAAAGCTTTTGGGAGCATCCCACAGCGCCTGCGTGCTGCCTTCCCGTCTTTCCCAACTGCCTCTCTCCAGTTCTTCGTTTTCCACGGAGCCAGCAGGTCATTGTTCCTGTCACCGTAGAAAATATTTTCCTTATTCTTTCTTTTTTGTGGTCACGTCTGCCTTCCTCAACGCTATACCGGTACCGCCGGTTCTCCTTTCTTTCTTTCGTTTAAAAAAAAAAAAATATATATATATATATATTGTGACACAGCAGCGGGCACAGAGCCCATGGAGTTAGGGGAAAGTAAGGAACTTACCTCAGAATCAGCTGGGCAGCAGACAAACTCAGCTCATGTAGAATTAGCTGAGCAGCAAACAAACCCAGCTCATGTAGAATTAGCTGAGCAGCAAACAAACTCAGCACAAGAAAAGCAGAAAGGCATTAGAGTAAAATGTCCTTGCACTAGTCCTGACGTAGCTAGAAGCAGGAAGACTAATCAGGAACACCTGTTCTCAGAAACCCAGGCAGCATGCAAAGAGAACAAGGATAAAAGCTGCAGGGTAGAACCAGGGAAGGCCAGTAGGGGCAGCGACCTGGGAGGACTAAGCCAGCATCCAGTGAACACACGTCATGCTGGAGGAAACCCACTAAGGGAAGGAAGCAGTAGGTGTGGCAGCAGAGCAGGAAACAGCCAGCACCGTGCCCAGGACCCTGCTAGGATTCCTGGTGGTTGGAGAGCCCAGGAGAGAGCTGCCAGAAGCCCAGATATAAGAGACAGAACCACAGCTAAGAGGTGGGAACCTAGCTCTGCTAAAGAAAAGGCAAGAAGTTCTGTTTGGTTTGAAAGGCAAGGGCGTGGCACCAGAAGTAACTTTGATACTGAAAGTTATACAGTAATTCCACCAGCGTGGAGAAGAAGGGAAAGCCAGAAGGAAGCTTTTAATATACCAGGCATTCAGAGCCCTGGATTTAAAGAGCCCTTTCTAGAAAGGTTAGCCCATGATTCACAGGAGAGTTTTAAGGAAGACAGCAGCTGTGACGAGTGTGACCCATATGCAATTGTAAGTGACTCTGAGTTAATGCAGTGGGAGAACAGCAGCTATAATTCTGACCCTGTGCCCATGGATTGTACAATTTGTTTATCTGACGATATTGTATCCTTATGTTGAACGTGTGCAAAGCAGCCAGCTGATGGTGCCTAAAGGAAAGAAGATATTTTTCTATGCGACGGTTCTTTTGTTTCATATTGTTTGTTGTATCCCAGGAATATCCCCTCAGGGCAGGGAATAAAGCCCTAATATTATTTTTGCCTTACCACTTGACTACAAGACTCTTTTTGTATCAAAGGCAACTAAAATCTTAACACCCTAGGCAGCCGCCTAATAGGGTCATATGAGGTAGCTATCTCTCACTATATATATATATATATATACTATATTTTCCAAACTTTTCTTCCCAGGTGCACGTGCCATTTTGGGCCCAAAATTTCCTCCACTATGGAAAAACCCGCTTCGGGTTTCAAAAGTGCACCAAGTGTGGCGTACCATCTCCGTCACCGACACCCATGAATGGTGTCTTAAATGTTTAGGTCCTGACCACTCCATCACCGAGTGTATGGCTTGTGCCATGCTGTCCAAGAGGGGTTGACAAAACCGAGCTGCTAAGCTCAGCGCCCTTTTTCCCTCCGATGCAGCTTCTGTGGCATCGACGTCTTCCAGGGCTTCGTCTTCCTCCCATGGATCTCAGGTAACTAAACATAAGTCTAGCCGGTCCTCAAAGGGTAGATCTCCTTCCAAGCATCGAGATGCCTCTGGCGTTGCCCTTGAGGGTTCTATACCAGCAAAATTGCCCTGGCGGGAGGCTTCGGCTTCCAAAACATTATTGGGGCTCCAGGATGTTCTCGAGGCCTCGACCTCGGCAGAACTACTGGTGCCATGCTCTGGGGTACCGGCACCCAGGCATCGGCAGCGTCGATAGACCAGAGGTTCCTGGCTATTGAACACAGTCTGGCGGCTCTCCTTGCAGCATCGACACCCTCGGAACCGCGTCAGACAGTTCAACAGGTATCGGTACCGGTACCGATAGCATCGGCATCGACATCTGTATCAGTTTTGCCGGCACCCAGTCATGCGATGCCTTCCGGTGCCGATACACCGGTACCGATTCCCCCCAGTACCGACTTCGGTTGGTACAGGTATCGGGCTCTTCAAAAGCATCCGGACAGACGGTACTTCAAATCCTCGGAGGACTCTGAGGATTCTGACAGCTCTGCCGGTACCGGTATACTTCTCCCGGAGGAGCCTTCCTCTCCTAAATGTAGGATGTCTCCTCCAGAAGATATCTCCTTTCAGGATTTCATCAGGGAGGTGGCTCGAGGTCTGTCCATTACTGTGGCTCCTGAAACAGAGCCCAGGGCTAAGGAGTTGGAGATTTTACAATATCCCAAAGCTCCTAAGGAGGCAGCTACTCTGCCTATCCATGAGATTTTACATGATCTCATGTTGAGAATGTGGGAGACACCTCTTACCACCTCTCCTCACTCTCGCACACTAGATACCATGTATCGAGTCCCTCCTTGTCCTGGTTTCCAAAAAACTCAGCTTCCTCACCACTCTATTGTAATGGAATCAGCTATGAGAAGGATCAGGAGTGCAAAGAGGCATGCCTCTAATCCTCCAGGACGTGAGTGTAGAACTTTGGATGCCTTTGGACGTCATACTTCCAGGCTTCTATGCTTTCTGCCAGGATCAGTTCCTATATTCTATATATAGGAATGTTCCTTAAAGAAGTCACAGGAGACGTGGAGGTTTTAAGCCTTCTCCTTCCTGAGGACAAGAGGCAGGATTTTCTCACACTAGTTAAACATGCCCAGGATGTTTCTAAGTTTGTCAATCATGCAGCTTTTGACTGTTTTGAGTGCATAAGCAGAACCTCTGCCATTGCCATAGGTGCATGTAGAATTGCCTGGCTCCAGGCATCCGATTTGGAGCTCTGGGTGCAGGACAAACTGGGAAATATCCCTTGTACAGGTGAGAACCTATTCGGCAAAAATTGGCAAGAAAAAGCCAATGAGTTGGATGCTGACAACTCTACTTTGGATAGATTATCCAAAGCCACAGCTGATCCTGCAAGAAAGAAATCTTTCAAGAAACCTTTCTTCTAAAAAAAGAAGAGGTTTTATCCCTCTTATTCCCAGCAGGGACGTTCGGCAGGTCAGCCTGTCCGGAAAGGTCAGCAGCCACCTAAACAAAGGAAAGCAAAGACTGCCAAGCCTCAACCGTCTCAGCCTCCACAAGGCCTTTGACTTTCATATAGAGAACTTAGCCTTCCTGGCCCTCAATGGTCCAGAGCCTTCCACCATTCCAGGAAGGTTGTGTCACTTTGCCCCCAGATGGGGGCAGATAACAGCAGAACATTGGACACTCTCCATTATAAAAGAGGGGTACAAGCTTCACTTTCTGTGCATGCCCCCTCCCACAATGGTAAGACAGTTCAATTCTCAGACCTCTCTCATCAACCTTTTAGATCAAGAGGTCACTATGCTTCTTGCCCAAGGGGCAATAGAAGAAGTACCCATTCATCAACAGGGTACAGGGTTTTACTCCCCCTATTTCCTTATCCCAAAGAAAACAAGGGGACACAGACCTATTTTAGACCTCAGAGAATTGAACAAATTCCTGTTCAAAGAGAAATTCAAGTTGATTTCTCTGGGAACTCTGCTGCCATACCTTCAGAGTCAGGATTGGCTTTGTTCTCTAGATCTCAAGGATGCGTACACTCATGTTCTCATCCATCCAACTCACAGAAAGTTTCTTAAGTTCCTTTTTCAAGGAAAGTACTACCAATACAGGGTTCTTCCTTTTGGCCTAGCCTCAGCACCAAGAGTGTTCATTCAAGCCCCATCAGAGTCAGAGGCCAGGACTTCCCTATCTTGCACAATGCGTATCCTTCAGTATTTGGGTTTGGTCATAAACATCCCAAAATCCAGTCTAACTCCTACTCAGTCTCTAGAGTTCATAGGAGCTTTGCTGGCCCGTTGTCTTCGCATGGTGCAGTTAGCTTCTCAAGCAGTACTAAAACCTCATCTCACTGCCCGAGAAATGTTACAACTAATAGGCCACATGGCATCTACAGTGCATGTGGTCCCTTATGCTCGCCTCCATATGAGAGCAGCCCAGTGGACTTTATCCACTCAATGGACCCAGGCATCAGGGTGCCTGTCAGACACAATATCAAACACAAATCGTCTTTTTATGTCTCTCCAATGGTGGCAGTCCACTCAGAACTTGCTGCTGGGGTCCCCATTTCAACAGCCTTTACCCCAGGCAACTCTCACAACAGATGCTTCACCAATGGGTTGGGGAGCTCATCTGCAAGACCTCTCCACCCAAGGCACTTGGACTCCACAGGAGACTCATCTACATATCAATCTCTTAGAGCTCAGAGCAATCTTTCTTGCTCTTCGAGTGTTCCACACCCTGCTCAGCTACAAGACAGTCCTCATTCATACAGACAATCAAGTAGCCATGTTCTATGTGAACAAGCAGGGAGGAACAGACTCTCTGTC
Source organism: Ichthyophis bannanicus (assembly GCA_033557465.1). Lineage (NCBI taxonomy): Eukaryota > Metazoa > Chordata > Amphibia > Gymnophiona > Ichthyophiidae > Ichthyophis > Ichthyophis bannanicus. The sequence continues at coordinate 343,832,817 of CM066033.1, read as the reverse complement.
GCTTTGCAACGAAGCTTTGCGACTATGGGCCCTCACCAGAGAGCATCAGATTCATCTCCTGGCATTGTATCTTCCAGGCATACAAAACTCTTGGGCAGCCAGACTCAGTCGAGTTCTGCTTCCACACGAATGGTCTCTAAATGCAGACCAGGTGGCCAAGATTTTTCAAATTTGGGGAATCCCGGACATAGACCTCTTTGCAAGTCCGTTGAATGCCAAACTTCCCCAGTTCTGTTCCAGAATTCCGGCTCAGGGTTCTCAGGCCAGGGATGCGTTCCTCCTTCACTGGGGTCAAGACTTCCTTTATGCCTTTCCACCCATTCCCCTAATTCCCAAAACCCTGTTCAAGCTTCAGAGAGACAGAGGGCGTATGATTCTCATAGCTCCACATTGGCCACAGCAAGTGTGGTACCCTCTGCTTCTACATCTCTCTCAAGCCCCCTCCCTGGAGTTAGGATCTGCTCCAGATCTCCTGTCACAGGAGGACGGAATGTTATGGCATCCCAATCCCCAGTCTCTGCATCTCTGCTGAAGGCCTAGATCTACATGATCTCAACCTCCCTCAGCAAGTAAAGGATGTCCTTTATGCTTCCAGGAAGCCTTCCACAAGACGCTTTTATGCTTTTAAGTGGAAGAGGTTTACCATATGGTGTTCGCAGAAGGGTCTTAACCCCCTTGCGATTCCTCTGGAATCATTACTGGAGTATCTCCTTCATTTATCCAATGCAGGACTTAAGACTAACTCAGTAAGAGTCCATTTGAGTGCTATTGCAGCTTCTTTCAAGCCTCTAAATGGACAACCTATTTCCTCCCATCCTCTTATAACAAGATTTATGAGAGGCCTTCTTCTAACTAAGCCTCCCATTAGGCCACCACCGGTGGCATGGGACTTAAATCTGGTTCTTGGTCAGCTCATGAAGCCAACTTTCGAACCCTTAGCTACTCACTCATTGAAATTCCTTTCTTGGAAAGTTATTTTTCTCATTGCAATCACATCAGCACGTCGCATCAGTGAATTGCAGGCGCTAATGGCTGATCCACCTTATACAAGGTTCCATCATGACAAGGTAGTCCTTAGGACTCATCCACACTTTATGCCAAAGGTGGTCTCGCCTTTTCATCTTAACCAAGCGGTCCACCTGCCTATGTTCTTTCCAAGACCTCATGCATCAAATGCAGAAAGGAATCTTCATACTTTGGACTGTAAAAGAGCTTTAGCCTTTTACTTGCAAAGAACACAGCAACATAGAAAGTCGTCTCAACTCTTTGTTGCTTTTGATCCTTCTCATTCGGGACTTCCAGTCTCCAAGAGAACACTGTCCAGCTAGATTGCACAGTGTATTTCCTTTGCCTATCAGAGTAAGAATCTTCCTCTGGAGTGCCATGTCACAGCTCACAATGTGAGAGCCATGGCAGCTTCAATATCTCATCTCCACTCTGTGTCTATCGACGACATCTGTCGAGAAGCCACTTGGGCCTCAGTTCATACCTTCACAGCCCATTACTGCTTGGACAAGGACTCCCGCCGGGATGCCTTGTTTGGTCAGGCTGTTCTCCAACACCTGTTCCATACCTAATCAACTCCTACCCGCCATCCCTGGTTGGATGCCAGAGATCCATGGGGGGAAGTGGAGCCTTTTCTGGGGTCTCTCCCTGGCATCTAAAGCTAGGGAGTCCCCATATGTGAAGACTACATTCCTGCTTGTTCCTGGAGATAGCATAGTTACTCACCTGTAACAGGTGATCTCCGGGAACAGCAGGAATTTATTCTTCACAACCCACCCACCTCCCCTAGGAGTTGTATCTCTCTATCTATCTCTTTCTCTTTCCCTCTCTCTCTCTCTTTGTCTCAGCTTTAAACTCAACTGGAGAGGGGCAGTTGGGAAAGGCGGGAAGGCAGCACGCAGGTGCGGTGGGATGCTCCCAAAAGCTTTCTAATTGGACGCTGGGGAGCGTTCCCACGCAGGCTCCATCGGTATTGACGATACCCATATGTGAAGACTAAATTCCTGCTGTTCCCGGAGATCACCTGTTACAGGTGAGTAACTATGCTTTATACGCATGTCCTAAATTGCGTATTGTTGTGAATGAAGTATGCTCTGAGCCTATTTCCCTTACTAGGGGCACCAAGCAGAGATGTCCACTTTCACCATTGTTTTTTTTAACTTAGCATTAGAACCCTTACTTATTGCAATAAAGAAAAAGCAATATGTTTCAGGTGTTATTTCCTCTTCTCATAGTTGGAAAATTGCAACTTATGCTGCTGATGTCCTCTTGTTTCTCTCCAATCCTGTCAGTTTGATCCCTTATTACTTGAATTAATAGGAAATTTGTCTTCTTTTTCGGGTTTTACTGTAAATTGTAGAAAGACAGAAATTCTGCCTATGAATGATGGGCCCGACTTTGATTTAGCCTGCCTGCCTGCCGACCCCCTTAACCCGGATTTTCACTTCCGCACTAGTCAGGACATGCAGGCAGCGCAAAGGTTACATAGGTAGCAGCGATTTTCTATGCTACCCGCATAGCCTCTGCGCCTTAAAGATAGGTGAGGAAAAACTTGCCTATCTTTAAGGTGCAGAGGGCTAAGTAGGTATCATTGAAAAACGCTGCTACTTGCTTTCCTCTGCCCCCACTCCGGATCGCGCCTAACACACCCTGATGCTATGCGGATAGCATCTGGGTGCATTAGGGACATATCTGGTATTTTCAAAAGGACACTATCCATGTAGGTGCCCTTTGAAAATGCCAGATAAGATCTTTACCCACATAACGGCCTTCGAAAATTGGGCCCGATATCACCACCCAAAGTGATTTGGATGATGTTTTCCTTAAATGGTCTCCACAGAAAATCAAATACTTTGGTATGTATTTTTGTAAGGATTTGGAGGACACAATATCCCATAATTCAAAAAACATATTGTCCAAGTTGGGATATTTGCTACAGCGTATAATGGTTGTGTAGATTGGACACCATCAAAATAATGATTTTACTGCAAGCAATATATAAATTAAGTATGTTTCTTGGTTTCTGTAACATGCAGTTTTATTTAAAATTAGAAAGAATGTTAATTAAATTTCTGTGGAACAACGAAGTACTGTGCATTGCTCTGTTCCAAGCTTAAGCAACCTAGAGGAAAAGGTGGTGTAGCGTTTCCGGATTTTTGCACGAACCATGCTGCTGCATTGCTTCGATATGGAGCAGTTGGTTGTCGGAGGATCCGGTGGAAGCCATGACTCCCCCATGGCTGGAAGTGGAGAGAGCACTGGTACACCCAGTCCCCTTAGGTCACTTCCTTCCATGAATTAGTTCTATTAAGCCTTAAGAGACTAAGGGGTATATTGGCCTAGTACAAGCACTGCAGAACCTGTGTCTTTTGGGGAAACTGCTAGGTACGTATGACCTAGATTGTCCACTGTTGGAAACAGGATACTGGGCTTGATGGACCTCGGTCTGACCCAGTATGGCATTTCTTATGTTCTTATGTTTACTAAACTGCGTTAGTGCAATTTGCGTTAGGAGCCGCGTCAGTGGAAGGAAAGCCAAAAAAGGACATGGGCGGTACATCGTAACCGATAACGCGCAGTTGCGCGCGGTATTGCGCGCCGCACAGCAATGATCGCTACAGCGCGCGCGCTATTGCGTGCAAGCTTAAGACAGCGCACAGACACCCAAATACAGAAACAGAGCTGTAGCACAATGGTTACTACACAGACTGATGGTACAAGGGTCATGGGATCGATTCCCCAGTGTGCCTAATGAATAAGGCTGGCTGAGGCGTCATGTGTAACCCTTTGAAGGCCTACTATAATATTTTAATCCACATTCTGCAGCCGGGTTAATGTTTGCACATGTCAGGAAAATTTTACCCGTCGTACCCAATATGTTCCAATAGTGACGTTCCCTCTGGCATGGTCATGTATTATATACCATTTGATAGGAATATATAGGCAGAAGATGAGATCCCGAAAGTACTGGGCTTGGTCTGGAAAGGGTTAAGTAGTGGGCTGTGAGGAAGTTTAGTTGTACCTGAATAGTGCTGCCAGCAAACACACCCTCACAGTGGCGTAACCTAAGGTGCCACATAAGGCACCCTAGAGGGCACTCCATAGGGCACATTATAAAGTGCGCTGTCTGCCAAGGCACCCTATAATGTCCCCTATAGGACACCATATAAGGCGCTGTATAGGGCGCCGTATAAAGCGCCCTATAGGGCGCCCTATGAGCCACCCTAAGGGGACAGTACCCTGAGGGTGGTCCTGCTGGCAGAACTAATATACAATAAAAATAGACAATGCCTAAGACAGCCCTATTGATGAACCCCACTGTGGGTTCTGAACCCATGTCCTCTGGCTCCACAGGCAGTGAAGTAACCAGTGGGCTAGAGCTGCTAACAAACAACTGGCTGGCTACAGGAGGACTGCACGGCACCACACCCACATTCTGCTGTGGCTATCAGGATAGGGGTAACCCACCCGTACCTATGATGCACTGCACATGCAAATCAGCAGTCGAGAGATGGGCACAAAATCGGGTATGCACCCCCACAGCACCTCGGCCTTGTAGGGGGAACAGACCGTGTGTGGCACTGCCACAGAGTAGCCACATACAGTCACATTGTGCGGGTACAGTGCCCACCCTGAGGTTGAGGTGGGGCACCCAGCACCAGGTCCACAGCACCTTTCATGGCTGAAATACGCCATGCTGCAGGTCCCCATCAGTGTGTGATAGGTAGGTCCGTTAGACACACCTAGGATACAGCTGTGTCCTGCTGTATGTCCCGGTCATGTCTAGTCCCTATGGGCGCTGTTGCACCCAGACCAGTGCATATCCTGTGTTGGTGCCATCGTTACCTGCTGTAGGTGAAGGGGGGGTGGTGTATGGACCCATAGGCAGATTATGTACCACCACACAACCCACCCTCTGGGGCTCAGGGGGAAACAGGATCACCCAGCAATAGATCCACAGTCTACCTCCCTGCAATGGCAGCGGTAGAGGGGACCAGCAACAACAGTCCTGCTGTGGAACAGATAGAGCGGCACACATCCATAACGCAATAGCGGACAGACGGTAGGCCTGGAAATGCTCAGCTGCTCCCCACCATTATCTGACATTCTCCAGCAGCAAGCCTCCAGCCGCTGCACCCTGCAAGGTGTTCCAGCAAGACAGCATACTAGCTGCAGGCCGTCCGCCAGCTAGTCCATAGTGCATGGTCCTGGAGGAGATGCATGTACCCGGAACGGGGATGTCAGCATACACACCAAGCAGATAAGTCAGTGATTGGGCCCCAAAAGGACACCCATCTATATCACATGAGAGAAATGCTATATAGCACTATGGGGGAACCTAGCCATGCCGTGGTCACTGCTCAGTCAGGGTGAGAGTGACCTCCCAGCAGGACATGCTGTGGCCACTCTGTCCGTGCAGGTGGTACCGGGCACTACAATGTCCGAGCTATTGCCCTATGCCCTGCGCAGATGCGGCAAGGCCAGGCCACCCTATCCAGGCTATTCCCACGGTACCTTGCTCCTCATTATGCACATTGGCAGGCCAATACTGGGAACAGTGCTAGCAGTGTGGGCTGTGGAGGGTGTTGGAAGCCACCACACACTGGATAGACAGACACGTACTCCCCACACTTATGCCAGCATTGTGCAACTCTAGAGATGTTGGGCAGCCCAGGCCACCACACCAGTTCTGGGCACAGTGCAGGCATGGCTATGGTATGCAATACTGTAGGAGTCACTCCCCAGGTTGGTAAACACTGTCAGACACAGGACCTGTAGCACACTCCACAGACATCAGAAAGGTTGCTATGATGCAGCTCACTCAGGAAATTGTACTTAACCTAGGAATTGCTATCTGCCAGTGATCATAGCAACCTTTTGATAGATGTGTACCATATTCCCAGGTTTAGGATGGCATTACTACGGTATGCATGTGCTAGTATTGGGAGATGCACGCAGAGCCCAAAGTCCTGCCTCTCCAGGAGGCTGTGGATAATGGGGCCTGTGGGTGCGGGTGTGTCTGCCCCTGTTGGCTGCTGCTTTACGGCAGAGGTTCCCAACTCCATTCCTGCGGTGCCAAACACTGTTCGGGTTTTCATGCTGTCCCTCATGAATATGCATGAGATACATCTGCATACCATGGGGGTGGCGCATAGAAATGCAGCACAGGCATCTTCATCAGAGGCAGCATGGAACCGGAATGGTGTTTGGCCCTCCAGGACTGCATTTGGGAGGCTCTGCTCTAGGTAATGTGCATGTTCATGGTGTCTCTGCTCTGTAGGGTAAAATGTGGGTGTTTTGGGCATGTTTACGTCATCTGCAAGAACGGTTCTGTCTGTATTAACACGTTATAGTAGTGGGTAAAATATGAGGACTGGGTTGGCGGAAACCACAGTTGGGACTTGAACCTGTGACCTTCTGCTTCTGAATACACTGGTTCTGTGCACTGCACCACCATGTTCTCACAGAGATGGTGCATTCCCTGGTGCTACCATGACTGTTGGTCAGACAGGGCCTGTCTGTTGCAGTGCATGGCACCCACCTACACAGGGCTAGGCTACGGTCTGCTGTGGGCAGCTGCCACTGCCCCCTCTACCACCAGTATCCCTAAGCCACCATGCTGACATGCCCTTCTGCTGGTGGAGCTGGTGGTATGCAGTCTCAGGCCATCCTGTGTGCGGGTAGGCGGCTGCCTATGGTGCGGGTTCTGGGGTAGGGGTGCCTGCATATCTGTCCGCACGTCCCCCAATCACCGCCTGCCACTGTTCTGTGCCCTTGGAGGTACCTGCTGGGTACTATCCCCTGTGACACTTTGATAGACACGCTCATGCCCATGTTGGGCCCTCCTCAGTTGCTGTCTGGCTGCTGTACAGTTTCAGCATTCCTAGGTGCCACCTAGGCATCTGCCTAGTCCGCACTGTGCCCCAGCTGCACCACAGCATGTGCCGCCTGCAGCCCTCTGTATCCCCTTTTCCAGCATCTGCCCGGTTGCCCGTTCCGACATGCCCGCCCTGATGTTGCGGGACATGTGCATGCCATAGGAACCCTGTCCGATGGTGGGGAAATCCCTGAGCAGCGCTATTTCACTGTGGGCCCATGCACCTTGTATGGGGACGGAGTATGGACCCTTCCACGAATTATATCTGTTCTATGGAGCTTACTCGGGGGGGGGGGGGGGTTGATGTTTCTCATTGCTACCACTATTGGCCAGCTTGGTTGTTGTTTTTTTCCAGTTTGTTGGGGTCATTTTCGGTGTTTCTGTGCCCTTTTGTTTTGTGCACATGTATCACACTTATCACCTTTTTTTGGTTTCCCTGCCTAGGCTGTACATTGCTGACACGTAAATGGTTTCTCTCCCCTTTAAAGTGCTTTTACCGGTAGGTTTTCATTCGTGTTGGAATTCAGCTCTGAAATTTAGCGCGTTGGTGTGAAGGGAGCCTCTCCCCGCCCACTCTCCGCCCTCTCTCCACCTTCTGCGGTGTTTTACCGCGCCGCGGAGCATTACGCTCGTTAGCGCATGATAGCACGCGCTATAGTGCGTTTACGATCGTTAATGCGCTATAGCGCGCTAACGATCGTTAACATCGTACAACGCGCGTTATTCACTTTTACCGCAGTTTAGTAAACATACTCCTTAGATAAGGGATGCCCTTACTCTTTTCTTTACCTCTTTTGGTGCTTCTCTTTGGTATAACTCTTTAATTTGAATTAAAATAAATGCAAAATATCATGGAAGGGTTGGCAGGCCAAGGGGATATCTTGGGTGTTGGCCAGTTATTTGAGAATGGTAGCATTATTTCCTCCTCTCGCCTTATTGAAAAATTCAATTTAATGCAAATCCAGGTTCCCAGATTCAGCCGTTTGTCTTCGCGTTTATCGCAGAACTCTCCCCGATTTGAAAATATTTGTTGTACACCAGATCTAACTGTGGTCTTTAAAAAGGTTCTTGTCAATAGTCGATCTATATCTGTTTTTTATGTAGTTTTAAGATCACACAAATGCCAGTCTCTTGTAGGTCTGCAATGTACATGGGAATTTGATGCTGATTTGCAACAGGATGTTATAAGCTAGAACACATTTTGGAATTTCACTATACATCCAACTATGTTCTTTTCCAGGAGCTTTATGGCATAGACCAGCAAATCGGACCACCACACAGACACCCCCATCAAACCCATAACATTCCTCTCTCCCCTCCCCCCTTAAGCATATACCCAGCAGAGGTCCCCCTACCCCCACCCGTCAAGCGCCCACTCAGACGAGGAAGATTTACCTGACTGATTTCTCAAATAAAAACTTTTGCCCCACTGACATTTGATGTTAACCAATTGCCCTACTCCCTACACCCTGTTTGATGTATACTAACCACGCTTGTTTTTTGTGCACTGTTTTGACTGGTAGAAAAATGGTATATCACGCCATGATACGACCAATACTTAAAAGCAACAACCTAAGTCCATCTGAACCAGAATCATACTGTCCTATCTCCAGCTTACCATACCTTGCAAAAATCATTGAAAAAACAGTACAAAGACAACTTCAAGGCTATATTGACTTGAATGCTCCTCTGGACATCCATCAGCATGGCTTTAAACCCCAGCATGGTGTGGAAATGCTACTAACTTCCCTCTTTGACAACCTCATAAGAGGTATAGATAATATAAGAAATGGATTCCTGCTAGTGTTCATGGATATCTCAGCAGCCTTTGACACAGTGTCCCACGGCAGATTATTGCAGCGCCTGCAACATATAGGACTACGCAAGAATACTCTGAAATGGTTCACCTCATACCTGGAAGATCGAACGCAACAAGTCAAATGCGCCCAAAAGAAATCATTGCAGTTCCCCGTCACGCAGGGAATACCTCAGGGATCAGCCCTGTCATCAGTGCTCTTCAGTATTTACATCCAACCCATATGCAACATCATCAAACAACACAAACTCTGCTATCACATCTATGCTGACGACATTATAGTGTACGCTCCAATCAACCTACTAGCACCTAACACCACAACACTAACCAATTGCCTTGAAGGCATGAATGCCTGGCTCACAGCCAATAACCTGACGGTCAATTAAGATAAAACCGAGGCAATGTTTGTCACCCGAAATCCTTCCTTCATTCCACCACAGACTATCAGCATTCTAAACAAACACTGTGATGAGGTAATTAGTACAGAGCCTATGTTATATAAGGAAATGGCTAGCTCAGAGCCTATGGTAATGGGAAAAGAGGAAGAACTTACCTCACAAACACATAGGCAGCAAACATATTCAGCTTTCAAAAAGCCCAAGTATAGTGGAGAAAACTTTCCATTCACCAAAGGTGAGGCAGCAGAAAGCCAAAAGGCTAATCAAGCTCACCTGAGTGGAAGGACACGTACAACGTGCAGAGAACAGGAGCATAAAAACTACAGGGAAAGCCAGTAGTGGAGCAAAGGGAGGGGCTGGAGCCAAGGCAGCGAAGGCAGGAGCAGAAGCCAAAGGGTGGAGCAGGCTGTAGCTGCAGAGGAGTCTCCCAAGCTAGAGGGGTCCTCGGTCACTGGAGAGTGAATAACCGAGAGGAAGGAAGTCCTCTCAACCAGCAGACCTTGCTAGAACCAGGAAGTAAAGGAAGTGTCCCGGTAGCAAGAGGCAGCAGACACAGACTCACTTCAGAAAGTGTTTTCAGCTTGGACCCGGCTACAGAGACATGGAAGTCTTGGAGAGGAGCCAGCCAAAGCCCAGAGAGAGAAGCTCATTACCCAGGGACAAAAGCTAAGTACCCTGTTGTAGCTAGAGGGAAAAAGCCAGGCATTGCCAGCAGAGCAAAGCCCAGTAATTGGGAGGAAAATCCCTATTGGAGAAGGAACCTGAGAGAAACAGTTCCTAGCACAGGACTCTTGAACCCTGTTGATGTAGAGCACTTACCAAATAGAATAACCAGTGTCATTCAAGGGAAGAGCTGTGAGGATTTTGGTTGTAAAGCTTATGTGCCTCCAGATACAGACTACGAGCAGATGCAATGGGAAAACCAGGAGTGTGATATAGAACTGGATTCCATGGATTGCACGCTTTGTCTGTCTGATGAAATTACATCCCTATGTTAGCCAGGCAAGCAAGAGTTCTGTGATACATTGTGCTGGCGAAGAGTTTATTTTTATACTGTGAAGAAACAGTTTTCTGTTGTGTTCCTTTGTGCTGTTCATAAAGAATCCTATGTGGGACGGGGAATAAAACCCAAATTATTTCTTTTGCCTTAATTACACGGCTACTGACTATTTCTTTATAAGGCAACCCACACCTCATGGCCCTAGGCGGGCGCCTAAAAGGGCCAAAAGGGGGTGCTGGTGACAACACATAGCAGTCAAAGATGAAGTTAAGTACCTGGGCATTACAATGGACAGAGCCCTGAACCTGAAATCCCATATCACCAAAACTGCAAACAAGGCATATCAACATTTGAGGACCATAAGAAAAATCAAACCACTACTCTGCCAAGACCACTTCCGCACTGTGTGCCAAGCACTCATCACACCTCTGCTTGAATATGGAAACTCGTTATATCAAGGCCTCCCCCAGCATACTCTACACCCACTCCAAATGGTGCAAAACACTACAGCACGCATCATTACTGACACTCCAAGATCTGAGCACATCACCCCAGTCTCACAACAACTGCATTGGCTCCCAGTGGTGGCCAGAGCAAAATTTAAAACCATCCTGATTATCTTCAAAATGATCCGCCATCTATCGGCAGATGCACTACAAGAGATCATAATGAGAGATATCAGTAATAGACCAAGAAGGAACAATAATGACAACATGATCGGCACACCTGCAGGATACCACAAGACTAAACAAAATACTTCAAGAAGAGCTCTGTCATTACTGGCATCCACACTATGGAACTCCCTATCAATGAGCCTAAAGGAATTAGAAGATATCACAGACTTCCGCAAGAACCTGAAAACTCTGCTCTTCACAGAAACCTATGAGCAGATAGACAACAGTACCCACCTGAGCAGTATTACAACTACCCCTGCCAACTCAATGCCCAGTCAGCCCATCTAGACTCGCGAAGGTACCCTCATGCTAAATGTAACCCTCCAATTGTGCTGTCTAAATGTTGTAAAACACCCTCATGTTAAATGTTGTAAACCACCCTCATGTCAAATGTAACCCCAATTGTGATGTCATGTAACCACTTTGATTGTAGGATAATGTGGTATACAAATCTGTCTAAATAAATAAATAAAATAAAATATCAAATCCAGTTAAGTAAATAAATAAATGTTGAGTGGCTTATCTCAGTCTCTCTATTTTTTGTCTCATCAAACGGTGTGAACACCTCTGATGATGCAAAATGCCAATCTTCTAAATTCCAATTCCTGTTGGCATTGTTCTTCATTGATTGGGACATTATTATTATTAAACATTTATGAAGCACTACTGGGCATACGCAGCGCTGTACAAACAAAAATAAAGATGTTCCCTACTCGTCAGAGCTTACAATCTAATTAGACAAACAAGACAAAAGTGAGAAAGAGGATAGAATATGGAAGGGCAAGAAGACATAAGGATCAGGATCCAAAGGCAGCCTTAAAGAGGTGAACCTTTAGCTTATATTTGAAAAGGGGCAAGGATGAAGCCTGATGCACAGACTCAGGAAGCTTATTACAAGCATAAGGAACAGTGAAGTGAAAGGACCAGAGACTGGAGTTAGCAGAGGTAGAAAAGGGCAAAGAAATGAGCAAACCAGTAGAAGAACAAAGTTTGCGAGAAAGGGAGATAGGGAGAAGCAGCAAAGTGAATGCACTTAACAGAAGAAGTGTGAATTGGATGTGGAAGTGGAAGGGGAAGCCAATGAAGTGTTTTCAGAAGAGGGGTTATATGAGCAAAATGAGGCTGGTGAAAAATTAATCGCACAGCAGAGTTTTGAACAGATTGAAGGGGAAACAGATGACTCAGAGGGAGATCAGCAAGGAGGAGGTTGAAATAGTCAAGACAGGAAGTTATTAAAGAGTGGGCAAGTGTTCTAGCAGTGTCATCAGAGAGGAAGGGGCAAAACCTGTAAATGTTATAGAGAAAAAAGCAGCAGGTCTTGGCAATTTGTTGTACATGTGAGGAGAAGGAAAGGGAGGAAACAAAAATGATACCAAGGTTACGGGCTGATGAAACAGGTGAAAGAAGAGTATTTTCAACAGAGATCAAAAAAGGAGGAAGGGGAGAGGAGGGTTTAGGGAGGGAAATAAGTAGATCAGTTTTGTTTATATTAAGTTTCAATCGGTGATGAGACATCCAGGTGGCAATGTCAGAGAGACAGGCAGAGATACAGGCCTGCAGTGCCTGAGAAACATCAGGAATAGAAAGATAAATTTGAGAATCCTCAGCATAAAACTGATACTGAAATCCATGGGAGGAAATAAGAAAACCAAGAGACTGGGTGTAGAGAGAGAAAAGTAGAGGGCCCAGAACAGACCCTTGGTGAACACCTACTGAGAGTGGAATAAGGGAAGAGGAGGAGCCATTAGAACAAACACTGAAATAACAATGGGAAAGATAAGATGAAAACCAGGACAGGACAGAGTCTCTAAAATCAAGTGATGACAAGGTCTCAAGGAGAAGAAGGTGGTCAACAGTATCAAAAGCAGCTGAAAGGTCAAGAAGGATAAGGATGGAAAAGAGGCCCTTAGATTTGGCCAGGAACAAATCACTGGAGACCTTGGCTAGTGCCATTTCAGTGGAATGTAAGGGGCGAAAACCAGACTGAAAACGTTTTAGAAGAGCTTGAGAGGAAAGAAAATCATGACATCAGTGGAGGGCTGCACGCTCAAGAAGTTTAGAAACAAAAGAAAAAAAGGAGATAGGGCGATAATTAGAAGGAGAATTAGGATCCAGAGGAGGTTTCTTGAACAGGGATGACTACAGCATGCTTGAAGGCTGCAGGGCAGTAGCAGTAGAAAGAGAGAGGTGGAGAATAAGTGAGATGGAAGGGTGACAGTGGAGGAAATGGAGAGAAGGAGATGTGTAGGGATGAGATCAAAAGGACAGTATGGGTTTGGAGGAGGAAAGAAGATGAGATGTTTCATCATTAGATATCTTTGGAAAGAAAGAAAAGGTAATAGAGTTTGATGGGAAAAGTTGGTATTGAGGGAGAGAAGGGAATGAGGTTGTTCTAGGGAGGAACTAGAGAGAAATCTCATATATTTTGTTAAAGAAAAACTCAGATAGGGTTTAGGCAGAGAAAAAGGGTAGGAGAGGGAGGTGTCTTGAGGAGAGAATTAAGAGTGGAAAAATGTCGGTGGGGATTAGTAGCAAGAGAATTTGTCAGGTGGATATAGTAATCTTGTTTAGCAAGAGCTAATGCAGACTGGAAGGAGGTAAGCAGGAATCTGAAGTGAAGGAAGTCAGGAAGGATTTAAGCCACATGCTTTATGAATGAGTTTTATTAAAGGACTTTTGGGAGGATGTCTGGTCCTTTGTCAAACATATTTTTAAGCTAAATAAGAGCATAAGATATGCCATACTGGGTCAGACCAAGGTCCATCAAACCCAGTATCCTGTTTCCAACAGTAGCCAATCTAGATTACAAGTACCTAGCAGTTTCCCCAAAAGATACAGGTTACCAAAAAAATACAGGGTCCCCTTTAATAATGGTTTATGGACCTTTCCCCCAGCTACACTAACAGCTTTTACTATATCCTCTGGTAACAAATTCCAGAGTTTGATTACACGTTGAGTGAAAAATATTTTCTCTTATTAGTCTTAAATAGGTTACACTGTAACTTCGTTACATGTCCCCTAGTCTTTCTATATTTTGATAGCATAACCAATTGATCTGCGTTAACCCGTTCCACTCCATTCATTAATTTATAGACTTCTATCATATCTCCCCTCAGCCGTCTCTTTTCCAGATTGAAGAGCCCTAATCTTCTTAGCCTCTCTTCATAGGGGGTATCCTTCCGTCCGCTTTACTATTTTGGTGGCTCTTCTCTGTACCTTTTCTAATAACGCTATATTCTTTTTAAGATATGGCGACCAGAATTGCACACAATATTCAAGGTGCTATCGCACTATGGAACGAAACAGAGGCATTATAATATCCTTTGTTTTATTCTCCATTCCTTTCCTTATGATTCTTAGCATTCAATTTGTTTTCTTATCTGCCGCTGCACATGGGCAGAGAGTTTTAACATGTTATCCACGATGACACCTAAATCTTTTTCCTGAGTGGTGGTTCCTAATATGGAACCTTGCATCATGTAACCATAGTTTGGATTGTTCTTTCCTAGGTGCATAACTTTGCGCTTATCCACATTAAATTTCATCTGCCATTTGGATGTCCAGTCTTCCAATTTATCAAGATCCTCTTGCAATTTTTCACAGTCCTCTTGGGTTTTAACAACTTTGAATGATGCCGTTCTTTCATTAAAAGTTGTCTTATTTCGCTCTCTTACTATATATGCTGGTCTTACTAAATATGAGAAAACGTTATTTGACATATTAATGTCATTGGCAGTACAACATGTATCGCATAACTGGAAAAATATGTCTTTCTTGAATGAAACGTTATGGTGTATATGGTCCATAAAAATACTGCTTCTGTTCAAAGTTAACTGCATGTCAAAAGTGGAAAAAAATTGGAAACTATTGGATGACTAAGCTTATTATGAATTATGCTTTTTTCCTTTAAGCATAACCTGTGTCCATGTTTTTTTATCTTCCTAGGATGATTTTAATGATCTCTGCATTTTTGTATTTTATTGTTGTTGTAACTTTAAAACTGCAAAATAAAGTTGGAAAAAAAAAAGACTATAAAATGGTGTGTCGATGGTATTTGTCTCCTGTATGATTGAAAGCTATGCAGATCTCTGTTGGAGGGGATGTGTTGGCCAATGGATGATGATACATATGTGGTAGGCATGTCCAATTGTGGGGAAATACTGGGAGATAGTGGTGGAGTTTATTAAAAATGTGACTGGGAAGAGCATTTTCTCCAACATGGTGTAAAGCTGGAGATGAGGATATCACTGCTTTAATATTCTAATGGTAGCTAGACTTGAGATTGCTTCAGTTTGGAAGACAGACATTATGCCTCCAAGAGAGAGCCTAGTGCAACAACTGGAGAATGTGCACTTCATGGCAAAGATTGCTGCCCTCCAGAGGGGAAAGAGGACTGGATTTGATAAAAACTGGGAACCTCTTGTAAAGTAGATCTTCTTATTCTAAGGTTTTAATGTACTTGCATGAGTTTCACAAGTTTCATCAAGTTGGTGTTCTTAGAAGCTTTGTCAAGCTAAATCTACCTTTATATGAATATGATATCAGGTAGGATGTTTTCATGGGGGGTGGGAGGAATTCTTTCTGATGGAATTATCACAGTTGTTTGTTTTCTAAGGGAAAATAAGTTGGATTCAAAGAATTATGTATGTCTGTAATGCTTTTGAGATGTAATGCCTTTGAATCATTAAATATTTAGTTAAAACCTTTAAGCCTTATACTGTGCAACGCTTTGATAACTCTGCTGCGGCTATATGGCAATGTAATAAAAAGGCTGTTAGAACTTTCTGATTATGTAGCAGACTGAGGATCACTTAGTGTGATGCTATTTTGGCTGTGGGCAGCCCAGTACCTTGGTGTCAGCATGTGGTGATACTGGATGGCATGCCTCTCTATTGGTGCTGGGCTAACTTCTGCTTGCACTGGAGCTTGCCTCACTTGAGGATGCCTGTTTTGAGATACACTGCTTGTTCTGAAGTTATGTTGAATGATTTTATAATAGCACTTACTTTATGTGAATGTTCTTAATGGTTTTTTTTTCTCCAGAGGGTGACTCTCTTCCTCCTCTGGACTTCCTTAAAGGGCCTGAAGGAGATGGGGATGAGTAGTGACCCTCTTGTTAAAGGATAGTTGGAAGGTGAAAGTCAAGGCAGGATGAGGATTTCAGGTATACAAGGGAGGGCATGGCTATTGAAATCCTAGTGTAATGGGAAATAATTTCAAGTCTTCAATGGTGTGGGGGCCCCTAGCCCAGGCCACGGCCTATAGGCATAGGGGTGCCACTACTTAGTCTTTGAATAAAGAATTATTTGTCCTCGTCCAGAGCTTGGGCTGCTGGGACTTGTAGTTGTGCTACCACTTAAAAAAAAACAGTAGTATTGAGAACCGAGGGGTTTTCAAAAGACTCACAGGAATTTATTTCCTTCTTTTCAAAAAGCATATAGCTCAAACAAAACAACAGGATTCTTCTCCAAAACAAATGATCCTCAGGAAAATCATACCAAAAACCCAACAGTGAAATTGCTTTAGCTGGCTTTCACAACATACATAGCTGTTTCCCAAACATACAGCAATAAACACAGTTTATTTTCTTCAAAGTCAAAGTAATTGTCTTTTTCTTCCTTCAACAAGGTACTTAACCATTCAGGCTAGAATCATTCTCCCTGTCTTACTCACTGCTTGTGGTGGTTTTCAGGTTACAGACTTTTTCCTTTATCCAGCAGCTTCTATTCTGCATTTTTACACCATGAACAGTCCATTAATAAATCCTCTGAGTCAGAATCAGGTTCAATAGATTCTACCTGCATTTCCTCTGGGTTTTCAACCGGTATGTCTGGCTCTAAGCCTTCATGCAATGCTTCTTGCTTGAAACTCTCTAAGAGCTCCTGAATTCTCCTCCACTGGGGCTTCTTACTAGGAAAAGGGTTTTCACCTGGAGTGAGAAGTTTCTTTTCCTGGCTCAAACGCCAGAGTGCCTCTAACTGGCTTAGGTCACTCTTAGGTATATTTTTATCCACCCACCTTCTGGGAACTGGAATCTTTTTAGCTGGTCCACGTACTGGAGGAACTGCACCTTGCCCCTTGTCTGCAATTCTTTCAGCTACAGCTCTACTGGCTTCAGAACCAATTTCAGTTTCCCTGCAAGCCTGGCTCTCTTTCTGGGTGCTCCTTTCACTTCTGAAATCCCCCTGGAAATCTCCACCGTTCTCTTCTTTGGTGAGTTCTCTGGGTCTTTCCCTGGTGTTTTTCCCTCCACGGAAGTCTGCAGTGCTCTCTCTAGTCAGCTCTCTCGTGTGCTGCTCTCTACCTGAGTACTTCTCTCTCGTGGAATCCTCTCTCCAGCCAGTGCTGCTCTCACGTGTCTCTCTGGGTTTATAAGGCTGCCTTTTTCCTAACTTGCCCTGTCCCTTACCCAGGTGTCTCTCATTATCCTCCAAGCCTGCCTTTAGATCAGCAGAGCTTGGGTGTGGCTTAGCTTCAGCAAGTGCGTGTTTTTTTCCTTTGCCTGCACCCTGAAAGCTACAGATACCTTGCCTGTCTCCTTCCTTAAAGGTAGATTTATAATTTTCCTCTGTTTGCATGGGCTCAGCCATGCTCTCCTCATCACAATGAGCATTACAGAATAGAGGTGTGAGAGGGTCTGTGTGTGAAGAGTGCATTGGTAATGCCAGAGGTTACCTGGTGCCTCTATTATGCAGGAGATGAGTGGTCCATTTTTTAACCTACTGAAATTGTGCAGAGCACCATAGATTCATGAAATGTGGCTGGGTTGGGTTTCCCTGTCAAAAGTAAAAAAAAGCTTTGGCAGCTTTGCACAAGCGAAAAAGGAGTAATTGAAATGTTGCTAGGGAATAATTTAAATTATATGAAACATGATACACTTAAACAACAGTGGGCAGGGTAATGCTAATATGCATCAGCCCCAGTCTCTGGAGAACCTGGATCACAATTTTAGTGCACAAAAATGTGGCATTTGTACAGAAAATGGTACTAAATGATCCAGAGGGGAGGTGCATCATTGTCTTGATGGAGTGTGGGGAGGAATTTCTTCTAATGAAAAGTCCAGGTTTCAATGACATAACTTCCATGCCTCTATCCACCTCAGCCACCAGAGGTCTCTTCAGAATTTCTTTGTCTCCACTCTGAAGAAAATCTGAATAATTGAGAGGAAAAGATTGATTTAAACACTCGTGAATGACCACCTTGAGGGTGACTCTCTCACTTGAGCGTGACGTGAGAGGCTCCACTAGACTGCGGTCTTTTTGGTAGCTATAGGAGTAGGAAAAATTGGTTCAGTTCTGTGCTCTTACTATGTTGAGCAGCAGAAAATTGGAAGGGACTGATAAGATTGGAAGAGTTCAGCAGCCTCACACAACCTCAATGCCCCCTCTCTCTGCCTGTTCCCCCTGCTCTCTCCTGAAGATTGCAGAAGGTGCTCAAAGGAATCTGCCTGCCCGCCACCTTAAACGCAGTGCCTGCAAAGCCAGAGAATCAGTTTCAGTGGAGTAAAACTGATCCCAGCACTGATTTCTGCCTGGGGCTCTCAGGGAGCGAGTACCAAGGCTTGATCTTGTCTTTGTCCTTGTTGACAATGCCCGATTCTGTCCATCTGGGGCACAATTCGTGGTGGACTGCTGGCAGCCATTGGCACAGTGTGAAGGTTTTCTGCTGTTCTCTGCACACGTTAATAGCATTTTTATTATTTTGCACCTGGTGGTTGTGCAGTCCTTATGCACATTCCATCAGAGTGGCTTCAGTGCGCATTCCTTCCCAAGCGCACGTAGTGCACATTGCTGCTCCAACACACATTCCAATCTAAGTGCCATAATGCACATTGCTGTATAAGTGCTATTAATGTGCACTGGTCACCGCAGCCTTAACCCACACTGTTGTAATACTTGCCTTAGCTCTCTGTCTTCTTCCAGGAAATGTTGTTCGGCTTTTGGCAAGCTAAGTGCCTCTTCTCTGGCTTCCGAACTCTGCTCTTCTTGCATGGCAGCTTCTGAGTCGTCCCTGGAGGGCTTGCTCCCCCTCTCTCAACCAGGGGATATAGTTACTCCGGCCTTGCCTGTCTTAGGGCAGGAGGTGGTGGATGGCGCTGTGGGTAAGGATGACCAGCTGGCTGGAGCTACTGCAACTGTGCTGTGGGCTGCTCCCTGTCCTCTAGGGGATCGGCGGCAGCTATGTCCCCTGGTGTAATGGGGTCATTTCGATGAGGAAAGCTTCTGGAGTCTGGATTGTCCTCCCGGAATTCTTTTTCTTTTTGTAACAGGCCTGGTCATTCTGGCATGGAAATTCAGATCCTGCAGCCTCTGGGTTCCCCCAAGCGCAGTCAATTGAGGGACAGGCTGAGAGTGGAAGCCCTGTTCAATCACTTATAGCTAAGCATCTCCAGTGAAGAACGCCCCTTGGAGTTAGGGATCAGCTGGGATCTGTCTGAGATTTGGACTGTGCCTTGGATTCAAATGCCTCAGTTCTGGGTTCTGATGTGGACAAAGAAATGCTCTCGCCTTCAGAGAATTGTGTAGAGGCCGGTGTTATCTGTCTATTCCAGAAGGAGGAACTGGTGGCATTAATTGCCAGGGTCTCATCCACCTTGAGCTTGGCAGATGCTCCAGGTATGGAACAGGAGCCAAAGGTGCATCCAGTCCTGCAAAGGGTGCAGAAATCCACTACTGTCTTTCCATTCTCAGAGGTGATCATGGACATTATCCTGTGAGAGTGGAATTTCCCTGACTCTCTGCCTAAGGGGCAGAAGGTTATGAGATTTATGCTCTCCCGGAGAAGGAGTGTATCATATGGTTCGATATTCCCAAGGTGGATGCGCAGGTCACAGGGGTTACCAGATGGATACTTGTGGAAGGTGGATCAGCCTTAAAGAATACCCTGGACCGAAAGGTGGATATCTTGTTGAAGTATTAGTTCGCCGCCACGACTTCTATTCTTCATTTTGAGGTATGTGCAGGCCTTATGTCTCTACTACTACTACTTATCATTTGTATAGCACTACAAGGCATACACAGCGCTGTACAGACGCATATAAAAGACAGTCCCTGCTCATCGGAGGTTACAGTCTAGTCAAGACAGACAACACAACAGCTGAGGACAAGGATATATCTAGGGGAATGGTAAGGGAACTCATAGGAGACTACATGGATCAGGATCCAAAAACAGCCTGTCAGACGGCTGCCTGGGTGAGAATGTTCACAGTCTTGGCAAGTGCATATATCAATATGATTTGCAAGGGATTGTGGGAAATGCAGTCCATTCACACCAGACACAGCTGCTCACAATAATTAGTTGTGCTTGAGTGTAAAGCCAATAAGATATTTATTTATGGGGTTATTTCTCCCAACACAGATATGCTTGGTAGCACATAAAAACAGGATACTTGCTTTCAGTGTTAAACTTAGAAAAACAAAATCAGGAAAACAACAGTTGAACTTGTCAGGCAATCAAAACAAAAGAATAAAGACCTGGTTGGTAACAAACTGGTCTTTTCTGGAGGCTCTAGCTAATATTTTCTTAGCAGTGTATCAAACAACAAGCAAAACCCACAAAGAAGGGGAAAACTGTTCTTTTCAGGTTAACTTCTTATATCTTCACACATAGACTCAGAAGTGATTTCCTCAGAGCTCACAAGCAATTAGGTAAGGCTCAATTGCTAGCAGTTATCCAGCTGAAACCCCTTAGCTGGCTTGCTTTCTACTGCGTGGCCCAAAATCCTACTCAGGAGCTTTTCTGAGTAGATTAAAGAACAAGTTTGTATTTCTTTGTGATGGTTGCTGTACTTTGTAACAGTAAATTACCAAAGGAGTTTAGACAGAGAGCAATCCATATATTCACAGCCTGTATCTAAGACTTCTCCCCTTCCTCAACAATCATCGGTTCAATATCATGGATTGGCACAGAGGAATTTCTCAATGGAGCACTTTCAGGAGAATACTTGTTTCCCTGCTGTCTTTCAAGGTTATAGCTAGGGCATAGATCAGTGTTCATACCTGAGCTTCCATTGCTGTTAGAGTTCCTCTCTAAATAGCCTGGCCAGTATGTAGTCCAGTTTTTATGTCCAGCCTTCCAATCCAGATCCCTGGACACTGGATCTCTCTTCACATACCTTCTGGTACGGGTCTTAGGGTCTCTTCCACGTCTCCCTCACAGGTACCGTCTGGAGATTCCTAGCTCTGCAGCACCATTCCTCTGGCTTTCCCCAGTCCAATGGTGTATACTGGCCTTTTGAATGTCTCCCAGTATACGTACTGCTCTGGACTCCTTTAGACCTCCCAAATGCTTTTCTCTTCTTTCTTCCAAAGGGTTTCTTGCCCTTTCTGTCAGTCCGCTCTGGCTTCTGCTTCTGATGATCCTCCAGATGATGAAGATATCCAAGATGAGGATCTCCAAGCTGATCCTGAGGATGAGGATGAGGATAATTCTCTGTAGAATAAACTCTACCTTTATTCTGCCTAGATGAGTGCTCCACCCTAGCACAGCGCAGCTGTGCTGAATCAGGCCCTGCCCTTTGAGATGAGTGCTTGGGGATTACCTCATAGCCCTCTTGATTGAACACACATTTCCCCACTTCAGCTCCTCTAATGGCTGTTGGAAACCTGGTGCATTCTGGGACTGGTAGTCTTTTATGGCAAAATTCTGTTTTCTTATTTCTACCAGAACTGACAGGTTGCTTGTTCAGAGTCACTTCACCTTTTCTATAGCTCCTTCCTGAGCTATGATAAGCTTCCTTATCACAAGCCTCAAAGAGGTGAGTTTTCAGCCTGGATTTGAAAAGGCCAGAGGTGAAACCTGACGCACAGAATCAGGTAGTTTGTTCCAGGCATAAGGAGCAGCAAGGTGGAAGTATCAAAGTCTCGAGTTGGCAGTAGAAGAGAAGGGCACAGATAGGAGGAATCTGCCAGAAGAATGGAGTTCCCGAGGAGGGGTGTAGGAAGAGATGAGAGAGAAAAGGTAGTGAGCAGCAGCAGAATGAGTGCACTTATAGGTCAGTTTGAGAAGTTTGAACTGTATACGGAAACAAATAGGGAGCCAATGAAATGACACGAGAAGAGGGGTTATATGAGCATATCGAGGCTGGTGGAAAATTATTTATTTTATTTATTTAACAGATTTTTTTTTATACCGCCCTATCATCAATTCAGGGTGGTTTTCATATAACATAGTACCAAAAACAAACTTTTACAGACGCGCAGCTCAGTTTTGAACAGATTGAAGGGGAGAGAGATGATTCAGAGGGAGACCAACAAGGAGGATGTTGTAATAGTCTAGACAGGAGGTGACCAAAGAGTGGATAAGTGTCTTAGTAGTGTGTATAGAAAGAAAGGGATGAATTTTGCCAATGTTTTAGAGAAAGAAGCAACAAGTTTTAGCTATCTGTTGGATGTGTGCAGAGAAAGAGAGAGTCGAAGATGACCCTGAGCTGAGTAAACAGGCATGTTACCCTTGAGTTTTGCTCCAGTGGATTCAGTCTCTTCTGCCGGATGATACTACCCCTCTTTTGAAGTCAACTAAGGCCTTCCTTTCTAATGCCATGAGCAACCTGGTATGACTAGTGGTCAGGGATGAGTGCCCTGTCAACAGTGGCATGGTATTGGATCTGGCTCTGACATTGGGCAGCAGACACATCTTCCAAAGCCTGGTTGACCCAACTGGCCTTTAAAGGAAAGCTTCTTTTTGGGGCCGATTTGGAGAAGCTGGTGAAGGACCTGGGTGAGACAAAATCTTGCTGCATTCCGGAAGACAGGTCCAGGGAGCCTGTGAAGCAGGCAAGAGCCCCTTTTATGTCAGCCTCCGCCTGGTCCTTATGGGCATGCTGGTCAGACACCCGAGGGTCTTGGGACTGTCATCACTACCAGCCTGGAACGTTCTTCTTCCCCTCTGCTTTCAGATTTCAGGCTGGTTCTCAGTCCTTTTTTGGGCCCAGGAACTTGGTCTCCTCCAGAGGAGAACCCTCCTGGACTGTTCAGTGAACGTTTTGGGGCCCATTTCCTAGTTCCTCTGGTTGGGGCCAAGCTTTGCCTCTTCTTTCAGAAATGGGCCTGGATCACCAAGGATCACTGGGTGCTAGATACCATTCAGTATGACTATGTCCTGGAATGCAAAGAGCCAAGCCTGGACGCTTTTGTGATTTCTCTGTGGATCTGTGAACAAAAGGGCTGCTGTGCGGATCATCTTGAACAAGCTGCTGCTCCTGAAGGAGCCCTGTGTTTCAGAAGGCGCAGCTACCACACCATTCCATGGTGGTGGAATCGACCATGCATCATCTGAAAAGTCAGAAAAAGCACTCCGTGGTGCTCCCTGGCAGGGAGGCCCGGAACCTGGATGGTTTTGGCAGAAAGTGCTTCCAGGGCTCGATGCTTGCTTGCCGTGTCCAGTCTTACCAGCTGTACATGGGCATGTACTTGCGGGACCTGGCCAAGGAGCTGGCCGGGTTCTCTGCTGGTCTCTCCGGGGAACCCTTGCAGAGGTTCAAGTCCTTGTCCTCGGGGATACGGGAATGCTCCAAGTTTATGTCCTGCGCTGCCTACGATGGCTTCGAGGCTTCGGCCCGTGTTGCGGCAGCCGGCATCGCGGCTCAACGCCAGGAGTGGTTGCAGTCATCGGACCTCGAGCCATGGGTTCAGGACAAGTTGGTCGATGTCCCTTGCTGAGGTGAAAACCTTTTTGGCAAGCCCATGACCGAGAAGGCCGCACAGCTCGAAACCAAGCACCTCATGAAGACAAGGCTGTCTAGAAAGACTTCTGCCCCTTCTCTCAAGAAGGGCTCGGGTAAAAAGCCCTTTTACCCGAGGAAGGGCATTGCTTACAAACAGTACCCACAGTACCAGGCCTCCCAGGCTCCCCCACAGGGTCAGCAGGCCAAGGGGCAGGGTATTGGGCCCCGTAGGCAGAGCATCCCCAAGCCTCCGGCCCCTGCTCCCACTCAGCAGGGTGGGGTTTTTGACTCCTTAGGCATAGCCTCTCCGTCCCTGCTCTCCCAACCCTGCACAGGAGGTCGACTTACCCTGTTTGCCCACATGTGGCCACTCATCACTGGAGACAGTTGGATGCTAAGCATCGTCCACAAGGGCTACATGCTACACCTCCAACAGCTGCCTCCTCCATACTTTCCAGGGGAGCCTCCAAGGCCTCCCCTACACACAGCTCTTCTCCTTCAGGAGCTCCAAGGTCTGTTGCGAGACAAGGCAGTGGAGCCCATGCCTCCCCACCTCCAAGGTCAAGGATTCTACTTCAGGTACTTCCTTGTACTCAAAAGAACCGGTGGCCTCCGGCCTATTCTCGACCTCAGAAATCTCAACAAGTTCCTAGAGAAAGAAAAATTCAAGATGCTTACTCTTGGAACACTGCTGCCCTACCTCCAGCAGGGAAATTGGCTATGCTCCTTAGATTTAAAGGATGCGTACACTCACATCCTCATTCATCCAGACCACAGAAAGTACCTCAGGTTCATTGTGGGAGGAAACCATTATCATTACAGAGTACTGCCTTTTGGCCTCACCTCCGCTCCCAGGGTCTTTACCAAATGCCTGGCATTGGTGGTGGCCTACCTGAGAAATCAGGGTATCTTTGTCTTCCCCTATCTGGACGACTGGCTCATCAGGGGTCAGACATACCAGGAGGCCAGACAAGCCACCCTCCGAACTATTGCTCTTCTTCAAAACCTGGGTTTTGTCATAAATTTCGCAAAGTCCACTTTGCTTCCCTCCCAGAACGGAGTTCATAGGGCCAAGGCTGGACTCTCTGCTAGCAAAGGCGTTCTTGCCAGAAGACAGAGCCCAAAGACTGATAAACTTGGCAAACCAGTTTCTCAGCAGGTCACTGGTCTCCGCCAGACTCCGCCTGAGGCTTCTTGGCCACATGGCTACGACAGTACATGTGACCCCCAATGCCCGGCTCCATATGAGGCCTGCACAGTGGTGCCTCTGAAATCAGTGGACACAGGCCACAGGCAACCTCAGAGACAGAGTAAGGGTGTCCAGACAATTTCTGGACTCCCTCCGCTGGTGGCTGCACCCACCCAATCTACTGCAGGTGGGTGCCTTTTCAGATTCCTGGATTCACAGTGGTGTTGACCACGGATGCCTCCCTGCAAGGCTGGGGGGCTCATTGTCTGGGCAAGTGCACCCAGGGCCTGTGGTCTCCATGGGAGGCCACACAGCAGATCAATTTACTGGAACTCAGGGCTATCCGTTTAGCCCTCAAGACTTTCTCTCAAACACTGGCTCATCAGTCTGTCCTAGTTCAAACAGACAACCAAGTAGCCATGTTTTATGTGAACAAGCAGGGCGGAACTGGGTCCAGACTCCTTTGTCAGCAGGCACAGGACCTTTGCTTGTTTGCTCTCAGGCACAACATGCTCCTCAAGGCTGTGTATCTACCTGGCCAGGACAACTACCTGGCAGACAGGTTGAGCAGGATTCTGCAGCCCCACGAATGGCAGCTTCATCCCTTGGTAGTTCAGAAGATTTTCCTGAAATGGGGACTTCCAACCATAGATCTGTTTGCCAGTCTATTGAACAAACAACTGACAGGGTTCTGCTCCAGGCAACCGCATCCTCTGCGGCTGGCAGCAGATGCTTTTCTGATTTCCTGGTCCCAGGGCCTCCTATATGCGTTTCCTCCCACGCCCCTGGTGGCCCGAACCCTGTTCAGAATTCTTCAGGACAAGGCCTCGTTCCTGCTGGTAGCTCCCAGATGGCCGAGACAGCCTTGGTTTCCACTTCTGCTTCAGCTGGCAGTGGATCCCCCACTGCCTCTGGGGTTGCAACCCGACCTTCTCTCTCAGGATCAGGGTTTCCTTCTGCACTCAAATCTCAGAGCTCTCAATTTGATGGCATGGAGGCTGCAAGGACAGTTTTGGCTCCCTGGGGCCTGCCTCAGGAAGTTGAGGAGGTTGTCCTAGCCTCTAGGAAGCAGTCCACTAGAAAAACCTATGCCCTGAAATGGAAAAGGTTTTCTGTGTGGTGTCAGCTACGTACAGAAGATCCTTTCTCCTGTGCTGTACCAGTAGTGCTTCAGTACCTACTGCACTTATCCACTGGTGGAGGGACATTCTCTGTCGGTTCACCCCTTGGTGTCCAGATTTCTTAGAGGCTTGCTCTTGCTGAAGCCTCCAATCCATCCGCCAGCTCCTGAGTGGGAGTTGAATGTGGTCTTGCAGCAACTGACTCGCCCACCTTTTGAGCCGATGGCTACTTGTCCTCTCCGCTTCCTGTCCTGGAAGACACTCTTTTTGGTAGCCCTAACCTCGGCCAGGAGAGTGAGTGAGCTTCAGGCCCTGGTCTGTGACAGGCCTTACACCCGCTTCTATAGGAACAGGGTAGTCCTTAGGACTCATCCAAAGTTCCTCCCAAAGATTGTCTCCTCTTTCCACCTCAACCAGGAGGTGCTTCTTCCAACCTTCTTCCCTAGGCCTCATGCAAGCCAAGCTGAAGCAGTTCTGCATACCCTGGACTGTAGGAGGGCCTTATCCTTCTACCTTGACTGTACGCAGGGGCATAGAAGGGCTACTCAGCTCTTCATATCTTTTGACCCTAATAATTTTGGCTTAGCTGTGTCCAAGCGTACCTTATCCATCTGGGTGGCTGACTGTATCACCTGGGCTTACAGGGCGGCTGACCTTCCTTTGCAGGGTCGGGTCATGGCCCATCGTGTCAGGGCAGTGGCTGCCTCAGTGGCTCACCTCCGCTCTGTACCATTGGTAGACATCTGCAGGGCTGCAACTTGGTCCTCAAGCCAGACTTTTGCAGCCCATTACTGTCTGGAGAGGGAGTCCCGTAGGGACAGTGCTTTTGGCCAAGCAGTACTCCAGAATCTCTTTGAGGTTTAGGCAACTCCTGCCCTCCTGCCCTCTGTTGGGCTACCGGTGGAGGTCCTTTCATTGAAAAGCTTTCTTTGATTCTGGGACTAGAAGGAGTTCTCTTGTTCAGCCTGGGTTCCTGGTAGCCCAGAGCTAGGGAGTCACCCATATGTGAGGACTGACTTTCTGCTTGGTCCTGGAGAAAGAGTAGTTACTCACCTGTAACAGGTGTTCTCCAGGAGCAGCAGGAATCAGTCCTCACAACCTTCCCTCCTCCCCTGAGAGTTGCAGTTGTACATAGTTTATTTTTACATTTTTGTGTGCTGTTTTTTAGCTATGTCATTTGACTGAGCAAGATGGCACCTTTAGGCGGGAAGGGGACTGCGCATGCGTGCCTGCATTCCCAAAGGCTTTCATAGAAAGCTGGGGAAATGCTCCGCAGGGGCTCCATCGACGTCGATATCACCCATATGTGAGGACTGATTCCTGCTGCTCCTGGAGAACACCTGTTACAGGTGAGTAACTACTCTTTCTTTTACTAAAGAATCAGATACCTCCGAGACTCAAGACAATTTCTGTACCCCAGTATCCACATTTACTTTAACTTCAGCCAATTCCAACTTTAAACCAGAGTAGGAATCCTCCAGCTTATCCAAGCGTGTCATAGTTAAAACCAACTGTTGACTCACAACACTAGATAATTGAGAAATCGCCTCCCAAATGCTCTCCAGGGAAATCTCCATTGGGCGTTTCAAAGAAAAACCTTTTGGCAACACAGACATCGAAGTTACAGCCAGATGGACTTTCCTTCCATCAGCCTCATTAACTCCCTGAGGGAGCTCAGCTGCCTCCACAGACTGAACATCAACCACATCCGCAGCCCCAGATTTCCTAGGCTGCTCACCGGGCCTCTCCTCGAGCAAAACCCGCTCACGAGGATCCACTCCCACCTCTTTGGGAAGGGCTTCACCTCCTCTCGCAGGAGGAGTCACCAGGAGGGTTGGAGCAGAAGGTGGCTTATGCCCATTAGGGGAGAGAGAAACATCAAGAGCAGATATTGCTGAAACCACCTCAGCCGGCGACGTCAAGCCTGCTCGAATCTCCCCACGCTGCTGCTCTGTTAGCCAAACGAAACGATCCATGGGTCCTTCACTGGCAGGTACAGGCTCTGCGGGAGGAGCCTTTTGCTTGCCCTTATGCTTAGGCATGTTCGACCCGTAAATGCTCCGTCGCCATCTTGAAATTAACCACTCCCCCCCCCCCCGGGTTTTCTTATCAAGATGCGACCACAAGTGACCAGATGTTACCAGAAGATTGTCAGGCCTTTCTTCTGAACACCATCCATCCCCATTATTTGCCCCCTTTGCCGTTCCTGACAAAAACCTTCCTGTATGAACAAGGAGATTGTACGGGGAGGCTTAGACAGGGGCGGGAGGGGGCATCATGGAGGCGGGGTGAGGGCAGGCACTGGGCAGTCCACAGCCCCGGACATACAGGGCTGATTCTGAAGTCGGCCCTCCATGTCCAGGGTCTGCACACTGGACGAGGACTTATTCTACCTCGGAGGTGAAATAAGTTCCCCTGGACATCGGGGAATGGCAGGCCCAGGCAACGGCGAACAGGTGAGGGGATGCAGGGGATTCCCTGCAACCCAGTCTTAGCCATGGGAGGCCAGATTGGGGGTCAGTCTGCAGGGAAAAGAACTTCTGGTCGGTGTCCAGGGATCGCGGTTCCTGAATGGAGCCGCGTGCCATGGCACCGTGGCTCCATTCAGGAGCTTGACTGAATTAGGGATGGCTCTGTACGTGCAGGCCAATCTGAATCGGATCTCAGCCTGCACGTACAGACCCTAGACCTGATTCTGATCCCGTGGGGCACGTCTAGCCTCTGCGCGATCAGAATCGGGTCTGCCCCTGTGAGTCCCGATTCTAATCCGGCGCACAGGGGCCTGGACGCACACATTCGATGTACCTTCAGCACTTGGTATTTTAAAGTGTTCACCCATTCAAGTACTAATCAGGCTCAAACTTGCTTAGTTTCCAAGATAAAATGAGATTGGGTTCACTGAGGGTAGTGTGGACTGCAGTGATGGAAGCTCCCAGGAAGACATGGAAGTGGAAGAAAATCCTAGTTTCCCCTTTGAAATGAATGACAGTTCACTTGTGCATAAGACTTGCAAGCCAGATCAGAAAAAAAAACCCAGCTCCCTGCTAAGGTCAGGCCACGCCCTAGCTCAGGGGTGGAGACAAGCTTGCCTGATGATTGGTCACACAGGTGCAGAGTACAGGGAGTGCCTAGCAGCCAACGGTTCTTAAAACCACGAGCAGAGCAGAGCAGAGCAGAACAAGGAGGGAAGGAGGAAGGCAAAGGACAACAGAGAGAGCAAGGCTGAGCATAGCTGGAGGAGAAAGAAAGAAGAAAACTCCCAGGAAAGCAGTTACCCAAGAGGGACTGGAGAAGGACATAAGGAGGCTGAATTTCAGACCCTGGAGGATCCCAGGAAGAAAGAAATCAGCGCTTGTCTGAGGAACCATCCCCAAGGTAAAGTCGGCAGTCTCAGAGATGAGAAATCCACAGAGAAACAGTTTGATATTGCTAAGGTCCAGGAAGCAGAGCCCTCACCATCTACTGCTAAGAGGTGGGTGGAAAGTTTTATGTATGGGAAAAGTCATAGCCCTGATAAAAGCAGAACAGCTGAGTCTTCAAAGCTAGAAGCACTGAGAGAGTTGTTTGCTGAGGGAAAAGTTCACTCCTCTAATATAACTGTGCCTTTACAAGCTGAATTGCTGTGGAATCAGTTCCAGGAATTTCTAAAGGAGAGAAAGTCTGGGAGAGTTTGTAACTTTGATAGAGATACCATATATCCTGATGCCATAGAAGGAATGCAAATAGATTCTGCCAAGCTCTGAGTGTGAATCTGTACCAATGGATTGCTCATTGTGTTTAAAAGAAGAGTCTGCATTATTGAACTGAGCTGAGAGACTGTGAAGCAATATACAGAATAAGTGAAATACCTGCTTATAATTAAGGAAAGCTAATACTGTGTTTTACTAAGCTTAATGGCCTTCTGAAGCCAAGAAGCAGTGCTTAGAAGAAGTTGCTTTGAGAAAAGAAAATCACAGCTGTTGCAAGTTTATCTGTATTTCTGTTGAATGACCACACGAGGCAGTCCTCGATGTAAGCTCGTGGGAATAAGAACAGCTGAACAGTGAAAAGTGGTTTTGTTATGTCATTCTCTGTTACCTGATTTATCCTTTATGTTGGAGGAGCATCCTTTTTGCCTTGTTTGTGTATTGAGCTTAAATGCCCTGGAAATCCCCACAAAATAAATTTTCTTGCTGCCTTGAACCACCGACTCACAACTACAATTTGTCCTAGAAGAATAAACTAACTACAAGTCCCAGAATACCTCTGGTGACAACAAGGGAAGCTTTATTCAAAAGTGGACAACATAAGGCTGTTTCCTGCTTGTAAGCTCTTGGGCCCAAGCGGAAGCATCGCAGGACATAGTATAGATAAGTTTAATAGCACTTAAATGCTTGATACGGCAGGCAGTTGGACAACCCTGCCTTTTGTGGAATAAGAAAGGTAATCATACCTACCATTGTTATAGTTCATCAACATCTATTAATGGGCTGGCCTGTTGCTGGACAATGGACAAATTATCTATAACAGTGAGTAGTCTAGAGCTTGGAGGCAACCCACTTGTTTGTCTGATTACATCCTGTTGTCAACACAAAAAGCAAAATTGCTTACCTGTAATAGTTGTCTTCCATAGATAGCAGTATTAATCAGGCACACAATCTTTTCCACCTTCCCAGGAGATGTATTCCTTCTTCAGCTACAGAACTAAGTGAGGAGACCACTGTGTGTAGGAAGGGCCACATATGCTCAGAACGTTACACTTGGTATTGAGCTAAGGAAGACTATTCTCTCCTAGCCCCATGCAGTAACATCCCCCACTTGTGTATCTGATTTGTATTCTGCTGTCTACAGAGATGTTACATGTAAGCAGCTTTGCTTTCCTGAAGAGGTCAGGCAAACCACAGCAGGGCTTTGGGGTAACTGAAGTGTATGTTATAGAGGAAAGCACTTGAGGACTGTTACACCAAACTACTATTGACCTGTATTTTGAATGCCTGTTGCCTTTATTAGTGTGACTGTGATGCTGAGGCATTTTACCTGTGATGGAACTGAGGTAGAAACCAACAATAAGACTATTGGAGAGTTGTCTGATACAGTCTACAGGCAGTAGACCATAAGATATAACTAGTAGCATATCATGGACTGCATCCATTTAAACAAGAGGCAAGACATAGAGATCCAATTTGTTTTACACCAGGCATCATGCCTTACTATCCTCAAAGGAATCCCTCAAAAGAGATTCAGAAAAGCTTTATTAAATATTAGGCACTTTGTTGGGTCCAGCAAAAGAAAGCAATGGTATCAGCATGTCAGTCATCATCTACATGCTCATAATTGCACTAGGAACACTTCCACTGGCTATTTCCCCTACTACAGTCTACCAGCTGATTTGTGTTTAGTACTAGCAAAAGATGATATGCATCCATGGAAATAAGCTATATGACCAGTATATTTCCACTTGGTTTGCACTTGTCGTGCTGTGAGGGCTTCTGTGCATCAGTGATGCTGAGAGCTAAGCTATCAGTAGCTTAGCTACTGGCAGGGTCTCCCAAGATAGACAGGTCTCAGCTGAGATGCCAGACTAAGCAGAATGGGATGGTGGTGTAAGCAGAGGATAATATTTCTGTGACAAATGCAACAACACTGGTATTAACTGTGCAGGAGAAAGTCTTGGCAAATCTGCTTCTGTATCTTGCCTTGAAAATCCAATGGTTAGTCACAAAACAAATGGCACTGTAGTGCTGGAAAATGAGACCCCCAGGTTGGAAGGCACTCAAATGGCTACTGGGGATGAGCTGAAGACTTCTCAGAGTAAAGCCAGCATTAATGATGTGGTTGGATCTGCTGATGTAGCTGCACATGAAAAGAGAGTCAGAAGTTGCAAAGATATCTTACATATTGGGACATGGAACGTACGAAGCATGAACCAAGTGAAGGTGGAGGTGATCAAGAATGAAAAGGAATGTGTACAATTCGATCTGTTGGGTGTCAGTGAACTGAAATGGACTAGCTTTGGGCACTTTGCATCTGATGATCATGTGGTTTACTACGCTGGCAATGAAAGACAAAGAAATGGTGTTACATTTATAGTTAAGAAGAAACTTGCAAGAACTGTAATGAAATACATTGCAGTCAGTGAACACTTAATTTCTATTCATCTATGAGGAAAGTCCATCAACACAAATATAATTCAGGTATATGCCCCAACAACAGCTGCAGAAGAGGAAGACGTTAATGAGTTCTATAAAAAAGTGCAAGCTCAAATTGACAGACCATGCAAACAGGATATCCTGATAGTCGTGGGTGACTGGAACGCAAACGTTGGCAACAAAGAAGGCAAAGTGGTTGGAAAATATGGACTTGGCAACAGAAACAAAGCTGGAGAAAGACTGATAGAATTCTGTAAAACCAATGATCTATTCATGTCAAACAGCTCCTTCCAGCAACACAAGCGCCGACTGTACACGTGGACTTTACCCAATGGATTATACAGAAATCAAATTGACTACATCTGTGGAAGATAACTATTGAAAAGCTCGATAACATCAACAAAGACAAAACCTGGAGCTGACTGTGGTACAGATCACCAACTATTAGTATGCAAACTCAAGCTAAAGTTAAAAAAGAGCAAGCCATTCATGAATGCAGCAAAATATGACCTTGAGAATATACCACTGGAATTTAAAGACTGCCTGAGAATCAATTTGCTGCTTTAGATATAAATGACAGAGTTCCAGAAGAGTTTAGGATGACATCAAGAATATTGTATTGGAAGAAAGAGATAAGTGTGTACATAAGGTGAAAAAGCAAAAACTGGAAAATGGATGACTGAAGAAACTCTGAAAATTGTCCAGAAATGCAGAGAAGTTAAAACCAGAGGAGAAAGAGAAGCAATCACAGAACTCAACAGAGATTTCCAACGTGCAGCAAGACAGGTCGAGGAAAAGTACTACAATGACACATGCAAGGAAATAGAATCAGAAGCTTTTAGAGGAAGAACAAGATTGGCTTTTCTAAAGCTATGAGAGTTAAAGAAAAATTTCCAGCCTCGAATTGGAATGCTACAAGATGCTCAAGGATCCATGTTGAATGATGCTGAGAAGATCAAGAAAAGGTGGAAAGAATATACAGTTGTTATACTATAAAAATCAAGTGGACCAACAGCCATTTCAACTTATACCTTATGATCAGGAACCATTGGTGATGAAAGAAGAAGTCGAAGCAGCATTGAAAGCCTTATCAAAGAACAAAGCACCGGGCATTGATGGCATTCCCAATGAGTTATTACAGCAATCAGATGAAGCTGTTACCATACTTACAAGGCTCTTCCAGGAAATTTGGAAGACAAATTCACGGCGAACTGATTGGAAAAGATCTGTGTTTATACCAATACTGAAGAAAGGTGACCCGACTGACTGGAAATTATCACACAATTGCTCTGATCCCACATGCCAGCAAGATTCTACTCAAGATCATTCAGCACAGACTACAACCATATCTGGAATGAGAACTGCTTGAAGTGCAAACAGGGTCCAGGAAAGGGAGAGGAACGGGAGACATTATCGCAGATGTGAAATGGATCCCTGAAAAGACAACAGAATACCAAAAGGATTTCTATATATGTTTTATTGACTACAGCAAGGCTTTTGATTGTGTAAACCATGAGAAACTCTGGGCCACATTAAGAATCATGGGTATAGCAGAACACCTGTTCATTCTCTTGCACATCCTTTACACTGATCACGAAGCAACAGTTCGAATGGAACAAGGAGAAACAGAATGGTTTAAAATCAGAAAAGGTGTACGACAAGGCTGCATACTTTCCCCCTACCTCTTTAATTTATATGCAGAACAAATCATCAGAGAAGCAGGACTGTATGAAGACAACATAGGTGTGAAGATTGGTGGAAGACTCATCAACAACCTTCGCTATGCTGATGACAGCACATTATTGGCTGAAAGTTAAAACGATTTGAAACATTTGCTTCTCAAGATCAAGGAATATAGTCTTAAAATGAGTCTGCACCTTAATGTTAAGAAGACAAAGATTCTGACAACTGGCAAAATGAATAAGTTCATCGTTGTTGGAGAAGAAATTGAAATAAGTGACAACTTTAACCTACTTGGATCAACTATCAATAAAGAAGCAACAAGCAGTCAAGAAATCCAACAATGCACTGCTCTTGGCAGAATGGCTATGAAGGACCTAGACAAGATTCTCAAGAGCAGAGATGTCTCTCTTCATACAAAGATTCAACTTTATCAAGCCATGGCATTTTCAGTAACATCATATGGGTGTGAAAGTTGGACAGTGAAAAAGATAGACAGGAAGAAAATTGATGCATTTGAATTGTGGTGCTGGTGACGAATACTGCGTATACCATGGACTGCCCGAAGAACAAACCAGTCAGTACTAGAGGAGATCAAACCTAAGCTTTCTTTAGAAGCTCAGAAGACAAGACTTTGACTTTCATACTTTGGACACATCATGCGAAGACAGAGATCATTAGAGAAAGACATCATGCTTGGCAAGGTAGAAGGTCAACGCAAAAGAGGAAGGCCTGCAATGAGATGGATCAATACAATAACAGCAGCTACAGATGCCAGTCTGTCAACAATGAGCCGTCTGACTGAAGACTGAACACAATTTAGGACAACTGTCCAGAGGGTTGCCATGAGTCCACACCGACTTGACAACACTTAACAACAACAACAACATTTCCATTCAAGACCAACTCTGGAATCAGGGTACTTTTTCAGAATTTTGATATGCCAGGCAAACATAAGATTGCTGACAAATGACAGTCAGAGCCTTACCTGAAAGTAGAAAATATTTCAGAGACTTCCTGCTTATAAAGTTAGACTTCAAAGGGGAAATGGACCCTTCAAGACCTTGCATTGTAACCATTTGTTGACTGTAGAACAGTTTGTAATAATTATATCCCCTACCCAAGCCCATACTAGTCAGACTATAAACTGTATAGACAGCATTTATATAAGGAATATTCATCAAAGTTATTCACTGCTGATCCAGCTTGAAGGTTCTATAAGTGAAAGTCTTGCATCTGATGGTGACTGCAAATATCGTTGTACTTACTCTATTATTACTTTATCTTGGTGCAATTGTTCTGCATTATAGATAATTTTGTTTATGTTCTCTTGTGGGCATTCAGTGTTTGAGCACTATGTATATTTGTGCTATAAATTAAGTTTATTACAAGGGTCCCTCAAGTACTAACCTGCGAAAATATTCACTGGTTAGTATCCATTTTTTCAAAATTTAGCTACAGGATACAAATGAGCTCCTAGTTCATCTGTATCCCATAGCTAAATTTTGCAAATAATTTTTGGCATGTTACCATGACTGGGAAATTTGCACATTCCCTGCTGCGATACACTGCCTTGTCACATTGGTGAAGCCATGTGCAAATGCAGTAGCCAAAACTAAAAGGATACTAGGCTACATTCAGAAAGGCATAACCAGCAGAAAGAAAGTGGTATTAATGCCCTCTACAAGTCATTGGTGAGACCTCACTAGGAGTATTGTGTTTAGATTTGGAGACCATACCTCACGAACAATGTATAAAAAGACTTGGAACAGTTCAGAGGAAGGCAGCCAAAATGATATGGGGCCTGCCCCAGAAGACATATGAGAAGAGACTTGAAGACCTAAATATGTATACTCTTGAGGAGAGGAGAGGCAGAGGAGATATGATACAAACCTTTAAATACTTAAAGAGTATTAATGAACAAAAAACGTTTCCAAAGACACGGAAGCTGTGGAACTGGAGGACATGAAATGAAGCTGCAAGGAGGTAAACTTTAAAGCAATGTCAGGAAGCACAGTATTTTTTCATGGAAAGAGTGGTGGATGCCTGGAATGCCCTCCCTATAGAGGCAGTGGGGGTAAAAACAGTGACAGAATTTAAAAAAAAGCATGGGGCAAACACAGAGAATCTCTATATAGCAAGAGGATGAAATCAAAGCAAACAAAGTAACTTTTACACTACAAAAACAGAGGGAGATATCTTGCACAGAGCATTGGTACAACCCTAAACAAAGGCATACAGGGGGATTACCTGCACAAAGTGATGGGTAGAACCCTAAATAAAGGCATGGGGGAGGTAGCCTACACAGAGTGGTGAGTACAGTTCTAGCCACCTTACTGGGCAGTGTAGATGAACCATGCTGGTCTGTATCTGCCATCATTTACTATGTTTTACTATGCTGGGCCTGCTTCAGAGGTCCCCTGGATTCCTCCTTCCAGGTGCCTCAAATCCCTGATTGCCAGCAGCCCCAACAACTCTCCTCCCAGCCCTGAAGCAGGGTATAAATCACTTCAAAAAAAGATTAACCCCCGAACCCTCTTAGCCCTGGTAGTCTAGTACGCTGCAACCTCCCACACCCCCAGCACAGAGCATAAATGGCTAAAGAAATCCCTCCTCCCAAATGAAGCTCTGACACCCCCCTCCCACACGTCACCATGCTCCTAACTCACCCAAGGAGCTCACACCTCTTTGAGACTGCTTTTGGATCCTGATCCTCCTAGGCTTCTGTTCACTTCCTATGTGTTTCCTTACCATTCCCCTAGATAGATCCTAGTCCCCGGTTATTTTGTTGTCTATCGTGACTAAACTGTAAGCTCTTAAGAGCAGTGACTGTATCTTACATGTCTCTGTACAGTGTTATGTATGCCTTGCGCTATACAAATGATCAGTATAAGTAGTAGGGGTGCAGCTATGGGTACAGAAGTGATCCCCACTCGCTTCTGCCCCAGTAGCTATCACATTAACCTGAGACGCTTATAAATTACATTACATCTGTTATGCAGCAACCTTTAATAACAATTATATATCATGCCCAAAAGAGTATTATGACTGTGATGAGAGAGCCTCCTAAAATTATATAAAGTAATACTGAGCAATGTGATGCTTTACTCTTAGATTAAAGAGCGCAGGCATGGCTTATAGTTTATGGTTTAGAATACCAATATGCATTGTTCTTGTAATCGTTGCAACCTAGACATCAAAGGTCCTAAGGCATTTTTTTGTCTCTGGAGGGCTTACAATCTAAGTTTATACTTGAGATAATGAAGGGTTAACTGACTTGCCCAAGATCACAATGACTCGCAGTAGGATTCGAACCTGGATTCTGCTGCTGTGACCATTGGGACAATCTTCCACTCAAGCATAAGAGAGGAAACTAAACCTGTTGATTTTTCTTAAGTTTGTCATGTCTTTCAAAATATTTTTGATTCTTAACTTAATCTTGATTTAGCATTCTGTGACTGTAGAGTCCTAGAAGGAATCATGGCAGGATACCCAAACCGTGACATGTCTTCCCTTGTGACATTTGGAGACCCCTGCCTTATAGGGATTTGTATGTCTCTCTCTTCTGATCTATGACTCTTTTGTGTGCCTTGGTAAAATGGTATTTCACCATATACTGTTATATATGCATGTCTAATGCTTCAGCCAACTTTAATATCAAGATTAGGGGAACATACAAGCAAAGATAGTAAGAGAATTCTATTACAGCAGATAGTTATCTGGATCTTGATGTTTTCTGATCCTCGGATCTGCCTGTTGGCTATGTTGCTCTGGCTTTCACCTAATGCTCATAACTATAGGGCGGTTTTATGTCCTGTTCCTGTATGTTGCTTATTTGGGGGAGGGGGAATTCCTGTGGGCTCAAGCCAGAGTATCAACTGTACACAATAACTAAATTGTCCAGTTAAGAACAAGATTAATTGTTTTGTTTTCCTGAAATGGAAATCTGTCAACTAGTTACTTTTTTACTAATGACTTGTGCAGTGCTAACCTTACTCTGTGGCTTTTTTGCATGCCTTCACTTTGTTGTTGCTCCTCCATGCATTGAGGTGTAAACCTCTGGGAGACTGTTTTATTACTTTGAGTGGGGGAGAGGACACAGGAAGGTATTGTATTCATCTGATGTAAATTTGGATTCCTTTCTTTGAAATGTAATTGAACTAATGACCCGAGGCTGCTCAGAACCCCATTCTCTCTGTAATGCTTTTCCTCTTAAAGTCTAGGTTTAGGTTACATAGTACTTCAAAGAAAAGAGTTATCATTTCATTTGGGGGACAGGGACCTTTTACCTGTGTGATGTACTACAACTTTCAGCTTATGAAGTATAGTAAATAAGCCCATGTGTAGCTTTTACTTCCAGTATTTGCTGCAATAATTAAAGCAAAACTATGCAGAAAGTACCGTTTTGATAATTGCCTAACCAACATAAATTTGAGCCTGTGTTCTCATGCAGGTACTTTCTTTTTTTATTATTAATCTACAGGAACAAGCAGGAATGCAGTCTTTCCATATGGGTGATGTCCCTGACAGAGCCTGCTTGGGAACGCTCCCCATCTTCCAATAGGAAAGCCTTTGGAAACCCTCTACTATGCCTGCGTGCCTACCTTCCCAACTCCTCTCCTCAGTTGTTTATTTTCCGCATAGCCAGAGGATGCACTGTCCTTTCACCACTGAAAAACTCTCTTTTTTTGTGCCCTTTGGGGTACATCATGCTTTTACCTTTCCAATACCGGTCCTGGTATTTCTTTCTTTTTATTTTCTGTTGATTCTAACCACGGTTCTCACCGCTAGTCTTGGCCTCTAAGCCTCCATAACCTTGTCTTCACTCTCCAAGGCAACTTTTTTCAGGCATGGAAAAGCCAGTCAGTGGTTTTAAAAATGTACCAAGTGTGCCAGTACCATTTCAGCCACTGATAAACATGACTGGTTGTTTAAAATGTTTGGGTCCTGACCATAAACCCACTTCTTGTACTTTGTGCCAACAAACGACAAAGAGAAGCCTCAAGAACTGAGCCAGGCAGTTTGGATCATTGTTCACATTGGACTCGGTTTCAGTGGCTTCCATTTCATCAAGGGCATCGACTTCTTCTCATGAGTCTCAGGCTTCTTTAAAGACCAAACACAGAAGTAAGTCAAAATCTGTGGCCGTTTCCAAATCTTCGGCATCAAAGACTGATTATGATGCCAGGGAAAAGTCTCAACATAAGCATTGTGACTCCCTAGAAGTGCTTCCGATGCAGACTGGCCAGCCAAACAGCCCCGGCGGATCTGTCCTCTAAAGCACAAATGGGGCTCTGGGACGCTTCCGAGGCATCAGCCTCCAGAGGGCTACTGGTTCCCTGTTCTGGGACAGTGGCTCAGAGCCCCATATGTGATTCCACCCTGATATCTGCCATCTCCTTGGACCAGTGGATGCTGGCTCTGGAGAGGAACTTGGCAGCACTCCTGGCAGCCTTGGTACCGATAACATTGAGAGCTTCAGGAGGACAGGCTTCTGTACCAAGCCTACAGCCAAGCATATCGGCCCCGATACAGGCCCTCGAACCGGCGAGCACCTGAGGCCAATTCCTCATTTGGAACAGGTCAATGCCCCTGGTATCCAACAGATTCAGGCTCCCATTGCTCTTGGTTCCGATAGCTCTGAATATCAGTACTGGCACTGACCGTCGACTTCCACAAAGCATGAGTTCAAACCCAGGACCACTAGTACTTTGATGTCATGCCGGTCTCTGATTCAAGTTCTTCAAACTCTGACGCAGGGTCACTCGATTCCCGGAACTTCCTGATATTCCTTCGGACCATTCACTGCCTCAGGAATGGCATTAGTCCCCACCGGAAGATATGTCCTTTCAGGACTTCATTCGTGACACAGCAATAGGCCTCTCTATTACGGTAGCCTTGGAAGAAGAATTGAGGGCAGAGAAATTGGAGATACTCCAATACCCTCCAATGCCCAAGGAGGTTGCTACTTTACCAGTGCACCATATCCTGCAGGACCTTATGCTCCACATTTGGGAGGCCATGCTCCTGTTAGCAAGAGACTCAATACCATGTACTGAGTACCAGAGTGCCCAGGTTTCCAAAAACCTCAGCTTCCCCACCACTCAGTGGTGGTGGAATCGGCGATGTGCCAAATAAAAAGCTCAAAGAACCATTCATCTATGCCTCCTGGCAGAGAATCAAGGACACTCTGTGCCTCTGGGCATCGATGATTCCAGGCATGCATGTTGGCCTCCAAAATCAACTCTTGCATGCTGTACATGGGCATGTTTTTGAAGGATGACACCAGGGATCTGGAGACTTTGCCCCCCTCCCCCCCCACACTTCCAGAAGATATTCAAGATGCATTCTAGACCCTCATTAAGCAGGGTCAGAACACTTATAAGTTTCTTACCAGGGTCTTTTTTGATGCCTTTGACTCCACCAGCAGAGCTTCAGCAGTCTGCATAGGGGCTGACAGAATGGCCTGGTTACAGGCATCAGACCTCAAGCAATGGGTCCAGGATAAACTGGCCAACATCCCATGTACTAGAGAAAACATTTTTGGCAAGGATTGGAGGGATAAAGCAGGGGAGATTGAAACAGATGATCGCACCCTAAAATGCCTTTCCATGAAGGCAGCTGACCCTTCCAAGAGGAAGGCTTTTCCAAAAAAATCGTTTTATTCTAAAAAGAAGAGATAATATCCTTACCTGCCTTATACTGCATATCCACCTCAGCAGAGACAAGCAGGGGTCCTCGCCATCCTAAGAAACCCAAAGCTCCTAAGCCTCAACTAGCTGCACAGGCACAGGTTGCACCTGATTTTTGACTCCTTCCTAGAGAGCATTGCCAGTCTGCCCCTAGAGAGCCCCCGGCCCCTCCACATTGCAGGCAGACTTTGTCACTATGCCCACAGGTGGCACCTCATAACATCAGATCAGTGAACACTTCAGATTGTCCAAGGGGGTTATCAGCTTCACTTCGAAACATTACTCCCCACCTGCTTCACAGGGGATTATCCCACCCAACCCCTTCAAAGCACTCTCTTAAAAGAAGAGGTGACCACCCTGTTGTCCCAGGGTGCCATAAAAAGAGTTCCCCCTCCTCAAGAAAAGTTGGGCTTCTACTCTCCATACAGGAGTCTTCAGGTCCATCTTGGATGTCAGAGACCTAAACGAGTTCTTGATCTGAGAAAAATTCAAAATGATTTCCCTAGGAACTCTTCTACCATACCTCCAGAGACACGATTGGCTCTGCTCTCTAGACTTAAAAGAGGGGCGTACACGCATTTACTGATACATCCCTTGCACAGACCGTATCTGTGCTTCATGTTTCAGGGAAACCATTATCAATACTGAGTTCCCCTTTTTGGTTTAGCCTCTGCCCCAAGGGTCTTCCCAAAATGCATGACAGTCATTGCTGCCTATCTATGCACGCTGGGGGTATTTGTCTTTCCTTACTTAGATGATTGGTTGTTCAGGGGAGACTCCCCTCAAGAGGTCCACTCTCCCTTCATTGCACCATCACAGTGCTCCAACACCTGGGTTTTGTCATAAACTTCCTAAAGTCCCACCTCACTCCATCCCAATGACTGAAGTTCACCGGAGCACTCTTAGACACTTGACAAGCCTGAGCTTTCCTCCCACAGGATCACTGTGCTCGCCTCATCGAGCTGGTTAAACATCAAAACCATGTAACAAGACATGGTGGGATACATGGCCTCCATGATCCATGTTGTTCCTTATGCTCGATTACACATAATGACAGGTGCAGTAGACTCTGTCTTCGCAATGCACGCAAGCAAAGGGTCATCTTAGGGACAAGATCCACATCACCCCTCAACTTATCACGTCCTTTCAGTGGTGGTGTCTCCCACAAAACCTACTCGTCGGGTCACCTTTTCAGATGCCTCCACCTCGATGCACCTTGACAACGGATTTTTCCAAGCTGGGTTGGGGGGGGGGGCGCATTGGTATGACATGAGCACACAGGGACTGTGGACACAACAAGAATCTGCCTTGCAGATCAACCTGCTAGAACCTGCTGATAAATGCTCTTAAGTTTTTTAAACCACAGCTATCGGGGCAACCTATTCTAGTCAGAACGGACAACCAGGTTGCCATGTTCTACATAAACAAACAGGGGAGAATGGGTTCCCGTCCCCTCTGCAAAGAATTGATTCGCCTAT
Organism: Ichthyophis bannanicus; assembly: GCA_033557465.1. Lineage (NCBI taxonomy): Eukaryota > Metazoa > Chordata > Amphibia > Gymnophiona > Ichthyophiidae > Ichthyophis > Ichthyophis bannanicus. The sequence goes on along the minus strand of CM066033.1, from coordinate 343,791,094 downwards.
GGTCCTTTGCCATCTCTCACCACATCCACCCCAGAGCGGTGTACCTCCCGAACTCAATGTCCTAGTATACAGGCTAAGCCATATCAATGCCCTAGTATACAGGCTAAGCCATATCCTTCATCCATATGAATGGACCTTGCATTGGGAGACAACTGCTTGGATCTTCCAAATGTGGGGAACCCAACTCATAGATCTTTTTGCCTCTCCACAAAACACACAGCTTCTGCTCTTCTGCTCCAGGGTTCCGTCGCTGCACCAGCAGGCCCCAGAAGCATTCCTTCTCCATTGGGGACAGGGACTGCTCAATGCATACCCTCCCATCCCCTTGATACCCAAGATACTGTTCAAGCTATAGGCCGACAGGGACTCAATGATTTTCATAGCTCCCTTTTGGCCCCATCAACTGTGGTTTCCTCTGCTTCTTCACCTTGCGCAGGCTCAGCCACTCAACCTGGGATGTGCGCCCAACCTCCTCTCTCAGGAATACCATTCTTCACTCTGTACACCTGATACCATGGCTGCTTAAAGGCTAGTGCTCGCCGATGATGACCTACCACAGGCAATCAAAGATTTCTTTCTTGCATCACGTAAAGATTCCACCAGGCAATCTTACGCATTCAAATGACATAGATCTTTGGTACTTCTCAAAGGACCTTGACTCCTTTTCTTGCCCCATACTCCTCCACTTACCCTTGACAGGTCTTAAGACTAACTTGGTGAGAGTTCACCTTAGTGCCATTGCAACCTCTCGCTGACCAGTGGATGGACACTCTATCTCCTTACACCCCTTTGTAGCATGCTTCATGTGGGGTTTTCTACTGTCCAAACCACCCATTAAGCTGTCTCTAGTGGCCTGGGATCTGAATGCTGTTCTGGCTCAACGTCTAAAGCCTCCTTTTGAGCCTTTAGCTACCACTTCATTGAAGTTCCTATCTTGGAAGGTACTCTTCTTCATCACCGTTACGTTATCTCACTGCATCAGCGAACTGCAGGTTCTGGTGGCGGATCTGCCATATACCCGGTTCTACCATATACCCGGTTCTACCATGACAAGGTGGTTCTCTGTACACATCCGCATTTCCTTTCAAAGGTGGTTTCCTCCTTTCATCTAAACCAGTTGGTAATCCTCCTGACTTTCTTCCCTAGACCACATGGGTCTCGGGTTGAAGCAGCGCTGCACACCTTAAACTGCAAGCAAGTGCTGGCCTACTACTTCGATAGAACTAAAAATCACAGAAGATCCTCTGAAAGAGTCATCTCCTTTGATCCTAGTCACCTGGGTCTACAGGTAACGAAGCATACTCTATCTAATTGGATAGCAGGTTGCATTTATTTTGCTTATACACAAGCAGAACTCTCATTGTAAGGTCAATTCACTGCTCATAATGTTCGGGCTATGGCAACATCCGTAACTAACCTCCAGTCTGTAGCCGTTGAAGGCATCTGCCAAGCAGGTGTCCTCCATGGCTATTGAATGATCCTCCATTCATACTTTTGTCTGGACAGAGACTCCCGTTGGGATGCTGTCTTTGACCAGACCATACTCTGCACCTCTTTGGGACTTAAACTCAATTCCTACCCTCCATCCCTGACTTCTGCAATATACCAGCTATCATCGGGGGAGTATCGGCTTCAGAAATAGAGTCCAATAGGCCACAGCTCTTCCAAATTCATCGGCTACAGCTTTTGCCTCAGAGATCGCACTACTCTTCCCTCCATGCCAGTCTAGTATCTGGGAGCTAGTGAGTCCCATATGTGAAGACTGCATTCCTGCTTGTTCCTGGAGATAGCGTAGTTACTGACCTATAACAGGTGATCTCCAGGAACAGCAGGAATCAGTCTTCACAACCTGCCCTCCTTCCCTAGGAGTTGTAGGGTTCTTTTGTTTTCTTCTCAGCTACAAACTCAACTGAGGAGAGGAGTTGGGAAGGCAGGCATGCAGGTGCAGTGGAGTGCTTCCAAAAGCTTTCCTATTGGATGCTGGTGAGCGTTCCGGTGCAGGTTCTGTTGGGGATGTCACCCTTATGTGAAGACTGATTCCTGCTGTTCCCGGAAATCATCTGTTACAGGTGAGTAACTATGCTTTATTTAAAGCTTTTATTGAGTTTCAAAACAAAAAACATGAAAACAGAAGTACACCAACTCACAAACTACCCTTTACTGTCAGGGCCATATCAACCCACCAATCCTATAATAAATTTCTAATTATACAGTTTCCCCCCTCCCGCTCTCTGCAAATACACATTCAAATCAGAGTATTCTGTATCAAACGTCTCAATCCTCTCCCTCCGCAGAGCAGTCAACCTCTCCATTAGGAGTACTTGCTTTAGTCTTATCGTACATTAGTCAAGTGTTGGCGAATCAATCTGCTTCCATCGATATGCAACCTCGCATCTATCCATGCTCATACACGCTTGGATCTGTCGCCTATACTTCTTTTCCAGCAAGCCAATAAAAATAGCTTGGGACCTAGGTCCAACTCTATTCTAAAAATCTGTTTAATCCAATCTTGAATGGATCTCCAAAAAAATATTTATTTTTGGACAATTTCACCAAACATGGAAAAAGGAGCCTATGCCTCCACATGCTCTCCAACAGGATTCAGATACAGATGGAAATATCCTGTACAATCTGAGAGGTGTGTAATATCAACTTATGAATACCTTGTAACAATTATCCCGTATAGAGATGGATATAGAGGCCTGCCGTATTTGATCAAAAATTGTTTTCCAATGCTTGACCTCTGTCTCCTCTCCTAAATCCCTCTTCCAGTCCAAAGTATATATAAATCTCATAAATTTTGAATCTCTGAATGCTCTATACAGTGCAGTGCCCCTAAACTTATTTTTCCCATACCATATATCCAAATCTAAAAAATCCCTACCCACTCTCCCCGACAGGGCTCCCCAAAAGAAAGTAAATCACTTGCATATATTGAAAATAATCCGCCTCCCCTCAAACCATAATCCTCTTTAAGATCCTTAAAAGAAACAAAATCCCCTCCATCAACAAACTGATAAAAGCACTTCAAATTCTGCCTTTTCCACCTAGAATAAACTCCCCTTCCCTCCCTGGGGTAAAACCGACCATATACCTCAATTGTTGCAACAGAAAAAAAGAGCCAGCATCCCCCTAACATTCCTTCCTATGTAGAATATCCCATATAGACAACACGTGCATCACAAAAGGATTAGAACCCCCCCCCAACTAGTTTCACATCCTTCCCAAAGCATCTCACATCCCACCCAAGGCATGCATCGCAGAAGACACCCCCTAAACCCAACTTGCTCCAAGTGCACAGAATTCTTCTTTTCCTCCACTTTCCACCAATCCATAAAGTGCCACAGCTGGGCTGCCCAGTAATAGGCCCTAAGATTGAGCACCCCCAATCCCTTTGTCAATGCATAATATTGCGCGCCACCCTCGGCGGCTTCCATTTCCATGCAAAGTGAAACACCCTCCTCTGCAAAATCCATAAGGCTCCCATGGGAACAAATATGGGAAGAGCCGGAAAAGGTAAAGCAGCCATGGTACTATTTTCATCTTTAGGGATACTACCCTCCCCAACACAGATATCTCCATCCCCATTCATCCATCCATATTCTTCTCAAGTGCCCTAAACAAGGGGGAAAATTCATCTGATATAATTTCTGGTGGTTGGGTGCTATCTTTACTCCCATTTAAAGGGAAACTTATGCTTCAGTCTTTCCATCACAGCTTGATCCATATTGACATTAAGAGTTTCATCTTTTCTATGTTAATTTTAAATCCCGTAACCTCCCCATACTCCTGTAACTCTTCTAGCACCACCGGAAGCGTATTTCCTGGATTAACCAGAGATAACATTACATCGTCTGCAAATACCGAGATAGTATGATATTGCCTGCCACCCCAACCCCTTTAATGGCTCCACTGTCATAGACTGTGCTAGGGGCTCTGCCCTTAAATCAAAAAGCAGCGGTGACAAAGGGACACTCTGGCGTGTACCCCTTCCTCAGAGAATAGCTTCTGAGTATCTCCCATTGATTTGTATCCTCATCCTAGGATCCTGATAGAGCATCTACACCCATCCTATAAAATTAGACCCAACGTCCATCTTTGCCATCACAGAAAAGAGGAAGTCCCAATGAACCTTATCAAAACTCTTTTCAGCATCAGTTGATAAGAGCATCGCTTCCTCTTTCTGCTGCTGTGCTGCCTAGACCACATTAATAACTCTTAATATTATCAGAGGCTTGCCTCCCAAAAATAAAACATATTTGGTCCACCTTAACCAATGCTGGCATCCACCTAGACAGTCTATTCGCCAAAATTTGCGCCAAGATTTTGACGTCCACATCCACGTTCAGCAAAGATATAGGCTGGTATGACCAAAAAGAGATTTCATAATGTGGTAATCTTCAGGAACAAGCAGGAATGCAGTCTTCACATATGGGTGATGTCTGTACCAACGGAGCCTGCACGGGAACACTCCCCAGCGTCCAGTTGGAAAGCCTTTGGTAGCACTCCACTGCGCCTGCATGTCTGACTTCCCAACTCCTCTCCTCAGTTCTTTGTTTTCTGCGGAGCCAGCAGATTGTTCAATCCTGTCACTGCCGAAAAACGTCTCTTTGGTGAAATACTGTGCTCTGCCTTGCCATCGACGCCAGTTCCGTCAAATCCGACACTGGTCCCAATTACATTTTTCTTTTTAGTTTTCAAATTTTCTATTTCTTTTCTTGCAGTTTTCACCACTAACTAGGCCTTCAGGACTCCATATTCTCTTTATTTCTGAAGAACACTTTTAAAGATGGAAAAACCAACTAGTGGTTTTAAGCAGTGTACCAAATGTGCAGGTACTTTATCAGTCACAGATAAACATGACTGGTGTCTAAAACATCTGGGCCCTGAACATTTACCAAATTGTTGTCGTTTGTGTCAACAAAGGCCTAAAGAAAGGCCTAGAGGACAGAGCCAGACAGTATGGATCCCTGTTCACCCCGGACTCTATTTCAATGCCTTCCACATCATCGAGAACATCGACCTCCTCTCGGTAACTCTCAGATTTCTACTAAGTCATCGGTATTGACATCAAAGACCGATGCCAAGACTAGAGGAAAACCCCAGCATAAGCATTGAGACTCCCCTATGGGAGCTTCAGATGTAGACCTGCCAGCCAAGCAGCCCCGGTAGGAGGACTCTCCTCCAAAGCACAAGAGGGACTCTGGGACACTCCCAAGGAATCGGCCTCTGAAGAGCTACCGGTTCCATGCTCTGGGATGGTGGTTCAAAGCACCTTTGGTGATTCCACTCAGATATTGGCCATCTCCCTGGACCAATGCATGCTGGCTCTTGAGAGGAGTTTAGCTCACTCCTGGAAGCCTCGGTACATACAGCATTGACAGCTCCAGCAGTGCAGGCTTTGGCATCCTGCCTAAAGCCAGGTGTATCAGCACCGATACCGGTGCTTGAACCCACTTCATTTGGGCTTCCAGGGCTGATGCCTCCATTGGAACTGACAGATTCCACTGGTATCCAACAGGCGAAAACTGCTAGGACTCCCGATTCTGATACCTTTGAGCATTGGTATCGGCATCGACCCTAACATCAACAAAGCATTGAGGTCATTCACAAGACCACAGATACTTTGACTATCTTTCAGACTCTGATTCCAGTTCTTCTGATTCTGACAAGGGATCACTGGATCCACAGGAACTTCCAGACATCCCTTCAGACCCTTCACCTCCACAGGAACGGCGCAGGTCCTCACCAGAAGATAAGTCATTCCAGGACTTCATATGGAACATGGCAGCAGGACTGGCCATCACAGTATCCTCGCAGAAGAAACCAAGGACAGAGGAATTGGAGATACCCAAAGAGGCGGCTACTTTACCGGTGCATCGCATCTTACAAGATCTTATACTCCGCATGTGGGAGGCTCCTCTCACGGTTCCACCTATCAGTAAAAGGCTTGATACCATGTACTGAATTCCAGAGTGCACAGGCTTCCAGAAGCCTCAGCTCCCCCACTACTCAGTGGTGGTGAAATTGGCAATTCGCTTAATAAAGAGTTCAAAAATTCACTCATCCATGCCTCCGGGTAGGAGCTCGAGAACACTTGATGCCTTTGGGCGTCGATGCTTTCAGGCATGCATGTTGGCCTCCAGGATAAACTCCTACATGCTATACATGGGCATGTTCCTAAAGGATGTCACCAGGGATCTGGAGACATTTGCCCCCATGCTCCCTGATGATAAACGAAGCACATTCCAGATACTCATCAAGCAAGGCCAAAATATTTCAAAATTTCTAACAAGGACCTCTTTTGATGCCTTTGACTCAACAAGCGGAGCTTCATCAGTCTGCATTGGAGCTCCTAGGATGGCCTGGTTACAGGCATCAGATCTCAAACAGTGGATCCCAGGACAAGCTGGCCAATATCCGATGTATGGGAGAAAACCATTTTGGAAAAGGTCGGAGAGAAAAAGCTGGGAGATTGAGACAGATGATCTCACCCTCAAACACCTTTCCAGGAAAAGCTCTTCCCAAGGAAACCTTTCTATTTTAACCCTTTCATGTCCACATAATGGTTTTGTAACTGAAAATCTTTCTGGTTTTTTTTTAATTAAGATTTGAGCTAAATGATGCAGAATATAAAGATTTTTTGAAAAAAAATTATTTCTATGAAACAATATTTAATGTTGTCATATGGCAACTACAGCTCTGAATGGCTGAAAATTAAAAACAGTCTTGGCATCAGTTTCATTTACTGCTTGGTGTGATAGTTTAAATATGTTTTTTTTTCAGATGTCAAGAACAGATACACATCACATTTCACACACTGTGCAGATTTTTTGGAAATATAAATACTGTGAAAAATATGGGGGAAAATTTGAAGGTTGCCATGTGGCAACAACAGCCATGAAAGGGTTAAGAAAAAGGGATATTATCCATCCTACCCACCTTTAGCTGCCTACCAGCCTCAGCATCCTCAACAGCGGCAGCAGGGCCCTTGCCAACCTAAAAAGCCCAGGGCTCCTAAGCCTCGGCCACCAGCTTAGGCATAACCTGCGCCTGGCTTTTGATTCCTTCTTAGAGAGCATTGCCACTCTGCCTTTGCAGGGTCCCCAGCCACTCCACATAGCAGGCTGACTCTGTTACTTTGCCCACAGGTGGCACCTCATAACTTTAGAACAGTGGACTCCTCAACATCATCCAAAGGGGGTATCTGCTTCACTTGGAAACCTTACCCACCACCAGCTTCACAGGGGACTGTCCCACCCATCCCCTTCAAAGCACTCTCTTAAGAGAAGAGGTGTCCAGCCTATTATCCCAGGGTGTCATAAAAAGAGTTCCTCCTCAAGAAAGGATGAACTTCTACTCTCCAATTTTCTCAATCCAAAGACAACAAGAGGATTTCAGGTCCATCTTGGATCCTAGGGATCTAAACAAGTTCCTCTCAGATGAGCTCAATGTGCTGGTGGACAGGCTAAGCCATATCCTTCATCCACATGAGTGGACCCTACATTGAGAATTGGTCGCTTGGATCTTCAAAATGTGGGAAACCCTACTCAGATCTTTTCGTCACTCCGCGGAACACACAGATTCCATTCTTCTGCTACAGGCTGCCATCCCTGCACTGACAGGCTCCAGACACCTTCCTTCTCCACTGGAGAAAGGGTCTGCTTTATGCATTTCCTCCCACTCTGATGCTAGTGTGCCTGGGGCAGATAATTAAATACCAAAACACAAGAGGCAAGAGTGGAGGATGTTTTGTCTAAAATAAATCAACTATATCAGAATAAGGCAAAAATGTTTTATAATTTTTCTAAGACACAGAAGTCAGCACTAGACAGTCTTCGCAAGAACAATTCAATAATTATAAAACCAGCAGATAAAGGAGGGGCCCTAGTGATACAAGATCGTGCTGCCTACATCACTGAGGTTACATGTCAACTTAATGACACAGCTTTTTATGAAAAAATTTATGATGATCCAACAAAAGATTTGCAACAGAAAATAGACGCTCTCCTATACGTAGGTAGTCAAGCTGGCTACTTAACACAAAAAGAGATTGCTTTTCTTACTGTATCTCATCCGGTCACTCCTACTATTTACATGATACCAAAGATTCACAAATCCCTCGACAATCCCCCAGGCCGCCCAGTAGTCTCCGCCATTGGATCTCTCCTTGAACCCATATCTAAATTTCTCGATATATTCTTGAGACCTTTTGTTTCCAAAACAGATTCCTATGTTCAAGATTCCACTCATGTTATCAATATACTACAAAATTTCTCAGGGTACCATGATAAGTTACTGTTAGTTACGTTAGACATTAACTCACTTTACACCAATATACCTCAAAAAGCAGCTATTGAAATTTTGGCCAACACCTTGATTCAAAGGCCCAAGCCGGTGCGCATTCCCACCTTCTATCTTACACAACTAGCTTCCTTTGCCATGATGGAGAATTATTTTAGTTTCAAAGGAGTATTTTACAAGCAAGTGAAAGGGGTGGCCATGGGCTCCTCCATGGCCCCAGACGTTGCTAATTTATATGTGGCTAACTTTGAGGATTTATATTTAAAATTTCACCCTTTCAAATCTTACATACGCCTTTGGAAAAGATACATTGATGATATTTTATTGGTATGGGATGGCACTGAATCAATATTACAAGAATTTTTTCAATGGCTTAATAATTTGGATCCCAATTTACAATTCGATGGGACATTCAGTTCTGAACGCATAGCGTATTTGGATATAATAATCAGAAAGGGGGAGGATGGATTTATCACTGACCTGTATTGAAAACCCACTGATCGTAATACCCTTTTGCAGTATGACAGTTTTCACAACACTTCGTTGAAAAACAATTTGCCCACAAGTCAGTTTTTAATAATTAAAAGGCTGTGCACCACTGACATAGATTTTGAAAAACACGCAGCAGACATGCAGTATAGATTTCAACAACGTGGGTATCCTAAGAAGTGTATCAAGAAGGCTTTCTTTAGAGCCGGTGCAATGGACCGGACGGATTTGTTACAGAAAAAGCAACATCCAAAGACAGATAAGGTGGATTGCTCGCTGACTTTTTCTCATTATTCAAAAGATATCATTAATATATTAAAACAAGAATGGCACTTGTTAACATCTTTACCTACTTTTGCATCAAAAAATGTAACCGGGTAGCCGGACCCGGCGCCCCCTCTCTCCTTACCCCAACCCCTTTTTCTACCCCCACCCCCCCCCCCACCCCCTCAGCTTCAAAATACCACAGACAGCAATTCTTGGTGACAACTGGTCGCAGCTTTATTTTCAAACAACTCATTAACATTAAACAGTAATACTGATCCAACAAACCCCCCTGCGGATTGATGCATCGCCAGCCATACAATTAGCAAAGCGGCCACGCCTCCGCTCCAGCCGTGGTCCCCACCAACGGCCAAGTTCTGCCACCCCTATCCGACCTCGCCATGTTACTAGCAAAAGTCTTCCAGGGGTTGTCCGGGTCGAGGGCACCCCGCCTCCTCCCCAAGTCGCCTAAGGCTCCGGACCCCGGACCTCCGGGATCCCGCCTGCCCGAACCCCCCCCACCCCTTGCTGCGACACCCCGACTAAATTCCCTCCCAACCCTGCAAAATTGGGTGGGTGGGTGGGCTGCCGGTTGGGCGCCCGATCGCATGTGCTCCGGGCACGCCACGAGCTCCGGAGCACATGCCTCACCCTCTGTCCCGATTGGCTCCGCTCGTCACTCCTTGAGCGGAGCCAATCATTTTAAATGATGCGCGCAGCGTACTAACGCTGATGCGCGTTACTGTCCTCGTCCAGCATGAGCAGGGTCCCACGCCGGGCTGAGCACCTGGTTACAGCTGGGCTCCGGGACCCTGCTCGCACCCTGTTACTAACCGGGTAGCCGGACCCGGCGCCCCCTCTCTCCTTACCCCAACCCCTTTTTCTACCCCCATCCCCCCACCCCCTCAGCTTCAAAATACCACAGACAGCAATTCTTGGTGACAACTGGTCGCAGCTTTATTTTCAAACAACTCATTAACATTAAACAGTAATACTGATCCAACCAACCCCCCCGTGGATTGATGCACCGCCAGCCATACAATTAGCAAAGCGGCCATGCCTCCACTCCAGCCGTGGTCCCCACCAATGGCCAAGTTCTGCCACCCCTATCCGACCTCGCCATGTTACTAGCAAAAGTCTTCCAGGGGTTGTCCGGGTCGAGGGCACCCCGCCCCCTCCCCAAGTCGCCTAAGGCTCCGGACCCCGGACCTCCGGGATCCTGCCACCGGCACAGGGGACAGCATCTCCTGTGCCACCCCCCCCCATAGCCCGAAGCTGCGACCAGTGTGGCCTCTCTTGCACCACCGTCTCCAGCGCCTCCTGCCAATCGTTCAGGAGCAAATCCATTCCCACTGGAGATAAGTGCACCCTGTCCTCCCTGTACAATCCAGAGCAGGCCACTTCCACCCAGGGATGCTGAACCTGTAACCCACCTTGCTTGCAGACCCATCTCCCTATCTGCCTATTGATCTTGGTCAGACCACGAGACCAGCGCCGCTGACCCCAGCACGCCGGCCTCGTGATGATGTCCGACCATATTAACAACACACCCGCAAACATACGAAACAATACAGCAAAGTCTTTCTTGGCAGCCCTGATCAGCTGCTTACGAGACCAAGCTGCCAGATCATTACCCCCCAAATGCACCAACAAAATTGCCGGCTGGCTCCTGATGCGCTCATGATGACGAAGCAAAGGCAGCAGCTGCGTCCACCGCAGTCCCCGCTTGCCCAGCCATGACACTGCCACCACCGCAGGATCCAAACTCAAGTTCGCTCCACAAGGTTGCTGCGCCGTCTGCTGGCCAGCCAAATAGACGAAGGAGTGCCCCAACATCCAACAGCCCCGCACACTCATACCCCCATCTGAAACAGAAAAGAACAGCATTAGCGACCCCCGCCCCCCCAGCTGACTACTCATAATCGCACATAGCCCTCAAACGCCCTCGAGCGCCACCTGCCAATGCTCTGTATCCGCTCCCCCGACAAGCCCACCGCCACCGCACTGGTCGCCGCCCCGATCCGAAAAGAGTGCGACAAAAAAAGACGAGGGTCTTCCCCAATCCACCGCAAAACCAATCGCAAGACTGCTGTGACTTGAAAACGCGTAAGCGGGCAGGCATCCCCGTGCACAAACAGACCACTTACGCACTCCGGGCGTATGGCCAAGTACTCTCGCATGGTGGAGACAGGGCATGTAAGCCCGCCCGTCGCCCTAAGAACCACCCATAACCCTTTACCCTTCTGGTCCGTTTTGGACTTTGCTAACAAAACACACATTCGCTCATTATCGATCCATACATGCTGCCGACGCAAACTATTCCCACTATCCACTCTTCCCGAAGCCGCCACCAACTCGCTGACCATGAAGGCCCCTAAAAAGGCCAAACAGAACACAGCCCGGAAGAGCACATACTCATAGGGTGACCTCGCCACCCGCACCAACTCCCGGCACAACCTCTCCAATAACTCGTGCGTTATCGGCCGTCGGCTATCCCGCGGAGCTGGCTGAGACCGCTCCCAACCTTGGAGTAATCGCCGAGCTAGTAAGCCTCTGCCTCCGATGTCCCACCCAACCGCCTTGGCGAAGAATCCAAACCCCGCCAGATGACTTCGCACCGCCGACCGCGTGACCCCGTGCTCCTTTGCCCAAACTACGTACCGCCCGAGCCACATGTCAGGCACCATCCCACCCCGCCAGCCCATCTCACGCAAAAAATATTGCACTCGCGCACAACCCCGCTGATAAGCTTCCCAGGTGTTAGCAGCCACTGAGCTCTTCAAGAGGTGCCTCATCGCTGCAGGCCAGAGCTCCACAAGCTCAAGGGGACCACGAGCCCAACCTCGTCCGCCTCCGGCGCCAACTTCCGAAAATGCTCCATCTGCAAACGGGAAAGAGCATCAGCAATTTCATTAACCTGCCCTGGAATATGCTGCGCTTTCAAATCAATATTCAAACGCATACAGGCCAATACCACCCGTCGTATAAGCGAAGCCACAAGACTACAGCGAGGCGAATAACGATTGACGACATTGATCACCGCCTCGTTATCGCACCACCACCGAACCCTGCGGTTAACCAGCTTGTCCGGCCACAACTCTAACACAACCAATATTGGAAAGAGCTCCAAGAAAGTAATATTACTCAACAATCCTTCGTCAGCCCACGCCTGCGGTCATCTGTCAGCACACCAAGCCCCAGCGAAATAGATTCCCAAACCAACTCCCCCTGCGGCGTCAGTGTACAGCTGCAAGTCGCTACTGGAGATCTCCGCCTCGCGCAGCACGGACGTCCCATTGAAATCCCGTAAAAAGGCGTCCCAGACCCGCAGATCATCCCGCATAACCTGAGACACACGAATGCGATGATGCGGCCTTTTCACTCCCGACGTCGCTGCAGCCAAGCGCCTACTGAACACCCGCCCCATAGGAATGACTTTACAGGCAAAATTAAGGGAACCTAACAGTGCCTGCAGCTCTTTTAATGTCACTTTTGGCGAGGCCAAGACATTGGCCACTAAGACCCTGAGCTTCACCACCTTCTCTTGCGGCAACTGTGCCACCATGTTCAGTGAATCCAGTTCGACACCTAGAAAAGTAAGCTGCATGGTCGGGCCCACCGTCTTACCCTCAGCCAGTGGCACCCCAACTCCCCTGCCACCCCAACGAAACCATCCAACAGGTTTCTACAGTTCTCCGACTCAGCCCCACCGACGAAGAGGAAATCATCTAGATAGTGCACAACCTCCGAGTCGCCCACCCTCTGCACAACCATCCAATGTAGGAAGCTGCTAAACATCTCGAAGTAGGCGCAAGATATCGCACAACCCATCGGCAGACACTTGTCATAGTAAAAGGCCCTCTCAAATTGGAAACCCAGCAACCGAAACGCCGAAGGATGGACCGGCAACAAGCGAAATGCCGATTCTATATCCACCTTCGCCATCAGCGCCCCGCGACCGGCTTTCGAGACCAACTCAACCACCTTATCAAAAGAGGTATACCGCACCGTACAGAACTCACGCGGGATAGAGTTGTTAATGGAAGTTCCGGACGGCGAAGACAAGTTGTGGATCAGTCTAAATTTACCCGGCTCCTTCTTGGGGATAACACCTAAAGGGGAAATCACGAAATCCGGAAACGGCGGGTTGTTGAACGGCCCCGCTATTCTCCCCACGTGCAATTCGGCTGCCAACTTCTCACGCGCTACAGATGCCCAGCGCCGAATACTCGGAGAATTCCTCACCGCTCCGACTACCACCTCGCCTTGAAGTGGAATAACAAAACCAAACTTAAATCCTAATTGCAATGCTAAACTATCTTTCTTCTTCGGATACCGGAGAAGCCAGCTACAAAGCACCTGTACCCGAATTGGGGAGGGGGCTAATTCCTTAAGAGCACCCTCACTTGGCTCCTGGAACGGAAGGAGGCACGGCCCCTTTTTTAACGCATTTTGCTGCTGAATGGGGACCCCCGCAGACCGAGCATGCATGCCGGAACTTACAGTCCGGAAAGGGACAAGTGGCCCTATTATACCTCCAGCACACGTCAGCCCCCGCCCCGAGGACCGACTTCGTCTGCCCTGGAGGGGGCACTCCTCGAAAGGAACGACTCACCCCACCCGAAACCCCTTGCCCCATCTTAACGCCACCTGCACCCCCCGAACCAGCCTTGACCGACATCTGTGTCAACCACAGATTAATGTTTTGTGTCCCCCACGTTAAGAGCTTATTTTCCTCCATTTTATCCTGAAAGTTTTCATCATAATTAAGCCACGACCATCCTTCGTGCGCTTGTGACGCTCCCAGAATAGAGTCGGCATACGACAGCAAGCTGCCATACTGCTCGGGAAAATGATGACCCCAAACACTCGCCAGTCTCAAGAACGATCGGACCCAATTGACTACGTTGCGCGATACTGAACGAACCCGCCCAGCCTTCTCATCTTCCTTCCGTTTCTTTTTGCTATCCCCGGAGTGCTTCCGACCTTCGAGCAAGCGAAAAATGTCAATATACGTTCGTTTCACGATCTTTCGTCGCAACTTCTTTGGGACACCTTCCCATAATTCGGCCACGGCCGCTAAAGAAGCCGAACCTGAACCCACAAACCCAGAAGCCCCCCTCCCCCGACGCTGCCCTCCTACCCGCTTCGCCCGAAGAAGAATCGGGACCATCAGACGACGAAGAAGACGATGAATCCGAGCTATGCCGCCGCCGACAGGCATGCTTCCTCTTCTTACGCGCCTTCCCAGATCGCTCTACTCGCGACCCACCACCCGCACTCTCACCTACCTCCCTCCCTGGTGACTCACCCGCCAAGCCTCCAACTGCTGCTCCGTCGGAACCCACTGGCAACACGTCACGAGGGTCCTCCGCCCGCTGCTGCGCACATGCGTCCTGTGCCCGCTCCACCACGCTCGTCGCTGATCCTGTCACACCGCTTATGGACTCCATACTCCTCACTCGCGCTGAATCCCCTGCAGGCTGCACACCTCGCGGTGAAGCAAGAAATGGGACCTGTGGAGATATAAAGGGGGGACACAGCGGGGAGAAAAACGAAGACCACGACGGCTGCCAAGCCCCCACCCAATCTGTCCCCGATGAACCCTGCCCACCAGCTAGCCAGCTATCCCAATTGGCTTGCTGTCCCTGAGGACCAAAGCCACCAGGCGACAGCGTATACCCGCTATGGGAAGCCCTGCCTCTGCTCCCACCGCGCAAGGCGCCGGCCATTAGGCTGCTCCAATCCCAAGGACCACAGGGACCTACTCCCCCACCCCTCCTGAGGTCCCACTCACTATCACCCCCCTCCCCAGAGATGCCAGCAGCCTCCTCATCCCTTAGCCCCATCCCCCCAATAGCAGGCTCAGGAGGCATCCTTACAGACCCGCCCAGCCCCCCAGAGCCCGTGCCCCCCAGACCCGAGTTGAGCGCCCTCTTCTAGGCCCCCTCCCTACCTCAGGAGACAGAGCAGAACTGACGGAAGTGCTCCGAGCTACACCAGCAGCTCGCCCTGTCCCCATACCCCGTTGCCGCAATCTCCCCCCCCTGTCAGCCCCCCTCTCCCGTTGCGCTCTAGCCCTCCCCACTAAATCTACCCTACCAGCCCCCCGACCCCCCCCCCCCAGATCGCTTAGCCCCCATCCTGGATAGCCCCGCAGCCGTGCTAAAAACCCCCTCCCCGAAGCAAGCAGTGGAGTTGTTTCGTCTCTGTTTTTTTTTTAAAACACCAGAAACCCCGTTTGTCTTTCTTTCCTTTTGTTTTTTTTTTTGTTGTTTTTTTAAATGATCAGCCCCGATCGGCGATCTTTCCCCCCAGTTTGCTTCTCTGTTTTTTTGGGGGTTTTTTTATAAATGAACCTGCTCCACCTACTCGCCTTTGAAAAGCACGCTGGAGATCACCGCCGACTCCGCAGCCCCGACCAGGCTCGCACTGCTCTACGGATGGGCTCCGAACTGCCCCAAGGCCTGTCCGCCAGAAACCAACCACGACGACACAGATGCTGCCTGCCGGTTGGGCGCCCGATCGCATGTGCTCCGGGCACGCCACGAGCTCCGGAGCACATGCCTCACCCTCTGTCCCGATTGGCTCCGCTCGTCACGCCTCGAGCGGAGCCAATCATTTTAAATGATGCGCGCAGCGTACTAACGCTGACGCGCGTTGCCATCCTCGTCCAGCACGAGCAGGGTCCCATGCCGGGCCGAGCACCCGGTTACGGGCGGGCTCTGGGACCCTGCCCCGCGCCCTGTTACTTATGGTAGCTCATAAACGGAATCCTAATTTAGCCAATATTTTGGTACCATCTGCTTTAACATATCACAAGCCAGTACCTAAAATTAAAGGCCATTTTAAATGTGGAAGTTGCTCTGTGTGTTCACATACCATTACAGTCAAGGATGTTTTCATTCATCCAATCACACAGCGGAAGACCTATATACAGAATTTTTCCAATTGCAGAACAGACAAAGTTATTTATTTAATTATATGCCCTTGCAATTTAGTATATGTTGGCAAAACCATACGGCAAATTCGTACTAGGATAATTGAACACAGGAGTTGTTTGCAAAGAAATGCTCCGGACAGTCCGCTTGTGGCGCATTGGCAAAAAAAGCAACACACTATCAATGACTTGAAGTATTTAGTCATAAAGACTGCAGTTCCCCATTGGAGAGGGGGAGATATTAATAAAGTATTGCTCAAATTAGAGCAAAGATACATTTATGAATTCAATAGTTTGGAGCCCAATGGATTAAATCAAGAGATTGATCTATCTGTGTTGTTATGATTTTTATGGCTGATAACACATGATTTTTAGTTTACACTCTTTTTTGGTCTAATTGGCTATTTTATACTGCACATCTTACTTTAAGTTCTTTTTTTACTTCACAGGAGCAGTTTTTACAATTCAATGTTTCTATTATCCAGTAACATTATCATGAATAACAGAAGATTTGATAACATTTTTTAACTAAAATTTTATATTTGTGTCTCCTGTTTTATGTCCAACATGTTTGTTTTTTAAAGTTTTTGGTCTTCTTAGTATAACATAACATATAGTTTTACTAATTTTATAATCACTTTTAAGCGCATAGGCTCCTATTCGCTTCAAGATTTCTAATTCATGGTTTACCTCTGTCCGTGTAGCGATCCGGTAGCCCCGCCCCCTGTTTTGGTGCGAGACTCGGCGTTTCTTAAACCCTGTTTCACTCTGCCACCGGCCCTCCTGCTGAATGTACTCTAAACAACGCGGTTATATTCATTTGGTATGTCTAGAGTTCTATGTCAAGAGTCTTATGTTGCATAAGTCCTTAATATTAACTTTGTAATTTTACAATAAGATTTTTATCAGCTGAGCACACGCCTAGTGCTTCTTCACGCCGGCCTTTTTCAACGCCGATGCAAGATTTTCACATGTGAGACATAGTCCTTGCACGTATTACATAATGTATTTAACAATTTCCTTGTAATCTTACAATTATGCTCTCAACAGTAGAATACATACACAAGTGCTTCTCTATGCCGTCTTGGCGTTTTTAACGCCAGTATAAGAATTTTAAATGCAAGACACAGTCTTTTTATTTTTCGGCGCTGCTAATCATCTTTCAGAGACGCGATGTTTTCTTGAACACAATGGGTTTTTATACCTTCATTTTCTTATTTATTTATTTAATTCATGACTCTCTTACCTATTTATTTATTAGTGTACTCCATGAGGATAAGGCTGCTACGGGTAGTTTTAGAATGCCCCTGAGGTACGATTTCCATCTAATACCTCTCTCTGCGTTGTCATTTTAATGCTTTTAAGGTAGTTGTATGTTTTTCACGAATAGTATATTAACCTTTCAGTGTTTAGATTCACATCCATTTTGCAATCGTTTTAATCAGAGTGGTATTCCGACGTTTTTCTTTTCTTTCTACAAATATTGATTTCAATTTAATTATTTATTCATTATATTTTTTCTGTACCAATCACACGATATGGTTGTTAGTCACCTTTTAGAGATTTGTTTGATGTTTTATGATTTATATTTCAACATGAACACTATGTCTTTTATATATCTTTCATTTTTATCTGTATTATTGTAAAATTAATAGATATATACAACATTACAAGAGTTCTTCGTTTCCAGTTTCATGGTGATAGTTACACCATAAGAGGATCCACTATCTGGGCCCTTTGTACCCATATGTGCTTGGATGTGAGTAATATGTTTTAATATATGTTTGCACATTGATTTTCACATTCATTGTGACTTCACCTTGTCCTGCGTCTAGTATATATTTTATATATTATATGGTTTATTTATTTATTTATTTATATGGTTCTTAATTATGTGTATGTCTTATTTTAATATGTAATTATTTTTCATTTGGAATGGTTATTTATGGTTTTATTAACACGTTCTGGTTTTAATGATATATTATGACCACATGTTGTATTTGTTTATTTATTACATGCCCGATTTGATTCATGTTTTTAATATGTTTTGTTTTATATGTTTGAAGTATTTTCTCCCCCCGAGGAAGGCATCCGCCGAAACGCGTTGGGGATTAATAAAGCACCAGTGTTCATCCTCCACTCTTGCCTCTTGTGTTTTGCTGTTCGGTTATAGCAAGAGTTTCTTGCTCTCTTTGTGCCAGATCATTGAATACCTCCACCAAACAGTTCTTTCACTTAAACGGGCTCTGCTTCCTCAATGTGGCCAACAGCTTTTCCTTAACTGCTAATGACTTTAGACACACCACTTTGTCCTGGACCCAGTCTTTCCACACAGACTCCAAGCTCTCTCAACATCTATCTGGGACAGTGCCTCCTCTTCGGGCTGCCCAGTCTCTGCCAGCAATCTTTGAAATAAGCATTTCAGCACCTCCGAACAGTCCTTGTACTACTCCCCTTCCAGAATCCCAAACGCCCGTAAATTGTTTCGACTGGAACAATCCTCCAAATCCTCAAACCTTTCCTGTTTCACCACCTGCTGCTTTCACATGCTGTCCCAGCCTGTGTTTATAAACATTATAACTTCCGAAAATCCACATGATTTTCTACCTCCTCCAGCCTCGTGCCAAGCTCTGCCACGTCATCGTGCAGTACGGCCACAGCTTCCTTCACATCCCTTTTAACTGATGCATTTTCCACCTTCAACTCATTTTTAAGTTCTGTTAACCATCTCGGGATCAGCCCGACCTCAGCATTACCCAGATCTGTGTCCATCTCTACCTCTGACTCCTTCAAGTTCCCAGCTGCCATACTTCCTCCCTTTCCAGGGGCCCGGTTTGACTTGCGGCGCACTTAAGGAAACTGAAACTTCAGCAACTTCTTACAATGGACATCCCTGTGGCAGCATGGCAATTTAACCACTTCTGGAGGGGAAGGTTGGCACGATAAGCTCAAAATTTTTAATTCAGCGGGATCTCACTATAGCTCAGCTAAACTCTGTCTATTCACCTCCAATTACATCACTTCCTCTTGTGCCGGTACTTTAAAGCAAAGGTAAGCATGTAGTTTTAATTATTCAAAACTTATTTTATCTCCCCTCCTCTGGCCTAACTCTGCCCTGGTTGTTGTGGTACATAAAGTTGGTGCCCACATATAAGGTGGGTAGTAATCAAAAATCCCATTCTGCATGTACAACAGCATTTTACCCACAAAAGGTTTGATTAGTGCTCTCCTCATGTGGAGCCTGATTCACATAGGGGTACATCCAGGCTGTCCAGATGGCTTGAGCAAGACGGGCCAATTTGGACCCGATTCTGGACTGCGGGCCCATGGAACTGGAAATGGGCTGATGGAAGGAAGTGAAGAAAACAAAAGAAGAGATAAGAAATGGCAGATTGGCCATAGACCACAGAAAGAGAGATAAGACAAGACAGGAGAAGCCTCAGATTGGGACAAGCATGATCAAAGAATAAAATGGTCAGACAACAAAGGTAGAAAAAATAATTTGATTTAATTTTAGTGATTCGACTTTGTGCTATCTTTATATTCTACACAGTATGAGGTAACTGCATCTCTTATTTATCTGATGTTGCACTGCATGCGGAGTCTGGCTTCTTGGGGTTTCAGTTTAAATTTTGTCTACATATTTTTATTTTTACTTTAGATTGTGGTTACTTATTCTGTACTTGGTGAGGGACTGTGTTCTGAGTGTGTGACTGAGGCCAGGTGTTCTGTTAACATGGAGTTTGTACATAAAGATCTATACTGTACTGTATTAATTTGACTTGTTCAGCTTTTCAAATAGGTGTATGGATGTTCCATGCCCCACTGAAGTATTTAGTGACCTTTTTTTTACATGGGCTCCTTATGTGAGTTTTGGAAGTTAGTGCTGATATGATATGGTATGGTATGGTAAATGTGCTCTTTGTTGTAGGGTTTTGTATTAGTTCACAATATGCCTGGTACTGGAGAATGTTTGTTGTTAGTGAGATGATCAGCATCAGATTTTTTTTTTAAGATATTGAGTTCTGTGGATGAATGTCCTGGTTCTGCTCTGCACCCACTGTGGATGCAAAATATATGTTGAAAAAGAAAAAGCAAGAACCATAACACAGTTTATAACAACAAAATAAAAATGAGTTATAATTTGGTTTTATAAACTGTGCTGTTAGTTCTCGCTCTCTTTTAGTTCCTTGGTGTGCAAACATCTTGCATTTCCTCCATATAATCTAATTGGCTTTTTGGTTTGGTTCAGTCCCTGATTGGAGCTCTGAAAAAGCCCCTCCCACCTCTATAGGGTGGGAGCGCCATCTCATCCTTCACCTCAGGCAGCAGATTGCCTTGAGCTGCCCCTGGCCCTAGGTGTATATTTCATTTTATTTGTTAACTGTACTGTGAAAATGAATGACTGAATCAGACAGTTTTCTTATTAGTTGATATGTACGTATATTAGCAATGTATATTGATATGTATATTAGCAACAAATATATGTTTCCATGGGCAGTGCTAGATTAAAGCATAGTAAAGTAGGCATATACCTAAGATCCAAATTTTAGAGGAGGGGAGGGACCTTGTTAGATGTCTCTTGCTTTTACAGGATTCTAATGATCTTTATGTTAATGGCCATGTGCCAGAAAAATGACAAGTATTTGGACATTTTTAGGAGTTTAAAACCTCTATCTGCATTTCTCTAATCCTCTCTCCTCTGTGAGTGAGCCTGCCTTTTCTGCTTCTACCATAGCTAAAAGCAGAAACTGTGGGTAGGATCCAACCAATGGGAAGGCATTGAAGGATGGGAATAGTGGAAGGCAACTCTAGTTACAGAGACTGTGGGTAGGTAACCGTCAATAAGAAGGCTGTAGGGACAAAGCATTGGAATGCTGCTGTAATCCTAGAAAGGGAGGAAGTGAGCTGGAAGACGTTTCTGTGATGTACAAGTGAAATTTCAGTATGTGGCAGAAGAAAAGAAATTAAGCCCTCCCTCCCCCAAAAAATATATAAACACATTGCATTTCTATGGCAAGTCTCAGTAGCTGCAACATACTAAGGTTATTCACAATAATGTAACAATCACAGAATTGCATCTTTCAAACAACCCTTCCATCTCATCTTATCTTTCATGATAACAGACATACAGAGAACCAACACAGATATAAATGCACACACACACATATACTTGCATGCACAGGCACATGTATGAAAGCACATACATACAAAGATACACAAACACAACAGATAAACATACTAGAGGTTTCCCATCAGCACCGGCGGGCTTAACAGAGCCGCGAGAGAGAAACTCTCTCTTTGCGGCTCTGAAAGCCGGCACCAAGGGGAGTGATTTACGGAGGGTTTGGGTGGGCAGGAGGGGGCCGCGAGACACTTGATTCTGCCGCTGCTACGGCGGCAGCGGCAGCAGCCAGTTTTGTTTTTATTTTTTTATTTTCTCTGGGTTGATGGGGGGAGGGGGTTAGGACTGATTATGGGCTATGGGCTGATGGGGGGGTTAGGACTGGTAATGGGCTATGGGAGGCTAGGACTGGTAATGGGCTATGGGAGGCTAGGACTGGAAATGGGCTGATGTGGGGTTAGGACTGGTAATGGACTGATGGGGGGTTAGGACTGGAAATGGGCTATGGGAGGGCTAGGACTGGAAGTGGGCTGATGGGGGTTAGGACTGGAAATAGGCTTATGGGGGTTAGGACTGGAAGTGGGCTGATGGGGGGGGTTAGGACTGGTAATGGGCTATGGGGGGGCTAGGACTGGAAATGGGCTGATGGGGGGGTTAGGACTGGAGGTGGGCTGATGGGCTATGGGGGAGCTAGGGATTGGAAATGGGCTGATGGGGGGTTAGGACTGGTAATGAGCTATGGGGGGCTAAGACTGGAAATGGGCTGATGGGGGGTTAGGACTGGTAATGGGCTATGGGGGGTTAGGACTGGAGGTGGGCTGATGGGGGGTTAAGACTGGTAATGGGCTATGGGGGGGGCTAGGACTGGAAATGTGGTGATGGGGGGTAGGACTGGACATGGGGTGATGGGGGGTTAGGACTGGTAATGGGATATGGGAGGGCTAGGAGTGGTAATGGGCTGGGGGGGTTGCTAGGACTGGAAATGGGCTGAGTGGAAGGGGGCTTGAACTGCAAATAGCTGATGGGAATGGGGCTCGAAATGGAAATGGGCTGTGAGGGGATGGAGCTAGGACTGGTAATGGGCTGAGTGGGGGGGGAGCTAGGACAGGAAATGGGCTGATGGAGGGGCTAGGATTGGACTGGAAATGGGCTGTTGGGGGGTGCTAAGATTGGAAATGGGCTGTGGTGGGGGCTTGGATTGAAATGGATTCATGGAGGGGCTAGAACTGGAAGTAGGCTCATGGGGGGGCTTGGATTGGAAATGGACTGAGTGGAGGGGAGCTAGGATTTGACATGGGCTGATGGTGGGGCTAGGAAATGATTAGAAATGGGCTGATGGGGAGCTGGGATTGGACATGAACTGATGGAGGAATGGATAGGACTGGAAATGGATGGGGGAGCTAGGACTGGAAATGGGCTGATGGTGGGGCTAGGATAGGGCTGGAAATGGGCTGATGTGGGGACTAGAAGGGAGCGGATGTTGGGGAGGATTAGAATGGGATGGGGCTGGGAGAGTGAAATGGAGAGGGGAAAAATATTTTGTGTGGGAGGGAAGAAAAATCTACAATTGGCCGGGTATTGGGAGAGTAAGTGGGGATTGAGGATGGAGGGGTAAAATTTGAGTGGATGAAATAGGAATGAGGAAAGAGCAAAAGGAGAAAGATTAGTATGTTAAAGCAAATGTAGAGAGAGAATGGAAAAAAACTAGGAGAGAAGAAAGGACAAATGGACAGCAGACGATGGAGAGTTAGCAGAAGACACGAAGAAACCAGAAGAAAGTGGCTGGAGCAATTGCAACTGAAAAAAAATGCACAAATGGTAGAAAAATATCTCTTTATTTTGAATTTATTAACTGTCAGCTCTGGGAAATGTGCAACATTAACGTCTGTGCTTTGTTTAGTACAAGAGGAAATTAATTTATAGTTTTATTTCTACAGTGTTGTTGTACATTCCAAGTTTGGCTTTTGGGGTTCCCAGTTTAATTATTGTCTTTCTGTTTCTAAATTGTGATTCCTTGTTTGGTGATGGTCTATGTTCTGCATGTGTAACTGAGCTGAGGTATTCTGTTTATGTAATTCCTATTTGATATTGCAACTTGTTCTCTTTCCCCAGTAGGTCATGTATTGTTATTCTCTGAAATGTATTGGTTTAATATTTGCAGTGTTGCCTTTTGATAGGTAGAGTATGGTGCTTTGTGAGTCCTAGTAGTGCTGTTATGATACGGCGGGTTTGCTATGGGTTCTAAATGGGCACTGTTTGTAGCAGTTCCTAATGTGCCTGGCGGTTGGCACTGGATTATAGTAATATAGAAATCTTTTAGTCTTTCTTTATCCATACACTCATTAAGAGGCATGTTTACTAAAAGTTCGCGTATGGTCACATTATGCAAATATTTATGCAAATGAGGCCTGTTATGCAAATGAGGCCCTGCACCGAGTCTCCACACATGGCCCTGCACCCCCCTTGGGCCGCTCCTGCAATCTAGTATTACTCTGACATGAAGAATCCTAGGGTTTCATCTGTTCATCAGCAGATTTCTGTTTGTGCCAAATGTTAGGCATCATTGATGTCCCCTCCAAAGGACCTCCCCCTTGACCCTTCTTCACAAGAAGGGAAGAAGTCCTCTCCAGAGAATGCATCCCTTACGGATTTTGGCAGAAACTATTCCAATTCAGTAAGAGAAGGAGGAAGAGACCAGGATTAAAATGTTGGACATCTTTTATTCTCAACTTCTCAAAGGATGGTGTGACAGAGCGCATTCACAAGATCCTCAAAAAATGCATAGAAGAAAATGTGGGAGACCCCCCTCTCTGCCCATTATGTTAACAAGAAGGGTGACTATCCAGAAGCCTCCCATATTTAAAAAAAAAACAAAAAAACAGCTGCTGTGCCAGTCAGTAGTGGTTGAATCCACCCTCAAAAATGCTAAGAGAATGAGAGCCCACTCTTCAATGCCTACAAAGTGGGACACTCGCATTCTGGACTTTTTAGAAGGTATATTTTTCAGAATGTTATGTTCAGAATGTTATGTTCATGCACCACTTATCAGCCTTTTAGCTCTTCATAGGCCAATACATACAATCCATTTCATGGAAGGCAGATCGAACAAGATGAGCTTAGGTCAATGATGAAGAAGGTTAATGAGTGTGGAAAACATCTGAGGCAGTTTGACCTACTAGGCTTTTGAATCTGCATCAAGAACCTTTGTAATGGGTCTTGGTAGCCTCAGATCTTCGAGGTTTGTTTATGTTTATTTTAAACTTTCTATACTGCCTTTCTGTTTAGAGACAAGGCGGTTTACACTTGATAAAATCATTGAAATTATATTGTATAATGTGTTCTTGGTATAATGTGTTTAATGCTCCAGTCTGATAATGGCCACAATAGTGGCAGATGAGGCTACTGAGAGTATCTTGTGCGAAGGGGGAGGTGGGGTTGGGAGATATTGTTTTCTTGGTAGATGCCATAGTTTTGCTTTATCTTATAAAGGCTGGTTTGGTTAATGTAATGTAATTTTTTCTGTTTGTTAAAATCCAATAAATATACAATTTTAAAAAATTAGAAAAGAATGCCATCAGTTAATAGGATAGAGAGGACAGAGAGGGTAGAACAAATAGTTGAGCAGGAGAGGGTGCTAGAAAGAGAGGGAAGGAGGAATTGTTTGTAGGCATGTCCTGCAAGGAAGATACAGTGGTTTTCGTGATTAATCCATTCAAAAAAGTCTGACTAAAACAGAATGTATGAAAACTGAAGCAATATTTCCCATAAGAAATAATGTAAATCCAATTAATCTGTTCCAGACACCCAAAAATATTAACAAAAAATACATTTTATAGATAACTATATTTTTACATACAGAAAACAATGAGAAATAAATATAAATGACTAATGAAATGGATAAATGAACATTTAACATCACTTTTACCTTTATTGAAGACTCTTGTTGGCATATGGAAGACAGTCAATCAGCAAGAGAATCAAAATAAAGAAAATCCCACTTCTGGCCACAAGATGGTGCTTCATTTTCAACTGTACGAAAACCGAGACAATGTACGAAAACTGGGACAAAATCTTGACGAAAAAAGTCAACGAAAACTGAATCATACGAAAACTAGGGCATACGAAAACCGAGGTTTGACTGTAATCTCTTCAGAGATGAGATAAGATCAAAGAAACAGTGGATCTGTTAAAATACCATTGGGCAGTGCATCAGACCCTCTCAGCAGTCACTTCAGACCCACCTTCCACCTCCACCCAGAGTCACCCAGGAAACAGTTCTTTCAACTTTCTCAGTCCTGTTAATAACAGGGGTTTTGCTTTCATCCTAGACAGTCAAGGCCTCAAAGGCCACAAATAGTTAACCAGTCAAAAAGTGGGACAGGGTTTTGATTTAAACTAGGAAGACATAGCCAGTATCCATTCTAGAAAACCTCCAGATAAAGGCAGACATGCCAAGTCACACGCATTAGGCCTCTGACACATGCAATCGGCCCCATTCTCATGCTCACATGCCTTTGTCCTCATATCTCACGCATTTTTTCCACCAGTGCTACACCTACTTCTTGTTCCCTACCAGTAACAATCCTCCATATTGTTTGACTCAAGGTCCCGCCTCAGCCTTATATCTTTGGCTACTCAAGGCAGCTATACTCCTTCTCCGGCAAGCAACCCCAGTCATGTGAAGGAGTCGAGTCTCTGCCCCCATATGCCTTCCAACATTGTTGGGCCAATCAGGTACCTGTATTTTAGTTTAACGGGCTGGGGCAGGCACAGAAGAAATCAGAAAACATGTGCAGGAGAAAATGCAAAACCAGCCTGATCCTCTGCTTCGCTCTTCCTCCTGATCCTCTGGTAAGCATTAGCAGATTCAGAACTCTGGCACTGCAGTAAAATGCATTGTGCAGATATTTGTGGTAACTGCTGAATCACAGCCTTTCATGTCCCATATGCAGGCTGCAGTTGGAGTATTGTCTTTTCATACCTCATTGTAAGTGAAGAGCACTTTTGTTGTAAATTTAGAACTGTTGCCCATTGGTGCCAATGAAGTATGTCACTTTGCATGAAAAGTCCTCTTGGGAATGCTAATAAGCCTCGGAGAAGGAGAGAAATGTTAACTTGCTTAACAGTGTCTTTAAGGCAGTTAAAATGCAGCACACAGTAAGGTCCTGAATGCCATGAAATAAGCAGTTAAGCGTGAAATCTTCCCCTTCTGTAGATCAGCTATTTTTATTACATTGCTAATGCCTCTCTCATAGCTTTCCAGTCCCCTTATTTTGAATCCCGTTTTTGAGATAAACATGTGGAGCCCAATTCTAGAACATGCATGTCTGGCCCACGGGCACGTCCAAATTGAAAACGGGCCCGATTTAAAAATGATTTCACAGCTGTGGGGAGAGACACACCCGCGGTTTCAGAATTGGGGACATAGACGTTTTCGGCGCTGCATGAACAAAGCACTATGAAGTACGAAACATGGCTATTTGCAGCAAATGGCTTTGTACATCCCCGCACTCACCGTATTCTGAAAAGATGGATGTTTTGATCCTGCCCGTCCCCACTACATAGTTGTGAATGGACACACCCCTCTCTAAAATGTGCATCTCCTATGATGCTCCTCTCACTGAGAGTATTGTGCTGATGTAAACTACACGTGAATACGTAGTAACATAGTAAATGACGGCAGATAAAGACCAGCATGGTCCATCTAGTCTGCCCAGTAAGATGGCAAGAGTAGGTGCACCTGCCGCTCTGTGCAGGCCACCCCTCCCCATGTCTTTCCTTAGGGGTGAACCCACCGCTCCATGTAGGACACTCCTATTTGTTGAGAAATTAGATGGTTCAATTTATTTTGATTTTATCCTGTTGCTGTAAAGGGATCCACTATGTCTGTCCCATGCCATTTTGAATTTCGTTACTGTGTTTGCCCCCACCAGTTCCATCGGAAGGGCATTCCAAGCATCGACCACCCTTTCAGTGAAAAAGTATTTCCTGACATTGCCTTTCAATTTACCACCTTGCAGCTTCATGTTATGCCCTCTAGTTTTACAGCTTCCCCGTCTTTGGAAGAGGTTTGTTTGTTCATGATTTCTCTTTAAGTATTTAAAGGTCTGAATCATATCTCCACTATCCCTCCTCTCCTCTAAAGTGTACATATTTACGTCTTCAAGTCTCTTCTCATAAGGCTTCTGACGCAGGCTCCAAATCATTTTGATCGCCTTCCTCTGAACAGTTTCCAGTCTTTTTACATCCTTTGCAAGATATGGTCTCCAAAACTGAACACAGTATTCCAAGTGAGGTCTCACCAGTGACTTGTACAGTGGCATAAGTACCTCTTCCTTTCTGCTGGTAATTCCTCTTTGTAGGCAGCCCAACATCCTCCTGGCTTTTGCCACTGCCTTGTCACACTGTTTTGCCACCTTGAGATCTTCAGAAATAATCACACCAAGGTCTTTCTCCTGATCCGTACACACCAACCTCTCGTCCACTATCACGTACATTTCCCTTGGATTTCTGCTACCCAAGTGCATGACACTGCACTTCTTCACATTAAATCTTAATTGCCAAGCATTAGACCATTCTTCCAGCTTTTGTAGATCTTTCCTCATGTTAACCACTCCTTCGGGGGAGTCCACTCTGTTGCAAATTTTTGTGTCATCTGCAAAAAGACAGACTTTTCCATTCAGTCCTTCAGCAATATTACTCACAAATACATTGAACAGTGCCGGGCCCAGGACCGAACCCTGGGGCACCCCGCTAATCACCTTCCTTTAATCCGAGTGAGCTCCATTTACCATCACCTTCTGTCGTCTGTCAGTCAACCAATTTCTGATCCAGTTTACCACCTTGGGACTCATCCCCAAACTACTGAGTTTATTGATAAGCCTCCTATGAGGAACAGTATCAAAGGCTTTGCTGAAATCCAGGTAGATGACATCCATCGCATGCCCCTGATCTAGTTCTCTGGTCACCCAGTCAAAGAACTCAATCAGATTTGTTTGGCAAGATCGTCCTTCGGTAAAGCCATGTTCCCTCAGATCTTGCAACCTGTTGGTTTTGAGAAAGTCCACTATTGCTCTTTCAGGAGCACCTCCATTACTTTTCTTGCCACCGAGGTAAGACTCACATGCCTGTAGTTTGTCCCTTCTTCCCTGTCACCACTTTTTTGAAGAGGTACCATATCAGCCATTCTCCAGTCCTGAGAAACATCTCCTGTTTCCAAGGATCTGTTGAAAACATCCTTTAACGGCCCTGCAAGAACCTCTCTGAGCTCTTTCAGTTTCCTGGGATGTATCCCATCCAGTCCCATGGCCTTGTCCATTTTCAGTTTTGCAAGTTGTTCTAACACCTCATCTTCTGTGAATGGTGTGGTATCTACTTCATTCCCATTTTTATATTTGGGAGTCACAGGTGGTCTTTCTCCAGGATTTTCTTTAGTAAAAACAGAGCAGAAGTATTTGTTTAGCAATTTCGCTTTTTCAATGTCACTTGCCACAAATCCGTTCCCAGCACTTTTGAGTCCTGCAATTACACCTCTGATCTTCTTCCTTTCCCGAATATACCTGATGATAAATGTTAATGCAAACTAGACCATATACACCAGTCTGTTGCATGCCCAGAACACTGCAAAGTAATCTCAGTGCATTCTAAGATAGTATAAAAGCAGGTAGAAAGTGATATGTTTGTCATGACATACATTGCATCACAAAATCAAACAAGAACAAAGGCTCCTCTCCTCAAATGATCAAAACTAATTCTCAACAGAATACAAAAATGTTTTTGTCTGACAAGGAACACCAGGCAAGAACTTCTTAACTGAAGGTTCACGTCCTTTTTATTCAAAATGCAGTAAAACCTTTTGAAACTGCCAAAAAACTTTTTCATGAAGAAAATACTTAACTGAAGTTCATCAGTGAAGGTGGAAAACAACACTGTCCTGTGTTTCGGGTTAACAAACTTTAAAACCCTGCTTCAGGTTACATCCACCAACATGCGCATATAAAGCTGAGGAAAAAATGAGATCTTTAAACCCACAGAATTACTGCTTAGCCGGTCAGGAGGTGAGAGCAACACTCATGCTGACACCAAACTGTCGATTACAGAAGATAGAGAGATTATCAAAAAGAATCAAACTAATCACAACAAGTTGTACCAGTCTTGTTGCAAATTTAAACCCCATGGCATGACAGTATTCAATCAAAAAATCCATTGTTGCTCGCATTTATGCAAACGAGCAAGACGATTGCCCCCAGAAACAAAAGGTGGTATGTGATCAATCACACGCCAAGAAAATTTAGTAAACTGCAAAGTGCACTGTATTGCATGTGAGACTATCGGAGCTGAAAGGGTCCGAGTACGAATTCGTGATGCATATTCTATTAGTCGCTTCTTAATGGACCGAGAAGTACAGCCCACATATTTCAAGCCACAAGGACACACAAGCAGATACACCACAAAAATGGAATCACATGTGGTATAATGTCGAGCTGTCCAAGTTCTGTTCGTAGTCGGATCTGTCCAGGTCTCACCATTTAAAGATGTTAAACAATATGCACAATGGCCCAACCGTTCCACTGATATTTGAGAAAATGGAAAAGGATGGACCAATAGATCTCGTAGATTTTTCCCCCGAGTATATGTCACACAAAGTTGTTTGTCAAAGCAGCTGTGTAAGCACAAAACATTCCAATGTTTTCGCAATATAGCTTGCACAGATGTGCTTCTATTAGTAAAGGGCAGAACTCCCACAATTTGATCAGACACAGAGGGATCTTGAGAAGCTGAGGGAGGAGATAACAACCATTCCCTATGGCTATAAAGGGCTCGTTTATAGGCCCTGTGGACCACGGTTTTAGGATACCCTCTGGCATATAAGCGTTGACACAAATCCCACGCGTGATACTTAAAATCTGCATTTGAAGAACAGATCCTTCGCAAACGAAGGAACTGTCCAAATGGGAGCCCACGTTTGAGAGATGATTGATGGAAACTGGTAAAATGCAACAAAGTATTGCGTTAAACTGGCTTCCGGTATAAGGTTGTAGCCAAAGTTCCTTCACGAAAAGTAACAACCACATCCAAAAATTCAGTGGTAGATTTATCAAACTTAAGAGTGAATTTGATATTCGTATCCACAGAATTGAGAAAATCCAAAAATGCCTGTAATTGAAGATCAGTGCCCTTCCAAATGATGAACATATTGTCCAAGAACCTCTTCCATAACACCACTTCAGAATAAAATGCAGATGAATAAACATGGCACTTCTCAAAATCAGCCATAAATAACGTAGCCACTGAAGGGGCCACTGTGGCGCCTATTGCAATGCCAAATTTTTGCAAATACATTGCATCGCAACATACATGGCAGTAGAAGGCATCCTTAGTTATGCTTGCATTGGTCATCTCTGAAAACAGTCTGCACAGTGCTAAGTCTGGAACAGAGAAAATCAGAAGAGGTTCTCCAT
This sequence comes from Ichthyophis bannanicus, assembly GCA_033557465.1. Classification (NCBI taxonomy): domain Eukaryota; kingdom Metazoa; phylum Chordata; class Amphibia; order Gymnophiona; family Ichthyophiidae; genus Ichthyophis; species Ichthyophis bannanicus. Next base: position 343,760,511 of record CM066033.1, on the reverse strand, counting down.
AGCTAAATGTCAAAACATATCCCTGTCAAAGATAAGAGATCCTCAGAATGGGAGCATTCAACAGTGCAAACAGCACTAATGCATACCCAAAGACACTGTCATTGCTGTCTACAAATGTGTACAAAGTTAGAGACCAATGAGGTGCTTCTGGGCATGTATAACGTAGGCATCTGTGGGAAACACTCAAGACGTACACGGGCCTTTCCTGAATATGTTTATATGTCTCAAAGGCTTGTTATGCCCCCATTCTAGCACTTCCCGCTCATGTTCTGAGATCCCCATGATAGCGCCATGTATGTGCAGGGCTGCATGTTTTCAGAATATGGATCTCCAGGAACAAGCAGGAATGAGTCTTCACATATGGGTACGTCGGTACCGACGGAGCCTGCGCGGGAACGCTTCCCTGCGTCCAATCAGAAAGCTTTTGGAAGCATCCCACCATGCCTGCGTGCTGCCTTCCCGCCTTTCCCAACTGCCTCTCCTCAGTTTTCGTTTTTCCGCGGAGCCGGCAGGACGTTCTCCTGTCACCGCAGAAAATTCTTTTTTTAATCCTTTAGTTTTCTTGTGGTCACGGTTGTCTCCCCGACGCCACTGGTACCACCGGTGTTTCTTTCTCTTTTCTTGTAAAATTTTTTCCTTTTAGGGAATATTTTTTCTTCTCAGTGTCTTACGGTTTTTCAGGCCTTCCAGGCCTCTCCATGTCCTTCATGGAACCGCCAGCCACTTTTTCCAAGAAATGTTCAAACTCTGGCAGTACAACTTTATTTTTAGACTCCCATAATTGGTGTCTAAACTGTTTGGGTCCTGACCTTTTTCCTCCGGAGCCCTCGGGCAACAGTATTGTGAGAAGAGGTTTTCAACATCAAGTTTCCCTCGATATGAGGTTCCCTTCCAACTTCAGGGCACCGACTATTTCTTCTTCTACACAGGATCAGGTAACCCACAAACAGTCTGTTAAGACTAGCCAGCCCTCGAGTGGTAGGTCTCATGCACAGCATGTAGATGGCTCCGGCCTTGCCCTCAAGGGCCCATTGGCTTCAAAACCCCGGCGGGAGTCTTCGGCCTCCAAAGCCTATGTGGGGTTTCAGGTTGTTCCTGGGGTTCACCCCCCACAGAACATACCTAAGCCGTGTCCGGTGGTGGCATCCGCTTCGAGCGGTACCGATACCCCGGCATCGGCACTGGTGTAGGACGAAACACTCCTCACCAGGGATCGTCGTCTGCCGTCCTCGGTACCTATGGGACCGGTGCATACGTTCCAGACTGACTTTCCACTATCGGTACCGGCACCGATACTACCTCCGACGTCGGTACCCTCCAGACATGCATCGATAAACTCGCTTCCTTCGATGCCGAGTCTGGAATCGATCTCCAGTCTGGAGGACTGGGTACCAACTCGCCTTGGTACCAGCTCCCGTCGGTACCGAAGGCTCGGCTCTGATAGTTCGGATCCACAACTCTCGGTTCCTCCGATGTCGTTTGGGTTGCCACCGGCTACGTTTCATCCATCGGTATCAGACACGGTACCGAAGTCGGTACCGATGTCTACATTATCCTCGATGCCGAGTTTGGAATCTATCTCCAGTCTGGAAGACGCGGTTCCGACACGCCTTGGTACCGCGACCTGTCGGTACCGGAGGCTCGGTGCCGAGGGTGACTGCCAAAAGTTTTCGGTTACCTCGGTACCGATTGAGCTGTCACCGATGGCTGTTCCGATGTCTGTGTCTGGTTTGGTTCCGACATCGGTACTGGTATCGCTACCGGTATCCACTGTAGCATCGTGGCCAGCTCCTTCCATGCTTCTTTCAACAGGATCGCTCCCTTCTATACCAAGTTTGGAGTCGATACCTGGCATGGACGATGTGCTAATGACTGTCGCTGGTCCTGACCTCCAGTATCAGCGTCCATCCGTTAAGGATCCCATATTGCACCGTGCAGATACATCCTTCGGTGCCCAGGCTAGTTCCTCAGATCTAACCTGTCCAAGGGAGGTTCTCTTTGGAGATCCTTCTTTTCAGAGTTTCCTCTGGGATATGGCAAGATCACTTGCCATCTCTATCCCTGGACATGATCCTACACAAGGCTCTGTTTCTACCGAAGCAAAGGAAAACATAATGCTTCCTTTGCATCATTCCTTGCAGGATCTTCTTATAGGAATGTGGGAAGCACCTTTAAGGGTACCCCCACCTTCCAGAGCCACTGATCTCCTATATCAGGTGCCCCCCTCTCCAGGGTTTCAAAAGACTCAACTTCCTCATCATTCCATTGTAGTGGAATCAGCAATGAGGCGGGTGAAGAGTAAGAAAAAGCACTCTTCTTATCCGCCAGGTCGTGAGTCTAAGACACTAGATGCCTTTGGACGTCAAACCTTCCAGACATCCATGCTTTCAGCAAGAATTCTCTCATATATTTTTTATATGAGTCTATCTCTTGAGGAGGTCACAAAGAAATTACATCTTTTGACTCCTTTTCTTTCAGAACCCAAGAATGCAGACTATTCCTCACTGCTTAGTCATATTCAAAATATCTCTTGGTTTCATACTCGTGCTTCCCTAGACTCATTTGAATCTGTTAGCAGGACTTCTGCTATAGCCATCGGGGCACGACATAGAGCCTGGCTCCAAGCTTCAGACTTAGACAAATGGGCACAACAAAGACTGGGTAATACTCCTTGCACTGGAGAAAATCTCTTCAATAAGGAGTCTTTACGTCAGGTTACTCAGTGGTCCACTGACTTACCTGTTTCTAAGGGCTGTTCTACACCCTCTTCTTTCCCAGTATGTAGGAAATGTCCTACCAAACTTTCTTCCCCTAGGGGGAGAAGGTTTTATTCATCTTCTGCCCATCATACAGATGTTCCCAAACAGAGGAAACATCACCCTGGTCTGAAGAATCCAAACTCTCACCAGGCTCACCAAACCCAGCATCTGCAGGGTTTCTGATTAATCACATATTTTTTGTGTCTCTTGGGGTTTAGAGCCTGCAGTTGGCTTCTTCTCAGTAGAAGCCTTCCACTGCTTCATTCTAAACTCTAGGCATGGATCTCTTTTCACAAGACATCCATTTTTCTCTGTTATACGAGCTCTTAGGATGTTCATGCCTATAGGTCACAGCTTCTCCTCTTCTTCCTGCTAGGGAAAGAGGTTTAACAACTACCAAACGATAGTTTCTGTACCAGCATGAATTTTTCCTTTCTATAGACTTACCACATTGTAAGTCTCCATTCAGCTCCATCTTCTCTACCCTCTTATCAAGCATTTCCCCTGTAAGAGTGGTATTATTACACTGGAGGGCTTCTCTTCAGCCCTTCTAGTTTTGTCACTATTCCAGTGTGGAGTTTTCCTCTCTGAGTTAACTCCTTCTTCTTCTTTTTTGCTTTGGGGCAGCTTTCAGACAGATCCAGAGTTTTCTTACTCCTGTTCTGTCTGTTCTTTAACAGGAAGTTTCTTTCTGATGTCTTACTAGCAGCTGCCCATGCAGGAGCCCTAGTGATTGGACCACTGGTTCTTCCCCCCAGCATCCAGAGTTGTCCTCCACTATATTCTTTCTGGCCTTAGTAGTGACTCCAAGACGGTGGATTCATCTTTCTTGGCAAATCTTATCACTGCAGGCTTCTCAGATTGTTTTCTATTCTTGCCATCTCCAATTCTCTTGGGTTTGGCAGCATAGTCGAACTAGGTGCTGGGCAGCCAGTTCTATCTCCTAATTCTCCTGCATTATGCTCTCTGCAATCTTACAGAGAAGCTTTCCACTATGGGCCCTTGCTAGAGAGCATTAGGATTTCCTCAAACAGCTGTCCTAGATGGTTGGAAAAGGCTCCCTCAGTCATGACCCTCATGACTGGAAGGGTTCTTCCTACCCTACTATCTCCTTTCTAAAGCAAAGGACATGGGCCTTCTCTTACGTGAAAGCTTAAAGAGTTGTTCAATTCTCTCGTTTGGTCCTCAGGATTCCCACCGGGAATATGCTCTCTTTTTCCTTGCAGCTTGTCCTCATGGTATCCTAATCCTTCATGGACAGCGCATATTTAGCTAAAGAACGCATGATACCCTTTGCCCCTCAAGTAGGTCAACATGGTATCTCATTCCTATGCATCTTCTGTCCATTTACCATTCCAGAGTTCTGAGGGACTCGGGACTTGCTGCCTGCAGACTGATATTATCCTCTGCTTTTCACGTAACCATCCTGGTTATTTCACTGGCTAGCATTCTTGCAGTAATCTAGTCTGTTCATTGTCAGGGAGATTTTTTCCCTGACTCCTTCCATCATAACCAGGGGGAATAGATTCTCTATATATCTTTTCAAGTAGGTTCCACCTTCCTGTTATTAGATGAATCTTTCCTCTTCACATCTCCTATGTGAATATACTTTCTATAGGCATATCTCTGTCTGCTTAATTGCAGACACTTATATATAGGCCTATATATTCATATCTATATATATACTATATGTCTGTCATTTGTGTGTTATTATAGGTAGATATGTATTTACATACTTATCTATCTGACTGTCTATGCTCATATAGATATATATATCTCTATAAGATTCTGACAGTTGGGCTCTACCCATACCATGCTGTTCCAGCATGTTTGGGGTGCTACACACACAACCATTCCAGTGGTAGTTAACAACTTTTCTACCATAACCTTAAAGGTTAGGTACCCATGAAGCTCTCCATGTTCCAGTATCTTTCCTACCTGACATCAGTTAGGAAAGACATTGCAGATCTTCAGTCATTTTGAGACTAACGCCTCGGGCATCTGTCCTTTCTTTTGGGATATAAGGGTTTTCCATACCCCTTCTTCCCACAAGGATTAGGCCTGTTTGTCCAAATCAGTCAGCCTTTTCCTCTTTTTGCTCCTATGAGTGAGCCACTCTGTAGCCAAAAGAGTTTGGGCTTTTTTCATAAAGCCTTCCGCTGATGGCTTACAGTTTTTGTAGTACCCCAGTTTATCCCTGGGGTTACCTCTTACCTTTCAGAATTTCTGACCTCCATTGTGTTTTCCTACAGGTTATTACCTCTACTTTGCAGTGAGGTCTTCCTTGAGGTTCCTCTACTGGATTCCCAGTAGATCTCATGAACCTCCATACTTTTGTACAATCCTGTTAGGGGAGGTCCATATTGCAATATTTCATTTTCAATATATTTGATGATAATTGTCATCCACACAAGGACTTCTTGTCTGCAGTCCTATGCTAGGTTAGCTGTCTTTTACAGCACCTTTCTGTTTCAACTCCTTCCCACCATCCTGAGGATGCCTGGCCATATGAGGTGTAGCATGTTCCAATCCATAACATGCTGGGACTCCAGGCATCTTAGCTTGGGAGTCCCCATATGTGAAGACTCATTCCTGCTTGTTCCTGGAGATAGCACAGTTACTTACCTGTAACAGGTGATCTCTGGGAACAGCAGGAATAAGTCTTCACAACCCACCCACCTCCCCTAGGAGTTGTATTCTCTATCTCTGTCTTTCCCTTCTCTCTCTCTCTCTCTCTTTGTCTCAGCTTTAAAACTTAACTGAGGAGAGGCAGTTGGGAAAGGCGGGAAGGCAGCACGCAGGCATGGTGGGCGCGCAGGCTCCGTCGGTACCGACGTACCCATATGTGAAGACTTATTCCTGCTGTTCCCAGAGATCACCTGTTACAGGTAAGTAACTGTGCTTTCTAGACGTTTTTGCGAGAAAAAGGTCTATCCCTCACATCTAACTGGCTTGTTCGTGTTCTGGAATGACCTCCATAGTCAAAAGGACAGCCCAACTCAGCCTGGTCTCTGATTGCAAGAAGAAAAATGAATACTGGATTACTATTTTATATATATATATTTCACACTTATTTGGAACCAAAAATTCCAGCCATAGTATAACAGTGATGTCAGACCCAACTATTTCCTGCTTCCATCCTATTGCAGTAGTTAGAAGAGAAACAGGGTACAGTGTGTGCAGCATGTTTTGTTTCCATTGCTCCAGCGAAAGTTCTAATTTATTTGGTTGTCATAAAGTAATGAGGCTCTCATGTCAGTTTTGCTCTATTCTCTGCTGTAACTTGTTTATAAGATGGTCCCTTTGAATTCTGATATTGTATTTTGGCTGCAGCATGTGCATTAGCTATGTGTCAAGCAGAACCCCAATCACAGAAATGGTGGGGCAGTTTTGACCCTTGCTAATTCAAGACTTAGTTGTCAAGGATTGTCTGCTTACTATATAAGTATAGCTTTGAATTTAACAGAACTATTTAGTGTCTTGAATTTTGCTAAATGATTTTCAAATGTGTAACTTGGCATCTAATAAATGCCAGATTAATAAGGAATAAAATACACGTTATACATGACATCATCACAGATGAAAAACCGGACATTCTATACATCACAGAAACGTGGATCACAGACACTGACTCAATTCTTCTCAACCAATTAAACAAACCTGGTTACAAGATATTCAACTGTCCACGGACCAGTAGAAGAGGAGGGGAAGTCCTAATTATTGCAAAAGACTCCTTAAACCTAACCAACACCTCGCAAAACCCAGTCAACAGAATTTATATACTCAAACTGGAAAGCAAAACGTTAATAATATGTCTCATCTATAAACCCCCCACATCACAGCATGAAACTCTAGCTGCCGCACTAGAGAAGATCTCTACAGCAACAATCAAAAAATACCAAATTATACTAGGAGACTTCAACCTTACATCAACCTCACCCACACATGCAAGCACCTTCCTGGAAGCTATGGACCAATTAGGATACAAACAAATAATACAAGATGCCACTCATAACAAAGGAAATATACTGGACCTAGTATTTATACCCAAGAAGGACCGCCAGGACAGAGGCATAGAACCTGCACCACAAATAAACAAGTACCATGGACCGACCACCATCTGATAAAATTTATCTTATACCTACCTATGAAACCTGACAGTCCACAAACGGGAACAAAGACTCAACTTGGAAGGAAATTCCAGAAATTCAAAAGAGAAGCCCTAATAAGCTCCATCACGACTCACATAAACACTTGACTACACACTGGAAACCCTGATAAACCAATGGAATGAAGGGATAGAAGCAATCTCAGAACTTAAGACAAAGCACCAAACAATGCAAACACCAAAACAAGAACCAAAATGGAGCCCTGGTACATGACAACTTTAAATAAAATGAAGAAAGACCTAAGGAAACTAGAAAAAAAGATGGAGAAAAACGAAGACCCCTGAATGCAAGGCAGAATACTTAACATTCCTCTCAAAATACAAAGGCGAAATCAACCTCGCAAAGAAAAATCATCACACCAACCTACTCAACAAGGCACTGAACAGACCCAGAGAATTGTTCGAACTTGTTAAATCCTTTACCAAAACCGCACAGGATGATAACTTCAACAATGCTATAAAAGCTCAAACATTAGCTGACCACTATGCCAGCAAACTCAACCCACTAACAGCGGGACACCCCACCCAAATTCAGACCACAAACCTCACCCCACAGCACGTCACAACAACGGACAGCAATGAGGAGTGGAATGCCTTCTACACCATTGAGGCCAGACAAATAATAAACATAATCACAAGCCTAAACACCACAACCTCCCCATTAGATCCCTGCCCAGCAGCCTGGCTCATGGCAACAAATCAAGAAATTGCCCAATATGTTACACACATAGTAAACCAATCACTGCAGCAAGGAATCATGACAGCAGAGCTCAAAAAATCCCTCATAAGGCCTATACTAAAAAACAAAACACTCAAGAAGGGCGACCCATCTTCATACCGACCAATCTCAAGTACATCATTTCTAGCCAAAACTATTGAAAAGGCAGTCCAGCAGCAACTACAAGATCACATTGACGCCAGAAATGCACTCGACGACCAATAATATGGTTTCCGTCAATATCATGGGGTGGAAACCCTACTACTCGTGCTCCTTGATAAACTATACAAAGGCCTTGAAGACAAAAAGAAAATGTTCTTTTTAATATTCATAGATATAACTGCTGCATTCAGTACAGTAAATCATGTGGCCCTCATCAACAGACTGGAGTCCATAGGAATAAAAGAGACCCCCCTAAAGTGGTTCATATCCTACATATCCAACAGAATGCAGCAGGTCCAATTCAATCAAGAAAAAGTGAAGGCATTCCAACAAACTCAGGGAATACCTCAAGGCTCAGCATTGTCCTCCCTACTGTTCAACCTATACATAAAACCTGTCTGCACGATCTTTCAGAAACACAAGGTTAATTACCACATTTATGCAGACGACATAATGCTATATACTCAACTGGACATGACCAATCCGAAATATAACCATCTAGAGGAATGCCTTAATGAAATGCAAACCTGGCTACAGCAAAACAATATGTCCATAAACCACAAGAAAACTGAAGTGATGTACATCTCCAAAAAACAAGATTTCAACCCTCCCTCAACTATCACCATGAACAACAACACATACAGCATAAAGAATGAGATAAAATACCTAGGAGTGACACTCGACAGAAACCTCAAGATGGAAAAGCACCTTCGACTACTGAACCGGGCAATATTCCATAAACTAAGGGTCCTCCAACCCCTACGCAACATCATTGAACACACCGATTTCAGAACAGTAGCACAAGCACTCATCACACCCCACCTAGACTACTGCAACACCATTCTCGAAGGACTACCAAAGAAAACCCTCAACATACTGCAAATGGCGCAAAACGTCACAGCCAGGATCATCACGAACAGACAACTTTCCTTACATATCACACCAATACTAATGGAATTACACTGGCTTCCCATTTCTGCCCATATAAGATACAAAGTATTAGTTACAACATTCAAACTGATACACAACATAGCACCATCTTACCTCTCCAACCTCATCACAACACAACCCCCTAACAGAAACAGAAGAGCACACAACATAAACACTCTACATGTCTCAACTAAAATCCGCACTGTCAAAGTTTACACAAGCAACAGAGCCTTCACCTATTCAGCACCCACACAATGGAATAACCTACCAGTCGAACTGAGAACGAACAGCGACCTACAAGATTTCAGGAAAAAGCTAAAAACTTACCTTTTCCAGGATTATTATAGCCTATCATAAACAAAAGCAGAATGAACCAAAACTTGCAACACAACATAGCAAGGGTTCTAAGAACTTACTTCTGCTTCAACCACAACTGTATATAGTCCCAGCTGTATAAATGCAACTGTAAATAGCCCAAGCTGTATAAATGCAAGCATAAAGTAATCCAAATTGTACAAACACATACCCCTGAAATGAAGATGTAAATAATGTGATTCTTAACCTATGTAACCGCTACTGATCGCCTGGAAGAAGCGGTATACAAATACAACCAAATAAATAAATAAAATCTAATAATTTCAGTAATATGAATAAACTGCAAAGATAAATTGCATGCATTTGAATCTACACATGGAGCCCGTTTCCGGTAGGGGCATGTCTGGGCCATCCGGATGGCCCCAGGCAAGACGGGCCCATTTGGACCTGATTCTGGCCATGGTAGCCAGAATCAGGCTCGAGGACAGCCCTGCGTGCCCCTGCCGCCTGTGGGGATATTCTCCCCACAGGCACCCCCGACTCCTGCATCCTAGGCCCCCCTTTCCCTGCCTTCCGACCCAAGGCTGGCCTGCTGTGGCCAGGATCGGGCAGTGGGGACTCCCCACACCCGGCTCCGAGGGTGATCTCTGGGCCCAATTGCTGGGTTTTTGCTGCTTATTCCACCTTTGAGGTGGAATAAGCAGCACGTCCCCATGGGCCCAGCAGGATGTGCAGGGTCTTGACCTGAATCGGTCTTGTACGTCCTGCTGGGTTGGCCCATGCCCACTCTGCCCCGATCCCGGTCCTGCTGGCTCTCCCCGTCCTGATGCACAGGACATACAGGGAGAGCCGGAGGGGGAATTGGGCTCCGACAGCTTGCGGGACTGCACGTCCCACTGGTATGTGCAGCCACGCAATCCACATTTTGGAATCAGGCCCATAGTTAAAACACATATTGCCTATTTACATCTCTAACCGTTATCATGTTCTATCTTTTGGCCTAGTGTCAGCACCATATCTATTCACAAAGAGGATAATACTATGAGGAGATGCCTGCCTACTTAGATGCTATTTTATAAAGAAAAGAAGGTACCTACGTTTCTTTATAAAATACTAGTGTAAGTGGTCAAAAATGAACATTTATTTAAAGAATGATACCTTACACCAGCCCTTTTGCTGCAGTAAATGCCTATGCCTAGATTTGTAAAGAATGCATGTCAGTTTTAGTATTTTATCAATTATGGGCATCATATTCAAATGGAGTAATGCTATTAGCAGGCCTGCTAATTGTATTACTCCCACTGAATGGGATATTCAGCAGCACAACCTTAATGCTGAATATCCTCTCAGTGCTGCTAAATGCCCCAATGCTAACCGCTTAGCATCGGGTGTTCTTGGGGCTGCACTGAGGATTAGCCAGTCAGTGGCAATATTGAGCCACTGGCTGGTTTTGCTATCTGGCAGCAGCTGAATATCGCCGCTGATAGATAGCTAATTCCTTTTTGTCCCTCCAGTTCAGTCCCGCACCGCTGGGTAGTGCACCTCTTCCTGCAGCATGGAGACTGGGCATGTCAGAAGTCTGGTACATATACCGGTGGCACCTCCCACCAGCTTCCAGTGTGCTCACTCTCCATGCAGCAGGAGGCTGTGAGCCTAGGTGTTAGGCTCATCATGAGGAGCATATAAGTGGTGTTAGATTTGCTATTTGGGTTTTTTGATTTTGTTTTGGGTACACTGTGCCTTTATTTTGTTTGGTAGTGTTTTCATAAAGTTAAAAAAAAAAAAGATTAAACAGAGCCGATCAGGGCAGGGAAGGGGGCTGTTAGAGAGGATTCCTGCTCTTCCTTCCCTCTATTTTTCTTTTATGGTGCCCTGCTGCACTCCCTACTGTCATGCTCTAGCCCTCCGCCTCAAGCTAAGAGGGTTAGGGTTGCCATTTTGTTCTCCTTATAGAAGGTGGGATAAACTATTTTGCTCCAGCTAAGACTGCTGGGAGTGGTAGTTCTTTTGCCTGCTAAGAAGAAATAGTTGTGAAACCAGTGGTAAAGGCAAAGATGACAAAATTTATTCCCAAAATAAAAGGTTCTATGCAGGTTGCATCAGGATAATTCTTCAGTTGTTTGCTCAAGGTTATTTACACAAGTATGCTGGCTGAGCTTCACACTCTTTACTCAAATGTGCAACTGCTTAACAGATAAAGAAAAATATAGCAGCTTCCTTCAACAAAGAAAAATATTCTCTTTTCCTTTGTCTTCCCTCAGCTCTCCAATATACACTAGCAAAGGGATTCAATGTCATCAGCTAAACACAACGTACAGTCCATAGGTACTTCAGCTGATAATGAATCATTCTCATTACAGTCCACTTGCATTTCCTCCAACTCCTGAACTGCAGTGTTTTGCTTCAAGCTATTATCATACGTCTTAGAGTAACTCCTCCCCAAGGGGTTCTGTGTCTCCTTTGTGCACAGCTCTATGTGATAGGGATTACAGGTACCTGAGGTTGTGGAGACTCCTCTCTGGTTCTGTTCAGCAATCTCTCTCCAGTTATGGGGAAGCAGTCTCTGGTTCCCTTGTTGGAGTTCCTACCTGGAGCTCTGCCTCGGTTCCCTGTTCCAGGCTAGGCTTTGTAGACTCTTGGACTGAGTCCTGGGCTCCCACCTCTGAACTCTCTGAACCTTTCTATCTGGCACTGGGGTTTGAAGGTTTCTCTTCTCCCCTTCTGCTCTGATTGCTTCACCTCCACTTCTCCAGCTGTGTCTCCTCCTGTGTTCCCTCTCGAGTGCTGTCATTGTGGTTCTCCTGTCTCTTCCTTGTTCTTCCCTTCTCCACCTGCTTCCTCGTCCTCCTTGTCCTCCTGACTCTCTCTCTAGCCAGGGTTTATATCCCTGCTCTCTGAGCTGTGTCTCTGCTTCTCTGGACAGGTGTCTGTAATTAGGTTCCAAGCTTGCTACTATGTCAACCTAGCTTCAGTTTCTCTGTGCTTGCTTTCTTTTGGCAAACGCTGAAACGTGTGTACTGCAGGGATGTCACTTTTCTTAAAGGTAAAATCATTCTTTTCTTCTACTTCCATATGCTCACTAGAGGCTTCCTCATCACACTACCTAGTCGGCACGGTGGGGAGCTGCTTTCAGTTGGAGATCTGCCTGTCGATCGTTTCTTTACCAGGTATTAGAGGGGAGAAACGTCGGCAGTGTTAATTCAGCCTCAGAGTCTGTCTGCACATTTGCCGAGAGCTTGGCTGACAGGAAACCTGGTATTTGTCGGCAAAATTGCTCCAGATCGGTGGGGGAACACTTTTGGAACAGGTGAGTGTCTAATTTTCAGTTTCTCCACTACGAGGCCTGTCCCCTCGTGTGAAGCCAGCTGCTGAATTTTAAAGCGCCATTTTGGTGGCTCTGCCGTTCTTCTCGCATTTTTGGGGGGGCAGTTTATTTTCCTTCTTTGGAGGTTCCTAAATGTCTTGATAGTGTGAGTTGGGATAAGTGCCATCTTTTTTCTTCTGTTGGGGCTCCTTTTAGGTACTGGAAGGCTCTTGGAGTTAAAAAAAAAACAAAAAAAAAAAACAATAAGAAGAAAGAAGTTTAAAGAGTAATGAAGAGAAAATTGAATTGATAAATAATAAGCAGTTTTCAGTGGGTAGCCCTAGAGGTAGCTGTGGGGTGGCTGCCAGGGTTACGTTTTTTGGTTGGAAAGCACTCTGTGTCTTGGTGGGGCTTGGCAGAGGCTGATGCCTGCGCGTCCACAGTGCATGGTGTGTGGTACCCGTTGGGGGACAGTTTCAGTCGATGGCGTGTGCCGTGGTTGCGCAGCAGAGGCACTTTCTATGGAGCAGGAGTTACAGGACAAACTTAAGGATGGGCCCCTCTCCAAGGCCCAAGGGGCTGGGGGGTGCTGAAGGCTCCTCCTTCGCCGCAGGCTTCTACCTCGTCGTGGCCCGGCCCAAGTGACCCTCAGAGGATGACTGCCTCGCTTATGGGGGATTTTTCCCCAGATTTTGTGTTACTCCTACATCAAGCTTGTTGCCTTCGTAAGCAGGGGGCTGCACCGGACATATCAGGTTTGAGTCCAGGGGTGGTTCGGGCAGCAGCAGAGACAGCAGTTGGTGCTGAGGTGCGGTCAGCTAAAAGGCCGCGCATTTTAGATAAGAATACGCTGGCTTCAGATTGGGTAGAAGGAGACGACTTGGAGATGGAGTTGGAAGGTCCAGTAGAGGATCTGGAAGAGGGTGAGATCCAAGAGCCAGAGGATCAGGCTCGGATTATACGTGTGTTTAGGAAAGAAGATCTGACGGCCCTGATCACTGAATCGCTGCAAGCCCTTAACCTCTCGGTGGCCTCATCGGTAGAGGAAGAGAGTGTAAAAGATCCTCTCATCCAGGCGGTGCGGAAGTCTCATATGGTCTTTCCGGTTCACAAGGTGGTTAAGCAAATGATTCAGGATGAGTGGGACTTATGACCTGATCAGGAGTTTAGCAAATAGTATGTCTTCTTTGGTGGCATCGCGTCGCTATATTTGGCTGCGGAATTGGGTAGCAGATAGCTCTTCCAAATCTAGACTCAGTAAGCGTCCCTTTAAGGGAAAACTGCTGTTTGGAGAAGATCTTGACAAGCTCGTAAAGGACTTGGGGGAGTCCAAGGGCGGCCGGTTGCCAGAAGACAAGCCAAGGCCGGGAAAGTCTGGAGTGGTGATAAGAGGCCAGTCTTGGGACTTTCGGCATTTTCAGACATTGCGTTTGGGATCCTTTCAGAGAGGAAGGTATCCCTTTCGAGGTTTCAGAGGAGCAGGTAGGGGGTTCGCAAACCTTCTGCCTGCCGGTTTCAAAAAGGCGCAATGAAACGAGGGGGGCTCAGGCAGGGCTTCAACCCATAGGGGGTCGGCTTTGGGAATTTTTGCCTGCCTGGGTTCAGATAACATCTGATCAGTGGGTGCTGGAGGTTATTCGAGAGGGCTACGCAACTGAGATACCGCTCTCACAAGCTACACTCCACCCCACTCCTAAGTACGTCCCTACTGTGCATCATGAGTAGGGACGTACTTAGGAGTGGGGTGGAGTGTAGCTTGTGAGTATGCGCGGCGTGTTGAAAGGAGCTGGCAGGCAGGCTGCTTTATATTAGTTCTAGCCATAGCACTTTGTGGGCAAGTACTGGGTCGGGAGTGGTCCGATGTTCTTGTTGGACATTTTAATATGTTGTTGATGGAATGCTTGTTATTTGTTTTGTTGTTTAGCTGGCATTTCCCCTGATGAAGCGAGGGTGTTCGCGAAACGTTTGAGAGCTCTGGATTGAGACGTCGGGGAACAGAATGGCCGTCTATTGCAAGAATTGTTTCAAAGTTAAGTAATTTGCCTTTGGCTGTGGTGGTAATTCTGTGTCTACGAAAAGGTTGTTGATGTTGTGGGGCCTGTGTATTGTGACAGTGATCTTGTATCGAGTCTGTCATAAGCCCATGATTACTGAGACCTTCTTCGTAGTCTTCTGTGTTGTTGGGAAGTATTGTGACAAACATTCGAGTTGTTGATGGAACAGAACAGCTTTTTGTTTTTACAGAGTGAGTGATTTTGAAAATTTGGACTTGTACACTCTTTAAATTGACCATACATTTTTTTGACTCTTAGAAAGGCAGTATAAAAAAGTGTTAAATATATGATATAAGCACATGATGATGATTTGAAATTGTATACTGAAGAAATTAGGTAACATAGAGATTAAATATTTTCTAGTGGGCCCATTCCCAAGGTCTCCTTATCATTGCCCCAGATTTCAGCCATCACCTGCTTCTAAGTAAAATCTAAGATTTCCACCAGTATTAAAGATTCTTCTAGGTCCTTTGCTGCTTCCTTTTCTGGATAGAGAAAGTTTCATATTTTCTTGGTTGCAGTGAGATAGATGCTAGAGATGTGCCTGATGCAAGAAGCAGAGCTCTTTCTTCTCCACACCTGTCTCAGAATCCTAGTCTCAGTTCAGCCTGCTTGAGAGTACTTTCCCCGAACCCTGCTGCTAAGGCCACTGAAGATAATCCCCCCTGTTGACACTGAAGATAGGAATAGTACACTGGGGAAGGAAGAAGCAGTGAAGAGAGATATACCGGAGGAGAGTGAGAGAGGACAGAAACTCACTGGGAAGGGGAGAACACAGGAGAGAAGTGGGGAGGAAAGAGGCACAGAACTAAGACATAGAAGCAAGAGAGCCAAAATTATGAGGCCGGTGGAGGAGTGGGGAGCACATGCAGGCACATTCTAATTAAGGCCCAGCAAGGCAATAGGAGACCGAGACAGTGTCTGAGCTACAGTCTTGGCCAAGTGGTGGAATGGAGACTAGTGCTGAACCATTGAGCAGAGAGAGAACATGCCATCAACGTCAATATAAGCCTGATCTTGGTGCACCCAAGTGCTAAAGCTATAATCAGGTCTGTGGGAGCCTCCTCTTTCTATTTCCCCTCCCCCACGTGATGGCAAAAAATATACCAAGCTTCACATTGGGGTTTAGTTTTCAGTTAAAATGACTTTTTGTCCCAGCTGAAGGAATAGGAAACCCTGTAAACAATATGGGCCTCTCCTGAGAACATAGTTTCATACCTCCACATTCAACAATCTTAATTCACTTTCTAGGGAATTAGCTTTTAAAACCTGGGAGCTTTATTATTGTGGTTTTCCTTTTTCTTACCACTGTAGACCTCTCTTGTAAGCATGCACATCACTACCACTGGGCTAGTAGACTAATCTTAAAAAGAAAAGGGGGCAGTAGACTTTTTTCCACTATATTCATGAAGTGGATTTAAGTAAAGCTATATGGCCTAGTAGCATAAGGAAGTGCTTTGAGTATGGCTATATTTCAAGACCTTAGAAAATGTAAGCATGAAAGTGAATACAGAAGGATTTACTGAGATCCCTAATATAGGGGAAACAAGGGCGTTTTTGAATAAAGAAGGAAAAATCCACCAGTTATGGAAGAGTTGATTGAGGTCTTATAGGAAAGAATAAACTGTGTGATAGACTGGGAAAGTGTGTTGGCAGTATTTTAGAAATAAGGTTGATTCTGAGAAACAGAAACTGATGCGACGAGTGTTTGAGAGAGAAATAGTCAGCGAGTGAGGCAGTGAAAGAAACAGATCTGATCCTGTTAATCATGCTGGAAAAGTCATTCAATTGAAAGAAGCAAGAAGTTCATTTACAGATCTAAGTGAAGAAGGATATAAGTCTTTAATGAAGAAGCTGTAGTCAAATGTATTGTGAGGGGTTTATTTTCTGTGCTCTGCTCATAGGTCTGCTTTGAGATCAGCAAAGTGGTGACTTTAAGAACAGAATAGTTTCTAGTTTTCCTAATGCATGAAAAATTAAGACAGTTCTGCTCAATGGAATGCTTGATATCCCAGGCAACAACTGTCTCAATTCAGCTTCCCGATTCAGCTCATAGAATGCTACGGTTGTGGTCAACATTATTGGCACCGATGCAGTTCAACTCCATAATGTCCAATATCTCCTAAAAAAAAAAAAGTGGTCAGTGAAATAAATAGCTTTGGACTATATATGTACAAATATCTGACACATAAGAGAATCAAATAAAACAAGACCAATTAAAAAAAGGAAATAGTGTAAAAACTAGGACACTGCTAGGACATGATTATTAGCACCCTTATAAACAAATTAAATCAGTTTGAACAGAAGAACCACATTCCCATTGCAGTAAAATTAGACACACCTGTGATCAGTTATCAGTTCTCACATGATTTGAATCAACCAATGATTGATGGCTGTAATGTTAAAATGGCCACATTCACTCCCTTTTCAATTTTCACAATGGTGGAGACAAGAGAGCTGCCTGAGACGTCAGAAAAGCCATTATCACCAAACATCAAACTTCAAAGGGGTACAAGACCATCTTCAAAGACCTTGGGATTCCTGTGTGTACAGTTTGCATGTTAAGAAGTTTTTGTTCATGGAACTGTTAAGAACCTTCCAGGATGTAGTGGGAAGACGAAAATTAATCTAAACAGTCTTCAAAGGTTAGTGCAAACTGTTGTAAAAACATCACATACCACATCCAAAGTGCTTAAGTCTGACCAGGAACAATCAGGAGTGGTGGTTTCAACCTGCATCATACACTGTGCTTTAAGCAAAGAAGGACTTCATGGGCGAAGGCCAGGGAGGATCCCACTGCTCAAAGACAGACATAAAAAGGCATGCCTGATCTTTGCCCAAACCTACCTTGAGAAACCACAGTCCTTCTGGGAAAATGTTCTGTAGATAAATGAAATCAAACTTGAACTCTTTGGCAATGCAGACCAGCTATACATTTACAGGTGAAGAAATGAAGCTTATAAGGAAAAAAAAACACCCTTCCTACAGTTAAATATGGTGGAGGTTCCATAATGTTGTAGGGCTGTATCGCTGCCTCAAGAACCGGAACGTATTAAAGGAATCATGAAGTTAGAGGACTGCCAAGATATTTTGGAGTGAAATGTGCTACCTAGTGTCAGAAAGTTAGGTCTGGGTGGAAGGTCATGGTCCTCCAGCATGTCAGTGACTCAAAACATACTTCCAAAAGTATAAAAGAATGGTTAAAAAGGAAAAATGGATTGTTTTAAACTGGCCAGCAATGAATACTGATCTAAATCCAATCGAGAATCTTTGGAAAGAGCTGAAATCTGCCATTGGTAAAAGGAATCCTGGAAATATTCATGAGCTGAAACAAATCACAGTTGAAGAGCAGGAGAAACTACCAGCAGACAGATGTACAAAACTTATAGATGGCTACAAGAAATGTTTGGAGGCTGTCATCACTGCCAAGGGTTGTGCAATCAAATATTAGTGAAGGATACCGTTAATCCTGAACAAGTCATATTTTGGTTTTTTTCTCAGAAATTACTATGTCTAAGTTGCACAGACCACTATTTTTTGTTGTATACCTTTGAACACCCTATTAAAATATTATGATGACATACAGTTGTAATATTTCCAATTATTTCTCAAGATATTGTTCACAACATGCCTAAAATGCAAGAGTGCCAATAATGTTGACCACAACTGTATATGCCCTCATAAAAGTCATTCTGATTAAAGGATTGTGTGATCCCTGGGTAGAGAGCGTGAGAGCTAGGGTTTAGACAGGATAAGAAGGGTATGGGAAGTAGAAGGGAAGAAAAGGTGAGAGAGGGATAATAGGCGGAGGGAAGAAAGACTGCTGGAAATCTGCTGAGAACAATATATAGAGAGGGAAGAGGATCACTGGGAGTACACCAGTGCTTTGTGGTGGGCAGAGAGAGATTTGAGGCAGGGGTGAAGAAAGGGAAATGTAGGACAACACTGTGGCAGGCAGAAAGGAATTGGGACACAATCATGTTTGGAGGGAGAGAAAACAATTGTAATTTTTTTGTTTTAATTATCAAAATCCAGGAGGATAGTGGGTCTTTAGGCCCATGCCCTGGATCTTTTAAGTAC
The DNA here is from genome assembly GCA_033557465.1 of Ichthyophis bannanicus. Taxonomy (NCBI): domain Eukaryota; kingdom Metazoa; phylum Chordata; class Amphibia; order Gymnophiona; family Ichthyophiidae; genus Ichthyophis; species Ichthyophis bannanicus. The sequence goes on along the minus strand of CM066033.1, from coordinate 343,742,021 downwards.
TTAGCAATGCTTTTGGGTGTATGTATATTAGATATGATGGAAGGACAGAACTGTAAAAAACAAAAACAAAAAAAAAAAAAACGCCTCCAAGATAAGTTATTTAACTTCACTCTTTTAATAGCAAAGATTTGTTTGCACAAGATTGGAAACAGCAAAAATCACCCCATTAAAGGCCATGGAAAAAATGAAATACCATTGATTATAAAAAAAAAGTATATTATAAAGAAAAAGCAGAAGAAATTTTAAACTATATGACCACTATTTGCAGATTTTGCTAGAATATTAATATATAAAATGTAATATAAACTTAACTAGAAAGGAAGTGAAAATCCTGTATGTGCATGAATTTTCCTAGCACTTTTCAACCTTAAAAAATGACATCAGACTTAGACAGAGATAATTTTCAGTTGCATAAATTCCAGGCCCATGACTGGTTTTCATGCCAAATTTAATCCTGATTGGTCCACCAAGAGGAAAATTTTAATACTGATGGACTGGCAGATGGATATAATTGCTCATAAGCATTTTTCCAGCTCAAGTTGAAAAGTGCTAATAACAATAACAAGATTGGTGTGCAGGAAACTGAAAGAGTAATGATATCCATGCTGTGATTTAAGTACAGTTGTAATTTGTAGTATTTTATTGTTTTACATAGACGATTCTATTGCTCTATTATTAAAATTATAAAATTAATTACAAACTAATTGTGAAAAAATGACAATTATACATGCGAATTTTGAAGCTTTTTTATTCACCAAAATGATCGTTAATTAGTTAGAAATGGTTTTAGCCAAAGTGACTGTGAGGCAAAGAGAAAATGGGCTGCACTTTATCAGCTTCTCTCCTGCCTCTCTCTTGAAGGACTAGAAAAGGGGACTGTTACTTCTGGAGAGAGATCTGCAATTGTGAGTATATACTTCTGGGAATTTTCTGAAAGGAATTATTTCTATTAAAGCTAATTAATCTGTGAACCCACTATTTTTTGTTAAATCAGTCAGGGCCTAGTAGCAGCAGTTTAAGTTTAAATTTAAAACACAGAAGAGAGCTTTCTGGTTAAATTTGGAACCCAGCAGAGAGCTTGTAGTTTAAATTTAATAGTCACTCAGGGCCTAGCATCAGCAAAGTGCTTTTAGTTTAAATTTAAAACACAGAAGAGAGCTTTCTGGTTAAATTTAGAACCCAGCAGAGAACTTGTAGTTTAAAGTTCATAATAAGTTAGAGCCTAGCAGCAGCAAAGAGCTATAATTTAAATCAAATAAGAATATAGATTAGCACAAAAGGCAAAACAGGGTCAGTACTCTTTGAGCCTGTTTAAAAAGTCAGATCATAAAGTAGGACAAACACACACTAACAATTACAACATAAAACATATAAAATTATAGTTAAATGTAGGAACATCCGTCAAGTCAGGGGACAGGAAACCCCCTCGTATGAGCGGACTTCTTCCTTTAATCTTTTTTATTATTTCAATTTCTACAACAGTCTTAAGGAAAACAAAGCAGACCCAAAGAGCTACAATGCTAAGAATATAGATTCTGAATGACCAAAACTTAAAGTCAAACTTAGCTGGCAATGGGGTCCTGCAACATATATCCACCTCCCAAGATGTTTCAACAGGAAGGCATCTACCGAAGAGTTCCACAAAATTATTCAACGAGAAAACAATTCTTCAGGGTTCCATAATTCCATAACCCAGCGCTGCGTTTCGGGTTCTCCAACCCTGCATCAGATGGTACAAAAACAGTCGTCTTCAGATTTCAGCCGTTATTACTTTCCATGAGCAGCAAATAAATTTAATAGTCACTCAGGGCCTAGCATGAGCAAAGTGCTTGTAGTTTAAATTTAATAGTCACTCAGGGCCTAGCATCAGCAAAGTGCTTTTAGTTTAAATTTAAAACACAGAAGAGAACTTTCTGGTTAAATTTAGAACCCAGCAGAGAGCTTGTAGTTTAAAGTTCATAATAAGTTAGAGCCTAGCAACAGCAAAGAGCTATAATTTAAATCAAATAAGAATATAGCTTACCTCAGCACCACAGGACTGGGTACTGTGTAGCAGCCCTCTTTTAATAAGTGTTATTTCCCTCCCTCCCTCCCCACACCCACCCACCCCTGGGATAATTGTAGCTTTATAGGTACTTACACATCTTAAAAGACAGGAGGTGCTCTCAGGTGAAGCTCGTTACCCAAATCAGTCATACACTAAGGACCTGAGATTAATTAAGCTTCAGGTGAACAAGGTATATTAAACGTATTAGGTACAGTTTTATTGGTATAAATATCCATAGCAAGCCTTAGTAAGTAAAGAACTTAAAGATCTAAACAAGAACTTAAAACTAAGATGCAGACAGACAGCGTGATGGGGGCTTTCCAGTCTTTTGCAGTGTCACAGTTGAAATCCAGAACTTCCAGGGTAGCATTCTCCGAAATGCTTCCCATTCCACGTGCAGGACCCAAAAGGCAGGCAGAGCTCCGGAGTCTCAATGCGTGGATGAGACAATGGTGCAGAGATGAGGGTTTTGGATTTGTTAGTAACTGGGGAACATTCTGGGGAAATGAGGGGCTCTTCCGAAGGGATGGGCTTCACCTTAACCGGGATGGAACCAGGCTGCTGGCATTAACCTTTAAAAAGGAGATAGAGCAGCTTTTAAACTAGATAATAGGGGAAAGCCGACAGTCGCCCAAGAGTGGATGGTTCAGAAGAATGTATCCTTGAAGGATACTACCAAAAGCAGAGAGGTTCCAAAAAAGAGTAAAGTAGCCCAAATGCCCTCGAGTATGGAGCAGACAGAGCTTAAAGATCCCAAATTACCCATGTCTACCAATAGCCAAATTAATAAGAATAAAATACAGTCTCTAAAATGCTTGTATGCAAATGCTAGATGTCTAAAAAATAAGATGGGAGAGTTAGAATATATAGCACTAAATGAGAGGTTAGATATGATTGGAATATCAGAGACATGGTGGAAGGAGGACAACCAGTGGGACACTGTAATACCTGGGTACAAACTATATCGTAATGATAGAGCTGATCAAATTGGTGGAGGGGTTGCGCTCTATGTTAGAGAGGGCATTGAATCAGAAAGGATTAAAGTTTTGCAGGAAACAAAATTTGCTGTAGAATCTCTATGGATTGAAATTCCATTTAAAAAGGGGAAGGCGATGGCAGTGGGGGTGTACTATCGACTGCCTGGCCAGAATGAACAAATGGATGATGAAATGCTCAAAGAAATCAAGGAAGCTAACAAAAGTTACAGCGCAGTAATAATAATGGGTGATTTCAATTACCCTGGTATCGACTGGGTCAGTGTCACGGCAGGACATGCTAGGAAGATAAAGTTCCTAGATGAAATAAATGATTGCTTCTTGGAGCAGCTGGTTCATGAACCGACCAGAGGGGAAGCCATATTAGACCTAGTCCTTAGTGGAACACCAGATCTAGTGCAAGAGATAAGGGTGTTGGGGCCACTTGGCAATAGTGATCATAGCATGATCGCCTTTGATTTAATTAGTGGAGGAGGGATAGTAAGGAAATCCACAGTACTACCTTTTAACTTTCGAAAGGGAGACTGATAAAATGAGGAAAATAGTTAAGAAAAAACTAAAAGGAGCAGTTGCAAAGGTTAAAGAGTTACATCAAGCTTGGGTGTTGTTGAAAAATACTATCTTGGAAGCCCAAACCAGCTTTATTCCACGCTTTAAGAAAAGTGGAAGGAAGTCCAAAACACTGCCAGCATGGTTTAAAGGTGAGGTCAGAGAGGCGGCTGTTGCTAAAAAAGCATCTTTCAGGAAATGGAAAAAAGAGCCCAACAACGAAACCTGGAAACAGCACAAGCACTTTTAGACAAATAAGTCTTCAAAGATCTTTTAAACCTGCCCAAGTCACACTCCACACAGAGCTCCTGCTGGAGCATATTACAAAAAAGAGGGTCCTGAAATGAGGAAGCTTGGTCCCTATGCAAACCCTTCCGAATTTTTCCTCATACTTGGCACTGCAAATAGCTCATTTCCCTGAGACTGTGGCAATCTATTAGGAACTTAATGAACCAGCTTAGCAGACAATACGTAGCAGCTGTAACAAACTTAGAATGAAAAATCAACATCCAAAGCTTATACCTAAAATGGTATGATATTGGCAACCAATGTAACCCTTTTAAAACAGATATTGCATGATATGTTCTTCAAGCCATTTTATTTATACCAGCTGTAACAGGCAAATTTGCCACTGTGGAAGACCTATCAACACAGCACTGCAATTTATATGAGTGAAAATCAAAGCTTGACTCACCAGGGTTAAATTTGTTTCTGAAAAATAAGGATGCAGTTTCCAAATCTGGTGTAAAATATAGAAAGATCTACAAACCCATCTATACAGTACAAGATGCAAGATGCAAATCAAGCTAGACACAAACAGGCTCATTCCATCCCGGACGTACAACCCCTCTGTACGTCTGGTTTGAACCAGATGTACAGTACAGAGGGGGGTCACGATTCTGATCCCGTGGGGCATGTCTAGCCCTGCGGGACCAGAATTGCGAATAGCCCTATATGTGCAGGCCGGGACTGCGATTCAGCCCAGCCTGCATGTAAACATAGAAACATGATGACAGAAAAAGATCACTTGACCTATCTAGTCTGTCCTTCCATATCAACCACTACAATATTCCCCTTTTTTCCTTTAGAGATCCTCTGTGTTTGTCCCATGTTTCTTTGAATTCAGATACTGTCCTCATCTCTACCACCTACACTGGAAGACTATTCCACGGATCCACCCGCTCTTTCCGTAAAGAAATATTTCCGCATATCACTCCTGAATCTATCCCCTTTCACCCTCATCCCATGTCCCCTCATAGCAGAGCTTGCTTTCAATCGAAAGAGGCTCTCCTGTGCATTTATGCCACTGAGGTATTTAAACCTCTCAATCATATCACCTCTATCCCGCCTTTCCTCTGAGGTCTACATATTAAGATCCTTAAGTCTGTCCTCATATGCTTAATAATGAAGATCACTAACCATTTTAGTAGCCACCCTCAGTACGGACTACAGCCTGTTTATATCCTTTTGAAGGTGCAGTCTCCAGAATTGCACACACTACTCCAAATGAGGTCACACCAAAGACTTATACAGAGGCACTATCACCTCCTTTCTTCTGCTGGCCATTCCGCTGCCTATGCACCCAAACATCCTTTTAGCTTTTCCATCGCCTTTTCTACCTGTTTAGCTACTTTAAGATCATCAGGCACAATCACACCTAGGTCCTGCTCTCCTTTAGTGGACAAAATTACATCACCCCCTGTACTATATTGCTCCCTTGGATAGCTGCAGCACAAATGCATGACCTTGCATTTTTTAACATTAAATCTCAGCTGCCAAACTCTAGACAATTCTTCAAGCTTAGCTAGATCCCTCCTCATGTTGTGTATACCTTCCTGGGTGTCTACTCTATTGCAGATTTTGGTCTCATCCGCAAAGTGGCAAACCTTACCTGACAGTCCTTCCTCTATATCACTAACAAAGATGTTAAAAAGAATCTGACCAAGGACAGATCCATGGGGCACACCACTGGTAACCTCCTTCTCCTCAGAGTGAGCTCCATTTACCATTACCCTTTGTCGCCTCCCACTCAATGAATTTCTAACCCAAGCAGTAACTTTAGGGTCCATCCCTGGGGTGCTCAGTTTGTTTATAAGTCATCTGTGAGGAATGGTGTCAAAGGTTTTACTGAAATATTAATATACCACATCTAGGTGTCTCTCTCCATCCTTGGTCACACATTCAAATAAATTAATCAGATTTGTCTGACAAGACCTGCCTCTGGTGAATCTATGCTGCCTCTAATCCTGTAATCCGCTGAACTCCAGAAACCTCACTATTTTCTCTTTCAGCAGCGCTTCCAATAATTTACTCACCACTGAAGTTAAACTAACCGGCCTGTAGTTTTCAACCACATCCTTACTTCCGCTTTTGTGTAAAAGGACCACATGTGCCTCTCTCCAGTCCTTTGGCACCACTCCCAACTCCAATGAGGCATTGAAAAGGTCAGTCATTGGAGCTGCTAGAACGTCCCCAAGTTCCCTCAGTATTCTAGGGTGCATCCCATTGTTCAAGATGCCCCTCGCTTCTTTTCCTGTTTGTGGGTGTTTTCTGAGGTCTTGCTTTTGTTTCTTCATCTGTGAACACAGCACAGAAATATTTGTTAAGCAATTCTGCTTTATCCTCATCAGCTTCTACATATTGCTTCCTTTCACCCTGAGTCTGACAGTACCACTTTTGCCCTTCCTCTTCTCACTAGCATATCTGAAAAATGTCTTATCCCTCCAGTTAACTGCATTGGCTATTTCCTCCTCTTTTTGAATCTTTGCTTTCCTGACTACTTTGCTAGCTTCTCTTTTCCAAATATAGATGCCTGTCTTCCTCTCTCCGTGATCTCTTGTACTTTTTCTACATCCCCCAGCTGTTTCCATCCCACTAAAAACTCCCTGAGGTATTGGCCCATCTTGGCAAAGTTAGTTTTCCTAACGTCTAAGACCCTTGCTTTTGAATGGATTTTAACAGCCCTAGTGCTAATAATGAACCACACCATCTGGTGATCCCTAGATGCAAAATGATCTCCCACTATAACATCAGAAACGCTTTCACCATTGGTAAGCACCAAGTCCAGTATGGTCCCTTCACATGTAGGTTCTGTTACCAGGTGCCTGAATAGTTCTCCCTGTAGAGAGTCCAGGATCTCCTTACTTCTAGATGATACTGCAGCAGGAATGTGCCAGTCAACATCTGGCATATTGAAATCCCCTATCAGTAGCACGTCCCCTTTTCTAGCAATGCTGCGTATGTCTTCAATTAACTCTCCATCCACCTCTTCCTCCTTTATCTTTATCTTTATTCAAAAACTTAATATACCACTCAAACCAGAAGATAGAGCGTTTTACAAATTAGTAATAATAGGGAGGTACTGCTAAGAAGAGGAAATAGAACGCCATTAGTTCAGATAGGACAGTGATAGCAAGTTAAAGGAGGGACAGCAATGAGGGAGGAAGGGCAGGAGACAGGGGGAGGTCAAAGGCTGAGCAGAAGAGGTAGGTTTTTAATCTGGCTTTGAAGGTACTGAAGGAAGATTCCAGGTGGAGGGCTGACAGGAGCGAGTTCCAGAGACGGGGGCCAAGAAAAAAGAAAGCGGAGGAGCGAGTGGATTCCAGGTGGGCTTAGGATGGGGACGGAAGAAATAAATGATTGGAGTGGATGGATCTGAGGAGACGGTGCGGAGAGTGAAGATGGACCAAATCAGAGAGGTAGAGCGGGCTGCCGGTATGAATTAATTTGTGAATGAAAATGAGAATTTTATACTGAATTCTGAATGAGATGGGGAGCCAGTGCAAGCGAATGAGAAGGGATGTAATGTGATCTGTACGGGAGGCATGGGTCAAGATGTGTGCGTCTGTGTTCTGGACGAGCTGGAGTCTGTGCAGTTGGGTTTGGGGAAGATCAACCAGGAAAGCATTACAGTAATCCAGAAGTGACATGATGAGGGACAGGAACAGCGTGGTCATAGAGGAGAAAGAAAGGAAGAGACGAACTGCATGAAGTTGCCTCAAAGTATAGAAGGAGCGCTGTATTATAGATGAGATGTGTTCTTTGAAGGAAAGTGACGAGTTGAGGATGACACGAAGATAGCGTAAGGACGTGACGATAGGAATGGGGGAGGTGGACAGATGGGGGACAAGAGGGGGGGTTGGGTTGCCGGCAGAGAACCAGATGGCCATAGTTTTGGAGAGATTAATGTGCAAGAAGTGAGAGAGGTCTGTATATCACACCAATGCAAATAGATTTCTCTTTCTAGTTTAACCAACAGTGCCTCCTCTCTCCCTTTTAAGCTCTGTAGTTCCAAAGCTTTAATATTATATTTTACTTTGTCAGATGGCTGCCTGGGTGAGAATGTTCACAGTCTTGGCAAGTGCATATATCAATATGATTTGCAAGGGATTGTGGGAAATGCAGTCCATTCACACCAGACACAGCCACTCACAATAATTAGTTGTGCTTGAGTGTAAAGTCAATAAGATATTTATTTATGGGGTTATTTCTCCCAACACAGATATGCTTGGTAGCACATAAAACAGGATACTTGCTTTCAGTGTTAAACTTAGAAAAACAAAATCAGGAAAACAACAGTTGAACTTTGTCAGGCAATCAAAGCAAAAGAATAAAGACCTGGTTGGTAACAAACTGGTCTTTTCTGTAGGCTTTAGCTAATATTTTCTTAGCAGTGTATCAAACAACAAGCAAAACCCACAAAGAAGGGAAAAACTGTTCTTTTCAGGTTAACTTCTTATATCTTCACACATAGATTCAGAAGTGATTCCCTCAGAGCTCACAAGCAATTAGGTAAGGCTCAATTGCTAGCAGTTACCCAGCTGAAACCCCTTAGCTGGCTTGCTTTCTACTGCGTGGCTCAAATCCTACTTCAGGAGCTTTTCTGAGTAGATTAAAGAACAAGTTTGTATTTCTTTGTGATGGTTGTTGTACTTTGTAACAGAAAATTACCAAAGGAGTTTAGACAGAGAGCAATCCATATATTCACAGCCTGTATCTAAGACCGCTCCCCCTTCTTCAACAATCATGGGTTCAATATCATGGATTGGCACAGAGGAATTTCTCAATGTAGCACTCTCAGGAGAATACTTGTTTCCCTGCTGTCTTTCAAGGTTATAGCTAGGGCATAGATCAGTGTTCATACCTGAGCTTCCATTGCTGTTAGAGTTCCTCTCTAAATAACCTGGCCAGTTCTTATGTCCAGCCTTCCAATCCAGATCCCTGGACACTGGATCTCTCTTCACATACCTTCTGGCACGGGTCTTAGGGTCCCTTCCACGTGCAGCCGTCTCCCTCACAGGTACCGTCTGGAGATTCCTAGCCCTGCAGCACCATTCCTCTGGCTTTCCCCAGTCCAATGGTGTATGCTGGCCCTTGGAATGCCTTCCAGTATACGTACTGCTCTGGACTCCTTTAGACCTCCCAAAGGCTTTTCTCTTCTTTCTTCCAAAGGGTTTCTTGCCCTCTCTGTCCGTCCGGTTTGGCTTCTGCTTCTGATGATCCTCCAGATGATGAAGCTGTCCAAGATGAATCTGAGGATCTCCCAGATGAAACTGAGGATGAGGATATCCAAGCTGATTCTGAGGATGAGGATAATTCTCTGTAGAATAAACTCTACCTTTATTCTGCTTTGATGAATGCTCCACCTTAGCACAGCGCAGCTGTGCTGAATCAGGCCCTGCCCTTTGAGATGAGTGCTTAGGGATTACCTCATAGCCCTCCTGATTGAACACACGTTTCCCCACTTCAGCTCCTCTAATGGCTGTTGGAAACCTGGTGCATTCTGGGACTGGTAGTCTTTTATGGGAAAATTCTGTTTTCTTATTTCTACCAGAACTGACAAGTTACTTGTTCAGAGTCATTTCACCTTTTCTATAGCTCCTTCCTGAGCTATGATAAGCTTCCTTATCACAACATATAGTACCACTCCTCCTCCCCTTCTTCCTACCTTGTCCTTTCTGGTATCCCAGTCATGGTTTTCTGTTAACCATGTTTCTGTAACTGCCACTAAATCCAAGACAGCCTCTCCCATTAAAGCCCAGGGAAAGCCCGACTAACTCAGTCAGGGTTTTACAATGGAACTGCGGCACCCAGGTGTCCAGTTGCCATGGCACCATGGCTCCACTGTAAAACCGCAATCCAGGCCACCAGCTGAACAAAGGCTTTCCCCACAGCCCGATCCCCGATCTGGCCTCCTAAGGCCAGGGTTGGGCTGCAGGGAATGTCCTCGGGCTCCCCTGCCCCATCCGCTCCCCGGGCCCGCAGAAAATAGACGTCCAGGGCATTTATTCCACCTTGGAGGTGGAATAACTTCCCCACACAAGTTGCCAGCCCTGGACGTACAAGGCCAACATTAGAATCGGCCCACCATCCGCCCTAACTTCACCCCTTCCCTGCCCCTGTCTAACCTCCCCATACAACCGGCAGGGAGCTTAGATGCCGGTGGGGAGGGCACAAATAGCGGGGAAGGACAGCCATCCCCGCTATTCATGGGACAGAATTGGGCCCAAAGGAGCTCATGGGATAGCAGGGATGTAAGTCTGGAGTAGCCCCGCTATTCCCTGTGCTGCTATTCTCAACCAGGAACTCCCCACACATGTAGGGCAGTTGTGCGGGGAGCTCCAGAGGGAAGGGGCGGTGACGGAGAGGAGTGGGCAGTGCGGGGGCATGGTGCACAACCTGGACATACAGGCCTGATTCTGATTGCGATCCTATACATCTGTGGTGAAGGGGAGAGAGGAGGGACTTATTCCACCTCAGAGGTAGAATAAGTCTCCTCTAGGATGGGCATCGGTACCGGAGGACCCTCCCACCCCCAAAGAGGTGAGGAGCACCAGGAGGTTCCCCGCTGCCCGATCCCGGCCTTGGCAAGTCCCTTTGGGGGTCGAGCGGTGGGGAACAGCAATCTTTAACTGTTTGCAGGACAGCAGGGCTCCTGCATGGCGTCCCAATGCCATAGTGATGGGATGCCATGACACTAGGGCTCCATGTAGGCGCTTCAGCTGGGTTAGACAGGGTGGGAGCTGTCTGTCCTGTGGCACAGAATCGGGGCATCTCCTGCCCATCCTGGCCCTTTGCACCCGATTCTGCTCCCGCAGGTGCAAATCTGGCCCATCCAGATTTTGGATGTCTGGACGGGCCCCTTTCAGAATGGGGCCCAAAGGTTCCAGTAGAGACCTTTAAAAGGCTTTACTAAGGTATTAGACATCATGGCATGAGCCTTACCCTATGCCATCCAAAGCCACTCAGTTTTACCAATATTCTACTCAGCATAAGGCAAGAGTGAAGAATAATAAGAGCCATAACTTAATCCTGCAGTACAGTAAAATAGTAGGTAGATTAAAAAGAGTTCATGATTTCTGAATTGCAGTGACTCCATTCTATCAGAATCTCAACACTTTTAGGAAAGACATACTCCTTCCATTTGGGGGCCTCTTTTTCTTGTCTGTAAAGGTAACATGGAAATATTTTAATTCATTATAAGGTGGTTGAGGTTTTATGTAATAGAGTGCTCTTTTGCTGCATGCTAGCTGTGATGTCATTCCTTGTTCCTTGAAAAGTGGGGGCAGGCTAAATTCCACATGAAATATAAATTCTGCTCTATGTAAATATGCCATTAAACTGTACAATGAAAGTAAACTAATTAAAATAAAACTGAAATGTGTATATAGAGATACCTGCAGGCAAGTGGTTAAAATTACTTAAAATCAGAGGTTTTCAACCATTTTTCAGACACTCCCAGCTAATTTGGTTTGCAGATTGCCCACAATGAATATGTATGAGATAGATCTGCATGCACTTCCTTCATTTTATACAAATCTATCTTATGGATATTCATTAACTATCTTGAAAATGAGTGGCTGGATGGAGAAGCTCTGGAACGCCTCTGATTGGGGGGGGGGCAAGCTTTGCCTTGACTCCACCCCCAAGGTCCACCCTAACTAGCCCCCCACAGCCTTCCCCTCCTGTTCTGCCCGCGGGGATCGCATCTCCCATGGGCAGAAGAGAAGGGAATGGCTGTGATTGCAGTAGATTCCTGTCTACCATGGGAGATCGGATCTTTACTAGCAGGAGAGGAAGGCTGCCACGATCCCAGCAAAGACTCCTGTCTGACCGCGGGGATCCAATCTTCCGCGGACAGACAGGACGAGTCTGCCTTTTTTCTCTGTGGCTGGTGGGCAAAATTTGAGTGAGGCCAAGACTCGTGTGACCCACCCCATTCTGAAGCCTCTGGCTGAGTGTGTCCCAAGAACAGGGTTGAGAACCTCAGAATTCATGTGTTTTGTTTTCTTATATAAAGGAAGAAAAGATGAGGTTAGTTTTACTGCATTGAAAGCAAGTGATATGAGTATATGTTGTTGAGATGAGTAAATGTTTTTGTCATGGAACACTGAAAAAATTAAAAACAGTACAAGCCTAAATCCTGGCAAAACTGGAGCCAGACTAGACACCATTTGCAGATAGCCTTCCCCTTGGCATGTGGCAAAGCGTTAATAGTAAACACCAAAATCAAAACTTCACTCCACAAAATCCTCAGGGCTTAATTTTTTTCTTTAAAAAGGAGAAAAGGATCTCAGAAAACCTTGAGGTAATGGTCAGAGAATTAATAGTGGCAACCAACTTTCCTGCCAAGCTCTGTGGGAGTCCTCCAACAGAGCTGCTACTAGTAGGGGGAGTTACTGCAATATCGCGCTTTTAGTCACTAGGAGAAGGCAGTGCAAGAAGACGATTCTTGTGCAACTTGACAGGAACATTGGTGGCAACCAAAAATTTTAACTTACTTTGTCAACTTTTATCCATCAAACATTCTATATGCAACTGGGCTATAAATGGGTATAGATGCGTATAAAGATAAGATGAACTTAATTGGGTCCCATTACTGAGGGATGTTTTTTCGAAGACAAAAGTAACATAGTAACATAGTAAATGACGGCAGATAAAGACCAGTATGGTCCATCTAGTCTGCCCAGTTTATTTTGCTTTTATCCTGTTGTTGTAAAGGGATCCACTGTGCCTGTCCCAAAGTAAATAGATGATTTTTATCAAGTAAAAGTTTAGACATGTCCAGAGTTTATGCTGTTTTCATGCTGAACTGCCTGCGGTTTTGTTACCAGTCTAATTACACAATTTCACAATTTCCTGCTCCCTTAGATAGCTGTGCTTTTAGAAGGACTTTTGTGTGGTATTAGATGAGTAATTCACATGATGATAATTCATTTATTTCATTTTCAACAACAATTTAAAACCCAATATCATGAAATCAACGGTTGGACAATAAGGGGATAGATGTTGTAGGCCAAATTTTTTAGGGAGGGTTGAAAGGCATTTTTTAATTTGTCTCTTAAATTTCGCAAACACACTTTCTACCCTTAGGTCCACCAGGAGAGAATTCCATAAGGTAGGGGCCAAGAAACTAAGGGGCTTTTTTACTAAAGGTGTTAACATGCATTAGGTGCCACTATGTCCATAGAAATAAAAGGGCAATGTGCATTTAACGCACATTAATTTTATTAATGGGCGTTAACTTCATTAACATGAGTTAACCTTTAGTAAACATGCCCCTATGTGCTGCTGAGCATGTGAGTTCCAGATCAATAAAAAAGTAAACATTGTTTAATATTACACAGAAGCCTTAGAGCTCTGTTAAGATAAAATTAAGACATCTTAATAAGTAAATACATATTAATGACTCTGACATTGCAGGGGGGGGGGGGTAAAGTTCACTGCAAATTTTTATGATGAGAAAGTTGCAGCCTAATAAGCAGGTGACTCAAATAAAATAATTTAAGTTTTTGGGGTCCCAAAATATCTATGTAGGGTTTTTTTGTTTGTTTTTTAATAATGAAACATGCTTCTAAATCAAGAATTCTCAACTCTGGTCCTCCAGGTCTTCCAATAGATCTGCTTTTCAGGGCTAACCAAGCTATTTAAATTAACCTTACTCATTGACTATATATAGGCAAATACCACATCTTGCTCAGTGCTGTGCATCAATCCTCGTATGCTGCAACTCAATTGGGATTTTGTATTACCTCAGTGAATATGTTTCAGATCTGTTTGCGTCTATTTCTCCATTTTATGTCTGCCACATGATCTCAGGGACATGATGTAAAACTATTGCCAAGAGATGAGAATTAAACCTTTTTCAAAACATTATTGTTATTTTAACATGTCCAGTAAACTGATTACCTGCAAATTACTGCTTGCTATGCTGTAGATGAAATGAAGAATTATCTCTTGGTTGACTTGTTTTCTGCTCAGATTTCCCCTTTCTTTCCCAAACTCTCCTCTTCACATATGATAGGCGTCAAAAATGGACAGGAGAGAATTTTGATATCCCATTTGCACATGTTCTGACTGGTTGCTTTAGTCCACAGCAAATCAAAAGACTCAGATTCTTCTGTTGAAAGATACCAAGAGTTTATGCATTACTGGGATTTCTTTGTCCATATATTCTAGCCTGTGTAAAAAAAAAAAGTCTGGCATTTCCTTTCATTTATTCAGTAAAAAGACCTTATTATTCATAATACTATTAGAAGACTCCTGAAAGGGAGATTTGACGAGAAAAACAAAGAAGTGTCTTAATATTTTATAACCGGGGAGCCGCACCAAGCACTCCCCTGTCATTACCCCCCCCCCCCACACCCACACCTTACTCCGGCCCCACCCCTCTCCAACAAACTTAGACCACACATGAGTTGGTATAACAACAGGTCGCAGCTTTATTTGCCCCATAACATATTAACATTTTAACAGGAATAACCCAACACCCAATCCCGGTGCGAAGTGTTACCTCACCAGCCATATGAATAGCAAGGTGACAACACTACCGCACCTAGGCCGGTCAACCACCGGACAAGTTAGTACCACCCCTGCCCGACCTCGCCATGTCACTAGCAAAAGTCTGCTAGGGTTTCACCGGGCCGCGGGCACCCTGCCCCGCCCCAATCAGCTATGGCTCCGGACCCCGGAAACCTCCGGGATCCCGCAACCCACCCCAACCCCCTCCAGCTGCAACACCCCCAAATCCCACAACACCCAACCATCATAACCGGGTGGGAGGGCGGGAAACCGGCCAGCCGCCCTTCCCAAAACCATGTGCTAGCGTGCGCTCGGGCAGCCGCTGCACATGGCTCTTCCCCCCTGTTGATTGGTTCCAGCCGCACGCATCTCGCGGCGGAACCAATCAATTCAAATGATGCACTCCTGCGTCAGCACGCAGGCGCGCTTCCGAGCTCTTCCCCCCCCCCTTCTTTTCACCTGCCTTCTCCTCCGCCTTGCTGCCCCGGCCAGGGGCGCGTTGACGCTCGCCCCCGGTTATCTTCGGGCACCAGGACTTCGCCCGTGCCCTTTTCCATAACCGGGGAGCCGCACCAAGCACTCCCCTGTCATTACCCCCCCCCCCCCACACCCACACCTTACTCCGGCCCCACCCCTCTCCAACAAACTTAGACCACACATGAGTTGGTATAACAACAGGTCGCAGCTTTATTTGCCCCATAACATATTAACATTTTAACAGGAATAACCCAACACCCAATCCCGGTGCGAAGTGTTACCTCACCAGCCATATGAATAGCAAGGTGACAACACTACCGCACCTAGGCCGGTCAACCACCGGACAAGTTAGTACCACCCCTGCCCGACCTCGTCATGTCACTAGCAAAAGTCTGCTAGGGGTTCACCGGGCCGCGGGCACCCTGCCCCGCCCCAATCAGCTATGGCTCCGGACCCCGGAAAGCTCCGGGATCCCGCCACCGGCACAGGCACACCCGTGCCTTTGCCGCCCCCCCCCCCACTACCGGAGCACAAGCTGCGACCTGCTCTGCATAACCCGTACCACTCCCTCCAAGACCTCCTGCCAGTCGTTCAGGAGCAGGTCAACGCCCACAGGAGACAAATGCACTCCATCACCCCGATACAAGCCCTTACAAGCTACATCCACCCAATCATGCTGCACATGATAACCCCCATGCGCACATAACCATTTTCCAATCTGCCTATTGATCTTCGTCAATCCCCGAGACCACCGCCGCTGACCCCAGCACGCTGGCCTTGGGATGACATCCGACCAAATAAGCATAACACCTGGAAACATTTTTAATATCAGATCCATGTCTTTTTTCGCAGCATTAATGAGTTGTTTACAAGTCCATGTTGCGAGATCATTGCCTCCCAGGTGCAGTAGGATAATTCCCGGAGAAGTCCGAATTCGGGCGTGATGTCGCAGCAAAGGCAACAGCTGCATCCAACGCAGCCCTCGCTCACCCAGCCATAACACCGACACCACATCAGGCTCCAGTCCCAGGTTAGGCCCGATAGGCCGGAACTCTGCCCGTTGACCAGCCCAATAAACGAAAGAATGCCCCAGCATCCACGAGCCCAGCACACCGCCACCCTTACCTGAAACCAAAAAACAGCAGTTAATAACGCAGGCGCAACCTGGTTGGATTAGTTCAAGTTGTCTTTAGTTTTATATATTTAGTCTTCTCTAATCCTTTTTTTTTTTTTTTTTTTTGGTCGTCCTTGTTTTTTTTTTTTTTTTATAAATTACAGACGGACATAACCTCGAAAAGCCTTGGACCTCCAACGGCCAATGAGGCATATATGCCAACCCGACAGGCCAGCACCCGCCGCACTAGACACCGCCCCAATGCGAAAAGAGTGCGCTGCATAACGGGCAGAGTCCTCGCCCAAGCGCTGCAACCCCAAACGCAAAACTGCTGTGACCTGGTAACGCGTGACCAACCCCGCGTCCTTGTGCAGAAATAACCCGCCCGCTACATCCGGGCGGCAAGCTAAATACTCCCGCATGGCTGTCACCGGACACGTGGGCCCCCCTATGGCCTGTAACACCACCCAGAGGCCCCGCCCTTGCTGATCCGTCTTCGACTTTTTTAACAGGACCTGCAAGCGGGAGCCCTCCAACCGCACATGTTGACGCTGCATACTGTGCCCCGCCACAGCCAACTTGGAATCAGCTACCAATTCACCTACCCTAAACGCCCCAAAAAAGGCCAAAGAAAAAACAGCCCTGAAAAGCATGGCCTCATACTCAGACCTCGCAACGACCGGCAAAACCGCACACAGTCCCTGTAAAAGGTCATGTGTTACCGGCCGCCGTTGATCCGCCTGAGGAGGGTGTTCACGCCCCCACCCTTGTAACAATTTCTTCACCAAAAACCCTCCACTGGCCGGGCCCCACCCAACAGCCTTCGCAAAAAATGCAAAGCCTGCCAAGTGGGCCCTAACTCCGGCCCTAGTATGACCCATCCTCCTAGCCCCCATGATGTACTGGGCCAGTAAACCATCCGACACCGCTCCGGAACTCCATCCCTGAGCCCGCAAAAATGCCACCACCGTACTACAACCCCGACAGTAGTCGTCCCAAGTCTTCTTCGCTACGGAGCTCTTCAACATCTCCTTCATATCAGCAGGCCACTGCTCCACAACTTCCAAGGGACCGATAACCCGATCTCGTCTGCCTCTGGCGCCAGTTGCCGAAACCGATCCAACTGCAAACGGGAAAGAGCATCAGCTATTCCATTGTGCAACCCCGGAATGTGTCTCGCAGTCAAACCCACATTAAGCCGCAGACAGGCCAACACCACCCTTCTCATAAGATCCGCTACCAATCTACAGTGTGGGGTATAATGATTAACCACGCTCACTACAGCTTCGTTGTCGCACCACCAGACCAACCTCTTGTTCCGCAATTTGTCCGGCCACAACTCCAATGTCACCAAAATCGGGAACAACTCCAAAAATGTGATATTCCGGAGAAGCCCTTGTTCATGCCACAACGGAGGCCACCGCTCCGCACACCATTCTCCACCAAAGTAAATACCCAATCCCACAGCCCCCGCCGCATCAGTATATAACTGCAAATCGTGCGTAGAACAGGCCAACTCCATGAGTACAGGCGCCCCGTTAAACTCCCTTAGGAACACATCCCACACCCGCAAATCCTCCTTAATGCTCCTGGAGATGCAAATTCTATGATGAGGCTTACGGACACCTGACGTGGCTGCTGCCAAACGTCGAATAAATATCCGCCCCATTGGTATGACCCGCGACGCAAAATTCAGGGACCCGATCAACGACTGAAACTCTCTCAGCGTAAACTTCGCCGCTGCCAACGCATTCGAAATCAAGGCTCTTAACGTGTCCACTTTTGCTGGCGGCAATCGCGCCACCATCTCCTCCGAGTCTAATTCGATGCCCAAAAAGGTAAGCTTAGTCGTCGGCCCCTCCGTTTTTCCCTCAGCTAAAGGTACACCCAAGTCCCCCGCGACACCCAGAAAAACATCCAACAATTCCCCACACTGCAAAGTCTGCGCTGGTCCCACAAACAAAAAATCATCCAGGTAATGGACAACACTCCTGGCACCGGCCTGGATCGTAACCATCCATTGCAGAAACGTACTAAATTTCTCAAAACAGGCACATGACACGGAGCAACCCATGGGCATACATTTGTCAAAATAAAATTCCCCCCCGAATCGGAAACCCAAAAGATGAAAAGAAGAGGGATGAACAGGCAACAAACGAAACGCGGATTCAACGTCCACCTTCGCCATCAGCGCCCCTTTACCCGCCCGTCGGACTAACTGTACCGCCCTGTCAAAAGAAGCATAACGGACCGTGCAGTACTCCCTCGGAATGTGATCATTCACCGACGGGAATGATCATTTCATTCCTGACGGGAATGAAAGATTGTGAATAAGCCTATATTTTCCCGGCTCCTTCTTAGGGACAATCCCCAAAGGGGACACTACAAAATTCTCGAAAGGTGGTTCAGGAAACGGTCCGGCTACCCGACCCAGACTCAACTCCACCGCCAATTTCTGCCGAACAACCGCTTCAAACCGCCGCACCGATGGGGAGTTCCTTGCTGCTTGCGCAGCGACTGCGCCACAAACCGGGATAACAAACCCCCCCTCAAACCCTTTTTGTAAAAATTCCCTATCCCCTGCATTCGGGTATCCGCAAAGCCAGTCGCGCAATGTCTCAACCTTAATGGGCGACGGGGCTCTGCCGAAGTGAAAACCCTCACTTAGAAGTGGCTGGGGTAACACCCCCAACCCCTCTCTTGATGCACTTTGCCGCTGAATGACTGCCTCCGCAAGCAGAGCAGGCGTGCCGGAACTTACAGTCCGAAAATGGGCATGAGGCCTTATTAAATCGCCAACAGACATCGCTGCCTCCTCCTGCCCCGGACTTACTCGGGATTCCCCCCCCCCAACTCGAAAGGACCGGCTCCCCAAGGAATTCGTCCCTCCACCAAATTTATTGCCGGACCCTGACAAACCCCCTACGGAATGCGGACGCGCAGACATCTGGGTGAGCCACAAGTTGATGTCTTGAGTACCCCACGATAGAAACCGGTTTTCCTCCATTTTGTCATGAAACTTCTCGTCATAATTAAGCCAAGACCAGCCCTCATGTGCCTGCGAGGCTTCCAAAATAGAGTCAGCATAGGACAGTAACATCCCGTACTGCCCCGGGTAAGACTGCCCCCACACACTAGCCAAACGCAAAAAAGCCCTGACCCAATTGACCACTGATCTAGTCACCTTACGAACCCTCCCAGCCTTCTCATCCTCTTTACGTTTTTTCCGACTTTCCCCCGACCTCTTACGACCTTCCAATAAACGGAAAATGTCAATATACCTTCTTTTCCTAATTTTATTTCTCAACTTCTTAGGCACCCCCTCCCACAATTCTGACAATGGTGTCAACGCCGAAGCACCCCCAACAGCAGGGCTCCCCGATGAAACCCCCTCCCCCAACACCCCTCTGTCACCGTCCACACTCGCAGCACTAGTGGAAGCACTAGAGGAAGAAGAAGTGGAGGAATCCGAGTGCCGTCGTCGCCTAGAAGAACGCTTCCTTTTTTTACTCGCTTTCCCCGACCGCCCGGGTCGGTCGCTAATCCCTGTCCCGACCCCCCCTTGAGGTAACTCACCTTCCGTAGCCGTAACAGACGTCCGCTCATCTGCAAGCTGGATCCCCTCCGAAGGTTGCTGTGCCCCCGACTCCGTCACCAAACCGCTAGCGGACCCCAAATGGCGACCGTCTTCCCGTGGAAGGCTGCCTTGCTGCGATCCACTCCGCGTTGCTCCAGGTGAAGCCGTCATTGGATTCTGTGAAGAGAGAAAAGGCAAAAAAGGAGAGGGGGAAACACCCGACCACGCAGGTTGCCAAGCCCCTAACCAATTAGCTCCTGACGAGCCTAACCCTCCACGCTGCCATTGATCCCAAGCCTGTTGCCCCGTAACACCCATTCTCCCAGCACCACCCAAACCCCCCACAGAGTAAGGCCCTGATCTAAACTCCCCACCCGGCGTCCCCCACCCAGTTCCAGGCCAAAACATGCCGCTCTCACCCCCAGTTGCACCAAAAGCCATTCCTTGCGAGGGATCCACGCTTTCTTCTCCCGCTCTCCCCCCAACTGCACCCACTACGTCCTGCTGATAGTCATGTGCACCCCTAACTTCATCCCTCCCTCCGGACGGGGCCGTGCCGCGTCCCCCAATCCTGCTCCGGAGTCCAGGCTGAGGTCTAGTGGAAGACCGACCACGTGACCCCACACCCCTGGCCCTACGGCCACCAGCCACAATAGCTAAGCGGCCCCTTGATGAACCAACAGACCTGCCATTCCTCCCCCTTTCCCTCTCCCCTACCTCTCAGAGCCACTCTGGAAACCCTTTTGCCCAGGCCTTGTCCTCCTTTCGCCCCTCCCTGACCCCCTTTAGCCCCGCTCTGTCCCCCTTTTCCCCCAGCCATCCCAAACAAAATTAGCTGACTGGCTGCAATAAGGGCAATGATACTCCACAGGCCCCTAAATGCACGCAAAGACACTTGCAGTGCTTTTTTTTTTTTTTTTAATAGAATTGAAAAGCTGCACGGAGCAAAGCAAATCTGCCCTAGCCCTCACGCCGCACACAGCACACTCTCCCCCCCCCCCCCGAATCAACAAGACAGTGTCCTTAATTTATTAATGAAACCCCAAAGCACCCCCACTCGCCTGAGGAGCCTCCGCTCTCACCGCTGACCAGCCACCACAGCTCCGAACTCCTACGCCGACCCGGAGTGCTCTCCCAAACCAGCGCAACCGGCAACGCTGAAATGCCGCTGAAATCTCTGCGAAAAACCGCAATAACTCTCCAAGCCCGAGCAGCCAGAAACCACAAGTAAAAAAACAAACCGGCCAGCCGCCCTTCCCAAAACCATGTGCTAGCGTGCGCTCGGGCAGCCGCTGCACATGGCTCTTCCCCCCTGTTGATTGGTTCCAGCCGCACGCATCTCGCGGCGGAACCAATCAATTCAAATGATGCGCTCCTGCGTCAGCACGCAGGCGCGCTTCCGAGCTCTTCCCCCCCCCTTCTTTTCACCTGCCTTCTCCTCCGCCTTGCTGCCCCGGCCAGGGGCGCGTTGACGCTCGCCCCCGGTTATCTTCGGGCACCAGGACTTCGCCCGTGCCCTTTTCCATTAACTAAAGAATGCTTAGGAGGAAAATGGTAGCATTTTTGGCATAGAAAGAGGAGAAGGTTGCACACTTCTGCTGTGGAGTTTTCATGTTCTAAATCCAAACCAGGTAGTTTTGGGGTTCTTTTAAACAAAGAAAGGAAAAATGAATAAAATGGAACACAGAGGGGGGAGGGGGGGTGTCTGTGCTGCTGCAGGAATCACACTCCTGGCACTTGCAAGTTCCTATCCCTTCCTGTTCCTCTCAATGAAAACACTGACAAATCAGGAATGAAGAGAAGTTAAAGATACTCTTTCAGAGAGACTTGGTTGGGGGGAGGGGGGGGGGAGTGAGAGTGAAAAGAGACATAGGCATAGGAGTGAGAATGAGAAGGGATACGGTGGGGAAGAATGAGATGGCGCATGTCAACTGACATTTATCACTGTGTCACCTCTACCACAATGCTTCACTACTCTCACCATTCACAGATACTCTGCTGCACAAGCAAAGTTTCATGATGTAAAACATTCACCATGGCTTAATTATACAAGGTTTCAATGCTTTGTCCTAGTCACTGTAAATGATTGACTCATCAAGGTCTCCAGCTCTCATGCTTTGCCATTCTTCAACCTTGGTCCACCAGCCTGAACTTCTCCAACAATCATGGCTGCCCGGCAGTCCCAATTACAAACTTTATGCTTTCATTCACCACGATACCATAACTCATCAGCTCAGTAAGTGAAATGAAACTTGGAGAAATATTTGTATCCTGCATTCTCATGCACTGCTGAGAAGAGAATAAATCAGTCTTAAACAATGTCCTTTTAACAATTGATAGGTAATGAATAGAATGGACTAAGTAAATAAAAATAGCTTTCAATGTATTATGATCAGGTGGTTGTTCCAGAGGAAGTACAAATAGCTAAGCATTTATGTTTGCCAAATTGGCAGCTCCAGAAAAAATCCTTTTGGCCTCTACAAAGGCAGTCTTTATTTCTTATTTCTCCCCTGGAACAACTGCACCCTTTTATGCCCCTGTAGTGAAAGTCCATAATAGTACTGGATCACTCTTTGAGGTAGTTATGTCTGTATGTATTTATTTATTCTTATTTGATATACAACCCCCTCAACCAAAAATAAATATCGGAGCGGTTTACAAAACAGGAATGACACTGCAACAAAATACAACATAATAAAAAGTGTCATCTTTATTCAAAATTATAATATCAGACAAGTCAAGGCAGAAGAGAGAGGGAATGCACAGAACAGCAATTTAAAACTCAGTATCATGAAATCAATGGTTACAAAATAAGGAGATAAATGCCGTAGACCAAATTTTCACCCATTCAATGGGTGGGTGGATATTTATAGGTTGGTTTCATTGTTTTTTTGTGATATACAGTAGACCAAATTTTGGCAAAAAGAAATAATAACATAGGGATGGCTGAAGGACAGACTTTTAGCCTTTTTCATAAATTTGGTAAATGAGCTTTCTACCTTTAAGTCCACTGGGAGGGAATGCCATACGTTAGGGGGCCAAGAAATTAAATGCCTCTGAGCATATGAGTTCCAATCAGACCGGGAAAGAGACAAAATTACCAAGTGGGACAACCATAGTATGCGATTTCAGCAGTAGGGGATGACAAGAAGCTACAAGGGAATGTTGTTAAGAGCCGTAGAGGAGTCATCAACTCATGGAAACCCTCTGGATAGTTGTCATAACTGTACTGTGTCTTAGTCATTGTTGACAGTGGCACCCAATCCATCTCATTGCTGGCCTTCTTCTTTTGCGTTGACTTCTACCTTGCCAAGCATGATGTCTTTCTCTAATGGTCCCTTTCTTCGCATGATGTGTCCAAAGTATGAATGTCGAAGTCTTGTCATCTGAGCTTCTAAAGAAAGCTTAGGTTTGATCTCCTCTAGTACTGACAAGGGAATACTGGTATAAAAATCCATATGTGTGGAGGTCACGTGATGGGGTGAGTGCGAGCAGACGTGCCCTGCTTGCGCTCCGGTCGCCCTCGGCCCAAACTGGGATCATAGTGCCGTTTAAAGAGGCGAAAAAGTAATAAAATTAGTGTCTACCTCAACCAGAGGAGTTGCCGCAGCTACTGGGGTTGCTTGAGAGCGAGCTGAGGTATGGCGGCGACCACAAAGACGGGTCGCAGAGAGAGAGACCGCATTACAGCTACAAGCAAAATAGTGGAGGGAATGACGGCGCCACACTCACCTACATCCCCTGCCTTTTTGGAAGAAGTCTCGGCAGTGGTGGCAGAGGCCTTATTGGCGCAATTTACAGCATTGCATGAGAAGATTGATACTCTGCATAGCTCGGTGGGAGCCTTGGAGACTAAGTTGCAGGAAGCAGAGGACCGCATCGGGGAAGTAGAGGATAGCCTCAAGGCGCTGACTCAGGAAGTGGTGGGCTTGAGAACACAGTTGCATTCGCATGAGTCACATGAGGCTAAACTAGACGATTTGGAGAACCGGTCGCGCAGCAACAATTTGAGGTTAATGGGCATCCCGGACATTGTTGCTGACAAAGACTTAAAACAGTACCTGGAAACGCTGCTCCCCCAATTGTTTGAGGGAGTGGAAGAAGAAGGTAAACTGCTTATAGAGCGGGCACATCGTGTTGGAAGTAAGCAGGCCCGAGATCAGAGGCCGAGAGTAGTGCTTGCCAAGTTTTTACAATTCCCTCAGAAAGAGGCATTACTGAGAGCAACACGGAAGAAGGGGGTCATTATGTAAGATAATTTGAAGATCCGCATTGCTCAGGATTATTCTGCAGCGTTGAGTCAGCGGTGGAGAGCTTATGCACCCCTCTGCCAGAAACTAATAAATGCTAAGATCAAATTCTCGGTGCAATATCCGGCTCGATTGCACATGATTCATGAGGGCACTCACCGGACATTTGAGGCGGCCGAAGAAGCAAGCCCCTATATTGAAAAACTCGTGTGTGGGGATCGGGATGCCTCAGCAACTCCGCAGTAGCGGCTTTGCCCCATAACTGGTAGTGCCTGGTCTGCTGCGGTGCTAGCATCTTGGAGGGGACTGCCAGAGGCCACGTTATAGCTGACGTGCTGGCTGAGGGCCTCTGGAGCGATGGGAGTGCAGCAAGGAAGCCTCGACTTACCAGCAGCCTGGGTTGGTATGGACTGGGAATATGCTCTGCCCAAAGGATTATAGCTATCTATATATATCTATATACTGTATATTATGGTCCAGTTAATATGTTTGATATTGTGTTAAATTAATATTGTGTTAAATTGTCGTAATCATGAGTGTGTGCGTTCTAGATGGACTGGCCTATAGAATGGTAGATGTACTGTTAATTGGGGTATTAAAGGGGGGAGAGGTAGCACTAGGCCATGGTTTAGATAGGTGGGATCAGGTTAGAGGGAGGGGGTGACCGTATGCATCAAGCGGGACCTAAGTTTATTAGCTAGTGGGGGAGGGTTAGATGAGAGAGAGATAGGAAGAGGAGGGAGGGGGGTTCCACAGGAGGGGAGGGGTTTTACAAGGGGGGAGGATCACACCCAAGAGATATGTAGCTGGCGACTAAAAAGCTACCTGAGAGTGTTTTGGGAGGGGCTCCAGGCTGGGGGAGCTTCTTCCTGGAGACTGGTAATTACTGTGTGGAGGAGCCTTATTTATTTATTTTATTTAACAGTATTTCTATACCGCCTTATCCTACAATCAAGGCGGTGTCACAGCAAAACAATCAAAAGGTTTGGAAGGGTATATCATGCAGTGAGAAAGTGTCATGCGTTGCGTGTAAGGGGTTAGTGTATTAGATTAGGTTGAGCTATGTACATTGTGAGCTATGGTACAGTGTGAGCTATAGTACATTGTTCTATACAATTAAGATACATCATGTGCCATTGTTCCGTTTCTTATCAGGGTTTGTAGAGGTAAGTTGGTGATTCCCGTTGGTACGGTTACGTGATATGACCGTAGTGTTCGATGAACAGCGTTGTCTTCAGCAGTTTGCGAAAGTCTTTGAGGTTGGTTGTCGATCGCAGTTCGTCCGGGAGGGAGTTCCATATTGTTGGAGCAGCCAGGGAGATGGCTCTCTCTGTGGTATCCTTGCGTGTTTTTCTGAAGTCGTTCAGGGTGTTGACTCTGTTGGAGGTTCCTTTTCTTCTTGGGCGAGTGCTGGTGTCTGGTTGTATGAGGGTGTGCAGGCTGTTGGCTGAAGTGTGGTGTTTGATCTTGAAAATGTTTATGATTGTTTTGTATTTGATGAGTGAACTGATTGGGAGCCAGTGAAGGACTTTCAATACTGGAGTAATGTGATCATGTCTTGTTGTGCCAGAGATTATGCGGGCTGCAGTGTTTTGTGCTAGTTGTAGTGGCCTGAGTGTTTGTTTTGCTAGTCCAAGGTAAATGGGGTTGCAGAAGTCCAGTAGGGGAGTAATTAGAGCTTGACATACGGTCCGGAAGTGTTCAGTGGTGAGGAGGGGTTTGAGTCTTCTGATGATCCTCATCCTGTGGTATGCGTTCTTGATTGTTTTGTTTACGTGTGTCTTGAGATTCAGTTCGTTGTCCAGGGTCACTCCAAGGTATTTTACTTCCGATTTCATTGGTATGGTTGTGTTTTGTATTTTGATGTCCGGTGGGTGGATGAAGTCTGTATTGCGAGTGATTATTAGTGCCTCCGTCTTGCTGTAGTTGATAGCGAGGTTGTTGTCTTTACACCATCCTGTCATTTGTATTAGGCAGTCTGTTATTTTAGAGTAGTCTGGGTTGTCAATTGAGATAGGCGTGTATATCATGATGTCGTCTGCGTAGATTGTGTATTGGATGCTGTTTGCTTTCAGGATGTCGCATATTGGCTGGATGTATATGTTGAACAGAAGCGCCGAGAGGGCGGACCCTTACGGCACTCCTTGGAGGACTTTTATGGGTTGAGAGGTGTTGTGTCCTACTTTTACCTGTATCTGCCTGCCGGTTAGGTATGAATGGAACCATTTTAGCGTGATACCATGAAGTCCAATTTTCTTTAGTCTTTCCAGGAGTGTTTGGTGGTCTACTGTGTCGAATGCTGAAGAGATGTCAATGAAGATCATTAGGATACCTTTTTTGGTGTTGTCTATGGTTCGGAGGATGTTGTCGAAGAGGTAGATCAGTAGAGTTTCGACGCCATGGTTGGGGCGAAAGCCGTGTTGGTTGTCATCTAGAGGAGCGTGGTTGTCGATGTGTTCCTGTAGTTGTTGTTCTACTGTTTTTTCTATGATTTTTGCCAGAAAGGATATGCTGGATATTGGTCGGTATGCTGCTGGGTTGCTTTTATCGAGGGTTGTTTTCTTTGGTATTGGTCTACCGTAGCTCGTTTTAGTTGATCTGGCATGAGTCCTTGTTTGAGGGAGATGTTCACCATGTTGAGTATGAAGTCGATGAAGCTTGATTTGGTGGCTTTGATCCATGACACTGGGAAAGGGTCCGTAGGAGCGGTAGTTGTTTTGATTGCTGAGATGATGTGGGAGAGCTGTTCTGTTGAGGGTGAGCAGAATGTGTCCCAGGTCTTCGGGTGAGAGTTGGGCTGAGTTGATGTGTTCGACGTTGTTGGTTCTGCAGAGTGAAATTTTTCCTTGATATGATCAGCAAATTTTTGTGGGTCTATTTGTACTTCCTCTTCTGTCCTTTGTTCTTTTGTGAGGATTTTCACTATTTCGAATAGCTCTCTGGGTTTGTTTAGGGATGTGTTTATCATGTTTGTATGGTATTCTCTCTTTGATTGGTTGATGTGTTCACTGTATTGTTTTTGCTTAGTTAGGTATATCTGCTGGGTTTCAGCAGCTTTGGTTTTTCTCCATCTCCGTTCAATCTTTCTGAGTTCTCTTTTTTCTTGTCTTATGGTTGTGGAATACCAAGGTTTGTGTTGTCGCTTGTTGTGACGGCGTTTCTTTGTTCTGGCAACTGTTGCTGTGGCAGCGTTGGATAGTGTGTTGTTCCAGTTGGTGATTTGCATCTCTAGGTCGTCTGTTTCTGTGGTCAGTTGTTGTATCGTGTCCTGTAGGAATGCGTCCCTGTCGAAGTTCTTGAATTGCCTTTGTGTGGGTGTGCTGTCCGTTTGTTCGTTGAGATTGTCCTTTTGTAGTTGCAGCTTTATCTTGATTATGTAGTGGTCTGACCATGGAACTGGGGTAATGGTAGGTGTTGATATTAGACCTCTTGATGTTAGGTAGCTGGTTGCGAAGATGAGGTCTGGGGTAGAGCCGTGTCTGTGTGTTGGGGTGTCAATGATTTGGGTGAATTGAAGTGAGGTCATTGCTTGGAGGAAAGCTTCTGCATCTTTGTTGTTAGTGGACTTGAGGTTGAAATCTCCTAGCAGTAGCGTGGGCTTGTTAGCTGCGGTGATGGCGCATACTGCTTCCAGCGTGGAGGCTAGTTCGTCGGGTGAGGCCCTGGGTGCTCTGTAGGTTAGACAGAGTGCCATGTGTTTGTTCATGATGCTGAGTGTGTTTCCTTGAGGCGTGTCGGTGGAGCTCTGAGTTGTGAACTTCAGGTTCTTCTTTGCAATTATTAAGACTCCTCCTCCACATTTGTGGGTGCGTGGGCAGTTGAATGCAGTGTATGAGTCTGGTACCAATTGATTGAGCAGAACATTGTCGGTGGGATTGAGCCAAGTCTCTGTTATGTAAAGTATGTCTGGCTGGTGGTCTTCTATGTGGTCTGCTATTGTGTGTATCTTGTTGCATATGGATCTTGCGTTTATGAGCTCTATGGTCATGTGCCTTGTGGGCTTTGTTGTTTCGTGTGTTTCCTTTGATTGTGGTGTGTGGGAGTGTGGTTTGTGTGTATTTTTTCGTTTTGTCATAGATACGCGGTATGTGGTAGAATTGAGTGCACTGAGGTTCTATGTATGACCAGGTGGTTGGTGGGTGCCATGTTGAGTTGGGGTGTGTGTAGTGGAAGTGAGAGTTTGGTGGGAGGAAATGCGTGAGGAGTAGGCTAATTGGTAGAAACAGTGTTGTGACTGCTGCGGCGCTCCTGCCCGGCCTTGGGGCTAAAGACAGGAGCGGCGGTCTGATGCTTCGTGAGGAAGGAGAGTAACCTGTATCCAGGGGATGCTGGGTATTGTAGTTCCTGCTCCTCTCGCTCCAAAATAAAGAGTTGTAGTTATGGGGTTTCCAGTATTTTTATTATAGTAAAGGATATTGTTCCATCACATGGCAAATAAATGCAAACAAAATAGGTGCTTCAAATGCTAACAGGAAAACTTAGGATAAAGGCAACTTAAAGTATAACTGCTTCTTTTCACTTCTAAGCAAATTACTCACTTTGCCCCAAGAAGTCAGTTAGTTTCACTGCAGCCTCTTTCAGCCACTGTTACCTTCACAGTGTTGGGGAAATCAGGTGCACATAATTAGAGCTTTCTCAGCAAGGCAATACAACAGCTCCGTAGCATTCAATTCACATACGGTAAAAAGCAGTTTCCTTCAGCTTGGCATCTCTACACAGCAGACCGTGCAATCCATGCTCTCACAATCTGGTAAGTCTGTATTATCTTGTGTTAATTCTTCAAGCTGTATGGAATTACTGGCTTCTGGTAACACTGGCTGTCTTCTAGCTTGCAACTCTAAAAACTGCTTAAAACTCTGTAGGAGCAATTCAGCCTGCTGTTTGGGAGATAGGGAATTGCTATCAGCTATACAACTTCCCTCTGGCTTAAGGCTGTTTATTTTCTCCTCTCTTAGATTAATTGTATCAGAGAAACTGCTAGTCTCTTTTGCTAATGTTTCACATACAGGAGAGTTAGCTTTACGTTCAGCCTGGAAACTTTGTGGCAATTCACTTACTTGTTGCCAAGCCGTTCTGACTTCAGATGGCTCCAACGTTCTCCAGCTGTTAGAATCTTTGTTGCTCTCTGGCTCAAACGGTACTCCACAGAATGATTGTTTTCTTTCTTGTACCTGCCTTGAAGGCTTCCTTTCCCAGGGCTGTGCCTTCCAACGGTTATCTATTTCAGGGCTAGGTCCTCTCTCCTTGGGACTTCTACTCACTGCCTCTGAATAGAACTTTGCAGGTCTCCTTCCAATGCCAGGTTCCCAAGTATCAGCATACTGTCTTCTGGACTTCCAATCATTCTCCTTCTTAATCCTCCTCTCCTTCTTCTTTCTCTTCTCCTGACTAGCAGAGCCATGCTCTGGTTTAAAACCACGTTCTCTCCTGGACACGCCCCTTCCCAGGATAGGGTGTGCCCAATCAGGACTGCAGGACTCCTCCCCTGGGCTGGTCTCCATGCTCAGCTCTGTGGAATAGAGTCTCTCTTTCTTCCTTGGTTTCTCAAATAGGCATAAATCCTGCTGAACCTCAGGATTTTCATCCGTTTCCATAGGCTCAGGAGGGCGCTGTTCACCACAGATCCCCCCCCCTTAAGATATCACAGGCTGGCTTCTGACCAGAGGCACAGCACGTGATTCTACTCAGGGCATCTGCGTTCTGGTGGAGTCGTCCGGCTCTATGTTCCACTTGAAAGTCGAACGCTTGGAGGGCCATAAACCAACGAGTTAACCTCGCATTATGGTTATACATCTGGTTTAGCCATTTGAGTGGTGCGTGGTTGGTAATCAAGGTGAAACGTCTCCCCGTGAGATAAAAGCGCAGCGCGTCTATGGCCCACTTAATAGCCAGACACTCACGTTCAATTGTTGAATAGCGCTGTTCCGCTGGGGCCAGCTTCCTGCTGAGGTATAACACGGGGTGTTCCGTACCATCATGGCGCTGGGACAGTAGTGCGCCAAGGCCCGTCTCCGACGCGTCGGTCTGTACCAAAAATGGTTGGGAAAAATCCACACCTCTGAGAACCGGTGCTGCACACAACTTATTCTTTAACAGGTGGAATGCTTCTTCCGCCTCTTCCCGCCATCTCAGTTGGTTAGGCGCGTTCTTATTTAACATTTCAGTTAGAGGGGCACTCTTCTCTGCAAATCCTGGAACAAACCGTCTGTAATACCCCACTAACCCCAGGAAGCTCCTTAACTGTTTCTTGTTAAGTGGTTTGGGGAATGCTTGAACAGCGGCTATCTTATCAGTAAGGGGCTTCACCACCCCATTACCCACCAGGTGACCCAAATATTTAACTTTCCGGCCTCCAAATAAACACTTAGCCGGGTTTAACGTAAGGCCAGCATCCCTAAGTGCCCTAAGAACGGCTTCAACTCGTGGGAGATGTTGTGTCCAATTGTCACTGTGAATGACCACATCATCCATATATGCCACAGCGTATGTTTGATGCGGTCGCAGAACCAAATCCATTAATCGCTGACACGTAGCAGCAGCTCCGTGTAGGCCGAAAGGCATTCTTTTAAACTGGTACAGGCCTACCGGGGTGCTGAACGCAGTCTTCTGTCTGGCATCCCTGGTTAGTGGGACCTGCCAGTATCCTTTCGACATGTCCAATGTGGTGAGGTATTTGGCACGGCCTAGGCCAGGGGTCTGCAACCTTTAAGACATAAAGAGCCACTTGGACCCGTTTCCGAAGGGAAAAAAAAAACTGGGAGCCGCAAAACCATTGCGACATTTAAAACAAATCTAACACTGCATATATTGTTTCTTACCTTAATGCTATATACGACCCCCTACTTTTCCTGTTAAAATATAGGTGTTTGGCCTATACTCGCCGTATAAGACTACCCCTCTTCCTTCGCACACCAAAAAAAATACGCCAGAAAATATCACAACAACAAGTAACAATATTTGATTTCAAAATTATGATGATTTTGTAGTCAAATCACTAATATGAAATAAAATTATTTTTTCTACCTTTGTTGTCTGACCAATTTATTCTTTGATCATGCTGGTCCCGATCTGAGGCTTCTGCTTTCCTGTCTTCTCTTAGCTCTCTTTCTGTGGTCTATGGTCCATCTGCCATTTCTTATCTCTTCTTTCGTTTTCTTCACTTCTTTCCATCAGCCTATTTCCAGTCCCAGTAACCCTCCCCAATATCAGCCCCTTTCCAGTCCTCACTCCCAGTACCTTCCAATGTCAACTTGCATTCCCATGATTTCCACTGGTGTCCATTTCCTTCCAGTCCCCCTCCTTCCCCACTGACCAGTCCCTTCTAGTACAAATACCATGGCAGCCCCTCTCAGATCCAGTTCCATTCTCCCATCCCCTCATATCAGCCCATTTGTAGCCTTAGCCCCCAGTTATCTTCCAGGGCCAGCAGCTCTATCCTCCCCTCCCCACAATCAGCCCATGCCCAGTCAAAGCCCCCCAATCAGCTCGCTTCCAGTGCTAATCCCCCCTCAACCCCATTACCAGTGCTAGCCTCCCCTAATCAGCCCAATACCAGTCCTACCCCCCATCAGCTCATTACCAGTCCTAGCCTCCCCTAATCAGCTCATTTCCAGTGCTAGTCCCCTCAACCCCATTACCAGTGCTCCATCCCTCCATGTCAGCCCCCTCCCTCCATCCATCCATATCAGCTCCCTCCCTCCATGTCAGCCCGCCTCCCCAATCCTTCCATGTCAGCCCCCTCCATCCCTCCATGTCAGCCCCCCTCCCTCCATCCATATCAGCTCCCTCCCTCCATGTCAGCCCCCTCCATCCCTCCATGTCAGCCCCCCTCCCTCCATCCATATCAGCTCCCTCCCTCCATGTCAGCCCCCTCCATCCCTCCATGTCAGCCCCCCTCCCTCCCTCCATGTCAGCTCCCTCCCTCCATGTCAGCCCCCGCCCTCCATCCAAATCAGCACCCTCCCGCCAAGTCAGCCCCCTCCATCCCTCCCTGTCAGCCCCCCTCCCTCCATCCATATCAGCTCCCTCCCTCCATGTCAGCCCCCGCCATCCCTCCATGTCAGCCCCCCTCCCTCCCTCCCTCCATGTCAGCTCCCTCCCTCCATGTCAGCCCCCCTCCCTCCATCCATATCAGCTCCCTCCCTCCATGTCAGCCCCCTCCATCCCTCCATGTCAGCCCCCCTCCCTCCCTCCATGTCAGCTCCCTCCCTCCATGTCAGCCCCCCTCCCTCCATCCATATCAGCTCCCTCCCTCCATCCATCCATATCTGCTCCCTCCCTCCATGTCAGCTCCCTCCCTTCTTCTGCAGCCGCGGCTCCCTGCCTCTTAGGGAACCGCGGCTGTGCTTTTAAAATCATCTCGGAGCCCTTCCTGTCTTGACGGGCTCCGTGCAGCATTGTCCCGCCTCTAAAGGAAGTTTTGGAGGCGGGACAATGCTGCACGGAGCCCGTCAAGACAGGAAGGGCACCGAGATGATTTTAAAAAGCACAGCCGCGGTTCCCTAAGAGGCAGGGAGCCGCGGCTGCAGAAGAAGGGAGGGAGCTGACATGGAGGGAGCCCATAACGCCACGTTTAAATACATCTTTACAACACTATTGCCTGTCACCGGGCGGGCAGTGTGCTCCGGAGCCGCGGCAAAGGTGAGAAAGAGCCGCATGCGGCTCCGGAGCCGCGGGTTGCCGACCCCTGGCCTAGGCGATCCAGAAGTTGTTCTATTCTGGGCATCGGATATGTATCGAAACGAGATATTAAATTAACTTTCCGAAAGTCGATACAGAACCTTATGGAGCCGTCGGGCTTGGGAACTAGAACAATTGGGCTGTTCCACGGGCTCCGCGACTCTTCTATAACGCCCATCTGCAACATTTCCTGTACCTGCCGTACAACCTCCTCCTTCTTGGCTTCTGGCAGCCTATATGGACGTTGGCGTACTATTTCGCCAGGCGGCGTTATGATCCCATGGGCGATCAGGTCCGTCTTGCCTGGCATTGGTGTGAGGACATCCTGGTATCTTGTTAGTAGCTGAACCAACTCCTGCTTTTGTGCCCAAGACAAGCCTTCATCTACTCTAGGCTCTGGGTGGCTTTTACATACTGCGATTTGTGGCCCCAGGTCTTCCTCTTCCTTTTCTTCTACTACTGCGGCTAGAGCTTGGAAACTGGTACCCCCTGTTGACCCGAATCCACCTGCTCCACGAGCCGTTGTTGATAGGCTGGATACTTCTTCCAGCGGAGGCAGACCCACACGCTCGCAGATTAGTTGAGCTACTCGATCTCCAACCTTGACTTTAAAGTCCTCCTTGCCAAAGTTAAACATAAGAATTTTAATAGAACCTCTATAATCCGGGTCTATCACTCCGGCTCCTATGTCCAGAAAATGCTTTACAGCGAGTCCCGATCGTGGGGCTATCCGGCCGTAACAGCCTAGTGGCATTTCCATCTGTAGAGCGGTATCTATCAATGCTTTCCCTTGCTTAGGAACTATGACCTCCTCAGCACTACAGAGGTCATAACCTACTGAGTTACTTGAAGCTCTCTTAAGGGGTTGAGCATTAGGGTTCAACTTGCAGAATCTTAGTACAAACACTGGTTTCTTCACTATTTCCTCTCTTGAAGGCGGTGTTTTCCCTTTTTGCTTTTTCAGGTGGGCAAACAAAGGACTAGGCACTATACTTTTCTTGTTGACTTGGGTTAGAGCTTCTACCGGGGACTCTCTGGTAGCTTCTTGCTCTTTTAAGAATAAGCCTTGTTCCACCCCTTTATGGAAATGTGGCCAGTCTTTACCCAAAACTATATTATGAGGTAGCTTGGGGACCACTGCGATGGGAATTTTCTTAAGCACACCTAGCGCTTTCACCTGAAGGTTGTATACAGGGTATAGTGATGTACCTCCATGTACACAGCGAATCTTCACATTACGAACAGGCTGAATTGGTACCCCTGATGCTTGGACTTGCTGCCACAGCGCCTTGGAGAGCATTGTCTGCTCCGCGCCAGAATCCAATAACGCGGTAGTAGCAATTCCCTGCACCTCTACCTCAATGAGGAATCCTCCTCGGGATTTTTGTGCACTTTCTGCTACTAAGGCAGTTTTAAAACAATTCTTCTGTATATGCCCTTCTCGCCCACATTTAAAACATTTCCTAGGCGGAAACCTAGCCTTCACAGTTGGCATACACATTTTGCTTGCTTCATTCTGAAATTTCCACTTTCTTTCTGACTCAGGTATTGCTGCCCCCTTTAAATCACTACTGCTTTCATGAGCCATTACCTTGGCCTGCAAGAAGCGTTCTGTGAGGTCTACTGCCTCCTGTGGGGTTTTGCAGCTTTGCAGAATCAGGAAGGTTTTTATTTCATTGGGTACAGCATTCATGTATTGCTCTACAATTAAGCTTTCCAATATAGACTCTTTAGTCCTATTCTCTGGATTAAGCCATTTATTTAACAACCTGCTTATCCTGTATACTAAGGCTTTCGGTGTCTCATCCTGTTTTAATTTAACCGCTCGCAGGAGATTATGGTAGGCTAGCGGTGTAAGGCCTAGCCTTTCCCGGACCGCTCTTTTCACCTCCTCATAATTTCCGGCAAGGTCGGGTGGCATGCTCCTATAGGCAGCCATTGCTTCTCCAGTAAGGGAAGCTGCAAATCTGATGGCCCAACATTCCTTTGGCCATGCACTTAACTGTGCCACTCTTTCAAAACACTCAATAAAATTATCAACATCCTCATTGTCCTTTAACTGGCCAAAATTAAACATAGTCCCTGCGTTTAGACTATGCGCAGCTGTAGCAGAAAAACCTGGGGGAACAGATGGTTTCTCCTGTGGCGTCTTCTGCTCAGCTACCCACGCTTGTAGCATGTCCAGTAGGGGTCGCTGCTGAGCCTGCAGGGCAGCAGCACTCTTTTCCTGGAACTCTAGACTCAAGTCTCGCTGTCTCTCGAGTTGAGCGGCCATCCATTTAAATACCTCTGCTGGATCCAGAGACATCTTTAGTACCTGTGAATACAAACAGACAAAAAAAAAACCAAGTGCGGTACCTCACACTTTAAAAAAAAAAAAACTTTTCCTTCTTTTTTTTTTTCCCCAACTAGCTGGCAAACACTCTCAGCCCTGTATCCTTATCCTTTCCCA
This sequence comes from Ichthyophis bannanicus, assembly GCA_033557465.1. Classification (NCBI taxonomy): domain Eukaryota; kingdom Metazoa; phylum Chordata; class Amphibia; order Gymnophiona; family Ichthyophiidae; genus Ichthyophis; species Ichthyophis bannanicus. The sequence continues at coordinate 343,707,081 of CM066033.1, read as the reverse complement.
GGTGGACACTTATTACCTGGCTCAGGTGTTGCCTCACGCTTTCACAACCTTGTTGCAGCTGACACTCCGATGCTGGGACTCTTTCCTTCCTTTCAGGATGGTCTGCACTCGGGGTCTTTCTTGCAGTTGCTTTTCTGTAGTTTTCTGCGCGGCACCTTGCGCATGCGTGGAAAATCCTGCCAACGTAGCCACTTGCGGCGCTCCTGCCCGGCCTTGGGGCTAAAGACAGGAGCGGCGGTCTGATGCTTCGTGAGGAAGGAGAGTAACCTGTATCCAGGGGATGCTGGGTATTGTAGTTCCTGCTCCTCTCGCTCCGAAATAAAGAGTTGTAGTTATGGGGTTTCCAGTATTTTTATTATAGTAAAGGATATTGTTCCATCACATGGCAAATAAATGCAAACAAAATAGGTGCTTCAAATGCTAACAGGAAAACTTAGGATAAAGGCAACTTAAAGTATAACTGCTTCTTTTCACTTCTAAGCAAATTACTCACTTTGCCCCAAGAGGTCAGTTAGTTTCACTGCAGCCTCTTTCAGCCACTGTTACCTTCACAGTGTTGGGGAAATCAGGTGCACATAATTAGAGCTTTCTCAGCAAGGCTCCGTAGCATTCAATTCACATACGGTAAAAAGCAGTTTCCTTCAGCTTGGCATCTCTACACAGCAGACCGTGCAATCCATGCTCTCACAATCTGGTAAGTCTGTATTATCTTGTGTTAATTCTTCAAGCTGTATGGAATTACTGGCTTCTGGTAACACTGGCTGTCTTCTAGCTTGCAACTCTAAAAACTGCTTAAAACTCTGTAGGAGCAATTCAGCCTGCTGTTTGGGAGATAGGAAATTGCTATCAGCTATACAACTTCCCTCTGGCTTAAGGCTGTTTATTTTCTCCTCTCTTAGATTAATTGTATCAGAGAAACTGCTAGTCTCTTTTGCTAATGTTTCACATACAGGAGAGTTAGCTTTACGTTCAGTCTGGAAACTTTGTGGCAATTCACTTACTTGTTGCCAAGCCGTTCTGACTTCAGATGGCTCCAACGTTCTCCAGCTGTTAGAATGTTTGTTGCTCTCTGGCTCAAACGGTACTCCACAGAATGATTGTTTTCTTTCTTGTGCCTGCCTTGAAGGCTTCCTTTCCCAGGGCTGTGCCTTCCAACGGTTATCTATTTCAGGGCTAGGTCCTCTCTCCTTGGGACTTCTACTCACTGCCTCTGAATAGAACTTTGCAGGTCTCCTTCCAATGCCAGGTTCCCAAGTATCAGCATACTGTCTTCTGGACTTCCAATCATTCTCCTTCTTAATCCTCCTCTCCTTCTTCTTTCTCTTCTCCTGACTAGCAGAGCCATGCTCTGGTTTAAAACCACGTTCTCTCCTGGACACGCCCCTTCCCAGGACAGGGTGTGCCCAATCAGGACTGCAGGACTCCTCCCCTGGGCTGGTCTCCATGCTCAGCTCTGTGGAATAGAGTCTCTCTTTCTTCCTTGGTTTCTCAAATAGGCATAAATCCTGCTGAACCTCAGGATTTTCATCCGTTTCCATAGGCTCAGGAGGGCGCTGTTCACCACACTGCCTTGACACTGCCCTGATGCTCTGAAGATAATTTCATGGAATGTTTGTGGATTAGGGAACCCATTCAAGAGATATAAAATTCTGCAAGCGTTAGCCAGACAGAAATGTGATATTGCTCTACTGCAAGAAACCCACCAGACTGCGGACGAACATAGTAAACTTTGTAGAGATTGGGTGGGTCAGGTGTGGGGCTCACCTGCTAAAGGCAAGAAGGGGGGTGTGGCCATTCTGATCCATAAGCGTGTGCGATTTGTGGTGGACAGGGACCTTCCGGATTCTTCTGGGAGGTTTGTGTTGCTGCAAGGAATCTTAGAGGGGAAGTCTGTAATCCTGGGGAATATCTATAGCCCCAATGTGTTGGATCAAGATCTTTATATTCGCCTTGCCTCTAAAGTGGAACAGCTGCCTGAGCTTCCATTGATATTAGGCGGTGATTTCATTGGGGTCTTGGATGTGAGCTTAGATACGTCTCGAGGGGAGGGGGCGCGGGAGAGAGCTCAGACAGCTCGGGTATTGGAATGCTTTCGAAGAAGGCTGGGATTGGTGGATCCATGGAGGTTGTTGCATCCCTCAGAGAAATATTTTACATACCAGTCTCGCGCACACGGTTCTAGCACGCGCATTGATTATCTTTTGATATCTGAGGGCCTGTTTGTCCATACTGGCGATGTGCAGATTGGTCCCATAGAGATTTAGGACCATGCGACAATCTGGATAGGGCTGCAGTGGGGAGGGGACACTACAAGGGCACGTGTTTGGCGATTTCCTTTGGAGCTTTATAAGGATACTCAGTTCCATCAGTTTCTTAGGCGGTGATGGCAGGAGTTTGAGACTAATCATCGTTGTCATCAGGGGGATCCCGAGTTGGTTTGGAAGACAGCTAAAGTGGTCCTACGCAGGGATATAATTGGGTTCTTAGCTCAGAAGCGTTGAATGATAGTTGAACAGATTATCCGACTTGAGCAACAAGTTACGAAGGTGAGACGTTTGTGTGCACAATTCCCAACTGCACTGAACAAGAAGAGACTATGGGAAGTTCAGACAGATTTGAACGAGTTGTTGCATCAGAGAGCCAAGAAGTCTATATTATACTACCGTTATCAATTGCATTGTCATGGGGACAAGCCTGGGAAAATGTTGGCCCGCTGCTAGCGGGGCCAGAGAGGTACAAAAATGGTGGCAGTGATTCGAGATGATCAGGGGGGTTTGCACAAGGAAAACGCGGCTATTGCCCGAGTGTTCCGTGCCTTTTTTCAACGGTTATATACGGCGAAGGCTGGATCTCCTACGTGGATGCAAGAGTATCTGAGGGAGTTGGATTTGCCCAAACTCAGTGAGGAGCAAAGCACTCAATTGGGTCAGATGATAACTGTACAGGAAGTGCAAAATGTCATTTCAAGCGCGAAGTGCTATAAAACACCAGGACCTGATGGGCTAGGAGCGGAATTTTATAAGTTATTGCTCGATTTCATTGCCCCAACCTTGGTAGCAGTTCATAGTAAAAGAGCCAAACAGGGTACCTTTTGCTGGGATAGTAACCATGCCCATATTATATTAATACCAAAACCGGGAGAAGATCCAGTCCAAGCGGCATCATATAGGCTCATGTTGTTGTTGTTAAGTGCTGTCGAGTCGGAGTCGACTCATGGCGACCCTCTGGATAGCTATCCTAAATTGTGTTCGGTCTTGAGTCAGGCGGCTCATTGTTGACAGACTGGTACCCATAGCTGCTATTATTGTATCAATCCATCTCATTGCTGGCCTTCCTCTTTTACGCTGACCTTCTATCTTGCCAAGCATGATGTCTTAATCTAATGATCTCTCTCTTCTCATGATGTGTCGAAAGTATGAAAGTCGAAGTCTTGTCATCTGAGCTTCTAAAGAAAGCTTAGGTTTGATCTCCTCTAGTACCGACTGGTTTGTTCTTCGGGCAGTCCATGGTATACACAGTATTCGCTGCCAGCACCATAATTCAAAGGCATCAATTTTCTTCCTCTCTATCTTTTTCAATGTCCAGCTTTCACATCCATATGATGTTATTGAAAATACCATGGCTTGAACAAGTCAAATCTTTGTATGGAGAGAGACATCGCTGCTCTTGAGGATCTTATCTAGGTCTTTCATAGCCATTCTGCCAAGAGCAATGCGTCGTCTGATTTCTTGACTGCTTGTTGCTTCTTTATTGATAGTTGATCCAAGTAGGTTAAAGTTGTTCACGATTTCAATTTCTTCTCCTTCAACAATGAACCTGTTGAATATGCCAGTTGTCATAATCTTTGTCTTCTTTACATTAAGGTGCAGGCCCATTTTGAGACTATGTTCTTTGATTGTGAGGAGAAAATGTTTCAGATCATCTTCACTTTCAGCCAGTAATGTGGTATCATCAGCATAGCGAAGGTTGTTGATGAATCTTCCACCAATCTTCACACCTCTGTTGTCTTCATACAATCCTGCTTCTCTGATGATTTGTTCTGCATATAAATTAAACAGGTAGGGGGGAAGGTATGCAGCCTTGTCTTACACCTTTGCTTATTTTAAACCATTCTGTTTCTCCTTGTTCCGTTTGAACTGCTGCTTCTTGATCAATGTACAGATTGTGCAAGAGTACGATCAGGTGTTCTGGTATACCCATGCTTCTTAATGTGGCCCAGAGTTTCTCATGGTTTACACAGTCAGAAGCTTTGCTATAGTCGATAAAGCACAAATAGATATCCTTTTGGTATTCTTTAGTCTTTTCAAGGATCCATCTCACATCCGCAATGATGTCTCGTGTTCCTTGCCCTTTCCTGAACCCTGCTTGCACTTCAGGTAGTTCTTGTTCCAGGTATGGTTGTAGTCTCTTTTGAATAATCTTCAGTAGAATCTTGCTGGCATGTGGGATCAGAGCGATTGTGAGATAATTTCCACAGTCAGTTGGATCACCTTTCTTTAGTATTGGTATAAACACAGATCTTTTCCTTTCAGTTGGCCATGATGTTGTCTTCCATATTTCTTGGCAGAGCCTTGTAAGTACGGTAACAGCTGCATCAGATTGCTGTAATACTTCTATGGGAATGCTATCAATGCCTGGTGCTTTGTTCTTTGAGAAGGCTTTCAATGCTGCTTTAACTTCTTCTTTCATCATCAGTGGTTCCCGATCATAAGGTACAGGTTAAAACGGCTGTTGGTCCACTTGATCTTTATCATATAAAAACTCTGTATATTCTTTCCACCTTTTCTTGATCTTCTCAGCATCATTCAACATAGAACCTTGAGCGTCTTGTAACATTCCAATTCGAGGCTAGAACTTTTTCTTTAACTCTCATAGCTTTAGCAAAGCCGATCTTATTCTTCCTCTAATAGTTTCTGCTTCTATTTCCTTGCATGCGTCGTTGTAGTACTTTTCCTTGTCCTGTCTTGCTGCACATTGGAAATGTCTGTTGAGTTCTGTTATTGTCTTTCTTTCTCCTCTGGCTTTAGCTTCTCTGTGTTTCTGGGCAATTTTCAGAGTTTCTTCCATCATCCATTTTGGCCGTTTTTACTTTTTCACCTTTTGTAGAGACTTCTCGCTTTCTTCCAGCACAACCTTCTTGATGTCATTCCATAACTCTTCTGGAGCTCTGTCATTTGTATCTAAAGCAGCAAATCATTTTTGCAGGCAGTCTTTAAATTCCAGTGGTATATTCTCAAGGTCATATTTTGCTGCATTCATGAGTGGTTTGCTCTTTTTCAACTTTAGCTTGAGTTTGCATACTAGTAGTTGATGATCTGTACCACAGTCAGTTCCAGGTTTTCACTTTGTTGATGTTATAGAACTTTTCCATCGTTGACTTCCACAGATGTAGTCAATTTGATTTTTATACAGTCCATTGGGTGATGTCCATGTGTACAGTCGCCACTTGTGTTGATGGAAGAAGTTGTTTGAGATGAATAGATCATTGGTCTTGCAGAATTCTATCAGTCTTTCTCCAGCTTCATTTCTTTTGCCAAGTCCATATTTTCCAACTACTTTGCCTTCTTCTTTGTTGCCAACTTTTGCGTTCCAGTCACCCATGACTATCAGGATATCCTGTTTGCATGTTCTGTCAATTTCAGCTTGTACTTGTTCATAGAACTCTTCAATTTCATTCTCTTCTGCAGCTGTTGTTGGGGCATATACTTGAATTATAGTTTTGTTGATAGGCATTCCTCATAGACGAATAGAGATTAAGCGTTCGCTGACTGCATTGTATTTCATTACAGTTCTTGCAAGTTTCTTCTTTATTATAAATGCAACACCATTTCTTCTTTGTCTTTCATTTCCAGCATAGTAGACCATGTGATCATCTGATGCAAAGTGCCCGATGCCAGTCCATTTCAGTTCGCTGACACCCAACAGATCAAGTTGTACACGTTCCATTTCATTCTTGAACACCTCCAACTTCCCTTGGTTCATGCTTCGTACGTTCCATGTTCCAATGCGTAAGACATCTTTACAGCTTCTGACTCTCATTTTGTGCACAGCTACATCAGCAGTCAGACGTCCCGAGGGCTTTCATCCAACCACATCATAAATGCTGGCTTTACTCTGAGAAGTCTTCAGCTCTTCCCCAGTAGCTAGTTGAGTGCCTTCCAACCTGGGGGTCTCATCTTCCAGCACTATAGCACAATTTGTTTTGTTGTAACTATCCATTGGGTTTTCATGGCAAGATACAGAAGTAGATTACCGGGTCTTTCTTCCGCACAGTTTAAGTTTGGTGTTGTTGCTGTTGTCACAGAAATGTGATCCTCTGCCGTCAACACTATCCCATTCTGCTGCTGCCCAGATGGGTGGTTTGTCTTGGTCTGGCCCATATCGTTGCTAAATTTTCATTTGAAGCTGTTGGCAAAAATATTAGCAGATTGGTTGGCTGGAGTGTTAGGACACTTGGTGCATGATTCACAAGTTGGATTTGTGAAGGGGTGATTTGTGGTTCGTAATCTGAGGAAAATTGCGTTGGGAGGGTGTGTTTCCACTCAAATGGGCGGAGAACAATTTCGTGTATCTGGGTATTGTATTGACGAGACAGCCACGAGAGTTATATGTTCGCAATTTCGAGTGTATCATATCTCGACTGCAGACCCAGTTGAGGGTGTGGGGTCCCCTCCCGCTTTCCCTGTTGGGGAGAGTGGCAGCGATAAAGCTGGTGATATTGCCATGGATATTATACTGGATGCAGACTTTACCGATCTGGTTGTTGAGATACGATTTACAGTGTCTCGAACGGGTAATATGGGGGTTCTTGTGGAAGGGGGCTAGAGCACACATTCCGCTTAACTGTTTGTTGGAGAAATGGAGGGAGGGTGAGATGGGATTCCCTGATTTGGGGGCCTATGCTTTGGCCTGCCAGGCCCGACATCTTGGGGATTGGTTAGGTGGAACAGACATTTATACAGATAGGGCCTTTGAGGAAGCCTTTGTTGCCCCTCAGATATTACTTGCAGTCTTATATTTGGAGAACTAGGTTTTACCGAACAGACTAGTGGAGAGCGTGTTGCTTAGCTCAGCTCGGCGTACCTGGAGGCAACTTAATGTGTATTGGCATAGACCTTGGAGGGTATCAAGTTGGCTGCCGATACAAGGGAACATTAATTTTACCCCAGGATCGGAAACTGTGACGTTTCGGGACTGGGCGGGCCGTGGTATTCGGAATATAGGGCATGTGGTGGAACCATCAGGGACGTGTAAATCGTTTGCATCTTTGCTACAGGAATATGACTTGAGCCCTAGCCATTGTTTTGCGTTTATGCAGATTTCTCACTATGTGGCCTCGTTGCCAAGGACGGTGCTTAGTATTGAACGATCAGCGCAAATCTTAGAATTTTTTGATATAGGGGAGGATAGTCCTCCGTCGATAGCGGTGTTGAAAGCGTGGTTGGACCGATACAGGATTATCCCAGACTATCGGGCAGTGGAGTCGGCTTGGGCAGTAGAGCTGGGGCATGCGGTGCCTCCCGGCACTGTGATTAGTACTTTAAGATGGATCGTTGATCTCGCCGAGGGTGCTCGTTGGAGGGAAGTGCAATTTAAGTGTATAACCAGAGTGCACTTTCCACCCAGAAGAGCACTACGTAGTCATATAACTTCTGATAGCAGTTGTCCTCTGTGTTTGGAGCCTTTGGCGAACTTGATCCATATGTGGTGGGGTTGTAAATCTCTCCGCTCTAATTGGGCAAGGATTTGTACCTTTTTAAGTGGACTGCTCCATCAGAGACTACGCTGGACTGGCTCATTTGTGGTTCTTGATCAGCTTGGCCTTACCCAACCTAAAGGGAAATGGGAGCGTTTATTGGTGCGTAAGGCATGTCTGGTGGGTAAAAGCCAGATACTTCGTAGATGGAGAGAGCCCACCCCGCCTACCTTTTGGGAATGGCGTAACAGTTTCCACCAATTGATGCTTACTGAAAGATGGCGAGCGCGGGGCAGTGTCAGAGGATGGTCAGTCTTTTTACTGATTTGGGAACCCTATATTCAAAACTTGGGGCCCCATGGTCTCAATGAAGTATTGCATCTGGATAGCTAACTAGTAATGAGTAGAGGATCGTAGAACAGGGTTAGTGAGAATAAAGATGTGGAACCGGTTGAGAGGTTGGTAACATGGTGTGGGTGGTGATCGGGAGGGAGGGGGGAGGGATGGGGGGAGGGAGGGAGGAGGGTATAAAATGTTATAACCCACCTGTCATTGCTGATTGCCTCCGTGGAGGGGATAAGAGTCAACCCCACTTGAAGACTGGTTGTATAGTGGTTATTGATGTATGTTGGTTGTTAATAAATAAAGTTTATAAAAAAAAATCCCTATGTGCTAGAATTAAAAGTTTATATTTTATCCTACCTGAAATAGGCAGCCATTCGTCTTCTTTGAGAAGGAGTGTGATTTGGCATAATAAAGGATTTTTACTGCGATATTTTGTATTAAATGTTTATTTTTATTTAACTAGGCTTATATACCACTTTTCACCGGATCAAATGTAATCTCTTAAGACTGCATAAGGGAACGTCTGTAAGGAGTAAATTTCAATAGTCTACATAGGCCATAGCATTATTCCTTAAAGTTTAGAAAAGGTTGGAATGATCGGATATGTCTCGGGGCAAAACATTTCTATCTTTGATATCTGAGCAGAAAAGGAGAGCATACTGTTCATTGTGATAACTAATGCCTTTAGAGGAATATTAGAGCCAGCAGTGGATGGAAAAAAAGGGGTAGGTGGTTTCTTCTATTGAACCAGAGGGCTCTAGCTTTTGCAAAATTCAGTACTAATCTATTTTGCAATTTTGGCAAGGGAGTTCAGGTAACATGTCTGAAATTGAGAGTCCTAGTAGTCATGTGCTAGTAAGATTTGGATATCATTGGCAGACAGGTAGGGACTAAGACCCAGCTCCTGCTTGAGAAAGGACAGTAGGGTAAGAAATATATTGAAAAGTAATTAATCCTTGGAGGACCCCACACAGCTGACATAGAGTTTTCAATAATGACTCCAAAGGTTCAGGACTCAAGATCTAAACCAATTCACAAAGGTCAGCAAGGAAGGCGGGGGGAGGAGACAAATCAAGATGGCTGCGGTGTGTTTCATTCCTTGACCGTCTATGCTTAAGAGAAAGGGGAAGTTGAGGGTTTTCCCCTCTGAGCCGCAACTACCCAGTGCCAGTCCTATGGACCCTTTTGTTACCTTGTCCTCGGAGAAGAAGCAGGAGATACGAGCCAGCTTGGCAGCACGCCGAGTGTGGAGGCTACGACGCGGCCGCTGGAAATTGAAAGTTCTCTCTCTCCTGAAGTGAGGAGTCCACCACCACGCCCCGCCGCGTTAGAACCTTCCTCAGATTCTGTGACGCCGGCGTCTCCCGAGGTGGGGGCGCCGACTGTGGAGAGGGCGCAGTCTGAGTGGCTGGGTTCATTGACCCCCGATAGTCTTGGGGAGGCATCGGGCTGAGGCCTAGAGCCGTGCAGCTCGGAGGAAATTCCTGTCCCGCAGTTTGTGTCGACGCCGTTGTTGCCTTTACCACCTTTGATTCGTCCTCCGGTTTTCACTCTGGAGAATATTTGGGAAGCTATTTCCTCTCTTTCTACTTCCATTAACGCACAATCTGCAACTTTGATGACCCATGTCCGAGAAAACGTGGTTAGCATACAGAAGAACGTTGCTAACATTGATATGGCCTTGTCTATATGTGAGCAGCTTAAGGTACAAAACATTGCTATTAGTTCTCAGCTTGCTACAGTTTCTGATGTGTCATCGGCTTTGACTAAAGAGAACGGTTTACTGAGGTATAAGTTGGAGATATTGGAAAATGCTTCCAGAGCAGCGAATCTACGTGTTTTGAACTTCCCATGGCTATCTGGGGTTACGGTCCTAGATATGTTCAAACAGTATATGAAGGAGGTTCTGAAAGTTCCTGATGACTTGATTCCACCTCTTACTAAGGTATACTATTTGCCACGATCGAAAAAGAAAGCTGAGACTGTAGAGTCGGTGTCCAAAGTGAACTTTAACGTCTTGGATGTCACCGGTCTTCTTGAGGACACTGGGGGAGGGGGTTCCACTATTGTATCGTCAACATTGTTAGTTCAATGTGCATTAGCATCAGATAAAGATTGGCTCTTAAAAATGTTCAAGAAACGATTGGAAACCTTCCTAGGGTTTAGATTATCAATGTTTCCAGATTTAGTTAAGGAAACTCAAAAGAGGAGGAATCAGTTTTTATTATATAAACCCAGTGTGTTACAAATTGGGGGAACCTTTTTCCTTAGATATCCTTGCAGATGTTTAGTGTTTTATAATGACTTGAAATATGTTTTTGCTGATCCTAATGATTTGAATGCCTTTATTAATGCTAGACTTTCTGCGGCTGCTGTACCCGAGTAACACTGGTCATTATAACAGCTTAATCCTCCTAGATATAGTTCCGGGGCTCCCTGCAGTTACCTGGTTTCTTTGGTTTGGTATTCCTGGTGTTTTTCTTTAGCCAAAGGCTCTGATTTGGCTGAATGTTTTCTCTCTCTCTCCCCCCACTTTAACGAACTACAACAGTTTATGATTATATTTATTTCTTTGTTCTTTATGTATCGGCATTATCTCTTTCATATGCTGTAATCTCTGTAAGGAATTTTGTTCTTTGCTGTATAATTGAAAATTTGCATAAATAAAAAAAAAAAAAAGGTCAGCAAAAGATGCATAACTTGGTAGTGTAGGGCTACCTCAGAAGGTGAATTTCGAACCCTTTGAAGATGATGAAGTACCAGAGTAGTTGAATGTGCTACAACAGAAGAATGTTACTAGGCTCCCTGTTAGAGACTTGCACTCTTGAAGTTTCAGCACAGTGGTGCACAACAGCATGAAATCTGGAGATTAAAGTAACAGTAACAGCTGCATTCTTCAGAATATCAAGTTTTGTTTTCTTAGGTCTATTCATTTTTTCTTAGAGGTTGTTATTAAGCCTTATTTTTTTAGATGATGTGATAGTGGCTTTTACTGCCTATAGCTCACCAACTTGATTACCTCTTATGTTTACATTTGTGCCTGCTCCTCTCAAGTGTTTGGCAGTAAGATTTTACACTGGTACTTTGCCATCCAGTATTTCAGCAAACATAGCAGCGTGTAACTTGGATAGAGAGAGGATTCTCATGAACATCAGCAAGAGGCACCTGTCCTGGCAGATCTGGCATAGATGAGCCTTATTACTGAAGAATGCCTGCTAAGGTTTTCCATTAACAACCCTCTCCTTGGTTCAGATTTCATCACTGTTGTATTTGTAAGATTTGATAAATGAAGCCTATTGTATCTTCTTAGTCACCCTCTCCCTTTCCCTACATAATGTTGATTTGATTATTTTAAAGTCATTTTAGCAGTAGCATCTTGCTTTGGCTCAATGGCATCAGAATAACAGATATGGCGTGCTTCTATCTACTGTAAAGGGGTGCTAGAGATAGGCACTGTTCACTTTAGACTTAATTCATCCCAGACTGTAACTTAAAAATGTTTAAAGCCAAGAGATTCTTGGTAAATAAATATATTCAAATTCTGTTTTAAATAATACAGATTAGAGACTTTGTGTGTCTCAGGAAAAGTGAATTACCCTTCTTTTTCCAAGGTTTTTAGTCTCATGCTCAGAATCGCTCTTAATACATTATCAGCTTCATTACAATATTTATAACTCTCCTTATTACTGTTCCAGTATGCAGAGTCAGTTTCCTGATGTTATCTAGGACAGAGGTAACACAATAAGCATGCTATGACTATCTTGCAGTCCAGTTAAGAGGCCTAAAGCACTTATCCTCACTCCAGTCCCCACATTGCCTCATTTTTTTAATACTCAAAAGCACTCATAGAGCCCAACTCCTTAGGAATCAATGAGGGAAAAAGAAAGGCAGACAGAAATATTTTGTTCTTGGCAGGGAAAAACTGCCATAAGTAGAAAGAAAGTAAACAGAAGTGGAGTGGAGGAGTAGCCTAATGCCTAGAGCTCTGGCTTGGGAACCTAGCAACCAGGGTTTAATTCCCACTACCACTCCTTGTGGCCTTGGGAAAGTCACTTAACCCTCCATTGCCTCAGAAAAATCCAAGTTATCAATGTTCCTGTTTAATGTATATTGCCAAGTTTAAGTTACAATGTAAACCACTTTGACTGAAATGATAAAGCAGTAGAACGTTGCATAGGAATGAAAGGGTTAAACATGCAGTTTCACTTAAATTGGGGTTTAACATAAGTAACTGCACTACAAGGCATATGCAGCACTGATGGTCCCTGCTCATCAGAGCTTATAATCTAATCAAGATAGACAGTACAATAGATGAGAACAAGGGAACAGTAGGGAAGGGTAATGAGACAGAAGAACAAAGGATTAAGATCCAAAAGCAGCATGAAAGAGGTGAGCCTTTAGCATAGATTTGAAAAAGGGGAGAGATGAAGCCTGATGTAAAGATACAGGTAGTTTGTTCCGGGTATAAGGAGCAGCAAGGTGAAAGGATCAAAGTCTAGAATTGGCTGTTGAAGAGAAGGGCATAGAGAGAATCAAGCCAGAGGAAGAGTGGAGTTCATGAGGAGAGGTGTAGGAGAGAGAGAAGAGAGGAAAGGTAGTGAGGAACAATAAAATGAATGCACTTGTAGGTCATAAGGAGAAGTTTGTATTGGATATGGAAACGGAAGGGAAGCTAATGAAGTGATTTTAGAAAAGGTGTTATATGAGTATATTGGGGCTGGCAGAAGATTAGCCATGCAGCTGAGATTAAAACAAATTGAAGGGGAGAAAGATGACTCAGAGGGAGACCAGCAAGGAGAAGGTTGCAATAGTCAAGGAGAGAAGTGACTAAAGAATGGATAAATGTTTTGGATATGTGTGGAGAAGGAGGAGTTGAAGATGACTCCAAGATTGCTGGCTGAGGAAATAGGAAGCAGAAGAGTGTTATCTACTGAGATAGAGAAGGGAGGAAGGGGGAAGAGGGTTTGGGGGAAAAATAAGAAGTTTGGTTTTGGCCATGTTCAATTTCAAACGGCGATGAGACATCCAGGCAGCAATAGGCAGGCAGATATACAGGCTTGGAGTGTAAGAAAAATATCAGGTGTAGATACATAGATCTGAGAGTCATCCGTATAAAATTGATATTGAAAGCCATGGGAGGTGATGAGAGCACCAAGGGAGATGAGAGAGAAAAGGAGAGGGCCTAGAATAGACCCTTGGGGTACATCAACTGAGAAAGGGAAAAGCAATAGAGGAGGAACTTCCAGAACAGACACTGAAGGAGCAATGGGAAAGTTAAGACAAGAACCAAAACAGTACAGAGCCCCTAAAACCATCAAGGAGAAGGTGGTGGTCAGCAGTGTCAAAGGCAGCAGAAAGGTCAAGAAGAAAGAGGACTGAGTAGAGGCCTTTGCATTTAACCAAGAAGAAGTTGCTGGAGATTTTAGCAAGGGCCATTTCAGTAGAGTGTAAGGGACGAAATCCAGATTGAAATGGATCAAGGAGGATTTGAGAGGAGAGAAAATCAAGGCAATGGTGGAGAGTAACTGCACGTTCAAGAATTTTGAAAAGAAAGGAAGAACGGAGATGGATCGATAATTAGAAGGACAGGTAGGGTCAAGTGAAGGTTTCTTGAGGAGAGATCTGACCAGACCATACTTGAATGCTGCAGGGAAAATTGCAGTAGAGAATGATTGGTTGAGAATGTGTGTGATGGAAGGAATGACAGAGGAGGAGGTAGAGTTAAGGAGATAGGTGGGGATAGGATCAGAGGTAGTAAGTTTAGAGGAGGAAAGAAGATGAGAGGTGTCCTCTTCGGAGATCTTAGAAAAGGAAGGAAGGCATAATAGAGATTGAGGGAAAAAGTTGGTATTGAAGAGGGGGAAGAGGGGATGAAGCCGATCTTGAGGGGAATTGGGGTGTAATCTTGTGGACTTTGTCGTGGAAATAGTCAGTAAGGGTGTGGGCAGAAAGAGAAGGAGGGGTTGGGGGCAGAGGTGCCTTGAGGAGATAGTTGAGAGTAGAGAAGAGACGACAAGAGTCAGAGGCAAGAGAGTTAGATAGCCATTGTAATTTTGCTTGGCAAGTGCTATGGCAGATTGGAAGGAAGTAAGCATGAATTTGAAGTGAAGAAAGTCAGAAAGGCAGCGGGATTTGAGCCAAATGCGCACAGCTGAATGGGCACAGGAGCGAAGGTATCGGGTAGTTGAAGACAACCAGGGCTGAGATATAGTGCACTTCACAAGACATAGGATAGAGGGAGCAAGAAAATCTAGACAAGAGGAGAGAGTAATATTATAGGAAACTGTAGCCTCATCAACCAAGTTAGAAGACAAAGTGGAGAAGAGAGGTGATGAGATAATAGTGGAGAGAACTAATAGATCAATAGCATGAAGATTCCTAAAAGGTAGGGGGAGACGGGGTGAGATTGAGGTGGGAGTGATGAAGAGTGAAGCTAATCAGGTGATGGTCAGATAAGGGAAGAGCTGAGATATGGAAATTAGAGGGTAAACAATTAGAGAAGAAAACAAGGTCAATGACCATGCTGATAAGTGGAGGCAGAAGAGCAAAGCTAAAGGTTAAATGAGGAGGTAAGGGAAAGGAGTTTGGAAGCAAATGGGTCAGAAGGGGTTATCAACATGAATGTTAAAGTCACCAAGAATAAGGAAAGGGGTAGAAAAATCAAGAAATAAGGAAAGTCATGAGAATCTCCTTCACATCAGTCAGAAAGAAAGGTAGAGGTGGACTTGTCAGGTGGTCTATAGATAGCAGCTTTGGTATCATGAGAACAGTTGATGTGTTTAGTACTTCCATGTTGTGAAACAGTGCCTGGACGTTGGTGGAATGAACTTCTTTGTCAATCAACATAACCCCAGGCCTACACACACTGCTTCAAGACTACTCTATGAGCTTGTGTGTTACCACAAATATGCTTTGATGCTTTAGAAAAACCTCTGTTTATTTGTCAGAGTTCTTGGTATGTAATCAGAACTCTAAAATAGCCTCAGTGTAGCAACAGTTCAGGATATTTCAGTACTTCTTGCACTTCCCAAGTACCGAGCCAACCTCAACACTTTAAAAGATCTGTGTACCTCTTGAGTGCATCTCCAGGAACAAGCAGGAAGTCAGTCTTCACATATGGGTGATGTTGGCACCGACGGAGCCCGGCACAGGAACACTCCCCAGCATCTAGTAGGAATGCTTTTGGAAGCATTGCTCCACGCATGCGTGGCTACCTTCCCGCTTTCGCTCCTAGTCTCCTCAGTCATCTTTTTTCTACAGAGCCAGCGGGACTTTGTCCCTGTCAGCTGCATCAAGAGATTTCAGTATATTTCTGTGGTACTGTTGAGTATTTCTCTTTTTGCCTTCCCTACTCGACTCCCCATTGATTCAGATTCCCATTCCTAATTTTATCTTTTTAATTTTGTCTAATTTTTCTATAATTTTTGTTTTCATTGGGCATGAGGCCTATGGCCTACCTGGACACCATCACACAATTTGACTTTGTCTCCGTCCTTTACCACGGAGTGGTTTTAAAAAAATGTTCCAAGTGTTCCAGTGCCATTTCCATCACCGACGAGCATGACTGGTGCCTCAAGTGTTTAGGCCCAAACCACGATGTGGATTCCTGTTACCACATGATTGCTAGAGATAGGAAGAACTGGGATAAACAGAAGGCTAAGCTGTTTCCAACAGACTCATCTCCTTCAGTGCACTCCTTGAGGGCATCGATTCTGTCTAAGTCCTCCCAAACATCCAGATCACCACTTAGTCAGAAAGGAAAGCATCACTCTGAGTCTCCAGTGCATAAGCAGAAGAAGACATCAAGCTCAGCATCGAGATCATCAACCTCAAGTTCGGCATCATCATCGGATACTGAGCATCGGCATCGACACCGACATTCATTGCACTCCAATGCAGATCGTCCAGCGAAGCAGCCCTTCAAAGCCTTAAAGGGGCTCGAGGATGCCCCCAAGGTTCAATCCTCGGTGGATCCTCTGAAACCAGTGTCAGGAATTGTAGCCCACACAGTTATGTTCGGAGCCACTCCTCCCCTAATACCCGCGTCATCGCCATCGAAAAGAGCATTGCTATACTACTGGCAGTAGTGACACCGGGGGTACCACAATCGGCATCGGTTCCACCGGTACTGACAGCAGCCATGGAGGACCCTCTCAATACACTTCTACAGGCATCTTCTGCTTCACATCGGTCCACCGAGCAGACGGTATCAGTGTCCTCGGCACTGCCACATCCGATACTTTCGATGTCCAAACAGTCCCCCATCCTCGAAGTACGGAGGTATCAGGGGCCTCATAAGGACTACTTTGATTTCCTCCCAGACTTTGAGTCTGCGTTGGAAGTCTCCGACCTGGAATCCATCGATTCCGATGCCAACAGGGATGTGCCTTCAGATCCATTGCCTACCTATGAATGTCAAAGGTCACCACCCGAGGACATGTCTTTCCAAGATTTTATTAAGGATATGGCGGCTACCCTAGAGGTTTCTGTGGCTACTGAGATGGAGCCCAGAGCGGAGGAGCTCAATATCCTCGAGTATCCATCGGCACCGAAGGAGGCAGCAAACCTCCCGGTACATAACATCTTAAAAACCTTTTATTTATTTTTATTTATTTATTTATTTAGGCTTGATATACCGCCCAAGACCGAGGTATCAGGGCGGTGTACAATAAAAGGCAGCTGTGGAAAAGCAAAGAGAGAAAGGAACGCCATTGGATAATAGGAAAGAGTAAGAGAGAGAAAGAGAGAAAATTAGAGTAGAGTCTACAGAGCTAAACACAGGGACATGGGGAGGGAAGGGAGACAAGGTGTGGGAGTTGAATGTGATGTGGGAGTCAGGAGTTGAGTGGTAGTTGGATGTAACGTGAGGGGCATGAATTGGTATGTTGACTACATATCAGGGGGAGACCTGTAGGTTGTACGCTTGAGAGAAAAGGTGAGTCTTGAGGAGAGTTTTGAAATGGGGGAAGGAGGGTTCAATACGAAGGGTGTGAGGGAGGGAATTCCAGAGGGCAGGGGCCAGAAAAAAGAAGGCAGAGTGGCGGGTAAGTTCGAGGTGGGCCTGGGATGGAGGAGGAAGGAATAGACGATTGGACTTGATGTCTTGGATGTGGGAATCCCTTATCTCCACTCCTGCAGTCAGTAAGAGACTTGATACCCTTTAGAGTTCCTCCCTCTCCAGGCTTCCAGAAACCACAACTCCTTCACCATTCTATTGTAGTTGAGTCTGCCATGAGGAGAATTAAAAGCCAAAAAAACACTCCTCGGTTACCTCCTGGAAGAGAAGCAAGAACCCTTGATGCCTTTGGGAGAAAGGCTTTCCAGGCAACAATGCTAGCCTCCAGGATAGACTCCTACATGCTCTCTATGGGCATGTTCCTTAGAGATATGTCAAGGGATCTGGCATAGTTTACCACCCTACTGTCTTCTGAAAAATGAACAACTCATCAGGTCTTAGTCACACATGCCCAGAACACTTCAAAATTCCTAACAAGGGCAGTGTTTGATGCCTTTGAAGCCAATAACAGAGCTGCTGCAGCTTGCATTGGAGCTAGAAGAACAGCCTAGCTTCAGGCATCTGATGTGGAACAATGGGTCCAAGACAAATTAATCAACATTCCCTGCAATGGAGAGAACCTCTTTGGCCAACGGTGGAGAGAGAAGGCAGGAGAGATGGAGACAGATAGCCTCACTATGAAGAGGCTTTCTAGGAAGACAGCAGATTCTTCTAAAATAAAGACTGCTACCAACAAAACTTTCTTCCCTAAGAAAAGATGTTTCTATCCACCCTACCATTCCTACTCTGCTCCACAACAACAGAGACAGCAAGACCAGAAACAACCCAGGAAATCCAAGGTTACCAAACCACAGCCTGCCCTACCACTCAACAGAGTTTTTGACTCCTCCTTAAGTAGCACGGCCAATTCCCCATTAATTTCTTCCCTTCTGCCCAGGATCCCAGGAGACTGGTACATTTCACACATTGCTGGGTCATCACCTCAGAACCCTAGTCCTTACAGCTAATCAGCCAGGGTCTGCAGTTGAAATTCAGAGATCTTCCATCCTCTCATTTTGTGAGCCAAACCTCCTTAGATCTCCATCACACTTCCTTGTTACAACAAGAGATCCACGCTCTACTAATCCAGGGGGCCTTCACCATGGAGGCCGAGGAGGAGCCTCAAGTGGAGGACCTCAGAATCATCCAGTAGGCAATCACAGTGCCAATTCCCCCCATCCTGGAACAGCTTCTCTTCCTTATGTGGGAGATCCTGGCCTCGGTTCCAGTTATGAGCAGGCAGCTCAATGTCATGTACCTGATAAGAGGAAGGCTTATGGAAACTACCCCAAGGACTTGGCCTTTCCAGCTCCCCAAAAATGTCAGCAGACCAACGGACAGGGACAGAGCCTGTGGCCCCCAAGCCCCAGGTGGCACCCCAACCATAACCTGGGGGGGGGGGGCTTTTGACTCCTTGGGCATAGACTCTCCTCCCCCAGGAGGTCTAGTACCATAGCACATGGGGGGGATGTCTGGTATACTTTGCCAACCAGTGGCCCAGCATCACCACCGACACCTGGTCCTCCAGATGGTGGGGGAGGGTTACCTCCTCCATTCTGATCAGGCGTCACCCCCATTCTTTCCAGGAGTAACTCCCAATGACTCCCCTTCACAGAGACTTGATCCAGCGAGAGCTCATTGGGCTTCTAGCCGACAAGGCGGTGGAACTGCCCCCCCCCCCCATCTCATGGGTTCTACTCCCGGTACTTCTTGGTCCCCAAGAGGACTGGCGACTTTTGCATTATTCTGGATCTTCGAGATCTCAACAAGTTCCTAGTGTAGGAGAAGTTCAAGATGATCTCCCTTGGAACATTGCTGCCTTACCTCCACCAGGGAGATTGGCTATGCTCCTTGGATCTCAAAAATGCATACTGTCATGTAGAGGATCCTTCCGAGGCTATGGAACTGGGTGAAGCAGAAGAGATTGCTTCAGAAACTGACAGCCAGGCAGAGCACATGGCCCAGGGTTGCCAAGGACAAATAAACAGAGTGAGTCACGAAGGGAGAAAACACGCCCAAACTGCAACATAGCCCCGAGCTCAGGGATTAAGGAGAAGCACCTGGTTGGGGGAGGGGCGCAGTTAAGCCCTAAGAAACAGGGATATAAAAAGTACTCACCAGAAGAGAGCTGGAGAACCAGAAGCAGAACCAGCTGGAGTTGGAGAAGGAGACCAGAAGAGAGTTTCAGAACGGAGATCTTCAGGTCCAGAGAGGGAGAGACGAGGACGAGAGACTCAGCACAGGAAGCCAGAGTAACAAAGTCTCCAAGAGCCCGTGCCCAAAAGCCAGGTGGGAGCAATCCTAGACTGAGGTCTTATCGTGAAGGCAGCCAGTGGGAGAGACTACCTGAAAGGCTGGTTTGGGAGCACACAGAATCTCCTGAGAGAGAGACGTGCTGGCCAGAGGACATTTGTATGACTGAGAAAAAGGAAAGGCTAAAAGGCAGGAAAACACAGCCGGTGTGTGAAATCCTTGCTGACCCAGCTGTGCTAAGAAATCCTTCCTTGAAGAAGCCAAAAGGTAGGCTGTATAAACCGTATAGAGAGGAAACTAGGTTTGAAAGTTTTCCTTGTGATTGCCAAGATTTGCTGGACTCTCCCTATGCTAAATCCCACATATACGGTAATGCTCCACCCTGCTCTTTAGAACCCGGTGAGGAGAGGTCTCAGGGAAATAGAAAGAGACTGCATTTTGAAACACCGTATAACTATCCACAAACTTACCTATCTGAAAGTGACTGTGAGGAAATGCAGACAGAGTTTGTTACCGAACAGACATCAGATGAGCAGATGGATTGCACGCTTTCCCTAGCTGATCACGTCATATCACTTTGCTGAACTAACTGTTAACAAGGCTGTTGGAACAGCAGTGGAAAAAGCAAGAGTGTTTGCCTTTGTTTGAAAAGGGACTGCTGCATTTAAGTTGGTTCTGAACACTGTATGTTGAAAGCTGAAAGCCAAAGAAGCTGTTTATATTCCTGAATTGTTTTTCTTTATGCCAGAAGTATGGTCATTTTTGTCCTAAATTTCATTTGCAATTAATCCACCCGGAAGGGGAAATAAAACCTTGTCATTTTTGCCTAACCCACTCGACTACAATTATTCCTGGCTTAGAGAGTAAGAGGGACTACAACTCCCAAAAGGCAGTGCAGGGCCAACTGCACTACCCTGCTTCCTAAGTTTGGATAGCCCAGGCTGACCTACCCTACATGCCCCTGGCTCTGGGGAGGTTACTGGTGACAATACATGCACATTATCATTCATCCGCACCACCGGCAGTTCCTCCGGTTTGTCATAGGAGGAAGTCACTATCAGTACAGGGTTCTGCCCTTTGGTGTTCACCAAGTGCCTAGCGGTGGTCGTCGCCTTCCTGCGGCTGTAGAGTGTGTTTGCTTTTCCCTACCTGGACAACTGGCTGGTCAGAAGTGGTACAGCTGTTGAGATGCAGCGGGCAGCACATCGCACCATTCTCACTCTGGAGCACCTGGAGTTTGTTATCAATTACCCCAAGTCCCACCTGCAACAGATTCAAGCCTTCTTCCCCCTCGACAGGTCCCAGAGATTGGCAGCCCTTGCAAGGGAGGTTCAGGATCAAACCTCAGCCTCTGCCTGGCTCGTGCTATGCCTCCTAGAGCACATGGGCTTGACAGTGCATGTCACACTGACGCCCATCTCCACATGTGGCCGGCCCAATAGGCCCTCTGCTCCCAGTGGTCCCAGGCGAGTCCCTCGACTGGTGGCAGCAGCCATCAAACCTGCAGGCGGGGATGCCTTTTATGTCCTGACTCCTCAGAGAGTCCTCACTACGGATGCCTCCATGTTGGTCTGGGGAGGCCATTGTGGCGGCCTCCACACTCAGAGCCTGTGGTCGGCATTAGAGAACCTCCAACAGAACAACTTCCTAGAGCTCCGAGTGGTCACCTGCGCTCTCCAGGCCTTTCAGCATTACCTGCGCAACCAGGCTGTCCTAATTCAGATAGACAATCAGGTGGCAATATTCTACATCAGCAAGCAGGGGGGTACAGGATCATCCCTCCTGTGCTCAGAGGCGGTCTGTCTCTATACGGCTGCCAGCAAGAGTGGGATATTCCTCAGGGTAATGTACCTCCCCAATCAGGACAATGTTCTGGCGGACTGCCTGAGCCGGGTTCTCCAGTCCCACAAGTGGAGGGTCGACCCACAGGTGGCCAACCAACTGTTTCGCCATTGAGGCCTTTCTGTGCTGGATCTTTTCACCAGCCTGTCCAATGCTCAGCTGGCCCACTTCTGCTCTAGAGGGCCGCACCGTCCAAGGTAGCAGCCGATCCCTTTCTCATTCCGTGGATGGAAGGCCCCCTTAATCCTTTCCCTCCCATGCCGCTTATTGCCAAGACCCTCTTCAACATCCAGTTCGACCAGGCCACCCTGCTCCTCATAGCGCTCCGGTGGCTCCAGTAGCCATAGTTTCTGCTGCTTTTTAGCCTGTCTCAGGTGCCCCCAGTTACACTGGGGAGCGCCTTTGACCTGCTTTTGCAGGAGGGCGGATCTCTCCTGCACCCCAACCTGGGGGTCCTGGCCCTGATGGCTTGGCTGCTGAGAGGGTAGCCTTGGCCCAGTTTGACTTGCCTAGCGAAGTAAAGGAGGTCCTGCTGGCCTCACGCAAGGACTTCACCTGGTGGGCATGTGTTCAAGTGGCATCGCTTCTCAGTTTGGTGTACAGAGCAGGGTGCCAACCTCTTTTCCTGTTCTGTCCAGCTGGTGCTGCAGTACCTGCTGCACCTGTCTAATGCTGGTTTGAAATCTAACTCCATCAGAGTCTATCTCAGTGCACTCTTAGCACACCATCACCTCATCAAGGGAAAGAACCTCTCCGCCCAGTCTCTTTTGGCTTGCTTCCAGAGGGATCTCCTTATCTCCAGGAACAAGCAGGAATGTAGCCTTCACATATGGGTATCGTCGGTACCGACCGAGCCCGCTTAGGAACAGTCCCCAGCATCCAATAGGAATGCTTTTGGGAGCATCCCACAGCGCATGCATGCTGCCTTCCCGCCTCTGTACCTCTCTCACTTCAGTTCTTCGTTTTCCGCGGAGCCGACAGGACATGTATCCTGTCACCGCAGAAAATTTCCTTTTATTCTTTGTTTTTTTGTGGTCACGTCTGCCTTCATTCGACGCCTACCGGTACCGCTGGTTCTTCTTCTTCTTTCTTTTTAAAAAAAAACCTTGCATTTTCTTCAGGGGTCTTTCCCCTGTTTCTGGTGCTAGGCGCCATTTTGGGCACTAGGCCCACTTTTCTTCAGGCATGTAGAAACTAGCTAGTGGTTTCAAAAAATGCTCAAAGTGTGGCGGTACCATTTCCGTCACTGACACCCATGATTGGTGTCTAAAATGTTTAGGTCCTGAACATTGTCCAACGGAGTGTCTCTCCTGCACGAGGATGACCAAAAGGGGCCTGCAGAATAGAGCTGCAAAACTCAGTACCCTTTTTGCCACGGATACGATGTCACTTGCATCAACGTCTTCCAGGGCTTCATCTTCCTCCCATGGATCTCAGGTAACTAAACTTAAGTCTTCTAAGACTGGCCGGTCCTCGAAGGGTAAATCTCCTTCAAAGTATCGAGATGCCACTGGCGTTGCCCTCGAGGATAGTTCACCGGCAAAACAGCCCTGGTGGGAGTCTTCAGGCTCCAAAGCATTAACAGGGCTCCAGGATGTTCCAGAGGCTTCCACCTCTGCAGAACTACTAGTGCCATGTTCTGGGGTCATAGCCACTTCCACCGGTACCGACACCCAGGCATCGGCAGGAGCAATGGATAAAAGAATCCTCGCTATTTAATGCAGTCTAGTGTCCCTCTTAGCAGCTTCAGTATCGCTAAGACCGCTATAGATGGTTCAATAGGTATCAGTACCCACATCGGTACTGGTACCGAGAGTACCTGCTTCGACAGGACTGCTTCCCCCCATGCCGAGCCTTGAGTCTGTCTCGGGTATCAGGGATCAGGAACCAAGACATTGCGGTACCGACTTCAAGTGGTACCGATACCATGAATTACGGGAGCACCCGGTACAGAGTGCCCTTGAGTCTTCCAATTCCAATGATTCTGACGATTCTACCGGTACCAGAGCGAACCTACTAGAGGATTCAACTCCTTCTCCTCAACGCAGGATGTCTCCTCCAGAAGATATGTCCTTCCAGGATTTCATACGTGATTTAGCAAAGGGTCTTGCAATCACTGTGATTCCAGAAAAGGAATCTAGGGCAGAAAAATTAAGAATTCTACAATACCCTATGGCTCCCAAGGAGGCAGCTATGCTTCCCATTCACAAGATCTTACATAATCTGATGTTGAGAATGTGGGAAACTCCTTTAACGATATCTTCACATTCCCGATGCCTTGATACTATGTACCGAGTGCCAAGTTGTCCTGGTTTTCAAAAAACTCAGTTACCACACCATTCAATATTAGTGGAATCGGCCATGCGAAGAATCAAGAGTGCTAAAACACATTCCTCTAATCCTCCAGGCCGGGAATCCAGGACACTCGATGCCTTTGGGCGTCGATGCTTTCAATCCTCCATGCTATCAGCCAGGATCAGTTCCTACATTCTTTATATGGGAATGTTCCTTGAAGAAGTCACAAAAGACTTAAAGCTCATTAGCTCTTGTGTCTCAGAGGAAAAAAGAGCAGACTACCTTATTCTGGTCAAGCACACCCAGAATGTCTCTAAATTCATGAACCGTGCTACCTTTGATTGCTTTGAATGTATTAGCAGAACCTTCTATATCTATAGGAGCACGTCGTATTGCTTCCTCCCTTCCCAACACCCACCCACCCCTGGGATAGTCGTAGCTTTATAGGTACTTACACATCTTAAAGGAAAGGAAGTGCTCTCAGGTGAAGCTCGTTACCCAAATCAGTCATACACTAAGGACCTGAAATTAATTAAGCTTCAGGTGAACAAGGTATATTAAACGTATTAGGTACAGTTTTATTAGTATAAATATCCATAGCAACCCTTAGTAAGTAAAGAACTTAAAGATCTAAACACATGCTTAAAACTAAGATGCAGACAGCAGTCCAGCAGTGAGATGGGGAATTTCCAGTCTTTTGCATTGAGTGTCACATGTATGATTTTCTCCCAGTTGGTGAGAGGTCTTACATGTGCACTAGGTGCAAGGAGCTCTTTGCTCTCAGGGAACGAGTCTGTTCTCTAGAGGTTAGAGTAGCAGACTTGGAAAACATAAGAAAGACAGAGAGGTACATAGACGAGACCTACATTGATATAGTCCTGAAGTCCCACCTCCAGTCTGGCAGCATCCCTGTTGCCTTGGAGGAGAGAGGTCACGTGACAGGAGAGCATCACCCTGGTGTGGCAGGAAGTGATCCTGTAACTAGGACCTGTCCGCCAGGTGATGTAAAACCCTCTCGCACCAAGGAGGTTTCTCCAGGGCCATGTGCCCATGAGGAAAGGGTTAGGACAGCCGTTATAGTTGGTGATTCGATCATTAGGCATGTAGATAGCTGGGTGGCTGGTGGACGTGAGGATCGTCTGGTAATATGCCTGCCTGGTGCAAAGGTAGCGGACCTCACGCGCCACCTAGATAAGGTCTTAGATAGTGCTGGGGAGGAGTCTGCTGTCTTGGTACATGTCGGTACCAATGACATCGGAAAATGTGGTAGGGAAGTTCTGGAGGCTAAATTTAGGCTTTTAGGTAGGAAGTTGAAATCCAGAACTTCCAGGGTAGCGTTCTCCGAAATGCTTCCTGTTCCACGCGCAGGACCCAAAAGGCAGGCAGAGCTCCGGAGTCTCAATGCGTGGATGAGACAATGGTGCAGAGATGAGGGTTTTGGATTTGTTAGGAACTGGGGAACATTCTGGGGAAAGGAGGGGCTCTTCCGAAGGGATGGGCTTCACCTTAACCGGGATGGAACCAGGCTGCTGGCATTAATCTTTAAAAAGGAGACAGAGCAGCTTTTTTTTTTTTTTAAATATTTATTTTTATTGAATTTGGTAAAACCACAAAAATACAACATATGCAATTCAACATTTCCAAGACAGCAACACCAAATCCCATTTGTTTCCCCCCCCCATTAACCCCCTCCCACCAACCCCCCCTTCTAAATACCCCCCCCAGAAGCCTCCCTCCTCCTCCCCCCCCAGAGGCATCTCACCGTCGCATATAAGCTAGCAAAAGTGACCATAGACTGTTGAACTTCTCCTGCTTTTGCCTCCGCACAGCCGTTAACTGCTCCATCAGAACAATACGACGCAGGCGGCTCATCCACTGATCCATCCTAGGGAGCAAGGGTTGCCTCCACACCCGAGCAATTTCACTACGGGCCGCTTGAATACAAGCCCGAATGGGCCATCCATACTTCCTGGGATCCACCTCAGGACTAATCCCCAACAAGCAGACCCCCATGTCCAAACCTCCTCCTTCTCCAAAAATCTCCGATACCCTCCTCCCCACCTCCCCCCAATACTCAATTACCCGCGGGCACTCCCACCAAACATGCAAAAAGGTCCCCCTTCCTCCACATTCCCTCCAACATAAATCTGACACCCCAGGGAACATCTTATGCAATCTAACCGGCGTATAATATCACCGAAAAAGTATCTTGTAGGAGGTCTCCCTAATTGCCACTGACAGGACCTGTCGCCCAATATTAACATGCACCCTCTTCCACTCCTGCTCCTCCATCTCACGGCCCAAGTCCCTCTCCCACTCTTGCTGGTGGGGGAACTTCACAGAAGGGTCAGTCTCTAACCCCCTATAGAGAGCAGAAATCAGTCCCCTCGATTTCTCCCATACCATCCACAACCCCTCCCGATCATCACCCCCCTCTTGCCAACTCACCCGGATCTCCTTTTGATTAAGGAAGTGAGCTACCTGCATATAGGGAAAAAAGTCGCCACAAAGCAAATGATATTTCACCCTAAGATCCGAAAACAGAATCAATTCCCCACCATCCATGAGTTTAACAAACGTATCTAGACCCTCCCTCTCCCACCGCTGGAAAGCCCCCTCCCTCCCCGGGAGAAACCCCGAAGTCGCCCTTATCGGAGCCAATTTAGAGAAGGTCACCCCCGGGCCAAATTTCCTGCGAGCCTTACGCCACTGCATCAGCAGATGCCACATAAATGGATTTTCCCGCCACCGACCCCCAGGCAGAGGGCCCATCAGCCAAGGCAAATACTGCAACAAAAGCCCCTCCACCCAATATTGCTCCACTTCCCAAAATCCTTTGGGACGACTCCCCTATCCCTCCATTCAAACACCATACGCAACTGAGCCGCCTCATAATACCTTGCCAATTCTGGAACCCCCAATACCCCCCCTGGACTTTGTAGCATATAATACCCTCCTACTCACCCTTGGCCTACTATTTCTCCATACAAAGGCATACACTTGACTCTGCATTTGCCTGAGATCCTTCTGCCTAAGCGGAACTGGGAGTGTCTGAAACAAATATAGCAATCGGGGCAACACATTCATCTTTACAGACAAAATTTTCCCCAGCCAGGACAGGTCCTGCCCACCCCACCTGGCCAAATCCCACCTTAACTGACCATAAAGGGGCGGATAGTTTGCCCCCTAAAGATCCCCCTGATCCACCGTGACCTGAACCCCCAAATATTTTATAGCCCCCTTAGCCCATCGAAAGGGAAACGAGGCCTGCAAAGATACCACCAACTGGGGCTGCAGGGAAATCGACAACGCCTCCGTCTTATCCCAGTTAACCTTAAAGCCCAAGAGCCTCCCATATTCCCGTAGTTCCCGCATCAAAATCGGTAAGGAGGCAAGCGGTTCTGTCAAAGTGAAAAGCAAATCGTCCGCAAATAAGATGATCTTATGCTGCCGAGACCCCACCTCAATCCCCCTAATACCCTGAAGCGACCGGACCCTAGCTGCCAAGGGTTCCATGACCAACGCGAATAGGAGCGGGGACAGCGGACACCCCCTGCCGCGTACCCTGTCCCAAGGGAAAAAACTCTGAATATCCCCCATTAACAAAAACCGCTGCTTCCGGCGCTGCATATAAAGCCTTAATCCAGGATCGAAAATGGGGACCAAATCCAACATACTCCAAAGTTGCCAACAGAAAAGTAAAATCAACCCTATCGAAGGCCTTTTCCGCATCAATACCTAAAAACATAGCCTGTTGTTGTTCCTTCTTGGCTAACCACCCCAATTGCAAAACACGCCTCACCCCATCTGCTGGCTGTCGTCCCTCAATAAAACCCGATTGATCAGGATGAATCAAGCTCGGCATACGCGGCCCCAGTCGCAGTGCCAACACCTTAGCTAAAATCTTTACATCAAGATTGAGTAAAGAGATGGGTCTAAAAGAGCCACACACTGTCGGGTCTCTACCGGGTTTCGAAATAACCACTATAGCGGCTTGATTCATCGATGCCGGTAAGGCCTCTCCCCGCAAAACCGCATTGAAAACCTTTATCAGTATCGGCCCCAACTCCACTAAAAATGTTTTATAAAACAAGCTCGTAAACCCATCTATGCCTGGGGCTTTGCCCTGCACCAAGCCTTTGATAACCTCCTGGACCTCCTCAAGGCCAATCTCACCTTCAAGCTCCTCTCCTTCGGACATGGCCAACTGCACACTCCCCTCCCCAGCATTCTGCAATTTTTACTTTACAGCATCCGCTCCCCCCCCCCCCCCCCCGCCGACTCCGCAGCATATAGATCCTTATAATACTCTCGAAACCTATCTCGGATGTCCTTACCTTTATACAACATCATATCCTGGGGTCCCTTAATTTTTGTCACCGCTTGTCGTCATCTCTGAGCTTTTAATTTAGTACCCATAGAAGTATTGCAGCAATCTGATGCAGCTGTTACCGTACTTACAAGGCTCTGCCAAGAAATATGGAAGACAACATCATGGCCAACTGACTGGAAAAGATCTGTGTTTATACCAATACTAAAGAAAGGTGATCCAACTGACTGTGGAAATTATCGCACAATCGCTCTGATCCCACATGCCAGCAAGATTCTACTGAAGATTATTCAAAAGAGACTACAGCCATACCTAGAACAAGAACTACCTGAAGTGCAAGCAGGGTTTAGGAAAGGGCGAGGAACGAGAGACATCATTGCGGATGTGAGATGGATCCTTGAAAAGACTAAAGAATACCAAAAGGATATCTATTTGTGCTTTATCGACTATAGCAAGGCTTTTGACTGTGTAAACCATGAGAAACTCTGGGCCACATTAAGAAGCATGGGTATACCAGAACACCTGATCGTTCTCTTGCGTAATCTGTACATTGATCAAGAAGCAACAGTTCGAACGGAACAAGGAGAAACAGAATGGTTTAAAATAAGCAAAGGTGTAAGACAAGGCTGCATACTTTCCCACCTGTTTAATTTATATGCAGAACAAATCATCAGAGAAGCAGGACTGTATGAAGACAACAGAGGTGTGAAGATTGGTGGAAGACTCATCAACAACCTTCGCTATGCTGATGATACCACATTACTGGCTGAAAGTGAAGATGATCTGAAACATTTGCTTCTCACAATCAAAGAACATAGTCTCAAAATGGGCCTGCACCTTAATGTAAAGAAGACAAAGATCATGACAACTGGCATAATCAACAGGTTCTTCGTTGAAGGAGAAGAAATTGAAATCGTGAACAACTTTAACCTACTTGGATCAACTATCAATAAAGAAGCAACAAGCAGTCAAGAAATCAGAAGACGCATTGCTCTTGGCAGAATGGCTATGAAAGACCTAGATAAGATTCTCAAGAGCAGAGATGTCTCTCTCCATACAAAGATTCGACTTGTTCAAGCCATGGTATTTTCAATAACATCATATGGATGTGAAAGCTGGACAGTGAAAAAGACAGACAGGAAGAAAATTGATGCCTTTGAATTATGGTGCTGGCGGCGAATACTGTGTATACCATGGACTGCCCGAAGAACAAACCAGTCGGTACTAGAAGAGATCAAACCTAAGCTTTCTTTAGAAGCTCAGATGACAAGACTTCGACTTTCATACTTCGGACACATCATGCGAAGAGAGAGATCATTAGAGAAAGACATCATGCTTGGCAAGATAGAAGGTCAACGCAAAAGAGGAAGGCCAGCAATGAGATGGATTGCTACAATAACAGCAGCTACGGGTACCAGTCTGTCAACAATGAGCCGCCTGACTGAATTTCCGAACACAATTTAGGATAGCTATCCAGAGGGTCGCCATGAGTCGACTCCGACTCGACGGCACTTAACAACAACAACAATAGACGACCCGCTTTATTATCAAATTCATAATAGCGCTGATGAACCCTCTCCAACTGATATGAAATGCGCTCAATTTGTAGCGCATTCAACCGGCGCCGGACCTCCTCAACTTGACCCCTCAGCCGCCCTCCCCCTCTCTGTTTATGAGCCCTTTCCAACTCTTCCAAATGTCTGGTGATCCGCTGAATTCCCTCTTCCTTCTTCCTCTTCCTCCACGCCCCCTCCTGCACGAGGTGACCCCGAACCACCGCTTTCAACCCATCCCAAAGGATCCCCATGGTCACGTCCCCAGTATCATTCAAGTCCATATACTCCCCAATCACTCGTTTCATTCGCTTCACCACCTCCTCCCCCTGAAGAAGATATTCATTCAGCCTCCAGAAAGTCCGCCTCCCCACTTCCCCAGAAGAGCCAAATCCGCCTCCACCGGCGCATGATCAGACCATGTGGCCGTGCCGATCTGAACCCCTTCCAGTTTTTCCCTTCAGTATCACCTAAGAGGTAATCGATCCGACTATACGTGCCATGTACAGGCGAATAAAAAGTATAGTCCCTCTCCTTAAGGTGTGCCAACCTCCACAAATCTTCTAAACCCAAGTCCTGCAACCTGTTCTGAAACTCCCGCAAACCCAGGGCCCACCCCCCTCTACACCCGGGCCTCCCATCAAGTGCTAAATTACATTCTCCCCCCATCAAACAAGCTCCTTGGATCTTCCCTTCCAACCACCCCCCCAACTCCACCCAAACATTCCCCTGGAAACTATTCGGACTATAGATGGAAATCAGGGTCATCTTTTCACCCCCTATGTCCCCCATCACCCCCACAACTCTACCATCAGGTTTCCTAAAAACCTGCGCCACCGTAAAGGGAACCTCATGCCTAATCAGGATGGCAACCCCTCCCTTCCTATGATCTCCCTCCCCCGCAGCGAAGAAGCACTGATACGCGCTCGACTGCAATAATCGCTCATCCCTACAACGCAGGTGGGTCTCCTGAATGAAGGCCACCTGCCACCTCCGTTCCCTCACCTCCCTCCACAGCAATTTCCGTTTCTGGGGCGTATTGAGCCCCCGCACATTCAAACATCCCACTTTTAATGCTGAGGCCATTATAAACAGTGGATCACACCCTCCCCCTCACATTTTATGCCTCGCCCCCCCCTCCTCCCCTCCCCCCCCTCCCAACCCCCCCATCCCCCCTTCTGCCCGCAGAGCGTACCTCCGCCTACCATCAAGGAAGAGACCTCCCCGAGGACACCGCATTTTCTTCCCCCTCCCAAACTCTAACTCGTAAGATCACAGACCTAAAACACATTATAAAGCATTCAAACAAGAAAAATAACCATCCCCAAAAGACAAACCCTCACAGCCTCCAATCCCAATGTTCAGGTGTCCGCTGTTTGAAGCAGTGCTTCCTCTCCCCCTCCACTCGACACTGCACTCGACGCTGAACTCTGTGCTGGACCCGCCTTCCTCCGCAGTTGTTGGCCGGGCACCGGAACCTGCTCCCATCTCGATCCGGCTCCTGCATTCACTGAAGGTGCCTTAGCTTTAGCATTATCAGGTAAATGAGGCATCCCCTCCTGTCGCAAAATCCTCCAGGCCTCCTCAGTCATCCTCACTCGAAGGCCCCGCCCATTCACATCCATTAATAGGGCGAAAGGAAAAAGCCAGCGATACTTCACCTTCTCGGCCCGGAAATATGTTGTAACTGGCCGCATTTCTCTCCGCCTTTGCTAAGTGACCGCTGAAAGGTCATGGTAGATCTCCACAGTCTGACCGTCCCAAACAAAGCTCCTGCGACTACTGGCCTCACGCATCCCCTTCTCCTTCACCTTATAGGAGGTTAAACAGCCACAATATCTCGGGGCTGCCCAGGTCTCGGCAGTCCCAACGCCCCATGGGCCCTCTCTAGCTGTATCGGTACCTCCTCCTCCGGGCCCTGATCAGCACGTAGTAAAAACTGACAGACCTTCCGAACCACCTCCCGCGCGTCAGCATACGCCGCCGACTCCGGCAGGCCCTGAATCCTTACATTGTTGCGACGGGAGCGGTTCTCCAGGTCCTCAATCTTATCTTTTGACAGGTCTTGTTCGCCTTGCAGCTTCCGTAGTCGGACCTCTGTTGCTAGATCACTCTCTGTCATCAGGTCTGCCTGCTTTTCCAATTTCTCCACCCGATGCCCCAGATCCCGCACGTCCTCCCGGATCGCCGTTAACGTCTCCTTGAGTTCTCCTCTGGTGGCAACAATCTCCCGTTTCAAGGAGCGCATCCACCCCCAGATGTCACCACGCGTACAGCCTTCATCCGCCCGGTCAGGTTCCTCCTCAGAGTCTGCACCCAACCCCATGTGCTCCTGGGGATCGTGACCGGTCCGCTCTCCATCTCCTCCATAAGAAGATTTGAATCGGGCCAACTTCTTCTTTGCCGACATCGCCATTCCTTCAACTCCCCCGGGTGCCCCGTTCATACACCAGGGAGGAGGATAAACTCGCTTTTTCGCTATAACAATAGTGTCCCGACCGGAGCCCTACAATTAGGCTGCCATCTTATCGGGTGACGTCACTTCCTCTCGATAGAGCAGCTTTTAAACTAGATAATAGGGGAAAGCCAACAGTCGCCCTAGAGCAGATGGTTCGGAAGAATGTACCCTTGAAGGATACTACCAAAAGCAGAGAGGTTCCAAAAAAGAGTAAAGTAGCCCAAATGCCCTCGAGTATGGAGCAGACAGAGCTTAAAGATCCCAAATTACCCATGTCTACCAATAAGAGACCAACAAAGCAGATACACAAGGACTGACGACAGTTGTAGGTGAAAACCTTGTTTATTGCGCCCCGAAGCGTTTCGGCTAAAAAGCCTTCTTCAGGGAGTCTTAAAAGAACACACCTCAAAAAGATAATAATAATATTAAACAATTATAAACATCTATATACATAAATACAATAAAACCATAAAGTTTAATTAGTGCATTAGGCATATTAATCAAACAAACAAATACCTACAGTCCTAAAAAACATATAGAAGATGTAGCCACCTAATTAAAAATATGAATATACAAATATAATATCATTAAAAGATTATGAATTCATAAATAATAGTGTTAAACTAAGAATGTAACAATAAACATGAATAAAAGCAAAAAGAACAATAACATGTGAACACTAAATCAAGTAAAAGCACAAGAAGGGAGAGATGAGGAGGACATAGAACCAAATATAAAATGAATAAATACCTTAAGTCTGTCACGTGGTACATTAAAAGCTGATAATAAATAAATAAATATTTTGTAAATAAATAAATGTATTGCCATGTATAAAAAAGTCAATGCCATTAAAAATTCAAAACCAAAGATAAAAATAAAGATAAAAACAAGGTAACTTATATTGTCCAAAGATAAAAATAAAGATAAAAACAAGGTAACTTATGTATCTTTATTTTTATCTTTATTGTATTTATGTATATAGATGTTTATAATTGTTTAATATTATTATTATCTTTCTGAGGTGTGTTCTTTTAAGACCCCCTGAAGAAGGCTTTCTAGCCGAAATGCGTCGGGGCGCAATAAACAAGGTTTTCACCTACAACTGTCGTCAGTCCTCGTGTATCTGCTTTGTTGGTCACTTGGTGTGCAGATACTTTTTGCTCCCCTTTGGTACTCCATGTCTACCAATAGCCAGATTAATATGAATAAAATGCAGTCTCTACAATGCTTGTATGCAAATGCTAGAAGTCTAAAAATAAGATGGGAGAGTTAGAATATATAGCACTAAATGAGAGGTTAGATATGACTGGAATATCAGAGACATGGTGGAAGGAGGACAACCAGTGGGACACTGTGATACCTGGGTACAAACTATATCGTAATGAGAGAGCTGATCAAATTGGTGGAGGGGTTGCGCTCTATATTAGAGAGGGCATTGAGTCAGAAAGGATTAAAGTTTTGCAGGAAACAAAATTTGCTGTAGAATCTCTATGGATTGAAATACCATGTAAAAAGGGGAAGGCGATGGCAATGGGTGTACTATCGACAGCCTGGCCAGAATGAATGAATGGATGATGAAATACTCAGAGAAATCATGGAAGCTAAAAAAAGTTACAGCGCAGTAATAATAATGGGTGATTTCAATTACCCCGGTATCGACTGGGTCAATGTCACGGCAGGACATGCTAGGGATATAAAGTTCCTAGATGAAATAAATGACTGCTTCTTGGAGCAGCTGGTTCATGAAACGACCAGAGGGGAAGCCATATCAGACCTAGTCCTTAGTGGAACACCAGATCTAGTGCAAGAGATAAGGGTGTTGGGGCCACTTGGCAATAGTGATCATAGCATGATCACATTTGATTTAATTAGTAGAGATGGGATGGTAAGGAAATCCACAGTACTAACTTTTAACTTTTGAAAGGGAGACTATGATAAAATGAGGAAAATAGTTAAGAAAAATCTAAAAGGACCAGTTGCAAAGGTTAAAGAGTTACATCAAGCTTGGGTGTTGTTGAAAAATACTATCTTGGAAGCCCAGACCAGCTGTATTCCATGCTTTAAGAAAAGTGGAAGGAAGTCCAAAAAACTGCCAGCATAGTTTAAAGGTGAGGTCAGAGAGGCTGTTGTTGCCAAAAAAGCATCTTTCAGGAAATAGAAAAAAGAGCCAAACGACGAAACCTGGAAACAGCACAAGCACTGGCAAGTCAAATGCAAGGCATTGATAAGGCAGGCAAAGGGAGAATTTGAGAAGAAGTTTGTTGCGGAAGCAAAAATGCAAAATAAAGACTTTTTCAAGTACATTCATAGTAAAAAACCTGTGAGAGAGTCAGTTGGTCCATTAGATGATAGAGGGGTTAAAGATGCACTAACAGGCGACAAGGCGATAGCGGAGAGACTGAATGAATTCTTTGCTTCGGTCTTTACTGAGGAAGATGTAGGGATGTTACCCATGACTGAAGTGGTATTTAAAGGTGTGGTAGAATTGAAGGAAATATCGATACATCGGGAAGATGTATTACAACTATTAGATAAACTGAAGAGTAGCAAATCACCTGGGCTGGATGGTATACATCCAAGGGTGTTGAAAGAACTGAAATATGAGATTGCAGACCTGCTATTAGTAATCTGTGAATTTTCATTAAAATCATCTGTAATACCTGAATATTGGAGGATCGCCAATGTAACATCAATTTTTAAAAAGGGTTCCAGGGGTGATCCGGGAAACTACAGACCGGTGAGCCTGACATCAGTACCGGGAAAAATGGTAGAAACCATCATAAAGAACAAAATTATTCAGCATGTAGATAGTCATGGCCTAATGGGAGACAGCCAACATGGCTTTAGACAAGGAAGATCTTGTCTTACTAATCTGTTATGTTTTTTTGAAGGTGTGAATAAACAGGTGGACAAGGTCCCTCATGAGATACTTTTGGCAAAACTAAAGTCATGGGATAGGAGGCAGTGTACTATTGTGGATCAGGAACTGGTTAAAAGATAGAAAGCAGAGGGTAGGGCTAAATGGCCAATTTTCCCAAAGGAGAAAGGTGAATAGTGGTGTACCCCAGTGATCTGTGCTGGGTGCGCTGCTTTTTGACATATTCATAAATGACCTGGAAAGGGGAATAACGAGTGAGGTTATCAAATTTGCAGATGACACAAAACTATTTAAAGTTGTTAAAACCCAAGAAGATTGTGGAAAATTGCAAGAGGATCTTGATAAATTGGAAGACTGGGCATCAAAATGGCAGATGAAATTTAATGTGGACAAGTGCAAAGTTATGCACCTAGGGAAGAACAACCCAAACTATGGTTACACGATGCAAGGTTCCACATTAGGAACCACCACCCAGGAAAAAGATTTAGGCGTCATTGTGGATACCATGTTAAAACCCTCGGCCCAGTGTGCAGCGGCGGCCAAGAGAGCAAATGGAATGTTAGATATCATAAGGAAAGGAATGGAAAATAAAACAAAAGATATTATAATGCCTCTATATCGTTCCATGGTGAGACCGCACCTTGAATATTGTGTGCAATTCTGGTCACCGTATCTTAAAAAGGATATAGCGTTATTAGAAAAGGTTCAGAGAAGAGCCACCAAAATGGTAAAGGGGATGGAAGGATACTCCTATGAAGAAAGGCTAAAAAGGTTAGGGCTCTTTAACCTGGAAAAGAGACGGCTGAGGGGAGATATGATAGTTGTCTATAAATTAATGAACGGAGTGGAACGGGTAAACGTAGATCGATTGTTTATGTTATCAGAATATAGAAAGACTAGGGGACATGCAATGAAGCTACAGGGTAAACTATTTAAGACTAATAAAAGAAAATATTTTTTTTACTCAACGTGTAATCAAACTCTGGAATTTGTTACCGGTGGATGTAGCAAAGGCTATTAGTGTAGCTGGGTTTAAAAAAGGTTTGGACAAGTTCCTGGAGGAAAGGTCCATAAACCATTATTAAGAAGGGACCCAGGATATCAATGCTTGACCCAGTACAAGAATTGTGGAACCTGTGTCTTTTGGGGAAACTGCTAGGTATGTATGACCTAGATTGGCCACTGTTGGAAACAGGATACTGGGCTTGATGGACCTTGGTGTGACCCAGTATGGCATATCTTATGTTCTTATGCTTGGCTTCAAGCATCAGACTTAGAACAGTGGGTGCAAGAAAAGCTGGAAAACATTCCTTGTACAGGAGAAAATCTCTTTGGCAAGGACTGGCAGGACAAGGCTAATCAGCTTGAATCTGAAAATATTACCTTGAACAGACTATCAAAGTCTACAGCCAACCCAGCAAAGAAGAAAACATTCAAAAAACCCTTTTTCAGTAAGAAAAAGAAGCTTTACCCATTTTACACCCATCAAAGCCACTGTTCTCTTCATGTTCCCCAGAAGGGGCAACAAGAGAACAGACAGCAAAGAAAGCCGCAAGCTCAAAGAGCTGAACCAACCCAACAGACCCAGCCCCCTCAGGGTCTTTGACTTCTACCAAGAGAACTTAGTCATTTTTCCCCTGAAAGGTCCAGAACCCTTCACCATTTCAGGAAGACTATGCTATTTTGCCAAAAGATGGCAACAAATAACATCAGAAAATTGGACTCTGTCCATTGTACGACTGGGGTACAAGCTTCATTGTCTCAACTTGCCCACACTTACAATAATAAAACAGTTCAGTTCTCAGGCCCGTGCCACCAACTTTTTGTGGCAGGAGGTCACATCACTTCTCGCTCAAGGAGCAATCGAAGAAGTACCCATACCCCAACAGGGGACGAGGTTTTACTCCCCCTATTTTCTTATTCCAAAGAAGACAGGGGGACACAGGCCTATACTAGACCTCAGAGAATTAAACAAATATTTGTTCCGAGAAAAGTTCAAACTGATCTCCCTCGGGACACTTCTACCATACCTTCAAAGTCAGGACTAGCTATGTTCTCTAGATCTAAGAGATGCGTACACACATATTCTCATCCACTCAAATCACAGGAAGTTCCTTCGATTCCTGGTCCAAGGAAGACACTTCCAATACAGAGTTCTTCCTTTCGGACTGGCCTCTGTTCCAAGAGTCTTCACAAAATGTATGGCAGTGGTAGCAGCATTTATGAGGACTCTAGGAATATTTGTCTTCCCTTACTTAGATGATTGGCTCATTCGAGTATCGAGAGCTCCAGAGGCCAGCTTCGCTCTTTCTCGAGCAATAAGAATTCTTCAATACTTGGGACTGGTCATAAACCTCCACAAATCTCATCTCACCCCCTCTCAAACTCTCGAATTCATAGGGGCTGGTTCAGACACATGGCAGTCAAGGGCTTTCCTGCCACAGCCACGCTGTCTACGAATAATACAACTGGCGTCTCAAGCATCTATGAAGGTGTTCCTTACTGCTCGAGAGATGCTTCAGCTTCTGGGACACATGGCATCCACTGTCCATGTGGTTCCCTATGCTCGCCTCCACATGCGAGAAGCCCAGTGGACTCTATCCTCTCAATGGTCACAGGCGTCGGGTCAGTTAATGGACAAAATCAGAAACACCACACGTCTGATTTTGTCCCTGCAAAGGTGGCAATCTCTAGAAAACCACCTCGTAGGCTCTCCTTTCCAACAGCCTCTATATCAGGCCACCCTAACAACAGATGCGTCCAAGATGGGTTGGGGGGCCCACTTGCACGATCTCTCCACTCAGGGTTTTTGGACCTCACAGAAAGTTTCTCTTCACATAAACCTCCTAGAGCTGAGAGCCATTTTCAATGTTATTCAAGTCTTTCAGACCCATCTCAGCAACAAAACAGTTCTGGTCCAAACCGACAATCAGGTAGCTATGTTCTTTGTGAAGAAGCAAGGTGGAAAAGGCTCTCTGTCGCTATGCAACGAAGCTTTGCAACTATGGGCCCTCGCCAGAGAGTTGCAAATTCACCTGTTTGCAGTATACCTTCCGGTCATTCAAAACTTATGGGCAGACAGACTCAGTCGAATACTGCTGCCACGCGAGTGGTCCCACCACTCATACCAGCTTGTTTGAGTATTTCAAATCTGGGGAACACCAGATATAGACCTCTTTCAAAGTCCACAGAATGCCAAACCTTCCCGATTCTGTTCCAGAATCCCGGCTCGCAACTGTCAGGCAAGAGATGCTTTCCTACTCCATTGGGGTCAGGACTTCCTCTATGCCTTCCCACCCATTCCCCTCATTCCCAAAACTTTATTCAAACTTTAGAGAGACACAGGTCATATGATACTCATAGCTCCACGTTGGCCACGACAAACGTGGTATCCTCTTTTTCTGCGTCTCTCTCAAACTACTCCTCTGGAGTTGGGGAATGCTCCAGATCTTCTATCTCAGGAGGACGGATGCTTACTGCATCCCAATCCCCAGTCCCTACATCTCAGGGCCTGGTTACTGAAAGCCTAGAATTCTAGGATATTAACCTTTCTCAACAAGTAAAGGATATCCTTCTGGCTTCCAGAAAACCTTCCACAAGGCGTTCCTACACTTTTAAGTGGAAAAGCTCTCTGTCTGGTGTTCACAAAAGGGACTTAACTCTCTTTTGGTACCTGTAGAGTCGCTACTAGAGTATCTCCTCCAATTATCAACTTCTGGTCTAAAGACCAATTCAGTGAGAGTCCATCTTAGTGCTATTGCTGCTTTTCATAAATCTTTCGATGGACAACCTATTTCCTCTCATCCACTTGTATCAAGATTTATGAGAGGCCTACTCTTAACAAAACCTCCCATTAAACCACCACCGGTGGCATGGGATATGAATCTTGTTCTTGGTCAGCTTATGAAACCGCCCTTTGAACCTTTAGCCACTTCAGACCTAAAGTTTCTTTCATGGAAAGTTATTTTCCTAATTGCCATCACTTCTGTAAGGCACATTAGTGAACTACAGGCGTTAGTAGCTGACCCTCCTTATACAAGGTTTCACCATGATAAAGTAGTCCTCAGGACTCATCCTCACTTTTTGCCAAAGGTGGTTTCGCCTTTCCATTTAAACCAGTCGGTTTATCTTCCTATATTCTTCCCTAGGCCTCATGCGTCTAGTGCGGAAAGGAATCTTCACACATTGGATTGTAAAAGGGCCTTAGCCTTTTATCTCCAAAGAACTAAGCCACATGGAAAATCTTCTCAGCTTTTTGTGGCTTTTGATTCTAGTCATTTGGAACTTCCAGTTTCCAAAAGAATTCTGTCAAATTGGATTGCAGATTGCATATCCTATACATATCAGAGTAAAGGACTTTCTCGAGGGCCATGACACAGCTCACAATGTGAGAGCAATGGCAGCCTCAACGGCTAACCTTCGTTCTGTGTCTATTGATGACATCTGCAAAGCAGCCACTTGGGCTTCGGTAGACACCTTCACAGCCCATTACTGCTTAGACAAGGACTCCCGTCGGGATGCCTCGTTTGGCCGGGCTGTTCTCCAGCATCTCTTCCATACTTAACACAACTCCTACCCACCATCCACGGTTTGGATGCCAAAGATCCATGGGAGGAAGAATGACCCATTTCACCTGGGTTCACAGCTTGCTGGGGTTACCCCTTGGCATCTTTCAGCTGGGGAGTCCCCATATGTGAAGACTACATTCCTGCTTGTTCCTAGAGATAGCGTAGTTACTCACCTGTAACAGGTGATCTCTGGGAACAGCAGGAATTTAGTCTTCACAACCCACCCACCTCCCCTAGGAGTTGTCTCCATCTATCTTTGTCTCTACTTCTCTCCTTTGGTCTCAGCTATAAACTCAACTGAAGTGAGAGAGATAGAGAGGCGGGAAGGCAGCACGCATGCGCTGTGGGATGCTCCCAAAAGCATTCCTATTGGATGCTGGGGAGCATTCCCGCGCAGGCTCCATCGGTACCGACGATACCCATATGTGAAAACTAAATTCCTGCTGTTCCCGGAGATCACCTGTTACAGGTGAGTAACTACGCTTTCTCTCAACCACCCATTCATCCGCTGGTGGCGGCATGGGATCTCAATGTGGTCCTCTCAAAGCTCAGTGCTCCACCCTTTGAGTCACTGGCTTCCTGTCTCCTCAAGTATCTATCCTGGAAGGTGGTCTTCCTTGTGGCACTCATGTCTGCCCACTATACCAGGTTTCCAAGGAATAGGGTGGTGCTTCGGACTCACCCTAAGTTCCTCCCTAAGGTGGTCTCTCCATTCCACTTCAGTAGGAGGTGGTGCTTCCCATCTTTTTCCCACATCCTCAGGCCAGTAGGGCAGAGGCCACTCTCGATATACTAGACTGTAAACAGGCATTGGATAATTAGTTAGAGCAGACCAAGCCCCTTAGCCGTTCTTTGCAGCTCTTCATTTCCTATGACCCTAATCACTTGGGCGTAGCGATCTCCAAGTGTACTTTGTCCACCTGGGTTGCAGACTGCATCGCTTTCACCTAATATCAGGCCAGTCTTTCGATGGAGAACCACGACAAAGCGCACAGCATTCGGGCCATGGCGGCTTCTGTGGCAAACCTCTACTCAGTTCCCTTAACGAAGCTCTGCCGGGCCACCACCTGATCCTCAGTTCATACCTTCGCAGCTTATTACTGCCTGGAGGAGGAGTCCCGATGGGACAGTGCCTTCAGCTAGGCACTACTCCATTATTTGTTTGGGGTTTAAGGTAACTCCTGCCCTCCGGCCCTTCTGTGTGTCCAGGCTACCGGAGAGCTGGTTTCCCTGGTAGATGCTGGGGTTGTGCTGAGGTCCTGTGACCGAACTGTACTCTTATTGTTCCTCATGGTTTGTTTTTTGGGGCCATCCGTGGCTTACAGGTTTTTTCAGTAGCCTGTAGCTAGGGAGTCCGATATGTGAGGACTGACTTCCTGCTTGTTCCTGGAGAAAGTGTGGTTACTCACCTGTAACGGGTATTCTCCAGGGACAGCCGGAATCAGTCCTCACAACCCTCCCTCCTCCCCATGGAGTTGCTTTTCGTTTTGTTGCCATCTTGAGCTATGTCATCATACTGAAGCAAGATGGCACCCTTGAGTGGGAAGGCAGCCATGCATACATGGTTGATCTCCCAAAGGCTTTCTTTGAAAACTGGGGAGAGGTTATCACGTGGGCTCTGTTGGTGCCAATATCACTCATATGTGATGACTGATTCCTGCTGTCCCTGAAGAACACCTGTTACAGGTGAGTAACTATGCTTTATCTACGATGACGCCTAAATCCTTTTCCTGGGTGGTGGTTCCTAATGTGGAACCTTTCATTGTGGAACCGTAGTTTGTGTTATTCTTCCCTAAGTGTATAACTTTGCACTTGTCCACATTCAATTTCATATGCCATTTGGATGTCCAATCTTCCAATTTATCAAGGTCCTCTTGCAATTTTTTACAAACCTCTCGTGTTTTAACAACTTTGAATAATTTTGTGTCATCTGCAGATTTGATCACCTCACTCATTATTCCCATTTCCAGGTCACTTATGAATATGATAAAAAAGAGTGGACCCAGCATAGATCCCTGGGGTACGCCACTATTCACCTTTCTCCATTGAGAAAACTGGCCATTCAGCCCTACTCTCTGCTTTCTATCTTTTAACTATTCCTGATCCACGATAGTACACTACTTCCTATCCCATGACTTTTTAATTTTGCCAAGAGTTTCTCATGAGGGACCTTGTCAAAGGCTTTCTGAAAGTCCAGATACACTATATCAACTGGCTAACCTTTATTTATCTGTTTATGCACAACTTAAAAAAAAAATCTAACAAATTAGTAAGACAAGACCTTCCTTAGCTAAATCCATGTTGGCTTGTTGCACATTCTCAATGCAGGTCATTAACATATGCTGTTTAGGTGCTTATTCCTTGGCGTGAATGGGTGTCTGTGCTTCTAGCACATGCACTCTGGGTGCAGCCCTTTCTAGCATGCTTTGGCTGAACCCACTGAGAGGAACTGCTGGACAGAGGAGGCTGCTGTACTTGAGGCAGGCACATGTCATCTAAAAGAAATGCTGCCTGATCTGTGGCAAATGCATGGTAATGTACATTAAACAGGGACATTGATAACTTGGATTTTTCTGAGGCAATGAATGGTTAAGTGACTTGCCCAAGGCCACAAGGAGTGCTAGTGAGAATCAAACCCTGGTCTTTGGGTTCCTGAGCCAGTGTTCTAACCATTAGGCTACTCCTCCACTCCATGGACTCCCTCTGTGATTCCTGCATGGAGGATTTTGTTCACCTCTCAGAGGTATCTCTTTTGAATTTAGTGGATAAGAACCTCCTTCCTTCTTCACCAGTTCAGCAGACAACAACAGGGTTAGCAAAGGAAAAGACAGTGCCCTGATTTTGGATATCTCCTCTCGCTCTACTTGCTTCGGCCTGCCTTTTCTGGAAGCTTCTCAGCGGGGTTCTGTAGCAGAAGTCCATATCCCACTGGTGGGGAGATGCAGGCTGGCAGGGAGCTCCCAGTCTCATTTTGTCCTCTCTAGAATTATTTTCCTTTCTCCAGCAAGCATGGTCTTTCTGGTGAGGAGTGGAGGAGTAGTCTAATGGTTAGAACACTGACTTGCAAATCAAGAGACCAGGGTTCAATTCCCACTAGCACTCCTTGTGGCCTAGGGCAAGTCACTTAACCCTCCATTGCCTCAGAAAAAATCCAAGTTATCAATGCCCCTGCTTAATCTACATTACCAAGTTTAAGTTTCAATGTAAACCACTTTGACTGAAATGATAAAGTGGTATAAAAAACCTGTTAAATAAATAACTCAGATTTAGTGACCTCCAGGTGGTCCTCCTCTCAGTAAGAAGAAAATCCTGCTTCACAGGGCAGGCAAAGCCTTGTGGGAGCTCTTTCACAAAAGCAGCCCTGGCAGAGATTTGATTTTGGGAACTCTGACCACCTCTCCCGTGTTTGAGATCCTGACTTGAACTCTGGTAATTCTGATGGAAATTCCACATGTGATGAAGGCAAGCCTTTGATGCCATATGACCAAGATGATTGATTCATCATCCATTTATTTCAGAGGGAAGAACTGGTGGTGCTGGTGGATCTTCCGACATTGGAGCAGGCACCTCATCTTACAAGGGGTTCATAAACCCTCCAGGGCATTTCTCTTCCCAGAGGTTCTCAAGAACATTGGGTGCACAGAGTGGGACCTTCCTTACTCCCCATTGAAAGGGGCCAGGGTCATGAGCAAGCTTTATGCTCTTCTTCAGGAGGTTTTTAATGCCTGCCTACCTTTGCAGCAGGTGGATGTGCATGTAACATCTGTCTCTAAGTGCATCACCCTCTTGGTAGAAGGTGATATGGCTCTCAAAGACCTGTTGGATCGCAAAGTGGAGGCTCTCCTGAACAGTCAGCTTTCAGCCTCATCCCTAATTCTCTAGAAGGTGATTTGTGGAGGGCTTACTGCTCGTGCCCTCCTCCAGTGGATCCAGTCGCTCCCTCAGGCTTACACCTTGGTTCTTCTGGATTCAACAGCATCCTTCTTGTCCGACACCATGTATGAGCTGGTCTGCCTAGCGGCTAAAGATATTGCATTTTCTATGGTGTCATGTCACTGGCTTTGGCTTCAAATCTTGGTTATCTAACATCCCTTTAAGGGGAAACTCATGTTTGGGGAGGACTTGGAGAAACTGATCAAGGAGTTGGGAGAATGCAAATCTCATTGTCTGCCAGATAGGCCCAAAGGGCCTTGGAAGCAGTCTGGCCCATCTTCTTCCTCTACATCTTCACGTTATCCTTGTTCCCAGTACCAGGATTCCTGGGTTCCTGGGATTCCTGGAAGTATCACCCTGATAACGCCGCCTTTTCCTTCCTCCAGCTCCCGTTCCTGGTCTCAGTCCTTTTGTGGGGCTCACGGCCTCAAGAGGCCTCCTCCTCCAGCTCTAACTTCTCCCACCAAACATAGTGATGGGCAGAGGCTGCGGAACGCCACTCCAATTGGGGAGACCAAGCTCCACCGTGACTCCACCCCAAGCTGTGTCCTAACTCTGCCCCTAGCTCTCGCAGCCTTCCCCTCCTGTTCTGCCATAGGGATCCTATCTCTCATGGGCAGAAGAGAAGAGAATAGCTGCAATTGCAGACGTCTTCTGCCTGCCCTGTAGGCCCATAACCCTCTTGACAGACCTGGCGGAACACTGTTCTGTACATAATTATGGTTCCTTGTTCTGTTGATCCTTGTTACCCTCATTGAGGTTGTGTGCGGTCAGGGGTCCTTGACCATAGCTTGGGTATGAATTCTGGAGTGTGCCTCTAGCAGTATTAGCCATACAGTAGTAGCAGGATGAGGCCATAGGAAACCTCTGGATTTTTCTTCTCTGTCTCCACCTCTGCTCGTAGGGGAACACAAACCACTTGTCTGGACTGGTTTAGCAGGACTCCATAAAAGGACATTATCCGATAATTAAAATGTCATCTTGGTGTTTCAAGATAATCAGTATGCCAAAGTAGTACTATGGTATTTCTAAGCTGCTCCATATTTCAGAGGACCTTCATACCGTTGGCAGCCTCTGAGCTCCCGCAGGTGCAGTCTTTTGTTTCTTGAGAGTGACTGGCACTTTACAGGTGTCTGTGCCTTCAGACACATTCAAATCAGAAGTCCTGTCGAACGCTTTTAAAGCTTTCATGGTGTTTCAAAAACCTTAGAACTGTTTCAGTACATCAACACCTTGGCAAAGTTTTTATGCTACAACACTGCTTATGCATCAGTGTTTCTGGTTATCCTCCA
This sequence comes from Ichthyophis bannanicus, assembly GCA_033557465.1. Classification (NCBI taxonomy): domain Eukaryota; kingdom Metazoa; phylum Chordata; class Amphibia; order Gymnophiona; family Ichthyophiidae; genus Ichthyophis; species Ichthyophis bannanicus. The sequence goes on along the minus strand of CM066033.1, from coordinate 343,662,583 downwards.
TTTATTACTTAGATACTATTTTAATACCTGAGAAGGATTCTTATAGCTCAAGGGTGCTTACTGTATTTTATATCATTTCAGCTTTCCTTTGTCTCAAGATGAGAATATGTAGAACCTTATTACTGGTGTTTCCCTGCAGTGCAAGTTTTCTCTGGTATTTATGGAGCATCTTGTCATTTTGATAGCATTTCTAAGCTTCAAGAATTTTTCATTTAACAGCATCGTTTTAGGATCATTTTAGCACTTGAGATAACAGCAGTTATCAGCAGCCACCTTATCAGTAGTCTAATGGCTATGTACTAGGTCCTCTGCTTGCAAATTTGTTTTTCAGCATCTTGGAAGCCATCTTGTCCTTGAAACAGCACAGCAGCACTCTTTTGTTGAAAACTAGGTGATTGCCTGGGGGGGTCATGTTCTGGAGGCAGCAAAGAGCAGGGCATTCTAAGCTAAATAATAGATTCTGACAGCTGGGGGGGGGGGGGGGGGAGAGGGCATAAGGCTTAAGGTTTGCCCAGAGTGACAATACTTGGAAACCAACTCTGGGGCCAGCCCTAGTTTAAGGAATGCTGTTTTTATAGAGTGCTCTTTGGTGCTATACTATTTTTGGGCTTCTGTAATTCAGAAATATATCACTTCTGTGGTAGTTCAGATCGTGTGTTTAAAATCAGTTTCCTCCTTCATCATTTTGGACCTGATTTAATAACAGGATGCATATGTGGGAAGTCCAAAAAGGTACCAGTTTTATAAAGGTAACATAGGGACCTAGATGCATTTATGAAATAAGCTCACAGATTCAACACCAATGGTGCACTAAAATCAATGCACAAATGTATGCCTGCTCCAAAGAAGGCGTAAGTATGTGCTTGCACTTTACATGTGTACACGTGTACTTTATAACATATGCGTTATGAAACACTGGGTAGTGTGTCACTGGTTATACATCAATTTGTAGCTGGAAAGAGCTCAAGAGAGTTCAGGGAAAAAGTGAGCTCATAGGAATGCTGAGAGATGTAGTCCGTGGAAGTCATGAACTAACGGGAAGTGATCCCCCACTGGGGGAGAGACAGGCAGTCCAAGAGCTGTAGCAAGAACTCAGGATACAGGTGAAGGGAATCGAGCACCTGGAACCAATTAGAAGTCTGCTAAGGAAGGGAAGAAAAGCCCAGACTGGTTGCAGAGGAAGAAAGGCAAAGGAAAAAGAAAGAAAAGCTGCAAGATGAGTCAGGAGAAAACAAAGATAGATTGTTACTACTACTGCTACTACCACAACATTTCTGTAGCACTACTCTACATGTAGACAGAGCTTGCAATCTATTCAAGACGGACAAACCTGGCAAATAAGAGATTATGGAGTTACATTTATTATGCGAAATTATTAAAAATGATATGGTATGAAGGAGGGAGAATAAGGAAGCTTAGTTTTCAGACCCCTAAAGACATGTAGGAGCTTGCTGGAAAGAATGCTGTTGTGTTATTAAGGAATTGTCATAGTTTTCGAAAGCTGATAAAAGGGCAATGTGTTTATTGTGCAAGCTTCTGAGTAAAAGCTATAGTAAATTATTCACCTGCTGTTTAAAATGCCTGGGCATATCGTAACGGGAAGCAGACTGATACTGGAAGAAGTAACTACAGTGCCAATAGAAATATATCCTGGTTCAAAGTTGTACCAGAGGGTGATATGTGGACTGGGGATGTTACTGGCCAGGGGCCCAGAGAAATAATCTCCTCATTTGATTAATGACAAAGGTTGCACTATGTGATAGACAGAGACAGACAAGCCATGAGCAGAAATTGAGAAGCTGTGATTAGGGAAGCTGCATTGTTTGGCTGGTTGGTTGTAAATGTACTTTGGATAAGGTTGCATAAGCAACAATTTGTCTGTTATAGAAGTTAACTGGATGTGTACGGTTTAAAGTCCTAAGGGTATGTTTACTAAACCGGGCTAACGGTTAACCCGGGTTATCTGCCACTAGGTCCCATATTATTCAGTGGGACTTAGTTGCAGATAGGCCCGGGTTAACCGTTAGCCCGGTTTAGTAAACATACCCCCTAGGCTGTAGTCTCTACAAGGAAGTGTTAGACAAACTGAAAGGAGGGAAACTTTATTGCCTGTTTAGAAAGGATATCTTGGATTAAGTCGTGCATGTATATTAGATCTACAAGATGCTAATTAAAAGCCCATTATGAAGCAACCTTGTCCCGCCTCATCCATTAAAAGAGGGTTTGACAACGTGTATACTGCAACTCCATCTGAACTCCACTGAAACCACGTGTCCGTGAATGCATGTTTTGTAAGCACGTATGCCATCACACATTTTTTAAGAAGCCCTTTTCTGCATGTAAAACAGGTTTTACATATATACAAAGCTTTCTAAACTTACCCTTTTTGAGTCCAAGTGTTTTTGACTCTCTTTGTGTACACCATTTAAGCCTATGAATTCCTGTCAAAAAATTATTACCTGGAATTATTGTTATCTGAAGATGTTTTAGTTTAGTTTATAGTTTAGTTTAATTTATTAATTTGACATACACACACCAGTTTACAGAAATAGCCATCATAGCCACAAAAGGAAATAGGGAGATGACTAACTGTTTTTGTCAACAATCTATCTTTGTTTTCTCCTGACTCTAAGAGCCGAAAACCCCCCCCAGTAAAATAGGAGAAAATTGTTAGAGCTAGAATTAGAAAGTAAGTAATTAAAATCCTTCATAGAAACATAACTAAGCATTCGGGGATTGAAAAACGCATATTAAGGAACATAGATATCATTACAGACTGCCTTGGCACTGTCCGGATAGTGTTGGGGCGGTCTGGGGGCAGAGTCGTGATTTATCCAGACAGTGGCAATTTTCAATACCGCTGATCTGATAACTATCTGACTAGTGCTATGTGGATAGCTTAGCAACTGAAAACGTCTGCTGTCTGGATAATGGTGAGGAGTCTCTTGATAGTGGCTGCACAATCCAGATATTCAGCAGCAGCCACTATCCGTGTAGTGCTGATGAATGTCCAAATTTTTTGCCTGCGACAGCTAACGTTTTAAGAAAATACTGACAGCCCAGGTTGAATATTACTCTGTTTGTTTATATAGTATTTGAGAAAGGGTTTTCAGTAATTGCAAGGCTTAAAACGAGAGTTAAATGTTAGAAATGCTTGAAGAACCGATCTATTCAGATGGTTTTTCCTTGTCCCTTCACTGCAGTGTACCACCTGTGTATGTTTTTAATTTGCTGGTTTTGTAGGCTCTGTTTTATGTTAATGATCGCCTTGTCATGGTAGCTCTGGAAAACCTTTTCCATAAATAATTCCCAATGGTAAGATGAAAGTGATAACAGAAATTCTTTACTGGAGGTCTGAATTTACTAAAGCAGTTAACTAAAATCAGGGTAGGGGGTTAGGCTTCTCTGTATCTTGTTACCAGTGCCAATAAGCCCCATTCATTTTTTCTCATTTAGTATGCTAATTGCATTCTCCTACATAAACAAAGGCATACACACAGCGCAATATGTTTTCAATATGATGTTTCAGAACTCTCAGTTTTGTATTGCACAAAAATACTTTTTTGTAGATTTATTAAATTAACACAGAATCAACATGGGGAAATTCTGTAACAAATGGATAGTTTATATATAACTCTGCCAATACTGAATCTTGTTCCATTCTGACACTCCAGCTTGCCCTATATGTTGGAATTCAGATCACTTTCATCACAGGTTCTATTGCCTTTATTTTTATTTGAAAAAATAATGCATGTTCTGAAAATACAGGGTCAGAAGTACACTGAACTTAAGCAATTGAAACTTCATTAATGAAGCCATGGAATTTTATATTGAGGGCAATTTTTAAAGCCAGTTAGCTGGGTAAATTGGCCAGTGTGAAAATTGCCCTAGTTTATCTGTCTAGCTTCCATATCATACATGTTTTTGGTTAAGAAGGGGTCTTCCTGGAACCATGTGTAGGTCGGGGGAAAGAAAGCAGCGTGTATGTTTGAATGTCCACGCAGTAACAAGTGCAAAATACATGTACACTTTATGCACACTTTACATTAGCTGATTTTCAGAGAGAAGCTAGGTAGTTTCTCTTTCAAAACTAGCTACAAAGTATGGGCAGCAAAAGTACTGCAACTTTGCCAGATACTTAAAATTATCCCCATTGAGTAATGGGTTTAAAAAATTGAGATTTGACTGGTCCCATGGCTCAGGAATGCTACAGTACGTACAAGGGATTCAAGTTCATGTGGCCTGTGCCCGCTGCCTCAGCCCAGAGTGGAAAGGGGATGCCTCTATTGTATCAGAGCAGTTTAGAAGTGTTCTCTTGGAAGAGATGACCTCCTAATAGTTGTGACCCAAAAGAATTCCTAGTGCTGCCCAGGCATATTTATTTATTTTTTATTTTTTATTTTCTTATATACCGCACTTTTTAGTATCAGCGCGGTTTACATGGAACAAAGAACCATAAATAACAAGTATTGGTTTTTACATAGAACAGGGAAGTACAACTTGGATAACTTAGGGAGACATGCAAAACAGCTATTTACATATGTAACAGTAATCTTTGAGGAATGGTTTATGAGCAATTTACGGATAGGTATTAAAAGTAGTCATTATGTGCAGCTATGGTGGATAGTATTGTATAAATAAGTGGTGCTTGAGTGCCCTCCTGAATTGCATGAGATCGGTAATTGCTCGAATTTCTTGGGGGCATAAAAACTGAAAGCTCTGTTGGATGTTGTTAATGTGCATTTTGTTGATGCATTTGGTATAATTAGGGTGTTTGCTGCTGAGGATCTTCTGGATCTGTTGGGCGGAGTGGGCTGCAGTAGATTGACTAATGTTTCAGCAGTTATGCCGTGGATGGCTTTAAAGGTAAGTACCAGGGTCTTGAATAGGATTCTTCCGTGTGTAGGGAGCCAGTGGAGCTGCAATAAGATGGGTGTGATGTGGTCATACCTCGCTGCTCCAAAAAGAACTCTAGCAGCGGCATTCATGGCAAGTTGTAAGGGTGCCAGTGAAGATTGTGGGAGTCCTTGGAGAATGGCATTGGCGAAATCAAAATGGGGTAGGATAAGGGCTTGATATACAGTTCGGAAATCACTTGGGTCCAGTAATGTTCGTAGGTGTTTGAGTGACCGGATCTTGAAATATACGGCTTTGACAATGTGGGAGATATGTACTTTCATGTCTAAGCATTGATCCAATGTGATTCCTAAGTAACGAATTGCCGGTTTTGTTTGGAGTTCAGCTTCTTTCACTTTTATATGAAGTGGCGGGGTGAAATTTGGATTTTTCGTGATGAATAGTACCTCCGTTTTTTTATGTTGAATACGGAGGTTTTGAGATAGGAACCAATCAGATACTGCATCAAAACACTCAATAAGAGGTGAGAGGTCCATTTGTTTTGTGGAGAATGGCATATAGAGAAGAATGTCATCGGCGTATATCTGATATTGCACATTGAAGGATCTTATGATGTTACAGACGGGCTGGACGTAAATGTTAAACAAGAGAGATGCGGAAAATCTAGAAATAGAAAAAAAAGGAAAGGATGGAGTCCAGATCAGAAATCTTCGTACCCTCTTGGAAGGGGAGGGATGGGGGAACTATCTGGCACTAATTATGATGGTAATAATATAGACGACTGCAGTGAAATTAATCTATCCATCAATACTTAGATTGTAGAGTTTTTGGTTTATGATAAATGGCTCATCTCAGGTTTTTTTGGCTTAGTAGTTCGTCTTGTTTTATTTTTATTTCCAGCTCACAGAACAGATGCTAGTATTCTGGCACCAGGAGCTTTCATTTGCAACTACTTAGGGAATTTTCCCATATTCTAATAGACACACTCTCTCACAGTTCCCAATCTGGTCGTTTTAGCAACAGTCCTGAGGAGAGTTAGCCCCATTATCCCCAGCAGACCCGGGTGCAAATGACCTGATCCGGGAATTGAACTGAGGCCTTTTGCATGGCAGAGTGCAGCACTGCATCTGAACCACTGTGCTGGCCTTCTCTTCAGAATCCCATTCTGACTGATACTTAGAAGATCTGCACTCGCTTGGTCACAGCCTTTCATTTCTCAGATGCTGCACAGTAATTTAACCGATCTTCTCAGCTCAAACATGCTTCATTTAACCAAAGCTTCCAGTGTGTCTGAACCTCTATGTGATACCACACTTCAGCAGTGAATCAATGAAAGGCAGCCAAAACACATAGTGATGTAAATTAATGTTCAATGCAAGAAAGCATGGCATCAAAGAATGTGTGGCAGTTGACATTTCTTGTTAATTGTATCTTGGGGGCATGCCAGAAGGCAAAATTATTACTATATTCCAGTGAAACAATGAACAGTTCATTGTGATACAAGTAGTCACAGTTCATGGTGCTGTAGGGAGGCAGCCAGAACAAAGCCTAACATATCAAAATAGGAGTCAAGAATAAATGTATATTAAACCAGTATGCCACTGAAAAAAACTGGTCCTCCTATGCACCCCCTCACTCTCCTAGCCCTCCATCCACTCACTTGCTCACTCTCCAGACAGGCTCGCTCTTGTGCCTCTTTGTCCTCTTGGTCACACAGCAGGAGGCAAAGTCCATTGACTACATCCTCTCTCTCTGTTTTCAGGTTGGATTCTCACACTTTGAACGCCACACCGCACTAAACTGGGAGGCACATGGGGCAGCCACTTCTGCCACCATTACCAATGCTCTGGCCCTCGGTCTCCCATGATTATTCCACAAAGAATGAGGAATTCTACAAGAAGGAAGCCACAAAAAACAAGAGGACCCCCCCCCAAAAAAAAAAACCCCACAAGGCAAAAAAGGAAGTGGGGGTAATAAATTAAGGAAAATAAAGTTTATTGGGCACAGTAAACTTTCTTTTCCTTAATTTATTACCCCCACTTCCTTTTTCGTTTGCAATTCCACAAAAAGGGCCAAAGTTTGCAGCCGTGGAATCACAAGAGGCAAGGGGCCCTGCCTATAAGAACAGGAATCACACTGATAAACCAGCATTCACACAAACCATTCCAAGCCCCAAGCTATTATGTTATTTTTAGCGCCACTTCCCTGTACCTGATATGCTTTCTTCCTATACAGAAAGAGATTGCTTCTTGTTTAGAACCTCATGTTAATGATTCACCACAGAAGAATCAGTCCCAGATAAAACTTCAATCTTTTTGTGCAACTGAACATAAAAATGCAATTGCTGGCTGATAGGACATTCAGCTGCATTAATTGCACTATTATGTCCTTCTGTATTAGTGGAAGAGATTTAAAACAGATAACATAAACTCAGGGCCCGAACAAACTATGAACAATATCACATTTACTTATGAAACAGACCTTTCTGTTACTTAAAAAATTATGGAGGCACCATGCCTGATAACATCAGTGTATATCTGTCATTGTTTAACAGTACTTTTAATTAAGTTATTTAAAAAGTATCTAAGTTCTAGCCTTTTTTTTCAATAAATTGTTAAACAAATTCAAATCTGTGGTTCTAGTATCATTAGCCTATCTTTCATTATTCCTGCTTTGCCAAATAGCAACTAGGATGACACAAACACAGAATATAAAAAATGATGGCAGATAAAGACATACGGCCTATCCATACCTTTGCATGCCAACTACTAAGCTCTACAATCCCTTCCTCTCCCTTAGAGATCTTTTGTGCTTGTCCTATGCTTTCTTAAATTCTGATACAGTCCTTGTCTCCGCCACCTTCCCCAGGAGGCCGTTCCATGCATCCACCACCCTTTTCATCAAATGAAGCTACTCGCCTATAGCAGGTGTTCTCCATGGACAGCAGCTTAAGTCCTCACATTTGGGTGATATCACCGATGGAGCTCGCATGGAATCTTCCTCAGTTACTTTTCCAGAAGCTTTTAGAACGTTCTCTGTGCATGCGCAGCTGTTCCCGCCTGCTGTTGCTGCACTTGAGAAGCTCAGTCACTATGCAATGCAATGTGTGCCTTCGAGTCAGTCCTGACTCCTAGCGACCCAGAAGCTCCTGGGTTTTCTTGGCAGTGTCACCGGAAGTAGATTGCCAGGCCTTTCTTCTGAGGCAATGGAGGGTTAAGTGGTCAGTCACTATACAGCTTAGCTAACCAATTTATGGTGCTGTCCATGGAAAATACCTTCTACAAACAGGATAAGTTCTCAGAACAAAAAAGGGGACTAACAATGCCACAACATATCAACAGTAAACTGTTTTTGGTGCCAGTGGGGGCTTTCAAAGTTTTTCTCTTTCTTTCTTGTTTGTTTCTTTTAACTAGAGGCAGCCTGAACTAAAACAGAAGGGCTTAAGAGGGAATGGAGATGGATTCTAACCCTCAAAAAGATTCTGAAGAACCAACTGACCGAAACTGCTGTTGTGTTAGGAGACCCTTTCCAAACCATAATGAGATGTGAATGTATGGACCAAACCTTATAAATCTCTTCCATGGAGGCCAACTTCAAGTGAGCCACTGACACAACTCTGGCTCAGACATTGTGTGCCATGACATGGCCCTCAAATGTCAGACTTGCTTGGGCATAAGCAAAAGAGACACAATCTGAAAGCATGTTTGCTCATGGCAACCCCTGCTCTGCTGGGGTGAAAAAAAACCCAAAATGTTGGATGGACTTTCTAAGGGCTTTCATCTGCTCCAAATAAAATGTCAAGGCTCTCTTGCAGTCTAACATGTGCAGCGCTCTTTCCCCTTTATGGGAAAGGGGTTTGGGGAAAAAAGGTTGGTAGGACTATTGACTGGTTAGGGTGAAATGCCAATACCATCTTTAGAAGGAATTTAGAATGAGTATAGCACCACCCTATTGTGAAAATAATTAGAGGAGGATGGACCCACTACTAGAACTTGGAGCTTACTAACTATTCATGCTGACATAAATGCCACCAAAAACAAGATTTTCCAGGTTAGGAACTTCTTTTCACGGGCATTTAGTGACTCAAAAGGAGCTTTCATCAGCTGAGTTAAAACCATGTTGAGATCCCATGACACAACTGGCAGCTTGAGAGGATGCTTCAGTAGAAGCAAGCTGTGCATGACCAACTGTAGAGAGAAAGGTTTTCCTTCTTTATGGTGATTGTAAGTGCCAGTTGCACTGAGGTGAACACTTACAGATTGATTTTTAGACCAGACTGCAAGAGGTATAGAAGGTATAAAAAAATTTTTTGTCTGGGACATGAGAATGGATCTGACACCAGACCTCATACCTCTGCCAATTGAATGCATAGGATCATTGAGTAGAAACTCTCCTGGAAGCCAATATGACATCAGCTACCCAAACTGGCAGGTTCATGGAACTGAGTTTTAGCCTCTCAACATCCAGGCTTTGCAGGCTATGGCTTTAACAATGGGATGCATATATCTGCTCTGATCCTGCGAAATCAGAGTCAGAGAGGTGCCCAGACACATTGGTTTCTGGATGGACAGTTTGTGATGAAAGGGAAACCAAGGCTGCCTAGGCCAGAAAGGTGTGATGAGACTCATATTGCCTCTGTTGCATTGGAATTTCAGGAGAGTTTTTTCTATGAGAAGAATGGACACACATACAGAAGACCTCCTCCTTAATGAAGGAGGAAGGCATCAGAGGCTAGTCTGTGATGTGTCTCCATTCTGGGGAGTTGCAAAGAGGTCTCACAAGAGAGTGTCCCACTCTCAAAAGATAGCCAATGTTACCTTCCCATCCAGAGTCCACTCGTGCGGACAAAGGTCTCAACTTAGCCTGTCTACCAGAACTCTGTCTTCTCCATCCAGATAGGTGTCCATTAGTGGCAAACTTCCACAATCTGACGGTTTCCCTGCTTGTTGACGTAAAACATTACTATTCGATGGTCCATCTGGATCATGACAATTTGATTGGCCAAGTGTCCTCTGAAAGCCTTTAGAGTGTTTGCAATTGCTCTCAGTTCCATAAAGTTGATTTGATGGAGACTCTTCTGGAAGGACTACAAGCCCTGAGTGTGAAATCCATTATGATGAGCTCCCCAGTCCAATTGGATGCATCTGTCATAAAATGTTTTGATATAGCTCTTAAAGCAGAGAGCCTTTGATGAAACTGGAAGGAAGTATCTACCAGGAGAGAGACTCCTGAAGAGACTTTCTGACGGAGATTACATCTCTGAGCTTTTAAGTGGATTGTTTTCACTAGGCTCTCAGGCTCCACTGAGATTGTCTGAAATATAGACAAGTCATAGGAGTTACATGAACTGCCCAACATATTCAACATGGTTCTCGCCGATAACCTGCTGACTTTCTTGAACTTGCTGCACCAAGTGGGTGAGCCTGCCTGGAGAAAGAAAAGCTTTTGATAGAATCTTGTCAAGTAGGGCCCCAAAGAATTCCAATTGGTGAAAAGGGATCAATTGGAATTTGGGGTAATTTATGATGAATCCTAGTAGCTCTGACTCCTGGATGAAAATTTTTAAGGATCATTGAACTCGCTCTTGGGTGGAGTTCTTGAGCAGCCAATTGTCCAAGTAGGGAAATGCATGCACTCCGAGTCTACGTGCACATCCAGACATTTGACGCATACCCAAGGAGCAAATGTGAGACCAAAGAGCAGTACATGATACAGCAAGTGGTGTTTCCCTACAATGAATCTGAGATACACCTTGTGACAGGGATATATGTAGATATGAATATAGGTATCCTGTAGGTCCAGCAAACATAGGCAGTCTCCTTTTTTGAAGGTAAGAAAGTAGGATGCTGAGAGAAAACATCCAGACTCTCAGATCTAGGATGGGATGGAATCACCCTGTTTCTTTAGCATAAGGAAATACTTTGAGTAAAACCCCTGCCCTTCTTGCTCAGGTGACATGGACTTAATAGCATTTTCTATGTGAAGGATGTAGATTTCCTATAAAAGCAGTTCCTGATGCTGGGAGACTAGAAATTGTGTCTCAGTGGGCAATTTGGAGGGGTTTCCAATAGACGTAATCAGTACCAGTGATGGATTATCTTCAACACCCAACTGTCAGAAGTGATAAGGCCATCTGTTTGCAAAAACTGTGAGCCTCCCTCCTACGGAAAGGGTGTCCGCAAAGGGTTATGGGTAGGCTAGCTATTTTCTATAGTTTTAGCTGAAGAGCCAGCTGGGCCTTCTAAGATCTCTGCTGCCTGGGACAGGAACAAGAGGTCTGTTTCATTTGGGAAGAGCATGGCAGAGGAGGTACGTATGCTTGTGTAAGTAATAGGACCTCCTCTGACTTCCACTCTGGATTCTCCTAGAAAAGAAGGTCAGGTTGGCAGTGGGCCCAGAGAGGGTTCGCAAGATGCTGCTATGCTTCTTGATCATAGTAGCAGCTTCCTGAATCTTGTCTTTAAAGAGATTCTCTCCATAACATGGCATGTCAGTGAGCTGCTCCTGCACACTAGTTTCTAAGTCTGAGGGCTGGACCCATGAAGGTATCTGGTTACCAGTACTCAGTGGAGGTGTTTGATGCAGTATCCAAAATATCAAAGATAGCCCAGACCAAGTACTTTCCGCACTCCTTCCCTTGACCTACTAGGGAACAGAATTGTGCATTTTTTTCTGAAGGAAGAAAGTCAGCAAATTAAGTTGCTCATGATATTCCACAAGTGCATGCCCATGTACAGCTGATAGGACACCACTCGGGATGTAAGCATGACATTCTAATATAACTTCCTCCCAAAAGAGTTGAGAGTATGAGCCTCTCTCCCCAGAGGCACCACTGAGTTCATTTGAGAGCAGCTTCAATGACCATCAAATGGTGCAGCAGCTGAAGCTTTTCGAATCTGGGAGCTTTTTGAACTCTATAAATAGAATTGACCTTCTTACTTACAGGCACTGTTCCCTCTAAGCTGTGCACGTGTGCGCACGCACACACCTCGCCGAGCGAGCGCACATACTTTACAACAGAGCGCACAAAAATTTTGGTTCTGATTCTGATAGAAAACAACACAGACGTCTTAAAATTTAAAAGTTGTGTATTTACGGCTTTCACAAGTTCTACAATATTTTCTAGTGCAATCAATGTGGTGTACATCCTGTATTCTGACATGTAGTCAAATTTTAAAGTATATAACTCCGAGTGTCGTTATGTGGCGCACAAAAATTTAATCTTCCTTCAAAAGCTGCACAGCTGATATTTTATGCGCACACAGCCTACAGAAAATTAGAGGGAACATTGCTTACAGGAGGCACAAAGAGGGTCTCCCACATTCTAGTCTACAACCACTGAAGGATGGAATGGCTTTATGGAACGACATATCCTCAGGACAAGAGTTAGGTCACTCATGAGTGGAGAGGGGTCTGGAGACCTCTTCTCCAAGCAGTACTCGGGGTCAGAGAGTGCTCAGACTCAGAGAGATACTCCATGGATATCTGAGTCTCTGCCTAGACCAGCCTCCACTGTGCAGGGAATTTGGATCTCCTCTGGGAGTTCTTGTACACCAGTTGATGCACTCAATACCACTATCAGCTATTGATCAGTATGGAAACCTTTCTAGGTCTCAACGACCCATCTCCCACAAACAGACATAAAGTCCCAAATACTGGCTCAATAGCACAATGTTGCTGTGAGGGAGGAGTTGGAGCCAGCATCTGCCACCTGCATGACATGTGCATGAGCTTCTCCTCCATTCTCTTAGCCCAGCGCTCCTTGAGGGCTGTCATGAACAAAGACATGGGACCTTCAGTAGTTTCAAATCAATGATTTGGGGATCTTAAGAGGTAAATCAATCAACTGGTCATGGGCCCTTGGAGTCTGGCGAGGCCTCTCTAAAACTATGAGGATGAACTGTCCTCAAATCGGGACTACTCGGAGGGTCAGGTATTGTTTTATTCCCCATGCTGGCATTGTGTTCCATTGAACTCCAATGCTGATGTGTCAAAGCCTCCACCCAATATTTGACATTGGATAGCCTCAAAGTCATCGAAGTAGATGATGAATCCTCCCTCTTCCTCAGGGTGGAATTGGTAGGGAACCATTCTCTGGCGTCCCTACTAGTGCACTGTTCTGAGAAAGTTTGAGCACTCCTTGCTGCTGATGCACTTCAATGTCTGGTGTATCTTCTGGGTCCATGGTGATCAATGCCTATGCCATTGGGCTGATCTGAGCACCAAAAATCTGAAATGCATTTCTCCTTTCAACCATTAAGCCCTCTCTTTGTCATCTGTGAACAGAATTTACAAAGAAAGGGATTAACAGTCGGGTCCCAGACACTGTAGGCACTATTTGTGGAAGTCTGTGATGGACATGGTCCTACTAAATGGGGTGCACCTTTTAAACCCCATTGAGTGGAGAAGTAGCCTAATAATTAGAGCACTGGCTTGGGAACTAAGAGACCAGAGTTCAGTTCCCACTAGCACTCCTTGTGGCCTTGGGCAAGTCACTTAACCCTCCATTGCTTCAGAAGAGTCAGAGTTATCAAAGTCACTGTTTAATGTATGTTATCAAGTTTAAGTTACAATGTAAACCGCGTTGACTAAAATTATAAAGTGGTATAAAAATCCTGTTAAATAAATAAACCAGTTGGCAGGTTTCTGTGATATATTGGCCTAAATATAGCCGAAGCGAAATCTAACGGTTGAATGTTTGAAAAGAAAGAAAATGAAATCTTGACCAAGTGTGCCTCAGACCTAAATGCAGCCTATGTGGCTCTGAAGGAAAAAGAAAGGAAATGTAAAAATGACAAAAAACTGCACTAGAGATCACTGGGGGGGGGGGAGAAAAGGGAAATAGAGGTAGCAGGCCAAGAGAAACTATACAAATAATGTACAAAAGAGAGTGCCAAAGTACAACAGGAGATGACAAAATCGTAGTGCTTGGAAAATCAGGTCCAATGGGCTTTGCAGTAAATAAGAGGACTGCGCTTCTAAGGTGCAGTATCAGTAACTGGGAATGAGCATACATGCACAGAGAACTTTATAAAAGCTTCTGTAAAAGTAGCTGAGGAAGTTTCCATGTGAAGTCCTTCAGTGACGTCACCCAAATGTGAGGACTTACCTTGTTTATCCACAGAGAAAGAAATATTTTCTTAGATTACTCCTGAGTCTATCCCCATTTCCCTTCATCCTATTCTCTTCATTGCAGAGCTTCCTTGAAAGAAATCCGCTTCCTGTGCATTTATGCCATGGAGGTATTTTAAATGTGTCTATAATCTCTCCTTGCTCTTCTTTCTTCCAAAGTATACATATTGAAATCTTTAAATCTGTCACCATATGCTTTGACAGAGACCAATGACCATGTTAATAGCTGCCCTCTAGATTGACTCCATCCTGTTTATATTCTTTTGAAAATGGAGTCTCCAGAATTGTACACAGTACTCCAAATGAGGTCTCACCAGAGATTTATACAAGGGCACTACTACCTCCTTTATCCTGCTGACCATTTCTCTCTCTATGCACCCAAACATTCTTCTAGCTTTTGACATTGCCTTTTTTTACTTGTTTGGCCACCTTCAGATTATCACATATAGTCACTTGTAGGTCCCACTCTTCTTTCATACCCATTTCCTGGGATTTTTGCAGCCCAAATGCATGACCCTGCATTTTTTAGCATTACATTTTAGCTGCCAAATTCTCAACCATTTGGCTAATGAATCCTAACACTTCATTTATTGGTCTCTCAACTGGTTTATATTTTTTTGTGGTCAATGCATAATGTCGCATAATCATGCCATATCCAACTGGTCACTGTTATTATATACAGACAATATCATATATATACACTAGATCAGTTTCATACTAAGTTGTTGATTATGCATACACTTTTGAGTTGCAACGTGTGCTTTCCTCTTCCTTTCCCCCCTACCCTTCCCTTTCCCCACCCCCTCCCCTTTTCCTTCTCCCCTCCCTCCTCCTTTCTCTGCCCCCCTTCTCTTCCCCTCCCCTCCCACCTTTTTTTGTTTTTTTATGTTTTTTTATATTTTTATACATATATTTTTATGACCATTATTACATTTTATGATTGTTAATAGTTACAAATCATATTTGTTTGCTTTTATGTTCTAGAGTAGCGTCCATATATATTTTTACACAAATAGGATCATTATGTTGGTCTTTATTTTATTTTCCCTATTGTAGTCCACCTTTGTTATATGCATGTATGCTCTATTAATATCATGATCAACTTTAATATTATCCATTTTTTAGATTGTTGCCTTTATACGATTTTGGATCTATACAACAAATCTTAATTGTTTTGAGTATTTTGTTTTCAACCTATGCCTGTGCTGGTGTTTTGACACTTTCATTTTATCACTTTGTTCAATTGTCTGCGTCATATTTTACATGTCCACTTTTCTTCGTATACTCTTCCTTTTGGAATTTGTGTGCTCCCAGTTGAGTTTATAGATATTTATTTATTTATGTTGTGAATATCTTTTTAACATTTTTATGTTATGACATGATGTCTTTTACATTTGTTTTCTAATATTGCTTTCCATTTTATTAGTGTATACATTTTATACAAATGTGGTTTTAATGTATCATTTATGTTTTGAAGTATACCCCCTGACAAAGACTCATGCCGAAATGCAGCCATGTCAGGCTTATTGATTTCCAATAAAGGACTGTTTGGTTTACATCACGCTCTCAGGGTTTCCCTCTTCATGTTATCCACTCTTTCCAATTGCAAATGTTGGTATCATCCACAAAAAGGCAAACCTTACCCAGAAGCCTTTTCACAGTATTGCTTACAAAAATGTTAAAAAGAACCAGGCCAAGGACTGATCCCTGTGGCACACTACTGGTAACGTCCTTATCCTCAGACTGAAATCCATTTACCACTATCCTTTGTCACATCCCACTCAACCATTTTCTAACCCAGTCAGTCATCGTAGGACCTATCCCAAGGGAGTCCAATTTATTTGTAAGCAACCTATGTGGAATGGTATCAAAGACATCTCTGAAATCTAAGTATGCCACAACTAGCACTCTCCTTTGATCCAACTCTCTGGTTACCCAGTCAAAAAAATTGATTAGATTTGTCTGAAAAGGCCTACCTTTTGTAAAAACAAAACCAAAACATTCCCAAAAATAGAACTTAAGTATTTTCTTAATTAAGTGGATCAAACATATAAAAATACAATCTTAAATAATAAAGGACCTCAAATATTTGTTGAGCATAAAGAGGTCGTACCCGACACTCTAGTATAATAGCCTCAAGGGCCCAAACTAGCCTGCTCGATATTCATCATAGGTCCACATTTTTTGCTTATCAAAAAACTTAAACGGTGAATTGTATAAAAAAATATTGTGGATAAAATAGTGTTTCAAACAAACACAAAAACCCTGTGTTTCAATAAGAAATGCACTTTCACTTAACTGCTTTAGGGGAACATGCCAAATATACTGAGAATAAAGTCAAACTCTAGCCAGCTGAGTGCTCCACTGACAACTAAAGACTTCTCTATAAAAGCATGGTAAAACTGGTGGTCACATGGTCTGGACTGCCTATCAGAACATAGAAAACCAATCAACCACCTGATTCAAACCTTGTGGTACAATGGATCCAGGTGTGTTCACGAATTGTTAGCTGTTTCACATAATTACCACCCCGCCGGGTGCGCGGTAAGTGTTCAAGAACATGCCATTGTATGTCAAAGTGAATGCTGATGCTGTATCCAATGCACTACTAGTGGGGCGGTCTCTGATTTAGTATTAATCCAACTCTTATGTTCAGTTAGTCGCAAGAGGATTTTCTGAGTTGTCCACCCTACATAAATTAAAGAACAAGGGCAAATGATCATGTATATCACCCCCTCAGTGTCACACGTCATACAATGGTTTGATGAATAAACGTTTTCATTAGATTGAGTCCAACAGAGGCCTATCAAAGCAGAGGAACACCAACTGCAGTTGTCATAGGGATAATGGCCAACAAGTTCTTTATCTTCTCTTCCTGTGTTACCATCAAAATTGGTGAGCATTTCACACAAATTCTTGCCCTGTTTAAAGGCAACTCAAAGAGACACAGCCAGACAGGTATGTAAACTTAACATAGACCAATATTTCCAGATCGTCTTCACAACTTTGTGAGCGCCAGCAGTATATGGTAACACACAGACAAGAGCGTCTTCATATTCAGGCTGTTTATACTGCAAAAGCAGATCACGTTGGGCATATTTAGCCCTCAGAAAGGCACGTTTGACATCCAGATAAGGGTAGCCCCTGGCATAAAATAGGGAATTTTGGGGAATTCTTTTGTTTTTTTGTGCTCTAAATATTTCCTGTTGGCATTTTTCTTTAATTTGATTATTACTACCGTTTGTAAAGTCATGGTGCCTTGGATCCTATAATACATTAAATTCCAGAAGCTTCATTGTCCTTTGTTTTAGCATCATTTCCATTTAATATAGGTACCACAGAGGTCAGGCTAATTGGCCTGTATTTCCCTACCTCTTCCTTATTTCTGCTTTTCTGGAGAGGGACCACATCCACCCTTCTCCATTTCTTCCAGGACCACCCCAGCTCAAAATAAGCACTTAAAAGGTCAGACAGCAGAACTGCCAGAACGTCCCTAAGTTTCTTCAGTATCCTCAGATGTATCCTATCTGGTGCTATCACCTTGTCTACTTTTAGTTTAGCTAGCTCCTCACAAACAGTCTTCCAACCTTCATTTGTATTTGTTTTCTGTGATCTTACTCCTTCACTTATGAACCCAGAACAGAAATATTTATTAAGCATTTTTGTTTTGTCCTCATCAGCTTCTACATATTCCTCTCCTTCACCCTCGCGTTTGACAATACCCTTCCTCCTCTCATCAACATATCAAAAAAAAATTCATGTCCACACATTTTACTATATCATCTGGTTTTTTCTTCCATTTACATCTTTGCTTTCCTGACTACTTTCCCAGTTTCTCATAGATTTTCATGATATTGTTAGTTGTCTTCCTCTTTCTGTAATCTCTTATATTTACAGCATGAAGGTTAATTTCTTTATTTCTTACTTTTTAGCTACTTCTTTTGAGAACCATAGTGGCCTCATATTTATTCTTACTTTTAAGAACATAAGATACGCCATACTGGGTCAGACCAAGGTCCATCAAGCCCAGTATACTGTTTCCAACAGTGGACAATCTAGGTCACAAGTACCTATCATTTTCCCCAAAAGACACAGTTTCCACAATGCTTGTATTGAGGCAAGCAGTGGATATTCTGGGTCCACTTTAATAATGGTTTATGGACCTTTCCTCCAGGAACTTGTCCAAACCTTTTTTAAACCCGGCTACATTAACAGCTTTAACTACATCCTCCGGTAACAAATTCCAGAGTTTGATTACACGTTGAGTGAAAAAAATATTTTCTCTTATTAGTCTTAAATAGGTTACTTACTTTATAAGTATAAATAGGCTATTTACTTTCTTAACAGAAAGGTTCATTGCCCTTAAAATATATCCTTTAAATTTTGTCCGCTGCTTTTCTGTTTTCTACAGATTTTCCTCTCCAGCTAACAACAGCTTGAGATATTCCCCCATCTTAACAAAGTTAATTTTCCCAAAACTAGGACCCTGCTACTGAATCACCATCCGATGATCACTGGATGCCAGATAATAGCCCACTATAACATCAAAAACATTCTCCCCATTTTTAAGCACCAGGTCCAGTATGGCCTCTTCCTGGATGAGTTTGATTACCAGTTGCCAGAACAGTTCTCTACTACCACAACTACTACTACTACTACCAACTCTCCCTGTCTAGAATCCAGGATCTCCCTACTTTTAGATGACGCACAGAAAGGATGTCCTAATTAACATCTAGCATAATGAAATCATCTATCAATAGCACTTTTCCTTTCATAGTAGTATTATGAATGTCTCATTTAAACCTCTGTCCACTTTTTCTGCCTGTGAAGGAGGCTTGTATATCATACCAGTGTAAAAAAATGTTCCATTCCCTCTATCCAGTTTAACCCACAGTGCCCCCTCTTTGCCTCATAAGTCCTGTAATTCCATTGTTTTAATATTATTTTTTTCATATAGTGCCACTCCTCCTCCTTCCTATCCTGTCCTTGCTAAATAGATTTTTTTTTGTGCCATCAAGTCAGCGCTGATTCCTGGTGACCCACTGGAAGTAGACTGCCAGGCCTTTTTTTCCAAGGCAATGAAGGGTAAAATGACTTGCACAAGGAATGTCAGTGGGAATCAAACTCTTGATGTTTTGGGTACTAGGCAGCTGCTCTAACCACTAGGCGGCTACTCCATTCCACTGAATAGATTATAGCCAAGTATAACTATATTCCATTCAAGGTTCTCTGTGAGCCATGTCTCAGTGATCATCACTAAATCCAAGTTAGCATCTTCCGTTACAACCTATAGATCTCATTTTTATACAGATATTAAAGTTGTATTTATCTGAGGGCTTTTACATACTTGGGGGCTTGCTTTGTCCATCCCTGATGAGTCTAGTTTAAAACCCTTTTTAGTAAATTAGTCAGTCTGCTGTGATGGGAACCCCCTGCTTAGCAGCTATTGGAAAATCATCCCATGATCCTGGAAGCTGAAATACTCTTGATCACACCAGCCACACAGCCAATGCTTTCATGTCCGGGATGCAAGCTTCCCTGTTTCAGCCTTTATCTGCAATAGGGAAGATGGAGAACACTCTCTGCTCACTTGTCTGCTAACCTTCCCTCCCAGAGCCATGAAGTCACTTTTGAAATATTCGGAGCGATAACTTGCTGTATCACTTGTGCCAACACGAATGAGCAGCATCAGGTAATAATAGTAAGCTTATGAATCTCTGCAAACTCTATAATTTTTCTGATTTTGGCACCTGGCAGACAGCACACATCCTGGAACATTATGTCTGATCAGCAACTGGTAGTCTTTGGGTTTTGGGTTTGTGTTGTTGGTTTTTTGTGTGTTTTAACTGTCAGGCCAACTTTTATTTTTACTGGTTGTCATAAAAAATGCCTCTCAGGTTAGCCGAGGAGAGATCATTCTCTCTGGAAGGATCAGCCAAGTGAGGGACCGCTCCTCAGACTATCAACCTACCTAGAGAGAGAGGCGACTTTACCCCTTAGAGTAACACCTGAACAGAGTCCATTTATGCTGCCCGCTTGCAGCCCTGCCTTCTCCCATATCAAAACATAGTTCCGGCAACTTCCACCTCTATTGGAGGAAACCAGGAAAGAGACATAGGCAGGGTTGCCATCACCATTAAATTTATGGGTAACCTAAAAATATTTATAGATCTTACACAAAGGTTCATTGTTAGACTGTTTGATCAATGTTTGCATTTGCAGATGGTTGGCAACCCTAGATAGCAGTGCTCTTGCATAATCTAGTTGGAATATTACCCTTTCTGTTTCTGAGAGGTTCTTCTACTTAATCTTTCCTGGCTGCACCTTTATTTGCAACATTATTATATTAAAGTCTGCCATTAAATATGTAATAACAGGGCAGAGAAACAGAACTTTTTAACAGATAAGATGGTAAAAGTGTTTGGATAGGTTCTTCTTTGTGCCTGTGGTTCAGTCATAAACTGCCCTTGTTATGCATATTTTTATATCGATGTGAAAGGCCCAATATCGAGGCTAAGCTCGCTGTAATATTGTGTCTTCCCCACTTTTAGTCTCAGGCAATAGCATTTCCTTGGTGAAATGATGCGAATCTCAGCTTCCTCCAGCCTGACAACCAGAAAGTATTACTATAGAACAGTGGTTCTCAGCTAGTGTGTTGCAACACACTAGTGCGTCATAGGCCAGTGCAAGTAGGGTAGCAGTATCCAGGAAGGCAGTGGGAAGCGCAATAACACAGAATGGGGTAACAGAAGTCCCAGCTGTACAAACCGCAGGCTTCTTCAATTTAATCTAAGCCATGCTCCCTCCCAGAGTCGCAGAAGCCTGAGGCACTTAGGGGTATGTTTATAAAGCAGCGGTAGCGGCTTCCGAGCAATATCGGAGCCACGGCCCTCCGATATCACTCAGAAGCTGCTACCGCTGCTTAGTAAACAAACCCCTTAATATGATTTTAGTTCCAGGGTGTTCCGTGCACCGGAAGTGAAATCATACCAAGTGCTACTTGCTGCCGGTGACCCCATGAGGAGCACGGCTATGAGTAAAGCTTGAAGCATGCTTTGGCTTGTATAGCCGGGTGTTCTGCCACCTGACATTGTGCTGCTGAACTTCCGTTGTCCACTGTGTCTTCCATTGCCCAAGAGAGGGCATATACCGTACTTGAGAAGAGAGGGTGTAGAAGGAAGAAGGCAGTACACTGTCGAGGTGGCAAGTTAGGGGAGAGGACAGATGCAGTACTTAAGAGGGTGGAAGGGAGAAGGCAGCTACTGCAGCGTCCGGGTGATGGGGAAAGGGAGATGGCAAATGTTGGACTTAGGGGGGTTGGAGAGAAGTCAGATACTGTACTGGTGGCAGGGAAGGAAGGAAGTAGATGCTGCACTGTTGCAGGAGAGGGGGGAAATGCTAGATTACGAGGTTGGGGCGGGGGGGGGGGAGAGAGAGGAGTGCTGCAGGGCATGATGGAACCACGTGACAGAAGCCATATATGGGGGGGGGGGGCGTTGTTAGGGACCTGAATGAGAGGAGGATGAGTATAGAGGATAGAAAAGTGGTAATGGGAAATGGATGGAAGATAGAAGGCAATAGGGATTGGGGAAGGAGTGAGGTGGGGAAAACAGCAGAGTTAACTTAGAGGAGATGAGCTGGGCAGGAGATGAAAGGAAATGGAAAGCTGATAGGCAGGTAAAAATTAAGAAGAAGATAAAGGGTGAGTCTGAGTGGACAGAGAGGCAGAAAAGATAGAAATGGAGGAAAGGGCTAAAGTGGAAAAATCAATATGCCAGATTTAGATTGTAGGGAGGGAATGGAAAAAGACAGGAAAGGGGAAACAACAAATGGACAGCAGACACCAGAAAAGAGAGATAATAGATGAGGAAAGCAGAAAAGACAGACTGGGACCAGTATGACTTGTAAAATAAAATGCCCAAACAACAAAGGTATAAAATATTTATTTTGAATTTATTGACTGAAATATGTTTGCTTTGGGAAATGTGAATTGCAGATGTTTTTGTATTCAGTACAAGAGGAAATGCAAATGTTTTATTCCTCCAGTATTCTTGGGGTTCTAATTTCAGTTTTGTCTTCATATTTCTATTTCTAAATTGCGGTCCCTTGTCCTGTATTCTGCATGTGACTGAGGTGGCATTTTCTTAACGTGGAGTTTCTATATAGAACTCTGCAGTAGCCCCACTCGTTCTCTTTTAGTGGGAATAGGCATATTGGTGTTCCGGGGTCCAGTATAATGTTGTGCTGCCTTTCCATAGGTAGGGTTCTTGCTGTTTGAGTCATAGGAATTAGTGCCTGTGACAGGTTTGCTACGTGTGTGTTCCATGGGGATTTTTTTCAGGTTTTGTATTTAACAAAAGTGATCACGGACATAATAATAGCCCACAAGCTAGACATTCTCATGGTCACTGAAACATGGCTCTCAGCGGAAGACAATATCATCCTCAACCAGCTTCTCCCACCTAACTTTACAGCCTTCACTGGACACAGACAAAACAAAAAAGGCGGAGGAGTAATTATCATCACCAAAGCCGACCTACAGTTTCAGATGGACGAATCCAACAGTAACAACCATCTAGAAACAGTATCAATTTCAAATAACATATGCTCCATAAACCTAGTCTATAGATCACCGTCCGGAGACCCAGACGACCTAGCGACCATAATAAATCTGGCATCCTTCACCCAGGGTCCAAATAAACCTAATTGGATCGTAGGAGATATCAACCTACCATCAGTACAGGACACTCAAGCAACAGCATTCCTAGATGCCCTAGATAGCCTAGGATACACGCAAATGGTGCAAGAACCTACTCATGAGAAAGGCAATATCCTCGACCTCATATTCGCACCGCGACTAATTTTGGATCAACCACAAAGCATCGTGCTATCAATAACTGCAGTCCCTTGGACCGACCACAAACTCATCACCTTTCAGATGCCCACCACTAACTGTTCGCACAAGACAAAAACGGATAAAAGCAGGCCCGCTAACTCAGCGACCAGAAGTTTCCACCCATTCAACAGAGAACGCATCCTCACTGAAATGGACACACTCTTTGATGACACCTCACTAAGCCTAGAAGAGTTGATCTCTTCCTGGAACAGAAAACTCAGCTCAATCGCTGTCCGCCCTCCAACGAACAAGAACCCAAAGAAGAAATCTACAGCCCCATGGTTCACAGCCGAATTAAAAGACTCACTAACCATTTTAAGAAGGCTAGAAAAACGATGGAGAAAGTCACGCACCAGCAGTGACCAATCAGCTTACTTCCAACACCTGGCGGGGCATCGTAAAGCCATCACAGATAAAATCAGACAACACCACACAGACACCCTGAAACGGTCATTGAATAAACCTCATGACCTGTTTAACTTAGTTAAAACGCTTGCCAAAGAACCAACCCCGGAGCACCACAGCATGATCCACCCACAAGACTATGCAATTTGCATGCAATCTAAAATGTGCAAGACTAATAAAATATTAATACCAGACCCTCTTGATGAACAAGACTACCCAGTATCACTAACATCCTTCTTCACTCCCTCGAAGAGAACTATCGAAGATACCATTCTAGCTCTAAATACAACCACTGCACACACAGACCCTTGCCCTGCACACTGGATAAAGGACCTGCGATGTGACATATCTCCAATTATAACAAAAATCTTAAACCATTCCTTCACCACTGGCTCTTTCCCAACCACGCTCAAGCAGACCTCTGTAAGACCGCTGTTAAAGAACACCAAACTGGATCCTCAAAAGGTTGAATCCTATAGGCCCATATCTAGCATACCTATGCTAGCAAAAATCATCGAGAAAATAGTGCACAGGCAATTACAGGATCATATAGACACCTCAGCTCCACTGGATCCGGCTCAACATGGTTTCAGAGAGTCACATGGAGTAGAAACGCTACTCACAACTCTCCTCAACAACATAATCTCAGGTGTGGATAACATACGCCAGGGTTTCGCTCTTGTCTTTCTAGACATAGCAGCGGCTTTTGACTCGGTATGCCACGAAATTCTCATCTGCCGGCTAAGGGAAAAAGGCATCTGTGGAACAGCACTCGAATGGTGCAAATCTTACCTGTCCGATAGATGGCAGCATGTCAGAGTCGACGGGGATACATCTGAACCTTTCCAACAAAGTCAAGGTGTACCTCAAGGATCCTCTTTATCTGCATTGATGTTTAATATATACATTCAACCCATCTGCGACATCATCAAATCCTTTAATGTCAGTTACATGATATATGCAGACGACGTGCTACTATATATGCCAATATCATTGGATTGCCTAGACCTTACCCCGCTGACTAACTGCTTTGACACCATATCAGAGTGGCTCCTATCACAAAACCTGAGAATACAACACAAAAAGACAGAAGTCCTGTTCGTCTCGATGAACACCAACTTCACCCCTCCTAGTTGTATTAACGTAAAGGATGCCCAACTCCAAGTTAAACCGGCGATACGCTACCTGGGAGTAACGCTGGACCAAAACCTTGACATGAAGAACCACATAGCCAACACAGTCAAGGCAATCTACTTTAAAATCAGATCCCTCAGACACCTACGCATGCTACTTGAACCGGATGATTTCCGTACCATTTATCAAGCCCTTATACTCCCCCATTTCGACTTCTCAAACTCCATACTACAAGGACTCCCCCGGTCCACCCTGAACCCCCTGCAATTAGCCATGAATAGTGCAGCGAGGGTACTCCTCGGGGCATCCAGGAGAGATCACCTAACACCCCTTCTAAAACAGCTACACTGGCTCCCCATTCAAGCAAGGATCAGTTTCAAGACCTTACTGCTAACATTCAAAGCGGCTAAGGGGCTCACCTCTTCCTCTCTCTCCAACCTCATACAACCACTTGCACCAAACAGGCCACGAAGAACAGCAGAATTAAACACACTAGTTATCCCAAATGACACCACAAGATGCACTAGATCAACAGCCAACAGAGCCTTCCGACTCTGCGCCCCGACTTTATGGAACAACTTACCAGCACAAATCAGAGCAGTACCCAACTTGAGTCAGTTCAGAAAGGCACTAAAACATTTCCTCTTCCTTAAATATCTCAATGACAGCTCCGAACATAACCCCCAGGCGAATAGCTTGAGTGGTCAAACAAACAGACCCTCATAACAGGCCAACTTCTCAATGAAATAACAAGCAGTTCCAAGTACTATTGTACCACCTTTGTATATAGTTAACCATGATATCCCTTATCAGATAACCCTCCATTGTATTTAGTTTCCCCTATTTTCGCCAAGTTATACTTCCTGTTAAATGTAACTGACCAGACATATGTAAACTGTCGGATGTTTTCTGTTCAATGTAAACCGCGCTGATGTCTAATAGTGCGGTATATAAGAATTGTTAATAAATAAATAAATAAAATAAATAAACAGTGTGCATGGCAGTGGAGAGATTTATGTTGCTGTTATTCCAATGATATGAGCATCAGAATATTTTTGTATGGTGACAGTGGAGAAATGTCCTAGTTCTGCTCTGCACCTGTTAGGGGAGGTAGGGCTTTTGTGGATGCAGATCATGTTTACATTTAACTTCATAAGAGCTGCTGTACTGTGTCAGACCAAGGGTTCATGAATGAGGGTCACATGGGTGGTATGTCACACATATGAGCATCGTCTGTCAGATTGTCCCGACTGAAAAAAGGTTGAGAACCACTGCTATAGAATGACACTTGAGATATCCTTCTGCCCTGGAAATTTCACTTAGATTACCTGCATAATCGTGCGCACTACTGGTCCTACAAATAGATCCAGGTGAAACTTTTTTTTTCAAGAGAAAATACTGCTAAAGGAAAGAACAGGCCATAAACATATTTGCAGGTATTGGTATTGGTACTCATGTTCATATGGGAATCAGAGTACCTTTTTGTATTTGTGATTATTGTAGAAATATTCTTGAAGCCAGATGAAATAATTGTAAAAGGAGTTAATGTGCAATATATTTGGACCTTAAAAAACATGATTCCCCATAAGTGAAATGTACCATTGCATTTTCTTTTCTGTTGTTTTTATGGCACAGTTTAAATTTACACAGAGCATTTGCAGAGGGCGACTAATAAACATATAGTATGAAAGCATAACACTTAAGCAGTAGATTGCTTAGGAACAAGTTGAGGTGGCGGCGAGGTCATAGCAAACAAATATGAGAGTATGAAATCTCCTATATTAAGTATCTTGCATTTCTTCCAAATCCTATATGAGGATTTTTCACCATAGATTCTTTGTTGGGAATCAGGAATGTTGCAAAGTATTCGGTGTTTTCTTAAAATATTCAAAAGTCCCATGACAATTAATGAATGCTATGTCAGCATTTTGAAAAAGCAGATAATTTAGTTAGTTGAAGTACTCTGCAGGTTTCTTTATGCATTCATACCTCGATTCAGCAGAAAAATCAATCTTTCCTGTGTGCTGTCTGGCTTCTCAAAAATATGTTTGTCTGGAAGGTGTAAAATGTTATGAATGGTTAATGTCCTGGGTCCGTTCTCTGTGGAACCACCGTCATTGGTAATGGCTAGCAGAAGCATGCCACCTTAATTGCAGTGCTCTAGAGTGAATGAATTTAAAGAGAAAGTAAAGCCTGAGAAGCAAGCAGACAGGATCACAGTGTTTTGGGCTGTGTGCCTTACACATTTCAATTAATTCTTTTGCGTTTGTAAGTAAACAAATTGTAAAACTCCATGCCGTCTTAGAAAGTATGTGAGATTAGTTTTCAGGCTCGGTTTCCATATGACGAATGATGACTTGTAAACTGCTTTAATTAAAATAATCTGAGATACTTAAAACTGAGGCTACAAATAGCTACTCTGTATGGAGCAAGACTTTTTTTTTAAAGTGTGATCAGACATTGCTGATAGGTTGTGAACAGATTATGACGGCTGAGATTTGTATTCATTTTTGTGACGGCCACCTTAGCTTTTACCCTAAAACGAGTACAGCCATGAAAGAGAATGGGGCAGTCACCTGGAAATCAGATGATCAGTTTGTATGTATAGTGGAAAACATTTCTGCTTAACAACTAAAGCAAAGTATCTTCCTGTCTCTCTCTGGTTGCTTTAAAACGTTTGAAGAATCTAACTACAAACTACAATTGTTTGTCCCTATTCTGTATCTATGGGAGGGAGAGGAAGTGTAACAAATTAATCCCTATATCCTGCATAAATGTATGGAAATATAGTTTTTGTGAGTAAAGCCTCTGAATTTAGATATGTTATTGAGATGACATCTACCCAACATTTACAGCATCCTGCTTTGTAGAATATCTTTTGATGTTAAATATAATGCCATAGATTCATCCAGAATGCTCAAAACATCAATATGCCTCTTTCCAAAGTAATATTGCTTCCTTTTTTTGTCTTATTCCTAGGTCTCCTATTTGTTTTTAACTTTCAAATATTTACATTTTTTAAAATCAATTATTATGCATCTTTTATTGTGGTCATATACTCTGTGTCCTCTTCTTGAGTCTTTGCACGGGATTCACAGGATTTAAACTGTGCCTCCATGAATGCTTGTTCAACATCAGTAGCTGAAAAGACATACTAGCAATAGATAATTGTGAAAGCTAACAAAGTCTAAGGCAAAATTGTTGAACATTTCTGACCTACAACATGCTGGATTTGAAATAATTGCTTCCTCAAGTAAGCATGGACTACAGTTATATGCACGTGAAATATGATATTTGGACTAATAATTCAGAACACATATGCCCTATAGCAGAGGGTTCACAGTTTTGGTTTTCAAGGGCTGTAAAGAGACCAGATTGTTAGGGTAACCACCATATGCAAGTTAGCTTTGTTTTTAGACCATAAGAGGGTAATTTTATAAAACTTTTTTGTGCATAAAATGTCTCTTTTAAAATTAGCTCACACCTAAAAGTACATACGGTGCAAGATACTTGAAGAGTAGGCATGCCCGGGGAGGAGTCTGAGTGGAGTTGCAATTTATTCACATATTTTTTTTATTTTTATATTGAACCAAAAAAAAAAAAGAATAGAACATTCAAGGGGGCCATGGGAACTCTTACATGGCCCACGTGAAAGCATAACATAACAACCAACATTTTAGGGATTTTTATATGTACCTCCCCCCCTCTCTGGGAAGGTATTTGATGTTCGTGAATCCACTTGAGAGATGTGATTAACTTCCGTAGATTGCGAGATGTATATCGTCCTCTTACAAACCCACCTGTGAATCTTAGTACCAAATTCAGCAACAATGAGGCTAAATGATCCACCAGAATTTGGCCTGCAGTTTCAAGTTAAAATTGATCAACGAGTTTGGCCTATATGATGAGATTAACATACTGTATGATCCTTGCAGGGTTTATGGATAAGAATGATATGTGCCCTATTCCCCCCCTCCCCAAGCGAAGTGTCCCTGCTCCACCCTTTCCTGATACATGTCTGCCATCAGGGGAACCACCAAATCCTGTATGAGCTTATAAAATTCCATGGTGAAGCCATTGGGGTGGGTGCTTTGCAACTTTATGCTCTCTGTATTCCCCGCTGTATATCCAAATCACATATCGGCACTCCCATCATTGCCGCCTGCTGATCTGTGAGCTGTGGCAGAGTCATATCACCCGGGTATTCCGAGTGGGGGAGACAGACTCCCCCTTGCAAAGAGCCTAGTAAAAGGCTCAAAACAACTGTGCCATCCCAGCTGCGTCTTTATGAAGTTTATCCCTCGAGTCCCATAATGTGGTAATCATCTGAGACCCCTGACTTCCCTTAAGGCTGCGAGCCAACAGCCGTCCCGGCTTGTCTCCGTACCGATATAATCGATATCTGTAATACATGATAGATTTTTTTGCCTTTTGGTGCAGTGTTCCATTAAGTGCTGTCTGCGCTTCCATAAGCTGCTTCTTCATGCCCTATGTAGGGTGACGGGCATGTCACATCCGCTCAGCTAGCAACACTCTCTCAAGTAGGATCACCTGGGCATTCAACAGGCAGTGACGTCTGGCTACATATGCTATGATATCCCCTCAGAGGACTACTTTCGCAGTTTCCCAAAATAACTCTGATGTCTCCTTATGCTGTTGATTGTGTACAGCAAACAATTGCCACCGCTCACATAGGTAGACTTGGAATTCTTTGTCTCTATAAAGGTCTAAAGGGAACCACTATAGTCGAGGGCGTGTCGCAGAGGCCTGCCAGGTCAAGTCAACCCATACAAAGGCATGGTCTGAAATTTCTCCCAGACCTATCTGTGCCTCCTCCACTTGCGAGAATAGCCGCTCTGAAAGAAGCAGATAATCAAGACGGGCACTAGTCCCATGGGCTTGAGACCATTGCATATAATCTTGCTTGAGGGGATGCAAGAGCCGCCACGGATCAAACGCAACTGTCTCCCGAAGTTTCATAGGAACTTAGTGATACCTCCCCATGCCTCTGACACTTCCAGGCTCAGGTTGAAGGCTCCATTGAGATCTCCTCCAACCACAAGAGGGTCCTCCGGTAGTTGCTCTATATGAGAGACTAGTCATGCATATAAGGGAGCATTAGGTGTTTTTGGACCATAGATGTTACTGAGCACCACCGCCTGCTTTCCATTTCCTCTCAAAATAATATAGCGGCCCGATGCATCCCGGTTTTCAGTGACACAGTTAAAACATACTCTCTTATGGATCAAAATGGCCACTCCTCCTTTTTTCCCCTGTGCCGAGGCTCCAAACAACTTGACCCACCCAATCTCTTCCCAGCTTTGAGTGCTCCACCAGTCTGGTGCGTTTCTTGGAGAAAGGCAGCATCACAATGATGTCTTGCCAGGGCATGCAATATTTTGCACCTTTTGATGAGGGTATTAAGCCCACAGACATTCCAAGAGTTTACCCTCAGTTTACTTTCCAGATGTTATATTGATACTATGGGAAGGTACTGCTTCAAGACCACAAGGGGCCCCCCCAGCCTAGGGCCCCTTCCACCCCTTTCTTCTCCTCTACTATACTGGACTGTGTCAGCCCATTTATCCGACTATGACTATGGTGGAATCTGTTAGATGTGCTATGGGTTAAATCCCCTCCCACCCCAACCCCTCCTCATTCCAGAAAGCAGTTTTCCACCTCCCTATAAATCCATTTCCTCCCCCTTTCCTTTCCTTGTCTCTTCCCTCTCCCCATCCCTCCCCCATCATCCCCCAAGTTTGTCCTTCTCCTTCTTCTGTGCATATGATCACTTTCTGAAGTGTCATGGCCTCTCCCCCCCCCCACCCTCCCCACACCATTCATCCAGCCACAGTCCCTTATCACCCACACGCCTGCCCCCTCCCTCTCTCAGATGATTTTTTCTTTCCCAACCATTCCCAAAATTACAAATATTCGAGGCACCCTCAAGTGAACCCCCGTTCATAATCCGGGTTTCCCTTCTGGAATCCATGCTAGTTTCTGCCTGGGAGTCCCCACAGGGAATGCTCCCAGCTTCTACCCCTGTCGCTTCCAGTCCTTGTAGATGTATGTCCCCTCCCATCTAGGGGACCCCTGTCTAGTCGGGCCTCCAACCTCAACCTCAAGAATGCAGGTGAGTTGCCCTTACCCACGATCTCCACATCTCTCACTCAACACACTTGCTTTCCAATCCCTCCCCTCACGGTAACATTTATTATCCAGCTACCTCTGCATGCCCTCTCTCTGCGACTCACCTCCATGTCGAGCCCCAAGGACGCCTTCCTATGCATTAAAGGCCAAGCAATTTTAACTGACTAACATACACAACTATTAAGCCAGGTACAAAAATGATCAAAATTGAAGCCAATGTTCACACTACCACCACCACCATTCTGGTGTTCTCCAGTGTCGGCAACTGTCGTGCGATCCAGCCAGGGCGATTGGCATCAAAACCCTCTGTGGCCTAAGGCATCTCTGCCCACCCCATGTACAAAGTGTCCCAACACATTTTAAAAGTGGCAAGCATCCGGAGGCCCCATCACAAGTTCCAAAAAAGAGGGGGCCGGAGGCAGAGGGGCCCAAGGGAGGTGCGGGACCATTTGCAGAGACTCATTGCAGGGCCTCATTTGCATAAATATTTGCATAATGTTAACGTGCGCTAACTTTTAGTAAATCTGCCTCTCAATGAGTGTCTGGTAAAGAAAGACTACCAGGTTTCTACATCCAATGCCATCCGCCAGGTACATTAGGAAATACTATAAACACTGCCCATTTAGAACCCATAGTAAACCTGCCGTATCATAACAGCACTACCAAGACTCACAAAGCACCAAACACTACCTATCAAAAGGCAAAACTGCAAATATTAAACCAATACATCTCAAAGAATACCAATGCATCTCCTACTGGGTAAAGAGAACAAGCGGCACTGTCAAATAGAAACTACAGAACAGAATATCTCAGCTCGGTTACACATGCAGAACATAGACCATCACCAATCAAAGAACAAAGGATCACAATTTAGAAATAGGAAGACAATAATTAAACTGGGAACCCAAAAAGCTACACTTGGAATGTACAACAACACTGGAGAAATAAAACTATAAATTAATTTCCTCTTGTACTAAACAAAATGCAAAGACGTTAGCGATGCACATTTCCCAGAGCTGACATATTCCAGTTAATAAATTCAAAATAAAAAAGTATTTTTTTACCTTTTGTTATTTGGGCATTTTTTTTTCAGTTACAATTGCTCCAGTCCCTTCTGGTTTCTTTGTGTCTTCTGCTTACTGTCCATTGTCTGCTGTCCATTTGTTCTTTCTTCTCTCTTCTAGATTTTTTCCATTCTCACTCTACATGTGCTTTAACATACTAATCTTTCCCTTTTTGCTCTTTCCTCCTTTTCTTTCTTTATTCCTTTTTCATCCACTCAAATTTCACCCTTCCATCCTCAATCCTCACTTGCTCTTCCAATACCCGACCAATCGTAGATTTTTCTTCCCTCCCACACAAAATATCTTTTCCCCTCTCCATCCTCACTCCCCCAGCCCCATCCCCTTTTAGTCCTCCCTCAACATCAGATCCCTTCTAGTTCCAGCCCCACCCAGCATCCACTCCCTTCTAGTCCCATTCTCCCATCCCCCATCAGTCCATTTCCAATCCTAGCCCCCCCATCAGCCTATTTCCAATCCCAGTCCCTGAATCAGCCATTTCCAGTCCTATCCTAGCTCCCCATCAGCCCATTTCCAGTCCAAGCCCCCCCAATCAGTCCATTTCCCATCCTAGCCCCCCCCATCAGCCCATTTCCAGTCCTATCCTAACCCCCATCAGTCCATTTCCCATCCTAGTCTCCCCATCAGCCCATTTCCAATCCTAGCTTCCCATCAGCCCATTTCCACTCCAAGCCCCACCCAATCAGTCCATTTCCAGTCCTAGCCTCCCATCAACCATTTCCAGTCCAAGCCCCCCATCAGCCCATTTCTCACCCTAGCCCCCCCATTTGCCCATTTCCAATCCTAACCCCCCATCAGCCCATTTCCAAACCTAGTCCCCCATCAGCCCACTTCCAGTCCAAGCCCCCCCAATCAGCCCATTTCCAGTCCTAGCCTTCCCATCAGCCATTTCCAGTCCTAGCCCCTCCATCAGCCCATTTTCAGTTTATCCTAGCCCCCCTCCCCCCAAAGAGCCCTGCGCCTGTCTGACCATCTTCAGAAGGAGCAAGAGAGGCCCAAAGCCCAGACTCACCTCTGCACAGCTGCCAAAGTGAAGAGCAGCGTGTTCCTTCACTCCAGCAACTGTATTCTCATGAAGACCGCTGGCGCCGGAGAATAAAGGGCATTTCCTGTTTTCCGGCACTCAGCGCGCTTCACGAGAACACAGCTGCCAGAGTGAAGGAACACGCCACTCTTCATTCCAGCAGCTGTGTAAAGGTGAGCCAGGGCCTCGGACCTCCCCAACTCCCTCTGAAGCCGGCCCTGAAAATTGACCATGTGTGGAATGAAGTTGGCGCTGGGCAACCTGAAGAACGGGGCCCTGTGCAAACAACATTCTCGCACAATGGACGGGCAAGCCCTGGCCAGAGGGCTAAACATTTAACAGTTATATATGGGAGGGACAAACAATTTTAACATACACATTCGCAAGGCCCCATATTTAACCAAATTTGAGGGTCACACTACCAGTGTCTTTTTAGTTCCCTCTTGCCTCAGCTATCATCAGAAATCTGGCAAGGCCTGTTAACGAGAAACCCGCTCACGTAGGCAATCTTGCCTGCCCAATATTCAAACTGTCCCAGCCCCAACTGATGGCGGACCAGGTCCACCAAAAGTTCCAAAGGGAGATCAAAGGGCTAAACCCTTAACTGCTTGCCTCCTTTGGGTCCAAGAACAGCTTTTCTTCTAGTCGGTCGATTTCTAGGCCTCCGATAGTTGTGCTTGGGTCACTGTTTCAGTCGGGTATGGTTGCAGCTTCTGGACATACTATGCCGCCAGTTCCACGCTCTCGAAGGTGTGGAGGACTCCACTGTGAATCATCCAGAGTTGTGTAGGGTAGTGGACTGAAAATTTGATTCCCAGATTTACCAATTTTTGGCAGACTGCTGCATAAGCACTGCGCTTCTGGTTTAGAGCCGCAGAGTAATCCTGGAATACTGTAATCTTCTACTTCATGCCTGTTCGGACCATTATCTCGAGCGGCTCTTAAGACCCTCTCTTTTTGAGCGTAGTTTAGGAATCGTGCCAACATCAAATGAGGTCTTTTGTCTGAAGTCTGTGTAGGCCCGACATGGTATGTGTGCTCAACCTGGAGAGGCCCACAATCTTCACCGAGAGGCAAGGATAGTGGAAGAGGGTCTCCAGGTATCCCCAAAGCTGCGGGTCCTTAACGGTCTCCAGGATGCCCAGAAATTGTAGATTTTCTAGATTGTCTAATTTATCTGTGTGCTTGGCAATGAGATCTTACAACCACTGTGGGTCCCTCTCAGCTACTCCAATGGAGTCCTCTGCATGAGACAAAAACTGCTCCGCTTCTGTCAGTTGGCCCCAGAAGACATGAAAGCCTGTTGCATGTCATTGAGCTTGCCGGTGACCTGATCAAATTTGGCAGCCTGCACCCCCACTATAGCAGCCATTACTTTCTCCACCAGAGCTCCTTGCTCAATAGAGCTGGGAGACTCCGCCATTTTGGCAGCTATGAAGTGTGATTTATCTCTCTTTCCTCGCTGACTTCATCATCGGGGTATGCTCCACTCTGCTCGAAGAGCCTGCAGGGCTTTCAATAACAATTTTGCCCTCCGGTAACTAGAAATTATAATGAATTTTGGCACTTTCTGTGGATCAAGGGTGTTGGGATATTTTGGTTTAGGGATAGTTCTGCTCAAATCTGCTTCATATGCCTTCTGTGTTTACACTCCTGCTGGTCTGCAACATATACAAGCATCCTGTTTATGGCTCAGAAGACAGCATGTGGGCTACAAGAGAAAGTATATGTTTTGAGGCCTGCTACTGTCTGGCCCATGTTTTGTGCAGAAGTGTTCAGAATATGGGCCTACTACGAAAATACAGGCCAAGCTAAAACTAATTAGCAGAAATACTTTCAGCCTTGACGATTACGTTTAGTGCCAAGAAATAGAAGAACACAGGCCGGACACAGGAAGGCAGAGAAAGAAACGCCTGACAGCAGAGAAAGTATATGTTATGAGGCCTGCTACAGTCTGGCCCATGTTTTGTGCAGAAGTGTTCAGAATATGGGCCTACTACGAAAATACAGGCCAAGCTAAAACTAATTAGCAGAAATACTTTCAGCCTTGAAGATACGTTTAGTGCTAAGAAATAGAAGAACACAGGCCGGACACAGGAAGGCAGAGAAAGAAACGCCTGACAGCACCAGATAAGCGAAGACCTTGAAGAAAAGCAGTTGCTGGCCCAAATAATCATGGGGAGGGTCCCAAGGAGAAACTTTGTAGACTTTGCAGAAAGCTGCACGTACTTCATAGAAAAAACCCTGCATATGACATCAGAAGCGATGCAGTACTTTCTAGAACTTTGTGACAGAGAAAGATGTGTATATAAGGAGGCAGCTCTCTAGCTCGGGGGCAATCTGCTTTCTAACTCTGGTACAGAGAGGAGGTTGCCCGCCCCCTTTCAGACAGACGCTTGCTATCTGCATTTGTGATTTGTTTTGCTTTGGTATACCGAATAAAGAGCTTTGCAGCTAAGCAATTGTTGTCTGAGCAATTTGTTGGTAATTGGTAATATTTGGGGAACCTTTGTGGGCTACCAGGCCCCACAAGGGGGAGAGGAGCCCTGGAGAGGGAGCAAGACACGTCTGCTCTCCTCAACACATCACATGATCTCCCTTATTCACATATTTTATAAAATATGTGTACCCACGCATACTATACATGCTAATATTTATGCCTTCTCTTAAGCAGGCATAATGCCCATGCCTTCAATCTAGGTGCATTTTCTGCAGGATTTGTGCTAATATTTTATAAAGACACAGACACCTATGAATCTTTAAAACAGGCACTGTCCAGTCCTATCAAATTGGCTGCCCTATTATAAAACTATCCTGTAAATGTGCAGGTATATCTGAAAAATATTCATTGCGAATATCTTGAGATTCACTTACAGAAGAAAGAAAAGTTTATAATCAAATTGATAGTCATATCTTTATTTTGGAACCACTGATTTCCAGGGAAGTTCCTATACTGAACATTCTGAATACAGTACCTTGTAAAAGTCTTCACGCTCTTCACATCCTTTTCACATTCCGCTTTTTAATGAAATACAATTCAAAATGCCTTAAAGTACGAGGGAGTTTTGTTATAGCAAAGCCAAATTGGCCCC
This sequence comes from Ichthyophis bannanicus, assembly GCA_033557465.1. Classification (NCBI taxonomy): domain Eukaryota; kingdom Metazoa; phylum Chordata; class Amphibia; order Gymnophiona; family Ichthyophiidae; genus Ichthyophis; species Ichthyophis bannanicus. Next base: position 343,626,811 of record CM066033.1, on the reverse strand, counting down.
ATTTCAAAAAATGGTCTAAGAAAGCCATTAAGGAGTTAGAGCCCACCTGTTTTCTTTCACAGTAGTTGAACTGACTCATATACTTCTGGATGAAGAATCAAGCTCTTTCTGTTGTATGAAGTGAATATGAAGTTGAGGTCTAAACATGCTGAGTGCAGAGCTGCTGAGAGAAAGCTTTTCAAAGGTATGAACTGGAGGACAGGCTAGAAGAACACTTCAGTGAGTTTAAATATCCCTTGGGACACGGTCAAGTCCAAAATTGTAAAGTGGCAACAGTTTGGTACCAACAAAACTCTACCTCCATCAGGCCATTTCAACAAAGTTAGCATCTGTGGGTTAAAAAAAATTCTGCTGAGGAAGCTCATTATTAGGTCTGCAATTACTTTAGAAGAAATACAGAGGTCTCTGGCTGAGACTGGAGAAAATGTTTACTATTTAGTTTATTGTATGGAAGGGTGGCAAGGAGAAAGCCACAGCTAAGAAAAGCCATATGATGTCACATAGGGGTCTTTTATTAATGGGCGCAAGCTGGCAGCGCAGGTTCTGGTATACACTGAAGGTGCACTGGAACACGCGTTATCAACTAGTGCTAACTGCAACCTGTGTTAGGGTTGCGAGGGGACAGATTAGAGGCAGAGAGTTGGCATGGTGATCTCAGCGCATTTAGTGTTGTGTTCATACCACGACCTAAATGCATGAGTGCAGGTTCACCGAACGCTACCTATGGGACAGGACTCTGTGTTAACTGCTGGGGAAATGCTTTACTAGCCACTGACAGTGAACATGGTGGTGTTGCACTTAACAACATCTTGGTTTTGGCACTATTGATGGGTTACATGCAAAACCTTAGCGCCTGTTAGTAAAAGTCCCCATAGTGTTTGCAAAAAAAAATATTTGGAGACACTGCACACATGTGGGAGAAGGTTTTGAAATCTGATAGAAATGCCTTTATGCTAGGCAGTATGAATGGCATAAAACAAACACAACCTACAGTGAATCATGAGACAAGAGATTTATAAAGATCAGGAGAAAGCGGATGATGCAAAGTAAAAGTTGATCCGGGAGGAAAACCTGTTCCAGCTCTCTATAGACCTGAGCCTGAGGAGAAAATTCACCTTTCAGTAGGGCAATGTTCCCAAGCACAAAGCAAAAACAACAGAGTTGCCCAGACCTGAATCCGATATAAAATATGTGGCAAGATTTCAAAAGATTGCAGTCCACAGATGGTCCCCAGCCAGCTTGAAATAACTTTAGCTATCTTGTCAAGAAGAATGGACAAAAACTGCAGTCCCTCTTTGTGCAAATTTGGTAGATACTTATTCTAAACAATTCATGGCTATTACTGCTACAGTGAAGAATGTTTGATTGAATGTCCATTTAAATGTTCTTTCCTATTGAAAATGTAGATTGTGTTGTATAGATCAGTGAAACTCCAGCTTTCATTCATTATGAATTGCATTTAATTAGATAGCAGAATGTAAAAAATACATAAGGCTATGAAGACTTTTTTCAAGACATTGTATACTGTTTTAAAACTTTTGCAAAGTATGGTTTCAGTTCGTTATAATGAAGGAGAATACATTAGAATTATAAGCAGAAATACAAATGTTTAAAACATAACTATAACGATTTCATGCTTAAATTGTATTTTTGATCGCTGATGCTGTTGTGAAATCATATTTTATTTTTGAACATGACAACTCAGTTTCCAAAGAGGAACTAACTGTTGTACCATTGATGTGATGGTTTCTGTCAATGGACAGAATCTATAGCAGAAAAGGTGAAATTAGACTTACCTGCTAATTGTTTTTCCTTGCGTAACTCCAGTCAAGTCCCGAACCTCTGGGTTTAATTAAAGCACCTCCTCCAGCAGCTATGGAGACTGAGAAACGTCATTCTTCTGATGACACTGGTACAAATACTCCTGGGACCACCTCCTCTGTCTAGTAATCTATTGACAAAGCAGACTCACCAGAGCAACAATCAAGTATCAACAGCATAACAACTGTCAATGAACTAAATAATGGGAAAAAACAAAAACTACTCCCGTTATCTGCCCTTCTAATAAAAACAAATGAAGGTACTTATATCAACCTGTGCTAAGGAACTCCGCTCCTGGAAGGATAATCTCCATTTGCTCAAAATACCCCCCCCCCCCCTTATGACCCGTACCCTCCCTGTAGAATCTTTTTCTTACTTCACGAGAGAGCATTGTGCTTCAGGCCAAAACCACCGAATAACCAAGGAAGGGATGCGGGACTAGACTGGAGTTACTCAAGGAAAAACAATTAGCAGGTAAGTCTAATTTCACCTTCCTTATCTTCCCTCCAGTCTAGTCCCGAACCTCTGGGGATGTAACAGAGCAGTGAAAATACTTTCTTAATGGGAGGGATCTGCCAGGCCAGCCTAAAGCACCGCTGAGCCAAAACACGGTATCCCGTTCCGCCTGCACATCCAGATGGTAATGTTTTACAAATGTATTCAAAGATGACCAAGTAGCCGCCTTACAGAGCTCAATAGCCGGTACTAGATTATACTCTGCCCAGGACATTGCCTGTGCTCTAGTCAAATGTGCTCTGATGCCAATTGGCACTGCCTTTCCTTTCAGAAGGTAAGCTGACGCTATAGCCTCTTTTAGCCACCTTGCAGTGGAAGCTTTACTAGCCGCTCCCCCCTTCTTTGCTCCTCCAAATAGGACAAAAAGTCTATCCGTCTTTCTGAAACTCACTGTCCTCCGAAGATACTTCTTTAACGCCCGGCGAACGTCTAAAGACTGTAAGGACCCTGAGGTCGCCTTTCCACAGACTTCCTCAAAAGCTGGAAGGGAAACCACCTGATTCACATGAAAAGGTGAAACTACCTTTGGCAAGAAAGATGGAACTGGCCTCAAGACCACCTTTTTAATCATAAAAGGACAAAAAGGGCTTTCTACACGATAGCGCCTGCAGCTCCGAGATCCTACGAGCCAAACAAATCGCCACCAAAAATACCACCTTGAGTGTCAGATCTTTCATTGACGCCCTAGACAAAGGCTCAAAAGGCTCGCAAACTAACGCATCCAACACCAGAACAAGATCCCACTGTGGAACTAGAGGCCTACATGGAGGCCTCAGAAGAGATACCGCCCTTAGAAAACGCTTAATATCCGGATGCGTTCCTAGCACCTCTCCTTTTATCTTTCCTCTATAACATGCCAGCACCGCCACCTGTACCCTCAAGGAGGCAGCCACCAATCCTTTGTCAAATCTGTCTTGCAAGAACGCTAACACATGCGACACTGAAGCAGACAATGCCCGTATCATCCGGTCCGAACACCATTCCTCAAACACTTGCCAGATCCGCACATACGCCAACAAAGTAGACCTTCTCCTAGCCTTCAACATGGTAGAAATAACTGCCAAGGAGTAACCTCTTGCTCTCAGCCTCGCCCTTTCAAGAGCCAAGCCATAAGCAAGAATCGATCTACCTGAGGCATGAGTAGGGGACCCTGGACCAACAGATCTTTCCGACTCGGTAGATGCCACGGTCGCCCCACCAAAAGTCTGATTAGATCCGCGTACCATGGCCTTCTCGGCCAATCCGGTGCTATCAGAATTTCTCCAGGACCAAGCAGGAAGTCAGTCCTCACATATGGGTGACGTCGGCGCCGACGGAGCCCTCGCGGAGCAATTTTCCCCAGCTTTCAAAGAAAGCCTTTGGGAATTGCAGCGCGCATGCGCGGTCGCCTTCCCGCCCAAGGGTGCCATCTTAGCCAGTCTTCTTTTTTCCGCGGAGCCCTACAGACGTACCTGTCGTGTCCCCGCGAAAAAGTTGATTTTACTCATAATTTTCTCTTTTTTCCTTCGGTTCGACGCCGGTCTTTTTCCCGCCCGGACTCGCGACGCCGGTCACGAGTCCTCTTCTTCTTTTCGGTTTTTCTGACTTAGTCAGTTTCGTTTTCGGTTTTTCCCTGGCAGCCCGGTCCTTTGACCTCGCAGGGGCCCTTTTTCCCCCGATGGCTGCCAGTGGTTTCAAGCGGTGTGGTCAGTGTGACCGAAATATGTCACTAACTGACACACACGACAATTGCCTCCGCTGCCTGGGCCCGGATCATGAAGAAATGATCTGTGGGGCCTGCGGCAAAATGTCCTCCAAAGCGTTGAGAAGTCGGCGGCATCAGCGGGATAGGATCTTCGCTGACCCCAGCCGTACCCGGACCTCGTCGGAGGCCTCCGCGTCCAGAGGTTCCAGCTCGGACCGTCGCCGGAGTTCCTCCGACAGGGGTTCTCCCTCCGGGGACCATCGACGGAAGGTGAAACCCGCGAGGGCGGCGTCGGTGGACGCTCCTGGCTCCGCGAGGGCCAGGTCGCATAGCCCCGATAGCCGTCCTGGGTCCTTGGAGAAGGAGCACCTCTCGAAGTGACCTCGCCTGGAGTCGGAGCTGCCTGCTCGGGTAAGTCCTGTGGTCCTCCTGGACTCGCCGTCGGGGCCCGAGTCGGGGGCTGCTGGGTCACCTGAGCTCGGACTCAGGTTGACGGCCTTGGAGAGCAGACTGTCTGCCTTCATGGACCAGCAGCGGGCACTGCTCGCTGGCCTCGCTGGCGCCGCTGCCCCGACCGCCGGGACGTCGAAGTCGACCCCGGAGACCGAGCCGATCCTCGAGTCCATGCGAACTCGAGTCGATCCTCGGTCGAGGTCACCCTCGGCCTCCCGTTCGGGACCGAGGTCACCGACGCGGACTCCCTCGGCGTCGGGGCGGCAGGCGCCGCGCCCTACCCGGGCCGACCCCACCGATTCCTCGTCGGAGTCAGTCTGGGAGTCTGAAGAGGAAGAGTCACCTGATTCTTTTCGGACTCGGTGTGTCCCCTCGGACTCACCTGAGTCCGAACCTCGGAAGCAGTCCCCCCCGGAGGATACCCGGTTCTCGGACTTCGTCAGGGATATGGCCAAGGCTTTGGCCTTCCCTGCGGATCCCGAGGAGGAGCCTCGAGCCGAAGAGCTCGACGCCCTCCAGTATGACTCTCCCGCCAGGGAACACTTTACTGTACCGGTTCCTCCCATGCTGGAACGACTACTCTTCCGCATGTGGGAGAGTCCGGCCTCCTCGCCGGTCCTGAGCAAGCGGGTCAATTCTATCTATCGAGTCCGCAAGAGCCCTGGCTTCCAAAAAGCACAGCTACCACACCATTCCATGGTAGTGGAATCGGCCATGCATCGTCTTAAGAGCCAGAAGATGCACTCCTCGGTGCCTCCTGGCAGGGAGGCCCATAACCTGGATGGCCTTGGTAAGAAGTGTTTCCAGGGCTCTATGCTTGCGTGTCGTGTCCAGACCTACCAGCTATACATGGGCATGTATCTCCGGGACCTGGCTAAAGAGCTAGCCGGATTCTCCGCTGGTTTGTCCGAGGAACCCTTGCGGAGGTTCCTGGCCTTGTCCTCTGGCATTCGGGAATGCTCAAAATTCATATCCCGAGCAGCCTATGATGGCTTTGAAGCATCGGCTCGAGTGGCCGCAGCCGGCATCGGTGCCCGCCGACAGGCTTGGCTTCAGTCGTCTGACCTTGAGCCCTGGGTGCAGGACAAGTTGGTCGATGTCCCCTGCCGAGGCGAAAACCTCTTTGGCAAGCCCATGGCTGAAAAGGCTGCACAAATCGAGACGGAGACTCTCACCAGGACTAGGCTTTCTAGGAAGACCTCCGCCCCTTCCCAGAAAAAGAAGGGCTCGGGAAAGAAGCCCTTTTACCCGAGAAAGGCGGCTGCCTACAAACATTACCCCCAATATCAGGCCCCTGCAGCTCCCCAACAGGGCCAGCAGGCCAAGGGACGGGGTAACGGGTCCCGTAGGCAGCAAGCCCCCAAGCCTGCACCACCAGCCCCTGCTCAGCAGGGTGGGGGCTTTTGACTCCTTAAGCATAGCCTCTCCCCCTCCGCTGGCTCCTCCCAGCACCGGAGGCCGGCTGGTTCACTTCGCCCACAGGTGGTCCAGCATCACTTCAGATGCCTGGGTGCTTCAAGTCGTAAGAGAAGGCTATCTTCTCCACTTCCACCAGGTCCCTCCCTCCTATTTTCCGGGAGAACCTCCATGACTCCCTCTGCACAGGGAATTACTCCTTCAGGAGTTAGCGGGTCTTCTACAGGAGCAGGCGGTGGAACCGGTGCCCCACCACCTGAGAGGTCAAGGCTTTTATTCCAGGTATTTCTAGTACCAAAAAGGACGGGAGGCCTCCGACCCATCCTGGACTTGCGCAACCTCAACAGGTTCCTCGTGCGGGAAAAGTTCAAAATGCTTACCCTTGGAATCCTTCTGCCCTACCTCCAGCAGGGAGATTGGCTATGCTCCTTGGATCTAAAGGATGCCTACACGCACATCCTCATCCACCCAAGCCACCGCCAATACCTAAGGTTTGTGGTGGCAGGAAATCATTACCAGTACAGAGTACTGCCCTTTGGCCTGTCCTCCGCACCGCGAGTCTTCACAAAATGTCTCGCGGTGGTGGCGGCCCATCTCCGGCTTCACGGCCTCTATGTCTTTCCGTACCTCGACGACTGGCTCATCAGAGCAGCGTCCGCTCCGGAGGTCACCAACGCCACACGCCGCACGGTGACTCTTCTGCAGTACTTGGGCTTTGTTATAAACTTCGCAAAGTCCACTTTGCTCCCCTCACAGGATCTCGAGTTCATCGGCGCAAGGCTGCACACTCCTCAGGCACGAGCGTTCCTACCGCTCGACAGGGCTCAACGGCTCATGGACCTAGCCGACCGTTTTCGCAGCCAGCCCCTGGTCTCCGCCAGGCGCTTCCTGAGACTACTCGGCCATATGGCTTCCACCGTCCATGTGACCCCCAATGCCCGCCTGAATATGCGGCCTGCTCAATGGTGTCTTCGCAAGCAGTGGCAACAAGCCACAGGCGGCCTCGCAGACCTAGTGCGCGTCTCCGAGCCGCTGGCCTCGTCTCTCCAGTGGTGGCTTCATCGGCCGAACCTGGTACTCGGCATGCCTTTTCAGTCACCTCAGCCGGCCCAGGTGCTGACAACAGATGCATCCCTCCTGGGCTGGGGAGCACATTGCCAAGGGGCTTGTACTCAGGGCCTCTGGACCACGTGGGAGTCTGCTCAGCAGATCAACTTCCTGGAGCTCAGAGCGATCCGCCTGGCTCTCAAGGCCTTCTCCCACCTGACCTCTCACCAGTCCGTCCTTGTCCAGACGGACAATCAAGTTGCCATGTTCTACGTGAACAAGCAGGGGGGCACGGGCTCCTTCCTTCTCTGTCGGGAAGCACAGAAGCTCTGCTCTTGGGCCGTCAGTCACGGAGTTCCTCTCAAGGCCGTTTATCTCCCAGGCCAAGAAAATTGCCTGGCGGACAAACTCAGCAGGATCCTCCAGCCGCACGAGTGGCGCCTGGATCCCTTGGTAGTTCAGAAGCTCTTTCTAAAGTGGGGCCTCCCCACGATGGATCTCTTTGCCAGCCCTCTCAACCGGCAACTTCCTCGCTTCTGCTCTCGTCAGCCACATCCCCTTCGAGTTGCGGCAGACGCTTTTCTACTCTCATGGTCGGAGAGCCTTCTGTACGCTTTTCCTCCCATCCCGCTAGTCTCTCGGACTCTTTTCAAGGTCCTCCGAGACAAAGCCTTCATGATCCTGGTGGCCCCTCGCTGGCCCAGACAGCCGTGGTTTCCACTCCTGCTGCAATTAGCGGTAGAGGATCCATTCCCTCTGGGGTTACAACCGGATCTCCTCACTCAGGATCAGGGGTCTCTGCTGCACCCCAACCTCAGATCTCTCAATCTAATGGCCTGGCTGCTGAGAGGGTAGTCCTTGCTCCCCTTCTCCTGCCAGCAGAGGTGGAAGAGGTCGTCCTAGCTTCTCGGCGACCTTCTACCCGCAAATGCTACGCCCTTAAATGGCGTCGCTTTTCCGTTTGGTGTACCCAACAGTCTCAGGATCCCTTCTCCTGCCCGGTGTCGGTGATCCTGCAGTACTTGCTATACCTCTCTAATCTGGGACTTAAGTCCAACTCCGTCAAAGTTCACCTCAGTGCTCTTTCAGCACATCATGTGCCGGTGGACGGCAGACCTCTTTCCAGCGACCCTCTTGTAGCGAGGTTTCTCCGAGGTCTCCTTCTGCTTAAACCACCTCTGCGCCCGCCAGCGCCTGACTGGGATCTGAATGTGGTTTTACAGCGGATCACCTGTCCGCCTTTTGAACCTATGGCTACCTGTTCTCTCCGTTTTCTTTCTTGGAAAACATTGTTCTTGATAGCCCTCACTTCCGCTAGACGCGTAAGTGAATTGCAGGCCCTCGTGTCTGATCCCCCTTACACTCGGTTCTACAAAAATAGGGTAGTCCTACGGACTCACCCAAAATTTCTTCCAAAAGTGGTCTCCCCTTTTCACATCAATCAGGAGGTGGTACTTCCGACCTTCTTTCCCAGACCACACTCCAGCCGAGCTGAAACGGTCCTCCATACCCTGGACTGTAGAAGGGCATTGAACTTCTACCTTGACCGTACGCGGGAGCACCGTAAAGCTGCTCAGCTTTTTGTGTCTTTTGACCCCAATAAATTGGGGCTCCCGGTCTCCAAGCGTACTCTGTCCATCTGGGTTGCGGACTGTATCACTTGGGCTTATGGGGCAGCCGGACTCTCCTTGGAAGGTCGAGTCACGGCTCATTGCGTTCGGGCAAAGGCTACGTCAGTGGCTTACCTCCGCTCTGTTCCGCTGGCAGACATCTGCCGGGCCGCTACTTGGTCTTCGAGCCAGACTTTTGCGGTCCATTACTGTCTCGAGAGGGAGTCCCGCAGGGACAGTGCTTTCGGACAGGCAGTCCTCCGTAATCTCTTTGAGGTTTGAGCAACTCCTACCCTCCATCCCGGATGTGGGCTACCGGTGGGTAATAATTCAGCAAAGATTCCTTCCTTCTGTGCTGCTGAGCTAGAGGGAGCTCATTTTTGTGCTTAGGGTCTCCGGTAGCCTTAAGCTTGGGAGTCCCATATGTGAGGACTGACTTCCTGCTTGGTCCTGGAGAAAGCGTAGTTACTCACCTGTAACAGGTGTTCTCCAGGAGCAGCAGGAATCAGTCCTCACAACCCTCCCTCCTCCCTTTGGAGTTGCGATCATCTGCTTTAGTTTTTTTGCAAATTTTTATGCTGTCTTTTTTAGCTATGTCATCTGACTGGCTAAGATGGCACCCTTGGGCGGGAAGGCGACCGCGCATGCGCGCTGCAATTCCCAAAGGCTTTCTTTGAAAGCTGGGGAAAATTGCTCCGCGAGGGCTCCGTCGGCGCCGACGTCACCCATATGTGAGGACTGATTCCTGCTGCTCCTGGAGAACACCTGTTACAGGTGAGTAACTACGCTTACCTGTCCCTTGTGAACCTCTATCCTCTGAAGCAGCCGACCTATTAAAACCCAGGGGGGAAAAACGTAAAGGAGTTGCCGCTCTGGCCACTTTTGAATGAGAGCATCGAGACTCTCCGACATTCTTTCCTTTCTTCTGCTGAAGAATCGGTTGGTCTTTGCCGACTCGAACGTCGCCATGAGATCCATCACCAGCTCCCCCCCAGCGGTTTACTATCATCTCGAAGACCTCTGGATGGAGCACCTATTCTGCCGGGTCCACCCTGACTCGACTCAGAAAATCGGCCACCACATTGTCCACTCCTGCGACATGTGCCACTGATACCGCTGCCAGATGTGTTTCGGTCCACTCTAACAGTTGTTTGGCCTCGGATTCCAGTGGCGCACTGCTGGTGCTGCCCTGCCGATTGATGTAGGCCACTGCAGTCAAATTGTCAGAGAACACTCACACCACCTTTCTTTCCAGATAACTTTGAAAGGCCTTCAGCGCTAGAGCGACCACCCTCAATTCCAATCTGTTGATAGACCAGGTTTTTTCCACGTTGGTCCACTGACCCTGAGCAAAATTTCCGTTGACGTTCACGCCCCAACCCCAAAGACTGGCGTCCATCGTCAGGTGTATCCAGGTGGGAGACTCCAGAGGCATCCCCTCTTCCAGCACCCCGGCCTTAACCACCACTGCATGGCCTCCTTCGTCTCCTGCGGACAAGGCAGCCTTTGCGATAAGGCATCGTTCTGAGGTGACCATCTCCTGAGCAACGCCCTCTGCAGCAGCCTCATATAAGCCCGGTCCCATGACACCAACCCGAGGGTCACCACCATTGTATCTAGCAACTGCAGATAATGCCATGCCGTGGGAATCTTCTGGCTTAAAAATCCAAGGACTAGCTTCCTCAAACCCTGTGTTCGCAACTTCGGTAGAAACACTCTTCCTATCTTTGTATCGAAACACGCCCCGAGATACTCCAGACTCTGCAAAGGCTCCAATCTGCTCTTGGACACGTTGATCACCCAGCCTAGGCTCTGAAGAAACTCCACCACTCTGGTTGTCGCCGACTCGATCCCTTTTTTGGACTTTGCCCGAAGTAACCAATCGTCCAGATAAGGGTGCACTAATTTCTGCAGGACCAAGCAGGAAGTCAGTCCTCACATATGGGTGATGTCGGCGTCGACGGAGCCCTCGTGCAGAGCATTTCCCCAGCTTTCAAAGAAAGCCTTTGGGAATGCAGCGCGCATGCGCGGTCCCCTTCCCGCCCAAGGGTGCCATCTTGCTCAGTCTTCTTTTTTCCGCGGAGCCCGACGGACATGTGTCCTAGTCACCCGGTTAAAAGTAGATTTTTCCTTCGAAGATTTGTGGTTTTTGCCGGTTCGATGCCAGTTCCCCTTCCCGCCTAGGCACGGTACACCGGTATCGAGCCCGGAGCTGTTTTTTTGGTTTTTGTCCTTCGAGACTAGCGTTCACGCTCTTTTTCTTTTTCACTGGCAGCCCGGTCTTTTGACCTTGCAGGGGCCCTTTTTCCCCCGATGGCTGCTAGCAGGCTCAAGAAGTGTGATCGGTGTAAGAAACTGATGTCTCTCACCGACACACAAGACTGCTGCCTCCGGTGCCTCGGGCCCGATCATGACTCGATGATCTGTGGCCCGTGTGGCAAAATGTCCTCAAAGGCGTTGAGGAGCCGACAGCATCAACGAGAAAGGATCTTCTCTGACTCCGCGTCTGGCCGGGCCCGGACTTCGTCAGAGGCCTTGACGTCTCGGGAGTCCGACCCCAAGCATCGTCGGGGCTCCTCTGAGTGGGGGTCTCCCTCATGGGAACACAAAAGGAAGAAGAAACCCGCGAGGGCGGCATTGGTGGACGCTCTTGGTCCTTCGAGGGCCAGGTCGCATAGCCCCGACCGCCGTCCCGGGTCCTCAGAGCCAGAGAGGCCTGCAAAGTTGCCTCGTGTGGAGCCGGAGTCCCCGAGTCACATGAGTGCTGTAGTCCTCATGGACTCTCCTCCGGGGGAGCTGACATCGGCCCCAACACCGTCGGGGGCCAAGTCAGGGGCTGCTGAGTCTCCTGAGCTTGGACTCAGGTTGTCAGCCTTGGAGAGCAGTTTGGCTGCCTTCGTGGAACAGCAGCGGGTGCTGATCGCCGGTCTGACCGGTGCATCTGCCCCGACCACCGGGACCTCGACGTCCAAGTCGACCCCGGAGGCCGAGCCGATCCTCGAGTCCATGCAGTCTCGAGTCGATCCTTGGCCAAGGTCTCCCTTGGCCTCCCATATGGGGCTGAGGTCGTCGACGTCGGTACCCTCGGCGTCGGGGCGGATGGCATTGGTGCCCGTCCAGCCGGAGCCGCTCAATTTCTCCTTGGAGGGGTCGGGGTGGGAGACAGAGGACGAGGAGTCCCCAGACACTTTTTGGACCCGGTGCGTCCCCTCGGACTCACTGGAGCCCGAACCTCGGAGAAGGTCCCCCCTGGAGGATACCCGGTTCTCGGACTTCGTGAGGGATATGGCCAAGGCCTTGGTCTTCCCCGCGGATCCTGAGGAGGAGCCTCGAGCCGAAGAGCTCAGGGCCCTCCAGTATGACTCTCCCCCAAAGAAGGCCTTTACTGTACCGGTTCCTCTGATGCTGGAACGGCTGCTCTTCCGCATGTGGGAGGCACCGGCTTCGGCGCCAGTTCTCAGCAAATGGGTCGATTCCATTTATCGAGTCCATAAGAGCCCTGGGTTCCAGAAGGCACGGCTACCGCACCACCCCATGGTTGTGGAATCAGCCATGCATCGTTTGAAGAGTAAGAAGATGCACTCCTTGGTGCCCCCCGGCCGGGAGGCCCGGAACCTGGATGCCCTTGGTAGAAAGTGCTTCCAGGGCTCTATGCTGGCATGCCGTGTCCAAACTTACCAGCTGTACATGGGCATGTACCTCCGAGACCTGGCAAAGGAGATTGCCGGGTTCTCTGCTGGCCTCTCCGAGGAACCTTTGCAGAGGTTCAAGGCTTTGTCATCGGGGATTCGAGAGTGCTCAAAGTTTATATCTCGAGCAGCCTATGATGGCTTCGAGGCTTTGGCCTGAGTAGCAGCGGCCGGCATCGGTGCACGCCGTCAGGCCTGCTACAGTCATTGGACCTCGAGCCATGGGTCCAGGACAAGTTGGTCGATGTCCCTTGCCAGGGTGAAAACCTCTTTGGCAAACCCATGGCTGAAAAGGCTGCAGAAATCGAGACTGAGACTCTCACCAGGATAAGGCTGTCCAGGAAGACGTCTGCCCCTTCTCAGAAGAAGAAGGACTCGGGGAAAAAGCCCTTTTACCCAAGGAAGGCCTCTGCATACAAATCCTACCCTCAATTCCAGGCCTCTACAGCTCCCCAACAGGGTCAGCAGGCCAAGGGGCAGGGACATGGGTCCCGTAGGCAGAAAACCACCAAGCTGCCAGCTCCGGCTCCTGCACAGCAGGGAGCGGGGTTTTGACTCCCACCTCATAGCCTCTCCCCCACAGCTGGCTCCACTCAGCACAGGAGGCCGGCTGACACTGTATGCCCACAGATGCTCAGCAATAACAGGGGATACCTGGGTACTGAGCATAGTCCAAAAGGGCTACTTGCTCCACTTCAACCAGTTACCTCCCTCCTATTTTCCAGGGGAGCCTCCCTCTGCACAGGAACCTCCTCCTCCAAGAGTTGGCAAGTCTTCTACAGGAGCAGGCGGTGGAACTGGTGCCTCACCACCTGATAGGAAGAGGCTTCTATTCCAGGTACTTTCTGGTACCAAAAAGGACAGGAGGCCTCAGGCCCACCCTAGACTTGCAGAATCTCAACAAGTTTCTGGAGAGGGAAATGTTCAAGATGCTTACCCTTGGAATACTGCTGCCCTACCTCCAGCAGGGAGATTGTCTATGCTCCTTAGACCTAAAGGATGCTTATACTCACATCCTCATTCATCCAGACCACAGACAATATCTCAGATTTGTAGTGGGAGGAAATCATTTTCAGTACAGGGTACTTCCATTTGGCCTAACCTCCACACTCAGGGTTTTCACCAAATGCCTGGCGGTGGTGGCGGCCTATCTCAGAAACCAGGGCATCTTTGTCTTTCCATACCTGGACGACTGGCTCATCAGGAGTCAGTCTCCACAGGAGGCCAGACAAGCCACGCTTCGCACTGTCTCTCTCCTCCAGCACCTGGGCTTCGTCATAAACTTTGCAAAGTCCACTTTGCTCCCCTCACAGGACATAGAGTTCATAGGGGCAAGGTTGGATACCTTACAAGCAATGGCTTATTTGCCCGGGAACAGGGCTCACAGACTGATGTCTCTGGCCCAGCTGTTTCGCAGTGGATCTCTGGTCTCTGCCAGACATTTCCTGAAGCTTTTGGGCCACATGGCATCCACAGTCCATGTAACTCCAAATGCTCGTCTGCATATGCGGCCTGCTCAATGGTGTCTCAGAGCTCAGTGGATACAGGCCGCAGGAGACTTAAGAGACAGAGTAAGAGTGTCCAAACTACTAGCAGCCTCCCTGCAGTAGTGGCTGCATCTCCCAAACCTGATCAAAGGGGTGCCTTTCCAGGCGCCACCACACACACAGGTGCTGACAACCGATGCTCTCTTCAAGGTTGGGGTGCACATTGCCAGGAGGCATGCACTCAGGGCCTCTGGTCCCCTTGGGAGGCCACACAGCAGATCAATCTATTGGAGTTGTGAGCTATTCGATTAGCTCTGCAAACTTTCTCTCATGTCCTCTCTCACCAGTCTGTCTTGATTCAGACAGCCAGCCAGATAGCAATGTTCTATGTGAACAAACAAGGGGGCACGGGATCCAGGCTTCTGTGTCAGGAAGCACAGGCCCTGTGCACCTATGCAGTCAAGCAAGGCACGTTTCTCAAGGCAGTTTATCTACCTGGCCAAGAGAATTACCTGGCAGACAGGTTGAGCAGGATTCTACAGCCTCACAAATGGCATTTGAATCCCCTAGTGGTCCAGCAGATCCTCCTAAAATGGGGTCTTCCAACCATCAATCTCTTTGCCAGTTCACTGAACCGTCAGCTGCCCAAGTTCTGTTCCAGACAACCGCATCCTCTACGAATAGCAGCAGATGTCTTCCTAATCTCTTGGTCTACGGGCCTGCTGTATGCGTTTCCTCCAACGCCTCTGGTGGCCCGAACCCTATTCAAGGTTCTTCGGGACAGGGCTTCGCTGATCCTGGTAGCCCCCAGGTGGCCGAGCCAATGGTGGTTCCCACTCCTTATGCAGTTGGCGGTGGACGCTACACTCCTTCTGGGGGTGCAACCCGATCTCCTGTCTCAAGATCAGGGATCTCTCCTGCACCCCAACCTCCAGTCCCTCCATTTGATGGCCTGGCTGCTGAAAGGGTAGTTCTAGCCCCCTTACTTCTGCCTAGGGAAGTGGAGGAGGTGGTGTTGGCCTCTAGGAGACAATCCACCCAGAAATCTTATGCCCTCAAGTGGCGTAGGTTCTCCACCTGGTGTGCTCAGCGCCAGGAGGATCCGTTTTCATGCCTGGTACCAGTGGTGCTGTGGTATCTACTTCACCTGTCGAACCTAGGTCTTAAATCCAACTCTGTTCGGGTCCACCTCAGTGCTCTTTCAGCGCACCACTCGTCAGTGGAGGGCCAGTCTCTGGCGGTCCACCCCTTAGTGACCCGCTTCCTCAGAGGCCTGCTTTTTCTCAAGCCTCCAATTCGTCCACCAGCCCCTGAATGGGATTTGAATGTGGTCTTGCAACATTCGCCCACCACTTGAGCCGATGGCTACCTGTCATTTACGCTTCCTTTCCTGGAAGGCGTTGTTCTTGGTGGCTCTTACCTCGGCCAGGTATGTGAGTGAACTACAGGCTCTGGTTTCTGATAGACCGTACACACGGTTCTATAGGAACAGGGTGGTTTTACGGACTCATCCTAAGTTCCTTCCGAAGGTTGTCTCCTCCTTCCACCTCAATCAGGAGGTGGTTCTTCCGACCTTCTTTCCCAGGCCACATGCCAGCCAGGCTGAAATGGTCTTGCATACCCTGGACTGTAGGAAGGCGTTGTCTTTCTACATTGACCGTACGCAGGGGCATCGAAGGGCGGTTCAGCTCTTCGTATCTTTTGACCCTAATAGGCTGGGGTTACCTGTCTCCAAGCGTACCCTGTCCATTTGGGTAGCAGACTGTATCGCTTGGGTGTACAGGGCAGCCGGCCTCTCCTTGCAGGGTCGAGTCATGGCCCACCGTGTCAGGGCGAAGGCTGCGTCAGTAGCTCATCTCTGCTCTGTTCCATTGGCAGACATCTGCCGGGCCACTACTTGGTCTTCAAGCCAGACTTTTGCAGCCCATTACTGCCTTGAGAGGGAGTCCCGCAGAGACAGTGCTTTCGGACAGGTGGTACTCCGTAATCTCTTTGAGGTTTAGGCAACTCCTACCCTCCGGTCCTTGTGTTGGACTACCTATGGGGGCGTTCTCAAAGAAGATTTTTATCTCGCATGCTGAGGCTCTAGAGGGAGCTTATTTTTCAGCTTTGGGTTCTCGGTAGCCTAGAGCTGGGGAGTCCCATATGTGAGGACTGACTTCCTGCTTGGTCCTGGAGAAAGCGTAGTTACTCACCTGTAACAGGTGTTCTCCAGGAGCAGCAGGAATCAGTCCTCACAACCCTCCCTCCTCCCCTTGGAGTTGCAGTCACATATATATATATTTCATTTTTATTTTTTGCTGTCTTTTAGCTATGTCATCAGACTGAGCAAGATGGCACCTTTGGGCAGGAAGGGGACCGCGCATGCGCGCTGCATTCGCAAAGGCTTTCTTTGAAAGCTGGGGAAATGCTCCGCACGAGGGCTCTGTCAACATCACCCATATGTGAGGACTGATACCTGCTGCTCCTGGAGAACACCTGTTACAGGTGAGTAACTTTGCTATCCCTTCTTTCCTTAATGCCACTGCCACGACCACCATGACCTTGGTGAATGTCCGCGAAGCCATTGCCAACCCGAACGGTAACGCTTGGAATTGAAAGTGCTCCATAGGAACTGCAAACCTGAGGAATTTCTGATGTTCCTGTTGAATCGGAATGTGAAGATAAGGCTCCGACAAATCCAGAGAAGTAAGGAACTCCCCTGCCCTCACTGCCACAATTACTGAACGCAGGGTTTCCATACGAAAGGGCGACACTCTTAGACAGCAATTTATGCCTTTGAGATCCAATATAGGGCGAAAGGATCCCTCTTTCTTTGGCACCATGAAATGTATGGAGTATCGACCGTATCCACACTGGACTTTTGGCGCTGGCACCACCGCCTTGAGACTCAGTAGTCTTTCCAACGTCTCTTGTACCGCCTTGACCTTCAGAGGCGCCTTGCACGGGGATTGAACGTAAGCATCGACTACTGGGTGTTGAAGCTCGAGAGCATAACCTTCTCGAATGACTTCCAACACCCACCGGTCGGAAGTAATTTGGACCCAAGCAGGATAAAACTCCCGTAATCGCCCTCCTACGGCAACTAACCCCACCTGGGCCCTCCTGGCTTCATTGTGGTTTCCTAAGGTTTGAGGAAGAGGGAGCAGAGAACCCTTTGTATGCCCCTCTAAAACCTCGAAACCCCTGATTGCGATAGGATAAACGTCCCCTTTGGAATTGCCCAAACTGTGCTGGGCGAAAACTGCGAAACTCTCTCTGCTGACTCTTATTTGCTGGAGGTGGCCTCCCCTGCTTTTGTTTGTCTTCTGGGAGCCTACCTCCCTTAGACTCCCCTAAATCCTTCACCAACTTATCTAAATCCTCACCAAAAAGCAATATACCCCTAAAGGGCAGCTTGCCTAACCGTGACTTAGAGGAACCTTCCGCCGCCCAATTACGCAGCCAAAGATACCGCCTGGCTGCTATCACCAACGCCATACTTTTAGACAGACTCCTAATGAGATCATAATAAATGTCCGCTAGGTAAGCCATCCCAGATTCTAACCTGGATGCCTCTCCTTCTCTCTCCTCCAGCTGGTCTCTGTGAATATGCTGAGCCCAGCGAAGACAGGCCTTAGCCCCCCAGGCCCCACAAATAGATGCCTGAACGGATAGCGCACTGATGTTGAACACTTGCTTCAACAAAGTATCTAGCTTCCTATCTTGAGTATCCTTCTGAGCAGCACTACCTTCCACCAGGATGGTAGTCTTCTTGGTCACTACCGAGACCGCAGCATCCACTTTCGGAGACTTAAACAATTCTCTATCTTGGTCAACTAACGGCTACAGCCGCGCCATTATCCTGGAGCCCTTAAGCCCTGCTTCGGGCATGTCCCATTCTTCCTGAATCATTTCCCGCACCACTCTATGCACTGGGAAAGCTCTCTGCGTTTTACGAACCGCCTGTAACAGGGGATCTTCTAAAGATGCATCCTCCGCTGTGATAGGCTATAGCCTAGGATAGCCTGTAACTGTATGTTAGGTAGCAGAAGCAAGCCTGTAGGTTAGGCCTGAGTCCCCAACCCCCACTTCAGAATATTATAACTGAGCAGAGCTGAAAGCTAGAGAAAACAGAATTTTGCTTCAAGCAGCTTATGATGATAAGAATGTAAAACTTTTCCACTGAGTGTGTTATGTTATTCACAGATGTATTTCAGAATTCAGCTTTTCACACAGTGTCTGTGCTGTGAGTGACCTTGTAAGCAAAAAGCAAGGCAGAATGTTATATCTAGATATAGAGCCATGGCTAGGAAGGCCTCAGAGCGGGGGGAGATGCAGTGCGGGCCCGGTCAGAAAATTTCCATTGAATGGTGGTGGGGGGGGGGGGGGGGTGAGGGGGCCACCGGGACCAATGAGGAGTTTGCCTGTATAGAACTGATGAGGAAAACTATAAATGCTGTTGTTTTATTGAACGCCATTGCTCAGACCATTTTGAAAGTGACATTGACAGGTGTCTGAGCTTGTGCACAAAATAAACTGGTTTGAATTCTAGTAAATAGACTCCTGGTGTATTCATTGCGTGCACTTCGCTATTGCACCGCAGGCTCTGCTGAAGGCATATTTAGCGTCTTCAGAGTTTTCGCTATGAGAGCTGGCAACTCGTCCCATCGGAAAACTCGGATCACCCTCGCCTGATCCTCGTGTTCCGCTAGCTTTCCTTCCTCTAACTCATCCTCCAATTCTAGATCCTGCCCTCTGTGAGAGGACTTTCAGAAGACACGGACTGCTCCTGCTGACTCTTTCCCTTTCTGGCCTTTTTTGAAAAAACTTCAAGAAACCCCAAATTCAGAGGGGTTCCTGGACGCTTTACACCTAGTTATGCTGCTAATGCAGCCTCTGGTCCCTTCTTACTGCCCTGAAGGCTTGCTGAAGGAGATTCACAAAGTTCTGGGAAAAAATTGCCGCTAGCCCTTCTGGTAATGCTGTCTGAGAAGGCTGGCCATCCGGGGCCCAGGAAGGGCCTGCCACCAGCTCCAGTGAGGACACTAAAGGAGAAACCAGTTCTGGATCCAGTCCCGAAGCACTCTTCTGGCTCTCCCCACCAAGTTCCATAGCCTGTTCCATGGACGAGGCTTCATGGATGCAGCTTTTACAAACTCCTGTATCTGATACCAGACCCTTCTTACTACCACACAATAAACATTGCGGCTTAGAAGGCATCTCACAGCTGTTGTACCGATCACCTCTGCAGCACCTCTTAATCTTCCCTAAGAAAGAGATTATATACTGTAAATACCACACTACTATCTAACAATATCTATTTATATATAGATATAGATATATATGCACACCAAGAGAAAGCTACCCTGCTACTATCCTACAGCAAACCCCCAGAGTTCTGCTTAGCAGTGCTTTGAAAATACCCCCAAGCTGTGAAGTCGCGAAAAAATAAAAAGAACGGCAAGGTCCCACTGCACACGAATGTTCCTGCAGGCCGCATGGTCCAACTGTCTTTCCTGCGCTCCCGCACGCGGCTGCGGCCCTCAGCAAACACTAACGCTACACTCACGCCGGCTGTCCCGAACTGAGAAATTTTCAAATTAAGCCACTTACCTGCTCTTCACTGCCTGCGGGTGCCCAGAATGATTCTCCCCACACTCAGCCGAACAGCAACTTCCACGACGGGAGAGAATCAGAAACGGAGGCGGCGTTTCGGCTCTCAATAGCTCTGCTGCACAACCAGGCTTTCAAACCGGTACTGCTCTCCTTTCACTGCCGGTTCCTCACCCAAATAGTGGGTTCGGGAACCGGAGCACAGCCCTTCAGTCTGCTAATGACTTCCTTCCGTCCCTGCCCCCGCACTGATAAAAAGAGGGAGGGAGACAAGAAGGGGCCCCCAGCTTCGTGCTCTTTTTTTTTTTTTTTTTAACTTTAAGCCAAATGATAATGTAACCTATACACTACTATCCACTTTCCTTAACTGTTTCTCTAGTGAGCCTCGAACCCCAGGCTCACCACCCTCCAGCTGCTATGGAGACTGAGAATACTGGACAGAGGCGGTCCCAGGAGTATTTGTACCAGTGTCATCAGAAGAATGACGTTTCTCAGTCTCCATAGCTGCTGGAGGAGGTGCTTAAACCCAGAGGTTCGGGACTAGACTGGAGGGACGATAAGGAAATATGAGTCTGTAGAATGTTTGCTGTGCAGTAAATTGTTTCATTCTGGCATATGTGCTAAGTCAATTTTATATGGAATTCCATATAGTTTGGAAGTTTGGCTTCCCATTTGTTTCAAATTAGAATATCTGCCATATGATCAGCTTTATCACTAGCTGAATTTGTTTTCATCTATACTTTTATCTTTGCAGAGTTTTCCTTTGGTGTAGTTAATCCACCAATGGCCATGGATTTAGCCTTTGGTCTGCTTTGTGAGCTGCTGCAGGCCTGGGATCAAGCACCTGCTGGCGCCCTAATCTTGATAGAATGGCAGCTGGGAGAAGATGACCTGAAGAAAGACCTGGAGACTTCAAAATCAGTAACTCAAATAATCTGTCATTTACTTTTGTGCTCAGAATGAATGTAGGGATATGTGATGTATTTCATGAGTATACTTTTAGTCAGTTCCATGGAATGACTTCTGCAAGGTCGTTAATCAACATTAGACTAGCATAGTCCTTCATGATGAAGAAATAGTATGTTGCTGTTGAGAATCATTAAGTATATTCTTGAAAAGTCAGCAGAAACCAAACAGCTGCTATAAACCACTTGAAAGGCATTAGATGACAGTTGATATGATAAAAACACAACCTTTGACATTCTCTGAACTTTTTATCCTGTTTTAGAGCAAATATTTCAGCACCTCTTTTTTAGCATTCAGGAATGGGTAGTATAAGACATTTATCCTTCTTTTGATAAAACATCACAAGAGGAGGTGTGAATAATATGGTTACTGACACCCTTCCATGTACATCAAAACTTTCTCTCAACAGCATTTAGTTTAGAATACTTGTCTGTTTTCCTACACTTTTAGTGGTTAGAAAAGGAAATATCTAAGTCAGGAGGTTCAGAGTTTGCATATTTTACAAAAGGCTTGATGAATCTAGAGTCTTTCATAAAATTCATATAAGACCAAGGAAAAACGTGTATTTTGCAGAACATACAGTGGGAAAAGCCATTTTACAAAAACACATTCAAAATGAGTCACTACCATTGGCTTCATATGTGTAAGCAGCAGGCTTTGCTACCTACACATGTAATTGCTGGATTTTGCAAAACGTCATGTCCAAGTGGAAGCAGTTAAGAAATTACTACTAATAATCATGTGTATGGCACTGCAATCCAATACCAAAGCTCAAATATTTTGCCTTTTTAGGGGGGGGGGGGATTGTTTTTTTAGCAATGGAAATGTAAGCAGAATTTCCCCTCCTTAATCATTCCTCCAAACAAGCAGTTAGCTGACAGATATGTGTTGTTTGCAGTAACTGTAAATGCCAACTTTGACATTTGTTTGAAGTATACGTGTATATGTCTAAGGTCTACTAAAGCATGTGTATGCAGCAGCTTTTATATATATATATATATATATATATATATATATATATATATAAATCATTCCTAACCGTTCAAAATTTACCTCCAAAATATGTTACTTTAACTCCTGATATACCCATTAACTGCCAGTATGGCAGATAATGTGAATCAGTTGCACCTTTGTAGGTATAGCTAGGTGCATTCTCCACAAACAAGTGGGGGATGCAGGCACACTCTGTGCCGGGCTGCCCCTAGCTTATAGGTATGTTTACTAATTGACGGTTCCTTATCGTTCCTCCAGTTTAGTCCTCTACCTCTGGGTTGTGCACCTCCTCCTACAGCTTGGAGACTGGGCATGTCAAAGTCGTGACATCTCTGGATATAGCCTGCTGGTATCTCCCATCAGCCCCCAGTGTGTCCAGTCTCCATGCAGCAGGAGGACATAGTGAGTCTAGCTTCTGGGCTCACTTGGGGAGAACAGATAAGGAGCATTTAGTGTGACAAATTCTATTCTGATTTTACTTTTGATTTTTACTTTTAATTTTACTTTTAATTCAGTTACCTTTGGTTAATTGGCAATCAGGGATTAGTTCCCTTTAGTTATTAGGAACAAATTTCCTTATATTTACAGTAATTTTAAATTTGAGCCTGGTTCTTTAAATTAGTAGCAGCTCTCACCTTCCCTCCTTGTCAGTTATTTTCACTTGCTGCAGGCATTCGCCGGTGCGGATCTCTCTCCCTGGACGGTACAGGAGAGAGCTCCGGGACCCATACAGCCACACTGAAGCTGTGTGAGACGGAGCCTCTCCATTGCTGCGGGATTTTAATTTTACTCTGTGGAACCGGCTGAGCGGTCCTTGCCGCGGCTGCCAGGCGCATCAGCGCGGCTTGAGGATCGGAGGAATTCAAGGCGGTAGGATCAGGCTGCATGGCTTTCGGCCCTGCAGGTATGGCCTTCGGGCTCGGTCGGTCTGCTGAGGCCTCCTTTTTGCAGCGGCTGTTGTTCTTGGCGCCAAGATTCATTGGCGAAGGGGCGGCCATTTTCTCTCTAGGTATTTGGACCGCATGGCGAGAGTTGCAGGGAGCTGACTGCGTGAGGAAGACGACAGGCAGAATAGCTAGATTTTTGGGCCTAGTGTTTCTTTCTTTTGTTTGTAGGTTTTTTGAGGCTCGGGGGGTTCCTCGGCCTTAAGGGGGCTGTTGTCAGTCCTCTTTATTTTCAAGTTTATTCTTAGTTTATAGGACAACAGTTTTGGCATTGATCTCTGATACCACATGTTCTTTCCCTCCTAATCATGTCTCTGAGGAGCATCTGTTAAGTCCCGGGATATTAGGCAAATTGCCAGCTTTTAGGTTCAAGAGCAGAGCCCTAACTTGTAGTTGGAAGGAGGGACAGGCTGGAAGTGTGCCTTTGTGTATTCTATAGTGAAAGTTGCCCAAATGCCTGTGGTTTCACAGGGACAGGTTTAGGAAACTTTAGGATATAAAAAAGTATATCACAGTTAACTGTCAACCAAGAAGTGCCTGTGCTATAGTCTATGGCCACCAGAGGGCAGCTGGTACACTCAATAGTGCTTTTCTGTGACCGTGTGTATGCAGCCATATCAGATTGATCATTCTCTGCAAGTCAGGGAAGAAATAACCACAGGGCCACCTCATGGGCTCTCAGGGGTTAGTAACTAAACAAGCAACTGTAATGTTCTGCAAATCAAGATTATATGACCAAGATTTTAAGCTCTTAACTTCTGTATCGTTTGTTGGGCTCTGGTGCCCTAAAGGCCACCGGATGGCAGCGCTGCTCATGAATCACATATAGTATTCAGTACCCCCATCCCTGGGGGGCTGGTAAAATACAAAATCGTATTACTCATCAGGTTCACACAGGCAGCAACCTCTAAGACCTCCATTTGCAAGGTTGTCGGTGTATCACACTGCTATTTCTCTGACTGCAGGAAGGCCGGGGGGAGGGGGGGGGGTGCCTGTATGTTTCATATCTCCACTTAGCATGCCCTTCCCAGGAAATTCTCATCTATTTATATAGCAGGATTTCATTTCATTTCTCTGGTTATGGTTAATGCACAGCGTTAAGGGGCTGTGTTCGAAGGCTTGGGTCCCACGGACTTCGGTGGGATTTCAAAAAGAAAAAGAAACTCTCTTTAGTGAGAGATAGCCTTGTTCATTTTTAGCTAACACTGTTGATTTATTCGGTGGCCTTTTGCGTCCTGAACCCCAAGGTCGGGACACTGTTTGCTTCCAGGGGTTCTACTCTCTATTTCGCTCTTCAGCTCCCTGGCAGATGCAGCAGGTGCGCAACACATCCTGCAACACTGAATCCCTCAGGATAAGGGGGAAGGAAAGCTGGGTGCAGCGGGGGCTGGTAGCTTCTTGCAAAGCTATAGGAGCAGTTCGGTAATTTTAGCTGATCTGCTTTGATTTCATTGGAGTTGGCGGAAACTTGGTTTTTGAAGTCCTATACTTTAAAAAAAAAAAGGGGCATAGCTATGTTGATTTACAAGAATCTCTTTCCGCAATCCATAGAAGGTCCTATAAAGCGTTAAAGTCGGTTTATATGGCAGGGTAATATTTTGGCTTAGCTGCTGTGATATAGCGCTATGATCCGCTGTAAACATACTCAAGTCAAAAGGAATTATGGTGATAACTCTCTTGGACAGTTGTAACAGGTGCTTGGGTGAGCGCCATGGCCAGTCCACAGATGTGGAATGCTCTGCCATAAGCATTATGTCATGAGAGGGGTTTTATAGTTGTGTGGTTTCTTAATAGAAAATATTCCCATTTAGTTTGGCTTTGCCCAAATTATAAAATTTTACGGTAGATTTGTAATGTCTTAATTTTGGCTATATGTGATTTAATTTTACATATGGAAAAGGCAGCTCAGCGGAGAGAGGTTGCAAAATAGAACTCTGGCCTTTGAAGCTATCTATGCTCCCATTCCATTTATCAGAGGTTCTCCAGTACAGAAAGTATCTGCTAGTGTTCAGCGAATGCCTTAATGGGGGCCAGAAGAACGCAACCAGGCTAGTTCTCTAGCAGCTCAGATTCTAGTAGGCATACATCATATGCTGGGCTTACAAGATGGCTTCCACGCTGATCGGCATCAGCCAAGATGGCTGCCGGTTTAGACTGTGAATGTGGAGGCAGCCTGGATGAGGGACCTTGCGTTCTCTGGAAAATGCCCTGCATACACTGAAACATTTAAATTCGGTCAGCTACTGGCAGGACACAATGCACTCTCGCATGCTTTTTTGCTTCAGTGGTCTAAAAGTGGAGTCTACCAGGTGGTATAATGGGAACTTGTCTGCAGTTTCTCGGCTTCTTCATTTATTTATTTATTTTTTTTTATTTATTTAACAGTATTTCTATACCGCCTTTTCCTACAATCAAGGCAGTGTCACAACAATACAATCAAAAGTAGTGGAGGTGTAATTCATGCAGTGAAAGAAATGTTATGATTTGCGTGTGGGAGAAAGTGTATTAGATTAGGTTGAACTATGTACAGTGTGCGCTATGATACAGCATGGGCTATAATACAATGATCTGAACAATTAGGGCATAAGATATATCCTGTGTCGTTATACAATTTCTTATCAGGGTTGGAAGGGGTGAGTACGTGGTTCTTGTTGATTAAGTGACATGTCCATAGTGTTCTATGAACAGTGTTGTCTTCAGCTGTTTGCGGAAGTCTTTGAGGTCCGTTGTCGATCTCAGTTCGTCTGGGAGGGAGTTCCAAATTGTTGGGGCAGCCAGGGAGAGTGCTCTCTCTGTGGTATCCTTTCGTGTTTTTCTGAAGTCACTCGGGGTGTTGACTCTGTTGGAGGTTCCTTTTCTTCTTGGGCGAGTGCTGGAGTCTGGATGAATGAGGTTGTGCAGGCTGTTGGCTGAAATGTGGTGTTTGATTTTGAATATGTTTATTATTGTTTTGTATTTGATGCGTGAGCTGATTGGGAGCCAGTGTAGGTCTTTGAGAACCGGAGTAATGTGTTCATGTCTTGTTGAGCCAGATATAATGCGGGCTGCAGTGTTTTGGGCTAGCTGAAGAGGTTTGAGAGTTTGTTTTGCTAGGCCAAGGTAGATGGGGTTGCAGAAGTCCAGTAATGGAGTGATGAGTGCTTGGCATACGGTACGGAAGTGTTGTGTGGCGAGGAGGGGTTTAAGTCTTCTGATGATTCTCATTCTGTGGTATGCATTCTTGATTGTTTTGTTTACGTGTGTCTTGAGATTCAGTTCTTTGTCCAGGGTTACTCCAAGGTATTTTACTTCTGATTTCATTGGTATGGTTGTGTCTGCTACTCTGATGTCCAGTGGGTGGATGAACTCTGTGTTGCGAGTGATTATTAGTGCCTCAGTCTTGCTGTAGTTGATTGAGAGGTTGTTGTCCTTACACCATCTTGTCATTTCTGTTAGGCAGTCGGTTATTTTAGAGTAGTCTGGGTTGTCAGTTGAGATAGGCGTGTATATCATAATATCGTCTGCATAGATGGTGTATTGAATGTTGTTCGCTTTCAGGATGTCGCATATTGGCTGGATGTATATGTTGAACAGAAGTGCCGAGAGGGCGGATCCTTGAGGCACTCCTTGGAGGACTTTTATGGGTTGAGAGGTGTTGTGGCCTACCTTGACCTGTATCTGCCTGTCGGTGAGGCAGGATTGGAACCATTTTAATGTGGTACCATGAAGTCCTATTTTCTTTAGTCTTTCCAGGAGAGGTAGGTGGTCAACTGTGTCGAAGGCAGAAGAGATGTCTACGAAGATCATTAGGATACCTTTTTTGGTGTTGTCTATGACTCGGAGGATGTTATCTAAGAGGTAGATCAGCAGTGTTTCAACTCCGTGCTGGGGACGAAAGCCGTGTTGGTTGTCATCTAGAGGAGCATGGGTGTCGATGTGTTCCTGTAGTTGTTGTTGTACTGATTTTTCTATGATTTTTGCTAGAAAGGGTATGCTGGATATTGGTCGGTATGCGGCTGGGTTGCTCTTGTCGAGAGTTGTTTTCTTTGGTATTGGTCGTACTGTAGCTTGTTTTAGTTGAGCTGGCATGAGTCCTTGGGAGAGTGAGTTGAGCACCATGTTGTGTATGATGTGGATGAAGCTTGATTTGGTGGCTTTGATCCATGATACTGGGCAGGGGTCCGTAGGAGCGGTGCTTGTTCTGATTGCTGAGATAATGTGGGAGAGCTGTTCTGTTGAGGGAGGGCAGAATGTGTCCCAGGTCATAGGGTGTGAGTCAGGCTGGGTTGAAGAGCTGGGCGTAATTGGTTCTGTCGAGTGAAATTTTTCCTTGATGTGATCAGCAAATTTTTGCGGGTCTATTTGTACTTCTTCCTCTGTCTTCTGTTCCTTTGTGAGGATTTTCACTATTTCGAATAGCTCTCTGGGTTTGTTTATGGAAGTGTTTATCATGTTTGTATGGTATTATTTCTTGGATTGGTTGATGTGTTCAGTGTATTGTTTTTGGTTTGTTAGGTATATCTGCTGGTTTTCAGGTGTCTTGGATTTTCTCCATCTCCGTTCAGTCTTTCTGAGTTCTCTTTTTTCTTGACTCAATTGCCACTGCGGAATGAGAAAGCTGTATTTCCTAACACCGGGTGCTAGTTGAACTTAAAATATAAAGTCCATCTTTGTGCAGTCAGACGGAATGGGGCATTACTCTAGCAGGAAGGCCGTGGATTAGTATGCCTGTGATTGGGAGTTCTTTCTACTTCATATTGTTGGCACGGAAAGAGCTTCTCCTAACATATGCTGAAGGAATTTTTGGTTAGGAGATGTCTTTGTGAAAAAAAAAAAAAAAGTATTCAGCTGTCCTGAATTCGCCTGTTCTTGATTGACATTTTGAGGCTAAGCAGGGTCAGGCCTGGGTACTACATGGGTGGGTGCACACCTTGCACTACCAGGGGGTGTGGACTCACTGTATGGAAAAGAGCCCTAGCAATTTTCTTTAGCGCAAGATAGGAAACTAGATGGTTCAGTGAAGCGATCATTGGGGGCAATGCTCTGTCCTTACAAGCTCCCATTTGTGGAGCCTGGGGGGGGGGGGGGGCGAGAGCATGCTTCAGGTGGTCGCAGTGTTTACGGCAGTCTACTCGCCTGGAACAGGAAAGGATCAGGGAGTTGAATCGACTAGAGCCTGATTTGCTTTATGTGGCAAATGTGCATTATGGTTTAATTCGAGCGCTAGCTAATATTATTGGCTTCCCTGGGGTTCACCCGGAGGTCTCTCTGGTGGAGGAATGGGGCGGCTGATGGTTCGTCCAAGTCGAGGCTCAGTAAGCTCCCAGTTAAGTTTTTGTCTTGTCCTTTCCCCGTGGGCTCTCATAGGGCAAGTAGTTAGCGTTTCAAGGCTTTCGGGGAAAGGTACTCTTGGTAGCTCCCAGTTGGACGAGACGGCCGTACTAGATTGATCTCATTCGCCTACTCGACGGGCATTTCCTAGAAGTTGCCGGTAGCGGACGTTCTGCTGCGGCTAGGTCCGCGACGAATGTCTCAGGTGGATTGGTGCCCACCTACGGTTTGGCCTCTGAATGGGCGGGGCTGAAGAAGAAGAGTTATTCTGCGGCAGTCTTCGCCACCTTGTTGAGAGCAAGGAGGCAGGCTGCGTCTGGTACATAGGTCCGTGCTTAGCGCCTTTTTGAAGGCTGCTGTTCACGGCGGCAAGTCCGGGCGACAAAGGTGTCTGTATCCTTGGTCTGAGTTCTCTGCAGGACAGTGTTTGAAGGAACTAGCGGCCAGTTCCTTAGAGGGTCCAGCTGGCGACTGTTTCCAGCTGTAGAGGTTCTGTGGAGGGAATAGCGCTAGGTGTTCGGATCGATGTGTGGCGTTTCCTTAAGTTGGGACCCGACTGCGCTCCTCAAGGAGAGTTCAGGTGCCACCGTGGGATCCCAATTGGGCCTTAGAGGCATTAACCAAAGAGCCCTTTGATTCTTTACTCCAGGCGTCGATAAAGGATTTGCTGTTATAGACAGTGGCTTTGATAGCTCTTTGTTCGGTGCGACGAGTTTTGGAGTTTCAGGCGTTGTCATGTAATGAGCTGTTTTCACCCTTTCTGGATAGAGGGTGGTGTTTGCGACCAGTCCCGTCGTCCTTCCAAAAGGTGGTATCTGATTTTTCTCCTGAGCCTATTGGTTTCTCTTCCAGTTCTTGGTTTTTCTGGAAGGGGAGGTTTTTATTCGTAGCTTACGCCGATAGGAAACATAAAATGCAGGGTGCGGCGGTCGTTTCTTTGTTTTTGTGTGTTGGTTGGAGGTCCCCGCGAAGGAGAAGCAGCAGCGAAGGCGGCCATTTCGCACTGGGTTAAGGCGGTGGTTGTCTCAGCATTCTGGTGGCAAGGTTGTACAATTCCGGGGGACTTTCTGACTCTTGCTACCAGGGCGCAAGCAGCTTCATGGGTGGATCACTGTGTCATTCCACCAGGGGGGATTGGTAGAGCAGCTTCCAGGTCGTCTCTTCATTCCCTCAGTAACCACTACTGCCTAAATGTTCTGGCAGTAAAGGATGCCTGTTCTAGGTCGACGGTGTGGTGAGTTGGCTGGATAGGTCCCTCCCAATGATTACTGCTCTGTTACATCCCAGAGGTGGAGGACTAAACTGGAGGAACAATAAGGAAATAGAAATTACACTTACCTGGTAATTGTCGTTCCTTGAGTGACGACAGTTTAGTCCTCATTCCTGCCCAGGGGTGTGATTTCTTCAGAGTTTATTTTCAGGCGGAGTGGAGCATCAATCTCAAGGAGTAGACAGATCCTTTCAGATTCTAGATAACAGTGAGTATCCCTCTCTGTTGTTTCTTCCTTCTCTCTTATTTAAACAAGGGGATGGTATAGGAAACGTGTTTGCATAGGGGGGACGTGAATGTAAAGTTAAAAAAAAATAAAATAAAATATAAGACTGATAAGGTTAAAAAGCTTCCTCAGGTTGAGGAATGGAGAGTTATTTAAAGTTATGGTATAGTTACTTATTTGTTGTTCCTTTGAGTTTGCTTTGTCAATAGTACACTGGGGGCTGATGGGAGATACCAGCAGGCTATATCCAGTGATGTCACGACTTTGACATGCCCAGTCTCCAAGTTGCAGGAGGAGGTGCACAACCCAGAGGTGGAGGACTAAACTGTTGTCACTCAAGGAATGACAATTACCAGGTAAGTGTCATTTCTATATATCGCACAGAAGCCGCTACCACCAATTAGTAAACATACCCCTTATACCCTTAGAGAAGTCTTTTGGACATGCACATGCCATCCCACTCTTACTCTGTTCTCTGAGTGCAGTGTGGGTTGCCACAGTTCTCCCCTCTTCCATTTTTCTTCTTTAATCCTTAGCTGGCGTTTGGGAAGCAGGTTCTCCTCTCAACCAGTATGCTGCTGTAGGTGGCGCTGGATTCCGTGTGTTGCTCACAATATGCTTTCAACCTTGGTGATCAGTGGCGATACTTCTGGCCTTGTTGCTGGTCAGTTGCTGGTTCCTTAGGTCTTCCTTGATGTGTTTGAGCTGTCTTTTCTTTGGTGCTGCTCGTTGAACCCTCCAGTGGACAGGTCGCTCTCGCCAGAGGAGTTTGTATGGCAGCCGATTGGTGTTCATTCTACAAACGTGGCCAAACCATCGAAGTCTGCATTTTTGGATTTGTTCTTCGACTGAAGGTTGATGGTTGCACCTTGTCCGAATTGTCTCATTGAGATGGCGATCACGAAGAGAGGCACCCAAATTCTAAGGCATTGCATTTGAAAGATCTCGAGCTTGTTCATATCAGGTTTGAGCAGAGTCCATGTTTCTGATCCGTACAGAATTGGCAGGATCAGTGTTTGGAAGAGGCGAATTTTGGTCTTGGTGGAGATATTGGCCTTCTTCCAGAGGCACCATTTGAGCAAGGTGAACGCTACCGTTCCATGGCCAATTCTGCTGTGGTGGTGGATGCCACCTTCTTCTCCTGCACTAGTGATCCCAGGTATTTGAATTCTGGGACCTGCCTAATTTGGATTCCATCAAGGTGAACATTGGCCTGTGATCCATCTGTGGTAATAACTTTGGTCTTGTCTGCATTGATTCATAGGCAATAAGATTGGGCGATATGGTAAAGGATGTCGGTGGCCTCTGCATCCTTGACAGCAAATATGGCACTGTCATCTGCGATCATCAAATTGGTCAGGAACTTGTTCACGTCGTACTAGACCCCGCATCTGTGCTTGAATGTTTTCATCATAATGGTGTCGATCACGATATTGAAAAACAGGGGTGAGGCGTTATCTCTGGTGGACTCCAGTTCAGATAGTTCATTTTGGATCTGCACACTGCTGGCTGAGCCATTGTATGATGCTTGGAGAAGTTGGATGATCTTCAGCAGCATGTGCTCGTTCTCCAGTGCCCTCCACAGTGCAGGCCAGTGAACACAGTTGAATGCAGATTTGAAGATGATGATGGCTCGCTTTTCCCTCTTCTATTGGCCCACACATCAGATCGACTATTTTTAACCGCACCTGCAGCAGGATAACTTTGGTTAATTTAATACTCCCTCGGAAATCTCCATGGGGCACTCTGCTTATTTTAAAAAAACAAAACAAAAAGAAGAAATCCAGTCAGTGCTGTTACGTTCAGCATGTGGGCCCCAACAGCATTGCTTGTTTTGGATGAAGCACTACAGCCTGGAATACTACTCAGCAGGACCTCGACTTCAGGCAGATGGTCCTCTGCAATCTCTTTGCTTCCTAATGTCTACTACATTCACCTCCCTTTCATGGCCAATATACCTGGGCCACAAACTTTTATGGACCCTAAAGTGGCCTCAGCTCTGGACTCACCTATGGGGTGTGCCTGCATCATCCTGCTTGTCTGCAGAAAAAGCGTAGTTGCTTATCTGTAATGGGGGTTGTCCATAGACAGCAGCGGTGTGCAGCCAGTCACCCGCCCGCCTTCCCCGCAAAACAAAACAAAAAAAAGATTATAAGGACAA
Source organism: Ichthyophis bannanicus (assembly GCA_033557465.1). Classification (NCBI taxonomy): domain Eukaryota; kingdom Metazoa; phylum Chordata; class Amphibia; order Gymnophiona; family Ichthyophiidae; genus Ichthyophis; species Ichthyophis bannanicus. The sequence continues at coordinate 343,595,623 of CM066033.1, read as the reverse complement.
CCTCATTCACAAAGAACATGAAGCTGCCGTGCCTTAATATCACAAGTTTTAACTACAAGTCCAATCCTTATGGAATCCATGACATGAAGCTATGTTATGAACTGAGTAAGAGTGGGACTTCTGAGCAGAGAAGTCCAAAATCTTCTCTGAGCAAGGGGAGGGGGTATGGAGAACCCCCATTACAGATAAGCAACTATACTTTCTGCGTTATCATCTGTGCCACTAATGCATGAAATTGACCATCATTCCATATTAATTGCACAGGTACCTTCCCCAAAGTGCTAGGAACATCCCCTAATATTTAATGCAAAGGTTTTATATTTAACATACTTTAGCTGTTCTTAAGGATTTGCATGCAACTTTTATTGAGACTTAATAAATAGCCTTAATTTACCAAGAAGCCTATCAGTTTAGTACATGATTTTATAAAATGCAAATAGTTTATTAAAATTGGAAGAAAAAATTACAGTAACAAGCAAATTGGAAAAAGAAATTACAGTAACTTATATTCTGTAAAGCTCTAACCTAGGGAAACTTCTATTACCAAAGTGTTGACATCAGATAAATGTGTGTTTTGTTTTGTATTTTTTTAACTCCGTATCTTATTTGTTCTGCTTTTCCCAGGTAGAAGATGAGTACCTGTTTGATAAGGGAGAAGTGAACTTTTGGGCAGAAAAATTAACCTATGCCAGATTGCTTAGTAAACACTTGAATACACTTGTCTCTTCCATAGACTTAGCTTTCATTGATCAAGCAGAACTCCAACAACTGGCTAGAAAGATTACTGACCAAGCTCAACTGGTTGAACAGCTCCTTAAAGATCTTCCTCTTACCCCAGAATTTTCCAAAACTCTGGAGTTTACCAGGTTGCAGATTCAGAAGGAAAGGATATCAGCTTGTCTTAAGCTACTCAACTTACTAGACCACAATGCTATCAAGAAAGTAGAGAAAACCTAAAAATTGAATCCTTCGTACATTTTTCCCTGGAAATGTTCTGCAAAGTGAACAAAGAAATTGGAGTCTACTTTGGAAGAACAGATAGGACTGCGTTATCTCATTTTTGAATATTAGAAAACATTATGTCCTTGACATAAATCCAGTCCAGCTATATCAAACTTATTATGCAAGTCTGCTTTGAAATATTTTTTAATGATTTCATTTGGGCCAATGTATTTCATTACAGCTACTGTGGCAAGAAATTTAATTTAAATATAATGTAATATTTTCCATATAAACCAGGTGGAAACCACCTCTGCTTCTGCGCCATGTACATTTTATAACAACCAGATAGGTTTCACCTCACTTCCAATAAATAAATTCCAGCTTAACTTCATTTTCTATTCACTGCAACGTTTGATTCAAATGTAAGAATAAGATAACAATAAAGTTCTGTTTTACGGTTTGGATAATTATTTTTGTAAAGGGATAAAGTTATTTCAGTTATGCATGCCCACTGTAATTTAGACTTTTCAGCTTTCATGGTTTAATTCCTTGGTTTAAATCTGAAAAAGTTAAATTTCGTATTAAAAAAGAAGTCCTAATTTACAAAGGGAAAGAATTAACTGGATAAACAGTGCAATAAAGACCTAAAAAATGACACTATCTGATTAGATGATTGGGACAAATCTGCATAAAAACATATCTGTGCCTTATGACAGAATAAATTATTTGTATTTTTTTTTCTGGGGGAAGAACAGATGAATAGAGAATTTCCTTAAGCTCAGTCACTTGTTCTTCAGAGATCTGTTTGAGACAAAAATTATATTTTACATTAATCATTATTCTTATACATTCATAGTGTGTGTTCAGAGGTTTGTAAGATTTGATTGTAGTTAGATATCAGCCAGACCATGGCCATTTGCCAAGATAGTGGCGGATAAAGAATATGTTGGAGGACATTTCTCTAGGACCAGGTAAATATTTTTGGTCCATTCACAGGGTCTGCTGGAGATTTGGGGGACTGCGTATGGTTGGGGGGACTTTTTGGGAGGAAGGGGAGTTTTAGTACATTTATACATAGCAAATTTCTGTGATGAATCCTGCCAAGGAAAATATTCTGACCATAGTGTGCCAGTAAGCAAAATGTTCATTCACTGGTTTTCCAACTAAGGTGTTTGGATGTACTTTCATGCAAATGTATTCTTAGAGGCCCAGCAGGTGGCAGCACAGCATACCATTTCTAACTACATTCTAATGAAATCTAGTTGCTGGGTTAAATCACTTAAGTGTGTTGAAACAAAGGTCTGCAAACCTTTACTTCTCTGTATAACTCCACTATGATATATTACTGCTTGTTCATTTTTGTCCTCTGTTTAATTATATTCCATTGTAACATTGTGTCATAGCTGGTTTTATATTCCATTCTGCAAAGCGTGATAATTCATGTAATCACAATACTGCAAATTGCATTTTTTAAACTACGGGTCTGACCCAAGCATTTGGCATCAGATGAATGGTCCTTGCATACTTCACCTGTAGCCAACTGTTCACTTTTAATTTCAGTCATTCATAATGCCATTTGAGCTTAACATCTGACCCTAGAACCGTGTCATAAGAACTTAACATTTATAAAGTGTTCTTTAAATCTGAATGTTTAAAACCTAATATATAATTTTACTCACCAATGTACTGTCTATATCACTGCAAACATTCATCAAGTAGTGAGCAGCAACAGCAGTCTTGGATAAATTTTAAACATTTACTTTTAAGCCACTGTTAATTGAAATTCCAGAATCAGCTTTCATTTTGTTTCCTAGAATGACCATGATCAGAATAGTACCACACATGCTAGCACCTGATTCATGTGTGCTGCATGGGTGACGTGGGCCAATCATATAGCTCCTGTCTTAGGTATCTTGTGACGGTGTTTGGGCCATGCATTGTTCCAGTAGCTTAAACAATTTCAGTTTTAATAAAAAGGTTTAATCTATATGCACGTTTTATTTTAACACAGAGCACAAAAATTCCTTGCGGTCATCACATCATCATCTGAATTTTATTTTCAAAAGTTTGTAATTGTCAACAGACCATGTAATAAATGACAATTCCAGTTCAGTAATATAATCTTTCACTTTATATTCTTTGTTCAATTTTGGCAATATTAATAAGGAAAGCCCTTCTCTATCTTTCTTCCAAGCTCTTGCTTTAGCATGCTGGTGAAAGCTACTTGAGCTGCAGACAATGTTCCAGCCTACACATTTTGAGGTACTTCAGAGTACTGAAGGGAGTAACTTGTCACTCAACAAGTGCAGTATTTCAAACCTAGAGAGAAACAATGAGAAACTTAAATATAAAAGGCAATGAAAACAGGTAGAAAGCATAGAACATGAAAACGTCTTTGAAATAAACGCTTTGCTACTGATCTACAGAAAAAGAGATGCAGGCAGACCCGGTGCTTTATAAAGAAGCTAGCAATAGCAATGTTTTCTAACTTGTGATAGATGACAGCATATAGAATACCTTAGTCACAAGTCAGAGACCACCACCATCTGAAGGCTAATTTTATAACAAATCCCCTATGTGTGAAGGCCATGTAGATGCCCATTTTGCCATGCCACTCTGAAAGAGCCCAATCTCATCTAATCTCAGAAGCTAAGCAGTGTCAGATCTGGTTAGTACTTGGATGGGAGATGACCACCTTGGAATACCAGGTGCTGTAGGCTTACTGCACAGAAGAAAGACTTGGCAGTCTTCTTCTGGTCGCATCTTGCCAAGAAAATCCAGGGGATACGTCGGCAAGAGTCAGCATTGACTCGACGGCACACCACCTAGGTGCTGATGTGCCTTTATAAATACTAGCACAAAAGGGGGGGGGGGGTTACGTGATATGCTGAGGGAGCATAGACGGGTTCTGTGCGCACTCCTGAATCCCCAGCCACTATTCATGTCCCAGACACAATTTTAACCTGAAGAAGGTGAACAGCTGACCTGGACATCCCCGGTGAACCTGTGGAGTGAAAACACAACGTGGGCGACATGAAGTCAGCCCAAAGGGATCGAGAAAAAGCAGCGGTACAACCTGCCAAGATGGCCAACTCCCCTTCTTCCCAGCCAAACTCACCAGGGCAGGCCACGTTGGTAGAGGAGGTAACGGTAGCGGTGGTGGTGGCCCTGGCAGGGCATTTGGATTCACTGGCCCAAGCATTTGAGGCGGTGGGCTCATGGCTGACTGATGCGAAGGGATGGATATCACAGGTAGAAGACGTGCAAAGTAACATGGACACAGAGCTTAATTACCTTAAAACACAACTGGAAAAATATTCAATTTGTTGGAATTCCAGAATCGGTGAAGGACAGTGAATTGCAGAGCTATATTGAAACCTTGCTGATTTCATTCCTGGCTTTGGGCGAGGACTGTAAGCCACTAGTGGTCGAACGTATTCACTGGATTGGGCCTATACGGGAGGGCTCTCCACGACCTAGAGTGGTTATAGCTAGGTTCATAAATTTCTTGCAAAAAGAAAAAAAAAGTGTTGAAACTGATGAGAGCAAGTGGAAATATAAACATCATGGCTTTCCAGGATTATTCGATGGAACTAAGTGCTAAGAGAAGGGCATATGCAATGCAACGGTATGTCAGAGACTAGTGGCAATGCAATTGATGTTTGCAGTCCTATACACCACTAGGCTAAAGATCTTTTTCTCCACGGGGCCACGGACTTTTGAAAACCACGAAGTTGCACAATAATATCTGGACTCTATGCAGCCCCCGCATCTGGGGAAGTCTAGTCTGTTGGAGGAACTGATGGGAATCAGTTGCGGATCTCACAAGCAGACTGGGTAGGCCTGCGGGGGGCTTGAAACGCAATGGAGCCCGTAGGGCTATTGGACATTGACATGGATACAGTTGATGAGATGGTTGAGCGAACTGCATAATTTGGGAGCTCCCATCCAATTATGCTTATAATTTTTTTTCTGTTGTGTGGACCATTGAGGTGCAGTTTCAGCACACTTGGAGTGGAGGGACCTCCCTCGTTACTCTTAAGGGTATGCTCCAAGGGAAATACACAGGAATCATAGTTGTTTTTGTAATTACCTGTTCAAGACCTCTGAATCTGGGAGTTAGAGGGTTTATACAGAGGGGTAGGTGCACTAGGTTACCATGGATCAGTGGTTATAGGCTAGCGGCGAAGGGGGATATGCATAAGGTTACGTTTGCGGGGATAATTAATCTCCGGGGTGAGTCAGACAAAGTATAGGGGTTTAGTAATTTGATACCAATGGGGTGTAGATGGGTGGCTGGGGATTCTAACATCTGTAGTGACTTCGGCGAGATGGTTGGCAGGGATAGAGGAGTGGGAGGGGGGGAAGTTCGATAAAGGTTTAGTACATATGGATACTAAACTCTGCAGTTCAAAGGGACTTCCAGACTCTGGGAGAGAAACTCAAGCCCATTGTTAACACTGTAGCATTCTCAGAAGTTCTACCTGTTCATGGTAAGGGGGCAGAAAGGCTGCATCACATAAACAGCTTTAATATATGGCTCCAGACCTGGTACGAACAAGAAGGATTCAGTTTTATTGGCGACTGGGGAAACAGATGGACCAACAAGAGACTATACTGTGCTGATAGATTACATCTCTCTGTCGCAGGGAAAAGAATCCTAAGTGAAAAATTCAGGCAGTATGTGGATATGCATTTAAACTAGAAAAAGGGGGTGATGGATGGAGAAGGACTAGTTCAGGACGTCACTCCCGGCAAATGCAGATCATCAGAAACAGCCACACTTAAACCACACATCAATGACAAGTGGGAAGAAGTGGGCAGAACAAAATCAATGCAAAATACATGCAAGCCACTTAAATGCTGGAAAGCAATGAGCACAAATGCTCGAAGCTTAGCCAACAAAGTTCCTGACCTGGAAGCCCTAATGGTGGAAATGGACTTGAACATTGTGGCCATTACAGAAACATGGTTTAATGAATCGCATGAATGGGATATAGCCATAGCTGGCTATAATCTATTCAGAAGAGAAAGCAATATTAAAGCTACTGCAATGCAGGGGGCATGGGGAAAACAAGAAGCGCTCTGGATTGTGTTGGAAAGAGGAGATGGCACGGTCATCCATACTGCTGTAGTCTACAGACCTCTGACTCAAATCAAAGAAATAGATAATGAATTGATTATAGATATTGCCAAGATAGCCACAAAGGGGGAAGTGATCATATTGGTTGACTTTACCCAATGTGGATTGGAGTACTCCTTCTGCAAATCTGGCAAGAAGCAAAACAATTGTGGATGCTTTCCAAGATGCGTCACTTAAATAAATGGTGATGGAACTAACCAGGGAAAGCTCAATGCTGGATTTAGTGCTCACCAATGGTGATAGCGTGTCGAATGTCGGGGTGGGTGCCCCTGTGAGCAGCAGCGATCATCACACGGTGTGGTTTGAGATAAAAGCCAAGGTGCAGTCCAATCATAGCAAGCTCAAAGTCCTAAACTTCAAAAACACTGACCAGTAAAATGACCAGGTACCTGAAGGAGGAGTTGGCAGGGTGGGAGGGGATAAGGGAAGTGGAATTGCAATGGGCTAAACTAAAGATGGCAATAAAAGGGGCAACAGATAAATATATAAGGAAAGTAAATAAAAACAAGAGGAGAAGGAAACCTATTTGGTTCTCTAAAGAAGTGGCTGCTCAAATGCAAAAAACACAGCTTTCACAAAATTCAAAAGCTTGCAAACAGAGGAACATAGTAAGGAATACAGGATCAAACTAAAAGAGACAAAACGTGAAATAAAGAAAGCAAAATCAAAGGCAGAGGAAAAGATGGCTAAAGATGTGAAGAGTGGCGACAAATCTTTCTTCAGGTATATTCGGGAGAGGAGGAAAATCAGAGATGGAATTGCAGGACTCAGAAGTGCTGGGAATAGATTTGTGGAAAGTGACATTGAAAAAGCAAAACTGCTAAACAAATACTTCTGCTCTGTTTTTACTAAAGAAAATCCTGGAGAAGGACCATCTGTGACTCCCTAATATAAAAATGGGAATGAAGTAGATACCACTCCATTCACAGAAGATGATGTGTTAGAACAACTTGCAAAACTGAAAGTGGACAAGGCCGTGGGACCAGATGGGATACATCCCAGAATACTGAGAGAGCTCAGAGAGGTTCTTGCAGGGCCGTTAAAGGATGTTTTCAACAGATCCTTGGAAACAGGATTAGTTCCTCAGGACTGGAGAAGGGTGGATGTAGTATCTCTTCACAAATGTGGTGACAGGGAAGAAGTGACAAACTACAGGCCCGTGAGCCTTACCTCGGTGGCGGGAAAAGTAATGGAGGTGCTTCTGAAAGAGCAAATAGTGGACTTTCTCAAAACCAACAGGTTGCATGATCTGAGGCAACATGGTTTTACCAAAGGACGATCTTGCCAAACAAATCTGATTGAGTTCTTTGACTGGGTGACCAGAGAACTAGATCAGGGGCATGCGATGGATGTCATCTACCTGGATTTCAGCAAAGCCTTTGATACTGTTCCTCATAGGAGGCTTATCAATAAACTCAGTAGTTTGGGGATGGGTCCCAAGGTGGTGAACTGGATCAGAAATTGGTTGACTGACAGATGACAGAAGGTGATGGTAAATGAAGCTCACTCGGATGAAAGGAGGGTGATTAGCGGGGTGCCCCAGGGTTCAGTCCTGGGCCCAGCACTGTTTAATGTATTTGTGAGTGATACTGCTGAAGGACTGCATGGAAAAGACTGTCTTTTTGCAGATGACATGAAAATTTGCAACAGAGTAGACTCCCCTGAGGGAGTGGATAACATGAGGAAAGATCTGCAAGAGCTGGAAGAATGGTCTAATGCTTGTCAGTTAAGATTTAATGCGAAGAAGTGCAATGTCATGCACTTGGGAAACAGAAATCCAGGGGAAATGTACACGATAGGGGGCGAGAGGTTGGTGTGCACGGACCAGGAGAAGGACCTTGGTGTGATTATTTCTGCGGATCTCAAGGTGGCAAAACAGTGCGACAAGGCAGTGGCAAAAGCCAGGAAAATGTTGGGTTGCATACAAAGAGGAATTACCAGCAGAAAGGAAGAGGTACTAATGCCACTGTATAAGTCACTGGTGAGGCCTCACTTGGAATACTGTGTTCAGTTTTGGAGACCATATCTTGCAAAGGATATAAAAAGACTGGAAACTGTTCAGAGGAAGGCGACCAAGATAATTAGGAGCCTGCGTCAGAAGCCTTATGAGAAGAGACTTGAAGACCTAAATATGAACACTCTGGAGGAGAGGAGGGACAGGGGAGATATGATTCAGACCTTTAAATACTTAGAGAAATAATGAGCAAACAAACTTCTTCCAAAGACAGGGAAGCTGTAAAACTAGAGGGCATAACATGAAGCTGCAAGGTGGTAAATTGAAAGGCAATGTCAGGAAATACTTTTTCACTGAAAGGGTGGTGGATGCTTGGAATGCCCTCCCGATGGAAGTGTTGGGGGCAAATACAGTGACAGAATTCAAAATAGCATGGGACAAAGTGGATCCCTTTACAGCAACAGGATAAAATCAAAATAAACGTAACTAATTTCTCAACATACAGGGGTGTCCTACACAGAGCGGTGGGTTCACCCCTTAAACAAAGACATCTTACTGGGCAGACTAGATGGACCATACTGGTCTTTTATCTGCTGTCATTTACTATGTTACTATGGAGAACCGAGAGGGTAGAGGAAGAAGAGAGTGTCTATGTCCGGTGCAAGGAAGGATTATTGACAGGCCAGGTGAAATACGGGGGTCCCAGGCTGGGGGGGGGGGGATCTCCAGATTTTTAGTAATCATCTGGTTAGACCAATATATATCTGCACCCGGTGAATGTATGTGGATTAGCAAGCCCTATTAAGAGAAGGAAGATCCTGTGGGCCATTCGGAGACATAAGGGCGAGATCATTATGTTGCAAGAAACCCACCAATCGGTGGAGGATCTCAATAGGTTAAAGGATAAGCAGGTGGATCAGATTTATGGGGCCTCAGCTCAAGGACGAAAGGGAGGGTGGCACTGCTCATCACAAATGGAGTACATTTCCAATGCCTCCAGGAAGTCCGGGAACCTAAGGGACGTTATGTATTGGTAGTGGGGGAGCTAAGGGGGAGGGCGGTGATTCTGGGCTCCATTTATGCCCCAAATGTTCCAGATTCTTATTTTTTTATTGCTCTAGCGTCTCAAATTGAAGGGTTCCCTGATTATCCTTGGGAGGGATTGAAACAGAGTCTTGGCTCCTGGTATGGATGGATCAGGGGTACCTAGTGGAGCTAGACAACATGTCTCACAGCATTTAGGTCGTTTTATGAGATGACTACACTTATTAGACATTTGGAGGGCTCTTCACCCTCAAAGAGCGTGACTATACCCACTTATCTCAAGCCCATAGTACTAGTGCCCGGATAGATGCGATTTGTGTGTCCAACCCTCATTTCCAACAGGTCGATACAGCATGGATAGGACCTTGTGAAATTTCGGATCATACCTTGGTGTGGGTGGATTGCTCTTGGGGGAACATATAGGCGGGGCATGCCCCGTGGCACTTCCCAATTGATTTATATGAAGAGGAAGGGTTTCGGAAATTTCTTTGGGAGCGATGGCAGGACTATTGATTGTTTAATGTGGCGCACGCAACAACCCCAGAGCTCTATTGGGCAGCATCCAAGGCAGTCATAAGGGGGAGATTATTTCCTATGCTGCCAAACGTTGAAGGGACATGGCAGCGTGAATGCTTCGGCTAGAAAAACAAGTGTGTCGGGATCGAGGTGCATTTAATAGGAACCCAACAGATGGGAATAGGGCGCGTCTCATGGCCACTCAGGCTACTTTGAATACTGTACTACATCAAAGGGCCAAGAAGTCTCTGATTTATTACAAATATTGTCTCTATCAATACGGGAATACACCAGGTAGACTATTAGGGTGTTGTTTAAAGAAAAGACAGTGCCCTAGTTACATATAAGAGATAAGACTGGGATAGAGCGGCGGGACAATAAGGACATTGGAGATAATTTTGCTCAATTTTATAGCAACTTTTATAGTAGGGATGAGACCTCGCAGATGCGTATACAGACCTATCTGAGGTGGGTGACATTGCCAAGGATCGCGTCCAGTCGTGAGTGACTGGAGGTGCCAATATCGCCTGAGGAAGTGCAGCTTGCCATAGCAAGGGCAGCTCTCTGTAGGGCCCCAGGACCTGATGGATTTAGAACAGAATACTATAAAATTATGGCACCAGATATTCTGGTCCTGCTGAGGGATGTTTTTAACTGTTGGATGACTCAGGGGGAGCTGAGGTATGATGTTAATTCGGCCCATATTATACTTTTACCCGAACTAGGTAAAGATGTAAAAATGGCGAAATCGTATCGTCCAATATCCCTTCTCAATCAAGATTTAAAATTATATGCTAAGATATTGGCGGAATACCTGGCTTTGTGTCTGCCAGATTTGTTGCATTTAAGCCAAACGGGGTTTGTTAAGGGGAGATACCCTGTCAGTAATCCGTGGCGAATAATTGCCGCTCTAGAAAAAATCCATCGGACGTGTGCCTCAGCGCTCTTGATCAGCTTTGATGCGGAAAAAGCATTTGATAGGACCAATTGACCCTATCTGTTCCAGGTCCTGGGGGCCTATGGATTGGGGGAGGGCTTTATAAGGGGGGTGCGTGCCCTTTATCACCATCTCACTGCACAAATAGGAGTAAATGGTGGTTTAACACCCAGTATAAACTTGGAGAGGGGAATGAGACAGGGGTGTCCCTTGTCGCCTTTGCTGTTTGTCCTCTCACTAGACCCACTGTTAAGAATGGTCAATGCTAATCTGAAGGTTTCTGGGATTACCATTGGTAGGGAATCTTTTAAAATTTCTGCTTTTGTGGATGATTTGTTGGTGGTACTAACAAACTCGCAAGAGTCCCTGTCCAACTTATTATGGGAGATAGATGAATTTGGGGCCATTGCAGGTTTCCATTTAAGCAAAACTAAATCAGAGGCCCTAGATGTGTTCGGGACTTTTCGGGATGGCTGACCAAGGCAGTTCCCCCTTAAATGGATGGGAGACAAATTTAAATATTTAGGTATCTGGCTACCGGCTAACTCACAGCGCCTTTATGGCGCAAATATCCCCCTCATGATTGGTTGGATGCAGGATAAGTTGAGGGACTGGAACCCCCTGCCATTGTCGGTAGCAGGGCAGATTGCAGTGTATAAAAGGGTAGTTTTTCCCAGGCTTCTTTACACACTGCAGTTATTACCCCTCAAATTGAGAAGTCGGGATCTAAAAGAGAGAGAAACATGTACAGAATTTTCTTTGGAAAGGGAAGAAGCCATGATTAGCCATTGCTAGACTCCGGGGGCCTTGGAGTGGGGGAGGCATGGGTCTTCCAGACTTGTCACAGTATAATTTGGCTTGTGTCTTAAGGCACATTAGAGATTGGTTAGCGGGAAGTTCAACCTATACACCTTGGGAGATGGAGGCCTCCATAGTGGCCCCCTTGATACCAGCAGCAGCCCTGCATACCCAAAGATCCAAACTCCCACCGCAGGCTCGAGAAAGTTTATTAATAATGGGGGTTTGTGATGGGTGGAAATCCCTTTGTAAGTTATTGGGGTTACCTGCGGATGTTACAGAGTACCTGCTGATACAGGACAATGGGGCCTTTCCTCCAGGAACTGACTCAAAGGCCTTTTGGGAGTGGACTTAACTAGGCCTTAAGCAGTTGAGGCATGTGGTTGATGAAGAGGGAGGTATTTTACAGTTAGGTGTGCTCCGGAGCCATTTCCGCCTACCGGGGAACCCGTGCTTTCCATATATTCAACTCAAACACTATATAGCCTCTTTAAACAGGCAGCGGTTGGAAAAAGCAACCATGGACAAGTTAGAGGTTTGAATTTGAGGATCGTGTAAGGGTTTCTGTGGCTCAATATTGTAAAAAGATACAGGATTGTCCGCGAATAGGTATGGGGGATCGTGCAGTGGATAGGAGGGCGGAGGAACATGCCTGTACCTTGGAGGGATTTGCTTGGGTGCCAGTGGTAGCACGTATACCCAGGCTTGGTCAGGGAGCATGGCTGAGATGAAATTTAAAATTTTGGCAAAGGCATACATCTCTCCACAACGCGCATGGGGGGTGGGCATTGCTGAAACCACGAAATGCCCTTGGTGTGATCAGGAATCGGTAAGTCTGGGTCACATGTTTTGGAAGTGCCCATGTATACAGATATTTTGGGGGAAAATCCAGACCTACTTGGGTCAGTTACTGGGGCAGCAGATAATCATTACCCCTGGATTGGCAATCTTGGATGCATTGGAACCATTAGGGTTGAGAAGCAAAGGAGGGCGCTTACTAGTTCGGAAGGCATGCCTATTGGTTAAACTCTGTATATTAAAAACACTGGCGGGATCGTGAAAGTACTGGGAATGATGAAATGTGCTTTACCAACATATAGTATGGGAAGGACTAGCTTCTAAGAAAGGAGGGAAGAAACGGGATAGCTTTATAGTTACTTGGGAACCCTGTTTACAAACACTCTCCTCGAGGGCCCAGAATGATACTCTTACCCTTTGAAAGACACTCAGGCACTGTCGATGGATGCAAGAATATATGCACCGGCTATGGGCACTAAATGTTGATGGGGAGATATAGGGAAGTTCATGTCAGACGTGGGGGGAGAGAAGGGAGGGGGGACAATATATTATTTGGCTATACATGTTTGTGTTCTTCAATAAGGAGTAGGGGATTGTTAAGTTGATACTGATGTTCCGGTTTGTTATGAAAGAGTCATAATGTCCATTCCAGGGATCACGGACATGAAGAATTGGGGTGGGGGGGAGGGAATTGAAAATGTTTTGTTGAATGTTGTATAAATTGATATAATTTGTGACTGTTACGTTGTGCTGTAAACTGTACAGCAGTATCTCTGTTTTTGTATTTGTAAGTTTCAATAAATAGTTGTACCATAAATACTAGCACAAATTTGGCAGACACAAGCTTAAAGCCACAGACATTTACACCTGCTCAGAAGCAGATGTAAATGTTCACACAAAGTATGGGGGGACTATTCAAAGCGATTAATGTGCTTAGCAGACTTGCAGTAATCGCACTGACCAGTATTCAGTGGCACATTGCTGAATATCCACATGTGCTGCTGCTGCACGCCCCGATGCTAGTCAGCTAGTATCAAGGCTAACGGTAGACAAATGAAAAGCTGGCCTAACTTTCACCACAGAAGCTAACCAGGCAGTGGCAGAATATTGCCACTACCTGGCTAGCATCTTTGCTATCCAGCCGACCTGGATATTCAATGCTGGGGGGGGGGGGGGGGTGCGGACTTGGCCCTGAGCTGTTTGGTTTGCACAATGGGCTTCCCAGCCAAGCAGGCTGGCATTCCTCGACAGGAGAAGCCACAAGTGATTGTCCAGTAGCATATCCTTCCTCGGATCCTCTGGCTGCTGCCACCACCGCAGGCTAGACAGACAGCTAGACTTCGAACCCCTGAGAACTTGGTTACCACCAAGACAGCAAGGACATCTGAAGCGGATTCATATGAGCTCACGCCCAAGGCACCATTTTGATAGTCGGCACCATCAATCCAAGAAGCTGAAGATAATTCCAAACTCAGGGTGCTCATTGAGCACAGAAGGCTGCCAGCTGGGTCAACAACTTTTTCACTCTCAGGCATGAAAATCTCCCTGCCTGGGTATTGAAAGGAGCTCCCAGGTATTCCAATTACTGGGAAGGCTTCAAGCAGCTCTTTCCCCTGGATGAGCATCCAGTGGAGACTCCACATGGGTAGAAACCAGAGACACTTCAGACCATGACCCAGCCCGGAAGAACCAATCATCCAGATATGAGTGAACATGGATTCCTTAACGCCTCACTACAGCAGCTGCCACCACCATTACTTTTAAGAACGCCTTTGGGGACAGTGGAGAGTCCAAGGGAAGAGCGGCAAACTGAAAAGCAGAGCCAAGCCTGGCAAAACAGAGAAAGTGCTGTTGATCCTCTCAGATACTCTAGGGATGTGGAAATAAGCCATAGCTAAATCTAGAGACACAAGGCGCACTCCCTGGGGAACTGAAGGGTGTGTAGGTGAGCGTCGACTCCCTCGAGATTGAGACTTAGCCAAAAGGAACAATCTTTGGTATCACAAGTAAATAAAGTTCCAACCCTAGCCCCACTTGGCATGGGAAACTGGGACCACCGCCCACAGACGGAGCGAGCTTTCCAGCATATTTTGCATGGTGGCTCTCTTGGATAAGGAACCACATAGGGAGATGACAAAGGCATCCAGAATGGGCTCTCTGCATTCCAGGAACATAGCGTCGAGCCAAGCAGCACATCCCGCACAGAACTAATTACAATCCTGCAAGAACAGCCAGCACTATGAACTTAGTATTGAAGGCTGTCTCTGAATATGTACAACAGAAAGAAAGCAGGTGGGTCCTGGACTGGTCTAGCAGGATTCCAGAAAAGGACATTTTTGGTAAGTAAAATTTCACCTTCCAGAGCATCCTGCTAGACCAGTCCAGACAAGTGGGAAGTACCAAAGCTACTCCACCGCCAGATGAGAAGAAACTGTTGCCGCAAGCACCCTAGAGCCGAAGCAGGCTTCGACTATGGCTCTTAGATCTAAACGATAATGCCTAATAAAGGTAGACAAGGATGACCATGTCACCACTTGATAGATATCTAGGGAAGAAACTATGATGCTGCCCAGGAAGTTGCCTGAGCCCAGGTAAATTGAGCCCTAACGCCTTCCAGGGTCAGCTTTCTACATAGGTATGCCGAAGTGATAACTTCTTTATTACAGTATGCAAACAGCCTTAGAAACTGCCTGACCACAGTGTGGCCTAGCAAACAGGACAAACAACCTGTCAGAAAGACGAAACTAACTCATCATCTCCAGGTAACAAAGAAGCACCCTGCAAACATCTACTAGATGAAGATCTTTGTCCTTACCCATGCAGTGTCCAATGAAAAAGAGGGCAGTGAAATAACTTGGTTGACACGGAATGCCAACATGACCTTGGATAGAAAGGAAGGAATAGTTTCCTGACAGAAAAGACCTTGCAGCTCCAAAATGTGGCAAGACAATGCAATGGCTACCAGAAAGACTGCTTTCAAGGAAAGGTCCTTAAAAGTGGCCCTTTTTAAGGTGTCAAAAGAGGCCTTTGTGAGTACCTGGAGAACAAGAGTGAGATCCCAAGGAGATACTATCAGCTTCATGGGAGGGTGCAACAAACATGCCCCCCCCCCCCCCGAGGAACAGAGCACAAATACATATGGGAAGCAAGGGAACAACCAGTCACTGGCCCCCAAAATCAAGACAGAACCACAGTCTGTACTTTTAGGGAGTGGAAGGTTAGACTAATTTCAAACTTTTCTGGACAAACGCCAACATAGGGAGCACCTGCACTCACCTTGGTAAAAGATGCTGCCTGCAACACCAGTTCTCAGACATCTGCCAGATGCAAATGTAGGCCAATGACATAGAACTGCACCTAGCTCTCAATTACATGGCGACAACTGCTGCCAAGTATCCTTTAAGAACTAAATGTTGCCTCTAAAGGACCAAGCCATAAGCAAGAAGGGAGCTGGGTCATGCAGAACAATGGAACCCTGCTGCAGCAAGACCCTGTGGCCCCCCAAGACTAGAGACTGCGCCACCAGGAGCAGCACAGCCAATACAGAGCCACCAAGATAACCATCCTCAAGTGATCTTTTTTTTATTCAAAATTTTGAAATCAGTTACATTCCACTCAAAAAAGGAAAACCATTAATACACTTAACCAAAGATCATACAATAAGGAAAGAGGAATACAAAACTGTATTACCTACTACAAACAAAAGAAAAAGTGTACAAAAGTAAAGTCCCCATCTAAGAAGAAGAACCCAACAACTATTAGTACAACATTATTGTTAAATAAATAGGCAAGCAAACATGCCAAATTAAGGAGAAAAAGCCCTAACACTAAACCACCACCGAACCTTCTTGCTTTCCCCTGTTTGCCAAAAACCTTTGAAGGTGAGAAACATCCAAAAAGACAAAAGTCTGCCCCTGGAAGTTAATTATACACTTGTAGGTAAATCTTAAATAAAAGTAGCACCAAATGCCCATACTTGCTGCTTAAGCTCCAGGAACTGTTTCCTATGGACTGGAGTAGGGCGAGTGACATCAGAAAATATATTCAATTTATATCCACAAAACAATACATTCTTATTCTTAAAGAATAACCTCAGAACCTTAAACTTAGCAGATTCTACAGCAAAGGTAACCAACAATGTATTTCTCTTAGTAATCACATCATTTTTTTTTCACAGGTCCAGCTCTATGGAACTCCCTACCTACCCCTCTCCGTCTAGAGCCCCACCACACCACCTTTAAACAAGCCCTGAAGACCTACCTCTTTTCCCTCGCCTTCAACTTACCTCTCCCTTAGCCTCCCCTCTCCCTTGCTGTCTACCCCTCCTCATGTTTCTGTCTTCTTACTTTTCTCTCCTCTCTCTTTCATGAAAATTGTAACTTCTTTTTCTGCTTCCAGCCCTCTACCTGCTGTACAATGAATTCATTTTAATTGTAAACCGCTCTGCTTATTACTGAAGGGCGGTCTAGAAAGCTAATAAACATAAACATTAGAATCCTCTAGGAAGGCAGTTAAATCTTGACTGACTATGGGACGAAAGGTATCAAAATCCCCTTCTCCCTGTTCAGTGAAGCGAAACTTAATGGGAACATAATAAGCCTAGGTAATTTCTATCTCTTCTTCCAGCTTCAACATCTCCATAAAATACTTTTTCAATAATATTTCTGGTGAATGTAGGTGTGTAACGGGAAAGTTGAGAATGTGCAAATTCCTAGAATGAGATAGATTTTCAAGTGCCTCCAGTCTTGTATGAATTAACATAGAATATTTTATAAATGCCACATTAGAGGAACTGCAAGTCTGCACGTGAGAATCCACCCGAGAAACCACTTTACCTAATGGCAAAATCCTAGTATCCAAATCAACCATCTTTTCTGCCGCTCCCTGGGAAAAACTACATAAAGACAAAACAGTTGAAGACAATTTTACATCGATGTTATGAATCGCCCCCATAGATCTTTAAGTGTTATTTCCCCCTCAGGGGAAGACACAGCTAAATCCACTGGAGCCACCGGAACAACTGAGGACGTTTCATCTTCAACAAGAGGCAGAGACTCATTAAGGAGGCAAAGGGTGCGGTGGTGGAGTCCTACCACCGGAGCTCAATGAAGCTCCTTCCGGTGAGGACTGACTAGGAGCAATTGGAACCAAATGTCTGTCCAACAACTTTACCCGTTGATGACACCACAAGCTCCACCTTGACACTGGTTTTGATTTTCTTTTCCCCATTTTCACCAGGGGATCACCGGCAACAGATGGCTCCCTCCTAGCACCGAAGGGGGTGCCAAAGGGGCATGTCCTTTCCCTTTGGTGTGCGACCAGTGGGCCACGAGTTGCAGCTGCGGTGTTTTAAAGTTGCAGGGGACCTGCCAGCCCTCAGGAAGTCCACGGCCCGACTGTTAGGATCCCTCCAAGGCAGCACAGCAACACTGGAGTCAGTCACCAGGGCAGATGGATGCCCCTAGTCCTCCTCCTGCACACGGTAAGCACTGCTACCAGGTGATTTTCTGTTTGCTGAAGAATGTGAGCAATCATTGCCCACTGAGGAAACACATAGAGGAGAGCTGCCTGGGGCGCTTCAACCCCCTGATACCTGCTCTCCTTCCGGCAGCTGAAGAATGATGGCAGCTTGGTGCTGGACCCTATCATCAGGTCCAGACTGGCAGTCCCCCATCATTGCACTATGTGGCAAAATACCCACATCACTAGTTCCGCTTCCCCTGGATCCAGTACATGATAGCTGAGAAAAATTGGCCTCGACATTCTCCTCTCCTGTAATATGCTGAGCTGACAGAGCCTGAAGATTGCACTAGGCCCAAGGGAACAAAATACCCATTTCCAAGGACACACTTGCACTCCTGGCAATTGATATACGACACCGCTGTGGCATTGTCCAACAGTACCCACACCGCTTGCTCTAGAAGCAAGTGCTGGAATGCCCTCAAGGCAAAAAAATGGCACGGACCTCAAGTCTGTTGATGGCTCAGTGCACCTCCCTGTGGGATCAATGCCCCTGCACCATGTGGCCCAAGCAGTGAGCTCCTCAACCACTCCGGCTGGCATCCATTGTCACCACCACCCAAGACAGAGTCTCAAGCAGTATCCCCCACAACACCTTGTCAGGGTGTTTCCACCAGTAGAGACTGACCTGCACCAATGAGGGAAGAGGAAGATGCATCCCCATAGTCCTGAGAGGAGGGCAACCAGTGAGCCAAGAGCACCTGCTGCACCGGGTGCATGTGATCTCACACCCAAGGAACCAGGTCTAAGGTGGCAGCCATAGAGCTAAGCAACTGTAGGTAAGCCCACCTAGTGGGAGCCTGGTGACCCTGAAGAGCCAAGAGCTGAGAAAGAAACTTATCCCATCTTTTCTTGGTGAGGAGAACCTTGCCCTTCGATTACTGAATGTTGTTACCAGGAACTGCAACATTTAAAATGGACATAAATGACTTTGTGTGATCCACCATTCAACAGAGGTTTGAGAAACTGGACCACTTGGGAAACTGCCCATACAGCATCCAATTGGGACTTTGCCCCAATGAGCCAGTCACCCAAATAAGGATGGACACAAATGTCCTTCCGACAGAGCGCTGCCACCATAACCTTTGAGAAGGTCCTGGAAGTAGTCGCCAACCCAAAGGGCAGGGCACAGAACTGGAAATGTTGTCCTATGACGGCAAACTGTAGGAAGTGTAGTTGATCTTCTTTTACAGGAACATGAAAGTAGGCCTCGGCGAAATCCAAGGAGGCGTGACATTCCCCTTTCCAAACCACCTGGATAACAGACCTTAACATTCCCATGCAAAACCGGGCGACCTTCAAAAAAAAGTATTGACTTCCTTCAAATCAAGAAGAGGTCTGAAGGAATAGTCTATTTTCTGATATGACAGTGTAGATGGAATACCTCCTTGTCCTTTTCTCTGTGGGTGGTAGTAGAAGAATCACCCAGAGATGGAGGGGAAGCTGTAGCATGGATACTACTACCACCCTCTTGGCCTCAGAGAGGCATGGAGAGAACATAAAGGTATTCGGAATGGGTTCCACATACTCCAAAATGTAGCCCTGCTATTTGATGTTGGGCACCCAATGATGTGATGTTATCTGGGCCAATTCCTGGTAAAAAAAAAAAGGCAGAGCTGGCTGCCCTTTACAGCACCTTGGAATGGGCCCCTTGCCCATTAATGGGAAGGGCAGGAGGAAAAAGGTTTACTGGTGGAGCCAGAACAGTCATATGATTGCCACGCTCCACGAAAAGGCTGCTCCCTGGGTCCGAAACTAGGAAAAAGAGCTGGATTGCTTCCCTGAACAGTACCTCCTAGTCACAAAATTGAGCTTGAGAGGGCCCGGAGGCTGAAAAGAAAAACCACTTAGAGGGGGCCCTTAGTCTTCTCTGCTGTTAAGCTTGCAGCTTGACCTCTCCCAAATACTTGACTAACTTCTCAAGGTCTTCTCCAAAAAGCAGCTACCCCTGAAGGGTAACCTTTCTAACTCGGCCTTGGAAGATGCATCTGCCACCCAGTTGCAGAGTTACAGGCACAGACATACCACCGTAACAGTAACCATTTCCCTAGCTGCTAAAGACAGCAGGTTATACAATGCAAAAACTACCACTGACTCCAGGCAGGCCAAAGTGGAATCCTCCAGCAAAAACTGAATCCATTTCAGGAGAGCCTGTGCTGCCAGGCCCCCACAAGCTGAAACCTGCAGAATAAGGGAGGAAGAGAACCCTGTCTTCAGAAGACCTTCCACTTTCCTATCTGCTGATCCCAGAGAGCTACCCTGCCCTCTAATGGAATTGTGGTGTGTTTCATCATGGCCGCCACCAAGGTGTCAATCTATCCAAATCTACCTGAGACCAGGTATAAATGTTTCCCAAACGCTGACCACTCCTAAGAGTAGCATCCGGTAAATCCCATTCTGCAGACACCATCTGTTTCACCTCCTGCAGAAATGGAAAGGCCTTCACTGACCTCCAGAGGCCCACCAAAATAGGATCAGATTGGACCTTAGCCTTCTCTTCCTCTGCAGGCTCTGCTATGCAGAGGTCAGCAGAAATCTGGGAAATTAAGGCCAGAAGCTTTTCTTTCCAAAACAGATGAACACTCAAAGAATCCTCTGGAGGGGCTAACTCCCCCTCTTCTTGACTGGAATCACTGCCTGAGCTATCTTCATAGGAGTCCAGCTCTTTGTCTACTTTGTCATTCCTTAGGGAATCCTGACTCCCCCCCCCCAAGCCAGGGAGCTTCCTTACAGAGCCTTAAGGTGCTGCCTGCATGCTCCCTGGACCTTGCTTGCTTCCTGGAAGAGCCTCCTTATTTATTTATTTGCTTTTATATACCTTTTTTTTTAAGATCAGTGCGGTTTACATATAATGTGAACAATAAACAGGTTTACAGAGAACAGATTGCATAAAACAGTTTACAATGAATTGGAAATAACATTAACAGTGAAACAGTAAAACATCAAACAGGTTCACATAGAACAGTTTAACATGGGTTGAAAACAATGGAGAACGGTAATATACAAGTGTTGAGGGCAGATAGCTATATATTAAATCTTAGCAGCACGCTGAGCAATAATACTTAGGCCTTGTTTAGAGTGGCTAGTTGTAGGCTAGTTGGAACAGGTATGTCTTTAATGCCTTCCTGAAGAATGTCAGATCTGGGATGGCTTGGATCGCTGGAGGTAGGGCGTTCCCATTGAGCTGGCACATATTAGGAAAATGCACGATTCTTATTGGATTGGGCACATGACCTTATTGCTGAGGGGATGGCTAGTGACTTCACCATGCATGATCTCCTAGTTCTGGTCTCCGGTGTATGTTGTATGAGTTTTGTGAGAGAGGTTGCAGATATGCCATGAAGGGCCTTGAAGGTGAGGAGGGCTTTGTATATCAAGCGACTTATGGAGAGCCAGTGAAGCTGAATCAACAGGGGGTGATGTGTTCGTATCTGGACGCAGACAGGAGTGTTCGGGCGGCTGTGTTCATGGCAAGTTGTAATGGTTGGAGAGCGTGCTTTGGCAGGCCATGGAAAATTATGTTGGAGTAGTCCAAGTGAGGAAAGATGAGGGCTTGGCAAACAGTGCGGTAATCTGAGGGCTCGAGGAGAAGGCATAGATGCCGGAGGTTCTCAGTTTATGGTAGTCTGCTTTGGTGGCATTTTGTATGTGGGCTTCCCAATTCAGATGTTGGTCCAATGTGATTCCAAGACAGAGTACCTCTTGCTTGGTCATGAGATCGAAGTCTTTTACCCTGAGGGAAGAAGG
The DNA here is from genome assembly GCA_033557465.1 of Ichthyophis bannanicus. NCBI lineage: Eukaryota > Metazoa > Chordata > Amphibia > Gymnophiona > Ichthyophiidae > Ichthyophis > Ichthyophis bannanicus. The sequence continues at coordinate 343,574,224 of CM066033.1, read as the reverse complement.
TGGGATAAAAGTGTGGTCATTGGTTATAAATAAGGCCTCCGACTTTCTGCTGTTGACCATCAGATTGTGGGTAGCGAGCCAATCTGAGACTGCATTGAAGCATTCTGCGATGGAAGAATAGTCAGGGCTGTCTATGGAGAAAGGGGTGTATCATCCACACCAAATTGCATCCCAATGCGATGGAATCAGGAGCCCCTAACAAGGACAATGACGAGGTCAAGCCTTGGCACACACTCCCTAAGAACCCTAAGCAGAGGATCCATTGCGGGCTCATTCTATTCCCCTGAAACTGTTTCCCTAGCTTGGCAGCATTGTGTTTAAGCTGGCTGGCAGGCAGGCAGATCCTTCTGCAATGAGGGGGGGGGGGGGAAGGAGGGGGCACTGAGGTTGTGTGAGGCTGCTGCACTCTTCCAGATCCAATTTTGTGGCTGCTCCACAGGCTGTTATGATAAGCTGAACCAATTTTCCCTCCTCCTATGGTTACCGAAAAGACCGCAGTCTAGTAGAGCCTCCCATGTCATGCTCAAGTGAGAGAGAGTCATAAGAAATGCCATACTGGGTAAGACATCAAACCCAGTATCCTGTTCCCAACAGTGACCAATCCAGGTCAAAAGTACCTGGCAGGTTCCCAAAAAGGCACACAGGTTCCGCAATGCTCATCCCGGGGCAAGCAGTGGATTTCCTGGGTCCTCTTTAATAATTGTCTATGGACCTTTCCTCCAGGAACTTATTCAAACCTTGCTACACTAACAGCTTTTACTACATCCTCCGATAAACTCCAGAATTTGATTACATAATTAAGTTTATTTTTATTTATCCTATTTCTATAAAGGGATCCACTGTATCTATCCCATGTCATTTTGAATTCTGTCACTGTACTTGCCATTTCCATTGAGGGCATTCCAAGCATCCACTACCCTTTTAGTGAAAAAGTATTTCCTGACGTAGCCTTTCAGTTTACCCCCTTGCAGCTTCATGTTATGCCCTCTGGTATTACAACTTCCCTGTGGAGTGAAAAAATATTTTCTCTATTAGTCTTAAATGGCTAACGTTGTAGCTTCATTGTGGGTCTCCTTGTCTTTGTACTGTTTGATGGCATAAATAACCAATCTACCTGTTCCATTCCATTTATTCTCTTTTCCAAGTTGAAAAACCCTAATCTTTTAAGCCTTTCCTCACAGAGGTATCCTTCCATCCCCTTTGCAATTTGAGTGACTCTTCCCTATACCTTTTTTAATTCTGCACACAATATTCAAGATGTGATTGTACCATGGAACGATACAGCTGTATTATGTTTTATTCTCCATTCCTTTCCTTATGATTCTTAGCATTCTATTTGCTTTTTTGACCGCTGCTGCACACTGGTCGGAGGGTTTCAACATATTATCCACCATGACACCTACATCTTTTTCTTGGGTGGTGGTTCCTAATGTGGAACCTTGCAGCGTGTTACTGTAGTTTGGGTTGTTTTTAACTAGGTAAATAACTTTGCAATTGTCCACCTTAAATTTCATCTGCCATTTGAACATCCAGTCTTCCAATTTATCAAGGTCCTCTTGCATCTTAACAACTTTGAATAATTTTGTGTCATCTGCAAATTTGATCATTTACTCATTATTCCCATTTCCAGGTCATTTGTGAATATGTTAAAAAGCAGCGGGCCCAGCACAGATCCCTGGGTTACTCCACTATTCACCTTTCTCCATTGAGAAAATTGGCCATTTAGCCCTACCCTCTGCTTTCTATCTTTTAACCAGTTCCTGATCCACAACAGCATACTGCCTCCAATCCTATGACTTTTTAATTTGACCAATCTCTCATGGGGGACCTAGTCACAGGCTTTCTGAAAATACAAGTACACTGTATCAACTGGCTCACCTCTGTCTACCTGTTTATTCACACCTTCAAAAAAAACAAAAACAACAATACAGATATAAGATTAGTAAAATAAAACTTTCCTTGGCTAAATCCATGTTGGCTTTCTCCCATTAAACCATGACTATCTACATGTTCAGTAATTTTATTTGTTATAATGGTTTCTACCATTTTGCCTGGTACAGACATCAGGCTCATCGGTCAGTAGTTTCCCAGATGACCCCTGGAACTCTTTTTAAAAACTGGCATTACATTGGCTATTCTCCAGTTCTCTGGTACTACTGATAATTTTGTGTATACTGAGTAATGTAAAGCTGCATAAAAATGTCATTTTTTTTTTAACTACAACTAAATTTTCTAACTTACCAGAAAATTTTAGGCCTGTGGCTCTCCTCCTCCCTTGGTTTAACTATTATACAAAAATACTACTGCATTTTGTGTTTCTTCACTTTTAACTTTTGTTAACGCAGGTGATGTTTTGAACATCTCTGGAATGTAGCAAAAAGAAAACCAGACATAACCTATTGATTATAATTTAAAATACTGCTTTGCTTCCTTGTATAAACTGCTCAAAAATTGATGAATTGTAGACAAACCCTTATATATATGTAAGGTTACTGTAGTATAAAAATTTATCTTTTCAATAATACTGTACTATACATCAGGCCGGCAGGGGGACGTTAGAATTCCAAACCTGTAGACCTAGTAGTCTCCTCCCTCTCCTTGGACGCTTCTAGAGTTTGTCGCTGGAGGGCAGCATTTTCCTTTCAATTTAAATCTTTTATATTAGGCACTCTCCCAGTCGAGAAAACTTGTTAGCACATAGAATTCATCTGACGCTGACTACTGCAGAAACGCTTGTTCCTGGCTACATCCGTTTAAGAATTTCAGACTACCTAGTATCGGTCTTACAGCTTCTACCGTGTAAGCAGCACAGTAAGCCATCGTTTTGATGCACTTTTTTTTTTATTATCACTTACTAGGGTGCAATGTGTGACTTGGCATTTTTTTTTTAATGACAGTGGCTGCCAGTCTGAGCGTTGCCAATTCTGGTGGGAAATGGGAGGGCCGCCTTCGGCCTGCTTGTGTGTACGGAAGGAGGAGGATGGAGAAATACTCTCCTCCTATTCTGTTCTACCAAACTTGATGCTGGCTCATTGCTCTGGGGCTTTCAGTGGCGCAGTGCCTGTGCCACTCGCAGTCAGAGATGGAGGGAAGGCGCACAACTGCAGTCGAGCAGTTCAGAGCTCTCCGCCTCTGGGAACTTCACCGAACGTAGCAACCAGCACTATGGGCCTGGGGACTGCCGCGTGGTGTCTCGGAGGGGAGAGGACAGTGCAAGGAACTCCGCCTGGCTCCCTCCCCACTGGCGGACATTCAAGGTCTTGTGATGCCCTCAGTACGCCAACTTCTTATTCTTTGACACAGAAGCAGCCCGCTTAAAATTAATTATCGCCCCTCCCGCTGACCCGATTATTCCTGCTACCACAGGGAATCTGCTCCCAGAAATCCTATATGCAATGCGAGCCAAGAGAGAAGGGCATGGTTGTGGGGTCCATATTACTCTCAGTTGAAGGTAATTAACAGCACACACGTGAAAATAAGCCCTTAAAGATTTGGGAGCCTGCACCTAACCCCACCAGAAAGTCCAACTGAACATGCAAAGAAATTGCATATATTTGGATACTATCAAAACATTTTGTTGGGGAGATCCTCTATCAACCGTGTTGTGAAACAAGAAGTAGGAAATAATTACGATCAGTGATCCAAGGCTGCAGACGGCGAGAACGTCCCAGCTAACAGCACAGACCGCCAACGCCCATTGACACCGTTCATTTCCCACATGACCGACCCCCTCCCCCCCCCTTTGCCCTGTGTATCCTCGTGTCTCATAAAAGCGTTTATGCGCGCTTCCTTAAATAACTGACAAACTCCTAGCACCTTACGAAAACATACATAAAGTGATTACAGGTTTATGTAGTCTCTCTAAAGAAGGGGAGGGGTGCGCCCCACTTTTTCGTCCCAAGTTAAACTGCGTATGTCCTCCTAAAGACAAGGCGCAAGCAACGCGGTCCTTCCTGTTGCACGCACCGCCCAGGACTCTCAGCAACGTCGTCCGAGAAAATTGGCGGCGACCAATCAGAGGGCTGGGAACCGATTACGGAAGCGGGCTCTCAGAGAACTGGTGGGAGTGTCGCTTAGAGACCCTGGCCGGGTCGGTGTTCGATCCCTCCCCCTGTACATCCTTCTAGCGTTTATATGCGCGCGCTGGAGACTCTACGAGTTCCAGCAGTCCTTTCCTTGCAGTTCCACGCTAGCTGATCTACGGACATTACGGACCTCACGCAGCACACACGCTTTAACCTAGTCGTGGCTTTTCTAAAGCTCCCCCAAGAACGCGGGATCGTTAAGTCCGCCTGTCTGTTCGATCCCCACAGGACCTGGAAATGTCTACGACACTTCTATCTGCTTTCTACGACCTTGACTTCTTATGTAAGGTATGTGTTTGGCTCATACTCATGAGAATGCTGCTTGTCGAGCTCTCAAAAGTTGTGGTTTTCTCCTTAATACACGTTACGACCTTTTAAAGTAACAAACTTGTCTAAGATAAAACAGTACTTTAACTTATTAAATGCGACCTTTAGTCTTTCGATTTTTAAATAACAAGAGTTTTATCGATGGTGCTCGATTATGAGCTTGAGGCTTGGTTTGAAGCCTTAAAACGGTTACTCTGTAGGGATCGGGAACTTACCAGGCGTTTGAAACTTTGCACGCTGTTGTCGCTGCTCAGAAGTTACGATAACTTGTTTTTTCTCTCTCCCTCCCCCTCCCCTTTTTTTCTGTTTTTAGCAAACTGAAAAATCTTTGAACAATCTGAATCTTAACATGCTGGATAAGAAAGCAGTGGGAACCCCCGTCAGCCCCCCCAACTCGAACTTTGTACCAGCATGCCTGCGCAGACACTCTACCAGCAACTTACCAGCTCTGGCAAACAACAACGCTGCTGTCTCTTCTTCCTCCTCCAAGTTCTCCAGCAACTCCTTCTGCAACCTGAAGGAGGGCAGCTCGGCAAGCACGGCACTACTGAACAAAGAGAACAAGTTCCGAGACCGCTCATTCAGCGAGAATGGGGAGCGCAGCCAACACCTCCTGCAGCTCCAGCAACAGCAGAAGTCGGGCGCCCAGATCAATTCGACCCGATACAAGACGGAGCTGTGCCGGCCCTTCGAGGAGAGCGGCACCTGCAAGTACGGCGAGAAGTGCCAATTTGCGCATGGCTTCCACGAGCTGCGCAGCCTGACCCGCCACCCCAAGTACAAAACGGAGCTCTGCCGCACCTTCCACACTATCGGTTTCTGCCCCTACGGACCCCGCTGTCACTTCATCCATAATGCCGAGGAGAGGCGGGCCGCGCCGCCTAGCAGCTCCCCGGCGCCCCCCGCCGCCAGCAACGGCGGCAACAGCGCCGCCGCCTTCAACGTGGGCCGAGAAGGGCTGCAGCTGAATTTCGGCACGCGGGAGGGGGGTCGGCCCAAGCTACATCACAGCCTGAGCTTCTCGGGCTTCTCCAGCCAGCACCAGGGGCTGGACTCGCCGCTGATGCTGGAGAGCCCCACTTCGCGCACCCCGCCACCCCCTTCCTCGAGCCTCTATTGTGACGAGCAGCTCACGACGTCGTCCTCCACCAACTGCTGCGCCAATAACGCCTTTGCCTTCTCGGGCCAGGAGCTAGGCGGCCTCATCGCGCCCCTCGCCATCCAGACGCAGAACTTTCAGCCCACCAGCGCCTACTACCGCCAACCGCCGCCTTCCAGCTCGCCACCTGCCGCCGCCTTCACCTTCCAGCCCCTGCGGCGCCTCTCCGAGTCGCCGGTCTTCGATGCGCCTCCCAGTCCCCCAGACTCCTTGTCTGACCGCGAGAGTTACCTGAGCGGTTCCCTCAGCTCGGGCAGTCTGAGCGGCTCCGAGTCGCCCAGCTTGGACTCGGGGAGGAGACTACCCATCTTCAGCAGGCTCTCCATCTCCGACGACTGAGGCAAGGAGGGGGGGTGGGTCAGGGTGGTGCAAGCTCTGGCACTGGGGTCCACCGCGAGGTAGGGCTGGGATGAAGAAGAGATCAACGCGCGCTAGGGGTGGGAATGAACTCGCGCGTGAGGGGGAAGGGGACTCCAGTACCGGACTTCTGAAGGGTTGAACAAAACGATTTTTTTTTTTTTGCAAAAGGGCGAACCATAATATGAACAGAACAAACTATTTTTTATAGAACTTGTGGGCGGGGCAAGGGAGTTTGTGGGGTTAGTTTTTTTGAAAATTTTGAGAAATATTATGCACCAGCAGGCATTCCATCTTTTATAAACGATGAAGCATTATGCCAGAAAGCAACAATTTTGTGAATTGCAGTTTAGCCTTCTCCAAGCTGAGTTTTTACAGTGTTTCTTTAACCCAGTTGTTAACAATGCACCAGATCTGTAAGGTGTAATTTTTTTTTATATATAAACATCCTGCCAAGAATATGCCTTGATAACAAAACCGTCCTCTAGGTGTTTGGGTTTTTTTTTTCTAACTATATACAGTAAATACTAAAACTTCCATTCCAAAGCTTAACGTTAGTTCCATTGCCACTACTTGGTGGATGTTTGGCTTAGAACAAGTTTGTTGCTTTATTTGGAAGCACTCGAGTGAGTTCAATTTAATTGTTGGAGAATAACTGCTGATTTATTTTTCTTTTTTTTTTTAATTTTTTTTAGCTGTTTCGAGTTGCTGGTGCATTTTGCTGCACACAACTCAATATGAAAACTATTTAACTTATTTATTATCTTGTGAAAAGTATACATTGGTAATTCATACTGTATTTATCAGGTATGATGAAAAAGCAATAGATATATATTCTTTTATTATGTTTAAATTATGATTGCCATTATTAATCTGCAAAATGTGGAGTGTATGTTCTTTTCACAGTAATATATGCCTTTTTTGTAACTTCACTTGGTTATTTTATTGTAAATGAGTAAATCTTAATTTAAGAGATTGTACGTAATATTTATTTCATTCATTTCTTTCCTTGTTTACGTAAATGAAAAATTGCATGGTTTCTTACAGAAATCAATCTCAATGCTGTGGAAGTAGTAGGAGGAAGTGCTGTGGATGTGCTTTTTTGTTTTGTTTTTGTTTTTAAAGAATGTAAAATGGTTGTTACCCGTCCAAAAGTCTAAATACTTTGCAATCAGACTTCAGAGTGGCATCCTAACTTAAAATGATGTCTAAATTAACCAAAAAAGTATTTTTGGGTGTGTAGTTCCACCAGTCCACTGTGATATAAAGAGTATGTAGCAATAACGTGGGGGGGAGGGATTATAGAAGGGTCCCCCATATTGTTTCACAGTGCCTTTTTGTCAGGGTCCATGCTTGCCTTAAACTTCCTCAACCAAATAAGTATTTTTTTCTGAATGCTTGATAATCTGAATGTAGGGATGGGATGGGATGGGATTTTATTGAAATGTTTACCACTTTTCTAAACAAGGAGGCCACCTTTTGGATCTGGAACTTCATTCAGTACATAAACATATCTTGTTTAATACAATTCCAAACGTATATTTTCCTTACTTGGTAAGTCAGAGTGTTCTGCAACTTTCCTGGACGGTGGATGATTGAGACCTAGCTTTAGTTGTTTGTACATAGTAGGTACCGAATGAGCACTATGTACTCTTTTTGGACTACTTTAACAGACATATGGTTTAGTTTGGGTTTAACTTTTTTTTTTTTTTTTTTTGAATGTAACTAAAAGGATAAGTCAACTTGAGTTGTAATATATTTTGGGGAGGTCCGTTCACTACAAATTGAGCGTGTGACTGTAAAATTTGTACTGTAAATGTTTTGTAGTTGTCCCAATAAAATTAATTTTTTTTGGAGAAAATACTAAAGCATATGGTCTGTATCCTGGTGGATTTGTCTTTCATTATATATAATACTGAAGTACTGATATGGGTTTTAAACAGAAATATGGCTCTATCTTACAGGAGGCTTACTTTACTCCTGGAACCTTCTTTCAGTTCTTTAATAGCAGTACTTAACATATTACCAGTCCAAGCTATATCAGCAGCAAGCAGAACTGTTGCAGATCCTGCCTTCAAAATGTAAATTCCTCCTCTTCCCCTCCCCTCCTTGTATGAGAACTTGGTGACTTCTAGATCTTAGTCTCTAGTTCATGGAAGCAATCCATATTTTGAGTGGGGGTGGGGTGTACAAGAACACAGTTCTGAGTGATGTAAAGCAATAAGGGACTACTTTCTCCCCTCCTACTCCTATTATAGCCTCCTTTGAATAGGTTATTTAACTCATGTCATAATACTGAAATGGGGTAGCACCCACAATACTAATGAGCAAGGAATAACTTGTTTCTGAAAATATTTAGTCTGAAACATTAGTTTGACTTTGTCCTTTCTGCAAAATGCTATTAGAATTCAAAATGTTAAGTTAGGTGGTATTTTTGTTACTGGTAAACCTTGAGAGTTGGTAGTGTATTGAGGGTTTTTTTTTCCTTGAATTAGTTTTACCCCTTTCCCAGGGTACACTGTGTTGTGCTATAAATAACATTAAGTGGAAAAGAGCACAGAGATAATGTACTGAGATTCACTTTTGCCATGCAGAGAATACTAGAAATGCATAAAGCAGATTAAATAGCAAGATACGCTAGTTATAAATGGCTCTCTAATGCAGTTGTAAATGCAGGACATAAGGCCAGCAACCCAAAAGGCAGCCTTTTCACAACTACTCTGGTACATTTTAATTATTGAAGGCCTACTACAATAATAGAGCTTTTGCATTGAGGAGTATGCTTTTGTTTCTATAAGTGATAAAAGGTTGATTGCTTTTTATGTAGGGGGACCTAGAGGGAGCTGGTATCTGAAGTATTAAACTAGATAGAGCAGACTGTGTGTTTGTGTGGCTTTTTTTTTTTTTTTAAACCTGTAGAACAAATTGAACTCCCTTAAGTCACTTTTTCTATTAATATATAAATATTTATTTCTTAATCCCAACTATTTTTTTTTAGTTTGTTATGATTCAGTTTTACTCCTGTCTCCTTAGTACTCCTGCTAGAGGAGGCAGACTGCAGCCCAAGAACAATGTCATTCCTGTGATACCTCCCAGTTTTCATGAAAAATGAACGTTTTGTGCCTTGTACTGGAAAGGCTCCACCTAGGTAGTCGAGCATCAAGCTTTTAAGTGATGGATGGGCAAGACTAGTCTACCCACTGTTACTTGAATGAGTGTTAAAATCTCCATTCAGACTGGAATGATTAGTATTCAGGAAACACAAAAGATGATCAGGGAGTTCTAGCAACATTAAGAGCATGACTTGGCACCTAGGCTGGATGCCAGAAAGAGCTGCATTTCTGTGGGTGTAGACCAGCTCATGAGTGAACAGAGCTACACTGCCATTAGGTGAATCCAGTTAGAAGAGCTGGACTTCCTGCTTGACACCCTAACTCTAAGGCAGGGGTTCTCAATCCTGTCCTCAGGACCCACCTAGCCAGTTGGGTTTTCAGGATAATCACAATGAATATGCATGGCAGAGATTTGCATATAATGGAGGCAGTGTATGCAAATCTCTCATACATACTCATTGTGGTTATCCTGAAAACCCAAATGGCTAGGTGGGTCCTGAGGACAGGGTTGAGAACCCCTGCTCTAAGGCATAGAATTTTTTTTCTTTTGCTATAGGAAAACTGAATTGACAATTGCAGTAAAACTAGATTGCATCAGGGGCTTTTATGTACCCACCCCATTCGTGGATGTGATAATGCATTGAACATATTTTTGTCTAGCTTCTTATAACAGCCTAAAGTCCATCTTGGTCTGGATTTTAAGCATAAACAGCCTAGTGTACCAGATCTTGAAGGTGCCAAATAACAAAGCTATACCCCCCTTACCACTATGGCAGTTTAACTTTGTGTCTCAGCCCTACCTATAGGCACCAGGATCTTAACTCTTCTTTCTACCAGCAGTCTCCATAGCTTGTTCCACTGGTCATGTTAGCTTTTAACAGGCAGATCAGATACCAGGTCCAGCTCACCCTCCCTGCTCTAATAGAAATCTTGCTGCTTGTTTTCATCCTCATTGTTACCTCTCTACTTATTTAGAAGCTATCACAATACTTGGGTGGGTGGGGGGCACACTAAATATGTGTAGACATCTAGTCTTTTAATATAAGCTTTTTTAAAAATACATTTTTATTTTATTTTTTTTTTTGGCTTTTCCTCCTTGTCTATATTTTTGTATGGTGGTGGGGCCAAAACTAAACATATTTGCTCCCAACACTAACTTACATTTTTAGTTCTTGGGCTTTAATGGTACTAGTGCAGAAGGCTGTCCAACTGTAATGGGTGAGGTAGCTGCCTGGCTTTCCCACTAGTCCTATGGCACTGATTCTTATCACTCTTGGCTACCTCTTTTTACAGTGTAGTTGCTTCCTTGTTCTCATTTTTTATGGATTATTTTTGAATTAATAGGCTGATACTCAGCTGTACAGTCCTGCATCGTTTTGAATATTGTCATAGTGCTGAGATGGATCGTGATGGAGTAGTCTGGGGCAGAGTGAGGAACATGATGCTCCAGCTAACTAGCACATGACTTAAAATGGTGTGCAAACCTTCCTCATTTCTCCCCCTCCCCCCCCCATCATCAGGTTTCTGTTTAGAAATTTGTCAGCTACAGCATTTAAACTTACACCAAGGAGTAACCATTCTGCTTCTAGCAAAGGTATATGAGGAGGTTTACTAATAAAATGGATGAAGGCCTCTTGTTCTCAAGCAGTGCAGATAAATGAGCAGACATGCAGGCATTCCCATGTCCTATCCCTATTCTCCCCCCTCTTTGCTCTAAACATATATTTAATTTTCTAAGCTTACTATTAATGTGTAGTCTCTAATTTTAAAACGACCAAGCTGCCTGAAGCCTAGAAGGTGGCTCTAATCTAGTTTTATAAAAGCTCTAGGTATGCTGTGAAAGACTAACCTGATCAACTCAACATCAGCACCAGCCACAAAGGCAAAAGCTAACAAACAAAACACAACACTGAACTATAAAGCTTAATAGAAAGGTAAACCAATCTCCCCCCGGTGTGCTATTCTGGTTGCCTTGTACCAAAAAACGTTTGGAGAAGGCTGATGCAAAATAAATATAAACAGGTTAGGGTCTTCAGTTGGAAAATATGATTGAAGCTCATATGATTTTGAGTGGCTTGAAACAGCTTAAAAAATTTTCAAATGCCAAAACAATAGCACACTCCATGTAGTAATCAGTAGACTGAAAACAAACGTTAGAAAATTTGTGGAATCTGCTGCTAGAGGATAGGATCATGGTGACTAACAGCGAGTTATAAAAATGGTTGGGACAAGAGTTTTTTTTTATTTATATTCTCTTATATACCGTGCTATTCTGCATCAGTGCGGTTTTAACAGAGATGGAGGCTTTTCTAAGCCCATCTGTTAAGAAATAGATAAGGCTATTTAAGACATGGACTGGCCCCTGTCAGGGAGGATGCTGGGCTTACTGTGCCTTGTTTTTACTTAGCATTGCTATTAAGGCTTGTAATCATATTTTCTCATTGGTTTTGTCATACACAACTTTACAGAGCCATAGATGATTGGCTCTCACTTGTCCCTGCCACTGCATTTTTGTATCCTAAACGCCTAAACTTTTCTCAAGTTTGATTGCTACTTCCTCTGCTTGTAGGCTATTCCAGATATTCACCACCTTCTGCAGTGAAGAAACGTTCTCTGATCTTTCTCTCTGTAACTTAGGCTTTATTGGAGCCTGTTCTCTATTTAAATTTCTATTTTATTACCCTAGCTCTTTTTTACTCTAGCCTTTTGTATAGGGTTGGTGTTGCAGGCTCTAGAGTCCATCATCTTAGTAGTCCTTTTTCCTGAACCTCTTGCCTTGTTCCTTTTTGCTTTATGAATGTGTGGCATTGAACTGAGCCATTAGGCAAGGTGGGTACTTACTGGTTAGCTATACAAGGGCAATATTATTCCCACCCACCCTTTTTTATTGCTGAGACAGCTCTTTGTAATAGGTTTAACATCCCTCTGTAATAGAAATACCCAGTTATGGGAGTGAGATTTTTTTGTGAATTCTGGTTTTAAATTTGCAATACAATGTAGTATGGTATCTGTAGTTCCTGATTTTACCTGTTGTATTCAGTGCTGCAGTTTCAATAATCAGCATGAGAAGTCTTGGATTTCTAGCAATTTTGATTGAATAAAATATACCCAAGATCTAAACCAAAACATACAATAGCAATATAAAGATCAGATCAAAAGGAAGAGCAAGCTATTGTTTTAGTGTTGAACATATGTGATGCAAGGTCAAACCTTCCAAATAAACAAACCTATCTTTTTTATTCTAAATTGGTGGTTGGGCACCACTTATGTGCTAAGGTAACTAAAGGTGTAACATTTTTAAAAACGCATTTAAATGGCCAATAAAGATAGGCCACAAGCAAATACTTGGCAGTCAAAGCTGGGAAAAGAGAGCAACTCGTCACTGTGTTTCAAGCCTCACAAAGATAGCTCTGTTTTCAAGCTTTTGACAGCAAAATATTGTACAGTCCAACCAGTGTATATCCCAGCTTTTCTTTGCAAGAAAACGTAATGAAAAGAAGGCAAACAAATAACTTTTGCAAATTCCAAATGGCCAGTAGTATGGATGAAGGAGAACCAAAGCTTTTTAATTCAGATGGAATCGTTTGAAAATGTCTAAAGTAAGTAAGAAACAGCTGATAGATGCCACCAATTGTTTAACATCTTGTTGTAAATGAACAATCTACCTCTAAACTAAGGCTACCAGGAAACACAAAAAAATCCAATGCTGTTCAAGACATTGCAGTCAGTATCCACGATTGCCACTGATTGCAATGCCTTGAACAGTGTTGGAATTTTAATTTACACGCAGTATATCCTTGACATCAGACGTTTTCAACAGCTCCATCTGAATTATTAAGCTAATCTTGGATTTTTCTTTTTATCTCGTTCCTGGAATTGGGTAACTTGGCAATTCTTAATACCTTCCTGCTCAAGCTCCTCTCAATTTAGAAATTGAAGAGAATGCAGCAATCCAGGAAAAATGCTACAAAAGACTGACACAGCTATTGAAAAATGCTTTTAACAGATCAAAATGATACAAGCTATCCATGGACATACAACCCCCAGTAAAATCTGACTGGCTTAATAGTCCTGAAATTGGACATAAGAACAAGAAAACCTCCAGATGCCCACCACATAATCTATGAGAATTGGTGTATGCCACAAATCATATCCCCAGAACTGAAAGTGGTATGGGATTTATTGAAATAGGCATGTTATCAGTATGAGACTTGACTAGGGATCTCTTGAGTCAGCACAGCTGGGCCCTACCACAATACATGCACCTCTACTTTGAATGCAGATGTGTGGGATGAGAGTAGGCTGTTTGAAGAATTAAATGCTCCTCAGGAATGGAATTGAAATCAATGGAAAGGTGAGATTTTAGTAATCTTGTCAAGTTATCAACTGTATGTCTTTATTTTAAAACTGTGTTGTATTAAGCAAATATTTTACATATACCTTGATTTATCAGATAAATTAGAATGAAATGGACATATATTGGACATGACAGACACACAGGGTTAGCACATGTTTACAATTTGTAGGTTGAAGTTTCAGCAGTAAGTACAGAACCTTGGTTTGCTGCCATTTTGGCTATTTGTACAGAAATGGAAAAATAGGTAAGTGACTTGCTGATTGTTGTAGTGGATGCTCTTTTTGAGTTAAATGCCACATGGTGTGTATGCAGAGGACTGGATTTGGTACATTGGTCTGCTATTCTGTTCCACAGGCTGGCTAGAAAAACTGGGGAGGCGATATTCACAGCTCCTGAGGCCTTAGACCAGCGATGGCGAACCTATGGCACGCGTGCCAGCTGTGGCACGCGAAGGCCTTGCAGCTGGCACGCGGGCCATAGGTCCGCAAAAAAAAGAAAAAAGCTGTCTGACTGCTGCCGCGGACGCGGCAAGGGCAGAATGCAGCGTCCCGCGGGGCCCCCTCCGCCCGCTAAGCCCCTCTGCAAGAGCTTTCAGATTCGCGAGGGAGAGCGTCTCCCTCGCGTCTCTGTTAAGCCCGCAGGGGCTAATGGGAAATTTCCCATCAGCCCCTTTAGACGCGAGGGACTGATGGGAAATTTCCCATTAGCCCCTGCGGGCTTAACAGAGACGCGAGGGAGGCGCTCTCCCTCGCGAATCTGAAAGCCCTTGCAGAGGGGCTTAGCGGGCGGAGGGGGCCCCGCGGGACATTGTAATCTGCCGCGGCAGCAGCCAGAGCCTGCTTTTTTTTTTTTAAAATTTGCCGGGGGGGGGGTTAGGACTGCTAATGGGCAGGAGGTGGGGGGGTGTTGGCAAAGATAATGGGCGGGGCGGGGCGGGGGGGGGGTTTAGGACTGCTAATGGGCTGGGGGGGTTAGGACCGCTAATGGGCGGGTGGGCGGGGGGTTAGGACTGCTAATGGGCAGGAGGGGGGGTTAGGACTTCTAATGGGCAGGAGGGGGGGGGGTTAGGACTGCTAATGGGCAGGAGGGGGGGGGTTAGGACTGCTAATGGGCAGGAGGGGGGTGTTAGGACTGCTAATGGGCAGGAGGGGGGGTGTTAGGACTGCTAATGGGCAGGAGGGGGGGTGTTAGGACTGCTAATGGGGCGGGGGCGTTAGGACTGCTAATGGGCGGGCGGGCGGGCGGGGGGTAGGACTGCTAATGGGCTGTGGGCTGATGGGGGCTGTCTGGAAATGGGGTGATGGGGGTTTAGGGCTGGAAGTGAGTTGATGGGGGGGGGGCTAGGACTGGTATTGGGTTGGGGGGTTGCTAGGACTGGAAATGGGCTGATGCAGGGACTAGAAGGGAATGGATGCTGGGTGAGGCTGGAACTAGAAGGGAGCTGATGTTGGGGGAGGATTAGAATGGGATGGGGCTGGGAGAGTAAAATGGAGAGGGGAAAAATATTTTGTGTGGGAGGGATAAAAAATCTACAATTGGCCGGGTATTGGGAGAGTAAGTGGGGATTGAGGATGGAGGGGTAAAATTTGAGTGGATGAAATAGGAATGAGGAAAGAGCAAAAGGAGAAAGATTAGTATGTTAAAGCGGATGTAGAGAGAGAGAATGAAAAAAAAAACTAGAAGAGAGAAGAAAGGACAAATGGACAGCAGATGATGGAGAGTTAGCAGAAAACATGAAGAAACCAGAAGAAAGTGGCTGGAGCAATTGCAACTGAGCTGAGGAGGTATTCTGTTTATGTAATTCCTTTTTGACATTGCCACTTGTTCTCTTTCCCCAGTAGGTCATGTATTGTTATTGTCTGAAATGTATTGGTTTAATATTTGCAGTGTTGCCTTTTGATAGGTATGGTGTGGTGCTTTGTGAGTCCTGGTAGTGCTGTTAGGATACGGCGGGTTTGCTATTGGTTCTAAATGGGCAGTGTTTGTAGTAGTTCCTAATGTGCCTGGCGGTTGGCACTGGATTATAGTAATGTAGAAAATCTTTTAGTCTGTCTTTATCCATACACTCATTAAGAGACATGTTTACTAAAAGTTAGTGTATGTTAGCATTATGCAAATATTTATGCAAATTGACGTGCTGGCACTTTGAGGAAATTCTTTGGTTTTGTGCGGCAGTTTGGGCACTTGGGCTCAAAAAGATTAGCCATCACTGCCTTAGACTATCCCAGCCATGTTGCAACAGTGACAGCTAGTGTCCAAATTCTAGGGGTCATGATTGTAGAGATTTGGAAGGAGGCTGCCTGGGCCCATGGCTATCACTGCAATGGCTAGATAAGGTGAATTGCAAGGGATATAAAATTAAAATAAATTAGAAAAAATATTCACAGCTAATCATAAAATGAAGGTGTGTGAGGTGTTTGATTCCCGGCCCTGATTCTACTTGAGCTAGAATGGGGAAAGGAGCAGGTAAAAACTACTGTGCCACTGCAAAAAAAAAAAAAAGCAGGTGGTCTTTTGAATACCGCCACTAGGCTTCTGTTTTGACATCTCAATCGACTTGGAACCTAGCAATACACTTGTTCTTGTCTACTTTACAAATGCATGGTGAATGGAATACTTGAGTCTATTTTATTGGTAGTGAATTCTGGGGCCATGTTTCAAACGGTGGTCATTTATCTTGTTTGGGACTTTTGTAGTTCTAAGGCCCTTGAAGATATAAACAGTCTGCCTGGGTGAATGAATCTGCTCGTGTGCTTGCAGTTGTATAGCCATGCACACATTGACAGTGCTCTATAAATATTGCTTATACTGCCTTCAAACAGCAGATCATATTTGTACTCAAAAGCCTTCTGAAAGCAGATATGCAAAGAAAAATATTCTATAACTGGAACATTTTTAGCATACAAATGATTGGTTCTTTCCTAGTTTGTAACTATTGAAATACAAAAATCAACTTTTGTTGCATGCTACTATGCTTATTCCTGCTTGTAAAAGGTGGCGGCAGGCCTGGGAGGTGTGCAGGTAAAGGGTTGAGAGAGTGATAGAGTGTGTCCGTGGGGAAGAGAGAGATTGAGTGAATGTGTGAGAGAGAGGGAGGTGGGCAGAAAGCTAATTGAAAGTTCATCCCTGCCACTAAGGAGCTCAATACCCCTTATCCACCCCCACCTGTCCAAATAAAGCAGGCAAACTGCCTATGCTGGCAGACACACTTTGCTTTAAATTTGCTTTTACCCAGTTTACAAAAGAACTGGATTTTTAGACAATTGCTATAAATGATTTTATTAGGGGATTAGACCTTTGACAAGAAGCTCTTTTTAGGGTATACCAGGTTAGTTTCTGAAGAGCTAGGCCGTGGCCTAATCCTTACTACCTTTTTATTGTGAGAGTGCAGAATGCATTGGCTGTTGGCATCATTTAATTAATCATGGCAAACCCTACATAACAACATGCCTCAGTTGAGGAGCAAGGCTCAAAGAAGGAGCTGCGGTTAACATTCCAGATGCTGCCTTAACTGTTTCACCAATATAGTCATAGCTAATTCCTGATTAAGGGCTAGAAATTTACTAATGCCTGTTAAAGATGGTTAACGTCTGTGTATTTTACTTAATATAGGTTCTATTATTGTTAGTAAGGCCTAATTACTAATGTACACTAACACATTAATGCTCATTAGTAAATCTAGCCCTTAAGGTGACGGGGGGGGGGTGGGAGCAACTTGGTTCCAGGTTTGAGCAACAAGCAATAGAGGAAGGAGGAATCATTACCTGGTGCTGTCCCCCCAGCCATCCCATGCAAGTAGATACACAGCGAAATAGAAACAAACGCATTTCCCCCATACCATGTAAAGTCTACAAACTGACATTAAAATCACTAACTTGACAACTCTTCTCCCCCCCCCCCCCCCCCAACTTTTTTTTCTGTGACCATTTTTTCTTTTTCTAATCATCATGCTCGATCTCTGGTTTCTGCTTTGTTTTATTCTGTCTGTATTATCTTAACACTGTTACTATGGTCTACTGTCTATTTGACATTTCTTTTCCATCTTTTCTTCCTCTGCTACGTCTCATTTATTTCACTTTTAGCCACCTTCTATGTAAGTTCTGCTTCAGTCTGCTCAGATTTCACCCCTCCTCAATCTTCAGTCCCTCCTTCTTCTTTTCTGCATCTACCTACATCCTTCTAATCTCCCTGCTTCAGCCCTCCCATCCACCATCCCCTTTTCTCCAGCTTCTTACTAACTCGACCTCTCTTAATCCTCACCCCCCCCCTCATGTCCAGTGTCTTACACTTTCCTTCTGCCCCCTGCTCTGTGTTAAGAATTGTCCCCTCATCTTCCCCCACCTTACCCTATAGTCTAACATCTTCCCTTCCTGTCCTTGCTCCTTATGTCCCAGCATCTTTACCCTTAGGGCTGCTGTAAAAGTTGCGCTAGGCAAACCTCAGTCCTGCCACAGCCCTTCTTTGGGACCTGCAGTACCATTAAAATGACAATGCAGTGCTTACCCAAAGCCTTTGATACTATGTTGCTGTGCTTGATTTGACCAGCTACTTCTGCCCTGGAAATGTTGTCGCTCTAGGTGACCACCTACTTTGCCTAATGGGTGTGCTGTTCCTGTCTCCCCTTCTTCCTCTGTAAGAACATAAGATATATGCTATACTGGATCAGACCCAGGTCCATCAAGCCCAGTATCCTGTTTCCAACAGTGGCCAATCTAGTTCACAAGTACCTAACAGTTTCCCCAAAAGACACAGGTTCCACAATGCTTGCTTTGGGTTAAGCAGTGGATATTCTGGGTCCCTTTTTAATAATGGTTTATAGACCTTTCCTCCAGGAACTTGTCCAAACCTTTTTTTAAAAAACTGGCTACACTAACAGCTTTTACTACATCCTCCAGTAACAAATTCCAGAGTTTGATTACATGTTGAGTGAGAAAATACTTTCTCTTATTAGTCTTAAGCAGGTTACACTAGCTTCATTACATGCTCCCTCCTCTTTCTATATTTTGATGGCATAAACAATCTAGCACCTCTTCCACTCCATTCATTCTTTTATAGACCTCTATCATATCTCCCCTCAGCCATTTCTTTTCCAGGTTGAAGAGCCCTAACCTCTTTTAGCCTCTCCTCATAGGAGCATCCTTCCATCCCCTTTACCATTTTGGTGGCTGTTCTCTTTTTATCTTTTTTTACTTTTTCTTTTCCTAATAAGCTATATACTTTTTAAGATATGGTGACCAGAACTGCACACAATATTCAAGGTGCTGTCTCATCATGGAACAATACAGAGGCATTATAGTATCCTTTGTTTTATATTCCTTTCCTTATGATACCTAGCATTCTATTTGCTCTCTTGGCTGTTGCTGCACACTGGGTGGAGGGTTTTAACGTGTTATCCACAATGACGCCTAAATCCTTTTTCCTGGGTGGTGGTTCCTAATGTGGAACCTTGCATCGTGTAACCATAGTTTGGGTTTTTCTTTCCTAGCTGCATAACTTTGCACTTGTGTCCACATTACATTTCATCTGCCATTTGGATGCCCAGTCTTCCAATTTATCAAGATCCTCTTGCAATTTTCCACAATCCTCATGGGTTTTAACAACTTTGAATAGTTTTGTGTCATCTGCAAATTTGATAACATCACTTGTTCTCATTTTTCCAAGTCATTTATGAATATGTTAAATACAGTCAAGCTAGCACAGATCCCTGGGATACACCACTATTCACCTTTCTGTACTGGGAAAATGGGCTGTTTAGCCCTACCCTCTGCTTTCTATCTTTTAAAAACCAGTTCCTGATCCACAATAGTACACTGCCTTCTATCCCATGACTTTTTCATTTTTGTCAAAAGCCTCTCATGAGGTACCTTGTCTTTTCCATTAAAACCTCTAAGTGGTAGGATGAATCCAGTGGTCAGATGAAACAGTGAGAGCACACATAGTAACATGTTCAAGGCTTTCTTAAAGTCCAGATATGCTATATCAACCAACTCGCCTTTGTCTACCTGTTTGTTCACACCTTCAAAAAAACAATACAGATTAGTAAGACAAGATCTTCCTTGTCTAAAGCCATGTTGGCTGACTCCCATTAAGCCATGACTATCTACATTGTCAGTAATTTTGTTCTTTTATGATGGTTTCTACCATTTTTCTCGGTACTGATGTCAGGCTCACTGGTCTAGTTTCCCGAATCACCCCTTGAACCCTTTTTAAAAATTGGTGATACATTGGCCATCCTCCAATCTTCAGGTATTAAAGATGATTTTAATGAGAGTTCACAGATTGCGGACCTACTATTAGTAATCTCATATTTCAGTTCTTTCAACACCCTTGGATGTATATCATCCAGTCTGGGCGATTTGTTACTCTTTGGTTTATCAAACAGTTGTAATACATCTTCCCGGTTTATCTACAGTTATTTGTTTTTATTTTTTTTATTCTTCTGCAGCATCACCTTTTAAATACCATTTCAATCATGGGTAACATTCCTATGTTTTCCTCAGTAAAGACAGAAGCATTGCTATGGCCTTGTCCCCTCTTAGTGCCCCTTTTTACCCCTCTATCATCTAATGGTCTAGCTGACACTCACAGGTTTTTTTGCTATGAATGGAAAACATCATGCATTTTTGCTTCCACAGCAAGCTTCTCTCTTTTTACCTGCCTTATCAATGCCTTGTATCTAACTTGCTAATGCTTGTGGTGTTTCTCGTTTTTGTAATTTGGCTCCTTTTTTCCATTTCCTGAAAGATGCTGTTTTTGGCAACAGCCTTTCTGACCTCACCTTTAAACTATGCTGGCAGTTTTTTGGACTTCCTTCCACTTTCCTTAATGTGTTGAATTCAGCAGGTATGGGCTTCCAAGATTGTATTTTTAAACAACCTCCAAGCTTGATGTAAGTCTTTAACCTTTTGTAATTTCTCATTTTAGTGTTTCTTAACTATTTTTCCTCATTTTATCATAGTCTCCCTTTTGAAAGTTAAAAGGTAGTACTGTGGATTTCCTTGCCCTCCCTCTTTCATTTATTAAGTCAAACACGATCATACTATGATCACTATTGCCAACACACTTACCTCTTGCATCAGATCTTGTTTTACTAAGAACTAGGTCCAAAACGGCTTCCCCCGCTGGCTGGTTCATGAACCAGCTTCTCCAGGAAGCAGTCATTTATTTCATCTAGAAACTTTATCTTCCTAGGATGTCCTGCTCTGCCACTACCCCAGTCTATACTGGGCTAACTGAA
Source organism: Ichthyophis bannanicus (assembly GCA_033557465.1). NCBI lineage: Eukaryota > Metazoa > Chordata > Amphibia > Gymnophiona > Ichthyophiidae > Ichthyophis > Ichthyophis bannanicus. Next base: position 343,553,589 of record CM066033.1, on the reverse strand, counting down.
ATTGCCCCTTTACTATTACTGTACTGTAACTTTTTTGTTGGCTTCCCTGATTTTCTTTGAATATTTCATCATCCATTTGTTCATTATGGCCAGGTGGTTGATAGAACCCCCCCCCCCCCCCCGCTATTGCCTTTCCCTTCCCCTTTTTATATGGAATCTCAATCCAGAGAGCTTCTACAGTTAATCTTTTTTCCTGTAAAACTTTAATCCTTTGTGACTTAATGCCCTCTCTAACATAGAGTGCAATCCCTCCACCAATTTAATCTTCTCTATCATTTATGATATAGTTTGTACCCAGGTATCACTGTCCCACTGGTTGTCCTTCCACCAGCTCTGAGATACCAATCATATCTAACCTCTCATTTAGTGCTATATATTCTAACTCTCCCATCTTATTTGTTTAGATTTCTAGCATTTGCATATAAGCATTTTAGAGTCTGTATTTTATTGGTATTAATCTGGTTATCGTTAGGCAGGGGTAATTTGGAATCTTTAAGCTCTGTCTGCTCTGTAATCAAGGGCATTTGCACTACCTTTTGTCTTTTTAATAGGGCATATCAGTAGAGAGGTTCCAACTTCAGTCTTTTGCTAGTATCCTTCAAGGATACATTGTTCTGAACCATGCGTTCTTGGGCAACTGTTGGCTTTCCCCTATTATCTAGTTTAAAAACTGCTCTATCCCCTTTTTCAAGGTTAATGCCAGTAGTCTGTTTCCATCCTGGTTAAAGTGGAGCCCATCCCTTCAGAAGAGCCTCTCATTTCCCAAGAATGTTCCCGAGTTCCTAACAGATCCAAAACCCTCATCTTTACACTATTGTCTCACCCATGCATCGAGACACCAGAGCTCTGCCTTCCTTTTGGGTCCTGCATGTAGAACGGGAAGCATTTTGGAGAATGCTACCCTGGAAGTTCTGGATTTCTACTTCCTACCTAAAAGCCTAAATTTAGCCACCAGAATATCCCTGCCTCACTTTCTTATGTCATTGGTACAGACATGTACCAAGACCGCAGACCCCTCCCCAGCACTATCTAAGACCTTGCCTAGGTGGTGTGTGAGGGAGTGGGTAACATGAGGAAAGATCTACGAAAGCTGGAAGAATGGTCTATTGCTTGGCAGTTAAGACTTAATGCAAAGAAGTGCAGTATCATGCACTTGGGAAGCAGAAATCCAAGGGAAATGTATGTGATAGGGGATGAGAAGTTGGTGTGATTGTTTCTGAGGATCTCGGTGATGAAGCAATCTGACAAGGCTTGGCCAAAGCTAGAAGGATGCTGGGTTGCATACAGAAAAGAATTACTAGCAGAATGGAGAAGTTACTAATGCCACTGCAAAAGTTGCTGATGAGGCTTCCCTTGGACTGCTGTGGTCTGTTTGGAGACCGTATCTTGCAAAGAATATAAAAAGATTAGAAACTGTTCAGATGAAGGTGATAAATGATTTGCAGCCTGTGCCAGAAGATGTATGAGAAGAGATTTGAAGACCTAAATATCTATATACTAGGAGAGGAGGGACAGGGGAGATATGATAAGACCTTTGAATACTTAGGTTCTTTGTTAATTAATACTTTTTTTCCTTCAAAGATGGAAAAGCTGTAAAACTAGAGGGCATAACATGAAACTGCAAGGGGGTAAACTGAAAGGCAATGTCAGAGAATACTTTTTCACTCAAATGTCCTCTTCTTGATTCCTAGATGCTAGACCAGTCCAGACAAGTGGATTGTGTTCCCCTACCAGCAGATTGGTGGAGATAAAGAACCAGTGAAAAGCCCAGATTTCAATAACATCATTCCTATGTGTCTATTTGCCTCAGCTGCCAGAGGTCCATTCAGCATTCATACCAAAGCAGATGGAAGAACCATGGCAAGCCTCACACAAGTCATGGGTAATAATGAGTAATCAACAGTAAAGAACTATGTATAGGAAAGCATAACCAGAAAGCTGTCAGAAAAAAAACTTGCAGAGTCAAGTAGAAAAACAAGTCATAACTGACCCAAGGGTACTGCAGGAAAGAACAGAACAAATACAGTTTTAGGAGCAGGCCCAGGGCTGGTCAAGCAGGACTCATGGCAAGGATATTAACTAGTAAGTAAAATGTCACCTTCCATATCGTAGCTTTGGTACATCCCACTTGTCTAGATTGGTCTAGCAGGACAACACCACTGGGTGGGAAGAAGATACAGCAACTCACAAAAACCTTGAGCTAAGGCTGTGTCCACCCATATGTGGACATCCAAGTGGTAATGCTTGACAAAAGTGGAAAGTGATGTCTACATTACTGCCTGACAACTGGCTGTAGGGGCTATAGTGTGCTGCTCTGCCCAAGAGGATGCTTGTGCTTGGATAGAATTGGTGTGCAAACCTCCCGCAACTGGCTGTTTCTGCAACAGAAGGCAATGACCTTAATACAGTTCCCTAAAGTTGACTTGGTTATTGCATCACACTTGCATAGGCCAGCAAACAGCACAAAAGATGGTCAGACTTATAAAAGGAATTTGTTGCCTCCAGCTATCAGAGGAATACCCTCTGGATATCCACCTAGTGACGATCCTTATCCTTCCCCCAACATTGCTCCTTCGGGAAGGCAGGCAGACTGACTGACCACCTTGTTTATGTGACAGGGCGAAAGCCTCTTAGGCAAGAAAGAGGGTACAAGCTGAATGGAAACGGGCTCCTTTGAAAAGGACAGACAAGAATCATGGCAAGACAGAGACTGCAGCTCAGAAATCTGCTTTGCGCATCAAATACGTTTAAGATAGTGTGCTTCAAAGGGTGCCATTATCAGGGCCCTGAGCACCAGACACAGATCCCTGGAAAGGATCACAGAGCAGAGGGGAAGATGCAGATGTCAAACCCTCTGGAGAAAACATGAGGAGTCTGGTTACAGGCCAGAGACTGGACCCCGGAAACAGGCCAAAGCTGTCACCTGAACTTTCAGAGACCTAAGGAAAAGGCCTTTCCTAATCGTCTCTCCGGGCCAGTCCAGAACCAATGGGTAGTCAAATCTCCCTCCTCTAGCAGCTGAGGACTGAATACTAATTCTTGTTGCTAGGATACCTAGCCCTCCCCTGGTGACAGGAATCAGTCTTAATGTCCTCAGCAGCTGAGCTGGAGGTGTGAAGATTTGACTCCCCACCAAGTTCTGTCCTTTAGGTCCTCTTTTTTTTTTATTTTCATGGAAGAGTTTCTCAGAGGGCTGCTTGCTTTACCCTAGCAGGGTTTTAGCATTGCTCCTTTGCTAGCTATTTGCTGCTTTTGGTGTCTGCGAGCTGTGTGCTCGATGTAGGGAATGAGACAGAGCCTGTCTCCGCTTCTCTAGTCTCCCGCCTAGTTGGGAACAGGCCTGGGGGCCCCAGCTACTGTTCCCGGTGGTGTTGCCTTCGCTTCTCTGAGCCGCTGGCTGCGGGGCTTGGGTAGCGTCTGTTCCTCTCCCGGACCGGCAGCTCTCTCAGGTATTTGGTCGCGTCTTTTCCCGGGTTTCGCGGCTTGTGTCCCGCGGGTGCTTTTCGGCGCAGAGAAGCTGCAGAGGGGGTTGAGTCTGCAGGGGTTCTCTGCCTGGGGTTGATTTCGGCGCTGCGGGTCTAGGGAGCTATGCCGGAGCAGTTCGGGGAGCAAACAGCGAAGATGCAGGCCGGGGGGGAAAGCGCGGGAACGGCGGCCATTTTAGCAGAGCCATCCGCTCCCGTGCGCCCGCTGGTGAAACCTGGCAAAAAAGTAAAATCGCGCCATTGTACGGCGGTGCAGGAGCAGCCCGTAGTCCCAGCGCTCCCAGCCTTGCCTGAGGCCATGGATCCGCTGCTGTGCCCGGAGTTTATCCTGGCGTTTCATCGGGCCTATTTACTTAAAAAGGGGCAGTCTCCTGCTCCCTTAGTAGCGGAATCGCTAGCAGTTCCAGAGGGGGTCTCTGGTCGGTCTCAGCGTAATGAAGGGCTTCCTGTTTTCTCGGCTCCGAGAGAGACTAGAGATGATTTTTCTCTGGCGGCAATGGACGCCGTGGGGCCCGAGGAGGGGGAGCTATTGTCAGACTCTGGCATGGATTCCTGGCCTGCTGATTTGGAGGAAGGGGAGTTAGGGCCAGGAGAGGACCCTAATGTTTTTCGAGTTTTTAGGAGGGAAGAGTTGCCTGCGCTGATTGCGCAGTCGCTCTTGGCCCTCAGTATTCTTCCTCCAGCAGCCCCTCAGGAACCTTTAGAGGATCCCTTATTGCAGGGGTTCAGGGCCGAGCAAAAATGTTTTCCACTGCACAGAGTCATCAAACAAATGATAGAATCTGAGTGGGAATGTCCGGAAGCGTCGTTGCGTGGGGCTCGGGCAATGGCGCGTTTGTATCCGCTGCCTCAGGAGGAACGAGAGCTCCTCCGTCTGCCCAAGGTTGATGCGCTGGTTTCGGCGGTCACCAAGAAGACCACCATTCCTGTGGAGGGGGCAGCGGCCCTTAAGGATGTTCAGGACCGTCGTCTCGAGGGGCTTTTAAAGCAAGCCTTTGAGGCTAGCGCTCTGGCGCTGCAAGCGTCCGTCTGTGGCGCTTATGTCTCTAGAGCGGCTATTCGCTGGAGTCAGTTGGCTTCCGGTCCTGCAGGGGAAGCTTCTTCTTCCACAGAGGGAGCTAAACTCGAATCTGCGGCGGCGTATCTGGCAGATAACTTCTACGATTTAGTTCGCATTTCCGCAAAGTCTATGGCCTCCATGGTCGCAGCCCGTCGGTTTCTCTGGCTACGTAACTGGTCGGCAGATGTGTCTTCAAAAGCCCGGTTCAGTAAGCTTCCATACAAGGGCAAACTTCTCTTTGGAGAGGCACTGGAAAAGATTGTGAAGGATTTGGGGGACTCCAAAGGGGGTCGGCTTCCCGAAGATCGCCCTCGGGCGACTAAGCCGAGCTCCTTTTCTAGGGGTCAGGGGCGTGAGTTTCGCCGTTTTCGGGGAGCGTGTTTTGCCCCTTATCAGCGGGGCCGGTTTCAGTCCCGGGGACAGTCCTTTCGAGGCGCTAGAGGTTCCGCAAGGGGTTACTTCGGCGCCGCTCCAGCGGCCCTTAAAAAGCCGCAATGACGTGCGGCAGGTCCAAGCGGCGATTCCAATTGGAGGTCGATTGCAGGAGTTTCTCTCCGCTTGGACCGCCATTACAACCGACCAGTGGGTTCTGCAAATTATCCGCGAGGGCTATGCTCTCGAATTCGCTGGTCCGCTGGCGGACGCATTTCTATTTTCTCCGTGTGGTCCGAGCGCCAAGCGAGCGGCGGTCCGCGAGACGTTGCTACGTTTACTGCGGCTCTGAGCCGTCGTGCCCGTCCCTCCAGACCAGTGCGGCTTCGGTCGATACTCGATTTATTTTGTGGTGCCCAAAAGGGAGGGCACTTTCCGGCCAATTCTGGATTTGAAGCATGTGAACCGGCGGCTGCGGGTCTCTCATTTCCGTATGGAAACCTTACGCTCAGTGATCAGCTCCGTGCGTCCGGGGGAGTTTCTCTCTTCCATCGATTTGACAGAGGCCTACCTTCACATTCCGATCAGACCGGATCATCAGCGTTTTCTCCGGTTCGCGGTTCCGATGGGTCATTTTCAGTTCCGAGCGTTGCCGTTCGGGTTGGCGACAGCACCGCGCACTTTCACGAAAGTGATGGTGGTGGCGGCGGCGGCGGCTTTTCGCAGAGAAGGTGTGCTCGTCCACCCTTACCTGGACGACTGGCTGATTCGGGCGTCGTCGCGCGCAGAGTCGGTCAGGGCGACCCGTCGTGTGGTTTCCTGTCTTGAGTCTTGGCTGGATCATCAACCAGGCGAAGAGTCGCCTGGAGCCGGTGCAGCAGCTCCCGTACCTGGGGGCGCATTTTGCCACGGACAGGGGTCTGGTTCTCTTGCCTCCGGAGAGGGTTCGCAAACTTCTCTCTCACGTGGCAGCGTTCTTGCGGGTTCGAGCGCCAACGGCGTGGAAGTACTTGCAGGTGCTGGGCCTGATGGCGGCGGCATTGGACCTGGTGCCTTGGGCTCGGGCGCACATGCGCCCGCTTCAACAGGCGCTGCTTTCGCGGTGGTCTCCACAACGGCATCCTCTTTCCCGTCGCTTAGCCTGTCCCGAAAACGTGCGGCTCAGCCTTCAGTGGTGGTTGGTTCCGGACCATCTTGTCGCCGGCGTTCCCCTGGCGCTTCCGGAGTGGATTTTGGTCACGACAGATGCCAGTCTCTCCGGCTGGGGAGCGCATTGTTTGACGCACATTGCGCAGGGCTCCTGGTCGCCGGAGGAGAGTCTGTGGTCCATCAATCGCTTGGAATTGCGAACAGTGTATCTGGCGCTGGTAGAGTTTGCAGCACTGCTCGAGGGCCAGCCGGTGCGCATCTTTTCCGACAATCTTGTGACCGTCTCCTACATCAATCGGCAAGGCGGAACGGGAAGTCTCCATCTCCTGGAGGAGAGCCAGCGGTTGTTTCACTGGGCAGAGGTGCACCTTCTGGCGCTCTCGGCGTCTCACGTGGCTGGCAAAGACAATGTACAGGCGGATTATCTCAGCCGCAATGTGCTGGATCCGGGAGAATGGGAGCTCAACGCGGAAGTGTTTCACGAGATAACCCTTCGTTGGGGTCAGCCCGTTCTCGATCTCATGGCCACTCTTCGCAATGCGAAGGCGCAGCGCTTTTACAGCCGGTGCAGGGAGCACATGTCGGAGGGCCTCGACAGCCTGGTACAGCCGTGGCCGCAGGATCAGCTCCTGTATGTGTTTCCTCCATGGCCCTTGGTCGGCAGGGTCATTCGGAGAATCGCCACGCACGGGGGTCCGGTGATCCTGATTGCTCCGGATTGGCCCAGGCGTCCTTGGTACGCCGATCTGCGGAAGCTCCTGGTGGAGCCGCCCTGGCGATTGCTGGCTCGGGTGGACTTGCTGCTGCAGGGTCCCGTTCCTATGCCGCAGGCGGATCGGTTCTTGCTTACGGCATGGCTATTGAGAGGCAACGGTTGCGCCGCAAAGGTTATTCGGCAGCAGTGATTGCTACGTTGCTGCAATCTCGCCGACGTTCCACATCTTTGGCGTACATTCGGGTGTGGCGCGTTTTTGAGGCATGGTGCGAGGATCGCGCCTTGAGAGCACGTAACTCTTCCATTCCCGATATTCTTGCTTTTCTGCAATGCGGTTTGGAGAAGGGTCTTGCTCTCAGCACCTTGAGAGTGCAGTTGGCGGCACTGGCAGTTTTCCGGGGTGCCGTGCGTGGTGTTCGTCTTTCATTGCATCCGGACATTCTGCGTTTTCTCCGAGCGGCCAGGCATCTGCGACCACCCGTTCGTCCGGTTGTTCCTCCTTGGGATCTGAATATGGTATTGGAGGTGCTGACCGGCGCTCCTTTTGAGCCGCGGGCGGCTAGTTCCATCAGAGAATTGACTTGGAAGACTGCTTTTTTGGTAGCCCTGTGTTCCGCGAGACGCATTTCCGATTTGCAGGCTCTTTCTTGTCGGCCTCCGTTTCTGCAGTTCTCAGCTGAGAAGGTGGTCTTGCGTCCGGTTCCGTCTTTTCTGCCCAAGGTGGTGTCCGCTTTTCATCTGAATCAATCGGTTTCCCTGCCCACCTTCGTGGTCTCGGGGACAGAGGCTTCTGTGGATCATTCTCTCCGACGTTTGGATATGGGTCGCGTGCTCCGTCGGTACCTTCAGGAGACTGAGTCCTTTCGTAAATCCGATAGGTTGTTTGTGCTTTTCGGGGGACCGTCCAAAGGCCAAGCGGCCTCAAAAGCCTCTATTGCACGTTGGGTGAAACAAGCCATTCGTGTCGCCTATGAGACCAGGGGCAAGGCCGTTCCAGTCGGTCTTCGGGCTCACTCTACCAAGAGGTCAGGCGGCCTCGTGGGCGGAATCGGCCTTAGTTCCGCCGGTGGATATTTGTAGAGCTGCATCCTGGTCTTCTCTTCATTCTTTCTCCCGTCATTATCGTCTGGATGTGTTCGCGCGTGGAGATGCTTGTGTGGGTGCTTCGGCCATAGTAGCGGGGCTCACAGGTCCCTCCCAGGGTTAGATACTGCTTTGGTACTACCCATTGGTTCTGGACTGGCCCGGAGAGACGATTAGGAAGAAGAAATTAGACCTTACCTGCTAATTGTCTTTCCTTGAGTTCTCTCCGGGCCAGTCCAGACCCCGCCCAGTTGGTTTTCGGTTGTTTCTCAAGTAGTATAGCATGGCGGTCTTTTGGGGTTGATCTATAGTGAATACCATAAAGCTAAACAATACTAAAAAAAAAACCCAAAAAAAACCCCCAAAAGACAAATCAAAACAAAAAGAGATTCTGCAAACAGACACAGTCGCACAGCGCCGCTGCCGCGGCTGTCAGCATGTGTTGTCACTATTGCATGAACCCGTGCTTTTGCACGATCTCCTGGGACACTCTTCCATCCTTCGGGGTTTCCATAGTTCTGCTATTCGTTTCTTATTTTTTATCTGCTTGGTACGTTCAGACTGATTCCTGTCACCAGGGGAGGGCTAGGTATCCTAGCAACAAGAATTAGTATTCAGTCCTCAGCTGCTAGAGGAGGGAGATTTGACTACCCATTGGTTCTGGACTGGCCCGGAGAGAACTCAAGGAAAGACAATTAGCAGGTAAGGTCTAATTTCTTCTTCTCTAGGCCATCCTATAGAAAGGCCAACAGAGAGGACACCTTGGCCATTTCAAGAGCAAACTGCCGCATGCAAAGAGCCACCCTATCTGTGCATATGCCATTTTGGTAGACCTCAGCTGGGCACCAAGCAGAGTAGAGATAACTGCTGGAGAGTAGCCCTTGTACACTTGCCATCTCCTTTCAAGAGCCATGCTGTAAGTGAGAAGAGAGTAGTGTCCTTTAGGAAGATCGGTCCATGCTGTAATAGGCCCTGAGACGGAGGCAGCCGAAGAAGAGGCATCTGCAGGAGCCGCATCAGGTCTCTGAACCACGCTCTCCTTGGCCAGTTTGGCATCTCCAGAACAATCCTGCCTAGGTGGTTTTCTATATGCAGAAGTACATGCCCTACCAGGAGCCACAGCAGAAGCATGTACAGCAGTCACTGGGTCAGGGCATTGATGCCTTCGGATCCCATCTCTGTGTGGTGACTGAAGAAGTGGCAAACCTTGGCAATTATATCCATTTTGGGGTGACCCCAGTGGTGCTGAATCAATTTGAAATGCCTCCTGACTCAACTCCCACTCTTCAGGGTCCAGAGAGTGCTGGCTGAGGAAGTCTGCTTCCACATTGTACCCCCCACCCCTCAGCAATGTGCTGAGCCAACAAGGCGAGGAGGCTGTTTGCTGCTCGGGCAAACAGGAGAGCCATCTCCAGAGCTACCCTGATGCTTTGTGTGCTGCCTTGCCAATTTGCCATAAGCCACCACCTGACCCTTGACCAGGGGCTGGAAATGCAGAAGAACGAACCTGATGGCCCATGACTTGAGGCAGTTGAAGGGCCACATCCCTTCCTTGCAGTTCCAACAGCCCTAGGCTGTATAGTCTTGGCAATGAGCTCTCCAGCCTGAGAGACTGGCATCCATCGTCGTCGGGATCCAGGAGAAATCGTCCAGCAGTATACCCTTCCTCAAATGACAGGGCTGCTGCCACCACCGCAGACTGGCCTCCACCATCAGTGGAAGCAGAAGCCTGCACTCTATCTCCTGCGAACTTGGGGACCACCATGTCAAGGACCACTGGAGCACCATCTCTATGGTTGCCACCATCAATCCGAGGAGCTAAAGATTATCCCAGACTCTGGGTGCCTGCTGTGCACAGAACAGCATCATGCAATCCAAGAGGCTCTTGATTTTTCTCCTTTTAGCAGGAAATCTTTGCCCCCTCGAGTGTCGAAATGTGCTTCCAGAAACTCCAGGTACTGGGGAGTCGACAGTTCACTCTTTTCCTGACTGATCACTCACCTGAGACTTTCCAAAAGGATCCCATTCGGGATAACACCTGAGATGCTTCTGAAAGGGAATGGGCTTGGTTGAGCCAGTTGTCCAGATCTGGATGGACTTGGATATCTTGGAGAATATCCTTGGGGTGGTGGATAGTCCAAAAGGGAGGGTGGCGAACTGATTGTGAGAGCCAAGCATGGCAAAATGCAGGTACTTCTGCTGATCTGTCAGGATTGGGATATGAAATATGCCTCAGCCAGATCCAGAGAAGTCAAGAATTCCCCTTGCCACACTGCTGGAGTCATGGAGTGCAAGGTTTCAATCTGGAAATGTAGGATGTGCAATTGCTTGTTGACCTCCTTGAGGTGCAGAATGGACTGTAAGGAATGGTCCCTTTTTTTTTTATTTTTTTTTATTTTATTTTTTTTTTTTTTTGTCTCCACAAAATAGGAATGTGTGTCCTTGCCCTGCTCATCCGGTGGGATGGGTACCACTATCTTCAGGCCTAGCAACTTGTCCAAGGTGGTCTGTACAGTGGCACTTTTGATTGCAGACCCACAAGGGTAAACGTCAAACATCAGGAATCAGCTCTTTGCATTCCAGGACATAGCCAAGCTGAATGGCATATAGCACCCAGCAAGCCTTGGTAACTGGAGTCCATTCCCTCTTTATTTATTTGTATATAAACTAATATGAATGAAATAATCCAAATAAAACAAGAATTAAACCCTCAAGAAAAACATCCCCCCATTTAGATTTGCCCACAGTAAGAAAAACAACCAAGGAGAATACAGAAATTTTAAAAGGAAAAACTAAATAAAGTTTAGCGGGTTTAGAGACTCGTGTCAGAACAGAAATTACTATCTTCCCTCATTTTCAAGCATTCCAAGAGTTGTTTTGGTTCAAAAAACCAGAAAAAATGTATAGGTAACATGACAGTGTAAAGGAAATTTTAAGGTAAACATGGCCCCAAGGGAGAGAACCCTGGGTGGGAGTGGCCAAGAACTCTCCTCTTCAGCTGTGTAATATGTGACAAATCTGGAAACATGGACAGCAGAGCACATAACTGTCTTGTTCAAATTCTTGACATATGCTTTAAGAATTTAAACATTTTATTGGGCTCCAGTACTAGTGTATCCAAAAGGGTGGTTCTCTCTGTGACTACCTCAAACGAGTTCCCCAGGAACCCCATAAAGTCTCCCAGATGACCCGTGATTGCTAGGGCCCAGTGAGAGATATTGCACCCTGGAGATGGGAGACAGACACTCCAGGGAGATTTTTAACGTCTTCCTGAAGTATCTCTGTACCATCTCCAGGCAAGAACATCGGGTATCTTGTAAAGTTTTAATACTTATTTCTGCGAGCCTGATTTCTGCTGCAATGTCCCCTCTTTCAACTGGGCAACCTGCAGCTTTTGAATGTGGCTAAGTTCTCCTTCCACCAGTGTAAGCATCTCCACCTGGCCCGTTTGTGTACTGGATAGCTGCTGGACATTCTGCTTTACTTGCAATACTTCTTCAGCGATAGTTCCAACAAAACCAATAAGGGATGAGTGCAAAGTAGCTTTTAGGTCATAGAGTGCTCCCAACATTTATATGAGCAGGTTTCTGTAACCCCATGCCTTGGGAAGACTGAATGCCATCAACAGAACACACCAGCAGATCGATTGTAGGAAATGATGACCTAGTATCGCCGGTTAAACCCTGCACCTGAAGACTCGAAAGATGCTGCCACCGGAGTGCCTTCTTCATACTCCACCTTTTGAAGTGAAGCCTTTCTCCAACCAGGGAATAGGCCCCCAAACCTTCATTGTGCAGCCCAGGCACGTAGTCCTCTGGAAGGGACTGAGTCCCTAGGCCCACACTCAATGAAAAGACTAAGCATGAGCCGAGACCCAGAAGCAGAGGGGAAGAAGTTATTTCCAGGTTGGTAACGAGTCCCTGAAACCTCCATGAATTTGGCCAACATGCCCTCGGACAGATGGAAGCTACTACTACACATTTGTATAGTACTACAAGATGTATGCAGTGCTGCACAGACATGTAAAAGATGGTCCCTGCTCAACAGAGCTTACAATCTACATACATCTAGGGGGAATGGTGAGGAAACACAAAGGAGATCACCCTTAATCCTTTAAGCAGTTGGCCGGGAGAGTCCCATTACAACTATATATCCTTGATCACATCTGGGAATGGGAAAACAGTAATAGATTTTCTCACCCCTTGAAGGAGCATGTGTACCTTCTGCTCCTGCTCCATGCTGGAAGCATCCATCAAGTTCAAAGTGGATGAGACCCTGGTAATCAATGCCACTGGCTCCTCCTTCTGAGATAGGCAGAACATGCCAGCCTCTGAAGGCTAGAATACTTCTTCATCCACATCAGAGCCCAGTATTGAGTCATAGTCAAATCTCGGACAGCTTCCAGCTTTTCCCCTCCAGGGGCAGTGCCTCTTGCTGGGGATGTTTACCCAAAGATAATCAAACAGAGATTCCACTTTCAGCCTGTCCTGCATGAGACTGCACTTGGGGGCACCCAGAATCTGCAAGGTCTGAATTTCCACGCCAGAAGGACCAGACCTGCTGCAAAAAGGAAAAGAATTCCAGGAAGGACACTCGGGAGTCTGGAAGCTTTCCTCTTAGACATGAATCCCCAATGCCAGGGGGCATAGCCACCATAGACCCCCTAGAAGATGATGAGTAGCTCACAACACGGTTGCTGGATCCTCAGGCCAGCTGAATATCCTTACCCTTGGTGCCATCCATCACCTCCTGATTTGAGGCAATCAAGGTCGAACTAACTGTATCGCCCAGCTGGGAGGGGGAAAGCGGGTCTTCCAGGGATGACTCAGAAACTGCTATGCAAGAAGAGCAGAAGCGAGGGATTAGGATCTCGCTTGCCATAGGTCAAACAACATTTCCTAGAAAAAGATATAGAGAGTGAGGCAAGTAATCACAACAGCGTGCGCTAAGGCTGCAGTGGCCTGAAGGCACACGTTAACTGCACTTTTATGCAATGCTTGTTCCAGGTTTTAGTGAAGTAACATGCATTGGAGCCGCTTGGGCAGAATCCACGTTAGGCTCGTGCAACCACCAGGTGCATAATAGATAAAAACACTACTAATGTGTGCAGAAGACTGTAGGAAACCCCCTCCCCCCATGCCAATGGGCACCAGTGGTCCATCCCAAATTACATCCCAGAAAGATGGAATCGGGAGCCCCTAACCAGGACAGTGATGGGGACAAGCCTTGTTACTTGCCCCCTGAGAACCCCAGGCAGAGGATCCATGCTAGGCTCTGCTTTAAACCCCTGAAATGGTGTGTAAGGTGACCGGCAGGCAGATTCCTCTGAGAACCTTCTGCAATCTTTGAAAGAGAGCAGAGGGGACAGAGGAGGAGGGAAGGGGGGGGGGGCACTGAGGTTGTGTGAGACTGCTGTACTCTTCCAGATCAGAGTGTGGGGCTAAAACAATTTTCCCCCTCCTATGGCTACCGAAAAGACCATGGTCTAGTGGAGCCTCCCATGTTACATTCAAGTGTGAGAGTTACCTTTGATTAAATGCTCATGAACAACTACATTGAGAAACAATCTTTTCCTCTCAAGCCTCAGATTTTCTTCAGAGAGGAGAATGTCCACCCACCATCTCCTGGTGCCAAAGAAACATTGGCTGAGACAAATAGAGGCATAGGAGTGATGTCATTGAAATGTGGGCTTTTCATTGGCTCTTTTGTCTCCACTAATCTGCTGGTAGGGGAGCACAACCCACTTCTCTGGACTGGTCTAGTAGGAAGATATGGAAAATAATTTTAAGTAATATTCACCCAGCATCTTCTGGTTTAGAAGAGTGTTTTGCACAGACTAAGGGCTGAGGGTGTACAAATGACACTGCAGGGGCCACAAACCAAGATGCGAGAGGAGTAGTATACCAGAAGCAGCCTGTGTGAGCTGGGGGTGGGTGGGAGGTGGGTAGAGGAAAGGAGTTTAGGCATTAAAATGTATCTTTATTATATAATCTTTTGCAAGTTTCAACCAGTAAGAAAGTAGCATGGGGTGGATGTTAATTACTGTTGGCTAATTCCTATGAAAATACAGTTTTATTCAGTTTGTGTATTGTAAACCACTCAGAATGGCTTTCGCTAGTTAAATAAAAATTTTGGATACAATTTGCTTGCATTTCTGGGTAAAATTTGTGGAGGGAGGAAGAAGGGAAAACTAGTTGATGAAATGGGGGAAGGACTGGGGGGATGCATCGCCCAACAAGTTTTCTCACCAGCGACGATGGGGCCCTTTTATTAAAATGCACTAGTGTTTTGTGCTGGCATGACAACGTGTGGCAATTTGTGTGTTAATTGCTCATTCTGTGACTGGGTGGGTTATGAATGGAGCCTGTACTATATCATTTTGTGCAGGTGCACTTAAAACAGTGGTAGTTGTGAATGAACTCAACTTCCAATAAGATGTTTTCATGTGGTAAGTGCAGGGGACATGCTGGGTGCACACCTTCAACAGGGTAGTATAGAGATAGAGGGGAGCAGGAGTGGATGCGACTGGCAGCACCACTATGCTACATCTGTCAGAGGCAGATGCCTCCTCTTTGCCAGGTTATGCAGCATGCCATGAGAATCTCGCAGACCTTTTGGGAGCTATACAGAAGCTTGACCCTGGGCCTCTCCAGGCACTGAAAACAGGTTTTCAGCTGGCTGAATGTTTGATGGTAGAACGAGTGGTCCTGTGGGCCTGGTTTTAACCTGCCTCTACCTCATTGTGGAGGGAAATGAATAGGGGTAATCAGCCAGCTCAGTGGGTAGCCATGGTCACCTGCAGAACGTGACTTAAAGGGGATGGTGTTGGCTTACATCGATAGAAGTGGTGGGGGCAAATACAGTGACAGGATTCAAAATGGCATGGGATAGACACAGTGGAGTCCTTTATAGCAACAGGATAAATTCAAAATAACCTTAACTGTCTCTGCTATCTCAACAAATAGAGGTGACCTGCACGGAGCAGTGGGTACACCTACTCTTGCCATCTTGCTGAGCAGACTAGATGGACCATGATGTTCTTTATTTGCCATCATATACTATGTTACAGATCATGGATGGCACTGTCCCTGTCGCAGCATATCCACATTGGCTTAACGCCGTCCCATTTTCCTTGCTCCTTAGTACGCTGGTGCATGCCTTTCATGCCATTGTGTCCTTGTACCGTGGGCATGCCTGCTAGGGCCCATACCTGATCTTGTGCTCTCCAGCTCTATCATCCTCTGACTTGCTGTGTCTGGTTGCCTACTTCTCTTACTCCTGTCCACTGTTCATATCGGTGCTTAACACAGTAGGTCATGCTTTATAGCAGGTCTAGGCCCGGGATGTCTGACTGCTGCACCCAGCACAACCGAGATGCTATACGATATATGCTTTGGACATCTGTGTCCTTGATCTGCTCTGGCCACATCCAGGAACGCCCTCGGACATGCCCATTTTGGAAGGCCTGCATTTAGATGTGCCGTTCTCAGGGACATTCAGATTTGCTCAGTTCTGTAACTGCATCTTATAGATCCCTGCCATTCACACATCCATATCATTCATTTTGGCTGTCTCTTGCAAAATTACCCCCACAGTATGTTGGCTTTTGCCCCTAATGCGCAGTAAGTGTAAAAGCTTAATGCAGTTTAGTAAAAGGCTCCTCTATTGAGCTACCATTTCTGCAAACCATTGTTTGGAAAGAACTGGGTGAAGAGGTAATTTTGTAATATAATTTTTAAAAACCACAATCAGCTTTTTCATGAAAACGTTTGCTGCTAGCTCCTGTTTCTTTTTGTGATAGCCATGCTTGCATTTTTGAAATTGAAGAAATCATGTACATGTTTACTGGGTGCTTATGAGAGTCATTCAGCACATTAAAGTGGATATGATGAAATCTCAGCAACTCTCAGCTCTATTATTTATTAATCACCCTTTAGACAGTCAAGGTTTTATATAACAGAGATCCAAGGTACTCTGCTGCTCTCCTGACTGTTTACAGCCCAGGCTGCACCTTGGTATCTGGCAGTGAAGGCCTGTTGGCAATTCTCAGATACAGATTTCAGACCTTTGGAACATCTAACCACAAACCCAGAAGGCTCTGCCAATTATTCTACCTAAGGTAGCTGAATTTCCTTTTTTTTTCCCACCTTAAATTAAAACCTATAACTTATGTGCTATTGCACTTAGCATGAAATGGACTAACAAATGCCTGCTCTTCAAATTCTATTAGCATCTCAAGCACTGTTGTCCTGTTTTATGGCAGAAAACTCTACCCTATTCATATATGGCTGATGCAGAAAGACCAACACGCCCTTTGTGCAAAGATTATGCAATTTATAAGCACAAGTTCCGACAGGCCAAATGTAGAAAAGAGATTGATGCGTGTTTAAACAGTAAAGGAAAAGCAAGCACGTACAGTAATGCCAGACATATTTAAATTATAGGCAAATGAACTGTGCATATTAAAATGGAATGCTAATATTGTCTGCACTAGATACAGAAAGCCCATAGAGGATCATGTAACCAGCTGAAGCACTAATTTACCTCAGATGAATCAGACATCGGAGAAAGCTCCCGATGCCATCAAAATACTGGCGGGGGCCAGTGTCCCCAACATTAAACAAATCCCTGTGGCCCAGCGGCCTTGTTTTTTTTTATTTTCCCCCCCCCCCCCCCCCCCGGTAAAAATAAACTGGTGGCCCACCTGCTAAAATAAAAATACTCTGGTGGCTCAGCGGCCCTGAACTCCCACCTCGCCCAACCAAAAATAACCCCGGTGGCCCCTCCTGGTACCTTCAGAAATGAGTGGGAGCACTGCCCATGTGCTCCCACTTTTACCCTGCTATCTTGAACAATGGTGGTGCCTGTTTCCCGCATGGTGCATCCTGGGATGCACTGGGCAGAATGAGACTGCCATATAATGCATATTTTACCTTATATGGCAGTCTGACCTCGCCTGGTGCATCCGAGGATGTATGTGTGGGGTCAGCTGCCGCCATTTTTCAAGATGGCAGGGCAGGAGCAGGTGGACAGCTCCCTCTCATTTCTGAAGGTACTAGGAGGGGGGGGGGGCATTTGGGCCACCAGAGTTATTTTTGGTTGGGCGGCGGGGGGGGGGGGGGGGTTTGGGGCCGTTGGGCCACCAGGTTTATTTTTAGTTGAGAGACATAGGGGGTTTGGGGCTGCTGGGCTACCAGAAATTACTTTTACTTGGGCGGGTGGGGGAATCGGGGCCACTGGGCCACCAGGGATTTGCTTTCTGTTGGAGGCACTAGCCCACAACAGTATTTTGATGGCATCTGGGGTTTTCCCCAATACCTGGATCATCTTTGACATTTCTGTTCAGATGATCCAGGCATTGTGGAAAGCACCCGATGCCATCAAAGTACTGTCGGGGGGCACGGTTTAGATGTTTAAGCTACCTCAAGACCAAGCGTAGAGATATTGGCATTAAGGATGGTTGTGAAATCCTCTACGCGTTTCTCTGCATCGGGCACAGCCAATATTTACATACCATTTCATTGTGCTGCTCATTTGCCTGTAATTTAAATACATTTTAAATACTCGGCATTAATTGTGCGCTAGTTTTTCCTTTGCTGTTTATTCGCACGTCCATCTCTTTTCTGCATTTGTTATTAGCTTTAAGTGTGCTTAAAAAGTGGCGTTATCTGTGCTTAAAGGCCACACTAGTTTTCTGCATCGGCTTGTTAGACTGTACAGCTGCCTGACTGCAGTGTGAGAGTGCTTTGTATATAGTTCAGTGCCTTATTCCATTTACGTATATTTACATGAAGTGGCAGCACAGCTGTAGCATGGGAATAGGGCTCATTGAATTTGTGCATAACATCACGAAGGGGAGGGTGGCAGGGGTTGGGTGCTCCCTGTCAGCCAAAAGAGGGTACTGAGAGTTCTGACCTCAGCTTCCTGCCACATTATTCCAATGCCAGAGAAAAGAGACACAAAACAGTAAAGCCAGTGGTATTTAGATGCTTATTTTGACCTTAGGAAAGTCACTTTTTAGACTGATGTACTAGAAAAAATCAGTGATTTCAGGTGTGTGGTTTTTTTCTACTAGGATTCAGCAAATAAGCACAGTAGAAAGCTAATGCATAACTTCTTACATATTGTGTTGCAAAAAAAGTTAATTATTTCTTATTGAATAGTCAGCTTTTTTTCAAAAACCAGCCCATGAAACTGTCTTTGCTGTAGGCTTTTGCAAAAAACATTATTAATTAGCTGTTTAGTATGATTTTGTATCATAACATATCAATGTTGATCTTAGAATTTTAGGTACATTTTCATGTTTTCTGAAATATGCATGAAAATTTACTATGGGGGTAGTGTTGGAGCCCTATTCATGTTTTGGGTGTCCGAAAATAGGCATAGAAATGTTATTTGCATTCCGGACCTACTACATAAATATGCATATCTTGGTATATGGGTCTCCTTATCACCTATTGCCTCAAGTACCCAAATAGTAACTTGTTCTGGACAGGGACTCGTAGCTTTATACAAGTGATTATACATAGTCCTGGGTTTAAGGACAGAACTAAAAGCTTTTGTATTGGAGCAAAAATTACCTTGCCTTTTTATCCCTGGAGTAGGGGAGTAGCCTAGTGGTTACAGTAGTGGCCTGGCAACCAAAAGACCAGGGTTTGATTCCCTCTGGTACTCCTTGTGGCCTTGGGAAAGTTACTTTACCTTCCATTGCCTCTACACTTTGCCAAGAAAACCCAGAGGCTGCTGGGTCACCAAAAGTCAACATTGACTCAAGGCATTGCATTTTTTTATTCCCAAGAGAAAAATTCTAGAATATTTGTTCACTGATAATCTATTCTAGAGCAATTTTGGCAATCGAGTAAATGTTTGATAGGCCTGCCCGTTTGTGGTTCATGTGCTCTGGGTAACATGGCAAGTGCCTAGCACATATGTAACATTTTGTAAGATCTAATTGCCAACATTTTGTTTTCCTGCTCAAAATCTAAGTCAGACTATTTTCTGCTTTGCTGATATATTTTGTTATTGCAGCACCTATGTTAACTTCTTCCTGATGTTTTCCATAATCTCCTTATATTTCCTCATGGAAATAGGGAAAACAAACTCCAATATATTGTGGTAGGCTATGGCCTGTAAACTAGGCCTGGACCCCAACCCCCATCTGAGACTAGTGCTGAGAAGAACCAGAGTCTGAGAAACTGCTTTAGACTGCTTTAAACTGCTTTTGAAAAGTTTGTATAATTCCTTTATTAATTCCTCTATGCTGATGAAAGATATGTTCCTGCATTCTCTAAGCTAGAAATGGCCTTGAAGTAGAAATATATCAATGTCTAAGACTGTGCCTTTGTTAGAATAGCCTGAGAAGGGGGAACAGGGAGCTAGGCCCAGAGAGGGTCCCCGATTGGACAGGTGCAAGAGGCGTTGGGACCAATAGAAAGTTTGCCTGTATCAAACTGTAAAAATTGTATATAAGGAATTTGCTCCTGTACTCCATTGCTCAGTCACTTTTGGACACTCTCCTGTCTGAGCCTGTGCACAATAAATTGGCTTGGAACCTGCAATTGACTCCTGGTTTTATTCATTGCGTGCACTTCGCTGCTACATATTCCTGGTGCGTTGGCCGGGAATGTGCGAGTAGTGGATGGTATTCAAGTGAATATACCACGTATTACCGCCTCAAGGTTTGGCCCGGTTGGGACTGTGTCTGTCTGACCGCAGGGGAAGCCTCAGGCGCCACCGGTCCTCTTGTATCAGAGAGGGTTCCGCCTTGCCTTGGCGGATTACTGGGTCCGGCCAGCCAACACCTCTGAACCCGAGGGGAGTCCAGGATTCAACCCAAGAACTGGTTTTGTATCGGGTACCGGATCCGGTGAGTAGAAATTTCTTTGCTCTTTAGTTAGTTAGTTTTGGGTACGTCTCGCATGAGTATGCGCGAGACTGAATTGGTATGGGAATAAGGTACCGAGAGCCTGATCACCTCTCAGGGCACATCCGAGTAAGCCTTGCATGAGTATGCGCGAGACCGGCTGCTGTTGGTTAGTAAGATAGGCCTGGGAATTTGGGAAAACGTTGCTGGCATGTTTGGTTGTGCGTGTGAATGAGAGGTCTTGAAACACAGACCAAGTGAGTGCGGACTCCTGAGTAGCGCAGTTCCTGGCCGGCGACCACGCCCAGGTCGTGAAAAGGAGGAAGCGTTCGGTGTTTGTCTACCTATTTGTTCCTAGGGCTGTACGGACCCCTTACCTGCAGCCCGACCACCCGCCCCTACTGTCTGTCGTTGTGTACGTCATTATGGGAGGGTCGGAATCCACACAAACTCCGCTAAAGTGTATGATCAAGAATTTCAAGAAGGGTTTTGATGGTGACTATGAAGTAAAAATGTCTCCGTCCCGATTAGAAATACTTTGTGGCAGGGAGTTGCCGGGGTGCTGGTCACTGCGTGGCCCCCTGGTGGTACCTTTGTTAGAATTATATCCCGAGTACATCAGATTGTACGTAGAGAACACCCTGACCAGTTCCCCTATATAGATTCCTGGTTAAATATTTGTGAAAAAGCCCTCCTGGATGAAGCGTTGCCACGAGGAACAGTGTAGGATAATGGTAGCGACCACAAGTGGGGCCCGGAAGACTGGAGAAGAGAAGCTGCCCGTATATTATGCCCCGGAATCTCCAGATGTTCTGACCCATTCGCCCCAGTTCCTCTATAGGCCAGTCCCCTCAGCTCCGTTACCACCCCTGGCAGAACCTGGTGCAGGAGGACCCCCTCCCACCGATTTACCCCTAGTCCACCAACCACCTCCTCAACAGGAGGAGGCATACCCCCACCTGCCTGCGAGCCCCAGCTCCGCTAGGAGTCCCCCAGAAGGGCCACAGTCCACCGATGACACTACAAGCAGGGATTCATTTGCTAGTTCGGGGTCACTTACTGCCAAGGACCAAAGCAGGGGAGCTGAATTCCAACAAGCCAGACTACATTATGCCCTCAGAAGTACAACGGCAAGTCAGAGGGATGGTCACGTCATGCCATTACGCCAGGTCCCGGGGCTGCCTATCCTTAATGAACAGGACCAGGTTGTGGTGGGGCCAACCAGTCTCGTTTATGTGCCCTTTTCCACCACTGATTTATTGAACTGGAAGACGCATTATGCATCCTACACTGAAAAGCCCCAAGAATTGACAGAATTAATGTCCAGTATTATGCAAACCCATCAGCCTACCTGGTCTGATTGCCGCCAGCTCCTGTCTACCCTCTTCACTACTGAAGAACGAGCATGGATTGTGCAAGCGTCCACCCGATGGTTAGAAGAAAATGCCGTGGGAGAGACAGGCCTAGATCCCCGGCAAGCGGCCGCCACAGATTTTCCAAATGATGATCCCAAGTGGGATCCAAACAGTGTCACCAGGGTGACGGCCCTCACTCGGTTCTGCCAGGCCCTACTACAAAGCCTGAAGAGAGGAGGCCAGAAGGCCATGAATATCGGAAAGGTATCAGAAGTCCTCCAGCGCCCAGATGAGAGCCCAGTGGCCTTCTATGAACGCTTATCTGAAACTTATAGACTTTATACCCCATATGATCCAGCGGCCCAGGAAAATTTGCGCATGGTGAATGCAGCCTTTGTGAGTCAGTCCCAGGGAGACATAAAACGGAAACTGCAGAAGTTGGAAGGATTTGCGGGCATGAATGCAGCCCAGCTAATGGAAGTTGCTCAGAAGGTGTTTGTGAATCGTGATCAAGAACGTCAGAAGGAAAGTGAACGTAAAATGAAGAAGAAAGCTGATTTTCTTGCTGCAGCTTTAGTTGAACAACGCGGAGGAAGTTTCTCTAACCGAAGGACTCGAGGACGTGGAAGGGGCCGAGGAGATGGTCGGTCCCCATTGGGCGTAAATCAGTGCACCCACTGTAGAGAAGAAGGACATTGGAGGAATGAATGCCCGAACTTTGGCTCCGCCTCCTGGAGGGGAGGAGGGAGCATGCGGAGAGCAGGGGGAAGATTCCAGCATCGGGGAGGAATGAATTGCACACAGTTCCAACAGGGAGAAGCAGCTGTAGAGGGAGTGGCAGCCGAAGAGGGCTACAGCATGGATGAAGACTAGGACAGACCGGGCTCCAAGTTTCCTCTGGGTCCTAAGGAGCCTATGGTCAGTTTGAAGATTGGGGACCAATATATGGACTTTATGGTGGATACGGGGGCTGAACATTCAGTAGTAGCAAAACCAGTGGCACCTCTGTCTTCTCGATCCATCACCATTGTCGGAGCAACTGGAGCTAGGGCCACAAAGCCTTTCTTGCAGAACCGCACTTGTGAACTAGGGGGACGGAAGATAACGCACCAGTTCCTGTACATGCCCGAATGCCCAATTCCCCTTTTGGGCCGAGATATGCTTGCTAAGCTCCAGGCGCAGATATCCTTGGTTGAAGGAGGAAAAATGGAAATGACTGTGAACTCGAAATCTGCTGGCCTGATGGTGCTGACTGTCCCCCGGGAAGAAGAATGGCGGTTCTATAGTGCATCTCCGACCAAGGCAGCCAGTCCCCGTATGCCCATCAGAATCTCAGCTCCGCCCGAGGTATGGGCGGAGGATAATCCTCCAGGCTTAGCAAAGAATATAGCCCCTGTGCTTGTCACCCTCAAACCAGGAGTGGAACCAGTGCACGTGAGACAATATCCTCTCCCGCGACCGGCGATTGAAGGAATTCACTGCCACTTAATGAAATTACTGAAGTACGGACTTCTCAGAGAGTGCCAATCGCCCTGGAATACCCCCCTCCTCCCAGTCAAGAAGCCTGGGACAGGTGACTACTGCCCAGTGCAGGACCTGAGACGAGTAAATAATGCTGTTGAAACCATACATCCAGTAGTACTGAACCCTTATACTCTCCTGGGACTGATCCCCGCTGAGGCTGCTCACTTCACCGTCTTGGATTTGAAGGATGCCTTTTTCTGCATACATTTAGCACCAACCAGTCAACTCCTGTTCGCGTTTGAATGGGAGGACCCTACCACGGGAATGTGAGGCCAACTCACCTGGACTCGATTTACCCCAAGGATTCAAGGACTCGCCTACTCTCTTCAGTGCTGCCCTAAATCAGGATCTTTCAAATTATTCTGTGACTCCAGGGAAGAGAGTCCTCCTTCAGTATGTGGATGACCTGCTAGTAGCCACCAACTCCAAAAACGAATGCATGCATGCCACCAGTGATCTCTTGCACCTCCTGAATGAAGCCGGATACAAGGTCTCAAGAGCCAAGGCGCAGTTGTGCCAAACTGAGGTAAAATATCTGGGATTCCATCTGTCCCGAGGGATCCAGAGATTGGGACCAGAGCGATAGGAAGCAGTGTGCCGCATCCCTACCCCCACCACCAGAAAGCAGGTGAGGGCCTTCCTGGGAGCTGCAGGCTATTGTCGGATATGGATACCCAATTTTGCACTGTTGGCAAAGCCATTGTATCAGGCCACCAAAGGAATGGAGCGATCTCCCCTGGAATGGGGCCCAGAACAGGATACGGCATTCCGATCGTTGAAAGCAGCCTTGATGTCATCACCAGCCTTAGGCCTGCCAGATGTACAGAAACCATTTCGCCTCTATGTCCATGAGTCAAGTGGAAATGCTTTGGGAGTATTGACTCAATCCCTCGGATCTTGGCAGCGACCTGTGGCTTACCTATCAAAACAGCTGGATACCGTTGCAAAAGGATGGCCACCCTGCCTGAGAGCCGTTGCAGCTACAGCCCTCTTGGCGGGTGAGGCCGACAAGCTCGCTCTGGGTCAGAATCTCCAAGTTACAGTACCACATGCTGTCCTAACCCTCATGGAGCACAAAGGAAATTACTGGTTCACGAATTCACAGATGCTGAAATACCAGAGTATGTTATGTGAGAACCCCCGATTGCAATTGATTGTCAGTCAAGCCTTGAACCCTGCTACGATGTTACCAACTGGTCCAGGTCCACCCGATCATGATTGCTTGGAAGTTATGGACACTGTATTCTCAAGTCGCCCTGATCTAACTGATGTCCCATTAGACGACCCTTAACGAACTTTCTTCGTGGATGGAAGTAGCCTTGTCATCAATGGACGACGATGTGCTGGTTATGCAGTGGTGACCCTGGACATGGTGATAGAATCCTCAGCTTTGGCCCCGGGGACTTCAGCACAGAAAGCTGAACTGATAGCCCTCACCAGGGCACTGATAATAGGGACAGGGCTCCGTTTAAATGTGTACACAGATTCTAAGTATGCCTTCACAACATTGCATGCGCATGGAGGCCTGTTCAAAGAACGAGGGTTAATAACCTCAGGAGGCAAGTCCATCAAGTACGGCCCTGAGATATTGACATTGCTAGATGCTGTATGGGCTCCCAAACAAGTCGCAGTAATGCACTGCCGAGGTCATCAGGTAGGGGAAGGAGAGGTTTCATGAGGAAATAGATTTGCTGACACTGCGGCTCGAGAAGCAGCCACCTCAGGGCAAATTCCTGCCTTTAGCACTACAGTCCAGGTGGCCATATTCCCAGTACCCCTCAGTGTTTGGACTCCCCGATACACTTCCAAAGAGTTAGACTATTATTGCCAAGAGGAAGGGGGAGTGTTATCAGAGACCGGATGGATAGTGCTACCACCGCCAGCGGGTCGTCCTCCTGGCCCAACTGTGATACCTGAAACATTGGGTCCTGCCTTTGTCCAAGCTTTCCACCAAGCCACACATTATGGGAAGACTGCGATGGAGAAAGCTCTCAAACCTCACTTTTGCATCTCGCTATCAGGGCCCCTGACAGCCTCAGTAGCCCGTAGATGTTTGACCTGTGCAAAGAACAATGCCCAGCAGGGTCCTAATCTACCCCCAAGAGTTCAGTAAGTAGGAGTCACCCCCATGGGAAATATCCAGGTGGACTATGCAGAAATGCCACGAGCAAATGGATACCATTACCTGTTAGTCCTGGTTTGTTCATTCTCTGGGTGGGTGGAGGCTTTCCCCACCAGAACTGAGAAAGCCAGGGAAGTTACCAAAATTCTGCTCCATGAGATCATTCCCCGGTGTGGAATACCATTAGTTATAGGGTCAGATAATGGGCCCTCATTTGTATCTCAAGTAACTCAGCAGTTGGCGCAGGCCCTACAGGTGCAGTGGAAGTTACACACAGCTTACAGACCCCAAAGTTCAGGAAAAGTAGAGCGAATGAATCGGACCCTAAAGTCCCAGCTGTCCAAGCTCTGTCAGGAAGCTCACCTGAAGTGGCCCCAGGCTCTCCTTATAGCCCTCCTCAGGATACGCTCAGCCCCCACCAAGTCATTAGGAGTTTCCCCTTTTGAGGTCTTGTATGGGCGACCTCCGTCCATTGTCCAAGGGATAAAAGGGGATATGAGTCAAATTGGGTCTGAAATCACCAGACAAGAACTAGTGGCTCTAGGTTCTGTTTTGCAGAGTCTCCATACATGGGTACAAGATCAGCTGCCCATCAACCTGACCGAACCACTGCATCCCTATAAGCCTGGAGCTTCGGTGTGGATCAAGGAGTGGAGAAAGACACTGTTAGCATCTCACTGGAAAGGACCATATGTCGTCATATTGTTGACCCCTACAGCGGTCAAAGTTGCGGAATTAGAACCTTGAATCCATCACAGTCGAGTAAAGCCGGTGGCGACTACCGAACTCCGTCCCTGGACTTCAACCACCAATCCAGCGTCACCATTTCGGCTCACACTGCGACGACAACCGCTGCTGTGAGAATCTACAGCCCTACTCCTGCCACCACCCGGAAGCTGGCAGGTCTACGTACGGCAGAAGCTTGAGGAATCTGCAATCCTACTCCTGTCACCAACCGGAAGCTGACAGGTCTATGTATGGTGGAAGCTGTGGAAACAGAGAACGTCAGTAAAGACTTTGCAATTTCTAGACAAACTCATTGAGACATTGTAATCATGTTGCCTCTATATGTTTATATTGTACTTGCGGTAGCCCTGGGGCCCCTTGAATTGACTTTTGCCTTACCTCCCTGTGCGGCCTGCATAACCACTACCCGAGTCGGGACAAAGATTACCCAAACTTTACTCTATCACTCCTTCTACACCTGTACTGGTGTGACTAGCCGATGTGTATATAATGGTACAGAATTAAGTATCTGTACTAAAGGAAAGGTGAGAACTTGTTTTAACCCCCGACAAAACCCTTCATATCATGTCCTAGAGTTGCGATGGAACAACGAGATGAGGCCCTCCTGAATGCTACACGACAGCTCGCAGATCCCACCAGACCAGCCCCTCTTTACTTTGATGCTTGTGAAGCCATCAACAGAAATGGCTACTATAGCTGTGGATCTGTTGACCAAGAGCGCAGTTATTACTATGATGATAAATACATGTGCCCCAAAGGAGCACACAAGTGGGGAAAATGCACCGGGACACATACCTCGAATTATGTCAAAGCATCTGAAGATGACTACTTTTGCCCCAAGTGGGAGTGTGTATACTATGCCACCTGGTCTGACAGACCTCAGGGGCAAGATGGGGATCATCGCAGAGCTAATTTAGAGAGACTACCATTGCTGACACCCCTCAAGTGCCTGAAAGGTACTTGTAACCCCTTAAAGCTCCTTGTGCTTGACCCTAGCCAGTGGAGGCTAGGATATAGATTTGGCTTACATATAGCGGGTAGTGGAATAGACCCTGGAACCTATGTATACATACAGCTCAACACCAAGACCCGCATTTCCTCACCTTATCAAATACACCACACCTTCTACGAAGCCATGCAGACGGAGATAGAGCTTCCCCAGACTACGCAGAATTTATTCATTGAACTAGCTGGAGCTGGAGCTTCTAGTCTCCACATTTCTAATTGTTACTTCTGTGGAGGAACTAAGATGGGAGACCAATGGCCCTGGGAGGCAAGAGAATTGAACTACTCAGTCCCATATAACTAGACTGCCCTGAACAAAACCGCTAGTGAATGGGTATTGGCCAACAGCATTGTTGGCCGTCTTTGTTTTGTCTGCACGGGACCACAATTCACCATACAGGAGGGACAACTAGTTTGTCTGAGCCAACGGATTTATAATGCCACCACAAAAGACATCCTGGTGGTCAAGTGTTAATGCTACTGAACCCTCCAACCCTTTAATCACTTTCCCTCATCTTGCTAAGACATGGACTGACCTCACCTCCTCCAATACTTAGGAAGCCCCTCCTGGACTTTATTGGATTTGTGGCTCTCGAGCATATGCTCGACTCCCTACTAACTGGGGAGGGGCATATGTCTTGGGAACAATACAACCTTCTTTCTTTCTTATTCCCATCTCTCAGGGGGAGCAGTTAGGCTTCCCCATCTACAATGGTCGACAGAAACGAAGCACTCTCAAGATAGGCCAATGGGATAAGTGGGATGGTGATGAGTGGCCCCTGAGTGAATTATCTCATATTATGGCCCAGCTACTTGGACGCAAGATGGGACCTGGGGATACCACACTCCTGTTTATATGCTGACACGTATTATACGCTTACAAGCTGTTGTGGAAATTATAACTAATGAAACCAGTAAAGCACTAACTCTTTTAGCCAAGCAAAGTACCCAAATGCATACAGCTATTTACCAGAACCGCTTAGCGCTTGATTATTTATTAGCATCTGAGGGTGGTGTGTGTGGAAAGTTTAATCTAACTAACTTGTTTGCAAATTGATGACCAAGGTCAGGTTGTTGAAGACATAGCTGACAATATGCATAGGCAAGCATATGTACCAGTTCAGACTTGGAATGGACTCGACCTTAGTGGATGGTCTGGAACACTATTTTCAGGCCTAGGAGCAGGGCCAGATTTACCTTGAGTGAAGCCCTACGCCAACAAAAATTGTGGGCCCCCAGAAAAAATAAAAACGAGATCAACTTACCACTTTTACCAGTTACCAGTTTAGATGCGCCACTTTCATATTTTTTCATGACTATTGTAAGGGGGGACTGAGAGAGACTGAGAGCGGAGGACAGCGGATGGTGGTTTGAGGTTGAATGAGGAAAGAAATCAGGAGTAACATAAGAAAGTGGGGCTTTTTAAAACAGAAATGGCAATAGATGTATAGAATTGCCTGACATAAAGAGGCAATAGGGACAAAATCAGCATTGGAATTCAAGAAATACATTAAAAAATGTCTTATCCATCGGGGAAGAGGATCATTGAATGATCCGGCAGTACTACAGCAGCTACAGGAAACGGACCTGGCCGTCGCTGCTCCCCGGTACTCACTATGGCTTTGGTGTAACAGGCCACCGCCTCCTGGTACTTGCGGGTGACGAAGAGTCTGTTTCCGGGAAACAGTTTCCCTGCTCCTTTAACTCCTGAGCGCTAGTGCTCTTCTCCAGACTCCTGCCTCCCCCACTCTCCTTTTCCTGTTTTCCCTTCATGCCAGGGCCTGGAGAAGCTCGCGGACGGCCCCGTTCAGCTAGGCCGCAGCAATTTCAACTCTCTCTAGAGAGCGAGGGATCCAGGCTCGCACAACCCCGCCTCGCACTCTGACTATAACTCTTGTTTGTGGGCCCTACGCCACGGCGTACCTGGCGTATAGGTAAATCCGGCCCTGCCTAGGAGGATTGAAGACTATTATGTTTGCAGTATTGGTCATGGTAGCTGTGTGTTTACTTCTTCCATGTTTTTTGCCTCTTTGCTTACGTATGTTCACCTCAATCATTGACAGTACAGTCGAACGTAAGACTGCGGCTCGGGTACTAGCCATGTGGAAGTATCAAGCTCTACCCCAAGAAGAAGCATCAGTTTGACAAAAGTTTGATATGTGATTATTTTCTCACCCTCTTTTAGTCGGGCTGAGAATAATCAAAGGGGGGAATGTGGTAGGCTATGGCCTGTAAACTAGGCCTGGACCCCAACCCCCATCTGAGACTAGTGCTGAGAAGAACCAGAGTCTGAGAAACTGCTTTAGACTGCTTTAAACTGCTTTTGAAAAGTCTGTATAATTCCTTTATTAATTCCTCTATGCTGATGAAAGATATGTTCCTGCATTCTCTAAGCTAGAAATAGCCTTGAAGTAGAAATGTATCAATGTATAAGACTGTGCCTTTGTTAGAATAGCCTGAGAAGGGGGAACAGGGAGCTAGGCCCAGAGAGGGGCCCCGATTGGACAGGTGCAAGGGGCATTGAGACCAATAGAAAGTTTGCCTGTATCAAACTGTAAAAATTGTATATAAGGAATTTGCTCCTGTACTCCATTGCTCAGTCACTTTTTGACACT
Organism: Ichthyophis bannanicus; assembly: GCA_033557465.1. Taxonomy (NCBI): domain Eukaryota; kingdom Metazoa; phylum Chordata; class Amphibia; order Gymnophiona; family Ichthyophiidae; genus Ichthyophis; species Ichthyophis bannanicus. Next base: position 343,524,494 of record CM066033.1, on the reverse strand, counting down.
GTGCTGTCTGAGCCTGTGCACAATAAATTGGCTCGGAACCTGCAATTGACTCCTGGTTTTATTCATTGCATGCACTTCGCTGCTACAGTATCAGTAATATAGCTAATATTAGATCTATTTTAATAGTCTTTTTAGGCCTGGTAACCAGCTAAAATGTTCTATCTACAGTATTTTAAGGGATATCACTGAAAGCAATACAATGTGTGCCTTCAAGTCAATGATGACTCCTGGCAACCCAGCAGCTCCTGGGTTTTCTTGGTAGTGTGACCAGAAGTACTGTATTTCTTGGATTATGTTGCAGCAGAGAGCTGTAGTTTAAATTTAATAGTCACTCAGGGCCTAGCATCAGCAAAGTACTTTTAGTTTAAATTTCAAACACAGAAGAGAGCTTTCTGGTTAAATTTAGAACCCAGCAGAGAGCTTGTAGTTTAAATTTCATAATAAGTTAGAGCCTAGCAGCAGCAAAGAGCTATAATTTAAATCAAATAAGAATATAGCTTACCTCAGCAGCACAGGACAGGATACAGTGTGTAGCAGCCCTCTTTTAATAACTGTTGTTTCCCTCCCACCCCTGGGATAATCGTAGCTTTATAGGTACTTACACATCTTAAAAGACAGGAGGTGCTCTCAGGTGAAGCTTGTTAGGCAAATCAGTCATACACTAAGGACCTGAGATTAATTAAGCTTCAGGTGAACAAGGTATATTAAACGTATTAGGTACAGTTTTATTGGTATAAATATCCATAGCAACCCTTAGTAAGTAAAGAACTTAAAGATCTAAACAAAAACTTAAAACTAAGATGCAGACAGCAGTCCAGCAGCGAGATGGGGGCTTTCCAGTCTTTTGCATTGAGTGTCACATGTATGATTTTCTCCCAGTTGGTGAGAAGTCTTACGTGTGCACTAGGTGCAAGGAGCTCTTTGCTCTCAGGGAACGAGTCCGTTCTCTGGAGGCTAGAGTAGCAGACTTTGAAAACATAAGAAAGACAGAGAGGTACATAGACGAAACCTACAGGGATATAGTCCTGAAGTCCCACCTCCAGTCTGGCAGCATCCCTGTTGCCATGGAGGAGAGAGGTCACGTGACAGGAGAGCATCACCCTGGTGTGGCAGGAAGTGATCCTGTAACTAGGACCTGTCCTCCAGGTGAAGTAAAACCCTCTTGCACCGAGGAAGTTTCTCCTGGACCATGTGCCCATGAGGGAAGGGTTAGGATAGCTGTTATAGTTGGTGATTCGATCATTAGGTATGTAGATAGCTGGGTGGCTGGTGGACGTGAGGATCGCCTGGTAACATGCCTGCCTGGTGCGAAGGTAGCGTACCTCACGCGCCACCTAGATAAGGTCTTAGATAGTGCTGGGGAGGAGTCTGCTGTCTTGGTACATGTCGGTACCCATGACATAGGAAAATGTGGTAGGGAGGTTCTGGAGGCTAAATTTAGGCTTTTAGGTAGGAAGTTGAAATCCAGAACTTCCAGGGTATCGTTCTCCGAAATGCTTCCTGTTCCACGTTGTCACCCGCTCTCCTTAAACCCCCGAGTAGAGGTTAAGGGAGTGGGTTTTTCCCTATTGAAATAGCTGTTTTACAGATCCTGGAGCAATGCCCCCTTGGGAAATGTAGTCTATTCACCCAATCAATAAGGAGCAGTTGTGGAAAAAGTGGTTAAGCAACCAAAGGATTTTATTTCCCCTCCCGGGGTGGATTTTACCATGAACAGAAAACACAATCCAGGTATCTACTGGTATTTGGACAAACAAAAGTTCCTTAACAGAAAAAGGCTTTCTTCAGCATTAACCAAGGTGAAAACAAACATTCAAACAAAACCACGCTGTTTCCTCACAGCTCTCTGTTTCCACGTGCTATCTGTGCTGTACTCTCTTTTCAAGCAGGTTTTCAACGCAATGAAATTATTCCATTGGCCAGAGATAATGTACAGTCCATTATATCTATATCTTCTCCAATATCAATACACTCTGGTTCACAGTCCATCAATTCCTCCTGCTCATAAGGAAATGTTTGAACCAGCACTGCTGGTGCCACGCCCTTTCTTACTGCTCCAGGCTTTACATGATATGCTTTGGTCAAATACTGGCTTTCACACAGACTATCAGGCCCAGTATTCTTTTCCCAGCACCACCCTTCTGGGTCCAAACAATCACTGTAATTAAGTATATTCAAGCCTTTGGGCTTACCTTTCAGCCTTACTGGTGGAGGTTTTCTCTGGTGCTTTTGAACAGCTGTAGGTTCCCCAACCTAAGCCCTGCTCATAGCATTTCACTTGCCTCCTAGGCTTTCTGTCTCTCCCGTGTTCCCCAGGATATTGCAGACAATCTCCTTTGCCCTTGTTATATCCTGTCCTCGGGGTTTCTTTCTTTCTCCTCAAGAAGGAATCTGTCTCTCCTTTCCATAGAGACTCTGGCTTACTCTGGGCAAAGCTGTCTTCAGTGTAGCTCTCAATAGCTTCTCTCTCCAGCTCATATGCCTCACTTCCTGCTTCTTCAGCCAGCTCTTCATTACTTCCTTCTCTGCCTACCTCCATAAGCTCCACTGCAGTTTCATTAATAGGGTGAATTCTGGGGCCATGCTCAACTCCACCCCCTAGCAGGTGTCCTGCATTACCTTGTGATTCACCCCTTGAATGATAGCACCGGCGTTTCTCTCGCCTCTGTGCCTGGTTCCCACGGTAACCAGGAGCCATGTGCTTCTGTTTACAGCTCAGCTCTACTTTTGTTCCTGACTTTTTAGCTTCATTACACGGGCTAGAAGGACCCACTATGTCACAACGTGCAGGACCCAAAAGGCAGGCAGAGCTCCGGAGTCTCAATGCGTGGATGAGATAATGGTGCAGAGATGAGGGTTTTGGATTTGTTAGGAACTGGGGAACATTCTGGGGAAAGGAGGGGCTCTTCCGAAGGGATGGGCTTCACCTTAACTGGGATGGAACCAGGCTGCTGGCATTAACCTTTAAAAAGGAGATAGAGCAGCTTTTAAACTAGATAATAGGGGAAAGCCGACAGTCGCCCAAGAGCAGATGGTTAGGAAGAATGTATCCTTGAAGGATACTACCAAAAGCAGAGAGGTTCCAAAAGAGTAAAGTAGCCCAAATGCCCTCGAGTATGGAGCAGACAGAGCTTAAAGATCCCAAGTTACCCATGTCTGCCAATAGCCAAATTAATATGAATAAAAATACAGTCTCAAATGCTTGTATGCAAATGCTAGAAGTCTAAAAAATAAGATGGGAGAGTTAGAATATATAGCACTAAATGAGAGGTTAGATATGATTGGATTATCAGAGACATGGTGGAAGGAGGACAACCAGTGGGTCACTGATACCTGGGTACAAACTATATCGTAATGATAGAGCTGATCAAATTGGTGGAGGGGTTGTGCTCTATGTTAGAGATGGCATTGAGTCAGAAAGGATTAAAGTTTTGCAGGAAACAAAATTTGCTGTATAATCTCTATGGATAGAAATTCCATGTAAAAAGGGGAAGGTGATGGCAGTGGGGGTGTACTATCGACCGCCTGGCCAGAATGAACAAATGGATGATGAAATGCTCAAAGAAATCAAGGAAGCCAACAAAAGTTACAGCGCAGTAATAATAATGGGTGATTTCAATTACCCCGGTATCGACTGGGTCAGTGTCACAGCAGGACATGCTAGGGAGATAAAGTTCCTAGATGACATAAATGACTGCTTCTTGGAGCAGCTGATTCATGAACTGACCAGAGGGGAAGCCATATTAGACCTAGTCCTTAGTGGAACACCAGATCTAGTGCAAGAGATAAGGGTGTTGGGGCCACTTGGCAATAGTGATCATAGCATGGTGGCCTTTGATTTAATTAGTGGAGGAGGGATAGTAAGGAAATCCACAGTACTACCTTTTAACTGTCGGAAGGGAGACTATGATAAAATGAGTAAAATAGTTAAGAAAAAACTAAAAGGAGCAGTTGCAAAGGTTAAAGACTTACATCAAGCTTGGGTGTTGTTGAAAAATACTATCTTGGAAGTCCAGATCAGCTGTATTCCACGCTTTAAGAAAAGTGGAAGGAAGTCCAAAAAACTGCCAGTGTGGTTTAAAGGTGAGGTCAGAGAGGCTGTTGTTGCCAAAAAAGCATCTTTCAGGAAATGGAAAAAAGAGCCAGACGATGAAACCTGGAAACAGCACAAGCACTGGCAAGTCAAATGCAAGGCATTGATAAAGCAGGCAAAGGGAGAATTTGAGAAGAAGCTTGCTGCGGAAGCAAAAACGTGAAATAAAGATTCTTTTTCAAGTACATTCGTAACAAAAAACCTGTGAGAGAGTCAGTTGGTCCATTAGATGATAGAGGAGTTAAAGGGGCACTAAGAGGTGACAAGGCGATAGCGGAGAGACTGAATGAATTCTTTGCTTCAGTCTTTACTGAGGAAGATGTAGGGATGTTACCCATGACTGAAGTGGTATTTAAAGGTGCGGAAGAATTGAAGGAAATATCGATACATCGGGAAGATGTATTACAACTATTAGATCAAGTGAAGAGTAGAAAATCACCAGGGCTGGATGGTATACATCCAAGGGTGTTGAAAGAACTGAAATATGAGATTGCAGAACTGCTATTAGTAATCTGTGAACTAACATTAAAATCATCTCTAATACCTGAAGACTGGAGGATTGCCAATGTAACACCAATTTTTTAAAAGGGTTCCAGGGGTGATCTGGGAAACTACAGACCGGTGAGCCTCACGTCAGTACCGGGAAAAATGGTAGAAACCCTCATAAAGAATAAAATTACTCAGCATGTAGATAGTCATGGCCTAATGGGAGACAGCCAAAATGGCTTTAGATAAGGAAGATCTTGTCTTACTAATCTGTTATGTTTTTTTGAAAGTGTGAATAAACAGGTGGACAAAGGTGAGTCGGTTGATATAGTGTATCTGGACTTTCAGAAAGCCTTTGACAAGGTCCCTCATCAGAGACATTTGGCAAAATGGGATAGGAGGCAGTGTACTACTGTGGATCAGGAACTGGTTAAAAGATAGAAAGCAGAGGGTTGGGCTAAATGGCCAATTTTCCCAATGGAGAAAGGTGAATAGTGGTGTACCACTGTCCAACCGTTTGGCACTAGAATATGGTAGGATCTGCTAATAAGCCCTTTTTTTGTTTTCAACTCTAACTCAAGAAACCTCCCGGGAGCACAGACTACCAGGGTTCTGTCCCATTTGCTGGAGACTGAGTATAATGTCTTGGTGGGAGGAGCACTGGCTCCTTATGCAGTGACATCACCAAAATCTAGAATGTTCGGTCTCCATCTGCTGGAAAAGGGACACAACCCATGAGTCTGGTTTGGACTGTAGGGCTGACATGGAATGGGGTGTTAGCCTTCAACGGGGTATGAAAGTGGTCTAAGATTCGATGATGAAGGTCCCTGGACTTTTCTGCTCAAGTTTTGTTCCCTAGTATCTCCTTAGGCCACTATTTTTCAACTGCCCATTAGTGCTTAGAAGATGTTGTCCACTATACTAAAAAGTTTGTAAGTATTCAAAAATTCACACACTAGTAAATGCACTGAAAGGCAGAGCTACATCACCTTCAATATGGGTCAGATATGCATTTTTTGCTTACCTGCAAGATGGCCAGCTCCAGGACCAAGTATCAGACCATGAAAATGGCCTCAGCAATTTTACAAAAATAGAGGTCTTTGAACACACAATCAAGTTAAAGCACACAGCGTGGCAAAGATCTGGCTTATCTGGATTATTAGAAGTGGAATCATGTGAACAGCGTTCTTTGGAAAGAGTGTTCTATGGTCACAGGTATGGTTGAACAGGAAAAGAATGTTAGTACTACTGTTGCTCTTCTCTTTAAGTCAGGATTTCAACTAGCATTAGACCATTATTTAGAAACAGTCTCTTTCCATCTAACTAAATCAAGTTTAGCTCTCTTTATATTTTAAATTATTTTTCTCTAAGCTCTACTCAGGAGGTCATGCAATGTACTGTAACTGACTGGAGGCTCAGCTTATCAGTTCCAGACAATGTTCAGAAATATGTTCCAGAGCAGGGGAGAGCCAAACAAGAAAGCAAAGATATCGGTGATTGATGGTAGAGTCTACCATCGGTTGGACAGTTGGTGAGAACAGCTGCTTTGGTGACTTGGTCTGCCTCAGGGACTGATACGGTTTGCTCAGCAGTAGGGTCCTGGGAGAAGTGAGGGGACCTGTTCCCTGTTGCTCTAGTTATTTCAGACCTGCTCACCAAAGCCTCGGCATCCTTTGGTAGGTTAGAGGCATTCGGACTTGCTACTGTGTCAGAAACGGGTGAGTAATTGAGGCTCTGCGTTTTTACTGCCGGTTTCTTTCTTCTGTGGCACTTCAGAGTTCACAGTGCTTCAGAGGTTTATCTCCGGGACAGGCTGTGGAAGTAAGAGAAGCAGCGTGTCACCAGTGGGCTTTTGTAGGGCCTGTGAAACAGATGACCGAGAGGCAGGATCGTCTCTGTGGGAGGCACTGGCTTCAGAGGAGGTACCACTGAGGGGAACAGTTAGTGGGAACCTCTGGGTTGGCAGTCTTGGTGGCCGCAACTCCCGTCAACATATCTCAGTGGGAACCGTGGCCATCTTGTCAACTTCACCAACACACATTTTGCTGGCATCGGGGCTTTCAGTGTGGCAGCAGCCCATGTAATGCAGGTCTCTAGGCCAACGAGGACTGGAGCAAGGGTCTCCTCAGGCATCAGGCACTTCGACTGTGGTTCCATTTTCCCCCGAATTTTGTTCTGCTACTACATCAGATTTACTGCATTAAGCAGGGCCTGATGGAGCTACAGAGCACTAGCAGCACACAGGCAGGCCCGCTGGAAGCGCAAAAGCGTGATTTGGGCTCACTGTCAGTTTTGCGGGTGAGCTCCCTGGCGGTACCTGAATATGATCAGGGATCCAATTGATCCCTGGAGTCCGTAGGGCTTGATCAGAAGGAGGAACTCATGGGCTCTCGTGAGGATGTGTTGCAGGCTGGGGAGGACCCACATATAGTAAGGGTCTTCCGTACGGAGGAATTGTTATCGCTGATTACAGATTCCTTGGCAGTGCTGAATCTCTCTGTGAAGGTTCCAGCGGCAGATCATCCATTGGAGGATCCATTGCTGCAGGGGCTTTGCAAGTCGGAGACTGTTTTTCCAGTCCACTGGGCTCTAGCAGAGATGATAGAGCTGGAGAGGGACTCTCCTGAAGCGGGATTGGAGGAGGGGGGGGGGGGGCGCTAGGGCCATGCAGCTTCTTTATCCCATTCCTGCTTGCGAAAGGGAGCATTTTCAACTTCCAAAGGTAGACTCCTTGGTGTCAATGGTGGTGAAGCGGACCACCAAACCGTTGGAAGGTGGGACTGCTTTAAAGGATCCCTAGGATAAGAAGTTGGAGGCCCTGCTGAAATAGGCATTTGAGGTCAACACATTAGCTTTGTAGGTCTCAGTGTGTGGCGCATATGTTGTGAGAGCCTGTGTGCACTGGCTTCTGTCTATGACAGGAGCAGAGGCAGGGCTTGTCACAGTCCTTCCCGAATCAGCACGTATAGATTCGGGAATTACATACCTCGCAGACACATTCTATAACCTCCTGAGGGCTTTGGCTAAGGGGATGGCATCAGTGGTGGCCACAGGATGTTTGCTCTGGCTGCAGAGCTAGTCCCCTGATGTGTCATTGAAACAGTGCCTCAGTAGGCTTCCCTTTAAAGGTAAGCTTCTCTTCAGCGAGGCCCTGGAGAAGATGGTCAAGGATTTGGGGGAGATGAATCAACCAGCTGGAAATGAGGGCAGTTTGCGTGGCTCTCCTCGAGTTTCAGACATCAGGCGGTGAAAGTGTTGTCGGACAATGCCTCCAACATCGTTTACATCAATGGGCAGAGTGGAACAGGCAGCGAAAGACTCTGCCAACTGAAGAAGCGGGGCAATCTCATGCAGCTGATGGCAGCTCACGTGGCCAGAAAGGAGAATCTGCAGGCAGTATATCTGAGCAGACATCAACTGGACCCGGGAGAGTGGTCCTTAGTGGACGTGATAATGGGACATTCTAGTGTTGGATTTCATGATGTCAGTGGAGAACACTAAAGCCGAGTGCTTTTTCAGCAGGCGCTGGGAGCATATATCTGAAGGCCATGACACGTAACTCAGCAGTGGCCAGTGTATGGCCTGCTTTATGTTTTTCCCCTGTGGCCCCTCATGGGTCGCCTGCTGCAGCACATAGAGGCACATGCAGGTCTGGTGATTTTAGTGGCTCCAGATTGGCCTCGGCAGCCATGGTATGTGGACCTCATGTGGCTGGTAGTGAACAGACTGGAGTATTCCACAGAGAGTGGATCTTTTGATGCAGGGGCCCATTCGAATGACCCAGGTGGATCGATTCTTGCTTATGGCTTGGCTCTTGAGAGGGCAGCCATGAGGCATAAGGGCTATTTGTCCCCAGTGATTACGACTTTGTTAAAAGCTAGACGACAGTCCACTTTCATAGCCTATGTGCATGCCTAGCGTATTTTCGAAGCCTGGTGTAAGGAGAGACAACGCCACTCCTTTGGAACTTCTATACGGACTAGCTCTAAATTCACTTAGGGTGCAGATTGCAGCTCTCACATGTTATCGAGGGTGCATCCAAGGGGTCTCCTTGGTGGCTCATCCGGACGTAATCTGGTTTCTCAGGGTGGTCAAACTCCTGAGGCCACCGTGGAGACTATGCATTCCTTCTTGGGGTCTCAACTTGGTTCTGGGGGTGCTCTCAGAGGCACCATTTCAGCCTTTGGCAGCAGCATCACTTAAGGATCTCACTTTGAAGGTTGTTTTCTGGTGGCCATTTGTTCGGCACGCAAGACTTCATGGCTGCAGCCCTTGTTGTGTAGGGAGCGCTTTCTCTTCGCTGCAGAGGACCGAATGGTCTTGCGTACAGTGCCCTCCTTCATGCCCAAGGTAGTCTCGCTTTCCACATCAATCAAACGGTCGTTTTGCCAGTTTTTCTAAACGATGGGGATAGACAACTGCACACCTTGGATGCCCAGAGGGTCCTATAGCGTTACCTGAAGATCACAGAGTCGTTCCAGAAGTCAGACTACTTGTTCATCCTATTCGGAGGGCCCCACAAGGGATAAAAGGCATCCAAGCTTCCATAGCCAGGAGGTTGAAGGAGGCCATCACATCGGCCTACCTTTTGAAGAGCAAACCAGTGCCCATGGGTCAGTGGGCACACTCCACAAGAGCGCAGGTGGCATCCTGGGCGAAGAGTGCTCTGGTACTTCCTGCAGATATTTGCAGGGTGGCCACGTGAACTTCTTTGTATACTTTTGTACATCATTATTGTGGAACAGGAACTGGTTAAAAGATAGAAAGCAGAGGGTAGGGCTAAATGGCCAATTTTCCCAATGGAGAAAGGTGAATAGTGGTGTACCCCAGGGATCTATGCTGGGTCCGCTGCTTTTTGACATATTCATAAATGACCTGGAAAAGGGAATAACGAGTGTGGTTATCAAATTTGCAGATGACACAAAACTATTTAAAGTTGTTAAAACCCATGAGGATTGTGAAAAATTGCAAGAGGATCTTGATAAATTGGAAGACTGGGCATCAAAATGGCAGATGAAATTTAATGTGGACAAGTGCAAAGTTATGGAGCTAGGGAAGAACAACCCAAACTATGGTTACATGATGCAAGGTTCCACATTAGGAACCACCACCCAGGAAAAAAATTTAGGCGTCATTGTGGGTAACCTGTTAAAACCCTCTGCCCAGTGTGCAGCGGTGGCAAAGAGAGCAAATAGATTGCTAGGTATCACAAGGAAAGGAATGGAAAATAAAACAAAGGATATTATAATGCCTTTGTATCGTTCCATGGTGTGACTGCACCTTGAATATTGTGTGCAATTCTGTTCGCCGTATCTTAAAAAGAATGTAGTGTTATTAAAAAAGGTTCAGAGAAGAGCCACCAAAATGGTAAAGGGGACGGAAGGATACCCCTATGAAGAAAGTCTAAAAAGGTTAGGGCTCTTTAACCTGGAAAAGAGACGGCTGAGGGGAGATATGATAGAAGTCTTTAAATTAATGAACGGAGTGGAACGGGTAAACGTAGATTGATTGTTTACGTTATCAGAATATAGAAAGACTAGGGGATATGCAATGAAGTTACAGGGTAAACTAAGACAAATAAGAGAAAATATTTTTTCACTCAACGTGTAATCAAACTCTGGAATTTGTTACTGGAGGATATAGTAAAGGCTGTTAGTGTAGCTAGGTTTAAAAAAGATTTGGACAAGTTCCTGGAGGAAAGGTCCATAAACCATTATTAAAAAGGGACCCAGGATATCAATGCTTGATCCAATACAATCATTGTGGAACCTGTGTCTTTTGGGGAAACTGATAGGTATGCATGACCTAGATTGGCCACTGTTGGAAACAGGATACTGGGCTTGATGGACCTTGGTCTGACCCAGTATGGCATATCTTATGTTCTTATTATAAGCTGGATTTGCAAGCATATTCTGAGGTGCTTTTTGGTTCAAGGGTGTTAGAGGCTGGATTTGCCAGTCCCGCCTGTGTTTCAGTACTGCTCTGGTATATCCCATGAGTCTGGATTGTACTGTAGGGACGACATGAAAGGTTTAATATTATTTACCTACTAATTTTCTTTCCATTAGGACCTACAGTCCAATCCAGAACCCACCCTACTTGGTATGGTGGCAAGCCGGCTTTCAGATTGAGAGCTTATCATGGGCGGTGCATACTCTCCAGTTAGAGCGGAGAAGGTCTTTTCAAGCTAAAGGATTCGTTTCCGGGTGCTTGGGAAGGCCGGCTGTAGCCTTGGTCACTAGGGCTACTCTGAGTCACCACAGGGATATGGAGTTTGTATATAGTTGTCCTTGGAGACATTTTTGGTTCTTAGGGTCTGCTTTGACTTAGGAATACTGGCTAGATGGGAGGAGCGCTGGCTTCTTATGTAGCAACCTCACCAAAACCTAGAATGTTCAGTCTCCATCTGCTGGAAAAAGGACACAACCCATGAGTCTGGATTGGACTGTAGTTCCTAATGGAAAGAAAATTGGCAGGTAAGTCTAAATACATATTTCCTCCCATTCAGCCTCAGGCGCATTGTAGCTTCAAGGGAAAACTTATTGTCTAAGCTGTGCTTCTCTGATCAGCACTAAGGAAGACTGCAACTGTGATCTTAAAAGGAATGTCCTGATGTGCAAGTCTGGTACAAGGATATTATGTGCCTGGGGTGAGTTTTCAGCTTTCTGATCCTCTCAACCTTCTGGTCCCTAGAGCCTCCCTTCTGAGGTTTTGATAATTGAAATGGACCATTATAATATCCATCCATCCATCCCTCCCTCCTAAGACAGTCCTGTAGAGAAGCATCATTGGATGTCATAACCTATTGAATACACACACACACACACATATGACAATACACAATGCAAGCAACTTCCAAAAGCCATATATGCAGGTAAATTACTTTCCCTCTCTGTGGGCAAAAGTATGCAATAATAGTTCTTTAAATATGTGTGGCTGTCAGGACCTATTATTTTGTCTAGATTGCAGTTGTTCTCCAATGCTCCCCCTCCAAGAAGTTGCCACCCCTATGTACAGGGCTTTTTTTGGAGGTGGGGGATGTTTTGTGTCTGGGGAATTGTAAAATTAGATCAAATTACCCATTAATGCTTTCTTATGATTTTATGTCATTTTAATTGTAAAACCCTTTGACAAATTTTGAAAAGCGGTAAAGCAAATGTCCATAACTAAATAATAAATAATGAACTCTACCGTGCAGCCAGCACAATTGAGGCAGGCAACTTCCTGGAAAATATTTTTGGAGCACCTAGTTGAACAGAGACTCCATCTCACCTATTGCTATATTGACTGGCAACTCTACTTGCTTAACACACCTGCTACAAGAGAAACCAGAAAGCCATCCAAAGTACTCAGAAAAGAAAAACACAAACTGCCCGAAGCCGGAGGAATGGTGGAACAGTTACCTAAATCTGACTTCACTGTGGATGAAATTTTCAAAAAAAAGATCACGAAAAATATTGCTTGACAAAAAAAAAAGGAAAATCACCAGCTTAATTGAAAACGTTCATCAAAATCTGAGCAAATAAAAAAGCATGCTGCTGGAACTGGAGAAATGCATAAACTAGAATAAAGATGAGCTCCCACAGCTTCAAACATAAATCAAAGCCCCAGAGAAACAAAATAACAGCACTGGGACTTATCAAATTAATCAGAAAACTTAGTACTTTGAGAAGCCTTATTTGTGATTTACATGGATAAATACCATCACATATACAATACATGTAAATCATGGTTTTAGGAAAGGCTCATTTAACACATGGATGTACTATGTACATACTAAGTGGCATTTTAGAAAGGGTGTCCTAGTGCACTATGGGATGTCGAGGGCAAAACGTGCAGGAAAATAGATGCCCCCAACACGGATGCCTGCACCAGCATCCACATAGACATCCCTGCTACAAAAAAGTAGGGTGCGGATGTCCATTGGCAAAACAGAAAAAAGAGCCTGCATTCACTATTAGTGTTTGTTGTTAACATGGAAAATATAGGGGATATGAGTGTACCTCCTTCTCCGCACTCTGGATGTCTGCTGGCAAAACAAGCACTTTTCCAATGTCTGTTCATGCCTGGAGCAGGTTTAAACTTGGATGCGGCTTGGGACGTGCAGGGCATTTCTGAAATTGGGCAAGAGCATCCAGGTTTTTGGGAACACCCTAGACATGCCCCCGCGATGCCCTCATTCTATGTGAACATCTTTCAGCTGGGTACCTCTTTAAAACTGTTTTCTAAAATGGCTCCAGGGATGTCGCTGTGCTTTGGACGTCTGTATACCTGTTTTCAGACATTCAAAGCATGAATAGGGCTTCTAAAATAACCCTCATAATGTCCAAATTACAAGGGGGTATGACCTGGGCAGGACTAAAATCTGCACATGTATTCCCATTTTATATTGGAAATGTTAGTATATGCCCAAAATTGTCCACATCTGGACATGTGCTTCCTGCCACATACAGGTATTGCAGATCCTAATAACCTGGACAAAAAGATGTAAAGACAAATCGCTCAATGAAATCGAGTTATTGCTTTTACCCACACCAATTTCAACCTCAACCTCTTTACAATTTTTTTCCCACCTCGGTTTCAGGCAGAACAGCCTCATGGATTTTTGGAACCGCTCATATAGCTCTTAAACAGATTACTTCCTATAACATTTGGTACACACAGGAAATTCACTAGACTTAGAGCTAGATTTACTAAAAAGCATTGTCTATTTCTTCAGAATGTACGTTAATGCATGCTAGCATTCAATAATGCAGTAGCGCTTTTTTTAGTATATCTAGGCCTTAAATTTTTCATTTTCAAATTATTTTCTGTTTTCCATTTTTACAGCAAAGTATTGAATTTATCTTTTATCCAAATAACATGTCTTAAACAGATTACATCTTACTTTCTACTCTCTTCAAATTTACTAGCTTATTTACTTTGAAATACAAGTTTTTCAAATTTCACCAGCATGTCATGTTGGGAATTTTATTTTTGCAATAACCATCACCTCTACTCTATAAAAAGCTTGCAACAGTATATCTAAAGACTTATCCTGAGACAACCCATTTAGTGAGACAACTCTTGCCACCTTCCAAGACCGGCATTCACTAGGAACAAATAACAGGTTGATCAGAGAAATCCTAACATGCTCTATCCCATGTGAAGGTAACAAACCATAGGCTGAAGCCCAAGTATCTAACTTGCCAGTGGCTCCTTCTTTAAGGGTTAGAGCCCAAGAGGCATAATTTTGAAAACTTATAATTATGTATATTGTTGCCTCCACTCATCTAACTCTGCCTCTGAGCCTAGCCATTTTCTCTTAGTTAAGAGTACGTGAATTTCAATCCCAGAAGATGCTTTTACCTGGGGAAAGGATGGGAACATTTCAGGCAGCCCATTTATATAGATAAATGGCTTTTGGAAATTGCCTCCTTGTCTGTCTGTCTGTCATCTGTTCCTGGGATTGTTTTGTAATTCTTTATTTTGACTGCCTTTCTCTCTGTGGTAGCCTGGTCTATTCTGGTTGTTAGGGCACATAGACCCTGTCACAAACGTATTTATAAATATCTCCAGGAAGAAGAAGTAGGCACACTTTTAAAGGAACTAGCTAGTAGTGGGTGGCAACAGGAACTGTCAGAAGAAATTACTAATACAAGCTTAAAAGTACATTTTATATATACTAAAATCTTCATCCTCAAACTACTGCAAAGAATCTTGGTTAAATTACTCTTTGAGGAAGAGTACATTACAGAGAAAAGAGCTTTGATGACGTGCATGTAACTTTAAAGACCTGTACTAAATGAAAAGCTCAGGAAGCTGGCCTTACACATTTGTTTTTATGTGCAAATAAAGGAGAATGAAAAGAAATTACCTTTTTATTGGACTAACTTATTACACATTGACTAGCGTTTGTGGGCTAATGCTGCCCTTATCTGTTCAAAATAGTGGTTCTCAACCCAGTCCTCAGGACACACCTAGCCAGTTGGGTTTTCAGGATATCCATTCTGAATATGTATGTGATCAATTTGCATGCACTGCTTTCATTAAATGCAAATTGCTCCCATGCATATTCATTGTAGATATCAAGAAAACCTTACTGGGTATGTCCTTTTCAATGCTTCTTTAGAGTCGGGAGTGGTCCCAGAGGACTGGAGGAAGGCACATGTGGTCCCTTTACACAAAAGTAGAAGTAAAGATAAGGTTGAGAACTACAGTCCAGTTAGTCTGACCTCTGTGGTGAGTAAATTAATGGAAACACTGTTAAAACAGAGGATAGTGAGGTTTCTGGAATCCAATGGATTACAGGATTCGAGGCAGCATGGGTTTACTGGAGGCAGGTCTTGCCAGACAAACCACATTGATTTCTTTGTCCAGAGAGTTGGACCGAGGGATAGCCCCAGATGTGGTGTATTTAAATTTCAGTAAAGCCTTTTGACACTGTTCTGCACAGACTTATAAACAAACTGAGCACCCTATGGATGGACCCTAAAGTGAACTGACTGGGTTAGAAATTGGTTGAATGGGAGGTGACAAAGTGTACAGGTAAATGGAGCTCACTCTGAGGAGAAGGATGTTACCAGTTGTATGCCGCAGGGATCTGTCCTTGGTCTGCCTCTTTTTAACGTCTTTGTTAGTGATATTGCAGAAACGCTGTAAGGGAAGATTTGCCTTTTTGCTGATGATACCAAAACCTGCAATAGAGTAGACTCCCAGGAAGGTGTAGATAACATGAGGAGGGATCTAGCTAGGCTTGAAGAATGGCTGAGAATTTGGCAGCTGAGATTTAATGCTAAAAAATGCAGGATCATGCATATGGGCTGCAGCAATCCAAGGGAGTGGTACAGTGTAGAGGGCGAAGTACTTCTGTCCACATAATAAGAGTGGGACCTGGGCGTGATTGTTTCTGATGATCTTAAGCTGGATAAACAGGTAGAAAAGGTGATGGCGAAAGCCAGAAGGATGCTTGGGTGGATAGGGAGAGGAATGGCCAGCAGAAAAAAGGAGGTGATAGTACCTCTGTATAAGTCTCTGGTGCAATCTCATTTGGTGCATAGTGTGCAATTCCGGAGACCGCACCTTCAAAAGGATATAAACAGGATGGAGTCAGGGTGGAGGGTGGCTACTAAAATAGTGGTCTTCGTTATAAAGTGGACAGACTTAAAGATTTTAATATGTATACTTTAGAGGAAAGGCAGGATAGAGGAGATATGATAGAGGCATTTAAATACCTCCATGGTATAAATGCACAAAATGAGAGCCTCTTTCGCTTGAAATCAAGCTCTGAAATGAGGGGACATAGAATGAGGGTGAAAGAGGATAGCCTCAGGAATAATATGCGGAAATATTTCTTTACGGAAAGAGTGGTCGATGTCTTCCTAGTCACTGGCAGTTTCTAGTCTGTGATGGCTGCACTGCTGGTCTCAGCCAGTCAGCCATTTCACGGTGCATGCCACAGTTCCTGAGAGTCACACTGCATAATATGTAGCTTTCCAATAGACCGTGCAGCACAGGCAGCAAACAATGATTTAATTCTATGAGGTGACCTGCTTTCCATTGGAGCTCATTGATTGCACACATGTGGCTCCCAGACTCCCATGAGGGAGGGAAGCTACCTACTACAATAGAAAGACATTCTGCTCACTCAACATGTAGGTGGTCTGCAATGCACAGGGGGAGATAATTGATGTCTTCCCCAGGTTTTCAGGTTCCTGCGATGACTCCTACTTCCTAACCTAGTCTGGCATCTATGAGAGGTTCAAGGGTGGAGATATTACTGGTGGATGATTGCTGAGTAAGTTCCACATAAGCCCTCTCCATTACGTAGACATGCTCATGCTTAGAAGTTGCACTGTATCCTGGGAACTGCAGCACTTGGGCCAAAGAGCCCTAAGTTGCAGTGCCTACCTAACACTTAACACACCCTGGTGCATACTCTAGTATGTGTCCATTCTCCCTCTACCTATGCAGATGATAGAGGTTACCCATGGAGGCGTTGGCTACTGACCCCCATTTTCTTGCTGCATGCAGAGGAACTTTATAACAGGGCCCACAGGAATACATATGTCATCATTGGGAGCACATTTGGCCAGCTCAAAAGCCACTTCCGGTGTCTTAACCGATTTGGGGCTGAACTGCTGTACAGCCCTGCCAGGGTATATCAGATCTTTATGGGCTGTTGCATGCTCCATAATCTTGCATTGAGACACTGATAACCCCTCCCTGAACAATAGGATGAAACAGACTCAGACCATGATGCAAATGTTGAAGGGCTAAGACAAGAGGATATTGGCCAACCATACCAACTAGATGGCGAGAGACCACCTTATATACAGGTGCTTCATATGAAGGAAGATGGCTTTTTAATTGCTGACACAAAATATGTACAGTGTAGTGACCCATCCTTCACATTCCCATCCCACCCCAATGTCATCAGTGCATACTTTTACCTGCAGGAAGAATGGATAATATGCATATAGTTCATTTAGGCAGGCAAACTGCAGTGCTGTCCTTCATGCTGACAGGACCTGGGGACTCCCACCAGCATTTTCAAGCTGCCAGTGGGACCCGTGGGCTCCTGCTGGTGTTTTCAGGCCACAGTCCCACTCTATATTCTAGCAGGAGTCCCCTTCAAACTACTGCTTTGCAGGTAGGGAAAAGAGTGATGCCAGACACATTTGTTTGTTTGCACATGCGCAAACAAATAGATGCATTTAGCAGAGCCACCCTAACAGGTGCTATCACTTATGTAAAACATGCCAAAAAATGGGTCTCCATCTGTTTGTCTTTTGAGTGCAAAATAACTCTCCCAAAAAAAGCATTTAAGTTAGTTTGCTGTTTAAAAACACAAGTCTACATTTTTTTTTAAAGTTGCCTGCTTCAGAGACAAAATCTGCCAATTCTTATGGATTTTGATGCGCTGAATTAAATGACAATAAAAACCGCTGATTGGCTACCGTTTCCAAGATATCTAAACTTTTCAATTTTACACCTATATATATAGCGTGTTGGTAGTAGAGTTTTAATCACAAATTATTATAAACCTAGGTCTTTTCACTTAGGGCCTGATTCTGGAATGCGGGTTTTGGGGCTGCAAGTCCCAGCGGAACATGCAGCTCCACAAGCTGTCCAGGCATGATTCCCCCTCTGGCTCTCCCCATATGTCCTGAGAATAAGAATGGGGAGAGCCGATGGGGGGCGGGAGCAGTAAGGAGCGGGGATGGGCCAGCCCAGCAGGACGTACAGGGCCGATTAAGGTCATGGCCCTGTATAGTCTGCCGGGCCCATGGGGACATGCTGCTTATTTCACCTCAAAGATGGAATAAGCAGCAAAAACCCGGCAGTTGGGGCCAGGGGGTCCCCGCAGCCCGATACTGGCCATAGCAGGCCAGCCGTGGGTCGGGCAGCAGGGAAAAGGGGCCAAGGCCATGGGAGCCCGGGGTGCCTGCTGGGAGGGCATCACCGCAGGTGGCAGTGGCATGCTGGGCTGTCCTCTGGCCCAATTCTGGTTACCGCAGGAACGTTTTGTTCCCGCGGTCTAGAATTGGGTCCAAATGGGCCCATCTTGCTTGGGGCCTTCCAGACAGCCTGGACGTGCCTCTACCTGAATTGAGCTCATTGTCTTGGAAATTTCCCACTGAGATACTTGAAAGCTGGTTTTGTTTTGTCCATGGCCTTGACAAAATTTTCCATTAGACCCAGCTTAATGTGCAAGGGTGGTAACAAAATCTTTCATGATTGAACAAGTGGTGGATGCTGCACACTTTTTTTTTTCCAGGCGCCAATGACTGTCGGAGTGGCCAATCTCTCTTGATGTAATAGGAATCTTTTGCAAGACTATCCCATTCATAGAGAAAACAGCTGTACTTTGTATATCCAGTCTGCAGATCGAGCAACAGAGCAATGACTTTCAAATTACCACAAAGCTGCCACTGATGTTGGTCATAGTTTATGCACCTCAACAACTGCTTTATATTGTTAGGTTTCCTTCATATGGACTGCGTGACCAACTGGAATCGATGGCAAAACATTGCCATTATGCCGCAAAAGAGCTTTAAGACTCATCTTTGATGAATCAATGAACAATTTTCACTCATCTGGATGATGAACGATGTTGAAGGCTGCCCTCGGACCATTGATGTTGTTGCAGGCTACAAGATCACCTTCCATGAAGAAGGATGTAACAAGATTCTTTTGACATTCATGGAACATGGAAACCCTAACATCACCCGACAGGAGATTCCACTACTGCAATCTGGAGCTCAACAGCTCTGCCTTACTCTTAGGTAGTTCCAGTTCCAAATCCCTGACAAGGTCATTCAGTTCGCTTTGTGTTATGAGGTGTGGTTCAGAGGAGGAGTTTGGGAGAAAATCTGGGTCATGTGATATTGATGATTCTGTACCAGAAGTTTCATCCCCTTCCTCTTCCTCGTCTGACTGAAGTGAGAATGATTCTAGAGAATCAGGAACTGGCAGTCTTTCTCCGTGGGGTACTGGGCGTATAGCTGATGGAATATTTGGATACTGCACAGTCCAATTTTTGTTCTTCGACAAACCTTTCTCAACAGGAGGCACCATGCAGAAGTAACAATTGCTGATATGATCTGTTCGCTCTCTCCAAATCATTGGCATTGCAAAAGGCATGGATTTCCTTTTCTATTCTACCACTGGAGAAGATTTGTTGCACAAGTGTTGTAGCATATGTTTGGGGCCCAGCTCTTGTCCTGATCTCCAAATTTGCAGCCAAAGTAAGGTTGGTAGGCTTTCTTAATCACATTTTTGTGACGGTTATCCAGTCTGAGCTGGACATACAGAGGGGATTGCGATTCTGATTCCGCAGGGCACATCTACAGTAGTCCTGTGGGATCAGAAGCATGAACAGTCCTGTATGTGCAGGCTCGGACTAACTCAGTCAAGGCTCTTCAATGGAGCCATGGTGTCATGTTGCCATGGCACCGTGGCTCAATTAAAGAGTTATGATGCCGGCCGTCGGAAATAAAAGCTTTCCCACAGCCTGACCTGCAATCTGGCCTCCTAAGGCCAGGGCCGGGCTGCGGGGAATGTCCTCTGGCCCCCCCCTGCCCCATCCACGTCCCGGCATTGAAAAAATAACACGTCCAGGGAAGTTATTCCACCTTGGAGGTAGAATAACTTCCCCGGACATGTCGTTGGCCTAGATGTACAGGGCCGACATAAGAATCGGCCCTGTATGTCCAGGGCTGGCAACCACCCACCACCTGCCCAGACTCTGCCCCTTCCCCGCCCCTGTCTAACTTCCCCGCACAACAGGCGGGGAAGTTAGATGCAGCAGGGGAAGGCACGAATAGCGGGGATGTCCCATTGGGACATCCCTGCTATTCGTGGCACAGAATTGGGCCCTAAGTGTTTTGCCTGAAAAGCAAGTACTATCCAAAAAAACCAGATTTATCACAAATCCAGTCAAAGCTGTGCATGTATTTTAGTAATTTATGGTTTAAATTGAGATTCCTCCCCATTATAACTCGCCTATCCTTAGCACTTATGAATTTGAGGTTGTATGTACTGACCCAGTAGAGAGAAACCTCAGGCCATTATATTTGAGAAATGAAGCCTCCCAAAAAATTGTAGCCACTTTTTGTATATTACCTGAGTCAATATGTTGGGTTCCTTCTCTAGCCCTATTCAAATCCAGGCTGCTTTTGATCCTGATGCCTCTCAACATCACTTATGTGTATCTTATCATACTCTAGTCCCCAGTTTCATGATGTTTTTCTTCTTGATTAGATTGTAAGCTCTGATGAGCAGGGACTGTGTCTTATATCTATATGTACAGCACTGAGTATGCCTTGTAGCACTATACAGATGATAAGTAGTAGTAGCAGGGGTGTAGTCACGAGGGGGCCGGGGCCCGTCCTTTTTTGCTTAGGCCCCCCTGCTCGCTTGCTAGACTGCCATGTGGCAAGTGTTGTTCTGTTTTTGGTCTGCAGCCGCTTTACTGCATTCTCTCTTAGCACACTGCAGCTACATCACCAGAGTCCCCAGCCCCCGCTCTCTCTCTTCTCTGTTTGTCTCTCTCCTTGTTGTTGTCACATGTGCCAGTACTCTCGCCTTTCGCATGGTTCATGGAACTGCGTGGGCTCAGAAGTGGTGACTGAACTGCACAAGAGGAAGATGTGCTGGTATGCTCTTCCTGTTGCAACTTGCTTCTTCTTCCCATGCAGTTCAGTCACTAAAACCAAGGGCCACAACCAGGGCCGGATTTACCTTGAGTGAGGCCCTACGCCAACAAAAATTGTGGGCCCCCAGCAGGGGCGGCCCAAGGGGGGTGCGGACCTCATTTGCATAAGGGGCCTCATTTGCATAAATATTTGCATAATGTTACCATATACTAACTTTTAGTAAACGTGCCTCTTAATGAGTGTATGGATAAAGAAAGACTAAAAGATTTCTACATTACTATAATCCAGTGCCAACTGCCAGACACATTAGGAACTACTACAAACACTGCCCATAGTAAACCCGCCGTATCCTAACAGCACTACCAGGACTCACAAAGCACCATACTCTACCAATCAAAAGGCAACACTGCAAATATTAAACCAATACATTTCAGAGAACAACAATACATGACCTACTGGGGAAAGAGAACAAGTGGCAATGTCAAATAGGAATTATATAAACAGAACACCTCAGCTCAGTTACACATGCAGAACATAGACCATCACCAAACAAGTAATCACAATTTAGAAATAGGAAGACAATAATTAAACTGGGAATCCCAAAAGCCAAACTTGGAATGTACAACACTGTAGAAATAAAACAATACATTAATTTGCTCTTGTACTAAACAAAGCACAGATGTTAATGATGCACATTTACCAGAGCTGACATATTCCAATTAATAAATTCAAAATAAAGAGATATTTTTCTACCTTTTGTGCATTTTTTTCAGCTGCAATTGCTCCAGCCACTTTCTTCTGGTTTCTTCGTGTCTTCTGCTAACTCTCCATCGTCTGCTGTCCATTTGTCCTTTCTTCTCTCTTCTAGATTTTTTTCCATTCTCTCTCTACATCTGCTTTAACATACTAATCTTTCTCCTTTTGCTCTTTCCTCATTCCTATTTCATCCACTCAAATATTACCCCTCCATCCTCAATCCCCACTTACTCTCCCAATACCCGGCCAATTGTAGATTTTTTATCCCTCCCACACAAAATATTTTTCCCTTCTCCATTTTACTCTTCCAGCCCCATCCCATTCTAATCCTCCCCCAACATCAGCTCCCTTCTAGTTCCAGCCTCACCCAGCATCCATTCCCTTCTAGTCCCTGCATCAGCCCATTTCCAGTCCTAGCCATCCATCAGCCCATTTCCAGTCCTAGCCCCCCCATCACCCCACTTACAGTCCTTACCCCCCCATCACCCCACTTTCAGTCCTTAACCCCCCATCACCCCATTTTCAGTTTAAGCCCCCCCTATAACCCATTACCAGTCCTAACCCCCCATCAGCCCACTTCCAGTCCTAACCCCATCAACCCATTTCCAGTCAGCCCCCCATAGCCCATTGCCAGTCCTACCCCCCCCATCAGCCCACAGCCCATTACCAGTCCTAACCCCATCATCCCACCTCCAGTTTTAACCCCCCAGCCCATTTCCAGTCCTAGCCCCCCATAGCCCATTACCAGTCCTACCCCCCCCCCCCCCATAGCCCATTACCAGTCCTACCCCCCCCGGCCTAAAGTAAAATTTAATTTAAAAAAAAAAACCTGGTGGCTGCCGCCGCGGGGCCCCCTCTGCTGCCGCGGGGGCCCCGTCTACAAGCTGGTCGGGTCCGGTCTCTCTCCCTCCCTCGCTGCAGGCTGCGAGAGACGCATCTTCGCGTCTCTCGCAGCCTGCAGCGAGGGAGGGAGGGAGAGAGACCCGACCGGACCCGACCCGACCGGACCGGACCCGACCAGCTTGTAGACGGGGCCCCCGCAGCAGCAGAGGGGGCCCCGCGGCGGCAGCCACCAGGTTTTTTTTTTAAATTAAATTTTACTTTAGGCCGGGGGGGTAGGACTCCTACCCCCCCCCCGGCCTAAAGTAAAATTTAATTTAAAAAAAAAACCGGGTGGCTGCCGCCGCGGGGCCCCCGCTGCGGCCGCGGGGGCCCCGGCTACAAGCGGGTCGGGGCGGGTGGGGGCCGGGCGGGTCGGGTCGGGTCGGGTCGGGTCCGGTCGGGTCTCGCTCCCTCCCTCGCGGCAGGCTGCGAGAGACGCGAAGGGAGAGCGTCTCCTCGCGTCTGTGTTAAGCCCGCAGGGGCTGATGGGAAATCCCATCAGCCCCTGCGGGCTTAACACAGACGCGAGGAGACGCTCTATCTTCGCGTCTCTCGCAGCCGGGAGGGAGGGAGGGAGGGAGACGAGACCCGACCCGACCAGACCATACCATCTTGTAGACGGGGCCCCCGCGGCAGCAGAGGGGGCCCCGCGGCGGCAGCCACCAGGGTTTTTTTTTAATCGAGTTGAGAAAAAAAAAAACTGGTTCTATTTTTTGTGGGCCCCTGCCGGTTGTGGGCCCTACGCCATGGCGTACATGGCGTATACGTAAATCCGGCCCTGGCCACAACTTTAATGGCGACAAGAATCAATCTCCACATGTGTAACAACTGGACAGAATCAGACGCAGCTTTAACTCCTGATTCAGTACCCAGCTAGTGCAGGACAAAAGAAGGATGACAAGGAATTTTAAAAGGGGGCATGCATGTGTGAACTGCATGGGAGGAAGACATACTGGCTCAGTATTTATTGCAAATTGCAAAGGAAGATGATAGTCTGGCTGTTTTCGCTCATGCCAGCACTCTTCCTCCCATGTTATTCAGTCACCAGTTCTGAGCATGCATAGTTAAAGCTGTTCTTGAACCATGCTAGAGGAGAGAGTGCTGGCACATGCAACAACAGCAAGGAGGGAGACAGACAGAAAAGAGAGAGCTGGGCTGTGGATACTGGAGATGGAGAAAGCTTGGTTTTGTTGATCAGATGGGAGGGAAGGGAAAGCAGGGCATTGTGGATCAGGTGGGTACTTGGGGCAGGGGAGAGAGAGCATAGATTTGTGGATCAGGTAGGTTCTCATAGCAAGGGAAGCAGGGAATTGTAAATAAGTTGGGTGCTCAGGGAAGGGTAGGAAGAGCAGGGATTTGTGGATCAGGAGGGTGTTCGGGGCAGAGGAGGGACAGCAGGGATTTGTGATTAGATAGGTGCTCAGGGCAGGGGATAAAGGACTTGTGAATCCAGGTGAAGGCTTGGTGTAGGAGATAGTTAGGAATTTGGGATTAGGTGAGTGCTTGGGACAAAGGGGGAACAAGGATTCAGGGATTAGTTGGGGACTAAGGTATTAAATAAGAAAGCAGAAGACCATGAACAAGATTGGTGTGAGTATGAGTGAGGACTCAGAGATTGGGTAGGGAGGAGAACAGGGACTAAAAGTGAACAAGCAACCAGGGATTTTGCAGCTGGATGATAATTGATTGGGAGGATGTTAGATGGGCTGGATGGTATGAGAGCATGCAGAAGGAAAGGAAGGAGTGAATAGATGGTTTGAAGTGCCTGGAGGAGTTAGCTGAGCAGTGACAGGGGATGTGAAGGGGAGGAGAGACGGGAAAGGGATAGGTTAGCAGAAAAGGTGTGAGAGGGTGAAAGGGAAATAGAAAACTGATTGGGGGTAAGAGACAGAAGAAAGTTGCTGGAGGCAAAATGGAGCTGGGGTTAATGATAATGAGAGGCAGAGGAATATGTGGATTGAGGACAGAGGTAAAAATGGGGGACTAAAGAGGGAGAAGAGGAGCAATAGAAGACTGGTGAAAGAGTGAAAGACAGATGGGGGAATGGGGAACTGAGAGTGAGATATGGAAAGCTGCTAGGTAGGTGAGAAGTAAAAAGAGGGAAATTGAAGACTAAAGGCTGAGAAACGATAGGATAGAACTCTAAAATTTGTTTATGGGTGGAAAGAGAGGCAGACTAGTGAAATTAAAAAAGATGAAGGTGAAAGGCCATTGTTAGAGACAGATGGAGAGGAGAAAAGAAAAAGATGGAGAGAGAAGACACAGAAAATGGAAAATATACTTTGGAAAAGGGCTTAGGAAAAACAGACGAGTAAAAGGGAAAGACCACGACTAATTCAATTAGACAAATAAAATAATCAGGCAACAAAGGTACAAAAACTGCTTTTTATTTTGAATTGTTAGTGATTGGAATATGTCAGGAGCAATTTCTCCAGATGGATTAGTTTTGCACACACTATGATAGTCATGAACTTCACTCCTAAGCCAGGATATGTCGAGTATAATGCATTTATTCAATATTTGGTGAATGTTTGCCTGTCTGTGTTCTGCTTATGTGGTCAAGGTGAAGTATTCTGCTGTGGATCTATAGAAGTCCACCCTGTTCTGTTTTACCCATATAGATTGTATTTGTGTTGTAGAGTTCAGTGGAATATTTGTAGTGTTGCCTTTCCATTGATAAAATTGTTGCTCTTCAGTCCTGGGTGTTATTGCTTATATGTTATGATAGGGTTCTAAATGCCTTTTTTGGAAGGTTTTGTGTTACTTTACAGAGTGTATGGCAGAGGAGGAAATTTGTGTTGCTGTTACAGAGGTGACACTAGAACTTGAATATAATTGCATGTATATTGGGTTGTAAAGGGAACAATTGTGAGGAAATCTAAAGCTATAAAGAAGTAAAGTAAATTTAGCACATCTATGGTTTTGGATCATCATACACTAGTTGTGTATTCTTAAAACTTTGTGCAGAATGGCATTTGTTTGTCATAAACTGTGATCAAAATGTAACAAAAATTAGTAGGTGTAAAAGGTCAAAACACTTCTCTCATTTTCTTAAGACTATCTGGAGGAAAAGGAAAAGAAGGGCCGATGCAATGGCTCACTTATAATTGTTAACATTTATGGGCCAGAATCAAGTTTATTTAAATTATTCAACACAAAGTAAAATATAGGCATAGAACCATTATATAAAATATCTTAATAAAACCAACTTTAAAAAACCCCACAAAACACAGAGGTCAGAATGCATACATATCAAGAATTAGACAAATATTCATCCAAGGTTCTCCATATCCTTTCTTTCTTGTCAAAACAATTTGAGGAGATGAAGAGAGCACCTTCAAGCTTGAGGGTTTGACAGACACCATGCCACCAGAAGGTTACGTTCAACAAAGAAACATCTTTCCAACAACTTATAATGTGCTGGACTGCCACGGACAAAATAATGTCAAATAACACTGACATATCTATTAAACTCATTTTTCAAACATAAAGAACACAAAAGCACAATCTGCATTGTTAATGGGGAGTCTAAATGGAACATCTCACAAACATATCCCCATATACTAGTCCAAAGAGGCTTGATATTGGGGCATTCAAACAGCATGTGTACTAAAGTACCAACATCAGCAAAACAATGCTAGCATTGGCTAGAACAGGCATGTCCAACAGATAGATCGCGATCTACCTGTAGATTGCGGAGGGGTCAGAAGTAGATCGCCAGCCCCACTTGGCTCCATCTCTCCAGCAGCTCGCCCTGTCGCTAGGAGAGAGCTCGTGCCGGCAGGTCGTCTGCTGATGGCTTGCTGCCGCTGCTGATCCTTTGCCTGTCTTTTTTCCCTGCATGCTGGAATCTTGCCTGCAGGTGTATGGGGGTGCTTGTTGTTTTCGTGCCAGTAGTTTCTGGGTACTGACCCGCGATGAGATGCCACAGGCCCGGTGTCATACCTGGTCTCCTGCCTCTCAGAATCACCCATTCCTGCCCCCGCCCCAACACCCCTTAGAAGTGTGTTATATACCGGGCGATATCCATTCGCTCGGGCTTTACCTGAATACACTTACCATATTAGTTGTGTCGTGTGCTGGTCGTTGGTTGCTTTATAGTTCGCTTTCATTAAACGTTTTTGGGTAGACACAACAAACTGTCAAGAATTTGGTGATTTTGATAGGCTTTTCCAATTTTGTTCTAACTTGCCTATGCCTTGCCTTCTAATTGGTTCAAACCACTATGACTTTTGCTTGCCTCTGCAATTTTATTTTGCCTAGCCTTTGCATTGATTCTACACTGCAATTTTATTTCGCCTTGCCTTTGCATTGATTCTACAATGTGTGCAGAATTTATTAAATCGCGTGTGGTGGTATTTGAACTTGTTTGGCGGTATTTGATTTTATCTGGTTTGCTGGACAGGTGTTTGAATTTTTTTGATGATTGTTTGGTGGTATTTGATTATTGGTGCCAATATGATGAATTCTTATTTTTTACTTTTAGAACTGCATGTGTGGTTTTGGCATTTCCAGTCCTTGTATTGCACATCATCCAAAGGTCTTTGGTTTCTGTTGATCTTTAGTACTTTGGGACAGTGACAGTTTTGGACCAGATTCAGCCAGTGCTTATACTAACTTAGCAGATTTGGCCTTCTTACATCCAGCCACCCCAGTATATCGAAGATGAGTATTCCAAAGAAAAGCAAAACCTACCACTTTCATGATGAATGGGAAATGGACTACTTCTTCATCATGGTGAAAGACAAGTGTTATTGTCTAATTTGTAACACCCCAGTATCCTTGCCCAAAAAGGGTAATCTGGAACGTCATTATAAGGCTCTGCATAGCAATAAGTTTGATGCTGATTTTGCACCCAAAAGTGAAATTCGTAAACTGAAGCTCAAAGAACTTAAATCGAAATTGGCTACTCAGCAATAGTTGATGGCGAAGCCAAGGTCACATTCGGTCAATGCAACCATAGCATCCTTCAAGGTCAGCAACCTGATCGCAAAGAAATGCAAACCTTTCACTAAAGGGGAATTTGTAAAAGATTGTTTTCTTGAAACAGCTGACAATCTTTTTGAAAGATTTAAAAATAAGAAAGAGATCATAGCTGCTATTCAAGATGTACAATTGTCAAGAAACACCGTCGTGCGGCAAGTAGAAAATATGTGTGGAGACACAACTGAACAATTGTTGGAGGATGTTTCAAATTGTGTTGCTTTCTCACTCCAACTGTATGAATCTACAGACATAAGAAACATAGCCCAGTTACTAGTCTTTATCCGGATGGTTTTTGAAGACTTCAGTGTTAAAGAAGAACTACTTGGAATAATTTCTTTAAAAAGGAGAACTACCGGTCAGGAAATATTCAGATCTTTCCATTCTTTTGTGACAAAGTGTAATCTTCCATTGCATAGACTTGTTTCCATCACTACTGATGGAGCAAGAGCAATGACAGGTGAGGTAAACGGTTTCATAGCCCTCTGTAGACAGCATGACGACTTCCCAGATTTCCTTTCTTACCACTGCATCATTCACCAGCAAGTTTTGGCAAGCAAGAGACTCAATACAAAGACTGTCATGGACATCACTTTCAAAATTGTAAATTCAGTTCGTGGAAGATCACTTCAAAGACGGCTTTTCAATCTTACTCTTGATGAAGGGGCAGCGGAAATCATTTTGCACACAGATGTAAGGTGGCTAAGTAGGCACAAATTTCTGCAAAGATTTCGTGATTTGCTGAATGAAATAAGACGTTTTTTGAAGGAGAGGGGAGATGACCAAGCAGAGTTTGAAGATGAGAAGTAGTTATGTGATCTGGCATTTCTTGCTGACTTTACAGGCAAACTAAGTGATATGAACCTTGAACTACAAGGTAAAAACAAATGCATTGGTGAGATGATGAGTACAGTTTCATCTTACAAGAGCAAATTTGAGCTAATGATGACTGACCTTGCAAACAACACTTTTGATCATTTTCCTAATATGCAGGACCATCTGGGACAATATCCAAATTTTGTTTTTCATAACGAGAAATCTCCAGGAACAAGCAGGAATAAGTCCTCACATATGGGTACGTCGGTACCGACAGAGCCTGCGCGGGAAAGCTCCCCAGCTTCCCAGAAAGGAAAGCTTTTGGGGCCTCCCACAGCGCATGCGCGCTGCCTTCCCGCCTTCCTGACCAACTCTCCTCAGTTCTTCTTTTTCCGCGGAGCCAGCAGGTCGTGTTCCTGTCACCGCTGAAGAAGTTCTTATTTTAATTTGTTTCTTTGGCCGTGTGTCTGCCTTCCCCGACTCCGGACCGGTACCACCGGTCTTTTTCTTTACTTTTCTTTAAAAAAAAAAATATCTTCTTTTCCCCACTTGGTGTATTTCCTCTTTAGGCCTCTAGGCCTAGAGAAAATTCTCCCTCATGGAGAAACCAGCCTCTGGTTTTTAAAAAATGCACCAAGTGTAGCGGTACCATTTCAGTTACCGACACCCATGAATGGTGTCTTAAATGTTTGGGGCCTGACCACTCCATTCCGGATTGCCAGTCCTGTTCTCTGATGTCTAAACGTGGCTTACAAAACCGGGCAGCCAAGTTTCATATGCTGTTTTCCACAGATACTCCAGCATCGACATCCTCCAGGTCTTCCTCTCCTGATGGATCTCAGGTAACCAAACCTTCTTCTGGCAGGTCCTCAAAGGGCAAATCTCCCTCTAAGTATCGAGATGCCCCTGGGCTTGACCCTGAGGACCCTGCCCCAGCCAAACAACCCCGGCGGGAAGCTCCGGCTTCCAAAGCTCTTCCTATGGGGTTACAGGTTGACATCGATGGCACGGCCTCGACCGATCACCTGTTGGACTGCTCTGGGGTACCGGCACACTCTTCCGGTACCGACATCCAGACAGTCGTGGCGTCTATGGATCATACTGTTCAATCCATGCAGCAAGCCATAATGTTTTTTATTAAGGCTGCGACGCCCACGGTACCGCAGCGAGCGGTACCGATTCCGGTTCCGGTACCACAACCGATGCCGGTACCCAGGGCATCCACATCAACCAGGATTCCGGTTCCGGGGTTTTTCCCGATACCGATCCGGTTCCGGGTACACCCGATGTGGATACCGGTCGATACGCTTATCGATCCTTGGAAGCCAACAGATGATACTTCGAGTCTTCTGATGATTCTGATTCATCAGATGACTCTCCTGAAGTATCTCTTACTCTTCCTGAAGAGCCCTCTTCTCCAAAGAGGAGAATGTCTCCTCCAGAGGATTTGTCCTTTCAAGACTTCATCATTGAAGTAGCTAAAGGACTCTCTATTTCAGTAACCTCTGAAAAAGAACCTAGAGCAAAAAAATTAGATATTTTAGGATACCCTAAGGTTCCCAAAGAGGCAGTCACCTTGCCCATTCATGAAATTCTTCAAGAACATATGATGGACTTATGGGAGACTCCTCTCACTCTATCTCCACATTCTCGTCGTTTGGACACCATGTATCGTGTCCCTCCTTCTCCTGGTTTTCAAAAAACTCAGCTCCCTCACCACTCTATTGTGGTGCAGTCAGCTATGAAAAGGATAAAGAGTACCAAAAGACACTCTTCTACTCCTCCAGGAAGAGAATGTAGGACTTTGGATGCTTTTGGTAGGAAAATCTTCCAAGCCAGTATGCTTATTGCCAAAATCAATTCATACAGCCTTTATATGGGCATGTTCCTGAAGGAGATTGCACTAAACCTGCGCAATTCTCTCCCTTTTATCCCAGAGGATAGACAGGAGGAGTTCCTTCTTTTGCTAAAGCATACCCAAGATGTTTCAAAATTTTCCAACAGAGCAGCTTTTGACTCCTTTGAAGGTGCTAGCAGAGTCTCAGGCATTGCTATAGCTGCTCGCAGAATTGCTTGGCTCCAGGCTTCTGACCTAGAACCCTGGGTCCAGGATGGCTTGGGAAATCTGCCCTGTACAGGTGAAAATTTGTTTGGAAAAGAGTGGCAAATCAAAGCCACTCAAATGGACGCAGAAAATGCTGCTTTAGATAGACTTTCTAAGTCTACCTCTACCCCTGCCAAGAAAATATCTTTTAAGAAGCCTTTCTATAAGAAGGCCAGATTTTCTACAAATACTGGCCAACAATCTTCTACAACTCTCTTTGCTCCTAAGCGTCAGCAATCTAAACAGGCCAGGGCAAAACCTGCAGGGACTACTACAGCCCAGCAGTCCCAACCCCCTCAGGGTTTTTGACTTAATACTAGAGAACTTAACCTTTCTGGTGCTACAACAACCAGAGCCTCTCACCATTCCAGGAAGGTTAACTCATTTTGCTCCCAGATGGGAGCAAATCACATCAGAACAGTGGACCCTCTCCATCATCAGAGAGGGCTACAAACTACATTTCTCCAGCCTTCCTCCCCATACCATGGTGAGACGTTTCAATTCTCCCCCATCCCTCATGAACCTTTTGGGTCAGGAGGTGACCACCCTTCTCGCCCAAAGGGCAATAGAAGAGGTTCCTCTTCTTCAACAGGGGTCAGGGTTTTACTCCCCTTATTTTCTCATTCCAAAGAAAACAGGGGGATACAGACCCATTCTAGATCTCAGAGAATTGAACAAATTCCTATGCAAGGAGAAATTCAAGATGCTTTCTCTAGGTACTCTCCTTCCATACCTGCAGAGTCAGGATTGGCTTTGTTCTCTAGATCTCAAGGATGCGTACACACATATACTCATCCATCCATCCCACAGAAAATTCCTACGGTTTCTGTTCCAGGGAAAACATTTCCAATACAGAGTACTTCCCTTCGGTCTAGCCTCTGCTCCAAGAGTGTTCACCAAATGCATGGCAATAGTGGCTGCATTTCTCGCGCCCTGGGAATTTTTGTCTTCCCATACCTGGACGACTGGCTCATCCGAGCTCCATCTCAGTCCGAAGCCCAGACTTCCCTGGACCACACCAGATGCATTCTGCAGTATCTGGGACTTGTGATCAATCTGCCAAAGTCTCAACTCACCCCTACTCAATCCCTGGAATTCATAGGGGCCTGGTTAGATACCACCACTGCAAGGGCCTACCTCCCTCAGGCCCGTTGCCAACGTCTAGTGCACTTAGCCTCCCAGACTCAGTCCAGAAGCCACTTGACTGCCAGGGAGATGCTACAGCTACTAGGCCACATGGCCTCCACGGTACATGTGGTGCCTTATGCTCGCCTGCATATGAGAGCAGCTCAATGGACTTTGTCCACCCAGTGGACTCAAGCATCAGGAGCTCTCTCAGACCAAATAGCAACCTCCAAACGTCTCTTTTGGTCTCTCCAATGGTGGATATCCACTCAAAATCTGTTGTTGGGGGCTCCCTTCCAACCACTGTTGCCCCAAGCAACCCTCACAACAGATGCCTCCCAAGCAGGTTGGGGAGCTCATCTTCAGGACCTCTCCACTCAGGGCACTTGGTCTCCACAGGAGACCACCCTTCATATCAACCATCTGGAACTTCGAGCGATTTTTCTAGCTCTCAAAGTTTTTCATACCCTCCTCCACAACATGACAGTCCTTATTCATACGGACAATCAAGTAGCCATGTTTTACATAAACAAACAAGGAGGGACTGGCTCTCTGTCGCTTTGCAACGAAGCTCTAAGATTATGGGCCTTCGCCAGAGAGCATCAAATCCATCTCCTGGAAGTATATCTCCCAGGAATCCAAAACTCTTGGGCAGACAGACTCAGTCGAGTACTGCTTCCACACGAATGGTCCCTGCACATGGATCAGGTACTCAGAATCTTTCAGAAATGGGGAACCCCGGACATAGACCTCTTTGCAAGTCCGTGGAATGCCAAACTTCCCCGGTTCTGTTCCAGAATTCCGTGTCAGGGAACTCAGGCCAAGGATGCCTTCCTCCTTCATTGGGGTCAGGGCTTCCTGTATGCCTTTCCACCCATTCCTTTGATTCCCAAGACTCTGTTCAAACTTCAGAGGGATCAAGGATCTATGATCCTCATAGCTCCACGCTGGCCACGCCAAGTGTGGTACCCTCTACTTCTGCATCTTTCCCAAGCCCCCTCCCTGGACTTGGGAGCTGCTCCAGACCTCCTGTCTCAGGAGGAGGGGACTTTGTGGCACCCAAACCCCAAGTCCCTTCACCTCAGAGCTTGGTTACTGAAGGCCTAGACCTTCAAGACTTCAATCTTTCTCAACAAGTGAAGGATATCCTCCATGCCTCTAGGAAACCTTCCACTAGGCGTTCTTACGCTTTTAAATGGAAAAGATTTTCCATTTGGTGTGCTCAAAAGGCTCTTGACCCTCTAGCACTTCCCTTGAATTCTCTATTGGAATATCTCCTGCATCTCTCCAATGCAGGACTCAAAACAAATTCAGTACGGGTCCATTTGAGTGCTATTTCAGCATCTCTTAAACCTCTCAATGGACAACCTGTCTCCTCTCATCCTTTTATCGCAAGATTCATGAGAGGCCTAACTTTAACTAAACCTCCCATTAGACCTCCTCCGGTAGCATGGGATTTAAACTTGGTTCTTGGTCAGCTTATGAAGCCACCTTTTGAACCCTTAGCCACCACCTCCTTGAAATTTCTTTCCTGGAAGGTTATTTTCCTTATTGCAGTCACCTCAGCTCGCCGTATCAGTGAACTGCAGGCCTTAGTGGCTAATCCACCTTATACAAGGTTCCATCATGATAAGGTAGTCCTTAGGACAAATCCTCACTTTATGCCTAAAGTGGTCTCACCTTTTCATCTTAATCAAGAGGTATGCCTACCTGTCTTTTTTCCAGCTCCTCATGCATTCAGTGCAGAGAGGAACCTTCATACTCTAGATTGTAAAAGAGCTCTTGCTTTTTACTTACACAGGACACAGCAACATAGAAAGTCTTACCAGCTTTTTGTTGCTTTTGATCCTTCTCATTTAGGACTTCCAGTCTCTAAAAGAACACTGTCCAATTGGATTGCTCAGTGTATTTCTTTTGCTTACCAGAGTAAGAACCTTTCTCTGGAGGGCCATGTCACAGCTCACAATGTGAGAGCCATGGCCACCTCTATGGCTCATCTTCATTCTGTGTCCATCGATCAGATCTGTCGAGCAGCCACCTGGGCCTCGGTTCATACCTTCACAGCCCATTACTGTTTGGACAAGGACTCCCGCCGGGATGCCTTGTTTGGTCAGGCTGTCCTCAGACACCTGTTCCATTCTTGAACAACTCCTGCCCACCTTCCCTGAATGGATGCCTGAGATCCATAGGAAGACGAGGAACCCTTCAGGGTCTCATACCCTTAGGGGGGATCTCCTGGGCATCTTAGCTAGGGAGTCCCCATATGTGAGGACTTATTCCTGCTTGTTCCTGGAGATAGCACAGTTACTTACCTGTAACAGGTGATCTCTGGGCAGGGCCGGCCCGTCCATTGAGCGAGAATGTTTTTTGCACAGGGCC
This sequence comes from Ichthyophis bannanicus, assembly GCA_033557465.1. Taxonomy (NCBI): domain Eukaryota; kingdom Metazoa; phylum Chordata; class Amphibia; order Gymnophiona; family Ichthyophiidae; genus Ichthyophis; species Ichthyophis bannanicus. The sequence continues at coordinate 343,490,731 of CM066033.1, read as the reverse complement.
CCGCGTTTCAGGGGGCCCCGTGCAAAAAACATTCTGATCCTAAAGTAAAATAAAATAATTTAAAAAAAAAGCTGTCTTCTCCCGCTGCCGGGGCCGCCGCGGCAGAATCGAGTGTGCCGCGGGGCCCCCCCTGCCCAGCACAGCCTGCTCTCCCCCTCTATCCGCGCTCTCGTTCAGCTCAAAGTCACACGCGCCGGCTTTCAGAGCGCGAGGGAAGAGTTTCTCCCTCGCTGCTCTGTTAAACCCGCGGGGGCTGATGGGAAGTTCCCATCAGCCCCCGCGGGCTTAACAGAGCCGCGAAAGGGAAACTCTTCCCTCGTGCTCTGAAAGCCGGCGCGTGTGACTTTGAGCTGAACGAGAGAGCGGATAGAGGGGGAGAGCAGGCTGTGCTGGGCAGGGGGGGGCCCCGCGGCACACTCGATTCTGCCGCGGCGGCCCCGGCAGCGGGAGAAGACAGCTTTAAAAAAAAAAAATTCCCTCGGCTGGGCTGGGCTGGGCTGGGCTGGGCTGGGCTGGGGGGTTAGGAGTGCTGATGGGCTGGGGGGGGGTTAGGAGTGGGGTTAGGAGTGCTGATGGGCTGGGGGGTTAGGAGTGCTGATGGGCTGGGGGGGTTAGGAGTGGGGTTAGGAGTGCTGATGGGCTGGGGGGATTAGGAGTGCTGATGGGCTGGGGGGGTTAGCAGTGCTAATGGGCTATGGGGGGGCTGGGGGGGTTAGGAGTGGTGATGGGCTGGGGGGGTTAGGAGTGCTGATGGGCTATGGGGGGGCTGGGGGGGTTAGGAGTGCTGATGGGCTGGGGGGGTTAGGAGTGCTGATGGGCGGGGGGTTAGGAGTGGGGTTAGGAGTGCTGATGGGCTGGGGGGGTTAGGAGTGCTGATGGGCTGGGGGGGTTAGCAGTGCTGATGGGCTATGGGGGGGCTGGGGGGGTTAGGAGTGGTGATGGGCTGGGGGGTTAGGAGTGGTGATGTGCTATGGGGGGGCTGGGGGGGTTAGGAGTGGTGATGGGCTGGGGGGGTTAGGAGTGGTGATGGGCTATGGGGGGGCTTGGGGTGGGTTAGGAGTGGTGATGGGCTAGGGGGGTGCTGGGGGGGTTAGGAGTGGTGATGGGCTATGGGGGGCTGGGGGCTTAGGAGTGGTGATGGGCTATAGGTGGCTGGGGGGTTAGGAGTGGTGATGGGCTATAGGGGGGCTGGGGGGATTAGGAGTGGTGATGGGCTATAGGGGGCTGGGGGGTTAGGAGTGGTGATGGGCTATGGGGGGGCTGGGGGGGTTAGGAGTGCTGATGGGCTATGGGGGGGCTGGGGGGGTTAGGAGTGGTGATGGGCTGGGGGGTTTAGGAGAGGTTATGGGCTGGGGGGGTTAGGAGTGTTTATGGGCTATGGGGGGGCGGGGGGGTTAGGAGTGGTGATGGGCTATGGGGGGGCTGTGGGGGTTAGGAGTGGTGATGGGCTATAGGGGGCTGGGGGTTAGGAGTGGTGATGGGCTATAGGGGGGCTGGGGGGGATTAGGATTGGTGATGGGCTATAGGGGACTGGGGGGTTAGGAGTGGTGATGGGCTATGGGGGGGGCTGGGAGGGTTAGGAGTGCTGATGGGCTATGGGGGGCTGGGGGGGTTAGGAGTGGTGATGGGCTGGGGGGGATTAGGAGTGCTGATGGGCTATGGGGGGGCTGGGGGGGATTAGGAGTGGTGATGGGCTATGGGGGGCTGGGGGGGTTAGGAGTGGTGATGGGCTATAGGGGGGCTGGGGGGTTAGGAGTGGTGATGGGCTATAGGGGGCTGGGGGGTTAGGAGTGGTGATGGGCTATGGGGGGGCTGGGGGGTTAGGAGTGGTGATGGGCTATAGGGGGCTGGGGGGTTAGGAGTGGTGATGGGCTCTGGGGGGTTAGGAGTGGTGATGGGCTATGGGGGAGCTAAGTATATGGGCTGATGGGATTAGGACTGGAAGTGGGTTGATGGGGGGTTAGGACTGGTAATGGGCTATGGGGGGGCTTAAACTAAAAATTGGGTGATGGGGGATTAGGACTGGAAATGGGCTAGTGGGATTAGGACTGGGAGTGGCCTGATGGGGAGGTTAGGACTGGTAATGGGGTATGGGGGGGCTTAAACTGAAAATTGGGTGATGGGGATTAGGATGAAATAGGCTGATGGGAGGGGGGTTAACACTGGAGGTGGGCTGATGGGGTTAGGACTGGTAATGGGCTGTGGGCTGATGGGGGGTTAGGACTGGTAATGGGCTATGGGGGGGGTTAGGACTGATAATGGGCTATGGGGGGCTAGGACAGGAAACGGGCTGATGGGGAGGGGTTAGGACTTGAGGTGGGTTGATGGGGTTAGGACTGGTAATGGGCTGTGGGCTGTTGGGGGGGTTAGAACTGGTAATGGGCTATGGGGGGGTTAAGACTGGTAATGGGCTGTTGGCTGATGGGGGCTGTCTGGTAATGGACTATGGGGGGGTAGGACTGATAATGGGCTATGGGGGGGGGGCTAGGACAGGAAATGGGCTGATGGGGAGGGGTTAGGACTTGAGGTGGGCTGATGGGGTTAGGACTGGTAATGGGCTTTGGGCTGATGGGGGGTTAGGACTGGTAATGGGCTATGGGGGGGTTAGGACTGATAATGGGCTATGGGGGGCTAGGACAGGAAATGGGCTGATGGGGAGGGGTTAGGACTTGAGGTGGGTTGATGGGGTTAGGACTGGTAATGGGCTATGGGCTGATGGGGGGTTAGGACTGGCAATGGGCTATGGGGGGCTGACTGGAAATGGGTTGATGGGGTTAGGACTGGAAGTGGGTTGATGGGGGGGCTAGGACTGGTATTGGGTTGGGGGGTTGCTAGGACTGGAAATGGGCTGATGGGGGCTAGGACTGGAAATGGGCTGATGCAGGGACTAGAAGGGAATGGATGCTGGGTGAGACTGGAACTAGAAGGGAGCTGATGTTGGGGGAGGATTAGAATGGGATGGGGCTGGGAGAGTAAAATGGAGAGGGGAAAAATATTTTGTGTGGGAGGGATAAAAAATCTACAATTGGCCGGGTATTGGGAGAGTAAGTGGGGATTGAGGATGGAGGGGTAAAATTTGAGTGCATGAAATAGGAATGAGGAAAGAGCAAAAGGAGAAAGATTAGTATGTTAAAGCAGATGTAGAGAGAGAGAATGGAAAAAAAACTAGAAGAGAGAAGAAAGGACAAATGGACAGCAGATGATGGAGAGTTAGCAGAAGACATGAAGAAACCAGAAGAAAGTGGCTGGAGCAATTGCAACTGAAAAAAATGCACAAAAGGTAGAAAGATATCTCTTTATTTTGAATTTATTAACTGGAATATGAAAGCTCTAGGAAATGTGCATCATTAACGTCTACGCTTTGGTACAAGAGGAAATTAATTTATAGTTTTATTTCTGCAGTGTTGTACATTCCAAGTTTGGCTTTTGGGGTTCCCAGTTTAATTATTGTCTTCCTGTTTCTAAATCGTGATTCTTTGTTTGGTGATGGTCTATGTTCTGCATGTGTAACTGAGCTGAGGTATTCTGTTTATGTAATTCCTATTTGACATTGCCACTTGTTCTCTTTCCCCAGTAGGTCATGTATTGTTATTCTCTGAAATGTATTGGTTTAATATTTGCAGTGTTGCCTTTTGATAGGTATGGTATGGTGCTTTGTGAGTCCTGGTAGTGCTGTTAGGATACGGCGGGTTTGCTATTGGTTGTAAATGGGCAGTGTTTGTAGTAGTTCCTAATGTGCCTGGCGGTTGGCACTGGATTATAGTAATGTAGAAACCTTTTAGTCTGTCTTTATCCATACACTCATTAAGAGACATGTTTACTAAAAGTTAGTGTATGTTAGCATTATGCAAATATTTATGCAAATAAGGCCACTTATGCAAATGAGGCCCCGCACCGAGTCTCCGCACATGGCCCCGCACCCCCCTTGGGCCGCCCCTGTCTCTGGGAACAGCAGGAATTAGTCCTCACAACCCACCCACCTCCCCTAGGAGTTGTATCTATCTCTCTCTCTTTCCTTTCCTCTCTCTATTGTCTCAGCTTTAAACTCGAACTGAGGAGAGTTGGTCAGGAAGGTGGGAAGGCAGCGCGCATGCGCTGTGGGAGGCCCCAAAAGCTTTCCTTTCTGGGAAGCTGGGGAGCTTTCCCGCGCAGGCTCCGTCGGTACTGACGTACCCATTTGTGAGGACTAATTCCTGCTGTTCCCAGAGATCACCTGTTGCAGGTAAGTAACTGTGCTGTATGTGACAGAAATCTGTTCTGTTATCCAGGAATTCGAAAATAGATTCTATGACTTCCAAAAAATTGGAACAGTTGTGGAGTACTTGTCATACCCATTCAAAGTAGATGTGGACATTAAAGAAACTGCAGCTGCTATCAGTAAAAATTACTCATTGAACAAGCCATCTCTTGAAAACGAAATATTAACCCTTAAAAATGACATTTTTCTCAAGACCTGTGCTGAGCAAGAATCATTTTGGAAGCTAGTGCCTAGAGATAAATTTCCCAACTTGAGAAGATGCAGTGAAGCTGTACACGCCTGTTTCGGTTCAACTTATTTGTGTGAATCTGCGTTTTCCCATCTGAAAATGACAAAGAGTACACAACATTCCAACATGACAGATGAACATCTCCAGGATTCCCTGAGACTGGCCCTCACGCAATATTCACCCAACTTCAAAAAGCTGGTGGATGAAATGCAGGCTCAGGTGTCTCACTAATGAGCAAGAGCGAAATATTAAAGATTGTGCAAGATCAGCCTGGATCAATACTCAATCTAAATTTAACACGAATTACTCAATAAAAGTTAAAGAAAGTTATTAAGACAGTTAAAGGAAGTTATTACTCAATAAAACTTTAAGAAAAAATGTACTTTCCATTTCCCCTCGCAGTTCTTAGTGGATCTTTGTCTCTCTGTTTTGTTTTTTCTTAATTTGCTTAACAGCTGATCACATCCAAGTAAATGACAGCAAGGTTCATTAAAAATGGGGGGGGGGGGGAATTCTCCAACTTTATTGGGTTAAAATTTAATTTGAAACAAATTTGAAACTTAATTTTCATGGTGGTAGATCACCGGCACTTTTGGCCGGAAAAAGTAGATCACGACCTGTTCGAAGTTGGACATGCCTGGGCTAGAAGACCTATTCTAAACATGCAGTGCGGGGTCCAAATTGCCTGATGGGCTAGAACAAACAAAGTTTGAGCAAGACTACTAGACATTATGAGCCACACAATGCGGCCCCAAAAAATATTCAAATTAATCATATCTTTTGGTGAATCAACATCCAACTCTCAAGCCCTGCGAAGCCCAAACAAAGAGAGACCTTTGTTGTCCATTAATAGTTTGTAAAAAAATGAAGTTGATCTACCTTCAGCCAGAGGTTTCTGACATATTTCAGTCATATCAGAGATCTGGTAGCCTCTCTCAGTCCAGAAGGGGGACTGGCAATTCCCAGACCAAGAGTTCAAACTTGGAGGCCTGCAATGATGATAACCCATATAGGCTAATCAGGTTTTGTTCAGAGAGCAGTGTACCACCTTCATAAAGCTGACAAATACAATACAGACCTTTGTCAAGCCATCCCTTACAGAAAACCTTTTTTCCCTTAATACGAATGAGCAGGTTAAGCCATAGGGAGGAAGCCACTGAGGTGGAATAGGGGACCTCACAGTAGGTATCAAATTCTTTAAGGACCTTAATGGTGCTAGTATTGAGTGGCAACTTTAATTTGCTTTCTAGGATACTCATCTTAGACAGCTCACCTCCAACCAAGGAGGGGAAAGATCATCACAAAGCCAGTGTGCTCCATATCTTTGCAAGGACACTATATGTTATGTTAGGAAATCTGGGAAACCCACACCTCCTTTTCTTCTAGGGATCTTTTCAGCTTGGCCAACGCAATGCGGGTTTCTTTTGCCTTTCCATAAAAACACAGATAGAGATTTATCTAACTGAGAGTAGAAACTCTGGCTACAGCAACCTGGAAGCATTCCCAGCTCATAAATGATATTAGGGAGAACCATCATCTTGATGGTATCCAGTCTGCCCCACCATGACAATCACAGTGGAGACCAAACTAGCAGGACCTTTTGCACCTCCGCAAATATGACATTATAGTTGTGTTTAATGTTTCTTCTGGAGAAGTACAAAAATACATGTCTAGGTATTTAATACCTGAAGGGGGCCATTGTCTTGTTTCCTGGTGAAGTGGAACAGCAATCAATTAGGTACTATTAACAAGAATCCTTGTGTAGAGAGGCATATATAGTAGGACCTTAACCCAATCTATGAAAGCTCATCCGCAGCCAAACCAATCCAATGTCTGATAGAGATAAGGCCATTCAATGCAGTTGAAGGTCTTTTCAGCATTTAAGGAGAGAGTGACAGCTGGGTCATTTTCCCATTGCAACAGCATAAGAACATGTGGAGCCTGATGCTGAATGGGGCACATCCAGCCCATACAGATGTTCAAAATCTTGATAGACCGGATTAGACCCTGATTCTGTAACCATGAGAGCCAGACGATCCTGTGGGTGCAGAATGGGGAGCTAGACAGGCTGGTTGGGCCCCGAATTCAAGGCCCTGGATGTCCATCCCCCATCTCGGCTATCCCTCCCCATCCTCCTGCAGGAGCCCTGATGCCATGGCGTCCTGTTGCCATGACACCAGGACACCATGCACGAGCTCTGGAAGGACTGCCACCAGCCTCTGCTTCGTTCCCCTGCTGCCCAGACCTTGGAAGGGGCAGCCAGGGCCAGGATCAGGAGACGGCGACTTACCTCTAGCTGTCACACGTCTTTGGCTGCCCTATGTGCCCTGGTCCCCGATATTCGTCAGTCATTTCACCAATGGTGAAAGTGTTTCTGATGTTATAGTGGGAGATCATTTTGCATCCAGTGATCACCAGATGGTGTGGTTCAGTATTAGGACTAAGGCTGTTAAAATTCATTCAAAAGTGAAAGTCTTAGACTTTAGAAAAACTAATTTTGCCAAGATGGGCCAATACCTTAGGGAGTCGTTAGTGGGATGGGAACAGCTGGGGGATGTAGAAAAACAGTGGGCAAAACTGAAAGGGGATATATTAAGGGCAACCAATCTTTTTGTTAAAATGGTAAATAAAGGTGAAAGGAAAAGGAGACCGCTGTAGTTTTCGAAAGAAGTAGCTGAAAAGGAGAAGAAAAAGAGGGAAGCCTTCATGAAATACAACAGATCACAGAGAGAGGCATCTATATTTGGAAAGAGAAGCTAGCAAAGTAGTCAAGAAAGCAAAGAGTCAAAAAGAGGAGGAAATAGCCAATGCAATAAAATGGGGAGATAAGACATTTTTCAGATATGTTAGTGAGAAGAGGAAGGGCAAAAGTAGTATTGTCAGACTTAAGGGTGAAGGGAAAGAATATGTAGAAGCTGATGAGGATAAAGCGGAATTGCTTAACAAGTATTTCTGTTCTGTGTTCACTGATGAAGAAACAGGAGCAGGACCTCAGAAAATGCCCACAAACAGTAACAGAAGCGAGGGGCAACATGAACAATTTTCAGAAGACTGTGTTTGTGAGAAACTAGCTAAATTAAAGTAGACAACGCGATGGACGTTCTAGCAGCTCCACTGACTGACCTTTTCAATGCCTTGTTGGAGTCGGGAGTGGTGCCAAAGGACTGGAGCAAGGCACATGTGGTCCCTTTACACAAAAGCGGAAGTAAGGATGTGTTTGAAAACTATAGGCTGGTTAGTTTAACTTAGATGGTGAGTAAATTATTGGAAGCGCTGCTGAAAGAGAAAATAGTGAGGTTTCTGGAGTCCAGCGGATTACAGGATCCGAGGCAGCATGGATTCACCAGAGGCAGGTCTTGTCAGACAAATCTGATTGATTTCTTTGACTGGGTGACCAGGGAGTTGGACAGAGGGAGAGCCCTAGACGTGGTGTATTTAGATTTCAGTAAAGCCTTTGACACCATTCCTCACAGGCGACGTATAAACAATCTCAGCACCCTAGGTATGGACCATAAAATTACTGCTTGGGTTAGAAATTGGTTGATTGGGAGATGACAAAGAATACAGGTAAATGGAGCTCACTCTGAGAAGGAGGTTACCAGTGGTATGCCACAGGGATCTGTCCTTGGTCCATTTCTTTTCACCATCTTTGTTAGTGATATAGCGGAAGGGCTGTCAGGTAAGGTTTGCCTCTTTGCAGATGATACCAAAATCTGCAATAGAGTAGACACCCAGGAAGCTGTAGATAACATGAGGAGGGATCTAACTAAGCTTGAAGAATGGTCTAGAATTTGGCAGCTGAGATTTAATGTTAAGAAATGCAAGGTCATGCATTTGGGATGCAGCAATTCAACGGAGCAATATAGTATAGGGGGTGAAGTACTTTTGTCTACTAAAGAAGAGCGGGACCTAGGTGTGATTGTGTCTGATGATCTTAAAGTAGCTAAACAGGTACAAAAGGTGATAGCAAAAGCTACAGTAGAAGGATGCTTGGGTGCATAGGGAGAGGAATGGCCAGCAGAAGAAAGGAGGTGATAGTGCCTCTGTAAAAGTCTTTGGTGTGACCTCATTTGTAGTATTATGTGCAATTCTGGAGACCACACCTTCAAAAGAATATAAACAGGCTGGAGTCAGTACAGAGGGTGGCTACTAAAATGGTCAGTGGTCTTCATTATAAAGCCTATGAGGACAGACTTAAGGATCTTATTACCTCTATCCCACCTTTCCTCTAAGGTGTACATATTAACATCTCAATCATGTAATATTACATAAATATTTCCATGGCATAAATGCACAGGAGGAGAGCCTCTTTTAATTGAAAGCAAGCTCTGCTACGAGGGGACATGAGATGAGGGTGAAAGGGGATAGATTCAGGAGTGATATGCGGAAAAATTTCTTTACGGAAAGAGTGGTGAATCCGTGGAATAGTCTCCCAGTGGAGGTGGTAGAGATGAGGACAGTATCTGAATTCAAAGGAGCATGGGACAAACATAGAGGATCTCTAAAGGAAAAAAGGGGACTGTTATAGTGTTGATATGGAAGGGCAGACTAGATGGCCATGTGGTCTTTTTCTGTCTTCATGTTTTATGTTTCTACTCTGCATGCCAGCCTATGGAAAGAACAGGCATTGTCCCCAATATATCTGCCTTTAATTAATCCTGTTTGCTCCTCCCCAATTAGTTGTTTTATTACACGCCCTAACCAAGTGGCCATTTCCTTCGCTAATATTTTATAATCTACATTTAAAAGTGAGATTAGTGTATAATTACCCATTAGAGTGGGGTCATGGCTAGGCTCTGCAAAAGGGACAACTGCAACCTCAGAGAAATTAGAAGAATCAACAGGCCGTGAAAGAAGGTTCTGGTATAAGCATCTCAATTTTGGGGCTAATGTCGTCGCAAACCGCTTATAAAATTCAGTTGTGAGACCATTAGGTCTGGGAATTTTGTTATTAGACATCTGCTTAATTGTGGAAAGAATCTCCCCAACCTGCACCTTTATTATATTCATAACGTTGTTTGATAAGTTGCTGAAAAACATTATTGCCATTCATCCTAATATTTATTTATTTATTTATTTATTTAAAGTTTCTTATATACCGCGCTCTTTAGCATCAGCGCGGTTTACATGGAACAAAACATTCTCAATACATTTGAAAAACACGTATGAGTTACATATAACAGGGAAATAAACTTGGGAAAACAAGGATAACTATCTACAATAACGAATAACTATTTACATAAGTTCAACTAGTATAGAGATTTTAGTTAGCAGCGGAAATACAACAGAATTTTAGTTCAAGAAGGTATGTCTTATAGAGTAGTTATGCATATGAGTTTGTCTTATGACATCTTATATTAGGATTACGGTGGCTGGAAGTATTCAGTGAATAGGTAATGCTTGATAGCCTTCCTGAACTGCTTCATGTCTCGTATTGATCTGATATCTGTAGGAAGTTTATTCCAGCATCTAGGCACATAAGATTTAAATGCTCTGTTGATTGTAGTTTGGGACCAATTTGTGGATTCACTGGGAATGACTAGCGTATTTTCAGCAAGTGTTCTCCTGGTTCTTGTCTCGGGAGGTAGACTGATGAGGTCTGAAGTCGTGCTGGTGATAGATTATTTAAGGCCTTGAATGTAATGAGAATAGCTTTGTACCTAATTCTACAATCTATAGGGAGCCAGTGAAGGTCCCTAAGGATTGGCGTGATATGGTCTCTCTTAGATGCTCCAACTAGGATACGGGCCGCAGCATTCATTGCTAGTTGCAGGGGGTTAATGGTGTTCTTCGGCAGACCTTGTAGTACAATATTCGCATAGTCAAAGTGTGGAGTGACTATTGCTTGGAATATTGAGCGGAAGTCGCTGTATTCTAGCATGGGTCTTAGGTGGCGTAAAGTTTTTATCTTGAAGTAAATAGTTTTTTTACCGTGTTTTTTATGTGAGCGGTAAAATCAAGTCGTTGATCAAGGATCACACCTAGGTAACGGATTGAATTCTTGATTGGGAGCTCGGCGTCCCGTACCTTGAGGAATGCAGGTGGGGAGAATAGCTTGTTTCTTGTGACAATTAAAACTTCAGTCTTTTTGAAGTTGATTCGCATGTTTTGATCTAAAAGCCAATCTGCTATTGCATTGAAACAGTTGGTTAAGTTTGTGTAATTTGGATTAGTTATATCAATCGGGGTGAAAATAAGCACGTCATCGGCGTAAATGAGGCAGGAAACATTAAAAGCTTTGGTGATTTGGCAGATAGGCTGCATATATATATTGAAGAGGAGCGCCGATAGAGAGGAGCCTTGTGGAACCCCTTGTGTTTGGAGGAATGGTACATGCTACTCCCTGCTCCAGTTTTAAATATTTTTCCTTCAGGCTTTTGTGAATCCATACCGAGAAACTTATTATTTCCCCCCAAAGAGTTGCTTTGAAGGCCTCCCATACAGAACCAAAATAAATGTCATCATTTTCATTTAGCTGAAAGAACTCAGCAATAAATGTATTGAGCCTGTTTATAAAGGAGATCTCCAGTAATAACTCGCAAATTGTTTTGAAAACACCAAGGCCATATCTGGGCACGTTGCTGCTAGCGCAAGAAAACTATAGTGACTGCAGCATGATCTGAAATATGGATTGGGCTAATGCCGCAACTCTTCATAGCAAGGATAAAGGATTTAGATATGAAAAAGCACACAGGGAAGGGTTGAAGTATCGCTAGGCATCCACCAGGCCTAAAATTTCTAGCATATAATGCAGTGCAACAGAGGAACTTTGATAAGCTTTTTTACTGAGGGATTTTCTATCCATTTTATAGCTCATAATTTTATTAAAGTCACCACCTAGTACCATTTCTTTTAATCCAAAGGTTAACAAAGTATGGCAAATTCTTCCAAAGAAAGTCGAGGGTGAGGATGTGGGTGCATAGAGATTCATTAAGATACATTTATGCCCAGCAAGTACAACATTTAAGCACATCCACCTGCCCTCATTGTCTGATCTTTGCTGCAAGATTTCACCGATAGGCCCTTCTGAAAAAAGATGGAAACTCTGTTTCTCTTATTAATACTTGGGGAAAATGCACAATGTTCTAACCACCCAGTCCGAAACTTGACACAGTCCTCATATGTCAAATAAGTTTCTTGTAGGAAAATCACATCAGCACCCAAAATAACAGAATATCTTCTTGCATTTAACAGGGTGATTAATACCATTTACATTCATAGAGATTATTTTAATACTCATTGCTAAAAGTAAGGGAATGGATTAAAGTATTTTGCATATAGAAGGAATAGTGAATGAAAAATACGATCTCTGACCTCTGCCAAAACAGAGGGGGGGGGGGGGACCACACCCCAAAAAGTACCAGAAAAAACAAAAAACCCAGACCACCCCCATGCCACCTCCCCACTCTATGACCCAATATAACAAGCCAAAGCCTCATAACAAGTCAAAGCTCCCAAACCATGTAACCATAGGGAATTTCTAAAAAACAAAACAAAACATAAACATTCTATCCCATTAATCAATGAACACCTATGTAGGGAAAAGGACCTCAAACTTACAATTGGCAGCTCTTACACACCTTTACCCTCCTCTCTCTTGTCACACAACAAATTTACTCATCCACAATCAACATTCCCATCCAAATTACCCAATGACCGGGATAGATTTAGAGAAAGCATTACCAAGCTGATATAAGATGGACTCCCAAGAATGCAATAAGGAAATTCTACGGACAGCAATATAGTATGACCTTGACTTGAAATCTTATCCACAAGAGAGTCATGATGTTAGCTTTTCTTCGTAAATGACCAAAATTTCCAGAAACAAGCCTGGTCTGAGCAAGGATATGACCAGGAAGTGGAAATATTCACAGGCACTTAATGTCCATAAAGAATCGGAAATTGAACAACTCTTCTTAGGAAGCTGCAGCTTCACCTGTGGTTCTAAGAACTGATCAGATGAGTCAAACGACGAGATATTCCAGACCCAGCAGCTTGCCTGTAATGGAGAAAATCAGTGGTGAACTCGGGAAATTATACAGAGAAAGACCACATGTAGTGGCCAAATCCACTGAATGGATGAAGCAGATGACTGTGAAGATCATTCCCATTAAGTCACATGAACCTTTCGGTGACAATATAGTCCAATATAGTTGAGAGTTGTAACGCAGACAACTTTACTCTGGGACCAGAATATGATTCTTATGTTCTTATTTTTGGATCTCAGAATACGAGAATAGGTAAGCAGATCCCGTTACTTCCCAACATTATAGTAAACTGCATGGCATATCCTAGATTACATGACCCTCTCCTGGGTTAAATTGCAGCATTGATCACTGGTCAACAAATTTTTACAAAAATCATGTTACTGAAATAAAAATAGTCATTTCTTATCCATTTTTATATGCTGAACACAAATATGACAGTGAAATTGCAAAGTTCGCTCTAGTTTTTTTGTAATCTATAAGAATTAATGTTTACATCACGAAATGCATGTCAATAGTAAATATAATAGGCCTTCGGTTAATACCTGTAAAAAACCAAGTCATAGACTACTTCTTAGATTTTTTTCGCCTGTCTCTTGTACAGCTGTTCAGGAGCTTCTCTGGGGAGTGTCCAGCAGTAGTCAGCCAGCATTGCAGTGGACCATTTTCCCTGGTATCTTTGCTCCATCGTTGAGATATCCTGGTGAAAACGTTCTCCCTTTTCATCACTAACCATACCACAGTTGTCAGGAAAGAAATTGAGATGGGAATCAAGGAAATAGATCTTTAGAGACATATTGCAGCCAGGTTTCTGATACTGCATCAGCATGTCTTCTACTAGTTCCTTGTAGTTTTCTGCCCTAACATTCCCGAGAAAGTTTGTTGACACTAGGCGAAAAGCATCACCCTGCAGCAAGTTGTTGAATCGGTCATCTTTGAAGAGCTCTCGAATCTGAGGACCCAGAAAAACTCCCTCTTTAATCTTTGCTTCGCTGAGTCGAGGGAATTTTTCATGCAGGTATCGGAAAGCTGGTGAAGTGCGGTCTATGGCTTTCACAAAGTTTTTCATCAAACCTAGTTTGATGTGAAGGGGTGGTAGCAGGATTTTGTGAGCCTCAACCAGAGCTGGGTGCTGGATATTCTTCTCTCCAACTGTTACATTTTGTCTGCAATTCCATTCCTTCCGCAAGTAGTGCCAATCCCTTGCTCAGCTATCCCACTCACATAAGAAACACATGTATTTTATATATCCCTGCTGCAGTTCCATTAAAAGGGCAACTACCTTCAAGTCACCACAGAGGTGCCAGCTGTACTTGTTATAGTTAATGGAAGTCAGTAGATGCTTTAAGTTATCATATGTCTCTTTCATGTGGACGGCATGCACACAGCCTTCAGACTCAGTTTTGAAGAGTCTATAAATAGTCTCTAGTTTTGTGGGTCATGAGTGATTTTTAAGGCATTCATGAGGCTTTCAATATCGGAACAGAATACCAGATTACTTTCCTTTCTGAAGAAAGGCTCCAACTGCTGGTGGTGCTTTCTATATGAAGTAATGTTGGCATCTTCTTCTAGAAGATTTCATTGTTGGAGTCTTGTTCCTAGCAATTCTGCTTTGTTCTTGGATAAGTTCAAATCACGAACCAGGTCATTTAGTTCTTCCTGTGTTATTCTGTGTGGAGTTGATATGCATACCAGTGAAAATCTGGGTCACTGCATGCTGATGGACCAGGAGAAGAACAGGTTGGCTCACCCTTGTCCTCATCAGATGAATCAAGAGAATATTCTGATGGAGGTTCTGGAATAGGAAGTCCCTCACCATGTGGAACTGGTCTCAATGCAGACGGAATGTTTGGGTAGACTATGCTCGACTTCTTTTGCTTCATTATTCCACTGGAAAGAGGAGGAACCAAGCAGAAGTAACAGTCATTTATGTGGTTGCTTGACTCTCTCTACACCATGGGGACTGCAAACGGCATTGATGGTCTTTTGCAATTCAACCACTGTGAAAGCTGTGTTGTACATGTAACGCAGCATATATGCGGGGCCCAAGGCTTGTCTTGGTCACCAATCTTGCATCCGAAGTAAAGATGATATGCCTTCTTCAGTTGAGAAGTGATACTTTTCTTCTGGTTGGCAAATGCCACTTCCCCACAAATGTAACAGAAATTGTCAACGGTATTAACGCACTTTCATGGAATTACTGTTCTGTATTGTATCTAAATTGCTAAAATTATATGATTAATAAAAGTTACATGTAACAGTAGCTTAAACTGTCTCAAACACAGTCTGAAATATTTTAAATGCTCAACCTTTCTGACTGCGTATAGTACACTGCTGACATCAGATGGCTTCAGCAGCCGTCTGGCAGTAGTATTGCATTGCATCAGAAAATGATGCAATCAACTCTGGATGATGTGTGCATGCTGGTATTATGCAATGTGATGCAATATTACATCATTCAAGGCTTATTTGGGATGTTGTTGATGTCCTACTGGATAAATTTACATGGTGAAACGTCAAAAATGAAGTACATGCAATATCTTCAAAACGAGAGCCAATAAAATATTTTTTAATGTTATATTCGTGTTCAGCTCACCAAGATACTACAGATTAGGGCCTTTTAAAGTCGGTAACGATTTCAGTGTTGACCAAGTGTAGTTAACATATATTGATTTCTGTATTACAGAGGATCAGAACTCTTCTGCTAGTGAATCAATCTTCCCTGTAGCACATTGAAACAATGTATCGATTTGTTATCGGGCTAGCGTCAATGTAGCGATCTCATGCTCAGTGTATATAGCAGCAGTGAGCAGTTCATAGCTCAAAGCAGACTTCCTGCTAATAAGGTTAATTGGCCAGTACAGTCAGATATCATGCCTGCTATCAGAATTCCTCTATATTTGATGGATTGGAGGAGCTTGGTTCTACAAAGAGACAATCAGTATAGTGAAAAGAACTACCCCTCTCTCCCAGTCATTGTGGCAAGGTCATTCATACGTTCAGACATTATAGGACCTCACAACTCACAAACACAAGAACACCTTTCCATAACATTTGTTCCAAATAAGGTTAAAAGCATTTAAAACATCAAGACATGTTGATTGTGTCCAGAAACTGCTTTAAGTCATCTCGATCCTGATGTATTATTGTATGATCATTATATGTGATCCTCATCTTGGCTGGGTATAGCAGCTCATATTGTGCACAGATCTGTTTTAATGATTTCTGACGAAGGAGGAACTCTTTCTGACGTGCAACAGTCTCTATGGCGAGATCTGAGACCAGGATCAGTTTCTTCTCATTGATCTTCATTTTATCCGGCATTTCCCTTGCCAAAGCAAGTAGTTGGACCACTTGAGAATAGCGATTAAATCAAAGCAGAACAGGACGGATATGGTCCTGGGAAGTTGATTGAAGCCGGGGAGAATGATGTGCTGATTCAATTTCTAGTGGCTGTTTAAAATGGCGATCAAAAATTTCCCAAAGAATGTTGAGATATAGCTAAGCAGATTACCATCCTCCACACCTTCAGGTAAGCCTAACAACCGTAAATTAAGCCTCTTATTAAAGTTCACCCTATCTTCTAGCTCTCATTTCAAACACTTAATTGCAACACTGTTTGCAGTGACTTGGGCTAAGTTCTTTTGAGTTTCATTGACCTGCAGTTCCAGAGTGTCAAGCTGCTACTGTGAAACATTAACTTTGTGCTGAAAGCTGCTCAATATATTTTCTAATTCCCACGGAGACATCGATCTGATGCTCCATCATGATTTTAAAGGCATGAACCTCCTGTAAAACCAAGTCTACTGGAGTAACAGACAGTTTGTCAGGAGTTGGAAGGCCTTTTTTTCTGTTGCTTTAAACCCAAAGGGAGGCTAAATTGAGCTTCCAGCAGCGGAGATTTTCTTTTCAGCCATAGTTCTCAGCCAATCAGAAGCAAAGAGACTGTACGTTTTGGGAAAGAAGGGTAATTAAGTTGAAGCACCCCCCACGGAGCTAAAGGCTTAAGCAGCCATCTGCCAGACTCCAAATTCCAGAACCAGTGATGTTCTTAATCAATCTCTGCAGATATTCAGTTGGGGTCAGCTGCAAGCAGCAAATATGTATTGCCATCAAAAAGCTGTTGATGTGCTTCCTGTTGGTACCAACTGTAATCCATCACTACCACAGCTCCCCCTTTATCGGCACGCCTGTCTACCTCAGTGTTTAAGAAAAGCACTGATAAAAATGCTGTTACATTACTGTAGTGCACATCCAATGACTTTGAAGAATAGCCTCCCATTCTCCCAATTTCTCCGTTTTCTAGAAACTGCAGCTCCTTTTCTGATTTTTCGCGACAATCTGAACAACTTACTTGTGCATTTTCAAGAAAGGGGATATCCGAGACATATCGTGTGAAAAGCCCGTAAACGGGCAGCTTGCAATGACAGAACATGACTATTGTCTACTACAGCTTTGAAACTCACAGAGACAGAACCCCAATTTATTCATTTAATAACTTGGTACACTCCATGGAGTCATCAACTCAAGCATATAGTGAAGCTTCATTTTGACACATTATGAATTATCCCAGGCTTAGAGAGTACTCGGCTTTGTTTTGTGTTTTCCCAAGGTCAGAATTTACGAGATTTACTATGCCCTACAGTGCCATTCGATAAATCAATAGTAATAACAACCACTTCTGGGCATGTGGCCTATGCTCTTTATGCTAGATGATGCTTTATTTGACAGAATTTACATACCATAGCCGACAATATAAACTGTGGTGGGCTACCACATGCTGCATGGAGTTTGAAGTGTATGTAATTTTTTGCCCCTGCAGTTTAGCTTACATTGGAAAAACAAAACGTCAACTCAAAACATGACTTATTGAACATCGGAGCAAATTGAAATATAAAGTGGAAGGAGCTCTGCTTGTTCAGCTTTGCACATTGGTCAGTCATGTGTTTGAGGATTTGAAATTTTTTGTGCTTTACCACATTCCTCCTTTAAAAAGAGGTGGTGACCGAAACCATATTTTGGTTGAAGGGAACAACAATGCATTTTCCGGTTGGGCAGTTTGAAACCAGGAGGGCTTAATTACATAGATGGGAAAGTATGTTGGTGATGTCTGTGGATGTGAAAGGTCCGATGATAAGAGGGTGGTCATGTGGCGGTTTCAGACTCTTCCTTTTAGTATATGGTTGGTTGCTTGCATAATGATTGAGTTAAAGGGATCTTTTTCAGCAGTAGCGCTGTCAGTACTTTAAATGCGTAGGTAAATGTATAGATAAATGCGTGACATTTTCAGACAGTTTAGAAGCCGGCATCAAGTTCTTGAGGCTAACTGGTTACATGTCTGTTGAATGGTACCTGAGTGAGTATTTTAATAGAGTTTTTTCTTGGGGGTCCTTTTTTTATTTTTCTTTTTTTGATAGCTTTTAGATATTGCCCGATTAATTGACATTAGCATCATTAAAGATTTATATTCACATTAACTTTTCTAATGCGGGCTTTTTTTGTTAATTGCCTTGCATGAGTCTCCTCACATCTGTCGGAATGATTGGATAGATTCAAAGGCAACGTGTTATGTTTTACATGTAAGTAGGTGGACAGATTACTCCTATCTGACTGGTGTTATTTTACTTTATAGTGGTCTCTGTACAGTGGGCACGGTTTATTATCCTACTCCCTGAGGCAGCAACAGCAAAATGCCCAGCAATGGAGTGGTGATGCTGTTTCCATTTGGGTGCCAAAGCTAAGTACCGGCCATTGTTAGAGATTTAAATCCCAGTCTGCTAATGTTTACCTTCATTGCTATTCATGAAGAACTGGAGGGTTTCTTTGACCTATGATGTTGAATTGAGACAGTATTGTTGAGCCGATTCTGATCCATAAATGTTAACACTGTTGTAAGTGAGCCTTTGCGTCGGCCCTTCTTTAAGTACTGAGGTCTTTTTTCCTCCAGATATATAGTCTTAAGAAAATAATGAGAGGATGTGTTTTGACCTTTTGCATGTATTGATTTTGTTACATTTTTATTTTCTAAGAGATCTAGTTTCTTGGACTTAAATTGTTCTACTACATTAGCCTCTTTGAGGTTTGCTCTTTGGGAATTATTTTGTAATAACATCAGGTGGGGTTCTAGAACACTTTGCAGAATATTTTCATATTTGTTGAAGCATTTGACCTCCCCAACCCCTGATGTACCTCCCTTTTGTCAGTCCCCTTCTTTCCCATTCCTCCTCCTGTGATCAGGAGTCTTCAGTTCCTTGTTCTTTACTTTTTCTTTCTCTGTCTCTCTCTTTCCTGTCTAACCACAGGTGTTCTTTTTCTTTTCTATTTCTGATTTGCAGCCTGTTTTCATTGTACACCGCCCTGATGCGCATGCCTGGGCAGTGTATCAAGCGACAAAATAAAGATAAAGATAATAGTCGATTTTTGTTTGTTCAAGTTTAAATTAATTTTGGGGTACTTCCTCTTGAACATTTCAAATATAATTGAACATTTTCCATAAGCATGTATGTGATTTAGCACTGAGAAGTGCTTGAAGTTCAACCAAAGTTCTGTGCTTCTAAGTCTTGAGGGACTACAAAAGGGGACTGCTACTTCTGGAGATAGATCTGCAATTGTAAGTATTACTTCTGGGAATTTTTCTAAATCTTGGGGGAAAAAGGAATTCTTTAGATTAAAGCTGATTAATCTGTGAACCCAGTGTATTTGTTAAATCAGACAGGGCCTAGTAGCAGCAAAGAATTTCAGTTTAAATTTAAAACACAGAAGAGAGCTTTCAGGTTAAATTTAGAACCCAGCAGAGAGCTTCCAGTTTAAATTTAATACTCAGTCAGGGCCTAGTTTAAATGTAAAACACAGAAGAGAGACTTCTGGTTAGATTTTGAACCCAAGACTGCCTCTATCCAAGCAAGGGCTGTGGGTCTCCCCCTGGAGATTGGTCACAGATTACCTTAGAAGCACAGGACAGGGTACTGTGTAGCAGCCAGCTTTTAATAAGTCTTTTTCCCTCCCTCCCTCCCCAATACCCACCGACCCCTGGGATAATCGTAGCTTTATAGGTGCTTAAACCTCTTAAAGGAAAGGAGGTGCCATATTCACTCTCAGGTGCAGCTGTTTATTATCATCAGCATACATTAAGAACCTGAGATTAATTAAATTTCAGGTGAATAAAGTCCTGAAGTCCCTCTCTCCTCCAATATGGAAGCA
Source organism: Ichthyophis bannanicus (assembly GCA_033557465.1). NCBI lineage: Eukaryota > Metazoa > Chordata > Amphibia > Gymnophiona > Ichthyophiidae > Ichthyophis > Ichthyophis bannanicus. The sequence continues at coordinate 343,471,059 of CM066033.1, read as the reverse complement.
TCCCTTTTGCCATGGAGGAGAGAGGTCACGTGACAGGAAAGCATCACCCTGGTGTGGCAGGAAGTGATCCTATAGCTAGGACGTGCCCTCCAGCTAGGACATAAAACCCTCTTGCACCGAGGACGTTTCTCCAGGGCCAAGAGCCCATGAGGAAAGAGTTAGGACAGCCATTATAGTTGGTGATTCGATCATTAGGCATGTAGATAGCTGGGTGGCCTTTGGACATGAGGATCGCTTGGTAACATGCCTGCCTGATGTGAAGGTAGCAGACCTCACGCGCCACCTAGACAAGGTCTTAGATAGTGCTGTGGAGGAGTCTGCTGTCTTGGTACATGTCGGTACTAATGACATAAAAAAATGTGGTAGAGATATTCTGGAGGCTAAATTTAGGCTTTTAGTTAGGAAGTTGAAATCCAGAACTTCCAGGGTAGCTTTCTCAGAAATGTTTCCCGTTCCACACGCAGAACCCAAAAAGCAGGCAGAGCTCCGGAGTCTCAATGCGTGGATGAGACAATGGTGCAAGGATGAGGGTTTTGGATTTGTTAGGAACTGGGGAACATTCTGGGGAAAGGAGGGGCTCTTCCGAAGGGATGGGCTTCACCTTAACCGGGATGGAACCAGGCTGCTGGCATTAACCTTTAAAAAGGAGATAGAGCAGCTTTTAAACTATATAATAGGGGAGAGCCGACAGTCGCCCAAGAGCGCATGCTTTGGAACAATGTATCCTTGAAGGATACTACCAAAAATATGAAGTTAGGGCACATCAGCAGAGAGGTTCCAATAAAGACAAAGGTAGCCCAAATGCCCTTGAGTACAGAGCAGACAGAGCTTAAAGATTCCAAATTACCCCTGCCTACCAATAACCAGATTAATGTGAATAAAATACAGTCTCTAAAATGCTTGTATGGAAATGCTAGAAGTCTAAAGAATAAGATGGGAGAGTTAGAATATATAGCACTAATACAATTCAAACAGCCTGATATAATCTGCATATTTTTTGAAAATACACAGATAGGTTATTTATGCCTTCACAGGCAAATTCATAATTGCCTTTGAAGATCAGTCCAATAGAGTATAATCATTCATTCATATGGATCATTCCCAGACTGACCAATAAAACTCTCCCAACAATGGGTATAGAACACAAGTAAGGTGTTTCACTTTACAAATCAACATACAAAAAAGATTCTATACAAATTATGGTCTCACATCAGTGACAACACCACTAACTCTCTCCATTGCCAGACATTGGGGTTGATGCAGAAAGCTGGTGTTATAGCCGTGCACTAAAAGCCATGCACTCAGTTTTCTAACGTGAGAATACCACAAAGGTTGTGCGCCGATATTCCATAAGCAAATGTATGCAAATGAGATTTATGCAAAATGTCTGCACTAAATGTGTGGCAAGCACCAGATGCAAACAGAGAAAGCTTATGAGCTAGCAGCGACATACCTGTAGCAAAAACTAAAATAACAATTTATTATATTTAAAATAATGATTATCTCCAGGAACAAGCAGGAATGAGTCTTCACATATGGGTACGTCGGTACCGACGGAGCCTGTGTGGGAACGCTCCCCAGCGTCCAATCAGAAAGCTTTTGGGAGCATCCCTCAGCACCTGCGTGCTACCTTCCCGCCTTTCCAACTGTCTCTCCTCAGTTTTCGTTTTTCCGCGGAGCCGGCAGGACGTCCTCCTGTCACCGCAGAAAATTTTTTCTTTAATTCTTTGTTTTCTTGTGGTCGCGGCTGTCTCCCGACTCCACCGGTACCGCCGGTGTTTTTTCTTTTTCTTAAATTCAGGGAATTTTTTTCCCTCAGTTTCTGTCTTAAACATTTTGGGCCTTCTAGGCCTCTCCATCATGGAACCGCCACCTTTTCCTAAGAAGTGTCTAAGCTGTGGCGGTACAGTTTTGTTTTTAGACTCCAAGAACTGGTGTCTAACCTGTTTGGGTCCTGACCATTTTCCTCTGGAGCCATTAGGCTACAATATTGTGAGAAGAGATTTTCCATTTCGAGTTTCCCTCGATACTGCGTTCCCTTCCAGTGTCAGGGCACCGACCATTTCTTCTTCTCCACAGGATCAGGTAACCCACAAACAGTCTGTTAAGACTAGCCAACCCTTGAGTGGTAGGTCTCATGCACAGCATGAAGACGGCTCCGGCCTTGCCCTCAAGGGTCCATTGGCTTCAAAACCCCGGCGGGAGTCTTCGGCCTCCAAAGCCTATCAGGGGTTTCAGGTTGTTCTGGGGCTCACCCCTCACAGAACATACCTGAGCCATGCTCGGTGGTGGCATCCGCTTTGAGCGGTACCGATACCCCGGCATCGGCACTGGTGTTGAGCGATTCACTCCTCACCAGGGATCGTCATCTGGCTTTCTCGGTACCTTCGGGACCGGTCGATACGCCCCAGATTGACTTTAGAGTATCGGCATCAACGCCGATACTACCACCGACGTCGGTACCCTCTAGACATGCATCGATAGACTCGCTTCCTTCGATGCCGAGTCTGGAGTCGATCTCTAGTCTGGAAGACTGGGTACCGACATGTCTCGGTACCAACGCTTACCGGTTCCGGATGCTCGGTACCGAGGGTGATTACCAAAGGCCTTCGGTTACCTCGGTACCGATTGAGCAGCCACCGATGACTGCTTCGATGTCAGTGTCGCCTTCAATTCTGACACAGCTACCAATATCGGTATCGGTGCCGGTACCCGCAGTAACATCGGGGCCAGCTCCTTCCATGCTTCTTTCACCAGGGTCGCTCCTTTCTATACCAAGTTTGGAGTCGATACCTGGCATGGACGATGCAGTACTGACTGTCTCAGGTCATGACCTCCAGTACCAGCTTCCATCCCTTAAGGATCCTTTCTTGCACCGTGCAGGATCTTATATTCCTATATTCTCAAGTAGATCCTCCATTGCCCAGGCTAGTTCTTCAAGTCTAGCCTGTCCAGGGACGGTTCCCTTTGGAGATCCTTCTTTTCAGAATTTTCTCCTGAATATGGCAACATCTCTTGCTATTCCTATCCCTGGCTATGACCCTACACAAGGCTCTCTCTCTACTGGAGAAAAGGAAAATATAATGCTTCCTTTACATCATTCCTTGCAGGATCTTCTTCTAAGAATGTGGGAAGCACCTTTAAGGGTTCCCTCACCTTCTAGAGCAACTGATCTTCTGTATCAGGTGCCCCCCTCTCCAGGGTTTCAAAAGACTCAACTTCCCCATCATTCCATTGTGGTGGAATCAGCAATGAGGAAGGTGAAAAGTAAGAAGAAGCACTCTTCTTACCCACCAGGTCGTGAGTCTAGGACACTAGATGCCTTTGGACGTCAAACCTTCCAGACATCCATGCTGTCAACAAGGATTCTCTCATATATTTTTTATATGAGTCTATCCCTTCAGGAGGTCACAAAGAAATTATATCTTTTGACTCCTTTTCTTTCAGAACCCAAGACTGCAGACTATTCCTTACTACTTAGTCATATTCAAAGTATCTCTTGGTTTCTTACTCGTGCTTCCCTAGACTCCTTTGAGTCTGTTAGCAGAACTTCTGCTATAGCCATAGGGGCATGACGTAGAGCCTGGCTCCAAGCTTCAGACTTAAGCAGATGGGCACAACAAAGACTGGGTAATACTCCTTGCACTGGGGAAAATCTCTTCAATAAGGAGTCTTTACATCAGGTTGCTCAGTGGTCCACTGACTTCCCTGTTTCTGGAGGCTATTCTAAGCCTTCTCTTTCCCCAGTGGGTTGGAAATGCCCTAACAAACCTTCTTTCCCTAGGAGAAGAAGGTTTCACTCTTCTCCTGCCCATCATACAGATGTTCCCAAGCAGGGGAAACCTCGCCCTGGTCTGAAGAATCCAAACTCTAGCCAGGCTGAACAAACCCAGCAACCGTAGGGTCCTGAAGTTTACAACCTACAGTTGACTTCTTCTCAGTAGAAGTTTTTTCACTGTTTTTTTCATTCAAAACTCTACACATGGATTCCTTTTCTCAGGACATCCATTTGCTCCTAGGTATGCTGAGCTGTCAGGATATTCATGTCTATGGGTCACAGGTTTCTCCTCTTCTTCCTACCAAGAAGAGAGGTTTAACAACTATCCCATGATAGTTTTCTGTTCCAACATGAATTTTTTCCTTCCACAGACTTACCATATGGTAAGTCACCCTTCAGCTCCTGTTTCTCTACCCTCTTATCCAGGGTTTCCCCTGAAAGATTGGTACCATACCACTGCAGGGCTTCTTTAGCCTTTCTAGTCATTTCTTTCATTCCAGTGTGGAGTTTTTTCTCTTGAATAAACTCCCTTCTTTTGTCTGGGCAGCTCATCAGACAGGGACAGGAATTTCTCCTCTTATTCTGTCTGTTCTCTCTGTTTTACACAGAAAGATTCTTCCTGCTGTCTTATTCAGCAGCTGCCCATGCAGGAGTTCCAGTGTTTGGACTACTGGTACTTTTCCACAAGTTTCCAGTCTTGTCTTCCACTACTTTCTGTCTGGCCTTAGTAGTGATTCCAAGATAGTGCTTTCATCTGTCTTGGATAATTCTTATCACTTCAGGCTTATCACACTATCTTCTTTTCTTGCCATCTCCAATTCCTTTGGATTTGGCAGCATAGTTGAAGTGGCAGCTGGTTTTTTCCAACAGCCAGTTTTATTTCCCAATTCTCCTGCATAATGCTCTCTGCAATTCTACAGAGAAGCTTTCTACTATGGGCCCTTGCTAGAGAGCATGGGGTTTTGTCTCTAATGATTATCCTATATGGTTGGAAAAGGCTTCCTCAGTCATTTTCCATGACTGTGAGGGTTCTCCACACCCTACTATCTCCTTTTATAATACAGGGCATAAGCCTTTTCTACGTGAAAGTCTAAAGAGTTCTCCAATTCCTACAGGATATGCTCTTTTTTTCCTTTAAGCTTGTCCCAATGGTTTCCTAATCCTTCCTGGTCAGCACATATTTAACTAATAACTCATGATACCCCTTTGTGTCCCTCCAGTGGGTCAACCTGGTATCTCATCCTATGCGTTTTCTGTCCATTTACCATGCAAGAGTTCTACAGGACTCAGGACTTGCTGTTTACAGACTGATATTATCCTCTGTTTTTTCACGCAACCATCCTGGTTTATTTCACTGGATAGCATTCCTGCACCATCTTAACCAGGGGGAATAGATTCTCTATATATCTTCTCAAGTAGGTTTCACCTTCTTGTTATTAGATGAATCTTTCCTCTTCACATCTCCCATGTGAATGTTCTTATGGGCATATCTCTATCTGCTTAATTGCAGACATTTATCTTTAGACCTATATATTCTTGTATGTATATATATCTATATACATCTCTATAGATACATATGTCTGTAAGCTGCGTGTGCATAGGTTATGCCCCTCCAGATCTCACTATAGACATATATATATACCCATATATATATATATATATATATATATATATATATATATATATATATATATATATATAAACATAGAAACATAGAAACATGACGACAGAAAAAGACCACAAGGCCCATCTAGTCTGTCCTTCCATAACAAAAACTACAACAGTCCACTTTTTACCTTTAGAGATCCTCTGTGTTGGTCCCATGCTTTTTTGAATTCAGTTACTGTCCTCATCTCCACCACCTCCACTGGGAGACTATTCCACGGATCCACTACTCTTTCCGTAAAGAAATATTTCCGCATATCACTCCTGAATCTATCTCCCTTCACCCTCATCCCATGTCCCCTCGTAGCAGAACTTGCTTTCAATTGAAAGAGGCTCTCTCCCTGAACATTTATGCCATGGAGGTATTTAAACATCTCAATCATATCACCTCTATCCCGCCTTTCCTCTAAGGTGTACATATTAAGATCCTTAAGTCTGTCCTCATATGCTTTATAATGAAGCCCATTAATCATTTTAGTAGCAACCCTCTGCACCGACTCCATCCTGTTCACATCCTTTTGAAGGTGCGGTCTCCAGAATTGCACACCATACTCCAAATGAGGTCGCACCAAAGACTTATACAGAGGCATTATCACCTCCTTTTTTCTGCTAGCCATTCCTCTCCGTATGCACCCAAGCATCCTTCTAGCTTTTGCCGTCGCCTTTTCTACCTGTTTAGCTACTTTAAGATCATCAGACACAACCATGCCTAGGTCCCGCTCTTCTTTAGTGGACAAAAGTACTTCACCTCCTATACTGTATTGCTCCCTTGGATTGCTGCAGCCCAAATGCATGACCTTACATTTTTTAACATTAAATCCCAGCTGCCAAATTCTAGACCATTCTTCAAGCTTAGCTAGATCCCTCCTCATGTTATCTACACCTTCCTGGGTGTCTACTCTATTGCAGATTTTGGTATCATCCGCAAAGAGGCAAACCTTACCCGACAGCCCTTCCGCTATATCACTAACAAAGATGTTAAAAAGAATCGGACCAAGGACAGATCCCTGGGGCACACCACTGGTAACATCCTTCTCCTCAGAGTGAGCTCCATTTACTTGTACTCTTTGTCGAGCTCACTCTATCTATATATATATGTGTATCTGTCAAGATGCTTCCTTATAGGTAGATATGTATTTACATACTTATCTCTCTAACTGTCTATGCTTATAAAGGTTTTACCTTCCTATAGGTTCCAGACAGTGGGCTTGCATATGTTCATACTGTCCCACAGTATGTATGGCGTATTATGCACACAACCACTGCTGTGGTACTGACAGCTCCTACCTTAACCCTAGGTTTAGGTATCCCTGAAGCTCCATGCTCCAATATCTTTCCTATCTCTCACCAGTTAGGAAAGACATGGTGGATCTTCAGTAGATCTGAGGTTTCAACCCTTCAGACATCTGTCCTTCTTGGGAATACGGGCTTTTTTCCCATACCCCTTCTTCCCTCCAGGACTGGGCTAGTTTGTCCAAATCGGTCAGTCTTCCTCTTTTGCTCCTAACTGTGAGTAACTCTGTAGCCAAAAGAGTTCCCAGCTTTTTCCATAAAGCTTTTCACTAAAGACCTACCGTTTTTGTACTACCCCAGTTGACACCTGAGTCACCTGTCACTTCCAGATTCTGACCTTCACCTTCACTTCAGTGAGGTCACCTTGAAGATTCCTCTACTGGATCCCCAGTAGACTCCATCAGCCTCTCTACTTCCTGCAATCCAGTAGGTGAGGTCCATATTGTGATTATTCATTTCAATATTTTTCATGATAATTATCATACATACAAGGACTCCTTACCTGTAGTCCTATTTTAGGTTAGCTGTTTTTCTACAGCTCCTCTCTTTTCAACTCCTACCCTCCATCCTCAGGATGCCTGGCCATATGAGGTGTAGCATGTTTCAATCCCCACCATGCTAGGGCTCCAGGCATCTTAGCTTGGGAGTCCCCATATGTGAAGACTCATTCCTGCTTGTTCCTGGAGATAGTACAGTTACTTACCTGTAACAGGTGATCTCTGGGAACAGCAGGAATAAGTCTTCACAACCCACCCACCTCCCCTAGGAGTTGTATCTCTCTATCTATCTTTCCTTTCCTCTTTCTCTCTCTTTGTCTCAGCTATAAAACTCAACTGAGGAGAGACAGTTGGAAAGGCGGGAAGGCAGCACGCAGGCGCTGAGGGATGCTCCCAAAAGCTTTCTGATTGGATGCAGGGGAGCGTTCCCGTGCAGGCTGCGTCGGTACCGACGTACCCATATGTGAAGACTTATTCCTGCTGTTCCCAGAGATCACCTGTTACAGGTAAGTAACTGTGCTTTCAGCACAGAGTAATAATTGTTTACTCGCATGATGGTGGGAAAAGTTGGCATGGCGGTGGGGAAAGTTGTACGGCTAACTTTAATGCCCGAAACTGTAGTATGTGGAGGGTGCCTATACGTTTTGTAGGCAAAGTAAGGAATGCAAAGCAACCAGTGGGTAAATCACACCAGAAAACATTTCTGTTCCCTTACACACCAATCTGTCTTCTTCTATATGAGCCAAAGCTTCACACACTGATGTTTGTTTCCTTCTCTTCAACTTAAAGTAGACAAAGCGATGGGACCGGATGGGATACACCCTAGAATACTGAGGGAACTTGGGGACGTTCTAGCAGCTCCACTGACTGACCTTTTCAATGCCTCGTTGGAGTTGGGAGTGGTGCCAAAGGACTGGAGAGAGGCTCATGTGGTGCCTTTACACAAAAGCGGAAGTAAGGATGTGGTTGAAAACTACAGGCCGGTTAGTTTAACTTCGGTGGTGAGTAAATTATTGGAAACACTGCTGAAAGAGAAAATAGTGAGGTTTCTGGAGTCCAGCGGATTACAGGATCCGAGGCAGCATGGATTCATGAGAGGCAGGTCTTGTCAGACAAATCTGATTGATTTCTTTGACTGGGTGACTAGGGAGGTGGACCGAGGGAGAGCCCTAGATGTGGTGTTTTTAGATTTCAGTAAAGACTTTGACACTGTTCCTCACAGGCGACTTATAAACAAACTGAGCACCCTAGGGATGGACCCTAAAGTTACTGCTTGGGTTAGAAACTGGTTGGGTGGGAGGCGACAAAGAGTACAGGTAAATGGAGCTCACTTTGAGGAGAAGGATGTTACCAGTGGTGTGCCCCAGGGATCTGTCCTTGGTCCAATTCTTTTTAACATCTTTGTTAGTGATAGCAAAAGGGCTGTCGGGTAAGGTTTGCCTTTTTGCGGATGATACCAAAATCTGCAATAGAGTAGACACCCAGGAAGGTATAGATAACATGAGGAGGGATCTAGCTAAGCTTGAAGAATGATCTAGAATCTCGCAGCTGGGATTTAATGTTAAAAAAATGTAAGGTCATGCATTTGGGCTGGGCTGCAGCAATCCAAGGGAGCAATATAGTATAGGGGGTGAAGTACGTTTGTCCACTAAAGAAGAGCGGGACCTGTGCGTGGTTGTTTCTGATGATCTTAAAGTAGCTAAACAGGTAGAAAAGGCAATGGCAAAAGCTAGAAGGATGCTTGGGTGCATACGGAGAGGAATGGCTAGCAGAAAAAAGGAGGTGATAGTGCCTCTGTATAAGTCCTTGGTGCGACCTCATTTGGAGTATAGTGTGCAATTCTGGAGACCGCACCTTCAAAAGGATGTGAACAGGATGGAGTCGGTGCAGAGGGTGGCTACTAAAATGGTTAGTGGTCTTCATTATAAAGCATATGAGAACAGACATAACAATCTTAATATGTACACCTTAGAGGAAAGGCGGGATAGAGGTGATATGATTGAGATGTTTAAATACCTCCGTGGCATAAATGTTCAGGGGGAGAGCCTCTTTCAATTGAAAGCAAGTTCTGCTACAAGGGGACATGGGATGAGGGTGAAGGGGGATAGATTCAGGAGTGATTTGCGGAAATATTTCTTTACAGAAAGAGTGGTGGATCCGTGGAATAGTCTCCCAGTGGAGGTGGTAGAGATGAGGACAGTAACTGAATTCAAAAAAGCATGGGACAAACACAGAGGATCTCTAAATGAAAAAAGGGAACTGTTGTAGTTGTTGATATGGAAGGACAGACTAGATAGGCCATGTGGTCTTTTTCTGTGGTCAATTAGCAGATTAATATTCTATGTATATAGTTCAATGTATATAGTTTTACCCCCATATTATCCATGTTTATCTTATCCAAATTTATTTTCCTGTTTTATGTAATACCGAGCAGCCTGTTGTTCTGGTCTTTGGTTCTCTGTAAACCGCGCTGATTGTAAATAGCGCGGTATATAAAAAATTGAAATAAATAAATAAATAAATAAATAAATAAATAAAATATTTCTATGTTTCTCTTACACAGCCGACCTTTTACTTCACCTCTGATCAGGAATTTGAACAATGACGTTACTGAACCAAGCACTTAGCCTTTCGGTCTTCTGCACACTTCTTTGCATCCGGGTGGAAGGGCTAATGTCCGTGTTCCCATGCCATGTGTATTCATTTGTATACTGTGATAAGGAAGCTTATCATAGCTCAGGTAGGAGCTATAGAAAAGATGATGTGACTCTGAACAAGCAACCTGTCAGTTCTGGTAGAAGCAAGAAAACAGAGTTTTCACATAAAAGACTACCAGTCCCAGAATGCACCAGGTTTCCAGCAGCCATGAGAGGGGCTGAAGTGAGAGAATGTGTGTGCAATCAAGAGAGCTATGAGGTAATCCCTAAGCACTCATCTCAAAGGGCAGGGCCTGATTCAAGACAGCTGCGCTGTGTTAGGGAGCAGCACACATTAGGACAGAATAAGAATAGAGCTTATTCTTCAGATAACAGTTACTACAAGCTCCAGCCCAGCTTCCGGGAGAGTTTGAAGAACAGCTTCAGCAAAAGCCACGCAGATAGAGAGAGAAGGAAACTCTCTGGAAGGAAGAGAAGAAAGGCCATTGGAAGGTCTGGGAGATTCCAAGGCAGTACGCATACTGGGAGGTATTCCAAAAGCCAGCAGAGTCCATTGGACTGGATTCAGCCAGAGGAATGGAGTGGCAGAGATAGGAATCACCAGTGGCTACCTGGAAGAGAGAAGACTGCATGTGGAAGGGACTTTCAGACCAAGGCCAGAAGGTATGTGAGAGAAGATCCAGTGTCCAGGGATCAAGATTGGAAGGCTGGACATCAGAATTGGATTACATATTGGCCAGGCTATACAGAGAGGAATAATGATAGCAGGAGAGCCTCAGGTATGAACACTGATCCAGACCCTATCTATAATAGAGAATGGCAGCAAGGGAATAAGCATTCTCATGATAGTGCCTTAATGAAAGACTCATCTGTGCCAATGTATGATATTGACCCTATGATTGTTGATGCAGGGGGAAATACAGCAGATGAAACTATTTACATGGACTGTTCTTTATCTAAATACTATTGCTAGTTTTCTATGAGCAAACACATCAGCCATCACAAAGAAACCTAACTTTGTTCTTTATTTCCACTGCAAACAGCTCTTAAAGCAGGATTTGGGTTCACACAGTAGCAGCCAGCCTGCTAAAGGCTTACAGCTGGTCAATTGATAGTAATTAAAGCTGCACCTGATTGTGTGTGTGAGCAAGGGAGAATCACTGCTGAGATCTGCGTGGAAAATAAGCAGAAGTTAACCTAACCAGCAAAGTTTATTCTTTTCTTTGTGCCTTTGTATTTGGTAATTATTTGCTAAGAACACATTAGCTAATTGCCTGACAAGCTGAAGGTTGTTTTCTGGTTTACTTTGTGACTTTTTGTTATCCATTTTAAACACTGCAAGCAAGTAACCTCATTTATAGTGCTATCAAGCATACATGTGCTGGTGAATTAAACCCCATCAATAAAAGAAGTATTTTATTGATCTTACCACTTGGTTTCACAACTCAAATTATTGTCATCAGCTGTGTTTGGGAGTGAATGAACTACAATACCCACAATACCTTGCAAGAATCATATGAATATATGCATCGTCAAGATTGTGTAAGTTCTCACCCTAGGCAGCCGTCTGACAATACAGATAGTGCAGAAAATGCTTGTGCCAATCCCATCTCTGTATTGTTTGTAAGTATACACAGATGTTGCACCAACTGTGCACAAACAGTGCACTAATGTTTCTGCATCGACCCCATTGTGCATCATAACACAAAACCCTGCAAATGGATTCTCAAAAGCTTACCATTCCATGCCAGCACAAAGTCCAAGAACTCAAACTTTACTAACCCTATCTATGAAAAGTCAAAACTGTAAGTATTCTAGAACACTAGTACACTTCCAGTTGGGAAAAGAGAATAAGCTGAAAAAAATACAGAATCCTACATGGAACCAGCATATTAATAGAATCTCTCACCTCAGCTGCACATGGAAAACACAGACTATCACCTAGTAAAGATTAAGAACCTACAAATTAGAAACAAATATGCAGACACAAATTAAAATGGGAAACCCACAAAACAGACATTGTGAGCTGTGGAACACTGAAGAAAGAGAAACAAGAATACATTTTCTCATGTACTGAACAATAAGAAATGTATGTGCTCCTGCCATTCCTTTGTCTTTCTTTTCTGTCAATTTGAGTTTTGTTTTTAACATACATTGTAAACTGCCTTGCAGTCATGAAAGGCAGAATATCAAAAACTAAATAAACCATAAACTAAACCAGAGGTCTCCAATTCTGGTCCTGGAGGGTCACAAACCAGTCCGGTTTTCAGGATGTCCCTAATGTATTCAGTGCCCCCATTGTATTCAAATATATCTCATGCATATTCATTAGGGACATCTTGAAAACCTGACTGGTTTGTGGCCCTCCGGGACCGGAACTGGAGACCCCTGAACTAAACCATAAAGTTGACGTTTCATACTCTAAAAAAATGACTCTTTTGTACCTTTGTTGTCTGATCATTTTATTTTGAGGGGAGATATGATAGAAGTCTATAAATTAATGAACGGAGTGGAATGGGTAAACGTAGATCGATTGTTTACCTTATCAGAATATAGAAAGACTAGGGGACATGCAATGAAGCTACAGGGTAAACTATTTAAGACTAATAAAAGAAAATATTTTTTCACTCAACGTGTAATCAAACTCTGGAATTTGTTACCGGAGGATGTAGTAAAGGCTGTTAGTGTAGCTGGGTTTAAAAAAGGTTTGGACAAGTTCCTGGAGGAAAGGTCCATAAACCATTATTAAGAAGGGAGCCAGGATATCAATGCTTGACCCAGTGCAAGCATTGCGGAACCTGTGTCTTTTGGGGAAACTGCTAGGTACGTATGACCTAGATTGGCCACTGTTGGAAACAGGATACTGGGCTTGATGGACCTTGGTCTAACACAGTATGGCATATCTTATGTTCTTATGTTACAGTCAGGTTGGTCCTGGTCTCTCTTTACCTTTTCCTCTGGTTGGTTTTCTTCTAAGTCACAAGAACATAAGATATGCCATACTGGCTCAGACCAAGGTCCATCAAGCCCAGTGTACTGTTTCCAACTTTGGCCAATCCAGGTCACAAGTACTGGCAGGTTCCTAAAAAGGCACATATAGGTTCCACATGCTTGTCCTGGAGCAAGCAGTAGATTTCCTGGGTCCTCTTTAATAATGGCTTATGGACCTTTCCTCCAGGAACTTGTCCAAACCTTTTAAGCCTTTCCACATAGGGGTATTCTTACATCCCCTTTACCATTTTGATAGCTCTTCTTGGTACCTTTTTCTAATTCCACTAAATCCTTTTTAAGATACGGTGACCAGAATTGCATACAATATTCAAGGTGTGGTCGCACCATGGAACGATACAGAGGCATTATGATATCCTTGGTTTTTTCTCCATTGCTTTCCTTATGATTCTTAACATTATATTTGCTTTTCTTGGCTGCTACTCCACATCAGGCAGAGGGCTTTAATGTATGATATACGATAATGCCAAAATCCTTTTCCCTGTGTGGTGGTTCCTAATGTGGAACATTGCATCGTGTAACCATATTCTGGGTTGTTCTTTTCTAGGTGCATAACTTTGCACTTGTCCACATTAAATTTCATCTGCCATTTGAATGTCCAGTCTTCTAATTTATCATGGTCCTCTTGTAATTTTTCACAATCCTCTTGGGTTTTAGCAACTTTGAATAATTTTATGTCATTCGCAAATTTGATCACCTCACTCGTTATTCCCATTTCCAGGTCATTTATGACTGTGTTAAAAAGCAGCGGACCCAGCACATCTCTTCATCTTTCTCCACTGAGAAAATTGACCATTTAGCCCTACTGTCTGCCTTCTATCTTTTAACCAGTTTCTGATCCACAATAGTATCTGTCCTTGGTCCAATTCTCAGGGATCTGTCCTTGGTCCAATTCTCAGGGATCTGTCCTTGGTTCGATTCTTTTTAACATCTTCAATTGAAAGCAAGTTCTGCTACGAGGGGACATGTTTCTATGTTTCTACACTGCCTCCTATCCCATGACTTTTTAATTTCGCTAAGAATCTCTCATGAGGGACCTTGTCAGAGGCTTTCTGAAAATCCAGATACAATATATCAACCAGCTCACCTTTGTCTACATGTTTATTCACACCTTCAAAAAATTATAAAAGATTAGTAATACAAGGCCTTCCTTGGCTAAGTCCATATTGACTTTCTCCCATTAAACAATGACTATCTACAACTACATATTCAATAATTTTGTTCTTTATAATAGTTTTTATAGATGTGGTGTATTTAGATTTCAGTAAAGCCTTTGACACTGTTCCTCACAGGTGACTTATAAACAAACTTAGCACCCTAGGGATGGACCCTAAAGTTACTGCTTGGGTTAGAAATTGGTTGGGTGGGAGGCGACAGAGAGTACAAGTAAATGGAGCTCACTCTGAGGAGAAGGATGTTATCAGTGGTGTGCCCCAGGGATCTGTCCTTGGTCCAATTCTTTTTAAGATCTTTGTTAGTGATATAGCGGAAGGGCTGTCGGGTAAGGTTTGCCTCTTTGCGGATGATACCAAAATCTGCAATAGAGTAGACACCCAGGAAGGGGTAGATAACATGAGGAGGGATCTAGCTAAGCTTGAAGAATGGTCTAGAATTTGGCAGCTGGGATTTAATGTTAAAAAATGTAAGGTCATGCATTTGGGCTGCAACAATCCAAGGGAGCACTATAGTATAGGGGGTGAAGTACTTTTGCCCACTATAGAAAAGCGGGACCTAGGCGTAGTTGTGTCTCATGATCTTAAAGTAGCTAAACAGGTAGAAAAGGTGACGGCAAAATCTAGAAGGATGCTTGGTTGCATATGGAGAGGAATGGCTAGCAGAAAAAAGGAGGTGATAATGCCTATGTATAAGTCTTTGGTGCGACCTCATTTGGAGTATAGTGTGCAATTCTGGAGACTGCACCTTCAAAAGGATGTGAACAGGATGGAGTCGGTGCAGAGGGTGGCTACTAAAATGATTAGTGGTCTTCATTATAAAGCATATGAGGACAGACTTAAGGATATTAATATGTACACCTTAGAGGAAAGGCGGGATTGAGGTGATATGATTGAGTTGTTTAAATACCTCCGTGGCATAAATGTTCAGGGAGAGAGCCTCTTTCAGTTGAAAGCAAGTTCTGCTACGAGGGGACATGGGATGAGGGTGAAGGGGGATAGATTCAGGAGTGATATGCGGAAATATTTCTTTATGGAAGAGTAGTGGATCCGTGGAATAGTCTCCCAGTGGAGGTGGTAGAGATGAGGACAGTAACTGAATTCAAAAAAGCATGGGGCAAACACAGAGAATCTCTAAAGGTAAAAAGGGGACTGTTGTAGTTGTTATGGAAGGACAGACTAGATAGGCCATGTGGTCTTTTTCTTTCATCATATTTCTATGTTTCTATATTTCTATCATTTTTCCTGGTACTGATGTCAGGCTCACTGGTCTGTAGTTTCCCAGATCACTCCTGGAACCCTTTTTAAAAACTGGTGTTACATTGGACATTCACCAATCTTCAGGTACTGAGATGATTTTAATGATAGTTCACAGCTTGCTAATCGGTCTGCAATCTCATATTTCAGTTCTTTCAACATGCTCGGATGTATACCATCTGGTCCAAGTGATTTGCTACTCTTCAGTTTATCGAATAGTTCCTGAGCGGTCCTCCAGTTTAGTCCTCCACATCCGGGTAGTGCACCTCCTCCTGCAGCAAGGAGACTGGACCAATCAGAATCTCCATCATGTCAGGATGTATGCTGTAGGAGCTCCCATCAGCCCCCCAGTGTGTCCAGTCTCCTTGCAGCAGGAGGACATGTGAGCCTGTCATGGGGCTCACTTAGGGATCTTTTTAGGCAACACTAGTTTAGATTTTTGATTTGGGTTGTATTTATTAATTTCTATTTTCTTTCTTTCGCTAGGTGCTAGTCCTTTAAAAAAAAAAATAGAAAAGATAAACGGGGGAGCCGAGCTTTCGCTGACCCTTTGCTTCCTGCTGGGTGGCGGCACTTTGGGGCAGTCAGAAGCCTTGGACCTCTCCTCCTAGAAGGCACGGAGGAGAGATCGGGCTATACCCAGCATCGGCTTTGCTCATGAGCGTGCACAGCGCTGTGACCCCGAGGCCCTCCGTACTTCGGAGCGCTCAATTCACCGGCCGGGAACTTGTTTTCTGACGGCCGGTCTCTGGCGCACAGATCGCTCAGGATTTGAGCTGCGGCTACGAGTCAGTCTGTTTGGAGGGGTAAGTCTGACTTGCTTGCCTTGTTGAGCCCCAGCATCCTTCCACGAGCCGGGTTCGCTGCAGTTTCATTTTGTTTGATTTTGTTTCTAGTTTTCACGCCTTTTTCTTTGGCGCTCGCGGCGGCCATTTTAGTTTCAGTTCCCGCTCTTGGCAGAGAACTGTCCTGCGGCGTGTTCTGAACTTTTGCTACTGACTCCAGATTGTGATTTTATGGCGTTCGGCTGAGAGCCTGTTATAGTAAAAAAAAAAAAAAAAAAAGACAGACAAAAAAGACACGTGGAGTCAACAGACGGAAAAAAAAAGGGGGGGAATTTTGTTTTCTTCAGCTCTACTGGCTCATTGAGCTTCTCTCAAGTTAGCAGTACCCTTTTTTACTTCTTTTTTCTCCATGTCCGTGCGACGGCAGTGCGTGATCTGCGGATCACGCAACGGGGCAGTATCTGATGCGGGGATCTGCAAGAGCTGCTCTTTAGGCTCATCAGATTTGGAGCATCCTCTGGAGGGCAGAACGCTGTTAGAACCTTTAGACGCTGCAGTTCCGGTGGGGGATGAGACGTCTCCAGGGTCTCTCGTACCTACTTCTTCTCCTACTCTGTCTGCGCAGGTGAGCGGGCAAGCGGTGGGAGCTGCTGAAACCTTTTTGGGGGATTTTCCCCCGGATTTTGTACTTATTATGCATCAAGCCTTCAAAATGGTCGCTTAGGAAAGTTGTCAGAGGCTTGTTCGGCTCCGCCGACTCTCCCGCCAACTCTTCTGTCCCTCAAAGGGGGGGAGGTGAGCGGGGACACGCCAAAAGCGGCCAAACGGTTTAGGCCCTCGGAGGTAGAGCAGTCTGACATGGAATGGCGAGAGGCGGACTGTTCTCAGGGGGATCCTGACGACAGAATGGACGAATAGGAAGAAGGGGAGATTCCGGAACCTGAAGACCAGGCCCGGATCATCCGAGTATTTCGCAAAGAGGAGCTGGTTCCCTTAATTTCGGAATCACTTCAAGCACTTAATCTGGCTACAGTTCGACCCGGAGAAGAAGAAGGACTGGAAGATCCTCTTATTAAGGTGGTACGGGATTCTCAGATGGTGTTTCTGGTGCATAGAGTGGTCGATCAGATGATCCAGGCTGAATGGGATCAGCCTGAGTCCGGTTTGAAGGGTATTAGGATGATGAACCGCCTCTATCCTTTAGCAGACAAGGACAAAGAGAAGTTTTGTTCGCCACGGGTCGACGCAGCGGTGTTGGTGGTGACCAAGAAAACAACCATTCCAGTTGAAGGAGGTGCGGCCCTAAATGACACTCAGGATCGAAAAGTGGACGGATTGTTGAAGCAGGCTGTCTAGAGCCTGCTTGCGATGGGCTCAGCATTTGCGTCAGGACTCTCATCTAGATCAGCAGGGGTTACTGGAAGCAACCCGGTTGGAGTGGGGATCTGCTTATTTAGCGGATGTTCACTATGACTTGATCAGGACGTTGGCGAACAGCATGGCGTCTTTGGTGGCGGCGCACAGGTCTATCTGGCTGTGTAATTGGGCGGTCGACGGATCTTCTAAATCACGCCTCAGCAAGCTCCCCTTTAAAGACAAGCTATTGTTCGGAGATGATCTGGATAAGTTGGTTAAGGACCTCGGGGAATCTAAAGGCGGAAGGCTGCCGGAGGATAAGCCTCGGCAGGGTAGGAATGTGTCATCAGCTCGGGGTCAATTTCGGGACTTTTGTAGGTTCCGCTCCTCCCGTCTGGGTGTTTTTCAGCACGGAAGGTTTGGTTCTAGATCTCACGGTTTTCGTGGGTTTTGGGGAGCAGGCAGGGGTTTCACGGCTGCCTCCGCCACTTCCTCCTCTTCCTTTAGTCTCAAACCACAATGAAGCGAGGTGGACCCCGGAGGACCATCAGGTGATTGGAGGTCGCCTTTGTCACTTTCTGTCTTCTTGGGTCCAGATAACCTCAGACCAGTGGGTGCTCGAGATAGTCCGGGAAGGTTATGCATTGGAACTAGCTTGTCCTCTCCGGGATGTTTTTGTTCTGTCGCCAAGTAAAGGTCAGAAGGCTCTAGCAATTCGATTAACATTGGACCGCTTAGTGGCCCTGGGGGCAGTGGTGCCCGTCCCAGATCCCGATCGCGGTACAGGTCGGTACTCTATTTATTTCGTGGTGCCAAAGAAGGACGGGTCGCTTCGACCTATTTTAGATTTCAAAGGGGTGAACCGTTGTCTTCAGGTTCCACATTTCCGCATGGAAACCCTGAGGTCCGTCATTGTGGCGGTGCGCCAGGGAGAGTTCCTGACGTCTCTAGATCTTTCGGAAGCCTACTTGCATATTCCGATCAGGGCGGCTCACCAAAAGTCTCTGCGCTTCGCATTCCCTTGGGGACATTACCAGTTTCAGGCGCTGCCGTTCGGGCTAGCTATGGCGCCACGCATTTTCACCAAAGTCATGGTGGCGGTGGCGGCGGCGGCATTGCGGAAGGAAGGTATTCTAGTTCAGCCTTATCTCGACGACTGGTTAATTCGAGCAAAGTCCGAGAGCGAGAGCTTGCACGCCACGAGCAGAGAGGTAGACCTGCTACAGAGCCTGGGTTGGGTGGTAAACACTCAGAAGAGTCGCTTGGTGCCCACTCAATCCCTCGAATATCTAGGGGTTCGCTTCGATATGGCAAAGGGATTAGTGTCTCTCCCGGACTGCCGGGCGCAGGCTCTGCGTCTTCTGGTGTGCAAGTTTCTAAGTTTCCCAGCGCCGTCTGCTTGGTGGTATCTGCGTTTGCTGGGAACGATGGCGGCAACCCTGGAAGTGGTTCCCTGGGCCAGGTTTCATATGTGCCCGCTTCAGAGGGCTCTTTTGAGTCGCTGGTCGAACCAAACGGATTCGCTAAGCAAGCGGTTACCCTGCCCGAGGGGAGTGCGGCACTCGCTGCAGTGGTGGCTGAGATCGAAGGCGTTGCAGGCGGACTTACCACTGGAACAGCCGTTTTGGATTCCCTTGATAACGGATGTGAGTCTTGTGGGCTGGGGAGCCCATTGCGAAAGTCCTTTCGCTCAAGGGACTTGGTTAGCCTTGGCGACCACTTGGTCGATCAACCGGCTCGAGCTGCGAGCGGTGAGGCGGGTGCTGAAGGCCTTCGAGTCGTCTGTGACGGGGTGAGCGGTGCGAGTCCTATCGGACAACTCGGCGACGGTAGCGTACCTCAACCGGCAGGGCGGTACAGGAAGCAGAGGCATGGAAGAGGAGTCCGAGCTGCTGTTCGAATGGGTGGAACCTCGGCTACTGGCCATTTCAGCGGCGCATATCGCCGGAAAGGACAATGTGATGGTGGATTTTCTCAGCAGAGTGCAGGTGGACGCAGGGGAGTGGGAGCTTCACCCGCAGGTATACGATCAAATCGTTCGCAGGTGGGGGCCTCTGGTCATGGACCTCATGGCGACCTTTCAATCGGCAAAAACCGGTCGCTTCTTCAGCAGACGGAGAGAACGGATGTCCGAAGGCATCGACGCCCTCATTCAACCTTTGCCGGATCCTGGTCTCCTTTACGTCTTTCCTCTGTGGGCGTTGATCAGTCGGGTGATTCAACGCATAGAAGCGCACAGGGGGAAGGTTTTTCTGGTGGCGCCGGATTGGCCCAGACGTCCTTGGTATGCGGATCTAGTTCGGCTGCTCGACGGAGTGGCGTGGCAGCTTCCTCACTTGGTGGACCTGCTTATTCAGGGTCCACTGCGAATGCCGCAGGTGGATCGATTCTCGCTTATGATATGGCCATTGAGAGGGCTAGGTTGAAGCAGAAAGGTTATTCGTCGGCGGTCATTGCCACGCATCTTCGGGCAAGAAAATCTTCTACTTCGCTCGCGTATGTGCGAGTGTGGCGCATTTTTGAAGACTGGTGTTCGCGGTGTCAGATTCGAGCGGCTACGGCTTCATTGCCAGCGATACTCAGTTTCTTGCAGGATGGTTTTGACAAAGGTCTTGCTGCCAGTTCCCTGAAGGTGCAGTTAGCGGCTCTCGCGTGCTACAGGGATAAGGTTTTAGGGGTTCCCCTGGGGGTGCATGCGGATGTGCAACGTTTCCTTAAAGCTGTGTTACGCCTGCGTCCTTCATGCAGGGTGGTGATTCCACCATGGGATTTGAATCTAGTGTTACAGGCCTTGGTGCAGAAGCCTTTTGAGCCTCTTCGCCTGGCGTCGGTTAAGGACCTGATGCTGAAAACGGTGTTTTTGGTGGCCATTTGCTCGGCTAGGCGCATTTCGGAGTTGCAGGCGCTTTCTTGTAGGGAACCATTCATATCTTTTTCGAGGGATAGAGTGGTTTTGCGGCTGGTTCCTTCCTTCCTTCCTAAGGTGGTGTCTCCTTTTAATTTGAACCAGTCCGTTTTTCTTTCCGTGTTTAATTCTGAGGGGGCGGACGTGTCAGACAGCAGATTGCATCGACTGGATGTTCGACGGGTACTCCGCCGGTACATAAGAGTTTCCAAGACTTTCCATAAGATGGACCGGCTGTTCGTCCTTTTTGGCGGTAAACGGAAGGGAGAGGCAGCAGCAAAGTCGTCCATTGCCAGATGGATTAAAGATGCGATTGCGTCGGCGTACATTCTACAGGGACGTGCGATTCCTTTGGGATTGCGGGCCCATTCTACCAGGGTGCAAGCGGCGTCGTGGGCGGAGCACAGTCTGGTTCCACCAGTAGATATTTTCAGGGCAGCTACTTGGTCGTCGCTTCATGCTTTCAGTAAGCACTACCGCCTGGATGTGCTGGCGTCCAGGGATTCTTGTTTTGGTTCAGCTGTTTTGCGCGCCGGGTGGCAAGGTCCCTCCCATTGATTACTGCTCTGTTACATCCCGGATGTGGAGGACTAAACTGGAGGACCGCTCAGGAAATAGAAATTACACTTACCTGGTAATTGTATTTCCTGGAGGGTCCAGTTTAGTCCTCATTCCCTCCCGAGAGACTAATCTTTTTCGACATGGCGCGCTAGTGCGGGTAAGGAGAGAGTCGGGTAAGCGAATTTTCCGGTGGTCCTCGGCTTTGAGGTTTTTTTCCACTCTCTTTAGGTTGCTCGTTTCTTTTAGCTTCTGCTGTGCTTCTCCCTAGAGTCAGATACAGAGGTAGAGGCAATGTGCAGAGTTCTGGCTCCCTCGTTTGGGGAGGGGGTCAAGTTCGTAGGGGAGGGGTATCAATTCTTGTAATAGTTAAGTATTTCTTTCATGTGTTGCTTCTTTGAGTCTGCTTTGTTAATAGTTCACTGGGGGGCTGATGGGAGCTCCTACAGCATACATCCTGACATGATGGAGATTCTGATTGGTCCAGTCTCCTTGCTGCAGGAGGAGGTGCACTACTCGGATGTGGAGGACTAAACTGGACCCTCCAGGAACTACAATTACCAGGTAAGTGTAATTTCTATTTATAATGCATCTTCCTGGTTTATCAATATTTCTTTCAATTCTTTCAGTGCCTCACCTTTAAATACCATTTAAGGTATGGGTAACTTCCCTACATTTTCTTCAATAAAGACCGAAGCAAATAATTCATTCAGTCTCTCCGCTGTGGCCTTGTCCTCTCTTAGTGCCCCTTTTACCCACTATCATCTAATAGTTCAACTGACTCTCATAGGTTTTTTGCTACAAATGTTCTTGAAAAAGTTTTTATTATGTGTTTTTGCTTCCTTGGCAAGCTTTTTTCCAAATTTTCTTTTTGCTTGCCTTATTAATGCCTTAGATCTAATTTGCCAGTGCTCATGTTTTTTTCCAATTTTCATCATTTGGCTCCTTTTTCCATTTCCTGAAAGATGATTTTTTTGACTACAACAGCCTCTCTGACCTCACCTTTAAACCATGCTGGCAGTGTTTTGGACTTCCTACACCTTTCTTAAAACATGGAATACAGCTGATCTGGGCTTCCAAGATAGTATTTTTAAACAATACCCATGCTTGATGTAAGTCTTTAACTTTTGCAGCTGTTCCTTTTGTTTTTTTCTTAACTGTTTTCCTCATTTTATCATTTTATCTTCTTTTTAAAGATTAATGCTAGCTGCCAGGTTCCATCCTAATTAAGATGAAGCCCATCCCTTCAGCAAAGCCACTCCTTTCCCCAGAATGTTGCCCAGTTCCTAACAAATCCAAAACTCTCTTCCACGCATTGAGGCTCTGGAGCTCTGCCTGCCTTTTGGATCCTGAGCATGGAATGGGAAGCATTTCAGAGAATGCTACCCTGGAAGTTCTGGATTTCTACTTCCTGCCTAAAATCCTAAATTTAGCCTCCAGAACCTCCTTCCCACATTTTACTATGTCATTGGTACCAACATGTACCAAGACAGCAGACTCCTCCCCAGCGCTACCTAAAACTTGTTTAGGTGCTGCGTGAGATCCACTACTTTTACACCAGGGAGGCATGGTAGTACCAGGCAATCCTCATGTCCACCAGCCAGCCAGCTATCTACATGCCTAATGCTTGACTCACAAACTAAATGACTGTCCTAACCCTTTCCTCATGGACACATGGCCCTGGAGAAACCTCCTCAGTACAAGAGGGTTTTACATCACCTGGAGGATAGGTGGTAGCTACAGGATCACTTCCTGCCACACCAGAGTGATGCTGTCCTGTCTCGTGATCTCTCTCCTCCATGGCAGCAGAGAGGCTGCCAGACCAGTGGCAAGACTTCAGTACTATGTTCCTGTAGGTCTCATCTATATACCTCTCTGTCTTCCTTATGTCCTCCAAGACTGCTACTGTAGCCTCCAGAGATTGGACTCATTCCCTCAGAGCAAAGAGCTCTTTGCACCTAGTGCACATGTAAGACCCCTCACCAACTGGGAGAAAATCATACATGTGACACCCAATGCAAAAGTCTGGAAGACCATCATCTTGCTGCTGGACTGCTGTCTCCATCTTAGTTTTAAGGGTTTTTTTTTTTAGCTATTTAGGTTGTTTACTTAGTTACATTTGCTAGGGATATTTGTACTAATACAACTATACTTACTACATTTAATGGACTTTGTTCATCTCAAGATTAATTTCAGGTCCTTAATGTATTCCTGATGAGGATAACACAGGTACACTAAAAAAAATTTTTTTTAAACTGCCTCTAATGTTTCGATTGATTTTTACGTTTTTTGGTGCGCTGAATCCAAATCTGGTAACCAATTTGCTCCATCACGTACAGATTTTTTGCTACATTGGGTTAGCAGTTTGACGTGAACGTTTCAGATTGAGTGCGATCGAGATAAAAGTTTCTTGGATGAATTCTTTATACTAATTGTTTAGTAGTTATTCAAATAAGAATAAAGAAAATTGTAACAAGGCAGCACATAAGAATAGAGTAATGTAAAACACACTGTGATGGTAGCAAAATTGTCTGCACTTAAAACAGCCACATACATGTGCACAAACATTGAGCATATAAGAGCGAGGTTAGACACAAAGCAAAGCAAAGAAATGTGCAAAAAATGTTGTACAGGTATGTATGTAAAAATAGAAAACGCAAACCGCACCATTGCAATACATGAAGACAAACACCCGATGGTGTGAAAATAAAATTCTAATAAATGAGATCCGACACTGTGGTAATAACTAGCAAATTTTTATTTCAAAGTTTCGTAAAAACACGATATTTGTCAACACAGTTTAGATTTTAAAGTCATTCTTGGGTCAATCAATCTCCTGGTGGGCCCGTTTCTTCTTCCCCCGAATGCTTTTCTTGGTGCGCTGCTTGGCGTATTTTTCATCTGGGGTTTCCCGCAGCAGCAACCAGCAGAAATCAGCCATCATAGTGGTGTTCTATCTTCCTTGGTACCTTCTCTCTGCGTCCTTGATGTCCTGGTGAAACCTTTCACCTTGTTCTTCACTGTACGCCCCCAAGTTTTCGGGAAAGTAGTTCACATGGGAGTGCAAGAAATGGACTTTCAGGCTCATGTTACAGCCTTGTTCTTTGAAGGCATTGAGCATCCTGGCAACAATATCCTTATAGTTCTCATCCCGCCTGTTCCCCAAGAATTTGAGAACATCATCCTTGAAGGAATCCCAGGCTTCTTTTTCCTTCTCAGACATCGTTTCAGCGAATGCTCCATCTGAAATGAGTTTCCTTATATCAGGGCCAACAAACACTCCTTCCTTTAGCTTTGCTTCAGAAAGTCGGGGGAACTTTGAGCAAAGGTACCGAAAGCACTCACCATCTTTTGGAAGGGACTTGATGAATTGCTTAATGAGACCCAACTTAATGTGGAGAGGTGGTAATAGAATTTTATCACGAGGTACCAAGCTCTCATGAAGAACATTTTTCTCACCGGGTCTCAAATACTCCCGAATTGGCCAGTCTTTTTTTCCCCCAGTGTAGGTCGTGGGCCCGGCTATCCCACAAGCAAAGGAAGCAGGGATATTTGGTGAAACCGGATTGCTGCCCTAATAGCATGGATAGAATTTTAAAGTCTCCACAAATCATCCACTTATGCTCATCATAACAAATCTTCTGAAGAATCAGGGCCAAATTCTCGTATTTTTCTTGGAGAATAACAGAGTGAGCAATAGGAACTGAAGCGAATGTGTTGCCATTATGAAGAAGAACTCCTTTTATGCTGTCTTTTGACGAATCAATGAACAGCCGCCATTCAGCAGGATCATACTTGAGTTTAAACTTTTCCATCACTCCGTATATATCGTTGCAAAATACCAAATCTTCCTTTTTGCTGAAATACTTCAAAAATTGTGTCTCGCGGTTGCGGTACCAATAAAAAGTTGTTCCTGGTGACAATAGATTTTTCTGTTTAAGCCGAGAACCTAGCAGTTGGGCAGCATCTTTTGGGAGTCCTAAATCCCGGACTAAATCATTCAATTCAGCTTGAGAGAAAAGTTCAGGTTTCGGATCTGGTTCAGTTTCAAACTCGGAAATACTGGACTCATCGGGAAAAGCCATCTGATGAGTCTCATCATGATCAGAACTGTCCACACAAATATGATCCAAAGATTTTGGTGGTTCAGGCACAGGTACTTCGTTGCTATGAGGCATAGGCCTAATTGATGAGGGAAGGTTGGGGTAACTTATTATGTTCTTATTTTTTAAGTTGTATCCCTTCACAATGCAAGAGCAAAAATAGCAGTCACTGCTGTGGTCTCTTTGTTCACGCCACATCATAGGTATTCCGAAACGAAATGCTTGTTTTTTACCTTTCATCCATAAGCGTAGATCTTCCTCACATGTCTTGCACACTTTGTGAGGAGCCCACGGTTTGTCTTGATCGCCTAACTTCAAACCGAAATAGGCGAAATATACTTTTTTAATAAATGCAGAAATGTTCCTCTGCCGCTTTTTCACGGTATATTCCCCACAAATAAAACAAAAACTGTCCGGAGAGTTGACGCAACCTCTGGCTCTGTGAGCCATCACAAATACACAGCACTGCAAACTACAACTGTAGTGAACCACTTCGGAATAAAGCTGGATTACGACTGAGCAAACAAAAGGTAATAATGAACTTGCAAGAAACTGAAATTTGACAGGAACGTTCATGTCGCAACCACCGTGTTTGAGCGAGCGAACGAGGCGAGGCGAACAGGAAAGAACATGCGCCAGCGTGAGTACTGGATTTAGGCCCCCGCCTCCCAATTGTCCTGTTAATGTATAAAATGAATACAAAACACTCTAAAATATCATGAGGGAGTGTTTCTAGTTAGTTAACCATTGCAACCTCTATTTTGGGCCAAGAAAATAAACTGCAGTCGGCTAAAAAGAAATTATGTGAACATTCCTTATATGGGTAAGAAATCTAATTTTGCAAGAAAACGTGATGTGATGGAAGATTTTGGCTATTTTTCCTGGATTCAGCACCCCAAAATCTATAGGAATCAGTTGCAAAACTGGAGGCAGTTTTTTGGTAGTGTACCTGTGTAATCAACTGAACCTGAAAGTGAATTTGACTGCCCCTCTCTCTTTAATAGGTTTAAGAACCTATAAAGCTAAGATTATCCCTGGGGTGGATGGGAGGGAAAGAAAACTTAATAAAAGTTGGCTTGCTACACAGTGCCCTGACCTGTGCTTCTAAGGTAATGTCTTAACAATTTCCTGGGTGATTCGTACGGCCCTTGGTTTGATAGGAGGGACCTTTCAAATTAACCCTTTGATCTGTCACTTGGTTTTAACACCTATTTAAGACAGCTTCACAGATCTTTTGTCTCCTAAGTGGAAGGCCTCTAGAGGGTAATAGAAATACATTTATTTTTTCTACTCAGACACTATTCTACTTTGTATGCTAAGCTATACTTTGATTTGATTTAAATAAAAAGCTCTCTAGAAACAAATTTCTTTCTACTCAGAGACTATGTACTCATAAGAACATAAGAACATAAGATATGCCATACTGGGTCAGACCAAGGTCCATCAAGCCCAGTATTCTGTTTCCAACAGTGGCCAATCTAGGTCATATGTACCTAGCAGTTTCCCCAAGGGACACAGGTTCCACAATGCTTGTATTGGTTCAAGCATTGATATCCTGGGTCCCTTCTTAATAATGGCTTATGGACCTTTCCTCCAGGAACTTGTCCAAACCTTTTTTAAACCCAGCTACACTAACAGACTTTACTACATCCTCCGGTAACAAATTCCAGAGTTTGATTACACGTTGAGTGAAAAAATATTTTCTTTTATTAGTCTTAAATAGTTTACCCTGTAGCTTCATTGCATGTCCCTTAGTCTTTCTATATTCTGATAAGGTAAACAATCGATCTACGTTTACCCGTTCCACTCCGCTCATTAATTTATAGACTTCTATCATATCTCCCCTCAGCCGTCTCTTTTCCAGGTTAAAGAGCCCTAACCTTTTTAGCCTTTCTTCATAGGAGTATCCTTCCATCCCCTTTACCATTTTGGTGGCTCTTCTCTGAACCTTTTCTAATAACTCTATATCCTTTTTAAGATACGGCGACCAGAATTGCACACAATATTCAAGGTGCGGTCTCACCAAGGAACGATATAGAGGCATTATAATATCCTTTGTTTTATTTTCCATTCCTTTCCTTATCATACCTAACATTCTATTTGCTCTCTTGGCCGCCGCTGCACACTGGGCCGAGGGTTTTAATATGGTATCCACAATGACGCCTAAATCTTTTTCCTGGGTGGTGGTTCCTAATGTGGAACCTTGCATCGTGTAACCATAGTTTGGGTTGTTCTTCCCTAAGTGCATAGCCTTGCACTTGTCCACATTAAATTTCATCTGCCATTTTGATGCCCAGTCTTCCAATTTATCAAGATCCTCTTGCAATTTTCCACAATCCTCTTGGGTTTTAACAACTTTAAATAGTTTTGTGTCATCTGCAAATTTGATAACCTCACTCGTTATTCCACTTTCCAGGTCATTTATGAATATGTCAAAAAGCAGCGGACCCAGCACAGATCCCTGGGGTACACCACTATTCACCTTTCTCCATTGGGAAAATTGGCCATTTAGCCCTACCCTCTGCTTTCTATCTTTTAACCAGTTCCTGATCCACAATAGTACACTGCCTCCTATCCCATGACTCTTTAGTTTTGCCAAAAGTCTCTCATGAGGGACCTTGTCAAAGGCTTTCTGAAAGTCCAGATACACAATATCAACCGACTCACCTTTGTCCACCTGATTATTCACTCCTTCAAAAAAACATAACAGATTAGTAAGACAAGATCTTCCTTGTCTAAAGCCATGTTGGCTGTCTCTCATTAGTTCATGACTATCTACATGCTGAGTAATTTTATTCTTTATGATGGTTTCTATCATTTTTCCCGGTATTGACGTCAGGCTCACCGGTCTGTAGTTTCCCGGATCACCCCTGGAACCCTTTTTAAAAATTGGTGTTACATTGGCGATCCTCCAATCTTCAGGTATTAGAGATGATTTTAATGATAGTTCACAGATTACTAATAGCAGGTCTGCAATCTCATATTTCAGTTCTTTCAATACCCTTGGATGTATACCATCCGGCCCAGGTGATTTGCTACTCTTCAGCTTATCTAATAGTTGTAATACATCTTCTCGATGTATCAATATTTCCTTCAATTCTTCTGCACCTTTAAATACCACTTCAGTCATGGGTAACATCCCTACATCTTCCTCAGTAAAGACCGAAGCAAAGAATTTGTTCAGTCTCTCCGCTATCGCCTTGTCGCCTCTTAGTGCTCCTTTAACCCCTTTATCATCTAATGGACCAACTGACTCTCTCACAGGTTTTTTGCTACGAATGTACTTGAAAAGGTCTTTACTTCGCGTTTTTGCTTCTGCAGCAAGCTTCTTCTCAAATTCTCCCTTTGCCTGCCTTATCAATGCCTTGCATTTGACTTGCCAGTGCTTGTGCTGTTTCCAGGTTTCGTCATTTGGCTCTTTTTTCCATTTCCTGAAAGATGCTTTTTTGGCAACAACAGCCTCTCTGACCTCAACTTTAAACCATGCTGGCAGTTTTTTGGACTTCTTTCCACTTTTCTTAAAGCGTGGAATACAGCTGGTCTGGGCTTCCAAGATAGTATTTTTCAACAACAGCCAAGCCTGATGTACGTCTTTAACCTTTGCAACTGCTCCTTTTAGTTTTTTCTTGACTGTTTTCCTCATTTTATCATAGTCTCCCTTTCGAAAGTTAAAAGGTAGTACTGTGGATTTCCTTACTATCCCTCCTCCACTAATTAAATCAAAGGCGATCATGCTATGATCACTATTGCCAAGTGGCCCCAACAACCTTATCTCTTGCACTAGATCTGGTGTTCCACTAAGGATTAGGTCTAATATGGCTTCCCCTCTGGTCGGTTCATGAACCAGCTGCTCCAAGAAGCAGTCATTTATTTCATCTAGGAACTTTATCTCCCTAGCATGTCCTGACGTGACACTGACCCAGTCGATACCGGGGTAGTTGAAATTACCCATTATTATTACTGTGCTGTAACTTTTGTTAGCTTCCTTGATTTCTTTGAGCATTTCATCATCCATTTGGTCATTCTGGCCAGGCGCTCGATAGTACACCCCCACTGCCATTGCCTTCCCCCTTTTACATGGAATTTCAATCCATATAGATTCTACAGCAGATTTTGTTTCCTGCAAAACTTTAATCCTTTCTGACTCAATGCCCTCTCTAATATAGAGAGCAACCCCTCCACCAATTTGATCAGCTCTATCATTACGATATAGTTTGTACCCAGGTATCACAGTGTCCCACTGGTTGTCGTCCTTCCACCATGTCTCTGATATTCCAATTATATCTAACCTTTCATTTAGTGCTATATATTCTAACTCTCCCATCTTTTTTTTTTTTTTTTTTATTCACTCTATTTACATTTTACATTACAAACATAACACAACAAAAATAAACTCCTGTTACAACACACTAATACAAGCATCAAATAATTCCCCCTTCTCCCCCCCCGACACCTTGCAGACCCAGCCTCCCCCGCCACCTAGCACCCATCCACATTAGAGTAGCTATCCAGTGCAGACCATTTTTTATTATCTCCCACTATACCCCTGGAGGCATACATATTATCATATGCTTTTTCATATCGGCTGTATAAGCAGACTAGATTCCACCAGTGTATCCAACTCAACTTTGCAGAATCTTTACATCTCATAAGAATTACTTTAATGGCAAGTGCCAGCATAAAATTCAACGCAAAGTAATTTTCTTTGATAACATTGGGTATTTCAGCTGCAGCCCTCAAAACTATTATCTTCCAGGAGAGTGGGTGCGTAAAATTTAACACCTGTTGAATCTTCTTCCAAACAGGCCTCCAATACCCCTGAAGGCTTGAGCAATCTAGTAGCATATGTCTTAACGTGCCAATCTCCTTGTGACAAGTCCAGCAATATTGGGACGCTGTATTACTCCACTTAGCTATTCGAACCGGCGTAAGAAACGCTCGATGAGCCAAGAAAAACATGGACTGGGTGAGGGCGGCCGAACGTGACGGCCGCACCAGTGGCCCCCAATTAGAAAAACAGTGATCCTGCGGTAGACAGATACCTAAATCTGCCTCCCAGACCTTCCTTAGTCCCAATAATTGGATGGGCCTCTTGCCTCTGAAAAATCCATATATATTCGATGTTCGGCCCTTCTGCACAACAAGCTCTCTGACAAACTCCTCCAGGCCCCATTTGTCCCGCACTAGTTCAGGCTTTTTTATCTTCTGCCCCACACAATGCTTCAATTGGAGCCACTGATAAAAGCAGGACGTCGGTAGGTTAAACTCCTCGTGCATCATTTGAAAGGACTTCCACTGTGTGTTTTGAAACAGCTGCCCCACTCGCCAAATGCCACATTGTTGCCAAACTTTCCAATTGATTGTCCGCTGATTTATTTTGAAGGCCTGATTATGCCAGATGGGCATTCTTCTTGAGATAGGGTTGTTAACCCCCAGGCAAAGGGAGAGACTATGAAAAGCTCTTTGTGTGGCCGAGATAACACGCCCCGCCCTGGAGGGCTCCGGCAAATTCATCCCCATAGCCAAATGAAGTGGGCGCGGAGAAATCAAACGCTCCTCTAACTCTAACCATATAGGTCTCCGATTATCAGCTCCCTCCGCCGCCCACAAAACGCCTTGACTTAATATCGCTGCCTGATGATACAGATAAAAATCTGGGAAATTCACACCCCCAGCTTCTTTGGAGGCTTTCAATTTCTTCAGCGCGATCCTAGGTGTCTTTCCCCTCCAGAGGAAGCGGCAAAGAATCCTCTCAATTTCTTTGTAAACGGGTTCCTCAAAAAATGCTGGAATCATCCCCAGGATATAATTCAATTTCGGCACTAACACCATCTTCAGAGAGTCCAAACGCCCCCACCACGTGAGATGCAAAGGAGACCATTTCTCTGTAAAAAGTCGTGCTATTTCCTTCAACTTGACTCCATTTAGTCTGAGAATTTCGTCCAGTGGACCGCCGAATTGAACTCCAAGATATTTGATTGATGTGGACTCCCATTGAAAATCAAACTGCTGTATCATCGAACGCGTCCCATATTTATTGAGGGGGAACGCAACAGATTTTGTCCAGTTAACTTTATAACCGGACAGATCTGAATACCGCCCAATATGATGAAGCACAGGGGAAACCGATTCCGGAGTGAGGAACAGCAACAAGTCGTCCGCATACGCTGAAGTTTTCACTTGAAGATCCTCCACCTCAATGCCCCTAATTTCAGTCGATTGCCGCAGCAACAGCAGCAGAGGTTCCAGGGCCAGATTAAATAACAAAGGGGACATAGGGCAGCCTTGTCGCGTGCCTCTATATAAAAATAAAGGTTGAGACAGCACTCCATTAGCCAGGATCTTAGCTTCAGGCCTGATGTATAACAACTGCACCATGCGAATAAATGAGGAAGGAAGTCCAAACCATTCCAACGTGTGAAATAAGAAGGGCCATTCCACCCTGTCAAAGGCCTTCTCCGCATCAATTGATAGACCGATGTAAGGAGAGTCCAATCCATTGGCGACCTCCAAGATGTTGCAGAATAACCGAGCGTTATCCACCGTAGATCGTCCCGCAACAAAGCCACATTGATCCGGATGAATCAGTATATGCAGGACCTTCTTAAGCCGTGCAGCAAGAATAGAGGAGTATAGCTTATAATCCGTGTTCAATAAGGAGATAGGTCGGTAGTTTCCCACCCGGCTTGGGTCTCGCCCAGGCTTTGGCAACACCACTATAGTAGCCTCTGCAAAGGCGCCAGGGGAACATGCCTGATCCTGGAGCCTCTGGTAGTAATGCAACAATTGCGGCCCCAAGTCTTGGAGAAACAGCTGGTAAAACTCTACTGGGAATCCGTCGGGGCCCGCTGCTTTCCCGCTCTGCATGGTGTTTAACACCTCCTTGATGTCCTCCAGCCGTATCGGTTCTTCCAAGACGGCCCTCTGATCCGGTGCTAAGCACGGATGATCGATCTGTTCCAGAAAACTACATATCTCGGCCTGATCCTTAACTCCTTCAGACGTATATAACCGACAGTAAAACTCCGAGAACGCATCCGAGATATCTTGATCCTTATATAAAGGGCCAGCTTGCTCATCTTCAATTGCCACAATGTGAGCTTTCTCGGCACGTGGATTAAGTTGGGCCGCCAGGACTTTCCCTGCTCTATTTGCCTCCACGTGATATCGTACTTGCAAAGGGAATGTAGCCTGCTCTACTACCGCCGCACTAAGAGCTGAGTTATATTTATATCTCAACTTTTGCAGTCGGATCAGTACCCTGCTATTGAATTGTCGTTGTAAAATTCGCTCTCCAGCTCGAATCTGTTGGTCCAGAATCTTCAGCTCGTATCGACCTGCCTTGTTGTTAGCAATCACATAGCTCGTTATCTGAGCTCGCATGGAGGCCTTAAACGCCTCCCACCAGGCCCATACAGGGGTATCACTTGCCACATTATTCTCAAAGTACTCTTTTATAGCAGCTCGTAGATAAGCTTTAAAGGACTCATCCGCTAGCAAATATCTCGGGAAGAACCATGCCGCCTTTTTGCAGGAGGCATCCTTGATATCCATGACAAACACTATGGCAGCATGATCAGAAATAGTAGGGCTGAGTATATCTGATGCACTGATACTTTGGACTAAGGTTTTTGAGACTAGAAAAAAATCAATTCTTGAGTGAGAACCATGCGGGTGTGAGAAAAATGTGAAATCTGCTTCAGTTGGATGATGCAGCCTCCAGATATCTACCAAATTGAAAGTCTCCATAATCGAGTGCAGCACTTCCAAGGCTCTCTCCCGTCTGTGAGGTCTGCTGGGCTTGCGATCAATTAGAGGGTCGAGAGCCAGATTGAAATCTCCCCCGATAATTACTGGAAATCTAGCATATTCTTGAACAGCCTCAGCTAGCGCATGATAAAAAACAGGGCTGTCGGTATTGGGGCCATATACATTAAAGAAACTCAGCTGCCGTCCCTCCAGGAGAAGTTGCACCCCCGCCCATCTACCTTCCGCATCTGCCCGAGAAGACAAGATTTGATATTTGAGCGACTTCTTAATCAAAATGGCCACTCCATTTTTCTTCATACATGCAGGAGCGTGAGCCACCAAACAGAATTTACCTTGTGCCAGCTTTAACGTTTCTTTGGAGGACAAATGAGTTTCTTGTAGAAGAAGTATCTCAGCATCTTGCTTTTGACAATACAATGATATTTTTTTACGTTTAATCGGATGGTTGATCCCCTTTACATTTAGGGATAGGCATTTAATTATACCCATCTTAAATTGCACTGGAGCCTTACACACCCCTCTTCCTGGTCCGCACTACCTTTCCAGCAATATCTAGGATGACCAGGCGGGAGGAACATAGCCAGAACTGCAAGGTGTCAACTGTGTCTCTTAAAAGAGAAAACATAATGGGTGAACATACACAACTACCACGATAGCCCCCAAGACCCCAGCTATCACCCGGACCCATTAGCATCTAACCATTGGTGCTATCTGAGAAATCCTGTCTTCCAATACAACAGGTTCAATCTATCTAGGTACATCAATTACATCCTTTGTCATGCTAAATTGCTCACTATTAACATTGTCCTTTCTGACCTGCCTGCAACACACATATATGCGCCTGCCGAGCAATACCAGGGCACCTAAATGTGTGCAGGAAGGATAAAGGTAACCCCTAACAACCAATCCCGCCCCTGCCATATTACCAGCTCTGATATGGCACGTTAATCCCCAGGCAAAGGCCAATTATTACCCCTACTAGTATTAATAATAGTACCACTAATACTACGAGCCCCCCCCCTCCCATACCAAGCTGTATTTGCCCCCTTCCATTATCCCTTTACAATATTGCAACAACAAACATATCCAAACTTAAACCGCAGACAGTTACCCTCTGCTACAGAGAATCCCTGCATCGCAGCAGCTCCTGTCCTTACATAATCAAGCCTTCAGCCCAAAGAACACAGTCACTGCATCTGCAGAGCTTCCTGCTCTGCGATATACTTTGCTGCCACCGCCGGAACATCAAAGGACTTTGTTTGATTGTGTAGAGTAATCTTAAATCGGGCAGGGTAGAAAAGCCCGTAGCGGGCTTGCAGCTGCTGGAGACGGGGACGCAATGCCAAAAACTGCTTCCGCTTTTCGACCGTGGCTCTGCAAAAATCGGGAAAAAATAAAACTTTATGACCCTCAAAAAGCATGGATTTCAAAGTCCTTGCCGCTTCCAGAATCTGTGCCGCTTGCTGATATCGGAGCAAACAAAAAATGATCGGTCGAGGTCCGCGGGCGTGCAGGTTGATCTGCGCTGGTACCCGATGCGCCCTTTCGACCTCAATCGGGCCTGTACTTTTCAAATGGAGCATCGAGGGCAGGGACCGTTCCAGAAAAGATATCATGTCCGCCCCCTCCGCGCCTTCCGGGACACCAAGCATTCGAATATTATTTCGGCGATTTCTATTAGCCACATCCTCCAAACTTAGCTCCAACCTCTCCATCCGTTTTGCCATCTTGTCGACACATGCGAGCTTTTCCTCATGGGCAGCCACTGTCGTCCCGATAGAATCCAGTCTTGTGGTAAACTGCTCCATTCGCTCTTTGACCTCCTGCATTTCCGTTTGTACCTTCCCTATTGCCTCTCCATTCGCCAGCACCAGCTCCTTCACCGATCGTAACTCCCCCAACAACTCCCGAATCAGTTCCTCCGACTCCCGGGCAGCTGCCATCTTATGGGGAGAGAGGGGATCAGACTTCGCCCTCTTGGATCCCGCGTTACCGCCTGCTCCAAAGTCTAGCTTGGCAGGTTTAATGTTGGCCATACCAAGATGAATAATTAGAGGTAATTACAGCGCCTACTAATTCCTTTATCTCAGGTTATCTCATAGGATTCATGCGAAGGTCCGGGGAGCTAAGCTCTTAGGCTGCCATCATGGATTCGCGCAAGCTCCGCCCTCCTAACTCTCCCATCTTATTTTTTAGACTTCTAGCATTTGCATACAAGCATTTTAGAGAATGTATTTTATCCATATTAATTTGTCTGTTAGACATGAGTAATTTGGGATCTTTAAGCTCTGTCTGCTCCATACTTGAGGGCATTTGGGCTACTTTACTCTTTTGTGGAACCTCTCTGCTTTTGGTAATATCCTTCAAAGATACATTCTTCCGAACCATCTGCTCTTGGGCGACTGTCGGCTTTCCCCTAATATCTAGTTTAAAAGCTGCTCTATCTCCTTTTTAAAGGTTAATGCCAGCAGCCTGGTTCCATCCCGGTTAAGGTGAAGCCCATCCCTTCGGAAGAGCCCCTCCTTTCCCCAGAATGTTCCCCAGTTCCTAACAAATCCAAACCCCTCATCTCTGCACCATTGTCTCATCCACGCATTGAGACTCCGGAGCTCCGTCTGCCTTTTGGGTCCTGCGCGTGGAACAGGAAGCATTTCAGAGAATGCTACCCTGGAAGTTCTGGATTTCAACTTCCTACCTAAAAGCCTAAATTTAGCCTCCAGAACCTCCCTACCACATTTTCCTATGTCATTGGTACCAACATGTACCAAGACAGCAGACTCCTCCCCAGCACTATCTAAGACCTTATCTAGGTGGCGCGTGAGGTCCGCTACCTTCGCACCAGGCAGGCATGTTACCAGGTGATCCTCACGTCCACCAGCCACCCAGCTATCTACATGCCTAATGATCGAATCACCAACTATAACGGCTGTCCTAACCCTTCCCTCATGGGCACATGGCCCTGGAGAAACTTCCTTGGTGCGAGAGGGTTTTACATCACCTGGAGGACAGGTCCTAGTTACAGGATCACTTCCTGCCACACCAGGGTGATGCTCTCCTGTCACGTGACCTCTCTCCTCCATGGCAACAGGGATGCTGCCAGACTGGAGGTGGGACTTCAGGACTATATCCCTGTAGGTCTCGTCTATGTACCTCTCTGTCTGTCTTATGCTTTCCAAGTCTGCTACTTTAGCCTCTAGAGAACGGACTCGTTCCCTGAGAGCAAAGAGCTCCTTGCACCTAGTACACACGTAAGACCTCTCACCAACTGGGAGAAAATCATACATGTGACACTCAATGCAAAAGACTGGAAAGCCCCCATCCCGCTGCTGGACTGCTGTCTGCATCTTAGTTTTAAGTTTGTGTTTAGATCTAAGTTCTTTACTTACTAAGGGTTGCTATGGATATTTATACTAATAAAACTGAACCTAATACGTGTAATATACCTTGTTCACCTGAAGCTTAACTAATCTCAGGTCCTTAGTGTATGACTGATTTGGGTAATGAGCTTCACTACTTCACTACTCTATTTTACTTTCTATGGTAAGCTATTTTCTGATTTGATTTGAATGAAAAGCTCTCTAGAAATATTTTATTTCTTTCTACTCGGAAACTACTCTATTTTACTTTTTATCTAAGCTATACTCTGATTTGATTTAAATGAAAAGCTCTCTGGTGGTACTAAGACCTGACTGACTCAGCAAAAACACTGAATTATAAAATACACAGATAATTCCCTTTTCCCCAATATTTAGAGTATTTCCCAGAAGATAAATACAAGTGCAGAACGTTTTCCAGCTTTAGCAATTCCTTTTGGTAATCCTTCAGGATGTCATTTCCATTTTCTATTTCTTCACACACCTGTCTTCATCCTTTCCTTCCCTACATCTCTTTCTCTGACATTGATCCTTCTGCTTTATCTTTTTTTCTATATTTTTCTCATCTGCCTTTTTATCTAACTATAGCTTCATTCCATTCCTTCTTCGATCTTCAGTCTCCCTCTTTTCACCTTTCACCGCATTCCATATCTTACTTCCCTAATCCCTCCATTCCTCACCTGCCTTCACCAACC
The DNA here is from genome assembly GCA_033557465.1 of Ichthyophis bannanicus. NCBI lineage: Eukaryota > Metazoa > Chordata > Amphibia > Gymnophiona > Ichthyophiidae > Ichthyophis > Ichthyophis bannanicus. The sequence continues at coordinate 343,434,185 of CM066033.1, read as the reverse complement.
GATCCCCCTATCTTTCACCCACTTTCTAGTTCCCCAGTTCCTCTCTCTCTGTAATCATCCCTACTCAGACTCATCTACCACCTTCTGCCTCTTGTCCCCTAATCAGCCCTAGTGCATTCCTTGTCAATCATCATCTCTCCACCTCCAGACCACTTCTTATGTCCACGTTTCCATTTCCCCTTTCACCTTCACCATTTGTACTTCTCTCACCTCCTTCAAGGAAGACATGTCCCTTCCTGTGTCTTTTACTCACCTCATAGTCCTATCTCTCTTTCAACTGCCTCCCAATTCCTCTCTAAACTGCACAAGTCTTTAAACTTTCTTCCCTCCTCAAGAGATGTTAGGGGCACAAGGTGGGATAAGCTAGGAAAAGGGGGGATACCCTGGGAGGATGCACATGATTAAAGGTTCGTCTAAAGTGTCAGATACATTGGGCTGGCTCTAGTTATAGTCCCTGTAAGCAGTGGACTACAAAGTTATTTTTACTAGAAGGTCTAACCCCCCAGCTTTGATAATGGTTGGTACATCACTGCATTCCAAATGAGGTCAGGTAGCAGGATGATAATTCCCCAACTCCATTATACAGTTCTCTATCTCTTCCCAAAAGACATGAAGGAATTGCCCTTTGCTAGCCAAAAGGAGACTGTGGTCAGTGAGGGTAGAGGGGTGGGGGTGGAATGTGTTTTTCCAACAGTGGATCTAGTATTGCAGCCTAGAGCCAGAAAGACCAGGGTTCAAATCTGACTGGCACTCCTTGTGGCCTGGGCAAGCCACTTAACCCTCCATTGCCTCAGGTACAAACTTAGAATGTGAACCTTTTGGGAACAGGGATATACATACTGTACCTGAATGTAACTCACCTTGATCTTCTGGAAAGGCATGAGCTAAATACTAATAATAAATAAAATAAATAAATATTGCCTTCCTTTGAGGATTTATGTTATTCTAATTTCACATTCCTGTCGACCAGACTGCACTACCCCTCATCAAAACTGACCAAGGCGCCAGACCCAGAAGAAAGAGAACCTCAGACACCATCACCACCCCCAAAGAATTCACCAGAGCAAGACAAGACACCTCAAGAAGAGCACTATCCCTGGCTGTACCTGCTCTATGGAACTCTCTCCCTAATGATCTGAGATCAACCATAGACCTCAAGGACTTCAAAAAGCTGCTCAAAACAACACTCTTCACAGAACACGTGAACAGCTACCAGCCTCTCCAACCTATGCATGACCCCTGCTTCCCCCCCTGCTACCTGTATATAGCCCCTGTTCATAGCTCACAATGTATATAGCTCACCAGTTAATCATTCACACTACACCCCCACACCACACATGTCGATGTATCCACTGAATGTATGCACCCTCACACACTACCTCTCGATTGTTTTGATGTGCCAACTGCTTTGATTTAAAAATAAAGTGGTATATTAAATCCTTTTAAATAAAATAAAAATAAATAAATAAAATTATTATACAAGGTGTGACATAAAAGAAACGAGACTGTCTCATAAATGTTTTTTATTACAAAATCTACAGAGAAATTATGCATAGTCACCTTCAAAGTAATCCCCCCCCCCCCAGAGTTAATGCACTTCTGCATTCGCTTCTGCCATGTACAGAAGCACTCAGTAAAGTCCTCCTTGAGGTCCCTCAGCTCCCTCTTCACAGTGGCCTTGATCTCTTCTACAGAGGTGAAATGAGTTCCTTTGAGCACAGTCTTCAGCTGGGGAAGAGCCAGAAGTCGCATAGTGCGAAATCTGGGGAATAAGGAGGGTGGTCGAGAGCTGTGATCTGTTTGTTGGCCAAGAACTACCTCACACTGAGCACAGTGTGCGGGCTTTTTGACATATTCATAAATGACCTGGAAAGTGGAATAACGAGTGAGGTTATACAAATTTGCAGTTGACACAAAACTATTTAAAGTTGTTAAAACCCAAGAGGATTGTGGAGAATTGCAAGAGGATCTTGATAAATTGAAAGACTGGGCATCAAAATGGCAGATGAAATTTAATGTGGACAAATGCAAAGGGAAGAACAACCCAAACCCTGGCCTGCATGTACAGCGATAGCCTGGCAAACTCAGCCAGGGCTTTTAAATGGAGCCGTGGCGCCATGGCGTCCCGTTGCCATGGCACTGCGGCTCCATTTAAAAGCCACGATGCCGGCCGCTGCCCAACAAAGTTAATTCCCCGCAGCCCGATCCCCGATCCGGCCTCCTAAGGCCTGAGTTGGGCTGCGGGGCATTGACTTTACCCCCATCCCAAGCCCCTTCTGCGCACTGACTCCACAAAAAGAAAATGCCCAGGGGAGTTATTCCATCTCGGAGGTGGAATAACTTCCCCGGCCAATTCGCCGGCCCTGGATGTACAAGGTTAGATGTGCCCTATGGGATCAGAATCGCAAATTCCTTTGTACGTCCGGGTCTACCTGGATGTACAAGGGAGTTGTACGTCGGGATCAGAATTGGATCTATATTGTCCTCATCTCTACTACCTCCTCTGGGAGACTATTCCACTCATCAACCACCTTTTCCATAAAGAAATATTTCCGTATTTTATGCCTGTCTATCCCCTTTCACCCTCATCCTATGTCCCCTCGTAGCTTAGCTTGCTTTTAAGCCTGCCCACTCTCCGCCCCCGTGCCGCCTCTTCCCCGCCCCCTTCTAACTTCCCCGCACAACCAGCGGGGAAGTTATTCAGGGACAGGAGCCGCTATTCGTGCTTCAGAATGACGTCCTATCTGAATTCAAAAAAGCATGGGACCAACACAGAAGATCGCTAAAGGAAAAATGGGACTATTGTAGTTGATATGGATGGGCAGACTAGATAAGAACATAAGATAAGGGAGTGGAGGAGTAGCCTAGTGGTTGGGTCAAGGTACTTCAGGCCGGAAGGTCAGGGGTTCAAATCCCACTAGAGGACAGCAACCTTGGGCCGGAAGGACTGGGGTTTCTAGTCCCACAGGTGCTCCTTGTGGTCTTGGGCAAGCCACTTAACCCTCCATAGCCCATGTTCCCTGTAAAATAGTTCTCTGTGTGCTATGCTTTCCTGTCTAATCAATGTGTTTATACCTCAAAAATTTCCTGTCATGATTTGACAATTTCCAATCTGTAATCAAAAACCGCTGCTGATCGCTGGAAGTAGCGGTATACAAATGTATACTAAATAAAAATAAAATATGCCATACTGGGTCAGACCAAGGTCCATCAAGCCCAGTATTCTGTTTCCAACAGTGGCCAATCTAGGTCATATGTACCTAGCAGTTTCCCCAAAAGACACAGGTTCCGCAATGCTTGCACTGGGTCAAGCATTGATATCCTGGGTCCCTTCTTAATAATGGCTTATGGACCTTTCCTCCAGGAACTTGTCCAAACCTTTTTTAAACCCAGCTACACTAACAGCCTTTACTACATCCTCCGGTAACAAATTCCAGAGTTTGATTACACGTTGAATGAAAAAATATTTTCTTTTACTAGTCTTAAATAGTTTACCTTGTAGCTTCATTGCATGTCCCCTAGTCTTTCTATATTCTGATAAGGTAAACAATCGATCTACGTTTACCCGTTCCACTCCGCTCATTAATTTATAGACTTCTATCATATCTCCCCTCAGCCGTCTCTTTTCCAGGTTAAAGAGCCCTAACCTTTTTAGCCTTTCTTCATAGGAGTATCCTTCCATCCCCTTTACCATTTTGGTGGCTCTTCTCTGAACCTTTTCTAATAACTCTATATCCTTTTTAAGATACGGCGACCAGAATTGCACACAATATTCAAGATGCGGTCTCACCATGGAACGATATAGAGGCATTATAATATCCTTTGTTTTATTTTCCATTCCTTTCCTTATCATACCTAGCATTCTATTTGCTCTCTTGGCCGCCGCTGCACACTGGGCCGAGGGTTTTAACATGGTATCCACAATGACGCCTAAATCTTTTTCCTGGGTGGTGGTTCCTAATGTGGAACCTTGCATCGTGTAACCATAGTTTGGGTTGTTCTTCCCTAGGTGCATAACCTTGCACTTGTCCACATTAAATTTCATCTGCCATTTTGATGCCCAGTCTTCCAATTTATCAAGATCCTCTTGCAATTTTCCACAATCATCTTGGGTTTTAACAACTTTAAATAGTTTTGTGTCATCTGCAAATTTGATAACCTCACTCGTTATTCCACTTTCCAGGTCATTTATGAATATGTCAAAAAGCAGCGGACCCAGCACCGATCCCTGGGGTACACCACTATTCACCTTTCTCCATTGGGAAAATTGGCCATTTAGCCCTACCCTCTGCTTTCTATCTTTTAACCAGTTCCTGATCCACAATAGTACACTGCCTCCTATCCCATGACTCTTTAGTTTTGCCAAAAGTCTCTCATGAGGGACCTTGTCAAAGGCTTTCTGAAAGTCCAGATACACAATATCAACCGACTCACCTTTGTCCACCTGATTATTCACTCCTTCAAAAAAACATAACAGATTAGTAAGACAAGATCTTCCTTGTCTAAAGCCATGTTGGCTGTCTCTCATTAGTTCATGACTATCTACATGCTGAGTAATTTTATTCTTTATGATGGTTTCTATCATTTTTCCCGGTATTGACGTCAGGCTCACCGGTCTGTAGTTTCCCGGATCACCCCTGGAACCATTTTTAAAAATTGGTGTTACATTGGCGATCCTCCAATCTTCAGGTATTAGAGATGATTTTAATGATAGTTCACAGATTACTAATAGCAGGTCTGCAATCTCATATTTCAGTTCTTTCAATACCCTTGGATGTATACCATCTGGCCCAGGTGATTTGCTACTCTTCAGCTTATCTAATAGTTGTAATTCATCTTCTCGATGTATCGATATTTCCTTCAATTCTTCTGCACCTTTAAATACCACTTCAGTCATGGGTAACATCCCTACATCTTCCTCAGTAAAGACCGAAGCAAAGAATTTGTTCAGTCTCTCCGCTATCGCCTTGTCGCCTCTTAGTGCTCCTTTAACCCCTTTATCATCTAATGGACCAACTGACTCTCTCACAGGTTTTTTGCTACGAATGTACTTGAAAAGGTCTTTACTTCGCGTTTTTCCTTCCGCAGCAAGCTTCTTCTCAAATTCTCCCTTTGCCTGCCTTATCAATGCCTTGCATTTGACTTGCCAGTGCTTGTGCTGTTTCCAGGTTTCATCGTTTGGCTCTTTTTTCCATTTCCTGAAAGATGCTTTTTTGGCAACAACAGCCTCTCTGACCTCAACTTTAAACCATGCGGGCAGTTTTTTGGACTTCTTTCCACTTTTCTTAAAGCGTGGAATACAGCTGGTCTGGGCTTCCAAGATAGTATTTTTCAACAACAGCCAAGCCTGATGTACGTCTTTAACCTTTGCAACTGCTCCTTTTAGTTTTTTCTTGACTGTTTTCCTCATTTTATCATAGTCTCCCTTTCGAAAGTTAAAAGGTAGTACTGTGGATTTCCTTACTATCCCCCTTCCACTAATTAAATCAAAGGCGATCATGCTATGATCACTATTGCCAAGTGGCCCCAACAACCTTATCTCTTGCACTAGATCTGGTGTTCCACTAAGGATTAGGTCTAATATGGCTTCCCCTCTGGTCGGTTCATGAACCAGCTGCTCCAAGAAGCAGTCATTTATTTCATCTAGGAACTTTATCTCCCTAGCATGTCCTGACGTGACACTGACCCAGTCGATACCGGGGTAGTTGAAATCACCCATTATTATTACTGTGCTGTAACTTTTGTTAGCTTCCTTGATTTCTTTGAGCATTTCATCATCCATTTGGTCATTCTGGCCAGGCGCTTGATAGTACACCCCCACTGCCATTGCCTTCCCCCTTTTACATGGAATTTCAATCCATATAGATTCTACAGCAGATTTTGTTTCCTGCAAAACTTTAATCCTTTCTGACTCAATGCCCTCTCTAACATAGAGAGCAACCCCTCCACCAATTTGATCAGCTCTATCATTACGATATAGTTTGTACCCAGGTATCACAGTGTCCCACTGGTTGTCGTCCTTCCACCATGTCTCTGATATTCCAATCATATCTAACCTTTCATTTAGTGCTATATATTCTAACTCTCCCATCTTATTTTTTAGACTTCTAGCATTTGCATACAAGCATTTTAGAGAATGTATTTTATCCATATTAATTTGTCTGTTAGACATGAGTAATTTGGGATCTTTGAGCTCTGTCTGCTCCACACTTGAGGGCATTTGGGCTACTTTACTCTTTTTTGGAACCTCTCTGCTTTTGGTAGTATCCTTCAAAGATACATTCTTCCGAACCATCTGCTCTTGGGCGACTGTCGGCTTTCCCCTAATATCTAGTTTAAAAGCTGCTCTATCTCCTTTTTAAAGGTTAATGCCAGCAGCCTGGTTCCATCCCGGTTAAGGTGAAGCCCATCCCTTCGGAAGAGCCCCTCCTTTCCCCAGAATGTTCCCCAGTTCCTAACAAATCCAAACCCCTCATCTCTGCACCATTGTCTCATCCACACATTGAGACTCCGGAGCTCTGTCTGCCTTTTGGGTCCTGCGCGTGGAACAGGAAGCATTTCGGAGAATGCTACCCTGGAAGTTCTGGATTTCAACTTCCTACCTAAAAGCCTAAATTTAGCCTCCAGAACCTCCCTACCACATTTTCCTATGTCATTGGTACCAACATGTACCAAGACAGCAGACTCCTCCCCAGCACTATCTAAGACCTTATCTAGGTGGCGCGTGAGGTCCGCTACCTTCGCACCAGGCAGGCATGTTACCAGGCGATCCTCACGTCCCCCAGCCACCCAGCTATCTACATGCCTAATGATCGAATCACCAACTATAACGGCTGTCCTAACCCTTCCCTCATGGGCACATGGCCCTGGAGAAAATTCCTCGGTGTGAGAGGGTTTTACATCACCTGGAGGACAGGTCCTAGTTACAGGATCACTTCCTGCCACACCAGGGTGATGCTCTCCTGTCACGTGACCTCTCTCCTCCATGGCAACAGGGATGCTGCCAGACTGGAGGTGGGACTTCAGGACTATATCCCTGTAGGTCTCGTCTATGTACCTCTCTGTCTGTCTTATGCTTTCCAAGTCTGCTACTTTAGCCTCTAGAGAACGGACTCGTTCCCTGAGAGCAAAGAGCTCCTTGCACCTAGTGCACACGTAAGACCTCTCACCAACTGGGAGAAAATCAGATAGGCCATGTGGTCTTTTTCTGCCGTCATATTTCTATGTTTCTAAAATAAAAGGCCAGGTTCTCAGTCTGCATGATCACTGGGTTAATTTAAGTGCTGCTGCTTAACTTAATCTGTATATTCAACGCTGCTCTCTGTATAGGTAGCGATTCTCAACATACAGATTGACTGATAGACATAGCGGTACTGTCCATTTAGTTTAGGCTGGCTATTCTGCAGTCCTAAACTAAATAGATAAATTATCAGCTAAAACCACTTCTAAATAGATAACTTGCAGTACCGCTTTTGTTCCTGCCCTAACCTAGACCGTAATTATTAGCATTGTGCTTCCGTTTGAAACTAAAGTCGAGATCTCAGTGAAACAGGAAATTACATTGTCTTCATTTTCTGGTTCCCGTCAATAGTGCACACTCTTGTGATAGTGCCCACTACTGAGCTATAGTGAGCACTCTTTCACGAGAATGTGCATCATTAAGGAATAGCACACACTATTTGTGCATAATGCATGCTATGTGTAATAATGCACTTTCAAGGAAAAACGATATTAAATTAAAAATTAAAATTGAAAATGAAATGAAATGAAAGGTTTTGGCCTTCACACCCCTAATAATTACGTGGATAGTATTGGGCTGTTTAACAATTTAAATGTCTTGTTATTATCTGTATAATTTTTGAAAATCTATGGATAGAATAGTTATGCCTTAGCTACCCAGCAGCCTTTGAATATTGGCTCAACTGTAGCCTTTGGACCTTGCTTTTGTATCTGTATGCTTTTATTTTTATTCATGGGGGGAAGAGGTAGCGCTATACAAATATTCAGTAGTAGTAGTAGTAGAAAGGGATCTTGGGGCAATTTCTCCAAATGGGTTAGTTTTGCGCATCCACAAAACAAATATCTCTTAGTGACCAAACCATTTACCCTAAACATTCCCACATACAAATGCCTAAAAAAATTACTTTTTAAATTTATATTAAACTAAAAGAGACCTTAGGATGGCTATAAACCCTTCACATGGCAATAACAATCACCATAAGGGATAGCAAGATACTCACATCACTGGTCTCCAACCTCCCCCACAAATCCAATTCCAAATCCAATTAACATAATCTAAAAAAGTACTTTTCAAGATTACATAATTATATAGTCATTTTATATTATTATTTTTTAGTATTATATAAATTCATCCAAACCATTCACGAGGGGACAGAGGACATTTGTTACTACAGCAGGAACAACAATGGATTTACAGATTGGATACGCTAGACCCTAATGGGTTGAATGACAAGATTGAATGGACACTGTTTTTTCTTTGTAGTTGTAGAGGAGAAAGAAGTGATGACATCAGCTTTGTTCAGCAATTCTATTGGTGGCTAAGCATTTAAATAATGATGCGTTAGACGCTGTAGCTACTTTTCTAGATTGTCGTCGAGTATTTCATCATTTATTTATGTGATTTTTATGCTACCATATCAAGAATCATAGCGGTTTACATAAAACAACTGAATTACATTGAACAAGGTAGTGATGACATATAACTAACAAACAGAGATATATACATGATTCGAATACCAGAAAACTATTTACAATTAGTCTGTTCTTGAGCCCCTGAAGAAGCCTTTTTTTAAGGTGAAACAGAGACCTTTGTTGGGTGGATGACGATCGGGTGGACGATGTCCGCTGAAATGGAAATTCGAGAGTATTAAGATAAGATAAGCACTCGATATACTCTTTTGTAAAAGTTTATAATGTGAATACTACCATAAAGCTTCTGTTTGATTGCAGTGCTTATGGAAGAGAAATTTCTGGCTCCGTGGTGGGCTAACATTAAGAAATTGTTGTTGTATGTTTCCATTGTGGAGTATTTTTAGACATTTATGTCTAATTTCAAAGAATAAGAAAGATACTTAATGGTTATTATGGTTTGGATGAATTTATATAATACTAAAAAACTGCTCCGTAGCGCTGTAACTTTCTTTCTGCTTCTCCCGGCGTTCAGCCGTAATCGCAGCTTCCGCGCTCGGAAGGAAAGTGCAGCTGAGGAGAACGGCTGTATAGATGTTGGGCCTGCCGCACGTCCCGCAACTGCCCTGCACACTGTTCTCCATGCTGGCTGCCGGTTCCTCACTCAAAATATGAGTTCGGAAACCAGAGCCCCCTCCTGCTGCAGAGCTTAATGCTTTTCTTCCTGTTCTGTACTGCCGATCTGTAGCCAACGGAGGGGGGGGGAGGGGCGGGAGCACTCCTCAGTAGCCTTTGACTTTATCTTGTTATCTATTTAATTATTTTAATCTGCCAAATTCAATTTTAAAGTTAAATTTAAATGTAAATGCTTTCTCTAACAACTCTCCCTTAAGTGTTCCTCTAGTGAGCCCCGAACCTCCAGGCTCACCAATCTCCAGCTGCTTGGAAACTGAGATAACTGGTCAGAGGAGGCGGTACCTGGAGTATTAGTACCAGTGTCATCAGAAGAATGACGTTTCTCAGTCTCCAAAGCTGCTGGAGGAGGTGCTTAACTCAGAGGTTCGGGACTAGACTGGAGTTCCTCAAGGAACAACAATTAGCAAGTAAGTCTAATTTCACCTTACTATATAATTATGTAATCTTGAAAAGTACGTTTTTTTAGATTGTGTTAATTGGATTTGGAATTGAATTTGTGGGGGAGGTTTGAGACCAGTGATGTAAGTATCTTGCTATCCCTTATGGTGATTGTTATTGCCATGTGAAGGGTTTATAGCCATCCTGAGGTCTCTTTTAGCTTAATATAAATTTAAAAAGTAAATTCTTTAGACATTTATATGTGGGAATGTTTAGCCATCTTTTAGATTTTAGAGTAAATGGCTTGGTCACTAAAAGATATTTGTTTTGTGGATTAGTTTGGCTCTTAGGCAGTTCTTTATTGGTTGATTAGTTTTGCGCATACCATCACAGTCATGAACCTCATTCCTAAATGGCGTATGATCACACTCCCTCAAATTTACTGCTCATGCCCACAGTAGTACTTGCATTGTGCCAAAGAGAGCTTCCTTCTGGTGTTCATAAGACATAACATAAGAAATGCCATACTGTGTCAGACCAAGGTCCATCAAGCCCAGTATCTTGTTTCCAACAGTAACCAATTCAGGTCACAAGTATCTAGAAGTTTTCCAAAAAGACACACAGGTTCCACAATGCTTGTCCCAGAGTAAGCAGTGGATTTCCCGGGTCCTTTTTAATAATGGTTTATGGACCTTTCCTCTAGGAACTTGTCCAAACCTTTTTTAAACCCAGCTACACTAACAGCTTTTACTACATCCTCTGGTAACGAATTCCAGAGTTTGATTACGTGTTGAGTGAAAAAATATTTTCTCTTATTAGTCTTTAATGGGTTACCTTGTAGCTTCATTGCATATCCCCTAGTCTTTCTACTTTTTGATGGCGCAAACAATCAGTCTACGTTTACCCGTTCCACTCCATTAATTAATTTATAGACCTCTGTCATATCCCCCATCAGCCATCTCTTTTCCAGGTTGAAGAGCCCTAATCTTTTAAGCTTATCCTCAAAGGGGTATCCTTCCATCCCCTTTACCATTTTGGCGGCTCTTCTCTGTACCTTTTCTAATTCTGCTATGTCCTTTTTAAGATATTGGGACCAGAATTGCACACAATATTCAAGGTGCCGTCTCACCATGGAATGATACAGAGGCATTATAATATCCTTTGATTTATTCTCCATTCCTTTCCTTATGATTCCTAGCATTCTATTTGCCTTCTTGGTCACCGCTGCACACTGGGCAGAGGGTTTCAATGTGTTATCCACGATGACGCATAAATATTTTTCCTGGGTGATGGTTCCTAATGTGGAACATTGCATTGTCTAACCATAGCTTTGGTTGTTCTTTCCTAGGTGCATAACTTTGCATTTGTCCACATTAAATTTCATCTGCCATTTGAACGTCCAGTCTTCCAATTTAGCAAGGTCCTCTTGCAATTTTTCAGAATCCTCCTGGGTTTTAACAACTTTGAATAATTTTGTGTCATCTACAAATTTGATTACCTCACTTGTTATTCCCATTTCAGGGTCATTTATAATATGCTAAAAAGCGGCGGACCCAGCACAGATCCCTGGGATACTCCACTATTCACCTGTCTCCATTGGGAAAATTGGCTATTTAACCCTACCCTCTACTTTCTATCTTTCAACCAGTTCCTGATCCACAGTAGTACACTGCCTCATATCCCATGACTTTTTTAAATTTAATATTTATAAATTTTACAATATAACTCAAGAAAACATGCTTGTCAGAAAAGGAGGTACCATCCAGCAATAATGCATCATCAACTACTAATAAAGGAAAAGAAGAACATACTGGTCCACCTATAGTCCACATAAAAGGGGAGAGTGAACAAGAACAAAACACATGGTGGGTGAGGAACCACCAAAATTATCCCAGAGAATAAATTTAAAGAAGAAATACTAAATGACCCTGGGTAAAGGAATCCAACAAATTAAACAAGGTACTTCAACCAACGGCTGAAAGCATAACTGGAGGCATCCGAGAACTAATAAAAGCAGATAATGCTTCAGGCTGGTAAAATATAAATTTCTTTGAATTGTACACAACATCACATTTACATGGAAATTGTAAATGATATGTCCCCCCTATCTGCAATACCCCAGACTTTAGCAATAGAAATTGTCTATGTCTTTTCTGAGAGTCTCTATTAATATTAGGAAACATTGAAACTTTAACACCATAGAACAAGGAAAAACGTTTTTTAAAGAATAGCTTTAGCAGCCACTCCCTGTCGGAGACCAAGGTGAGGGAAACCAACAATGTTGACACTTTCATAGAGCTTTCAGTTGGAGACATTAACAACATTTAATACATCTGTGGTCACGTCATCCATAGTAGATCCTGGCTCTTTTTTTGACTAAGGTAAATAGAATATCTTCGAAATTGATGGCATTAAATTATTAGGTACTGCTAATACCTTAAGTAGAAACTTCTTAAAAAGTTCCAACGGAGTAGTTCCCGGTATAATTGGAAAGTTCAAAACTCTCAAGTTTGCAGCTCTTGCAGCATTCTCTAAACCTTCCATCTTCACACGAAGAAAATCCCATGACTTTTTAATAATGCCAATTGGCATTACATTGGCCATTCACCAATCTTCAGGTATTACAAATGATGGTAATGATAGTTCGCAGATTACTAATATTAAGTCTGCAATCTCATATTGCAGTTCTTTCAACACCCTCGGATATATACCATGTATGGGTAGTTTGTCAAGATGTGACTGGAAGTTCTTCTTTATCATGCCTGTAGCTCCCAATACGATGGGAAATATTTCTGTGTCTTTCTGCCACATTTTCTTGGTTACTGACTGCAATTCTTGGTACTTCAGGATCTTCTCCCTCTCCACATAATTCGCAGAATAATCACCTGGAATCTCAGTGGTGTTCTTAGACCCCTTTCACCCGGGATGGGTGCCCCCCCGCCACCGCATGGCATGGTGTGGCGCTGCATGCTGCAATGCACCTCTCCAAAACCAGCCAGTCCCAGCTGGCCCCATGGAGTCAGCACAGCAAATTTACAATAAAGCTGGCCTCATGCTCCAGGGGCCAGTTGCTGTTCTCTCCTTGGTACTGCTAAGACCGCAACAGACGGTTCCACAGGTATCGGTACCGACATCAGCATCGGTACCAACAATACCTGCTTCGACAGGACTGCTTCCCCCCATGCCGATGTCCGGTATCGGGGATCAGGAACCGAGACACTGCAGTACCGACTTCGAGCAGTACTGATACCATGCGTCACAGGAGCACCCAGCACTTGAGTCTTCCGATTCCGATGACTCTGACGATTCTACCGGTACCAGAGTGAATCTATTAGAAGATTCAGCTCCCTCTCCTCAACGCAGGATGTCTCCTCCAGAGGATATGTCCTTCCAGGACTTCATACGTGATTTAGCAAAGGGTCTTCCAATCACTGTGATTCCAGAAAAAGAACCTAGGGCAGAGGAATTAAGAATTCTACAATACCCTATGGCTCCCAAAGAAGCAGCTATGCTTCCCATTCACAAGATCTTACATGATCTGATGTTGAGAATGTGGGTAACTCCTTTAACGATATCTTCACATTCCTGACGCATGGACACTATGTACCAAGTGCCAAGTTGTCCTGGTTTTCAAAAAACTCAGTTACCACACCATTCAATCAATGTTCCCTCTAATTTTCTGTAGGCTGTGTGCGCATAAAATATCAGCTGTGTGCAGCTTTTGAAGGAAGGTTAAATTTTTGTACGCCACATAACGACACTTGGAGTTATATACTTTAAAATTTGACTACACATCAGAATACAGTATGTACAAATGCAATGTGTGCCTTCGAGTCAGTCCTGACTCCTGGCGACCCAGAAGCTCCTGGGTTTTCTTGGCAGTGTCACCGGAAGTAGATTGCCAGGCCTTTCTTCCGAGGCAATGGAGGGTTAAGTGACTTGCCCAAGGCCACAAGGAGTGCTAGTGGGAATTGAACCCTGGTTGCTTGGTTACCAAGCCAGTGTTCTAACCACTAGGCTACTCCTCCACAGTATGTACACCACATTGATTTTAATCAAATTAAATGAAAATAGACGATTACTAAATGAAGCGGGAAATTTCTAGTAATTACAATCATAACTTTTAATTTTAAGATGTCTGTGTTGTTTTCTATCAGAATCAGAGCTGTAATTTTTGTGCGCTCTGTTGTAAAGTATGTGCGCTCGCTCGGCGAGGTGTGTGCGCGCGCACACGCGCACAGCTTAGAGGGAACAGTGCATTCAATGGTAGTGGAATTGGCCATGCGAAGAATCAAGAGTGCAAAAACACACTCTTCTAATCCTCCAGGCTGTGAATCCAGGACACTCGATGCCTTTGGTTGTCGATGTTTTCAATCCTCCATGCTGGGAGCCAGGATCAGTTCCTACATTCTGTATATGGGAATGTTCCTGGAAGAAGTCACAAAAGACTTAGAGCTCATTAGTCCTTCTGTCTCAGAGGAAAAAAAGAGCAGACTACCTTATTCTGGTCAAACATGCCCAGAATGTCTCTAAATTCATGAACCGTGCTACCTTTGATTGTTTTGAATGTCTTAGCAGAACCTCTGCTATATCCATAGGAGCACGTCGTATTGCTTGGCTTCAAGCATCAGACTTGGAACAGTGGGTGCAAGAAAAGCTGGGAAACATTCCTTGCACAGGAGAAAATCTCTTTGGTAAGGACTGGCAGGACAAGGCTAATCAGCTTGAATCTGACAATGCTACTTTGAACAGATTGTCAAAGGCTACAGCCAACCCAGCAAAAAAGAAAACATTCAAGAAACCTTTTTTCCTTAAGAAAAAGAAGTCTTACCAATCTTACACCCATCAAACTCACTGTCCTCTTCATGTTTCCCAAAAGGGACAACAACAGAATAGACAGCAGAGGAAGCCACAAGCTCAAAAAGCTCAACCGGCTCAACAAACCCAGACAACTCAGGGTCTTTGACTTCCACCTTAGTCATTCTGCCCCTAAAAGTTCCAGAACCCTTGACCATTCCAGGCAGATTATGCCATTTTGCCGAAAGATGGCAACAAATAACATCAGAAAATTGGATTCTGTCCATTGTAAAATTGGGGTACAAGCTTCATTTCCTCAACTTGCCTCCACCTACAATTCTGAAACAGTTCAATTCTCAGGGCCCTGCCACCGACCTCTTTTGGCAGGAGGTCACGTCACTTCTAGTTCAAGGAGCAATCGAAGAAGTGCCCATACCCCAACAGGGGACAGGGTTCTACTCCCCCTATTTTCTTATTCCAAAGAAGTCAGGGGGACACAGACCTATACTAGACCTCAGAGAATTAAACAAGTATCTGTTCCGAGAAAAGTTCAAGATGATCTCCCTCGGAAAACTTTTACCATTCCTTCAAAGTCAGGACTGGCTATGTTCTCTAGATCTAAGAGATGCGTACACGCATATTCTCATCCACTCAGATCACAGGAAGTTCCTTCGATTCCTGGTCCAAGGAAGACACTTCCAGTACAGAGTTCTTCCCTTCGGACTAGCCTCTGCTCCAAGAGTCTTCACAAAATGCATGGCAGTGGTAGCAGCATTTATGAGGACTCTAGGAATATTCGTCTTCCCTTACTTAGACGATTGGCTCATTCGAGCATCGACAGCTCCAGAGGCCAGCTTCGCTCTCTCTCAAGCAATGAGAATTCTTCAGTACTTGGGACTGGTCATAAACCTCCCAAAATCTCACCTCACCCCCTCTCAATCTCTAGAATTCATAGGGGCTCGTCTAGACACACGCAGTCAAGGGCTTTCCTGCCCCAGCCATGCTGTCTACATATAATGCAAATGGCATCTCAAGCATCTATGAAGGTATTCCTTACTGCTCGGGAGATGCTTCAACTGCTGGGACACATGGCATCCACTGTCCATGTGGTTCCCTTTGCTCGCCTCCACATGTGAGCAGCTCAGTGGACCCTTTCCTCTCAGTGTTCACAAGCCTTGGGTCGACTAACAGACAAAATCAGAACTACCACACTTCTGATTTCGTCCCTGCAATGATGGCAATCCCTGGAAAACCTCCGTGTAGGCTCTCCTTTCCAGCAGCCTCTATGCCAAACCACTATGACGCCAGATGCGTCCAAGATGGGTTGGGGGGCCCATTTGCACGATCTCTCCACTCAGGGTCTTTGGACCTCACAGGAGGTTTCCCTTCACATAAACCTCCTAGAGCTGAGAGCCATTTTCAATGCTATTCAAGTCTTTCAGGGCCATCTCAGCAACAAAACAGTTCTGGTCCAAACCGACAATCAGGTAGCTATGTTCTATGTGAACAAGCATGGCGGAACAGGCTCTCTGTCGCTATGCAACAAAGCTTTGTGAATATGGGCCCTCGCCAGAGAGTTACAAATTTACCTGTTTGCGGTATACCTTCCGGGCATTCAAAACCTGTGGGCAGACAAACTCAGTCAAATACTGCTGCTACATGAGTGGTCCCTCCACTCATATCAGCTTGCTCAAGTGTTTCAAATCTGGGGAACACCAGATATGGACCTCTTTGCAAGTCCACAGAATGCCAAACTTCCCCGATTCTGTTCTAGAATTCCGGCTCAAAACTGTTAGGCAAGAGATGCTTTCCTACTCCACTGGGGACAGGACTTCCTCTATGCCTTCCCACCCATTCCCAAGACTTTATTCAAACTTCAGAGAGACAGAGGTCGTATGATACTCATAGCTCCACGTTGGCCACGGCAAATGTGATATCCTCTTCTGCGTCTCTCTCAAACCACTCCTCTGGAGTTGGGGAATGCTCCAGATCTCATGTCGCAGGAGAACGGATCTTTACTGCATCCCAATCCCCAGTCCCTACATCTCAGGGCCTGGTTACTGAAAGCCTAGAATTCCAGGATGTTAACCTTTCTCAACAAGTAAAGGATATCCTCCTGGCTTCCAGAAAACCCTCCACAAGATGTTCTACGCCTTCAGGTGGAAAAGGTTCTCTATCTGGTGTTCACAAAAGGGACTTAACCCCCTTTTAGTACCTGTAGAGTTGCTACTACAGTATCTTCTACAATTATCAACTTCTGGTCTGAAGATCAATTCAGTTAGGGTCCATCTTAGTGCTATTGCTGCTTTTCATAAACCTTTCGATAGACAGCCTATTTCCTCTCATCCACTTATATCAAGATTTATGAGAGGCCTACTTTTAACAAAACCTCCCATTAAACCACCACCGGTGGCATGTGATCTAAATCTTGTTCTTGGTCAGCTTATGAAACCGTCCTTTGAACCTTTAGCCACTTCAGACCTAAAGTTTCTTTCATGGAAAGTTATTTTCCTAATTGCCATCACTTCTGCAAGACACATTAGTGAACTACAGGCGTTAGTAGCTGACCCTCCTTATACAAGGTTTCACCATGATAAAGTAGTCCTCAGGACTCATCCTCACTTTTTGCCAAAGGTGGTTTCGCCTTTTCATTTAAACCAGTTGGTTTATCTTCCTATATTCTTCCCTAGGCTTCATGCCTCCAGTGCGGAAAGGAATCTTCACACATTGGATTGTAAAAGAGCCTTGGCTTTTTATCTCCAAAGAACTAAGCCACATAGAAAATCTTCTCAGCTTTTTGTGGCTTTTGACTCTAGTCATTTAGGACTTCCAGTTTCTAAAAGAACTCTGTCAAATTGGATTGCAGATTGCATATCCTATACATATCAGAGTAAGGGACTTTCTCTCAAAGGCCATGTCACGGCTCACAGTGTGAGAGCAATGGCAGCCTCAATGGCTAACCTTTGTTCTGTCTCTATTGATGACATCTGCAAAGCAGCCACTTGGACTTCGGTACGTACCTTCACAGCCCACTATCGCTTAGACAAGGACTCCCGTTGGGATGCCTTGTTTGGCCAGGCTGATCTACAATATCTCTTCCATACTTAATATGCTCCTTGTGGTCTTGGGCAAGCCACTTAATCCTCCATTGCCCATGTTCCCTGTAAGTATTAGTGTATGTGTCTCATATCACCTTGTGTTACATGTATCCCCCAATTGTGTTGTGACCACTTTGATTGAAGGATAAGGTGGTATACAAAACTGTCTAAATAAATAAATAAATAATACAACTCCTACCCAACATCCACAGTTAAGGTCCATGAGAGGAAGCATGACCCATTTCACCTGGGTTCGCAGTCAGCTGGGGTCACCCCTTGGCATCTTTCAGCTGGGGAGTCCCCATATGTGAAGACTACATTCCTGCTTGTTCCTGGAAATAGCGTAGTTACTCACCTGTAACAGGTGATCTCCGGGAACAGCAGGAATTTAGTCTTCACAACCCACCCACCTCCCCTTGGAGTTTGTCTCTATCTCTCTCTTTCTCTACTTCTCTCCTTTGGTCTCAGCTATAAACTCAACTGAAGTGAGAGAAGTACAGAGGCGGGAAGGCAGCACGCATGCACTGTGGGATGCTCCCAAAAGCTTTCCTATTGGACACTGGGGAGCGTTCCCACACGGGCTCCATCGGTACCGATGATACCCATATGTGAAGACTAAATTCCTGCTGTTCCCAGAGATCACCTGTTACAGGTGAGTAACTACGCTTTCTTTGCAGAACGCGCATTATCTGCTGGAGTGGGTGGTTTTAGGGCGGACAGTAGGTGTGACTCTAATGCGTGGTTACCGCGGGCCCCAACAACATGTGACTGTTGGATTTGCAGATAGCACGGTTGCAGCTAATGCCATCTCAATGGGTGGTGTTAGATGCATCTGTGATGCTGCCCCAACCGTGTTCTCTACACATTCGGTGCGTTATCTCCTGGGGATCTGCTGTGCATGCCTTGAACAGGCTATCTGGATTTTTTGCCAAATTAGCTGCAAAAGCCTAACACAGTTTAGTAAACTGGCCCCAGTGTTTTATGTATGAAAATGGCCTTTTGAAAAATTATGCTGGGTGAACGTGCTTGTGTGGACTCCCATTATATGCATAAGATTATCTGACCTGAGTGGTGGTGTTCCAGGGGCAAAGTTTGGATTTATGCCCACACTTTATAAAATACACATGTATGCACGCAAAATAAACTGTTAAATTTGTGCTCGCCAAAGAGCAGGTATAAAAGCATGTGTGTGTTTTCTGTAATTTTCTTAGAAAAGAACATGTGTGCATTCTGTCTCTTAAAGAACTAGTATAAGTTATGCACATGCCAACTGCACAAATTTGGCAGCTTGCTACAAAATTACACTCATTACCAAAAGAATTATTATTAATTTTTCTCATGTAGCTGATCCCTGGTAAACCCCCAGATTTGTGAGGCTCCAGAACAAGATTTTGTATTTTTGATGGAGCCCAAGGATGCAGGGAGAAAGGGAAGAGACTCAATCTTCAGGGGCCTATACAACTATCTATGTAGTTTGCCATACTTCCACAGCACTCCACTCCTTGATGGAAATAACTCCACAGCATACTCTGGAATGTACTGAAACTCCACTTTACTCAACCAACACAACCAAATAATTGGTGTACAGTACCTTTATCAAAGCAAATGCCAGATAGTATTTACCGCTCTTTCCAAATGTTTAGGTAGACAACTTCCTTCTTTTTCTGAGCATATCTCCACATACAAGGTGCGATCAAAAGGTATCGAGACTTGTACAATAACACAAGAAGTATAAGCCTGACAGTTATTGCACTCAGTCTCCTTCAAAGTAGTCCCTTCTGATAAAACACACTTCCTCCAGCGTTCCTGCCACTGATGGAAAAAATTTTGAAATGCCTCTTTCCTTATCGTCCCTCCAATCCAGTCCCGCTCCTCTGGGTAGTGCTCCTCCTCTAGCAGCTTGGAGACTGAGCGTGTCATTTCTTTGATGACACCTGACTATATATACAGCTGGCACCTCCTACCAGCTGCAGTATTGCTCAATCTCCAAGCAGCTAGGGGTGAGCCAGGTGCAGGGCTCACTGAAGAGACATAAGAATAGTTAGTTAGTTTAGAGTTTTTGGTTTATTTTGGGGTCTTTTTGGATCCCTGCCTTGACAAGGTGAGTTTTTGCTTTAGAGCTAGGGGAAAAAAAAACAAAGGATTGGTGCCCCCCTCCCCCCTCTTCCAGGAATCGGGGTCGATTAGGAAGGAAACAGCAGAGGGGACAATTTAACGGCTCCTGATCACGTTGCCGGGTGTGGAGCAATTGCAGCGGGGCAGCTGACGGACCGAGGCTTCTTTTCTCCTCTCCCCCCTCCTTGGCGCCGAAGCCCTCGCTGTGTGGCTGAGGGCGGGAGAAAGGGATCGGTGCTGCAAGGTGAGCCGCAGCTTCTGAATCAGTCGGAGGGCTGCAGAGTGCGGTGCAGATCATCGGGGCTGACAGAGGTACGGTGAGTGAAACCGGGATTTGTTTTGACGGCGAGGAGACGGAGGCCAGGAGCATGTGGTGCAGGCTCCCGCCGCCGGTTTGGGCAGGCCGCAGTCGAGCTTCCCGCCCACACTGTGTGCGCGGTTACTGGCATTGGGGCAGATTTCTTTGCCATGACGGGGGAAACAGGTCCCTTAGAGAATTTAACGTGTTTATTTTACTTTAACTTTATTTCAGTTGTGGTGCCGTGTGTAGTCTGTTTTTAGAGATTTTGGGTTAAGTAGGTGTTTTGTTTTCAAGGCTGTATTTGGTGGGGCCTAAGGAGTTGCAAAAAAAAATAATGTAAAATAAAACAAAATAAGATAAAATAATTTTTGAAAGCAAGCAAGAGTCAGCTGGGTGTGGAAAAGGCAGACAGCTGTACTTGTGAGGTTTATAAGCGCAGACACTATGCCGGCAAAGCCACAATGCCTGGTTTGCGGGGTCCATAAGGCAGCGGTCTCGGAGGCAGGAGTCTGTGTGGGGTGCACACAGGAGGCTGTCTCCTTAGAACACGAGCAACAGGACAAGGTAAGTCCGGGGACCCCCTCTAGGTCACAGGAGGCTGGAGGTTCGGCTCTGTCGCTAGGGATGGGGGACCACAGTTCCTCGGCTACTCCGGGTCCCTCGGGGTTGCTGGTTCAAGGAGTACCAGGTCTTCCGGATGATTTTTCACCGGAGTTTGTCTTACTGCTGCACAGAGCATTTTGCTTGAGACAGCAGGGTGTAGAAGGTGGCCTCTCTTCACCAGGAGGGTTGAAGAGGGCGGCTAACATGGTGGTAAGTGAGTTGAGAGTCCCGGCCAAGAGGGCTAGAGGTTTGGAAGAGGGACACCCATCACCGGAGTCGGAGGGTCCGGAGGCGGAAGAGTTGGACTTGGACCTGGACCTTTCTGAGGAATTGGAAGATGGCGAGATCCCGGAAGGGGAGAATCGAGCCAGGCTGGTGAGAGTGTTTCATCGAGAGGAGCTACCGGCACTCATCTCAGAATCATTGAAGGCTCTGAATATGCCCACAAGTATAGCAGAGGAAGAGGAGACGTTGGAGGACCCGCTGCTTCAGGCAGTGCGGAGGTTGCAGGCAGTGTTCCCAGTCCATAGGGTAGTTAGACAGATGATATAGGAAGAGTGGGATCTGCCAGAAGTGGGACTCGGGAGGGCAGACGCTGTCATGCCTTTATCCCCTGCCGGAGCAGGAGCGTGAACTCCTGAGTTTGCCTAAAGTGGACGCAGCCGTGTCGGCGGTGATGAAGAAGACGACGATTGCCGTAGAGGGGAGTACGGCTTTGAAGGATGTCCAAGATAAGAAGCTGAACACTCTGTTGAAGCAGGCATTTGATATTTCCGCCTTTTCTTTGCAGGCCTCAATCTGTGGGGCATGGGTGGCTAGGGCTTGTCTCAGGTGGTCTCAGAGGATGCAGGGCCCGGGGGAAGCAGAGCCTGCCATGTCAGGAGAGGCGTCAAAGTTGGAGTCCGGGGCGGCCTATCTAGCGGACACCCATTATAATCTTATCAGGGGTCTCTCCAAGAGTATGGCTTCTATGGTGGCAGCATGCCGCTATTTGTGGCTTTGGAACTGGGCAGTGGACAGTTCCTCTAAGGTAAGGCTTAGCAAACTACCCTTTAAGGGAAGCTTCTCTTTGGGAAAGACCTGGAGAAGTTGGTGAAAGATTTGGGAGAGTCCAAGGGAGGCTGTCTTCCTGAGGACAAGTTAAGGCAGAGCAGGGGGCCTTCCTTGACTCAAAATCAGCCGAGGGAGTTTAAGCGTTTTCGTACCCCTCGCTTCAGCCAGGCACAGAGGGGTAGGTTCCTGGCCAGAGGGCAGAGCTTTCGTGGCTTCCGAGGAGCGGGGAGAGGCTTTGCAGTCCCCAATACCTCAGGACATAAAAGAGGACAATGAAGCGAGGTGGGCTCAGGCAGGGGTGTAGAGTCTGTGGGAGGTCGGCTACGGGAGTTTTACTCTGCCTGGGCCCAAGTCACGTCCGACCAATGGGTCCTGGAGGTGGTCAGGGAAGGCTACGCCCTGGAATGGCTTCGGCCAATAAGAGAATTTTTCATTCAGTCCCCCTGCAAAGACCAAGGAAAGTTGGAGTCGGTAAAGGAGACTCTATCCCGCCTGTTACAGCTTCAAGCGGTCGAACCGGTGCCGGAGGAGCACGATTTATTTTGTGGTACCCAAAAAGGAAGGTTCCTTTTGCCCAATTCTCGACCTCAAAGGGGTAAACCGCTGCCTGTGGGTTCCTCACTTTCACATGGAAACACTGCGATCAGTGATTGTGGCGGTAAGGAGCGGGGAATTTTTGATGTCTCTAGATCTCACGGAAGCGTACCTACACATTCCCATAAGACCGGATCACAAACGTTTCCTTCGATGTGCAGTACCCATGGGTCACTTCCAGTTTTGGGCATTGCCGTTTGGTCTGGCAACAGCGCCACGTACCTTCACCAAGGTCATGGTGGTGGTGGCAGCAGCGCTGCGCAGAGAAGGAATTTTAGTGCATCCATACCTCGACGATTGGCTGATTCGGGCCAAGTCCAGGGAGGAGAGCGCAAAGGCGACGAGGAAAGTAGTGGCGTTTCTCCAAAGGCTTGGGTGGGTAGTCAATCTATCCAAGAGTCATTTGGAGTTGACTCAGGAGCTCGACTTTCTTGGAGCACGCTTCGACACCAGGATGGGAAGAGTGTTCCTGCCAAAGAAGCAGGTGGACGGACTGCGAGGCTTGATACGAAAGTTCCAGGTCTGTCGGCCTGGGATTACCTGTAAGTTCTGGGCACCATGGCAGCCACGATCGAATTGGTGCCATGGGCAAGGGCACACATGCGGCCATTGCAGAGGGCCTTGCTCCGTCGGTGGTCCCATCAGAGACAGCCACTGATCCAGGTGCTCCCTTGCCCACAGGGAGCAAGGAGTTCTCTCAGGTGGTGGCTGAAACCAGGAAACTTGGAGAGGGACATGCCTCTCGATATCTCAGGGTGGACCCCGGTGATTACGGATGCCAGCTTATCCGGCTGGGGGGCCCATTGCGAGGGTCACTTTGCCCATGGTCAGTGGGGGCCTGTGGAGGCCCAATGGTCGATCAACAGGCTCGAAATGAGGGCGATGGCTTTGGCCCTGGTCAGCTTTGAGGAAATCTTGCGGGGAAAAGCAGTGAGAGTCTTCTCGGACAATGCAACAACAGTGGCATATGTGAATCGGCAAGGTGGCACAGGCAGTCCAGCTCTCAAGAAAGAAGCCGAAGGGTTGTTAGGCTGGGCGGAGGTTCAGCTGCAAGCTCTGTCGGCAGCACACGTAGCAGGAGTCCAGAAAGTGCAGGCGGACTATCTCAGGTGGACCCGGGTGAGTGGTGCCTCAACCAGGACGTGTTCCAGGGCCTGGCTCAACGCTGATGTGAACCTGTCATGGATCTGATGGCAATGTTCCTCTCAGCCAAGGCCGGAAGATTTTTCAGCAGGAGAAGGGAACGAATGTCAGAGGGACTTGATGCTCTGGTTCAGAGATGGCCCGAAAGGGGGTTTCTCTACGTGTTTCCCCCCTGGGTGGTCATCGGAAGAGTGCTGCAGCGCATAGAGGTGCATCGGGGGTTAGTAGTTCTAATCGCTCCCAATTGGCCTTGTCATCCATGGTATGCAGATCTGATGTGTCTGCAAGCGGCTCGACCATGGCGGCTCCCTCTGTGCGAGGATCTGTTGATGCAGGGACCGATTTGCATGCCCCAGGTGGATCGATCCTCGCTTACGGCCTGGCTCTTGAGAGGGCAAGGCTGAGGAAGAGGGGTTATTCAGGAGCGGTCATAGCGGTGCTATTACATTTTTATTTATTTATTTTAACATTTCTTATATACCGCCTTTCATGATATCAAAACAGTTTACATTGAGCAAACTGAAATTACATTGAACAGGGCATTATAACTTGTAGATAACTATTTTACAGGGAACATGGGCAATGGAGGGTTGAGTGGCATGCCCGAAGGAGATCTACATGTCTTGCATATATTCGTGTTTGGTGTATATTTGAGGCATGGTGTGAGGAGAGACAGACGTGTCCGGCCTCTGCTTCAGTTCCGGATGTTCTGGTCTTTCTGCAGTTAGGTTTTGACAAAGGATTGGCAGCTAGTTCTTTGCGCATTCAGCTGGCGGCGATTGCCTGTTATAGGGGGAAAATCCATGGAGTACTTTTGGGGTCGCATCCGGATGTGCTTCGGTTTTTGAAGGCAGTGTCACATCTCCAACCCCCACGGAGGGGATTAGTGCCCTCATGGTATCTGAACCTAGTGCTGAATGCTTTAATAGATGAACCTTTTGAGCCTCTCGAGCATTCTTCTTTAAAGGACCTGACACTGAAGACCGTTTTCCTGGTGGCGATCTGTTCAGCGCGAAGGGTGTCGGAGCTCCAGGCTTTGTCTTGCCGTGAACCCTTTATTTCTTTTTCTAAGGAAAAGGTCATTTTGCGATCTGTTCCGTCCTTTTTGCCGAAGGTCGTGTCAATGTTTCATATGAATCAGGAGGTTTCTTTGCCTGTGTTGGTTACAGGTACGGATGACCTGTCTTCAAAGAGGTTACGCCGTTTGAATGTAAAAAGGGTCCTCAGAAAGTACTTGAAGAGGACCGAGCCTTTTAGGAAGTCAGATAGGCTTTTTGTTTTGTTTGGAGGACTGCACAGAGGTGAGGTGGCGGCGAAGGCCTCCATTTCAAGGTGGATCCGGGAAGCAATTGCTTCGGCGCATATCCTAAAGGGCAAGCCGGTACCGGTCGGCTTGAGGGCAAATTCCACGAGAGCGCAAGCAGTGTCCTAGGCGGAATTTAGTTTGGTTCTGCCTGTAGATATTTGCAGAGCGGCAAGTTGGTCGTCGCTGCATACCTTCACTAAGCATTACCGTCTGGATCTCCAGACAGCGGGGGATGCCCGTTTTGGATCGACAGTGCTTCAGGCCGGTTGTGCGGGTCCCTCCTATTAAGGTACTGCTATGTTACATCCCATAGGTGCGGGACTGGACTGGAGGAACAATAAGGAAATGGAAATTAGACTTACCTGCTAATTGTTGTTCCTTGAGGAACCAGTCCAATCCCGATTCCCTCCCTTTTGCTGGGTTGATTGGCTACGGGGTGTCTCGGTCCTGAAGCAGGGGCATAGCGGTAGTCAGTGTTAATAGGGGGAATGATCTCTGGGTTCCGTCAGTTGCTGCTCCCAAGGTTGGGGGGAGGTTGGCTTAGCTAGACGGTTGTGCCTCGCTTCCTGGAAGAGAGGGTTCTGGGTGTCCTTCTTAGGGAGTGGGGGCGAGTGTACAGTCTTAGTAGTTGATATTTTGGGTTGCTTTGGTTTTGTTACATGGTTAAGTTTTACCTAGTTATTACTCTGGTGAGTCTGCTTTGTCAGGAGAATACTGGGGCTGGTAGGAGGTGCCAACTGTATATATAGTCAGGTGTCATCAAAGAAATGATATGCTCAGTCTCCAAGCTGCTAGAGGAGGAGTACTACCCAGAGGTGCAGGACTGGACTGGAGTTCCTCAAGGAACAACAATTAGCAGGTAAGCCTAATTTCCATTTCGTTATGATGTGTTGAATTTTGCTTAATGGTCTCCAAGTCATTGAATCTCCTTCCTTTCAGTGGTAATTTCAGTTTTGGAAACAAGAAAAAGTCACAGGGTTTGGGGTCAGATGAGTATGGAGGCTGACGGACTTTCTCGATTTGGTGTTTGGCCAAGAACTGCTGGACAAGATGTGATGCGTAAGCTGGGGCATTATCATGATGAAGCAATCATTCACCATTCCTGTGCAACTCTGGCTTCTTGATGAACTGCATCTCTCAGTCGAGTCAGGACATGGACATAGTACTCCTTAATGATGGTTTGGCCTTTTGGAGCATACTCATGATGAACAATACTCTGGTAATCAAAGAAAACTGTGAGCATGACCTTGACATTGCTCCTCACCTGATGAGCTTTCTTGGATTTGGGAGAATTTGGAGTCTTCCATTGTGAGGATTGAGCCTTAGTTTCCGGATCATAACCATAAACCCCTGATTCATTATCAGCAATAATCTTTTTGATGAAATTGGAGTCATTTTCAACACATTCCAAAAACTCCCTGGCTATAGACAGTCAAATCTGTTTGGTCAGGGAACAGGAGTTTCAGCACAAATTTTGTAGACACACATCTCATACCCAAATTGACAGAATCGACTGTAGTGAACCAAAAGTGATGTCCATACCCTCAACATGCTCCCTGATATTCAATCGACGATTTGAGCATATTGCTGCATGCACTGCTTCAACTTTGTCTTCATTCGTGCTTGTGGATGGCCTTCCAGAACAGTCATTACTGTCAACACTTTGGCGGCCTTCTTGGAAACATTTGTACCAGTTATAAACTCAAGCACCTTGTCATAAGTCTCTTTGCACAAATCTCCAAGTTTCTGGCAGAATTTAATGCACATTTGCTGTTCATTTGTCAGATTTATGATGAGTGAAAAAACTGCCTTAATAGGACACCAAACAATCTCCTGAAACAAGCAGGAATGCAGTCTTTATATATGGGTGATGTCAGTACTCAGTCAATAAGTTTTCTATTGCTTTCCTTCCCACACCAGCCATACCTCATTGATATTCCATCCCTCGCACTGCTTATTTCTCAAAATATTGCCTATATTGTACTACAGTCCTACTGCTAATTACACTATGTTTCGCTATACTTCAACTAATGATACAATACATTATTGCGACAATATCTTGCTATAAAGCCCTGCGGTAACAAAACGCTTGCAGCACTATACTATACTATATCTTAAACACCACTGCTTCCTATGTGTACTTATGCTCTAACAATATAGCTGTATCGTAGGTGCTATTGTAACTCATTAAGCACTGCTGAATCTATTGCAGACTATGCATTACTGTAATTCACTTTATAATTGACACTGCTGTAGGTCATTGCAGTTTTGGCATCGCTGTCACTTTTTGCTCCTTAAGCTCTGCTATATTTCATTGCCTCTCTGGCATTCTAAATACACTATGAAATCATCACCATCATACACACAAATACTCTCCCCGTGTTAACACTGCATGCCTACACCTACTGACATTGAACTTTGATTGGTTGAAGTGTAAACCGCTTTGATTTCAGGACAAATCGGTATATAAATCCTTTTAAATAAATAAAATAAATAAATACTACTGTATCTCTCTACATCCTAAATGCTGTTGCATTTCATATTTTAACGCTCTCAGTCTCATTGTAAAACTCTCATCTCAGCCTTATAACGCACATGTATTTGAATTTACCTCAGCCTGCTTATAATCTTTGTTTCAAATTGCAATGGCATAAATTGTTCCCTATGCTTTCATGTAGCTCTGTTCACATATTTCCCATGTGACTATTAATCCTTTATAATTTCCCATTGTTATTGTTACCTTCTCAACCCCTGCCCCTGCATCTTTCCACACTTTAGCGAGTCAGCTACAGCTCACAGTTTTTCCACATAGCTATATCCTTGCTAACTTTACTGCAATTACTATAATTTATCGCTGTAATTGTCACCATTTAAAACTGCCTCCGCAAATATTCATACCATAGTGATTCGCCTTATTGCTCTACTCCTTGCTAACATTACCAAACCAACTCCCCACCTAATAGCATTATCTTGCAGGATCTACTTGCTCCTAAATCTGTTCCTTTCTCCTTTGTCTCCGGTACTGCATCCCTAAAGATGTACCTCATCAGCAAAGTGATATCTGCACTCTACATCATATCATCTCTCCTAGCCCTGTCTAACACTCTCCTGACCCATAAGGTTCCCACACACCACCATTACATTCCCAATATCCAGCCCATTATATTTTACAACCAACTACCCCTCACTAACAGAAAAACAAATATGAATTTCCACACCAAAAATTCAAACATCATCGCAGACTAATTCACATTAACACGATTTCCACCACCTCACCCCTAATAAAGATTGATTCAGTCACCACATTAAATGGTCTACTGATAAACACTAGGTCCATAAGAAATAAGATCCCTGTAATCCGAGACATCCTCATTGATGAATCTCCGGATTTTCTATGTGTCACAGAAACATGGCTTATAGATCATGACTCCATCCTCTTAAACCAACTGAATACAAATGGTTACTCTATATTCAACTGCCTCAGAGACTCCAAAAGAGGTGATAGAGTACTTATACTGACCAAAACATACCTTAATCTATTTGCCAGTATATGCACCAACTGCGTTGGCATAGACCTGATCAAAATTGAAAACAAAAATGTAGCAATATGCCTCATCTACAGACCGCCTATCAGTAATCACCTCAACCTCACCTCCATACTTGAATCAGCCTGTACATCTCCAACGAAGAAGCCACATATCATTCTTGGAGACTAACTTAGCATCCCTCCCCTTGCAACAATCCACTGACTTCCTTGAATTTATGGAAGACATGGGTTTCCTTCAAATAATGAAACATCCTACACATACAAAAGGCAATACACTAGATCTGATATTCGTCCCCAGATCTCTAACTATGCACCCCAATTTCACCTACCCTACCTCCACCCAGGTGCCATGGACAGATCATTTCATCTTAAGAATGACCCTCCCTATTCCCTTTTCCACTCAGACACCCACCAACACACCCCACCATAAATTGCATTTTAAACATTTTGACAAAGATGCCTTTTTGTCTGAAGTAACCCCTCAGCTCACTACACTTACACAAGACCTTGACGACACAATAAAAAACTGGACTATAATAATTACCAAAGCTGTGAAGCCCACATCACCCAACAAGAGAACCTATAGAAGGCCATCCGAAAAATGGTATGCACAAGATATACGCAACCTTAAGAAAAGTACGTAAACTGGAGAAGAAATGGAGGTCCAGGAAAACCCCAGAAAATAAGGAATGCTATATCACAACACTAAATACCTATAA
Source organism: Ichthyophis bannanicus (assembly GCA_033557465.1). Lineage (NCBI taxonomy): Eukaryota > Metazoa > Chordata > Amphibia > Gymnophiona > Ichthyophiidae > Ichthyophis > Ichthyophis bannanicus. The sequence goes on along the minus strand of CM066033.1, from coordinate 343,405,186 downwards.
AGAAGCAATTCTCAAAGCAAAAAAGACCACTATTCTGCTATATTAAACAAGGCCATCCACCGCCCTAGAGAGCTCTTTGAAATTGTAAAACCTTTAACTAAGTCCCACAAAAACATGACAAATAGCACACCTATTAACCCCCAAGCTATAGCAGACCAGCTAGCATCTAAATTAAAAAGCAGAAACAATTCAACATTGATCACCTGTAGTGAAGTTCAGTCCCACCTTAATAAATGGCACACCTTCCACCTCATTAAAGAGAAACAACTCCTAGAAGTAATAACGAAAATTAACACTACTACCTCACATCTTGATCCTTGTCCAGGATAAAGGCAACTAAAATTGAACTAGCACCTGTAATACTTAATATTGTCAACCAATGCCTGACACACTTAAACTTTCCATTGTTCGCCCCATACTCAAAAACAGATCCCTCAACAAAGATGACCCCACCTCATACAGACCAATAGCCAGTATTCCATTTTTAGCAAAAATAATAGAAAAGGTAGTCCAAATTCAGTTACAAGATTTCATTGACCTCAACCCCCCCTTGATACACACCAATACAGTTTCCGCCCATACCATAGCATAGAAACCCTTCTCCTAGTATTATTAGATATTCTCATATGCAGGCTAGACAATCCAAATCAAGTCTTTATCATGGTCTTTATGGATATCTCCTCTGCATTTGATAATGTTGACCACAACATCCGCCTGTCAAGATTGGTCCACATAGGTATATCTGGGATAATTTTAAAATGGTTTAAGTCATACATTTCTAACCGATTCTAATATGTAAAGATCAGCCAAGAATCATTCACTACTTTCCCACAAGAACAGGGTATACCTCAAGGTTCATCCCTCTCTGCCCTCGTATATTTATATCTCCAACCTATATGTGCAATCTTCAATAAACATAAAATCAAATATATTATCTATGCAGATGACATAATGGGATATGCACCAGTGGACATAACCCCCCCCCCCCCCCAATATAACAATATCACAGACTGCATAAATGAAGTGGAATCCTGGCTCAGCACAAACAACCTGCAAATAAATTTCAGAAAAACTGAAATTTCAAGGAATCAGAACTTCACTTCCCCCTCTACCTTCAACTTACACAACACCAATTTGCCAGTTAAATAGGAGGTAAAATACCTAGGTGTTATATTTGATAGAACCCTCAGTGTGTCTTGGCAAATTAAACAAACTGCTAAGATGATATTTTACAAACCAAAAACCATACAGCACCTCAGGATAATCCTTGAAACCCATGACTTCAGAACAGTAGCCCAAGCTTTAATTACTCCTCACTTGGACTACTGCAACAGTCTCTTACAAGGTCTTCCTAAAAAAACACTTCATACACTTCAACTTGCTCAGAATGTAACTGCCAGGATTATTGCCAAAGCTAGCCTAACAGACCACATCACCCCAGTACTCTATAATCTCCACTGGCTCCCCATAGCAACCAGAATAAGATACAAGATGTTAGTCACTACTTTCAAATAACTCCGTGGCATCTCTCCATCCTACCTATCCACCATGATACATACACAAACCGACGTCAGAAGCAGGAGAAAAAAATACCCAGAACCTTCTAACAATACCTCCTTCAAAACGCAAAACCAAACAAACTACCAGCAATAGGGCCTTCAGGTACTCAGCCCCCACCCTCTGGAACTCTCTCCCTGATTCTATCAGATCAATCAAAGATCTTCAGACTTTCCACAAGGAATTGAAAACCCTACTTTTCACTGAATACTATAACACTTCCACGGCCTCTAATACATTGACCCCAACTACCTCCCCCCATCCTCCCAACTAAACTAAACCCCCTTCTTCTTATCACCTCCTGCCTAGACTATTCCACTGTTACCCTCACGCACTGTTTAACAACCTTGTAAATATTTAAGAGTCCCAGCTATCATTATACTACTGTAACTGAAACCTGGCTCCACCCAGATGACACCACATCCATCGCTGCTCTCTGCCATGGGGGATACCAGTTCTCCCATACACCTCGCTCCACTGGCTGCGGTGGTGGAGTTGGGCTTCTACTCTCCCCCTCCTGCCAATTCCAACCCCTCCTGCTATCCCAGTCACATTCCTCCCCCTCTTTTGAAGTCCACTCCATTCGCCTCTATACACCTCTTCCCCGCCGAGTAGCTGTTATCTATCGCCCACCCGATAAATCCACATCAACCATCCTTACCGACTTGACTCCTGGCTTTCCGTCTTTCTGGATCCCTCCTCCCCCACTCTTATTCTCGGTGATTTTAACATTCACGTCGATAACCCCTCCGATCCCCATGCCTTAAAGTTCCTCACCCTCACCTCCTCGTTCAACCTCCAACTCTGCTCCATTGCCCCCACCCACCTGCATGGCCACTGTCTTGACCTGATACTCTTCTCTAACTCCTCTCCCTCAAACCTCCGCAACTCAATCCTTTCCTCATCTGACCACCACCTTCTAACCTTTAATCTTCAGCTTCCACCGTCTCTACCTCGTCCTGTCTCCTCCGACCTATTTAGAAATCTTAAGAATATTGATCCCCTGACCCTCTCCTCCACCATTTCTTCTTCTCTTTCCTCCATTATGTCCTCCAAGTCCGTCGACGAGGCAATATCCTCTTATAATACTGCACTATCCTCAGCTCTCGACACTCTCTCCCTGCCCACCCCACGTCCCATCCGACGTTCTGTTCCCCAGTCCTGGCTTTCTTCCATAACCCACTACCTACGCATCTGTGCCTGCTCTGCTGATTGTGCTTGGTTCAAATCCCGCTCCCCAGAAGACCTTCTACACTTCAAATTCATGCTTGGCTCCTTCCAATCAGCCATAGCACTTGCCAAACAAGAATACTACATCCATCTAACTAACTCCCTTGCTTCTGATCCTCGCCGCCTCTTTAATACCCTCAACTCCCTCCTTAAGGTGCCCCACCCCCAGTCCCGCCCTCCCTCTCCGCCCAAACTCTAGCCGACTACTTCCATGACAAAATCCAAAAAATTACCCTCCAATTCCTCACTTCCTCATCTACCTCTCCCCCTCCCCAATTCTCCCCTGTCATCAATACCTCCTCTTCTACCCTTTCCTCCTTCCCTACAATCTCCAAAGATGAAACCGCACTCCTTCTTTCCTCCTCCAAACCCACCACCTGTTCCTCTGACCCCATCCCCACCCATCTCCTACACCCCATCTCCTCTTCCGTTGCCCCCCCCCATCTCTCATATTCTTAACCTTTCACTCTCCACTGCTACTGTCTCCGCCAACTTCAAACATGCTGTTGTCACATCTCTCCTCAACAAACCCTCACTCGATCCCACCTGTCCCTCCAACTATCGACCCATCTCCCTCCTTCCCTTCAGAACGGGCAGTCCATCGCCGCTGCCTCGACTTCCTCACCTCCCAGGCCCTCCTGGACCCACTACAATCTGGCTTCCGTCCCCTTCACTCCACTGAAACGGCTCTTACAAAAGTCTCCAATGACTTGTTCCTGGCTAAATCTAAGGGCCTCTACTCTATCCTCATCCTTCTTGACCTCTCTGCTGCCCTTGACACTGTTGACCACAATCTTCTCCTCACCACCCTCTCCTCGCTTGGTTTCAAGGGATCCGTACTATCCTGGTTCTCCTCCTACCTCTCCCATCGCTCCTTTAGCGTATGCTCTGGCGGCTTCTTCTCCTCCCCCACCCCGCTCCATGTCGGTGTACCCCAGGGATCTGTCTTGGGCCCCCTCCTTTTCTCCCTCTATACCCAGTCCCTTGGCACACTTATCTCCTCCCATGGCTTTCAGTACCATCTCTATGCCGATGACTCCCAAATCTACCTGTCTACACCTAATATCTATCCAGCAATCCAAACCAAGATCTCTGCCTGCCTTTTTGACATCGCTAGCTGGATGTCTCACCGCCGCTTGAAACTAAACATGGCCAAGACTGAACTCCTGGTCTTTCCCCCCAACTCATCCCCTCCTCTTCCCCCTTTCTCAGTCTCCGTGGCTGGATCTACGATCTTTCCTGTTCCCTCGGCCCGCAATTTAGGGGTTATCGTCAACACCTCTCTCTCCTTCCCCACACATATCCAGCTTGTAGCTAAGACCTGCCGCTTCTTTCTCTGCAGCATTAGCAAAATCCGCCCCTTCCTTTCCGAACGCACTACCAAAATGCTTATCCACTCCTTAATCTCCTCTCGCCTTGACTACTGCAACTTACTCCTTGCTGGTCTCCCTGCGAGCCATCTCCTTCCCCTTCAATCTTTACAAAACCATGCTGCTCGACTTATCTTCCGCCAGTCTCACCATGCCCACATTACTCCCCTTCTCAAGTCACTTCACTGGCTTCCTATCCAATTCCGTATCCAATTCAAACTTCTCCTACTGACCTATAAGTGCATTCACTCTGCGGCCCCTCCATACCTCTCATCTCTTATCTCTCCATACACCCCCTCTCGGCGACTTCGCTCCACTAACAAATTACTTCTTTCTAGGCCTTTCACTCACACCGCTGACTCCCGACTTCGCTCCTTTCACCTTGCTGCTTGGTACGCATGGAACAGCCTACTTCCCCCCCATACGCCAGGCACCCTCTCTGGCTCTCTTCAAATCCAGGTTGAAGACCCACCTCTTTACAATCGCTTTCAGATCCTGACTTCCATCCCTTATCTTAGCCTGACTCCTGTCAATCTTCATGACTGAGTTGTAAGACCACACTGTGCTTCGCACCGTGTTGACTACTGCTCTGTATTGTCTCGCTTTTTGACTAATGCTCTGTATTGTCTCGACTAGATTGTAAGCTCCGACGAGCATGACTCTGACGAGCAGGGACTGTCTCTTGTATGTTTATCTGTACAGCGCTGCATGCGTGGTGCTATATAAGTGCTTAATAGTAGTAGTAGTATATGTGATTAACTGGCATGTAAATAGTTCATTGTATCATAGTTCAATGTGTTTTCTGTAACTGAGTTTTTGTTCAATGTAAACCAACCCTGATCGATGGAAGAGACGGTGTAGGAAAACTGTTCAAATAAATAATAAATAAATAAATCTAGGATATGGTCTAAATTTCCCAAAGGCTCACCTCGTTCAAACCCAAAGGCACAAGTTCATTAGAGTACTTTTGGTACTCAGCAGGCCCGAACTTTCCTTCCACAGGATCGCTTTGCCCGTCTCATCAAGCTCTTAAAACACACACAGCAGCAAAGGCTGGTAACAGCTTGAGAGATGCTTCGCCTCTTGGGGCACATGGCCTTGACAGTCCATGTAGTTCCCTATGCTCACCTAGACATGCAACAAGCCCAATGGACTCTGTCTTCTCAATGGACCCAGAGCAAGGTGTGTCTCAGAGACAAAATACTCATCATACCTCAACTGGTCAGGTCTGCTTGGTGGGTCACCTTTTCAGATGCCTCCACCTCAATGCACCTTGACAACTGATGCTTCTAAACTGGCTTGGGGAGCACATCTGAATGACCTGACCACACAGGGTCTGTGGACACCGCAGGAGTGTGCATTGCAGATAAACCTCTTGGAGCTGCATGCCCTAACAAATGCCCTTTGGGTTTATCAACTCCAAAGTTCGGGCCAACAGGTATTAGTCAAAACAGACAACCAGGTGGCCATGTTCTATGTGAACAAACAGGGGAAACGGGTTCCTATCCCCTATATCATGAGGCGCTTTGTCTCTGTTTTTTTGCCATTGCACACCGCATTCACCTCAGAGCAGTGTACATCCCGGACACCTTCTTTCTCCATTAGGGACGGGACCTGCTTTATGCATTTCCACCCATCCCCTTGATACCGAAGATACACTTCAGGCTACAAGCTGACAAGAATTCCATGATTTTCATAGCCCCTTTTTGGTCCCACCAACCGTAGTTCACTCTGCTCCTTCGCCTGGTGCAGTCATAACCTCTCAGCCTCAGATGTGAGCCCCATCTCCTCTCCCAGGACCAAGGGATGCTTCTCCATCCCAATCTTCATGCCCTTCACCTTACAGCCTGGCTCTTGAAGGGATAGTTCTTGCTCACCTCAACCTGCCACGGGAGGTCAAGGATATCCTGCTTGCACCATGCAAGTAGTCTACCAGGCGATCTTATGCCTTTAAATAGCAAATGTTTGCCCTCTGGTGCTCCCCAAAGGGCCTGGACCCCTTTGCCTACCCAGTGGAATCCCTACTTGAATATCTCCTTCACTTGTCCTTGGCAGGTCTTAGGACCAACTCAGAGTTCATCTTAGTGCCATTGTGGCACATCACAAACCACTGGGTGGACAGCCTATCTCCTCAGACCCCTTAGTAGCATGCTTCATGCTTGGTGTCCTGCTGTCCAAACCACCCATTAAGCCACCTCCGGTGGCCTGGGACACCTACGTGGGTTTAGTTCAGCTTCTAAAGCCTCCCCTTTGAGCCTTTAGTGACCGCTTCTCTGAAGTTCCTCTCTTGGAAGGTAATTTTCCTCATAGCCATCATGTCAGCTCACTGCATCAGTGAACTGCAGGCTGTCGTGGCGGACCCATCTTATAACCAGTTCCATCATGATAAGGTGATCCTCTGTACTCATCCACAATTTCTTCCAAAGGTGGTCTCCCTTCGTCCATCTGAACCAATCAATAATCCTACCAATCTTCTTCCCGAGAGCACACACCCTTTTTGAGTAGAAGCAGCACTACACACCTTAGATTGCAAGCGAGTGCTGGCTTACTACTTAGATAGAACTGAAGTTTACAGGAAATCCTCTCAATTTTTCATTTCCTTTGATTCAAGTCACCTTTGTCTACCAGTGACAAAACACACTCTATCCAGATGGATAGCAGACTGTATCTCTTTTACTTATGCACAAGCGGGACTCTCCCTGGAGGACCATGTCACTTCTCATAATGTGCGCGCCATAGCAACCTCAGTTGGCAACCTCCATTCAGTACCGATGGAGCTCGCATGGGAACGCTCCCCAGCATCCAATAGGAAAGTCTTTGGGTACAGGCCACTGTGCCTGTGTATCTGCCTTCCTATCTTCCCAACTCCTCTCCTCAGTTGAGTTTGTAGCTGAGCGATAGAGGAAAAAATAAAAATACCCTACAACCCCTAGGGGAGGAGGGCAGACTGTGAAGACTGATTCCTGCGGTTCCCGGAGATCACCTGTTACAGGTGAATAACAGTGCTTTACGTGATTAAAACAAGTACAGGTATGCTGCAGCCACTCTACACTCTGCACATGCATAACTAGGCCATTGCATGCTTAATAGCATCGCAGTGTGATGTATTGTAATATAACTACACAACAAGTCTTGATACTTTTTGATCACACCTTGTAATCTTTGGAACACTGCCCTCTTTCAGCTTCTTGAAATTCCTCTCTTCCCTGGCTACTATAGGGTACCTCTCTTTCCAGATCTCAACTGTATTAGCTTCTGATGGGTCCTACCCTTCAACTAGGCACCTGGCTATCAGATGGCAGGAGTAGTTCCTAGAGAAAAGCCTCCAGTTTCAGTCTCTCTTGGTTTATTTTACTTTAGTTAGTATACCACAGTATTGTAGAAACAACAAAGCAGTTTGCAATTAAAATCTATTTTAAAAGAATTACAGAAGTACAAAATACAAAATACAACACAACAAATAGAAACTGAACATAATCATAGAGACAAGCAATATAGTATTTGTTTAGGGACCCTCTGGGTTCTCCAAAGTTACTCTCCGTAGTCAGCACTGGCTTAACCAGTAGGCAGACCAGGTTTTAATTATTTATTATTTAGCTCTTACTTTGGTAGGTCAGGATGAGGTACATTCAGGCACACAGTCAGAGAACGTGGTACGAAAAACCAAGGACTAGGATATGTAAAAAAACTTTTATTGAAAATGCCAACACGTAATGCCAACCCGACACAGGCCGTGTTTCATTAATACTTCCTCAGGGGTGAAGGCAAACTAAAAACAGAAAACATACAATGACCAAGATGATATAAACATTATACATTTGTAATCATATAATCAAACTTAAAACAAATATAAAAGATAATGCCTATACACAGATAAAAAGTTAAAACCATGCAGAGAAAAATAAATAAACAATAAAAGCAAAAATGTTGGAACACTATGGGGTCTGTTTACTAAAGGCCGGTGGTGTGCGGTCCGCGGTGCAGAGCGGGTGCCGTAGAAGGAGTGGGCGTTCCGTCGGGAAGCTGTGAGTGACAGATGCGCGAAGGTGCGCGGCGCCCGTGTGGTTAGTGCCCTGTGCAATTAACGAGGTTGATCTGTGCACATGGGACACACTGCTCACGGATTTGGGCTTTCCAGTATTGTGCTGCACATTGCTGACGGAAACGGTTTCCTTTCCCTTCCCAGCACCTCTAACGCGACTGTTGGACTCGCGGTATATTTCTTTGGAGATTCGGGCACGCTCCTGTGCGGCGAGTCTCCCCCCTCCCACATTCCGCCCACTGACCCCGTCTCTCCGCCCCTAGGGGGCCTTCCTCCGCCCTCATTTCTCCTTTCCACGCCTGTTTCGCACATTACCGTCCCGCAAATGTGCGCGTTGTCGGCGCACGCTTGCGGGACCCGTTAATGTGCCGCGCACTCGTACGGGGCGCTTAAGAGCACTTAAATACCTCTTTTAGAGCGCTCATGTGCGCCCCATACAAGTGCGCCGTTTAGTAAACAGACCCCTATGTGAACACTATATTAAAAAGAATGAACTAAAAAACATGAACCAAATCGATTAAGCAAATATATAAAAATAAACATAAAGATGATAAGAAAAATGAAATATGCACAAGCATAGGAACATCATAAATAATTAAAAGAATAAATATACAAACCAAATAAAAGCCTAACAGAGACAGGACTATAACAATGAAAGACAATTAAAATATGACCATACGTATACCTTACTGGTAGACAATGAACCCCTTTCGTTAAAATCTATAAATAAAGAAAATAAGGAAAAGGGAGAGAAAGAAGGAGTGAGTCTGAAGAAAAACAATCCCCCACGTATCAGAGGACCAATCTGTAAATATGAGGTACATTCAGGCACATTAGTATCTCCTGTCCTCAGAGGGCTTACAATCTGTGCATTTGTTTCTGAGGCAATGGGGGGTTAAATGACTTGCCCAAGACCACAAAAACTGTCATTGGGATTTGAATCCTGGTGACTCTGGATCCCTGGTTGCTGTTCTAACCATGAGCCTACTCCTCCACTCCAGGTTGTCTACAGCCCCCTTTCTAGGAAAATACCAATCTGTCCCCCTCCTTTGGGAGTGTTACCCTGCTTCTCCAGTGCTTAGGGTATCTCTTATTTATCTTTGCCCCTAACTGTGCTAGTCCTTAGGGGTCCACCTTCTACAGAGCTTAGCCTGCTGTTTGGGAGGCAGAAAAAGGGCAAAAGATAATTTTCCTTCAAATCATGGGCCTAAAATAACCTAACGAGCTTCTTCCCTGGGGACATCGCACTTGGAACTCCAGCTAGAATATCATTGTAGCCTACGTCCCCACGCTGCTTACAGGATAGTTCCACTCCTGCCAGAGCATGGAAGGAAAATTTCACCTTCAGCTGCAAGGGATTTACTGATATCTGGATAATATCCAAAAATTAAAAAGACCTGACCTCCACTCTACTGTAATACAGGAAAATAACAGAAGACCCTGGATTCTGATGAGCTGTCATTGCAGGAGGCTAAGTGAAATGGTTTAACAAAGAACATACCTATGCTATCTTGATATACTGTGGCCATATATTAATTTATTGTAACCAGGGCTAGCAAAACTGTCAGGCAAACTGGGCAGCTGCCTAGTTCAGCAGCTTCTGTGGGTTGGGAAGGGGCGGTAAAAAGCAGCTTCAGTCAAAGTAATACAATAGGTACCGTCAGCCACAGAAATTCAAAGAGCCATCAGAAATGGAGGGTGGGCAATTTTCAAAGAGTCTATATACAGCAACTGCATAAATGGCTTTCGGAACTTGTCCTCAAATATATACTGTATATAAGTATATATAAACACACACACACACACAAAGTGTTCAATTATGTGTTTACAGAGTTGTTCTGGGACAGGTGGTGGTGGAATCAGTTAAGTTTAACTATCAGAATCTCAGGTGGGGAGGGGCATCCTGTGAGACTGAAAGTTAAATGAGGGGGGGGGGGTGCAGGACTGAAGAGTACCTAATAGCTTTGCATCAGTCCTGATTGTAACCCTAACTAGCTATTCAAGCAGGAGTATGAATGGGACTCCTTTTCTTGACATATTTTGTATATTTTTGTGGGGAGGATAGTGGAAGCAACAACAGGTATGCATGTGCACCTTTTATTACAGTCACTCCTCCCTTTACAAAGTTGAAGACTCTCCTTCTTTGAGTCCCCTCTTAAGCTTTTTATATTATTTTCATACTTTACACAGGTATTGCTGGCATGGGGATGTTTTGTGGATCAATACTGAAGCATCTTGATTGACTTACATTCATGATAGGTGTGGCTAGGTAGGAGGAGCTCCTCCATCAAAAAATAAACAAACCTACTAATTTATCCTCAAGGATTAAAATAACATTGGGATTAGAATGGAAATGAGGGGTTGTTAGTAAAGTTCTTGGTGGTAGTGGCGTGTTGCCAACTTCCTATCCAGGAATCAACTGTGCCAGCCCTGTTGCACTCAATGAAACAAACACCTTAGTCTTTCTTAAAATAATTTAAGAGGCTCCCAGACAACATCATGGTTTACCTGCCCCCGAATTACCTGGAGTGACGGTTGAAGTCTCTGGTGCAGTGGAAATCTTTATGAAAACTGGGTTCCTAAGAACTACATGCAGTGCATAGGATGAGGAGTATGGGAGGCAGGCGCTGGGCACTTGAAAGTGTTAATCTTTGATCACAAATGTTTCTGATGTCTGTCCAAGATGAGGTTAAAAAAAAAATAATAACAGTTCTTGAGTTTTAGTGTTGTGTCAATCTGTCTTATGTAACAAAGGAGAGTGGGCAGGCAATGCAAGTTTGAAACCACAAGAAGCCAGTAATATTGCCTTGGCCAGCGGTCAGGGAAAAGAATGTAAATACTATGATACAAGGACTTCCCCTTTTCTACCCTGGCATGGCACTGTTTGCCATCAAATATTCTTTCTTGACTTTTAATTATAAACTTAACCCCTTCCTGTCTCAAAATGTTAGAACTTTGCTTTGCTTTAAAAATAAAAAATCACAGATATGGAATTAAAAAGCCTGTGCCTTTTGTTTTACTTCTTCACAACTAGGGATTCTCTATGTTTATCTCATGCTATTTTCAGTTATGTAGCTCTATTGATAATTTGAAAAAAATGGATTTTTTTGTGTGATACATTATTTTTTTTATCTGGCAGGCTTCCTCTTTCTCCTCTGGGGCTCCTTTGCAACCTGACCAAACTGGGCCGTAGCCCTAAAAGCTTTTATGCACAGATGCCCGGGGTTTTTCATCATTTTACTATAGCATCGAAGGCCAATGCACAAAGGTTTTTGGAAAAGGGTAGGATGCAAAAAAAATGCAACCTGAAAATAATCTATTTTCAACAATACAACGCAATAATATGAAATAATACTTTGCCCAGTCTCCTTACACCATGCAGTATTCTTTCATAGACAAGGTGGATCTCCCTTGACGGCTATTTTTCCTGCAGAAAGCCACTGAAGATCCATCTTCTGCATAAATCTGCAGGACGTCTGTTCAGTTCCCTCATCCAAAGAATGCTCTGTACTTACAGGATTGCTGGATGTCCCTAACTTACTCCAGAATATCAGAGATACATTAAGCTATTTCTTGGTTTTTAACACTCTAAGCTTGTAGGGATTTTTAGTTACATGGCTTGTATTGACAAAATAGGATGACAAATCTCTGAATGCAAAAGGCTGGAAGTTTAAAAATTAGGTCTCTGATAGAGTTAAGTGGGAGGTATGTCTGAAGCTTCTGAAATACATGAGTTTCACACCCAGCAGCAGGGTGTGAGTGGAAAGTTACCAGGATTAGGGCTGGACTACTGTTCCTTAAACATAACTATGCAGCATTCTAAATGAGATTTCCTCTCTGTGTTTGCACAAAAGATTCATTACCACCTCTAAGAACTGAACGAACAGTTTCATATAGATGCAAAAGTTATGCAGTGTGTATTCTGTGCATATTTAAAACATAATTATCTCTGGTACTAGTCCACTGGAAAAGTGGATCTGATCTCTGATTTCTTTGGCTGCTAGCAGAGATCATCCTGCAGCTATTTCCCATGTGTCAGTGAAATCATTTTCAAAATGGAGAGCAGTATGCCTCTAAAAAAGGAAACAATCAATGCTACCTTCACGTCAGGAAAGTGTGCCCTTCCAGACAAGGCCAGCATAACCATTAGACAGGCTAGATGATCACGTAGGGGGGGCAGGTCAGGGGAAGGAGGTGGCAAAAAAGCAGTTCTAGTCAAAGCAAACCTATGGGTCCTGACAGCCACACAAGCTCAAGGAACCATCAGCCAATACTTTTATGTGCAGGTAGAGTGGATAGTTTCCGAAGAGTCCATTTACCAAGGTAAATGACTTTTGGAAATCAGCCTAATGAATATATACCACAAAGTTTAAAAGGATGAGGTCCAATTATGTTCTGGGGGGAGGCGGAATTGGGATGATCAGGATTGTTGTTTAATTATCAAGGGACTGAAATTTAATGGAGGAAGGAGTCACAAGCCTCAGGTTTTGACTAAGTGTCCTATACGCTTCCAGCAGCCCTTCTTCCCTCACAAAGCAATCCTGCCCTTTATTTCTAGTCTGCCATTCCCCTGCCAGAAAACCAGCCTGAAGCTACCAGAGAAGCCACTTGAAGTCTTTCATTTTCAAGTATGCATTGGAGGGGGGTGGCAGTGACTGATAGTAACCCAAGGCAGCACTGGTGAGTTAAGGCAAGTGCTATCTCGTGGTTTCTAAGCTTTATCACCACTGCAGGCCCCAGAGGTACAATCCCTGTGGCCGGAAATGGCCCTGCCATTGAATATCCGGGTTTAGTGTTCTGCGACAGTGGCCACGGCCGGCCTTACACATGTGCGGGCATGTTGCCCGGATGTGACCCCGCTCCCCAACAAGCCATGTGGCCTTGCTGGCTTAAAAGGTGAAACAGTGAGGCCCGAAGCCTGCCTCATCAACTCACCTCTTCATAGCCACGGGAGTGATTTCCTTTGCTCCCGTGGTGGTGCTAAGTGCAGCCACCAGGACCACAGAGTCTCTAAAAGTGAAACAGGGGCACTTCCTGTCTTGCACAAGAAACAGGAAGTGCCCCTGTTTCACTTCTCTGCAGTCCCAGCAGCTGCAACTTAGCACAGCCACAGGAGTGAAGGAAAATGCTCCCATGGCTGTACCTTGAATGCAGGCTGTGGCAAGGCCATGGGGAGGAGGGGAAAAGAGAGTGACTGGGTGGGTTTGATGCTGGGAGGATGTGGGGGGGGGGGGGGGCTGGCTGGCAGGTACCTGAAGAAGACTGTTCTGAAGGGGGGGGCTGGCATCTGAAGAGGACTGCTTGGGACCTAGGAATAGAAATGGGCTGATGCTGGGGGATGGGGAGACTGGGACTCGAAAGGAGATGATGCTGGAAGGGACTGGAGGAGAACTGATGCTGAGGGGGCTAGCACTAGAATAGGAGCTATGACTGGAAATGGGCTGATGCTAGAGGATGGGGGAACTGAGAATGGAAAAGCGATAATATTGGAGGAGGACTGATGCTGGGAGGCTGGAACTAGAAGGGAGCTGTTGCTGGGAGGGCCTGGAGGAGAGCTGATGTTGGAAGGGGCTGAATGTGTAGAAGGGAGCTGATGTTGGGTGGAACTGGGATTGGAGTGGAGCTGATGCTGGGAGGGACTGGAATTAGAAAGGATCTGTTGCTGGGAGGGGCTGGAACTGGAAGGGAACTGATGTTTGTTTGTTTGTTTTTAATTTTATTTTAACGATTGTGAACCGCCCAGATGCCTCTGGTATTGGGCGGTATAAAAAATGTTTTAATAAACATAAACATGTTAGGAGGGATAGGGACTGGAAGGGAGCTGATGCTGGGGAGAACTGGAAGGGGGTGATGCAGGGGCTGAGGGGCTGAAAGGAGGAAGATGCTGGGTCAGGGTGGAGAAAAAGGCAGAAGTTGGGGAAGTGAGAATGGAGAGGGGACAGATATTTTCTGTTAGAGGGAAGAGGCATAAGAATAGATGCCGGGGAAAGAATAAGGAATGACAAGGTCAATGAAAATTGGAGAAGAAAGTAGCTGGGTGGGTTTAGGGAAGGGATGTAGGAGGCAGGCAGATAAGTATGGGGGACATGGAGATGGGGGAGAGCAGGGACTGGAACTTAGTTATAGACTTTAAAATTTGGTGGGAGAAAATAAAAAAATAGACTTTTAAGATTGGCTGGGTACTAGGAGAGTAAGTGCTGACTTAGGTGGCAGGTCCAGGGTCAGCGCAATGAATTGTGCATGCAGTCCGGCAACAGAAAGATCATGGTATCGTGCGGTAGCATCACCAGCTTCATCTAAGAACATGAAAAATTATTAGTCGTTTTCTGAGATAAAAATCCATATGTTAACCAAATAAATAAAATCGTATCTCTTCAAGATCCAGTGAAAAAAACTTACTACCCCAGTTGGGAAGAGAGGTTTATTGCAAAAACTGCTGGGGTTGTCATGGCAGTGAAGTAAACAAAATGGCCAGGAGTAAAATTAAATAATAAAAAGGAAAAACTTCTAAAACAGCCATAAGTATTATTATAACAGTTGTACAAACTTTTAAAATTAATCAGAAAAATGATTTAAAAAGAATGTAATTATAATAAAAATTTGTGAAAAACCTAATCTAAAGGAGGAGCCGCTAGGATTATATATCTAAAATCATCCTTTTTTTTAAGAAACGGGGAAGGGAATATTGTTGAAATTCACTATATGGAATACTCATAAAACTTGAATCACACTTTACATAACTCATAAAAGAACCAATCCTAAAGAGGTATGATTTTATTTATTTATTTAACATCTTTTATATACCGCGCTATTTGTTATCAGTGCGGTTTACATTCAACAAAGGTTGCGCAATTTAGTCAAGACTAGTTTGCGTTTACATTATAACAGGAAATAAAACTTGGGACAAACAGGGTAACTATATACATATTAACATAGAGCATAAGATTATAATTTGGCCGGTGTTGTCATAAAACTATAGGCGGGGCAACAATTACTTGAGACCCCTTTGTTTATGAAGTGTATGGAGAGTCTGTGAGGGTGGTGGGTGAATGATCGGTGGCGGGGTGGGTGCTTGTGCAAAGTGTAGCAAGAAAATGTGATGTTTGATTGCCTTCTGGAACAGAATGAGGTCTTTAATCAATCTTATTTCAGGTGGGAGATCATTCCAGCATTTTGGGGCGTAGAAGGTGAAGGCTCTTCTCCTGGTTGTTTGGGTGCACTTAATGGAGTCTTTAGGGATGATCAAAGTGTTGTCAGTAATTGTCCTCCTCGTTCTGTTTTTCGGAGTAAGGGTGATGAGGTCGTTGAGTGACGTGGGGCTAGATTGTTTATGATCTTGAATATAATGAGAAGAGTTTTGTAAGTTAACCTGCAGTGTATTGGCAGCCAGTGGAGTTCCTTGAGTATCGGGGTGATATGATCCGTTCTGGCAAGACCACAGAGAACGCGAGCCGCAGCGTTCATCACAAGTTGCAGTGTGTTGATGGTGTTCTTGGGGAGACCATACAGGATTACATTTGCATAGTCGAAGTGTGGTAGAATGAGGGCCTGAAAAAATGGTTCGGAAATCATTAGGGGGAAGCATGGGTCTAAGGTGCCTTAGTGTTCTGATTTTATTGTATATGGTCCTGGTAGTGTTTCGTATGTGCTCCTTAAAGTTAAGATGCTGGTCCAGAGCGATCCCAAGGTAGCGTATGGTGAGTTTACTTGGAAGCTCAGCATCTCTTACTTTTAGGGAAGGTGGAGGGGAGAATGTTTTGTTCCTTGAGATGAACAGAACTTCGGTTTGTTGTCTGTTGCTTGTGCGAGTGTGGTTTTCTTTGTGGTTGGACTTCTGGACTATATGAGAGAGGCCATGGGAAGATGGCAAGGAGATGAATGAGAGGAGGATGGTGATTACAGAGCATGGATATGTTGTAATAGGAGTAGGTGAAAGACAGAAGGGAATAAGAGACTAGTGAAGAAGTGAGATGGAAAATGGGATAACTGGGGAGATGGGCTGGGCTGGAGGTTAGAGGAGTAGATGGAAGGTTGATAAGTGAAAAGTCAAAAGGGGATTAAGGATGCAGGGTTGAAATTTGAATGGATGAAAAAGAAGTAATGAAAGAAATGGAGGAAAGAGCAAAAGGGGAACGATCAATATGTTAGAGGCAGATGTAAAGAGAGAATAGAAAAAATAGAAGAAAGGACAAATGGACAGCAGACAATGGAGAGTTAGCAGAAGACATGAAGACAGCAGAAGAAAGCGACTGGGGCAATTGCGACTGAAAGATAAAATGCCTAAACAACAAAAAGTAGAAACAAATATTTTATTTTGAATTTTATTAACCAGAATATGTCAGTTTGGGGAAATGTACTGAACAAAACACAAAGGCATCAGCGATGCACAAGAGGAAATTAATTTATAGTTTTATTTCTTCAGTGTTGTACATTCTAAGTTTAGCTTTGGGGTTCCCAGTTTAATTATTGTCTTCATATTTTGAAATTGTTATCCCTTATTCTGTATTTGGTGATATGTTTTTCATGTGTGACCGAGCTCTAGTATTCTGTTCATGTAGTTTCTGTGTAGCAGCCCCACTTGTTAATTTTTTCACAGAAGGAGGTGCATTGGTATTCTTGGAGATACATTGCCTCATGGCAGATCAAAATACTGTATACATTCTTTCCAAGCCCCTACCCCCACCCTTCAGGATCTCTCCCCCCACCCCACCCATAGAAACTGAAATCCTTGGTGGTCAATTGAGGGCTAACTCCTGCCTTGCCAGCACCATTTTCCAGAATCAAATTCACACATCACTTCTCAGGCTTCTTGATTAGGTACAAGAAAGTTTGCAATCTCTGTTGCTTCCCTTGAGCTTCCTTCTCCCTAAAGACTTTTACGGAAACTCCTGAATCCTCTTGTCCCACAGACACAACTATCAAATACCTTGGCTGATGTTTTTCTCCTGCAGAGAAGTCAATGTATCACAGGGTCTGGGAATATCTGGCTGGAATAGACATATTTCTTTTTGGAATTCCTCCAGCTTTCCTCAGGCAGAGGAAGTGAGTCCTTCACTTCCTTGGTCAGACCTGAAGGCACAGCTCACAGCTGCTCCTTGGAGCTTGGAAAGCAGAAGCCCCTTTACTGCTTTCTCAATTGCCTGAGTGACATTCACACCTGGAGTCACCTTTTACACTGACACCACATTTGGACATGGGCTGCTACAGCACTTATAATTACATCACTACAGGGGCGGCCCAAGGGGGGTGCGGGGCCATGTGCGGAGACTCGGTGCGGGGCCTCATTTGCATAAGGGGCCTAATTTGCATAAATATTTGCATAATGTTACCATACACTAACTTTTAGTAAACGTGCCTCTTAATGAGTGTATGGATAAAGAAAGACTAAAAGACTTCTACATTACTATAATCCAGTGCCAACCGCCAGACACATTAGGAACTACTACAAACACTGCCCATTTAGAACCCATAGCAAACCCGCCGTATCCTAACAGCACTACCAGGACTCACAAAGCACCAGACCCTAACTATCAAAAGGAAACGCTGCAAATATTAAACCAATACATTTCAGAGAACAACAATACATGACCTACTGGGGAAAGAGAACAAGTGGCAATGTCAAATAGGAATTACATAAACAGAATACCTCAGCTCAGTTACACATGCAGAACATAGACCATCACCAAACAAGGAATCACAATTTAGAAACAGGAAGACAATAATTAAACTGGGAATCCCAAAAGCCAAACTTGGAATGTACAACACTGTAGAAATAAAACTATACATTAATTTGCTCTTGTACTAAACAAAGCGCAGACGTTAATGATGCACATTTCCCAGAGCTGACATATTCCAATTAATAAATTCAAAATAAAGAGATATTTTTCTACCTTTTGTGCATTTTTTTTCAGCTGCAATTGCTCCAGTCACTTTCTTCTGGTTTCTTTGTGTCTTCCGCTAACTCTCCATCGTCTGCTGTCCATTTGTCTTTTCTTCTTCTCTCTTCTAGTTTTTTTTCCATTCTCTCTCTACATCTGCTTTAACATACTAATCTTTCTCCTTTTGCTCTTTCCTCATTCCTATTTCATCTACTCAAATTTTACCCCTCCATTCTCAATCCCCACTTACTCTCCCAATATCCGGCCAATTGTAGATTTGTCTTCCCTCCCACACAAAATATTTTTTCCCTCTCCATTTCACTCTCCCAGCTCCATCCCATTCTAATCCTCCCCCAACATCAGCTCCATTCTAGTTCCAGTCCCACCCAGCATCCGCTCCCTTCTAGTCCCCGCATCAGCCCATTTCCAGTCCTAGCCCCCCATAAGCCCATTTCCAGTCCTATCCTAGACCCACCATCAGCCTATTTCCAGTCCTAGCTCCCCCATCAATTTCCAGTCCCATCCGAGTCCCTCCATCAGCTCATTTCCAATCCCAGCCCCCCATGAGCCCATCATCCCATGTCAAATCCTAGCTCCCCTCCACTCAGCCCATTTCCAATCCAAGCCCCCCATGAGCCTACTTCCAGTTCTAGCCCCTTCATGAGTCCATTTCAATCCAAACCCCCACCACAGCCCATTTCCAATCTTAGCACCCCCCAACAGCCAATTTCCAGTCCTATTCTAGCCCCTCCATCAGCCCATTTCCTGTCCTAGCCCCCCCACTCACCCATTTCCATTCCTAGCTCCCTCCCCCTCACAACCCATTTCCATTCCAAGCCCCCGTCCCCATCAGCTTTTTGCAGTTCAAGCCCTCCTTCCTCTCAGCCCATTTCCAGTGATAGCACCCCACAGAGCCCATTAACAGTCTTAGCCCCCACAGCCCATTACCAGTCCTAACCCCCCATCAGCCCATTTCCAGTCCTAGCCCCCCATAGCCCATTACTAGTCCTAACCCCCCCATCAGCCCATTATGTCCTAACCCCCCCATCAGCCTATTTCCAGGCCTAGCCCCCCCATCAGCCTATTTCCAGTCTTAGCCCCCCATAGCCCATTATCAGTCCTAATCCCCCATCATCCCATTAACAGTCCTAAACCCTCCCATAGCCCATTAACAGTCCTAACCCCCATCAGCCCATTTCCAGTCTTAGCTCCCCCCATAGCCCATTACCAGTCCTAAACCTCCCCATCAGCCCACTTCCAGTCTTAGCATCCCCCCATGGCCCATTACTAGTCCTAACCCTCCCCCATCAGCCCACTTTCAGTCTTAGCCCCCCCCCATAACCCATTACCAGTCCTAAACCTCCCCATCAGCCCATTACGTCCTAACCCCCCCATCACCCTATTTCCAGTCCTAGCCCCCCCATCAGCCTATTTCCAGTCCTAGCCCCCCATAGCCCATTACCAGTCCTAATCCCCCATCAGCCCATTACCAGTCCTAACCCCGCCCATAGCCCATTACCAGTCCTAACCCCCATCAGCCCATTTCCAGTCTTAGCCCCCCACCCATAACCCATTACCAGACCTAAACCTCCCCATCAGCCCACTTCCAGTCTTAGCACACCACCATGGCAAATTACTTGTTATAACCCTCCACCATCAGACCTCTTGGAGTATTAGCCCCCCCCCATAACCCATTACCAGTCCTAAACCTCCCCATCAGCGCATTTCCAGTCTTAGCCCCCCCTATAGCCAATTACCAGTCCTAACACCCCCATCAGCCCATTTCCAGTTTTAGCCCCCCCCCATAGCCCATTACCAGTCCTAACCCCCCCATCAGCCCACTTCCAGTCTTAGCACACCCCCCATAGCCCATTACCAGTCCTAACCCCCCCATCAGCCCACTTCCAGTCTTAGCACACCCCCCATAACCCATTACCAGTCCTAAACCTCCCCATCAGCCCATTTCCAGTCTTAGCCCCCCCCATAGCCAATTACCAGTCCTAACCCCCCCATCAGCCCATTTCCAGTCAGCCCCCCCCTAGCCCATTAACAGTCCTAAACCCCCCCCCCATCAGTCCACTTCCAGTCTTAGCACCCCCCATGGCCCATTACTAGTCCTAACCCTCCCCTATCAGCCCACTTCCAGTCTTAGCCTCCCCCCCATAGCCCATTACCAATCCTAAACCCCCTTCCCCCCTATCATCCCAAATTTAAAAATAAAAAAAAACAGCTGCTTCTGCCGCAGCAGCATCAAGAGTGCCGCCGCGGGGCCCCCCCCCTGCCCGGCAGAGCCTTCCTGCATCGTAGGCTAGCGTCGAATCCCCGAATGCGGGCTTCTTTCAGAGCCGCGAGAGTTTCCTTTCTCGCGGCTCTGTTAATCCCGCCGGGGCTGATGGGATTTCACAGCACAGTGTCACAGCACTTCCTGTTCCATAAACTTTTCCAAGCAGTGAATTTCCAAGCCTCTTGGGGACCTGGAGCGGACGTGTCCCCCCCTTGTGGCGCCCCTCCTCCAGGCCCACTCATTGGAGGCACAGGGGGCAAACATAAGTGTGTGCCTCTGCCATGTGGGCCCCAGCATTTTAGCACCCCCTTCCTGGCTGGCACCTGGTGTGGACCGCACTCACTGCCCCGCCCTTGCTACGCCACTGCTTCCAAGTCAAGAAGTACTGAGCCAACTATTCAGGAAGTTAACTAGAGGAGTGAATCTGGTAGCATACACCTGCCATAGTCTGTGTCAGTGACATTGCCGATATGAGAAGGCAATCAATGATGAAACTGAAAAATGTGCTTGTTCCCAGTGGTACTTTGAGGTTGATATCATTCTCAAATGACAACACCAAAGTAGAATACTGGTTTTGCTTAATTCAATTAAATTAATGCTTGTACAGAGCAGCTTTGTTCATATAGTCAGTGGTTCTTGTTAGTTTGTTTTTGCTGTTCCAGGTTTAATTAGATTTGTTAATCATATCTTCACAACAACATGAACATTTCATGGAGAACTGCTGCAGTAATGTTATACATGTTATGTTTAATATATATTGCAGAATATTGGACAGGAAATTAGCTATTAGCTTTGGGCACAAATTAATAATAGAAATGTTGTTCTAAAAGTCTGTTTCACATTCTCTGACAATTAAAAAATTCCAAAGCATGCCCAAATACAGCCATATTAACATAGGGCCCGATTTTCGAAGGCATTTACACGGGTAACTTCCCTAGTTACCCATGTAAATGCCTTATCTGGGATTTTTGAAGGGCAGATACATGGGTAGTGCCCTTCGAAAATCCTGTATATGTCCCTAATGCTCCCAGATGCTATCTGCTTAGCATCAGGGCATGTTGGAGGGCGTTCCGGAGCAGGGCGGAACAGAGGCAGGCCATGGAGCTACCCATGTAACATCGATTTTCGATGCTACACGGTTAGAGCTCTGTGCCTTAAAGATAGACGTGGGAAAACCTTGCCTATCAAGGCATTGGGGCTAACCGTGTAGCATCAAAAATCGGTGCTACACAGGTAGCTCCTGTGGTTTCCTGGCTGTGCAGCGACACCTGGATTTTCAGTGCCGGGACTGCATATGACCCCAGCATGGAAAATCCGGGTTAGGCGGGAGGGGGCAGGCTATGTGCCGACGCAGTGCATAGCACCACCCAGCTCAAAATCGGGCCCATAGTAACATAGTATATGACAGCAAATAAAGACCAGTATGGTCCATCTAGTCTGCCCAGTAAGGTGGCTAGAGTGGTTCTAGGAGGGGGCAGCCTCATTGAAGAAAAGGATGGTGAAGGCTTCACTGAAACAAGGAGCCATCCAAAAGAACCAGAAAGGCATACTTGAAGCCAAGGGCTGCAGTGCAGACACCCTTTGAAGGATGTCAGAGATGCCGGAAATGGATTGTAAAGGACCAGTCCCCAATGGAGGCCTTACACATGGATCCCAAGAAGAGGCTTCCAGGACTCTATCACAGGAGCCCACCAAGACCCAACAGCATACTCAGGTAGGCAGAAATGCTTCATTCCTAGTGAAGGAAGCCTCACAGAGATACCCCCCAAGGAGTCCTTTGGAGGCAAGGTCTATAGCAGAGCAGGGCTGTCACTTGAACCCCAAGGGTTCTGGGCAAAACTTCAGTCCAGGGTGAATTGCTAAAAGGCTCTAACATCTGCTAAGGGCACTAAGACTCACCATGTTCCAAGTGGCTTAAACAGATCAGCATGTACCCGTCAGGGCCAAGTCCTATACTAGAAGATTACAGAAAACTGCCTTACCAGGAGCCCCTGCCATGCTTCTTCTGTAGTTCCATACCTGATGAGGAATAGAAAACCATACCGCTTGGCCCATGAATCCGTGAAATACAGTGCACACATTCAATTTGGGGTCCCTAGGATCACCAGGATCAAATTGACCGATAACCTGTGTAGAAGACGTTTCACCCTGGGTCAGAGAGGAGGCCACACATTATCCCTCCCGAACAGCCTCCCAGCCTGCCATCCATGAAATCTCCCTGTACCTAACACTGCTCCACAACTGGCATCCACTAGAGAGGCCAACACATGGGGTATTGGAAAGCCATGTCTTTGTACTAAGATATTCTATGTGGGAGGGCTGAATTCTCACTTCACTCAGACTCACGGAGTTCTGACACAGACAACTGCATGCTACTAGACCACATGCTAATGAAGCTTGTGATGCAACTAGGGCAATCAGATGCTCCTTCGCCCAACAGTACAACTGTACAGCCGCAAGAACTGTTTTGGACCTATGAGCTCTGCTGCAATAGAAGGCATGCATGACAAACAATGCCATGTTTGAAAACATTCAGTCCGCTGCTTCCCTTAAAGGAGGTGCGAGCCATCCCAGGGTCAATGTGACTTTGCAGCCTACACATAGAAATCCCCTCTGAGGCCCTGTAAGGGGATAGTCCCTGGGCCAGCTGGTCTGGGTCTCACACCTCTAGTTCTTCTGGCTAGAAGCCAGGCTGCAAGCCTCTCCTCAGGCACTTCCCACAGTCTACCAGAAGGTGGAATTGCATCCACTATTTCATCTCTCCTTGATCTCTAGGCAAAGAGGAAGAGCCTGATCAAATGACAAGAAACACTGGAGACCAGATGAGGCAGTGCATCTCAACTGAGGGCCTGTTCTCCCTAATGCAATAATCTGGTCATAAAATCGATGTTACATGCCCGAGGGTCAAAGAAAAATCAGACCCATTGAGCTGACTGAGGACCAGATGGTCACAGTCAGCAGCATTGTGAACAAACTTTCGATTGACAGTAAACTTT
The DNA here is from genome assembly GCA_033557465.1 of Ichthyophis bannanicus. NCBI lineage: Eukaryota > Metazoa > Chordata > Amphibia > Gymnophiona > Ichthyophiidae > Ichthyophis > Ichthyophis bannanicus. Next base: position 343,381,829 of record CM066033.1, on the reverse strand, counting down.
AAATAGGAGAGTAGTAACCAACCCCCAGGACCTCACCTCCTGGGAGATAATCAGGCTGCTCGTGGGATAGCTGTCTCTCGACTCCACTTTCCAGCCTGAGCTCTGCAGGCTTATGTCACTTGTATCCTTCACCAAGGAGACTACATCAGGCCGGCTTGATGTCCAGGCATGAGCAAGCAGGCTCTTTGCCTGCAGAAAGGCACTGTTATCACCACTATTACCTTAAGAAAGGAACAGGGAGCCACAAAATGAGAAATGCCCTGGCGAGATCCAGGAGTTGGGTGCACCCCTCAGTGGACCCAACTCCTGCAATGACAGGTTCAAGAGGCCCCATACAAAAATGAGAGACTTGGACTCCGAAGACAACAAGCTCTAGGACCAGAACATACTGGAAGGAACCTCGTTACCAGAATCCTCATGTATACAGGATAATATCTCTGGCCCTGCTGCAGAGGGAACAGGAGAAACAACCTGTCACTGCCAGAAGCAGTGAAGATCATCCACAACAATCCCCTATATGAGCAGAGAACCTCAAGAAGACTCTCTAGGAAAAAATTTGCAATCACTATTGCACTTAAATAGTTTACTTCAGAAGTCCCTGGCTGGTCTAGATTGGCAACCTAAAGGACCGAAGATAGGTGGCTTGCTGACGGAACTGACAAACTCCGATTTTGCCTAAGTACCCTGAAACTCACTACCTTAATGTAGTACAGGTGCATTCAGAAGAAATATACTGAGTCCCATCTGGCTGTAGGCATTCAGTGAATGGAATTACAGGCTCCCAAGGGTGCCTGGAGGTGACCAGAGCCTATGAGAAGCTCCACCAGGATTGCTTCTACTGCAATAGAGACCACTAATGGCTCCCCTTCATTGGAGGGCAATTCCAGACTATACACAGAGCCCTAGAATGTCCCTTGACCCTTCTAAGCCTGTCCTCCCAGAGTGGCTTTGGGTCTGGGAGAAACTCTGAACCAACCTCAACCAGCAGCCACCACTTGTGATTAATTCACTGTCACAAGGTGTTGAGTAAAATTTTGATTCTTTATCATCCTGCTAGACCAGTCCAGACAAGTGAGTTATGTCCTCCTGCCAGCAGGTGGAGGCAAATGTTAGCAACTTTCAGTGATATCATCACCTGGAATATCCTCTCTGGTACAGCACTGAAAGAAGCCAGTGCTGTCGGTGTCCAGCAGGTAGCAAGGTGTGTAGACTGGTACAGCAGTGAAGACAGGCCTGACTCTCCTTGCTCACACTTTAGTGCAGAGCCTTGGATTAAGTCCTGAAAGCAGGGCCGTCCCGTCCATTGTGCGAGAATGTTGTTCGCACCGGGCCACGCGCTTCAGGGGGCCCCACGCAAACTTCATACTCGCACAAATGGATGGCTTCAGAGGGAGCCGGGGAAGCCCGTGCGAGGCCCTGGCTCCCTCTGCACAGCCACCAGCGTGAAGAGTGTTTTCCGTCACGCTGGCGGCTGTTTCTGTGAAGCGCGCGAGTGCCGGGAAATGCCCTTTAACCTTTCCCGGCATTCAGCGTGCTTCACTGAAACAGCCACAAGTGTGAGGAAAAACACTCTTCACATTGGCGGCTGTGCAGAGGGAGCCGAGGCCTCGCGTGGGCTTTCCCAGCTCCCTCTGAAGCCTCTTAGATGGCCGCAGGGCTCTTCGACGTGGGGGGGGGGGGGGGGTTGGCGCTAGGACTGGAATTGGGCTGTGATGGGGGTACGCTAGGACTGGAAATGGGCTGTGATGGGAGGGTAAGCTGGGACTGAAATGGGCTGTGATGAGGGGAAGCTTGGACGGCAAATGGGCTGTGATGGGAGGGTAAGCTGGGACTGAAATGGGCTGATGGAGGGAGCTTAGACTGGAAATGGACTGATGGGGCTGCTTGGACTGCAAATGGGTTGATGGGGAGCTGGAATAGGACTGGAAATGGCTGATGGGGAGCTTGGACTGGAAATGGGCTGATGGGGAGCTAGGATTGGAATTTGGCTGATGGGGGACTGGAATAGGACTGGAAATGGGCTGATGGGGGGGCTAGGATTGGAATTTGGCTGATGGGGGAACTTGGACTAGAAATGGGCTGATGGGGACTAGAATAGGACTGCAAATGGGCTGATGGGGGAGCGTGGACTGCAAATGGGCTGATGGGGAACTGGAATAGGACTGGAAATGGCTGATGGGGAGCTTGGACTGGAAATGGGCTGATGGGGGCTGGAATAGGACTGGAAATGGGCTGATGGGAAGGGCTAAGACTGGAAATGGGCTGATGGGCTGGACTAGGACTGGAAATGGATGATGGGGGAATAGGACTGGAAATGGACTGATGGGGGATGGAATAGGACTGGAAGTGGGCTGATGGGAACTGGAATAGGGCTGGAAATAGGCTGATGGGGGGCTAGGATTGGAAATTGGCTGATGGGGGACTGGAATGGGACTGGAAAGGAGCATATGGGGGGCTAGGACTAGAAAATGGGCTGATGTGGGGGCATGGGAGAATTGGACTAGAAGGGACCGGATGCTGGGTGGATCTAGAACCAGAAGGGAGCTGATTTTGGGGGAGGACTAGAAGGGGATGGGGAATGAGGATGGAGAGGGGAAAATATATCTTGTATGGGAGGGAAGAAAAATCTACGATTGCCAGGTATTGGGAGAGTAAGTGGGGACTGAGAATGGAAGGGTGAAATTTGAGTGGATGATAAAGGAATAAAGAAAGAAATGGGGGAAAGAGCAAAAGGGGAAAGATCAGTATGTTAAAGCAGATATAGAGAGAGAATGGAAAAAAATCTAGACAAACGGACAGCTCGCAGAAGACACAAAGAAATCAGAAGAAAGTGACTGGAGCAATTGCAACTGAAAAATAAAATGCCCAAACAAAAGGTAGAAAAATACTTTTTATTTTGAATTTATTATCTGGAATATGTCAGTTCTGGGAAATGTGTATCGCTAACATCTTTGCATTTTTGTTTAGTGCAAGAAAAAATTAATTTATAGTTTATTTCTCCATTGTTGTTGTACATTTCATGTTTGGCTTTTGGGGTTCCCAATTTAATTATTATCTTCCTATTTCTAAATTGTGACCCCTTGTTCTTTGTGTGGTGACGGTCTATGTTCTGCATGTATAACCAAGCTGAGGTATTCTGTTCATGTAGTTTCTATTTGATAGTCCCACTTGTTCTCTTTCGCTCAGTGAGATGTATTGTATTCTCTGAGATGTATTGGTTTAATATATGCAGTGTTGCCTTTTTAATAGATAGGGTTTGGTGCTTTGTGAGTCCTGGTAGTGCTGTTATGATACGGTAGATTTGCTATGGGTTCTAAATGGCCAGTGTTTATAATACTTCCTAATGGGCCTGGTGGTTGGCACTGGAATATAGTAATTTAGTAATCTGGTGGTCTTTCTTTATCCAGACACTCATTAAGAGGTATGTTTACTAAAAGTGTATTATGCAAATATCTATGCAAATGAGGCTCCTTATGCAAATGAAACCCTGCAATGAATCTCCGAACATGGCCCTGCACCCCCTTTGGGCCGCCCCCCTGCCTGAAAGGCACAATGGCTCGGAAGGTAGGTATGCCAATGTCTCCTGGAATAGTCAGCCATCCTGTGAAGAACACAAGGAGAGCAAAGGCCCTCGCAGCAGAAGTCCAAACAAAGGCACAAAGAGCGAGGGTGTAGAGGGTCACCACTTTATTAGAAAAATATAGCCCCAACGCATTTCAGCAAAATTGCCTTCTTCAGGGGGCACACATCTTAAAATAAAACACATAATATTAACATTGAGAAAATAAAATAAACAATAGGCAACATCAAAAATGTAAAGATATTAAGACAATAAATAAATAAATAGTACATTCTTATTAACATTAAAAGTCAAACAGTATAGGCTACAACAAATTAGTTAATGTTAAAACTATGATAGAGTAAAACATGTATGTAAAATTCATAAGACAACAACCATCAGGACATAAAAACTACAAATAAAGATAAAGCACATATAAAATAAACCATTGCTTGAGATAGTGCTTCAAAGGAAAAAAATCTAAAACCTTGGTTAAAAACGTATAAAGTGAAAGAGCGATTACTCACAGGAGGCAATGTGTAACTCAGGGGTACATTTACTAAACTGCGGTAATGTCATTCGCGTTAGGTTCCGCGGTAAAGGCACAGATGCCCATATAAAGGCATGGGCAGTGCATCGTTAAAGCAAGCCGTATCAGCTAACGCATGTTACAAACTACCACGCGTTACAAGGCGCCCTGTAAGGTGCCTTGTAAGGTGCCTCATAAGGCACCCTATAGGGCTCCTTAGGCTAAGCGCCGTAGTAGGCACCCCTGGACAAGGCACTCTAGAAGGCACCCTGGGCTATGGAACCATAGGTTAAGGTGGCCTAACAAGGTTACGGTGCCCTATGTTAGTGTGCCCTAAGGGCTGCAAGGTGCTGCAGGATGACATGCATAACCTGTGAGGAACAGAGACAGATATAGCCCCAACACTAGATAGAGCACTCAGGAAAGGCAATGAACAGGTGAGTGAAGGAGGGAGAACTGGGAGCCGCTGGACCCGCCATATCTGTGGGCAGGCCATGTGGCTGCCAGTTACTGATGACAAACATAGTGGGGGCAACTGTACCACAGCACAGGGTGTTGGCAATGTAACGTACTGGAAAGACAGTTGGTGGCAGACGATGGGAATACGTGTCCCCCAGTGGAGGCGGGGGTGGCTGGATAGTTACATTGATGGGTGGACAGAGGAGTGGTGGTGCCATGCAGATCAGGCACAGGTGAGGCAAGCACGATGAGGCGCAATGCAGGAAAGGGTAGCAGTGCAGGACATGGGGTGGCGGCCCGCACAGGCAGACAGGACTCTACACGGCTGACAGATGCAGATAGACGGACCGAGGGAATGTTGGCAATTGTGGCGAGGGTATTATGGGCTGGCAGCACAGATCTGCAAAAATATCACTGTTACAGGCATGCACACTATTTGAGTAAGACAGGCATAAGAGGAGGGAACAATGAGGAATGGAACCCATGAACACTGCCGAGAATGGCATTGTATTAACCAGTAGGCTATACCTCCGTGGTGTATGTCACAGCAATGGCTGGGTACAGAAGGACTGCAGGTCACCACACAAACTGTCTGCTCTGAGTGCCAGGATAGGGTAACCCCACCAGTACCCATGATGCAATAGATTGAGAATATGGGAGATGGAAGGGACAACGGTGGAGGAGATGGAGCTTAGGAGATGGGTGAGGATAGGATTAGAGGAGCAGGTGGTGAGTTTGGAGGAAGAAAGAAGGTGTGCAGTTTCCTCTTCAGAGATCACAGGAAAGGAAGAGAGGGTAGCAAGGGTGGGGGGGGGGGGGAGTTGGGAGTGGAGAGGGGGAGGAGGGGAAATAGCTGACTTTGTGGGGAATTGGAGGGTGATCTTGGAGGGTGATCGTATGGATTTTGTCATGGAAATAGTCAGCCAGGGTTTGGGCAGAAAGGGAGGGAGGGATAAGACAGTTCAATTCTCAGGGCCCCTCCACCTCTCTCTTGTCTCAAGAGATCACCTCCCTATTGGCTCAGGGAGCAATAGAAGAGGTACCCATATCCCATCAGGGCATGGGTTTCTACTCCCCCTATTTCCTCATCCCAAAGAAAACAGGGAGATACAGACCCATACTGGACCTCAGAGAGTTAAACAAATATATGTTCCAAGAAACATTCAAAATGATCTCCCTCGGAACACTTCTCCCTTACATTCAGAGCCAGGATTGGCTATGTTCTCTAGATCTAAAGGATGCATACACACAAATCACTATCCACAGAGATCACAGAAGATTTCTTCAATTCCTTTTACAGGGAAGGCATTACCAGTACAGGGTTCTTCCTTTCGGATTGGCTTCTGCCCCAAGAGTTTTTACAAAATGCATGGCAGTAGTAGCAGCATTCCTAAGAACCTTGGGAATATTCGTTTTCCCCTACTTGGACGACTGGCTCATCCGAGCACTGACAGCTCCAGAAGCCCGCTTCGCTGTCTCCCGCACAATGCACATTCTGCAGTACTTGGGATTGGTCATAAACCTTCCAAAATCTCAACTCACCCCTTCTCAATCTCTAGAGTTCATAGGGGCTTGTCTAAACACAAAGCTGTCAAGGGCTTTCCTACCACATCAATGCTGTCTTCGGCTACTTCAGTTGGCTTCTCAAGCAGTACTAAAAACCAGGCTGGCTGCTCGAGAAATGCTTCAACTGCTGGGGCATATGGCATCCAATGTACATATGGTTCCCTATGCTCGACTCTGCATGTGAGCAGCCCAGTTGACCCTATCTTCGCAGAGGACACAGGCGTCAGGTCGCCTGATGGACAAAATCAGAAATTCCACACATCTCATTTCATCCCTAAAGTGGTGGCAGTCATTGGAAAACCTTCTTGTAGGCTTCCCTTTCCAGCAGCCACTGCCCAAAGCAACCTTGATGACAGATGCATCCAAGTTGGGCGGGGGGGGGGCTCACTTAGACAATCTCTTCACTCAGGGTCTTTGGACCCAACAGGAGGCTTGCCTTCATGTAAACATTCTAGAACTCAGAGCCATCTTCTATGCTCTGCAGGTCTTTCAAACCTACCTCAACTACAAGACGGTTCTAGTCCAAACCGACAATCAGGTAGCCATGTTCTATGTAAACAAGCAGGGTGGAACAGGTTCTCAGGCATTAAGCAACGAAGCGCTATGCCTCTGGACCTTAGCCAGAAATTCTCAGATTCACCTTCTAGCGGTATATCTTCCAGGTACGCAGAACCTGTTAGCAGACAAACTCAGTTGAGTACTTCTGCCTCATGAGCAGTCTCTTCATCAAGAGCAAGTCACTCGAATTTTTCGTTACCGGTAGACAGATACTAGAATACCTGCTCCAGTTATCATCCTCTGGTCTCAAGACCAATTCAGTAAGAGTCCACCTTAGTGCCATTGCTGCTTTTCATAAGCCCTTAGATGGACAACCTATTTCCTCTCATCCTCTGGTATCAAGGTTTATGAGAGGACTTCTGTTAAGAAAACCTCCCATTAAGCCACCACCCGTGGCATGGGATTTAAATCTTGTCCTTGGGCAACTCATGAAACCGCCCTTCAAACCACTAGCCACTACATTCCTGAAGTTTCTCTCTTGGAAAGTAATCTTTCTAATTGTGCTCACCTTTGCCAGACACATTAGTGAACTCCAGACTTTAGTGGCTGATCCTTCTTATACAAGGTTCCATCATAAGATAAGAACTCACCCACATTTCATGCCAAAGGTGGTTTCGCCTTTCCATTTAAACCAGTCGGTTTACCTTCCTGTGTTTTTCCCTAAGCCTCACACTTCCAATGCAGAAAGGAATCAGCACACTCTAGATTGTAAAAGAGCTTTAGCCTTTTACCTCCAGAGAACTAAGCAACATCAAAAGTCTTCCCAGCTGTTTGTTGCCTTTGATTCTAGTCATCTTGGACTACCAGTTTCCAAACGAACTTTGTCCAAATGAATTGCAAATTGCATATCCTTTGCTTACGAGAGCAAAGGACTTTCTCTTGAAGGTCATGTCACAGCTCACAATGGGAGAGCAGTGGCAGCCTCTATGACTAACCTTCGCTCAGTGTCCATTGATGACATCTGTACAGCAGCTAATTGGGCTTCAGTACACACTTTTGCAGCCCACTACTGTCTAGACAAGGACTCCCGTCGGGATGCCTCATTTGTTCAAGCTGTTCTCCAGCATCTCTTTCAGACTTAAACAATTCCTACCCACCATCCCGAGTTTTGATGCCAGAAATTCATGGGAGGAAGCATGACCCATCTCAACCTGGGTTTCGCAGCTTTCTGGGTCATCTCCCTGGCATCTTTCAGCTGGGGAGTCCCCATATGTGAAGACTACATTCCTGCTTGTTCCTGGAGATAGCGTAGTTACTTACCTGTAACAGGTGATCTCCGGGAACAGCAGGAATTAAGTCTTCACAACCCACCCACCTCCCCTAGGAGTTGTCTCTATCTTTCCTTCTCTCCTTTGTCTCAGCTATAAACTCAACTGAAGAGGGGGAGTTGGAAAGGTGGGAAGGCAGCAACGCAGGTGCAGTGGGATGCTCCCAAAAGCTTTCTTATTGGACGCTGGGGAGCATTCCCGCGTGGACTCTGTTGGTACTGATGATACCCATATGTGAAGACTTAATTCCTTCTGTTCCCGGAGATCACCTGTTACAGGTGAGTAACTATGCTTTCTCCGCAGAAGTGGCCACTGTTATGGAGTAAAGTGAATAGAGTCTCTAGGGCAGCTGCGCTTACCCAGACTTTATATTTTTTGTCACATCGGGCATTTATTACTCTAGTCCAGCTCACTAAATGGGACCCAAAGGTAGAAAACAAATGCTGGACTTGTTTGAAAAGCCTGGGTATCTTAAGACATATGATGTTTGACTACCCTTACGTTCAGCATTTCTGGACACAGGTTTGGGAGAGGGTCCAAAACGTCTTGCGTTTCCAGGCACCTCTGACATGGCAGATAGTGATCTTGCGCTCTACAAATGGGAATCTGCCCGTAGCAAAAGAAAATTTCTTTTTGTTTAATTTTATGATGGCCATAGCCTTAAAAATGATAGCGTCCTGCTGGAAGGATTCAAGTAAACTGGATGGCCACCACTGGTGGAATCTGGTCTGTCTTTATTCCAGCTATGAAAAAGCGCAGGAAGCAGTGAAAGATCAGAGGTGCCTGAGAAGAGGTTTGGGGCCCTCTCAGGGTAATATCCAGAGTTTTTGTATAGAAATGAACAAATGGTGATGTCTTGATGATTATGCTGCAATAGCAAGGACAAGTGGGTGATTTTATGTTGCTGATTAGGTTGTCTGAAATTAGTGCAGGACCAGATTAAGGGGAATGGCCTCCATGGAGACGGGGAGGGTTGGGGGAGGAGGGAGGGAAGGTGTTGTTGTGTTAATTTTTTGGAAGTTTCTGGATGTATGGTTGTTGTTGGAAATAATAAATAAAAATAAAAAACAAAAAAAAACAATCTTAGTGAACCTGGAAAATATAATAAGGCAACTTGGCAAAATTGCGTTCAGGAAAAAACTAAAGACACATCTATTCCGATATCAGGCGCTTTGAGGCGGAATTTCGGGGCTTTTTATGGAGGGGGTCGAGAGCTCGTATCTCTTATCGTAGACTAATGGGGAGGATCCGCGGGGGGCGATGGGGGCTCCCAGATCTTGGTGCTTATGCACTGGCCTGTCAAGCCCGCCATTTGGGGGACTGGCTCGGGGATAACGATTTTTATACCCCTAGGGCATTTGAGGAGGCATACGTGGCACCCCATTCGTTACGGGCCCTTTTGCACCTGGAGGTAAGTAGGTGGCCTACGCATTTGGCGGACAGCGTGTTATTGGCCCCGGTTTATAAAACCTGGCGGAAATTGAATGCCTATTGGGGCCGTCGGTGGCAGGTGTCGAGCTGGTTACCTATTCGGGGCAATGCCAATTTTACCCCAGGCACTGAAACCGCGACGTTTCGTTTGTGGGGGGAGAGAGGAGTGCATACTCTGGGCCATGTGGTGGACCTGGCGGGCAAACCTAAGCCCTTTCCCATGCTATCCCGCGAATATGAATTGGGGCCCCTACATTTCTTTGCATATATGCAAGTGGCCCACTACGTGGCTTCCCTTCCAGGGTCGGAGCTCTGTGGCGACCGCTCGGCCCAGATAATAGCGTTTTTTGGGTTTGGCGAAGTCGAACGGCCGTCTATTCGGACCTTCCATCTTCGGTTGGAGCAGTTTCGACCACAGCCAGACTACAGCGGTGTGGAAAGAGCCTGGGGGGCGGAACTGGGTCGGGAGATTCCCTGTGGCACTATTCTGGTGGCCCTCCGGAGAGTGGCGAGCCTGGCGGATGGTGCTCGCTGGCGAGAAATTCAAATTAAGTGTTTAACTAGGGTTCACTTCTCTCCGCGGCGAGCCCTTCGCTGCCATTTGACTGCGGATGGTAGCTGTCCACGCTGTGCGGAGCCCCTGGTGACCTTGTATCATATGTGGTGGGGCTGCCGGCGCATACGCCCCTACTGGCATAGAATTGCCCTATTTATGGCCGACCTGCTTGGACAACCTGTTCACTGGGACGCGGCCTTGATCGTCTTAGATCTCCTGGGTCTCACCTCTCCAAAGGGGAAATGGAGTCGTTGGCTGGTGCGGAAGGCATGTCTGGTGGGTAAGGGCCCCATCCTACGTGGGTGGAGGGACAGCCACCCTCCCTCCTTTTGGGAGTGGCGGAACTCCTTCCATCAACTTATGCTCCTGGAGTGTCGGGCAGCGCGAGGTCATGTGAAGCGATGGTCTGCTTTCTGGTTACTGTGGGAGCCCTATATTCAAAAATTGAGTCCTCGGATACGTAATGTAACCCTGCAATTAGGCTGTTGATAGCCCTGTTTGTATGTGGAGACCTACTGAGGTTCGGTAATGTTATATATATGCTGGTCCGGGCGGGAACTGCTTTCGGGGGGGGAGGGGGGGGGAAGGGTTTATCGGGGGGGGAGGTTGGGTGGGGGAGGGGGGAAGTAGGGGTACTATCCTACAAACTATGTAACCATCTATGTATCTCGAGCCTTGGGGATCAGAGTCCACCCCAGGGAGCGATCGTCTTTTGTTCTGTATTTGATGTTTTGTTTGATGGTTCAAAATAAAATATTGAAAAAAAGACACATCTATTCCGGTGTCATTACAATTTGATATAAATCCCAGGGGGCTACAAGATGTCAAAATTTGAAACATGAATTCTGTTATGTAAAATGTACATATGTAAATTTCTGACTCCTCTCCTATGACCTTATTACTGTGTGCCGTGCTCTCCTTTCAAATCAATGTGTTGATACTCCGAAATTTCTGTCTTGATTTGGCAATTTTTAAATCTGTAATCAAACCGCTGCTGATCGCTGGAAGTAGCGGTATACAAATGTATTCTAAATAAATAAAATAAATAAATAAAATAGTAGCAAATGACTCGATGGTATATATCCCAGAGTACTGAAAGAACTCAAATGTGAAATTACAGAAATACTCTTAGGGCCCGATATTCAAAGGCATGTACATGGTTTACAGACCTATAAACCATGTAAATGTCACTTAGAGGGATATTCAGTGGCACTAACATGGTTAGTGCTGCGAAATATCCCAGATTATCTCTGCTACACACCTCGATGCTAGCCACTTAGAATTGGGGTGTGTCGTGGGCGGCACCAGTCAGTAACCAGGCATCGGCAATGTTGCACTGCTGCCCGGTTAGCACCCACAGATAAAAGATAGGCGCAGCAAAAGCTGGCCTGTCTTTACCCATGGGAGCTAACCGGACAGTGGCTCAATATCACCACTGCCCGGTTAGGTTCTGTTGGCTCGAGGGCTGTGCGGCGACTCCAGATATTCAATGCTGGGGCCGCATATGACCCCAGCATTGAATATCTGGGATTAAAGTTCGGCAGCGACGGCTATGCACATAGACATCCCAGAAGAATATCAGGTCCTTAGTGATCTGTAACCTATCATAGAAACATGATGGCGGAAAAAGACCACATGACCTATCTTGTCTGCCCTTCCATATCAAATACTATAGTCCCTTCTTTTCCTTTAGGCCATGTGGTCTTTTTCTGTCATCATATTTCTATGTTTCTATTTAGTTGTTGATATGGAAGGACAGACTAGATAGGCCATGTGGTCTTTTTCTGTCGTCATATTTCTATGTTTCTATTTAGTTATTGATATGGAAGGACAGACTAGATAGGCCATGTGGTCTTTTTCTGTCGTCATATTTCTATGTTTCTATTTAGTTGTTGATATGGAAGGACAGACTAGATAGGCCATGTGGTCTTTTTCTGTCTTCATATTTCTATGTTTAGAGATCTGTGTTTGTCCCGTGCTTTTTTGAATTCAGATACTGTCCTCATCTCTACTACCTCCACTGGGAAACAGTTTCACGCATCTATCACTCTTTCCATAAAGAAATACGCATATTACTCCTGAGTCTATCCCCTTTCGCCTTCATTTTATGACCCCTTGTTGCAGAGCTTTCTTTAAATTGAAAGAGGTTCTCCTTCTGTGCATTTATGTCAAGGAAGTATTTAAATGTTTCAGTCATATCTCTTCTCTCCCACCTTTCCTCCAAAGTATACATATTGAGATCTTTAAGTCTGTCCCCATATGCTTTATGATGAAGTCCACTGACCATTCGTAGCCACTCTGCATAGACTCCATCCTGTTTATATCCTTTTGAAGGTGTGGTCTCCAGAATTGCACACAATACTTCAAATGAGGTCTCACCAAAGACTTATACAGAAGCACTATCACCTCCTTCTTCCTGCTGGCCATTCCTCTCTCTATGCACTCAAGCATCCTTCTGACTTTTGCTGTCACCTTTTCTACCTGTTTAGCCACCTTAAAATCATCAGAAACAAATCACACCCAGGTCCTGCTCTTCTTTTGTGGACTAAAGTACTTCACCTCCTATACTGTACTGTTCCCTTTGATTTTTGCAGCCACTGCATTTTTTAGCATTAAATCTCAGCTGCCAAATTCTCAACCATTCTTCAAGCTTAACTAGATCCCTTCTCATGTTATCTACTCCTTCCTGGGGTCTACTGTATTTCAGATTTTGATATCATCTGCAAAGAAGCAAACCTTACCAATCAGCCCTTCTGCAATATAATTAACAAAAATGTTAAAAAGAATCAAACTATGGACTGATCCCTGTGGCACACCACTGGAAAGATTCTTCTCCTAAGGGTAAACTCCATTTACCTGTACCCTTTGTCACCTCCCACTCAACCAATTTCTAACCTAGTAAATCACTTTAGGGTTTATTCCTAGAATGTTCCCAAAGGCTTTACTGAAATCTAAGTACACCACATCTAGGGATCTCCCTCATCCACCTCTCTGGTTGCCCAATCAAAGAAATTAATGAGCTTTGTCTGACAAGACCTGCCTCTAGTAAAACCATGTTGTCTCAGTCCTGCAATCCAGAAATCTCACTATCCTGTTTTAGCAGTGTTCCGTTAGCTTATTCACCACAGAGGTCAGACTAACTGGCCTGTAGTTCTCAACCTCATCCTTTCACTTTTGTGTTAAGGAACCACATGTGCCTTTCTCCAATCCTCTGGGACCACTCCCAACTCTAAAGAAGCTTTGAAAGATCAGACAGTGGAGCCTCTAGAACTTTCCCAAGTTCCTTCAATACTCTGGAATGTACCCCATCTGGCTCTATAGCTTTGTCTTCTGAAAATCGTTCAAGATTCCCTTCACTACTGTTCCTGTTTGTGGATGTTTTCTGAGGTCTTGCTCCTGGCCCTTCATCTATGAACAGAAAACAAAAATATTTGTTAAGCAATTCTGCTTTCTCCCCATCAGCTTCTACATATTCCTCCCCTTCGCCTTGGAGTCTAATAATGCCATTTTTGCACTTCCTCTTCTCACTAACATAGTTGGAAAATGTTTTGTTCCCCCATTTTACTACATTGGCTATTTTTTCTTCTATTGTATTTTTGCTTTCCTGACTGCTTTCCTATTTTTTCTTTACAAATATTGATGCTTGTCTTCCTCTTTCTGTGATTTCGTATATTTTATGAAGGCCATCCTCTTTTTCTTCACCTTTTCAGTTACTTCTTTTGAGAACCATAGTGGCCTCCTTTTCCTTTTGCATTTATTTACTTTCCTAACAAAATGGTTTGTTGCCCTTAAAATATCCCCTTTCAGTTTTGCCCGTTGCTTTTCTACATCCCCCAGCTGTTCCCATCCAACTAATATCTCCTAAAGGCTAGGACCCTCACTTTTGAATGGACTTTATCTGCCCTAGTCTTAATACTGGACCACACCATTTGGTAATCAGTGGATGCGAGATGATCTCACACTATAACATCAGAAATATCATGAAATCATCTACAGTACCTGAAGACTGAAGGGGTTCTAAGGACTTTCTGGGAAACTATAGACAGGTGAGCCTGATGTCAGTGCTTTGCACAATGGTAGAAAATATTATAAAGAACAAAATTACTGAACACACAGATATGCATGGTTTAATAGGACAGAGTCAACATGGATTTAGTCAAGAGAATTTGCTACATTTGTTTTTGAAGGCTTGAATAAACATATGGGTAAAAGTGAGCCAGTGATTATAGTGTATCAGAATTTTCACAATGCATTTGACAAATTACCTCATGAGACTCCTAAAGAAATTAAAAATTCATAGGATATGATACAATTTCCCACTGTAGATTGGTAACTGTTTAAAAAAAACAGAAAACAAAGTATAGTTAAATGGTCAATTTTCTCAGTGGAGGAATGTGAATTTTAGAGTACCCCAGGGATCTCTGTACAGGGACCAGTGCTTTTTAACATATATAAATGATCTAAAAGTGGGAACAATGAGTGAAGTGATCAGATGTGCAGATGACACAAAATTATTCAAATTGTTAAATCACATATAGATTATGAGAAACAGCAGGAGGACCTAGTGAGACTAGAAGACTGGGCATCCAAATAGCAAATGAAATTTAATGTGGACAAGTGCAAATTGATGCACTTTGGATGGATGAATAGCCCTAATTATAGCTAAATGATGCTGGGTTTCACATTAGGAGTCACCACCCAGGGAAAGGATATAGGCCTTGTCGTGGACAGTGTTCCCGTGCTCATGCTATGTTTCCTGATAGAACATTACACAGGCAGTTCAACCAATTCATATCCAAGAAACGACCCAGTCTCCTATAATCCAACTGTTTATTGTAATAAGTAAATTGTATAACTTGCAGTGGAGCTGAATCAAGAGGTACCACACGCCTGGATAGATATGTAGCATGCCGGATCTGTCTGAATTATGGCTGAAGATGGAGTATGGAGACGTCAGAATGAATACAAACTGGAGCAGGTTGAATGTTGCAAAAATGGCAATATGGAACATATAAGGCATAGATGGATGCGAGTAACATTTGTGGATTCAAATTGAATTGAACTGAATTGGTAAAAGGTTGATGCAAATCCAAGAGGAAGAAATTAAAAGGAGAGGGCTGTAGAGCTTTGCTCCCTGCCACAAAATGGAGAGTCTGCCTGAAGGGAGGGATGCGGGGAAATTACCCAAAAGGCAGAGGGAACTTCAATAGCTCAATGAGATCACATTATAACCTGCAGTAAGGCATGAAGCAAGGCAGATATTAAGGAAACTGGAGGAAGTGGGTCACATGGCCCTGTTAAACCTATAGGAGCAAGGATTATAAACAAGCATGAAGCTGCTTGCTCTATATTACAGCTGGCAATAATAAAATAATACAATGAAAGAATGCACTCACAATTGTAGGGGTAGAACAGACAATATGTTGAAATCCTCTGCTCAGTATGTGGCGGCAGCCAAAACATTTAAACAAAATGTTAGGAATTATGGGGAAAGGAATAGAGAATATAAGAAAGTATATCATATTGCCTTTGTTTCACTCCATGCTGCGACTAATATCAGCCTGTTTTCAGTTGGCCTGGCCAGTTTTTATATGGCCAGGCCGGCTTCCGGCAGACCTTTAAAACCGACAATGGAAAAGTCAGTTTTTCCCTGCAGTAGTGCTAAGCTGCTGAGCGCCGACTGCTGCTGCATTACCACAAACAGCTGCAGTCATCAGCGCACTCAGCAAGCATCAAGGCAAGCACCCATCGCCTACCCAGCTTAGTCTGCAGCCAGAAGCTGCCAGAGGTAAAACATCAAACTGCAGCTCCTGCCAGTACTTGCTGTCTCCTCCATTTTGCAATCCATGCCTCTGTTTTAACTGGGGGGAAGTGGGGAGGGGGTGGGGGAGAGGGAGGCCTGTGTGGTTCAAATATCTTCTGTTTGAACTGCAGAGAATCATTCAATTCAAACATAAGCTGTTTGAACTGGAAAGGCCTCCATAGATACAGATCCATCTCCTCCCTCCCCCGCCCCCCTTGCAGTAAAAACAAGGGATGTGCAAAGCAGTACGGGTTGGAAAACGGAGGAGAGAGAAAGAAAACACCCGCAAGAGCTAAAACCTGACGTTTTACCTCTGGCAGCTTCAGGAAAAGGATCTATCAGCTTGGGTAGCAGAAGGAGGGAGAGGGGGATGAAGAGACAGCAGGAGTTGCAATGAGATGGGTTACATGTGGCAGACCAAGGAAGGTAGAGTAAGGTGAGAAGTTGAGAACAGTAGAAGAGACAATACAAAGATCTGAGGAGCTTATGGACAGGTGGAACTCAAGTTAGTTTAGTGAAGGTGGGGGGAGAGGAAAGGGAAAGATGGTGATACCGAACTGGGTTAGATTTGAAGGAGTGAAAGGGAAAGGTGACAAATACTGGGCTGCGAGGGGGGAAGAGGAAAGGTGGCAGATATTGAGCTGTGCTGGGCTAGGTTGGACTGAAGGGGGGGGGGAGGGAGAAAAGGAAAGGTAAAAGATACTGGGCTGGGCTAGAGTGGGAGAAAGGGAAGGTTACAGATAGTGGGCTGGACTGGGAGCAGAGGAAGGGGCTGGTGGCAGCTACTGAGCTAGAGAGAATGAAGGGCAGGGAAAGAGCTGGGGCTGGTGAAGGGGTGAGAGGCACAGAAACGTATATGATGGCTGGGAAGGGCGGAAGTGGAGTGGATGAAAGACAGAGGGGGAAAAGATGCTGGGGGAGGAGTGAGAGGTGGAATGGGAGAGCTAGAGAAGAAGGTAAGAGTGAAGACATGGGCTGGGAAGGAGATGAGGAGGTTAAAAAAAAAGAGGGAAATTGAGAACTGGAGGGTGGGCAAGCTTGGTGCCCTCTCTGACCTAAGAGCTCAAGGCAATTACTCTGGTTGCATCACCCTTAACGCTCTCCCTGACATCTGCCGTCTTTATATTTTGCACAATATAGTCTCAAAATGGACCTGCACCTTAATGTAAAGAAGACAAAGATCATGACACCCGCCAAGGGCACGCTGGCAGGAATCCTGGGAGTCTTGGGACTATCGTCACTAGCATCCTGAAAAACCTTTCTTCCCCTCTGCTTCAGGGCCTCAGGCTCATTCTCAGTCCTTTTGTGGAGTACGTGGACCCAGGGTTGTGGCCCCCTCCAGTGGAGGGCCCTCCCGGGCCACACACTGAAGGTTTGTGGGCCCATTCTCTGGTACCTCTGTTGGGTGGCAGGCTTCATCTTTTTTTGAGGAATGGGCCCGGGTTACCAAGGATTGTTGGCTGCTAGACACCATTCAATTCAGCTATGTCCTGGAATGTAAGGAGACAATTCCCAATGCCTTCATCATCTCCCTCTGTGGGTCTGCAATCAAAGGTGCTGTGGTGTGGACCACCTTGGACAAGTTGCTTCACCTGAAAGCGGTGGTGTCCGTCCTGCTAGATGAGCAGAGCAAGGGCAGATACTCCATCTACTTTGTGGTGCCAAAGAAGGATTGTTCCTTCCGGCCCATCCTGGACCTCAAAGGGGTCAATGAGCACTTGCACGTCCTGTGCTTTTGGTTGGAAGCCTTGCGTTCTTTGATTCAAGTAGTGTATCAAGGAGAATTCTTAGCTTCTCTGGATCTGTCTGAAGCATATTTTCATATTCCGATCTGGGCAGATCAGCAGAGGTATCTGCCTTTTGCCGTGCTTGGCTCTCACTATCAGTTTGCTGCCCTTCCTTTCAGGATCTCCACCGCCTCAAGAACATTTTCCAAGGTCATGGTGGTCGCAGCTATGGCGCTGCAGCACCAAGGGATCTATTTCCATCCTTATCTGGATGACTGGCCCATTGGGCCCATCCCCTGTCAGAAGTGCCTTGGATGACATTCTGAGTGGTGTCCTTTTTGGAAAGTCTCGGCTGAGTGATCAATAAGGAAAAGAGCTAGCTTTTGTCTTCCCAGTTCTTGAAGTTTCTGGGAGCACGTTTCGACATTCGTGTGGGCAGTTTTCCTACCAGAGGAGAAAGTCAGAAGAATTGCCTGGAGATGTTCTGTGCGCAACAGGCCCTCAGAGTCTGGGATTATCTTCAGCTCCTCGGATTGATGGTAGTGACCATAGAGGTGGTCCTGTGGGTGCGTGCACACATATGGCCACTTAAGCAGTCCTTGTTGACTCGATGGTCCCCAAATTCTCAGGTTTTCAAGCACAGACTCCCACTCTCGTTGATAGTGAAGTCCAGTCTACGGTGGTGGCGGCAGTCCTGTCATCTGAGGAAGGGTGTTCCACTGGACGGTTTCTTCTGGATCCTGCTGACGATGGATGCCAGTCTTTTGGGCTGGCGAGCCCATTGCCAAGACCTCATGGCCCAAGGCCATTGGAACCCCAGGGAAGTGCTGTGATCCATCAACCGCCACAAGATGAGGGCATCAGGTTGGCTGTTCTGTATTTCCAGCCCTTGGTTGCGGGCCAGGTGGTTCGATTGTTTTCAAACAGTGCCATGGCGGTGGCTTATGTCAATCAGTAGGGCGGCACAAGAAGCACCGGAGTGTCCCTGGAGATGGATCTCCTGTTTGCCTGGCGAAGAAGAACCTCTTAGCCTTGTCGGCCCAGCACATTGCCAGGGTGGACAGTGTGGAAGCGGACTTCCTCAGCCGGCACTCCCTGAATCCCAGTGAGTGGGAGCTGAGTCAAGAAGCTTTTCAGTTGATTCTGCACCATTGGGGTTGCCCCGAAATGGATCTCATGGCAACCCGCTCCAATGCCAAAGTGTGCCGCTTCTTCAGTCATGCATAGAGATATGGTCCAAGGGCATCAATGCCCTTAACCAGGCTTGGCCCAATCAGCAGCTGCTGTATGTGTTTCCTCCATGGCCCTTAGTGGGGCATGTGATTCATCATATAGAGTACTACCCAGGCAGGATTGTCCTGGTGTCACCAGATTGGCTGCAGAGTGTGGTTTGGAGACCTGATGCAGCTCCTACAAGCGCCTCCCTTTTGTCTGCCTCCATCTCAGGGGCTATTGCAGTAGGGACCAATCATCCTGGATGATCATGAAAAGAGACTGCTAGCGTGTAAGGGCTACTCTCCAGCTGTAATCTCTACTACACTTGGTGCCCAGAGGAGGCCATCAAGCTAGCATACGTACAGATATGGTGCCTCCTTGACCGCTGGTGTGGCACGTGGCACTTGGCTCCTAAGGTAGCCAAGGTGTCGTCCTTGTTGGCCTTTCTGCAGGATGGTCTAGAGAAGGGCCTCTGTTTTAGTTCATAAGAACATAAGAACATAAGATATGCCATACTGGGTCAGACCAAGGTCCATCAAGCCCAGTATTCTGTTTCCAACAGTGGCCAATCTAGGTCATATGTACCTAGCAGTTTCCCCAAGGGACACAGGTTCCACAATGCTTGTATTGGTTCAAGCATTGATATCCTGGGTCCCTTCTTAATAATGGCTTATGGACCTTTCCTCCAGGAACTTGTCCAAACCTTTTTTAAACCCAGCTACACTAACAGCCTTTACTACATCCTCCGGTAACAAATTCCAGAGTTTGATTACACGTTGAGTGAAAAAATATTTTCTTTTATTAGTCTTAAATAGTTTACCCTGTAGCTTCATTGCATGTCCCCTAGTCTTTCTATATTCTGATAAGGTAAACAATCGATCTACGTTTACCCGTTCCACTCCCTGAAGGTCCAGGTGGAGGGCAAGTCCTTGGCCTTTCCCCCCCGGACGTCTGCCGTTTTCTCCAAGGAGTTTGAAGTCTGCTTCCTTCCTTTTAGTCTGTGATCCCTTCCTGAGTTCTGTGTCTACTGCTCAGGGCTCCGATGGTGGCTCCCTTTGATCCATTGAAGCATACTACCATGAAGGATTTGATGCTTAAGACAGTCTTCTTGGTCACAATTTGTTCTGCAATGTGGATCTCCGAGCTGCAAGTGCTATCTTACTGAGATCCTTATCTGTCCTTTTCAACTGAGGCCATTTCCATTCAGCCTGTGCCTTCCTTCTTGCCTAAAGTGCAGTCTCCCTTTCACATAAACCAGATGGTTTGCCTGCCCTCCTTCTCTAAGGTGATCTATTCTTGTTTATATGCTCATAAATTCACCACTCTGAAACAACAGAATTAATCAATTAATCTTAAAAAAGACTTATCTACATCAGGTACTGAGGTCTCAGTAAAATACACGCAGCTACTCAACAATTTTAGTTTCCGCTGCTATTCACATCAATGACCTCTTGTGAAGTACCTGTGTGGATTACTTTTACTTATTTGACTATATGTCGTCAAGTCTTTATCACAATGTTTCTTCGCGCTCTTATGACTTTTTAAAATAATTTTTTCTTTTTTCTTTTTTTGATCAGTTTTCCTTTTTATCAGTCCAGAGATCTATCACACTGTCAGCTAACCACTATCACTTCACAATACTTGTACAAAAAATTCTTCTTATTGTCCATAAAGATGATAGCAAGAGTACTTAGCTTCAATCTCATTCATTCTAAACTCCAACAAGGAAATGTTCATTAATCATGCTGGCGATCACAGATGAAGTCCCAACGCCATTCTTCTAAGGCACCCAAGCGTTTCACATGATGTGTTTCATCAGGGGATTTCACACTGGCATTATGAACTGATCTGAAAATACAGCCAAACAAGTTTTATCCAATATTATTTCTTTGTTTCATTTGAACACCCTTTCACCACGTTGCTTACTAAGTGTTCCATAAAATACCTGCATTTTCATTTCTTCCTTCTCACAAATCACGAACCAATATCAGGGCCATGTATGCCACTTTCCTTTGCAGTTGTCCAAAAAACGCCGCGCATGCGGTCTGAGCATTTCCTAGGCCTATTATAGTCTTTGTCAGTAGGCTCCTCCTACCGATCATGATTTTCAATTACAGTGCTTCAAACACATACAGACCAGTCAATTGCTGCATTCAAGCCATGCGGTTTAATAGTGTTTAACTTAAAGATCCATCTCTGTTCCTCTCTGATTAAAAGTTTTTCTTTGTTGATACTTCCCCGGGAAGCAAGAATCTGATCAATTGCAAAACATCTTAACTGGTCAAAATCATGATTCGCTATCAAGCAATGCTGCACTAACGGTGCCTCAAGGATTTTATTATTAACTCGACTGCGATGTTCAATCATGCGAGACTTCAGAGACCGTATTGTCTTACCTACGTATAGCAAAGGGCAAGGGCACCGTACCCCATAAACCACACACTTAGATCTACAAGTGGTAGCTTTCCGCAGGTTGTAAGTCATACCACGGTGCTCTAACACCTCTGTTTCCAATGTAATAGGACAAATACTACAACTTCCACACTTCTTATGCTCCCCTTCAATGTTCGACACCTGCTCTGAAGCTTGCGGACGCAGTCGGGATGGGCTTAACGTTTCCTTCAAGTTAGGATTTCTACTCCACACACATCGAATAGTTTTATCCCGCAGTTCTGGAATCATTCCTAGACTCACACTATGAGTCTTAAGGATCTTCTGAATTCCTTTACTTAAGGGAGAAAAACGGGTAATCAGATTTATTGTATCTGGCTCCTTCCCCGTAATGCGTTTGCCTGAGGATTCAGGAGGAGCCAGCAAAAGCCATCGATCATTATACAATGCTCTGGTATATGCCCGTCGTACTACCGGCAAGGGATACCCTCTCTGTAAAAAATTATTCTTCAACCGTTGTGATTGTCTACGAAAATCTAAAGTATCAGAGCAATTTCTACGGTATCTTAAAAACTGGGAGAATGGTAGCCCTTCTTTTAACTGTCTAGGATGAGCACTGTTGAAATGTAAAAACGTATTGCGATCGGTGGGCTTATAAAAAATGGAAGTATGCCAAACTGTAGGACCTCTTGTGATCTGTAAATCCAAAAATGTAATCTTTTCCTTATGGTATGTGGTGGTAAACTTTATGTGTGAATCACGTAGATTCAACCAATCAAAGAACGACAAAAGATCCTCCTCACTACCCCGCCAAAGCAAAAAGACATCATCTATAAACCGTCGCCAAACTATGATGTTCCCGGTATAAGAAGAATCTTCCAGCCAACGCTCTTCAAATAATGCCATATATAAATTTGCAATGGAGGGGGCACAGGTGGCTCCCATGGCCACCCCAGCTATTTGTTGATACAACACATCCTGAAAACAAAAAAAGCTTTTGAAAATTACTAAACGTGCCAGCTGCAACAACAGCACGATGGTTCCGGGGCTGAGATCACCTCTTTGGTGTAAAAAGTGTTTTACCGTATTATATGCTGCTTCCTGGGGGATATTTGTATATAGGGAGACTACGTCCAGGGTTACTAAAATAATATCGGGGTTGCCCGACCAAGCTGAAAAATCTTCCAAAATATTTAAAAAATGCGTTGTGTCCTTCAAATATGAAGGAATCAAAGGCAAAAGTGGACGCAAAAAGGAATCCAAATATGTGGAAACCGGTTCCAATGGGGTTCCCCTTGTTGATACTATGGGTCGCCCCGGAGGAGTCTCCAAATTTTTATGAATTTTAGGGACCGTATAAAATTGTGCTATAAGACTGGAGTCACTATTTAAATACCGATATTCTCTTACGCTCCAATATGTGATCATATAGAGCCTCCAACGTGATGGTTTTTATTTCTGAACATAGTGCAGGCATGGGGTCCGATAGAAGAACCTTATAGGTATTCACATCCTGAAGTTGACCCAATGCTTCTGAGATATAATATTGTCGGTCCAATACAACGATCGCTCCCCCCTTATCCGCTCGTCTAATGACGATATCGGTCAGATCCTGCAATTCTCGAAGAGTGGCTTGTTCTTGACGAGATAAAGTTGTGGATTGTCCATTTTGTGTTTGTTCCAATTTTTTAACGTCAGCCAGGACCATTTCCTGAAAAACTAAAAGAGCTGGTGGGAGAGGACCAGGCGGTGACCATGTAGATTTAAATGGAAGAGGAATCCGAAGGTTCCGCTGATCTTCTTCTACCCTGCCAAGGAGCAGTGTCGAGGGAAGCATAAGGATCTTCACCTTGTGGATGTCTTTTTATGCTACTTGTTAGCCTGCACAAGGGTGAAGTGGTAGCCAAGTCGACCCTGGGGGAGCTGGCTTAAGGAGACTATTGCCTCAGCATATCTGTTACGGAACCGGCTGGTTCTGAAGGGTTTGACGCCAATTCTACCCAAGCACAAGTGTCCTCATGGGCAGAGCGGAGCTCGGTGGCTCCTTCAGGCATTTGTCGGGTAGTAACGTGGACATCTCTTTCCACTTTTGTCAAGCAGTACCATGCGCGGGCGGACATGGCCTTCTGCTCAAGAGTTTTGCGAGCTGCTGTGTGTTATTCCCGCCCACTGTGGTTGTAGTTTTGGTACATCCCACTTGTCTGGACTGGTCCAGCAGGACGGTATGGAAGGTGACATTTTACTTACCAGATAATGTCTTTTCCTTGAGTCCAGCTACACCAGTCCAGGGCCTGCCGTGAAACTGTATTGCTCTGTTTTTTCTGCTGCGGTACCCTTGGATCCATCATGACTTTATACTTGACTCTGCAGGTTCATCTTCTACTGACAACCTTCTGTTTATGACTTCCTGTACATAGTTCGCTACTGTTGAGTACTCATTGTTGCCCACATTTGAGGTTGTGTGAAGCTTGCTCTTTATCTCCCATATGCTTTGGGAAGATATGCCAAAAAAGCATCTTTCAGGAAATGAAAAAAAGAACCAAATGACGAAACCTGGAAACAGCACAAGCACTGGCAAGTCAAATGCAAGGCATTGATAAGGCAGGCAAAGGGAGAATTTGAGAAGAAGCATGCTGCGGAAGCAAAAATGTGAAATAAAGACTTTTTCAAGTACATTCGTAGCAAAAAACCTGTGAGAGAGTCAGTTGGTCCATTAGATGATAGAGGGGTTAAAGGGGCACTAAGAGGCGACAAGGCGATAGCGGAGAGACTAAATGAATTTTTTCTTCGGTCTTTACTGAGGAAGATGTAGGGATGTTACCCATGACTGAAGTGGTATTTAAAGGTGCGGAAGAATTGAAGAAAATATCGATACATCGGGAAGATGTATTACAACTATTAGATAAACTGAAGAGTAGCAAATCACCTGGGCCGGATGGTATACATCCAAGGGTGTTGAAAGAACTGAACTATGAGATTGAAGACCTGCTATTAGTAATCTGTGAACTATCATTAAAATCATCTCTAATACCTGAAGATTGGAGGATCGCCAATGTAACACCAATTTTTAAAAAGGGTTCCAGGGTGATACGGGAAACTACAGACCGGTGAGCCTGACGTCAGTACCGGGAAAAATGGTAGAAACCATCATAAAGAATAAAATTACTCAGCATGTAGATAGTCATGGCCTAATGGGAGACAGCCAACATGGCTTTAGACAAGGAAGATCTTGTCTTACTAATCTGTTATGTTTTTTTGAAGGAGTGAATAAACAGGTGGACAAAGGTGAATCGGTTGATATAGTGTATCTAGACTTTCAGAAAGACTTTGACAAGGTCCCTCTTTAGAGACTTTTGGCAAAACTAAAGAGTCATGGGATAGGAGGCAGTGTACTATTGTGGATCAGGAACTGGTTAAAAGATAGAAAGCAGAGGGTAGGGCTAAATGGCCAATTTTCCCAATGGAGAAAGGTGAATAGTGGTGTACCCCAGGGATCTGTGCTGGGTCCGCTGCTTTTTGACAAATTCATAAATGACCTGGAAAGTGGAATAACGAATGAGGTTATCAAATTTGCAGATGACACTAAACTATTTAAAGTTGTTAAAACCCAAGAGGATTGTGAAAAATTGCAAGAGGATCTTGATAAATTGGAAGACTGGGCATCAAAATGGCAGATGAAATTTAATGTGGACAAGTGCAAAGTTATGCACCTAGGGAAGGACAACCCAAACTATGGTTACACGATGCAAGGTTCCACATTAGGAACCACCACCCAAGATTTAGGCATCATTGTGGATACCAAGTTAAAACCCTCGGCCCAGTGTGCAGCGATGGCCAAGAGAGCAAATAGAATGCTAGGTATCATGAGGAAAGGAATGGAAAATAAAACAAAAGATATTATAATGCCTCTATATCGTTCCATGGTGAGACCGCACCTTGAATATTGTGTGCAATTCTGGTCGCCGTATCTTAAAATGGATATAGCGATTTTAGAAAAGTTTCAGAGAAGAGCCACCAAAATGGTAAAGGGGATGGAAGGATACTCCTATGAAGAAAGGCTAAAAAGGTTAGGGCTCTTTAACCTGGAAAAGAGACGGCTGAGGGGAGATATGATAGAAGTCTATAAATTAATGAACGGAGTGGAACGGTTAAACGTAGATCGATTGTTTACATTATCAGAATATAGAAAGACCAGGGGACATGCAATGAAGCTACAGGGTAAACTATTTAGGACTAATAAAAGAAAATATTTTTTCACTCAACATGTAATCAAACTCTGGAATTTGTTACCGGAGGATGTGGTAAAGGCTGTTAATGTAGCTGGGTTTAAAAAAGGTTTGGACAAGATCCTGGAGGAAAGGTCCATAAACCATTATTAAGAAGGGACCCAGGATATCAATGCTTGACCCAGTACAAGCATTGTGGAACCTGTGTCTTTTGGGGAAACTGCTAAGTACATATGACCTAGATTGGCCACTATTGGAAACAGAATACTAGGCTTGATGGACCTTGGTCTGACCCAGTATGGCATATCTTATGTTCTTATGTTCTTAAGAATAATGAAGGGACCTCTGGTGGCTGAGGCGGATAGAGGCATGGGAATAATGTCATTGAAACCTGGGCTTTTCATTGTTCTGTTTCCACCAATCTGCTGTTAGGGGAATACAAACTGCATGTCTGGAATGATCTAGCAGGACTCAAGGAAAGAACGTTATCTGGTAAGTAAAATGTCACCTTTTCTCTCAGTCCTGAGTGACCTTTTGTAGAGTTTATTTTGCTTTTAATGAGATGACACTAGAATGTGAATTTTTTTTTTTGCATGGTAAGTTCTATGAGGAAGTGCCTAGTTCTGCTCTGCACCCATTGTTGCACGTGAACCAGGTGGTTTCCTCTCCCCCAACAATGAACCTGATTCATTGTGGGGGAGGTGAAAGGGGTTCTGTGAATGTAGAATATACTTGTTTGGATTTAACTCCATAACGGGGAGCATATGTGTATTGAGGGATTGAGGAGGCGACTTTAGCTCAGTGGGGGCTAAAGAGTGCAACCGCATGTACAACATCCTCTCCTGATATGACCTGCAGGAGCTAAAGCCTATACGGCTGCCATTATAGCAGTCATTGTTGAAGCTCGGACGAGCAGGACTCGGACGAGCAGGGACTGTCTCTTGTATGTATGTCTGTACAGCGCTGCGTGCGTGGCACTATATAAGTGCTAAGTAGTAGTAGTAGTAGTAGTAGATGAAACATGGATGGGGCATAGGAGGAGAACAGACAGCAGCAAGTGGCAGGTTTTCCTCTTTCAAAAAGTTGGCAACCCTAGCTGCGACTGCACCTTGAGTATTGTATACAATTCTGGTTGTCGCATCTTAAAAAAGATATAGAAGAAGTTGAATTCAGAAGAGGAAGGCAACCCTACAATCAACAAAAGTCTGAACTTTCTAAATTTTTTCTACTTTTTATTTTTATATATCTTTGAACGCTCAACAAATACACTGAATTAAATGTTTGATGTATCCTGTAAAGACTATTTCTACCCAGTAGACTGCTGGAGTGACACTGACCTTTTTGAGAGTGAATGATAGCCTGCTTGAAAGAAAGTTTGAGAGACACAAGAGTTGATGACTATTGATCCTCTCAGCTAGGGCCCTGGAGAGAGTTCTCTCCCCCCCCCCCCCCCACCATCCTTCAAGATCTGCAACTGGAGGTGAGGAGAGGTCTCCCCATCCATCGTTCTGTGGATCCTTGGAATTGCACAAGCTAAAGAACTGGTTATACTCTGTTATGTAGGCAGGGGTGGCCCAAGGGGGGTGCGAGCCATGTGCGGAGATTAATTGCGGGGCCTCATCTGCATAAATATTTGCATAATGTCAACATGCATTTTTAGTAAACGTGCCTCTTAATGAGGGTCTGGATAAAGAAAGACTAAGAGATTTCTGCGTTACTATATTCCAGTGCCAACCGCCAGGCCCATTAGGACATACTATAAACACTGACCATTTAGAACTCACAGCAAATCCACCATATCATAACAGCACTGCCAGGACACACAAAGTACCAAACCCTACCTATCAAAAGGCAACACTGCAAATATTAAACCAATACATCTCAGAGAATACCAATGCATCTCCTACTGGGGAAAGAGAACAAGTGGCACGGTCAAATAGAAACTACATGAACAGAATACCTCAGCTTGGTTAAAATGCAGAATATAGACCGTTACCAAAGAACAAGGGATCACAATTTAGAAATAGGAAGATAATAATTAAACTGGGAACCCCAAAAGCCAAACTTGGGATGTACAACAACACTGGAGAAATAAAACTATAAATTAATTTCCTCTTGTACTAAACAACACATAAAAGACGTTAACGATGCACATTTCCCAGAGCTGATATATTCCAGTTAATAAATTCAAAATAAAAAAGTATTTTTCTACCTTTTGTTGTTTGTGCATTTTCTTTTTCAGTTGCAATTGCTCCAGTCACTTTCTTCTGGTTTCTTTGTGTCTTCTGTGAGCTATCCATTTGTCCTTTCTTCTCTTTTAGATTTTTTTCCATTTTCTTTCTCTGTATCTGCTTTAACATACTGATCTTTCCCCTTTTGCTCTTTCCTCCATTTCTTTCCTTATTCCTTTATCATCCACTCAAATTTCATCCTTCCATTCTCAATCCCCACTTACTCTCCCAATACCCGGTCCATCATAGGCTTTTCTTCCCTCCCACACAAAATATCTTTCCCCCTCTCCATTCTCATTCCCCATCCCCATCCCTTTCTAGTCCTCCCCCCAAATCAGCTCCCTTATAGTTCTAAACCCACCCAGCATCCGCCCCCTTCTAGTCCCATTCTTCCAAGCCTCCACATCAGTCCATTTCCAGTCCTAGCCCCCATATGCTCTTTTCCAGTTCCATTCCAGCCCCCCATCAGCACATTTCCACTCCAAGCTCCCCCATCAGCCTATATCCAGCCCTATTCCAACTCCCATCAGCCCGCTTCCAGTCATATTCCAGCCCCCATCAGCCCATTTCCAGTCCTATTTCAGCCCATCACCCATTTGCAGTCCACGTTCCCCCAATCAGCCCATTTCTAGTCCTATTCCAGCTCCTCATCAGCCCATTTACAGTCCTAGCCCCCCATATGCTCTTTTCCAGTTCCATTCCAGTCCCCCATCAGCCAATTTCCAATCCTAGCCCCCTTGTCAGCCTATTTCCAGCCCTATTCCAGCTCCCAACAGCCCACTTCCAGTCCTATTCCAGCCCCCATCAGCCCATTTCCAATCCTAATCCAGCTCTTCATCAGCCCATTTCCAATTTTAGCCCTCCCATCACAGCCCATTTGCAGTCTTAGCCCCCGCCACCATCCCAGCCCATTTGCAGTCCAATCACCCCCCACCATCACAGCCCATTTCCAGTCCAATCACCCCCCCATCACAGCCCATTTGCAGTCCCACCCCCACCATCATAGCCCATTTGCAGTCCGTTCCCCCCCACCATCATAGCCTATTTGCAGTCTGTTCCCCCCCCACCATCACAGCCCATTTCCATTCCATCCTTCCCCCGACCATCACAGCCCATTTGCAGTCCGTTCCCCCCCCCCACCATCACAGCCCATTTCCAGTCCATTTCCTCCCTCCACCATTACAGCCCATTTCCAGTCCGTCCATCCCCCCCATCACAGCCTATTTGCAGTCCATTTACCCCCCCCCACCATCAGAGCCCATTTCCAGTCCAAGTTCTCCCCTGATCACAGCCCATCCAGTTCTAGCCCCCCCTCCTCCTCTGAACAACCCCACAGATGTCTAAGGGGCTTCAGAGAGAGTCGGGGAAGCCCGCACGAGGCCCCGGCTCCCTCTGCACAGCCGCCAGAGTGAAGATCCTTTTCCTTCACGCTGGCGGCTGTTTCATTAAAGCCGCAAATGCTGGGAAAGGTTAAAGGCAATGCCCTTTAACCTCTCCTTGCATTCACGGCTTCAATGAAACAGCCGCCAGCATGAAGGAAAAGGCTCTTCACGCTGGCGGCTGTGCAGAGGGAGCCGGAGCCTCCCGCGGACTTCTCCGGCTCCCTCTGAAGCCGTCCACTGTGCTATAATGGAGTTTGCACGGGGCCCCCTGAAGTGCGGGGCCCTGTGCGAACAACATTATTGCTCAATGGACGGGCCGGCCCTGTATGTAGGTTGATTTAGCTTCTCTTGTTTTTAACACAGAATAGAGTGGGGGTGGAGAATGGAGGGTTAAATAGATTGATGATTTTTTATGCTGTGGGCTGATTTCAGTTCATGTGGATGGGACAGATGCAGTGTGACTCACCACTGGATATTAATATAGCACTTTTTTAGGACTCTCACTTCCACAAGTCTGTGTATGTGTTGCAGATCTTCTTTCCAAAGCAAAACAAGCATGGAAACTCCTCTTCTTTCTTTAATACCTTAGTGGCTAAGATCTTCTCTCCAGGCTTATGGATAAGGGCCGGAATAAATTTCTCCTTTCCTACCCCAGAGTCTGTGTTTGGGGGGACTAGATAGCTCACTACTAGGGTCCTACCTCTATGGGATGTTCTTCTCCAAGCACTCACAAGCTTTCCACTCACTCCTCTCAGACAGTGATCCAGTCCAAACAATTGGCTAGGATAAAATTGGACAGGTCTTGAAAAAAAAAGTTTTCTTAGATTGAGTATATAGATAAAATGCTTTTTATGTCCTGTGATTTCCTCTTCTTGATTTTTGTTCCTTGATCTTCGTTATTCACTCTTCGGTCCTGTCCGTTTCTGTCCTTTGCATCTGTGTCTCCTTCCCTATTACTTCTCCTCAGGTGGGGAGCAGTGGATTACTGACTCTCCCATGGACCCTCTTCCACTCTTGCCTTAGGCACACAAGGCCTACAGGCCCTTTATTATATGGAGTATGAACTTCCCCTGAGCCCTGGCTGTCTCCCAGCTGGGTAGGACATGAAACAACTGGAGGTTTTATATTACTCCATTTTATCGCTCTTCATAGCATATTCCTTTGGACATGTCACACACCACTTTTCCCATTTCTTTCTTTGGCTAGCAGGGCCTAGGGGGCACAAGATGCATTCCAGAAATCACCAAAGGAATTTAATGACGAAGGTCTCATGGGCTAGCATAGCTCCCTACTATCTTTTGAATCTCATCAGGCAGGTGTACTAGGGAATTTCTTTCTCCCCATGGTGCAGTTTCCCCCACCATGCTCTTGCTTCGCTCTCCATGCTTACACACAGGCACCTCTGCACTTGATGTGTTTTCTATCTGTTTTTCCTAAGCTCAATGCACCATGAATGTAATTTTATAAGGATTGCCTTGATTTACATGTGTGTTTGCATGCATAATTCATGGTATTTTAGTGATTTGCACACGTAAGTGAAAACTTATACACATAATCTAGTCAGTCGCTATCCTTAAAGTATGCATATTGGACCCATAGCCCATACTTTCACTGTTGGTATGCACAGAGGTGAAACTTGGGTAAAGTAGGGGCATAGCACAAATTTATTCTTGAAAAATCTAGGTGTAGGCATTTATGCCTACCATAGATAGGTAAGGTGAAAGTTTATACCTAGTTTAAACATTTTTGTTTACCACTTACGTCCCTATTTTATAAAGTATGCGTATACTTTATTTTATAAAATAGGTACGAAATATGTGCATTACAACATGTATTAACCGAGGCGCACCTTGCAAAATAACCCTCCATATGCACATTGTAGGCAAGACCTGAGTCAGATGATCCTATTTTTCCTCCAGATTAGCTCTGGGCAGCAAGCAGTTTTCTGACTGGTTATTTTTATTCCACTCACATTTCCAAATCGGCAAGAGCAATTAGCTTCTTTGAGCTAATGAAAACTAACCTCTTAAAGCAGAGCTGCCAAGTTACCCTGTTCCTGGGGGAGACTTTTTGTTCAGTCCTCATTTTGAATGCATATCACAAAGCAGTGTGATATTGGTATTCTCTATTCTATTCTACTTATTGACATCAGTGCTGCAGGTCCCATAATGCATCAGACGAGTTGTTAGAAATCGAGGATTGGCCTAAAATCTCCTTCCTGGAACTGGGGAACTTTGCAGCCATGTTACAGCCAGGTTTACTGTGTCCTGGATCTTGTACATGTTATTTTAAAAGGATAAAAAGGCAATTATAGGATGTACAATCAATAAATATTCATTGTGGGCATCTTGAAATCTAGGCATGTCTAGAGCTGCCATCTGACTCCATGTTGTAAGGAACTGGCTAATTTCATCCTTGTTCTACTCTATTGTCATGATCTTTGTCTTTTTTACATTAAGGTGCAGGCCCATTTTAAGATTATGTTCCTTGATCCTGAGAAGCAAATGTTTCAGATCATCTTCACTTTCAGCCAGTAATGTGATATCATCAGCATTGTGAAGGTTGTTGATGAGTCTTCCACCAATCTTCACACCTCTGTTGTTTTCATACAATCCTTCTTCTCTGATGATTTGTTCTGCATATAAATTAAACAGGTAGGGGGAAATTATGTTGCCTTGTCGTACACCTTTGCTTATTTTAAACCATTTTGTTTCTCCTTTTTCCGTTTGAACTGTTGGAAAATCTCTGTGTTTATACCAATACTAAAGAAAGGTGATCCAACTTACTGTGGAAATTATTTTATTTATTTATTTGCAAATCTCTTATATACCGCCACTTCCCAAGATCAGTGGCGGTTTACATTAAACAACAGAATACATAAAACATTGCTATGGTAAGCAGTTACATCGAACAGTGTTTAAACTATATACAGGTATATTGAACAGTATATTGAACAGTATATTGAACAGTGTTCAAAACTATATACAGGTAGTTAATATCAAGTACTAAGAACAGAAATCAGTACTATATATAGATAGATTTGATTAATATTTGAAACTATTTACATATATATATTGAGGTTTTATCAATGGGTTTCTATTGGAAGTAGTTTTGCAAGTATTAGGGCGAGCATATTATGGAGATCTAGGATAGCATTGCAATAGTTATAGGGAACGTTCATAGATCTAAGGAGGATGAGAGGTCTTAGCCAGTTCTTTATCTGTGTTGGAATAATATTGCGTGAACAAGTAGGTTTTTAGATCTTTTCTGAATTGTTTCAGGTCTTTTATTTCCCTTAGTTGATCCGGGAGATTATTCCATAGAGAAGGTGCTACATATGAGAAGGCACCTGTACTTGTTATGTGTTTAGTTTTTCTTATTGAGTCAGGGACTGCAATAGTATGCAGGTTCTTTCTACGTCTTACTCTATTTTCTGTAGGTCTATGAATTAGTGTAGAGAGGTATGATGGGGCAATCTGGTTTATCAGTTTGAAGGTGGTCAATATTATTTTATATTGAATTCTACTTTGTATAGGTAGCCAATGTAATGAATAAAGTATCGGGGTGATGTGATCAGTCAGTTTGGCTTTGAAGATTATTCTAGCTGTAACATTTTGAGCCATCTGTAGTATTTTTAAGCTCTTTTTAGATACACCTGTTAATATCCCATTGCAGTAATCAAAATGGGGTGTTATCAGAGCCTGTGTGATGGTTCTAAAGTCATTGAATTCTAATAGCGGTCTCAGTTGTTGAATTGAGCGTAGCTTGTAGTATATTGTTTTGGTTGTTTTCTTGATATGGCTTGTGAAATTAAGAGCCTTGTCTATAGTGACCCCTAAGTATTTAATATTTTCCTTTATAGGTATGTTAAAGTTAAGGATTTTGATGTCAGTTGGTGGTGTATAATTTGTGTTTCTTGAGGTGATAAGTATCTCTGTTTTTTTGAAGTTGATTTTCAAATTGTTTTCACTTAGCCATTTTTCAGCATCTATAAGGCAGTTTGCTATATTGTCATAGTTTGGATCTTGTATGTCAAATGCAGAGTATAGCATAATGTCATCCGCATATATCTGGTATTTCATCTTGTGGTTTTGAAAAATGGTACAGATTGGTTGGAGATAGAGGTTGAACAGAAGGGCAGATAAGGCAGAGCCCTGGGGTATTCCCTGTTCTTGAGGAAAAGTAGGTGAGGAGTTCTGGTTAACTTTTACAAATTGTGTACGGTCAGATATATAGGATTTAAACCATTCTAGTGTAATTTTCCTTAATCCAATTTGTTCGAGCCTTGATATAAGTATGTTGTGATTTACACTATCAAAGGCCGCAGATATATCTAGAAATACCATAATAAAAGCTTGTTTTGTGTTGTCTAGTCCTTTGTTTAGGGTATCGAGGAGAGCAAGCAGAAGGGTCTCTACACAATGATATGGTCGGAATCCATATTGATGATCATCAAGGGGGGCAAATGTATCTATATAGTCCTGTAGTTGTAATTGTACAACTTTTTCTATAATTTTTGTTATAAAGGGGATACTGGCAATTGGGCGATATGAGGTTGGGTCATTCTCATTTAGAGATTTATTCTTTAAAATTGGTCGAATTGCAGAATTCTTTAGTTCTTTTGGTAGTACCCCCTGCTGGATGGAGCTGTTGACTATTTTGAGAATAAATGGGGCAAGTTCATCTTTTGTTGACTTAATCCAGGTGACTGGGCATGGATCAAGGATAGATGTGGTGGTATTGATATTTGATATTATGTTTAGTATTTGTTTTTTATCAATGGGTTGGAAGGAATTCCATCTATTGTTATTGTTCAGTGATATTATAGGATCTGGTATTGGTATCAATGATAGTTTTAGTTTACTAGCAAAATAGTTTGCTAAATCAGATAAGTTTATAGGGATGAGCTGGGAGTTGTTATTAGAAGCTTTAGATAGGGAATTTACTATTTCAAATAGTTCCCTCGGACGATTAATAGCCTTAGTTAATATAGAAGTATGATATAATTTCTTTGCATTATTAGTAGCTGCTCTGTATGTGTTAAGTGTTGTAAAGTAGAGAACCCTAAGTTCAGGTGTTTTCTTTACACGCCATTTTCTTTCTATTTTTCTTAGGTTTTTTTTGATAGTATCCAGTTCATGAGTATACCATTTTTCTGAAGTTCCTTTATGAGGCTTTTTAGGTTTTGGTGTTAATGGTTTAGAGGCTTCTCTTAATACCGAGTTCCAGTTAGTAATTACTTCGTCAATGTTGTATGAATTTATATCTAGTTGAGGTATTATTGTTTCTAGAAATTCTTCTGATATAAATGGACAGAATCGCGGTCCATGATGTGTTGCAGTTTGTTGATGAGAGGATGTGTGTGAGGTGTGGATTGAGAATTGGATCATAAAATGATCAGACCATGGTACTTGGGTTACAGTGGGAGGGTTGTAGTGATTGCTCTGATCCCACATGCCAGCAAGATTCTACTGAAGATTATCAATCAGAGACTACAGCCATACCTGGAACAGGAACTATCTGAAGTGCAAGCAGGGTTCAGGAAAGGGCGAGGAACGAGAGACATCATCGCTGATGTGAGATGGATCCTTGAAAAGACTAAAGAATACCAAAAGGATATCTATTTGTGCTTTATTGACTACAGCAAGGCTTTTGACTGTCTAAACCATGAGAAACTCTGGGCCACATTAAGAAGCATGGGTATACCAGAACACCACTCTATTGTAATCATGGATTTATAGTTCTGATTTTTTTGAGAAACTTAATAGGATAATCAGAACTAGAAATTTGTGCATGTAATAGAATAAAACCAGGACTGGATTAGCTTGTTCCTTATGACATAGAGTCAGGTGGCAATTCTAGGCCTGTTTGCAGCCCCAAGGACTGGAGTTGACAACCCAGTATTAAAGCAGTAACTTTTAAAGAAGATACTCATAAAAAGGATTTTTTTAAATTAGAGATTTCGAAGTGTTATACATTTCAAAATAAATGCAAATAAGAAAAGTACAAAGTAATCCCACTCCTGCCACATAAAGGGATACAAAAAACAGAAACTATAACATAGCCGCTTCAGACCACATCAAGGAAGACTAAACCTGTTTACTTAAAAAGGAAACAAGAAAAATAGAAAAATTAAAGGGGGAAAATTACTCCCAAACTACATTTGCCGATATCTAATTCGCCTAACTATTCCTGGGAAAAGAAAAGGTTCATTGTTTATCCGAAAGAAACTTCTCTAAATGAGTAGGATTCAAGAAAACATAACGCTTCTCCTGATGAGTTATGATACATTTATAGGGAAAATGTAAATAGAAAAGGGCACCCAGCTGCAAAACTTGTGACTTTAACAAATGAAAAGTTTTCCTATATAGCTAGACTGCCCGACAAACATCAGGGAATATTGAAACCTTATAACCACAAAATAAACTCCTTATTTTTAAAGAGAGATTTTAGAATCAACATCTTATCAGCCTCATTAATAAGGGAGACCAATGTAGCCCTAGTGGAAACAGTGTCTGAGGAATCTTCTAAAAAGGCAGTCAAATTATCAGAAGGATTTTCCACTAAGGCACTTGTCATTCATAGCATTAGGCAAACTGAATTTATCAAGTAAATACAAGAATTTAGAGAGCAATATTTTTTCCACATCAGTTATTTTCAAAACATCATCAATATATTTTTTAAACAAAGTTTTTGCAGATAGCAAATGACTTTTTCAAAAGTTCAGAAACCACAAATTCTTGGAACAAACAGCATTTTCTAAGTCTTCAATTTTATGGTGGATCAAACTATCCTTAACTGACAATATAGAAGTCGCATGCAATGTTGAGACGTTATCATCACGAGATTCACATTTAATGACTATCCATTGCACTTAATTTGCCAACAGTCTCCTCAGTAAAAAGACAGATGGGAGACCGCAGACGAAAGATCTCTCAGTCTTTGTGACATTCTTCCAAATATCAGACAATGAGACCTGGGCAGGAGCCTCTGATTTGGAAGAAATATCCACTAACTGATCCCATTTAACCACCAAAAGTAAAGAATCCATTTTACTAGACGGATTAACTTCTGTTATGGCTTTGAGGAAAAACTAGAGAACTAGTGGCAGAGGGTATCCCAGGAAGTAGAGGAGGAGTATGCTCTAAGGAGCTAATAGAAGCCTCATCAGAAGAGGAAGATAGAGGTGCAGACTGAACAACCTCGGGCCCATGAATACTTCTGCATTGTAGACTTCTTGGATTTAGGTTTCCTCTTACCTTGAGTGGACATGCCAGAGTACCTTGCGACCAAAAATGAAAAACGGAACACAAACAATCCAGGGAGTCCAGATTACATACAACTCCTCGGTACACCTCGGTGCTCCAAGTGGTTGGCATGCCTCTTTAGACACACTCCTTAGGGCACACCCAGAGCTGTGCGCCATAAGGCTTCTGACCTTTGAAGAGCTCAGGCCATAATGTCAGAGGTAGGAAGACTAAGACATGTCTGCACCAGGGAGAAATAAACCCCGGTCTTAGTCTTCTAGCTTCCAGCAAGGTAAGCCAGGCAGTTTCCCCATAAAGAGGATTTTTGATTTAAACATTTGTAAGTAAACATTGTTTTGTAGATGAGAAAAGAGAAACATGACAGCATTTTTAAGAAAGATTCCAAGTTCCATGGAAAGCAGCTTTATTTTGCCATTTTAGATCCTATAATGTATACTATTTTCATCTCTCTCTCTTTATCTGGAGCTTGATGCAAAGCAAACTATTTTTTCTCACAAGGATGCTGAAGCATGAGCCAAGGTCTGAGGCATTCAGCTTACGGTGACCAGCGATACAGCACTGGAATTTCCATCATCTGAGGAAAAGGTCCCAGAGCTGGTATGGTTGCAAAGCTAGCTGGCTGTGTCAGCAATATATTCTGTAACTTAATCACTCTTAGCTTCGCAAACAAGAAAGTGTAGGTCAGATGAAATAGAATAGGAAATGGAATGTTGGATGCTATTTCTTTATTAGCAACATTGCCATGACCTGAATCACCAGGATTAGGGATTGAAGAATAGGTTAGAATATAAATTAGGGTTCCCAGATATGCTATTCCTTAACAAAGAGGTCTAAAGAGTGCTAAAATAGTGCTAATTTAGCACAGGTTAGTAAATCCTGTGATATTTGTGTGTGGATTAATGTGGTTGGGACCACTGCACATTGCTGGCTGTATTAATGCATAGCGGTAAACCACCATCCTTTAAATAAGTGAGCATTTCACAAAACAAAACGTTCCCTCTATCCCTTGGCGCCCCTGGGATCACTAAAGTAGTGTAAGGCCCTGATATTAAAAAACAAAGCTGAGCACCGAAATTTAAGCATCTAAATTAGGCATCTAAATTTGTGCCCTATTTTCAGCCAAAGTTAGGAACCTAACTTTTCACTGAAAATTCATTTAAATTTAGGAGCGCAAAAAAAAGGCTTATACATTTAAGCCTGTGCTATCATTTGCCTATATTTCTGAGCCTGGTGCTGAAAATCAGTGCTAAGCTTCTAACTTTTTTCCCCAGCCTTAAATCAACCCCTGTTGTCACCCACTTTTTATGCTCCTAAATTTAGGAGTTCAGTGAAATTTTGAGCATAAATTTAGATACTCTGCTCTAGTAAATTTTTAAAGAGGTCAATTTACAAGTGCAAGTCTTAACATTAGGAGCATAAATCCTTTGAGCATTGATCCTAGATCCCTGGTGAGTCAGTGATCTCCCCCTCTTCCTGCCCTGTGCCAAAGCATCCACCTTCAGAAGTGTAGTTAACTTTCCATCCTCAAAGGGTTAATGACGTTAACCCTTTTGCATTGTAATGAAGTATTCTGCATGTATTTGCAAGTGATATAGCTCTTTATTTTGCATTAAAAGTTATGTTAACATAGTTTAAGGAAACAGGTGAAAGCCTGGCTGTTCTCTGAAGCCTTTAATGGATGAGGCAACTGACCAGCTAATACACTCTGATTAACAATAACTGCTCATACTGCAGCAGAAGTAATTTACCATACATTCTCCAGGACCAAGCAGGAAGTCAGTCCTCACATATGGGTGACATCGACGTCGATGAAGCCCTTGCGGAGCATTTCCCCAGCTTTCCATGAAAGCCTTTGGGATTGCAGGCACGCATGCGCGGTTCCCTTCCCGCGGTTCCTAAAGGTGCCATCTTACCTCAGTCTCTCGTTTTCCGTGAAGCCCGCCGGATGTGAGTCCTCGTCATCCCGGAAAATTGTTTGACTTTTGGCGATTTCGCTCTTTTTCGTCTCCGGTTCGATGCCCGTTCCCCTCCCACCGGGTTCATAAGAACATAAGATATGCCATACTGGGTCAGACCAAGGTCCATCAAGCCCAGTATTCTGTTTCCAACAGTGGCCAATCTAGGTCACATGTACCTAGCAGTTTCCCCAAAAGACACAAGTTCCACAATGCTTGTACTGGGTCAAGCATTGATATCTTCGGTCACTTCTTAATAATGGTTTATGGACCTTTCCTCCAGGAACTTGTCCAAACCTTTTTAAACCCAGCTACACTAACAGCCTTTACTACATCCTC
The DNA here is from genome assembly GCA_033557465.1 of Ichthyophis bannanicus. Lineage (NCBI taxonomy): Eukaryota > Metazoa > Chordata > Amphibia > Gymnophiona > Ichthyophiidae > Ichthyophis > Ichthyophis bannanicus. The sequence goes on along the minus strand of CM066033.1, from coordinate 343,343,366 downwards.
TGGTAACAAATTCCAGAGTTTGATTACACGTTGAGTAAAAAATATTTTCTTTTATTAGTCTTAAATAGTTTACCCTGTAGCTTCATTGCATGTCCCCTAGTCTTTCTATATTCTGATAAGGTAAACAATCGATCTACGTTTACCCGTTCCACTCCGTTCATTAATTTATAGACTTCTATCATATCTCCCCTCAGCCGTCTCTTTTCCAGGTTAAAGAGCCCTAACCTTTTTAGCCTTTCTTCATAGGAGTATCCTTCCATCCCCTTTACCATTTTGGTGGCTCTTCTCTGTACCTTTTCTAAAATCGCTATATCCTTTTTAAGATACGGCGACCAGAATTGCACACAATATTCAAGGTGCGGTCTCACCATGGAACGATATAGAGGCATTATAATATCTTTTGTTTTATTTTCCATTCCTTTCCTTATCATACCTAGCATTCTATTTGCTCTCTTGGCCGCTGCTGCACACTGGGCCGAGGGTTTTAACATGGTATCCACAATGACGCCTAAATCTTTTTCCTGGGTGGTGGTTCCTAATGTGGAACCTTGCATCGTGTAACCATAGTTTGGGTTGTTCTTCCCTAGGTGCATAACCTTGCACTTGTCCACATTAAATTTCATCTGCCATTTTGATGCCCAGTCTTCCAATTTATCAAGATCCTCTTGCAATTTTTCACAATCCTCTTGGGTTTTAACAACTTTAAATAGTTTTGTGTCATCTGCAAATTTGATAACCTCACTCGTTATTCCACTTTCCAGGTCATTTATGAATATGTCAAAAAGCAGCGGACCCAGCACAGATCCCTGGGGTACACCACTATTCACCTTTCTCCATTGGGAAAATTGGCCATTTAGCCCTACCCTCTGCTTTCTATCTTTTAACCAGTTCCTGATCCACAATAGTACACTGCCTCCTATCCCATGACTCTTTAGTTTTGCCAAAAGTCTCTGATGAGGGACCTTGTCAAAGGCTTTCTGAAAGTTCAGATACACAATATCAACCGACTCACCTTTGTTCACCTGTTTATTCACTCCTTCAAAAAAACATAACAGATTAGTAAGACAAGATCTTCCTTGTCTAAATCCATGTTGGCTGTCTCACATTAGGTTGTGACTATCTACATGCTGAGTAATTTTATTCTTTATGATGGTTTCTACCATTTTTCCCGGTACTCTCTCACAGGTTTTTTGCTACGAATGTACTTGAAAAGGTCTTTATTTTGCGTTTTTGCTTCAGCAGCAAGCTTCTTCTCAAATTCTCTCTTTGCCTGCCTTATCAATGCCTTGCATTTGACTTGCCAGTGCTTGTGCTGTTTCCAGGTTTCGTCGTTTGGCTCTTTTTTCCATTTCCTGAAAGATGCTTTTTTGGCAATAACAGCCTCTCTGACCTCACCTTTAAACCATGCTGGCAGTTTTTTGGACTTCCTTCCACTTTTCTTAAAGCATGGAATACAGCTGGTCTTGGCTTCCAAGATAGTATTTTTCAACAACACCCAAGCTTGATGTACGTCTTTAACCTTTGCAACTGCTCCTTTTAGTTTTTTCATAACTGTTTTCCTCATTTTATCATAGTCTCCCTTTCGAAAGTTAAAAGGTAGTACTGTGGATTTCCTTACTATCCCTCCTCCACTAATTAAATCAAGGGCGATCATGCTATGATCACTATTGCCAAGTGGCCCCAACACCCTTATCTCTTGCACTAGATCTGGTGTTCCACTAAGGACTAGGTCTAATATGGCTTCCGCTCTGGTCGGTTCATGAACCATCTGCTCCAAGAAGCAGTCATTTATTTCATCTAGGAACTTTATCTCCCTAGCATGTCCTGACGTGACACTGACCCAGTCGATACCGGGGTAATTGAAATCACCCATTATTATTACTGCGCTGCAACTTTTGTTAGCTTCCTTGATTTCTTTGAGCATTTCATAATCCATTTGGTCATTCTGGCCAGGTGCTCGATAGTACACCCCCACTGCCATTGCCTTCCCCCTTTTATATGGAATTTCAATCCATATAGATTCTACAGAAGATTTTGTTTCCTGCAAAAATTTAATCCTTTCTGAGTCAATGCCCTCTCTAACATAGAGCGCAACCCCTCCACCAATTTGATCAGCTCTATCATTACGATATAGTTTGTACCCAGGTATCACAGTGTCCCACTGGTTGTCCTCCTTCCACCATGTCTCTGATATTCCAATCATATCTAACCTTTCATTTAGTACTATATATTCTAACTCTCCCATCTTATTCTTTAGACTTCTAGCATTTCCATACAAGCATTTTAGAGAATGTATTTTATTCATGTTAATTTGGCTATTGTTAGACATGGGTAAATTGGGATCTTTAAGCTATGTCTGCTCCATACTTGAGGGCATTTGGGCTACTTTACTCTTTTGTGGAACCTCTCTGCTTTTGGTAGTATCCTTCAAGGATACATTCTTCCGAACCATCCGCTCTTGGGCGACTGTCGGCTTTCCCCTAATATCTAGTTTAAAAGCTGCTCTATCTCCTTTTTAAAGGTTAATGCCAGCAGCCTGGTTCCATCCCGGTTAAGGTGAAGCCCATCCCTTCGGAAGAGCCCCTCCTTTCCCCAGAATGTTCCGCAGTTCCTAACAAATCCAAAACCCTCATCTCTGCACCATTGTCTCATCCACGCATTGAGACTCCGGAGCTCTGCCTGCCTTTTGGGTCCTGCGCGTGGAACAGGAAGCATTTCGGAGAATGCTACCCTGGAAGTTCTGGATTTCAACTTCCTACCTAAAAGCCTAAATTTTGCCTCCAGAACCTCCCTACCAGGTTCGGTACACCGGTATCGAGCCCGATCTTCTTTTTTTCGGTTTTTGCCCTTCGTGGCTGGCGTTCGCGCTCTTTTTTCTTTTTCCCTGGAAGGCCGGTCCTTCGACCTCGCGGGGACTCTTTTTTCCCCGATGGCTTCCAGTGGTTTTAAGAAGTGTGATCGGTGTAAGAAGCTTATGTCTCTCACCGACACACACGACTGCTGCCTCCGGTGCCTCGGTCCTGATCACGACCCTAAGACATGTGGACCATGTGGGAAGATGTCTTCCAAGGCACTGCGAAGTCGTCAGCACCAGAAAGAAAGGCTCTTTGACTCGGCCTCCGGCCGGGCCCGGACCTCATCTGAGGCCTCGACATCTCGGGAGTCGGATCCCGAGCACCGTCAAGGCTCCTCGGAACAGGGGTCCCCCGACCGGGAATGCAAGAGGAAGAAACGGCTCGTGAGGGCATCGTCGGAAGAGGTCCCCGGGTCCTCGAGAACTCGGTCTCAGACCCCCGACCGTCGCCCCGGGCCTGTGGAACAGGAGAAGCCTTCCAAAGTTCCTCGACTGGAGCCGGAGTCTGCTGGACACGTAAGTCCTGTAGTCCTCGTGGACTCTCCTCCCAGGGAGCCGACGTCGGGCCCCGGCAGAGTCGGGAGCTGCTGAGTCTCCTGAGCTGAGTCTCAGGTTGACAGCCTTGGAGAGCAGACTGTCTGCCTTCATGGACCAGCAGCAGGCACTGATGGCCAGCCTGTCTGGCGCTTCTGCCCCGACCACCGGGACATCGACCTCGAAGTCAACCCCGGAGACCGAGCCGATACTCGAGACCATGAAGGCTCGAGGTCGACCTCGGTCGCAGTCTCCCTCGACCTCCCGTTCGGGACCGAGGGCGTCGACGCCGGTACCCTCGGCGTCGGAGCAGGTGCTCGCAGGCCCCGTGAGGTCGGAACCCGATTCCTCATCGGACGAGTCCGCATGGGAGACGGAGGACGAGGGGTCTCCCAACACCTTTAAGACTCGGTGCATCCCGTCGGACTCACCGCAGTCTGAGCCCCGGAGTAGATCACCTCTGGAGTATACCCAATTCTCAGAGTTCATTCGGGATATGGCCACTGCCTTGGCTATTCCAGCGGACCCCGAGGAGGAGCCTCGACCCGAAGAGCTCGAGGCCCTGCAGTATGACTCTCCTCCGAAGGAGGCCTTTACTGTCCCGGTTCCTCCGATGCTGGAACGGCTCCTCTTCCGTATGTGGGAGGCACTGGCCTCGGCGCCGGTTTTAAGCAAACGGGTCAATTCGATCTATCGACTCCGGAAGAGTCCTGGCTTTCAGAAGGCGCAGCTACCACACCATTCCATGGTGGTGGAATCGGCCATGCATCGCCTGAAAAGTCAGAAGATGCACTCCGTGGTGCCCCCTGGCAGGGAGGCCTGAAACCTTGATGGTTTTGGTAGAAAGTGCTTCCAGGGCTCGATGCTTGCTTGCCGTGTCCAGTCTTACCAGCTGTACATGGGCATGTACTTGCGAGACCTGGCCAAGGAGCTGGCCGGGTTCTCTGCTGGTCTCTCCGGGGAACCATTGCAGAGGTTCAAGTCCTTGTCCTCGGGGATCCGGGAATGCTCTAAGTTTATATCCTGCGCTGCCTACGATGCTTCGGCCTGTGTTGCAGCAGCCGGCATCGCGGCTCGACGCCAGGCATGGCTGCAGTCATCGGACCTCGAGCCATGGGTTCAGGACAAGTTGGTCGATGTCCCTTGCCGAGGTGAGAACCTTTTTGGCAAGCCCATGACCGAGAAGGCCGCACAGCTCGAGACCGAGCACCTCACAAGGACAAGGCTGTCTAGGAAAACTTCTGCCCCTTCTCACAAGAAGAAGGGCTCGGGTAAGAATTCCTTTTACCCGAGGAAGGGCACTGCCTACAAACAGTACCAACAATATCAGGCTGCCCAAGCTGCCCCTCAGGGTCAGCATGCCAAGGGGCAGGGTAATGGGCCCCGTAGGCAGAGGACCCCCAAGCCTCCGGCCCCTGCTCCCACTCAGCAGGGTGGGGGCTTTTGACTCCTTAGGCATAGCCTCTCCGTCCCTGCTCTCCCAACCTTGCACAGGAGGTTGCCTCGCCCTGTTTACCCACCAGTGGCCACTCATCACTGGAGACAGTTGGGTGTTAAGCATAGTCCACAGGGGCTATCTACTACACTTCCAACAACTGCCTCCTCCATACTTCCCAGGGGAGCCTCCACAGCCTCCCCTGCACACAGATCTTCTCCTTCAGGAGCTACAGGGTCTGTTGGTGGACAGAGCGGTGGAGCTTGTGCCTCCCCACTTGCAAGGTCGAGGGTTTTACTCCAGGTATTTCCTGGTACCCAAAAGAACCGGTGGCCTTCGACCTATTCTGGATCTCAGAAACCTCAACAAGTTCATAGAGAAGGAAAAGTTCAAGATGCTTACTCTTGGAACACTTCTGTCCTATCTCCAGCAGGGAGATTGGCTATGCTCCTTAGACCTCAAGGATGCGTATACCCACATCCTCATTCATCCAGACCACAGAAAGTACTTCAGGTTCATTGTGGGAGGAAACCATTATCAGTACAGAGTACTATCTTTTGGCCTAACCTCCGCTCCCAGGGTCTTTACCAAATGCCTGGCAGTGGTGGCGGCCTACCTGAGGAATCAGGGTATCTTTGTCTTCCCCTATCTGGACGACTGGCTCATCAGGGGTCAGACGTGCCAGGAGGCCAGACAAGCCATCCTCAGAACTATTGCTCTTCTTCAAAGCCTGGGGTTTGTCATAAACTTCGCAAAGTCCACTTTGCTCCCATCCCAAAACTTGGAGTTCATAGGGGCAAGGTTGGACTCTCTGCTGGCAAAGGCATTCTTGCCAGAAGACAGAGCCCACAGACTGATAAACTTGGCAAGCCAGTTTCTCAGCAGGTCACTGGTCTCCGCCAGACTCTGCCTGAGGCTTCTAGGCCACATGGCTTCGACAGTACATGTGACCCTTAATGCCAGGCTCTATATGAGGCCTGCGCAGTGGTGTCTTCGGACTCAGTGGTCACAGGCCACAGGCAGCCTCAGAGACAGGATAAGGGTGTCCAAACACTTGCTACACTCCCTCCAGTGGTGGCTGCACCCACCCAATCTGTTAAAAGGAGTACCTTTTCAGAGTACAGAGGCCTTATCCTTCTACCTTGACCGTACACAGGGGCACAGAAGGGCTACTCAGCTCTTCATATCCTTTGACCCTAATAATTTGGGGTTGGCGGTGTCCAAGCATACCTTGTCCATCTGGGTGGCTGACTGTATCACCTGGGCTTACAAGGCGGCTGACCTTCCTTTGCAGGGTCGGGTCATGGCCCATCGTGTCAGGGCAATGGCTGCCTCAGTGGCTCATCTCCGCTCTCTACCTTGGTAGACATCTGCAGGGCTGCTACTTGGTCTTCAAGCCAGACTTTTGTGGCCCATTACTGTCTGGAAAGGGAGTCCCGTAGGGACAGTGCTTTTGGCCAGGCAGTACTCCGGAATCTCTTTGAGGTTTAGGCAACTCCTGCCCTCCTGCCCTCTGTTGGGCTACTGGTGGAGGTTCTGTCAGTGAAAAGCCTTTCTTTGAGGCTGGGACTAGAGGGAGTTCTCTAGTTCAGCCTGGGTTCCTGGTAGCCCAGAGCTAGGGAGTCACCCATATGTGAGGACAGACTTCCTGCTTGGTCCTGGAGAAAGAGTAGTTACTCACCTGTAACAGGTGTTCTCCAGGAGCAGCAGGAATCAGTCCTCACAACCCTCCCTCCTCCCCTGGGAGTTGCAGTTATACATAGTTTATTTTACTTTTTTGTGTGCTAGTCTTAGCTATGTCATTTGACTGAGGTAAGATGGCACCTTTAGGCAGGAAGGGAACCGCGCATGCGTGCCTGCATTCCCAAAGGCTTTCATGGAAAGCTGGGGAAATGCTCCGCAAGGGCTTCGTCGATGTCACCCATATGTGAGGACTGATTCCTGCTGCTCCTGGAGAACACCTGTTACAGGTGAGTAACTACTCTAACTCTGAGGTCAGTTTCATGCACATTCTTTAACTGTATATGCAATTTTTTTCTCAAGTTAGTCACTCTCTTTTTATCTATCTGAACTAAAGGTGAGGTCAGAGAGGCTGTTGTTGCCAAAAAAGCATCTTTCAGGAAATGGAAAAAAGAGCCAAACGACGAAACCTGGAAACAGCACAAGCACTGGCAAGTCAAATGCAAGGCATTGATAAAGCAGGCAAAGGGAGAATTTGAGAAGAAGCTTGCTGCGGAAGCAAAAACGTGAAGTAAAGACCTTTTCAAGTACATTCGTAGCAAAAACCTGTGAGAGAGTCAGTTGGTCCATTAGATGATAAAGGGGTTAAAGGAGCACTAAGAGGCGACAAGGCGATAGCGGAGAGACTGAATGAATTCTTTGCTTCGGTCTTTACTGAGGAAGATGTAGGGATGTTACCCATGACTGAAGTAGTCTTTAAAGGTGCGGAAGAATTGAAGGAAATATCGATACATCGGGAAGATGTATTACAACTATTAGATAAACTGAAGAGTAGCAAATTACCTGGGCCGGATGGTATACATCCAAGGGTGTTGAAAGAACTGAAATATGAGATTGCAGACCTGCTATTAGTAATCTGTGAACTATCATTAAAATCATCTCTAATACCTGAAGATTGGAGGATCGCCAATGTAACACCAATTTTTAAAAAGGGTTCCAGGGGTGATCCGGGAAACTACAGACCGGTGAGCCTGACATCAGTACCGGGAAAAATGGTAGAAACCATCATAAAGAATAAAATTACTCAGCATGTAGATAGTCATGACCTAATGGGAGGCAGCCAACATGGCTTTAGACAAGGAAGATCTTGTCTTACTAATCTGTTATGTTTTTTTGAAGGAGTGAATAATCAGGTGGACAAAGGTGAGTCAGTTGATATTTTTATTTTTATTTTTTTATTTAGTATACATTTGTATACTGCTACTTCCAGTGATCAGCAGTGGTTTTGATTACAGATTGGAAATTGTCAAATCATGACAGGAAATTTTTGAGGTATAAACACATTGATTAGACAGGAAAGCACAGCACACAGAGAACTATTTTACAGGGAACATGGGCTATGGAGGGTTAAGTAGCTTGCCCAAGACCACAAGGAGCACCTGTGGGACTAGAAACCCCAGTCCTTCCGGCCCAAGGTTGCTGTCCTCTAGTGGGATTTGAACCCCCGACCTTCCGGCCCGAAGTACCTTGCCCCAACCACTAGGCCACTCCTCCACTCCATGTATTGTGTATCTGGACTTTCAGAAAGCCTTTGACAAGGTCCCTCATCCGAGACTTTTGGCAAAACTAAAGAGTCATGGGATAGGAGGCAGTGTACTATTGTGGCTCAGGAACTGGTTAAAAGATAGAAAGCAGAGAGTAGGGCTAAATGGCCAATTTTCCCAATGGAGAAAGGTGAATAGTGGAGTACCCCAGGGATCTGTGCTGGGTCCACTGCTTTTTGACATATTCATAAATGACCTGGAAAAGGGAATAACGAGTGAGGTTATCAAATTTGTAGATGACACAAAACTATTTAAAGTTGTTAAAACCCAAGAGGATTGTGGAAAATTGCAAGAGGATCTTGATAAATTGCAAGACTGGGCATCAAAATGGCAGATGAAATTTAATGTGGACAAGTGCAAGGTTATGCACCTAGGGAAGAACAACCCAAACTATGGTTACAAAATGCAACGTTCCACATTAGGAACCACCACCCAGGAAAAAGATTTAGGCGTCATTGTGGATACCATGTTAAAACCCTCAGCCCAGTGTGCAGCAGCGGCCAAGAGAGCAAATAGAATGCTAGGTATGATAAGGAAAGGAATGGAAAATAAAACAAAAGATATTATAATGCCTCTGTATCGTTCCATGGTGAGACTGCACCTTGAATATTGTGTGCAATTCTGGTTGCCGTATCTTAAAAAGGATATAGCGATTTTAGAAAAGGTTCAGAGGAGAGCCACCAAAATGGTAAAGGGGATGGAAGGATACTCCTATGAAGAAAGGCTAAAAAGTTTAGGGCTCTTTAACCTGGAAAAGAGACGGCTGAGGGGAGATATGATAGAAGTCTATAAATTAATGAACGGAGTGGAACGGGTAAACGTAGATCGATTGTTTATGTTATCAGAATATAGAAAGACTAGGGGACATGCAATGAAGCTACAGGGTAAACTATTTAATACTAATAAAAGAAAATATTTTTTCACTCTACTTGTAATCAAATTCTGGAATTTGTTACCGGAGGATGTAGTAAAGGCTGTTAGTGTAGCTGGGTTTAAAAAAGGTTTGGACAAGTTCCTGGAGGAAAGGTCCATAAACCATTATTAAGAAGGGACCCAGGATATCAATGCTTGAACCAATACAAGCATTGTGGAACCTGTGTCCCTTGGGGAAACTGCTAGGTACATATGACCTAGATTGGCCACTGTTGGAAACAGAATACTGGGCTTGATGGACCTTGGTCTGACCCAGTATGGCATATCTTATGTTATGTTCTTATGTAACTCTTTCATGATGTATTATTTATTTATTTACATTTCTTGACTACACAGTCTGCTCTTTGCGGTTCACAAATCAAACTTTACAAGCTTACCCAGAAAAAAATTCATGAAAGACAGAAAATAACACAACTCACCCTATCCAGCGCACATTCTCACCAGCATATTCCTTCTGAAATAATAAAGTCTAACTTCCTACAAGACTTTTCTTTTTTCTTATATTTTATATATATATCAGAAAATTTACATAATAACAAACACAAGCATTCAAAATCTTTTTCAGAAAATATCATCTAATACCTCGTACAAGAAATAAAAAAAAATAGGAAATAAATTCTCATACCTGAAGCCTCTCATACTATATAGTCAACAATTATGGGAGAAATGAGCTTCCATTCCAGGAAACCACTTATTCAAGAAATTAGCTGGTGATGAAAAAATAAACAAACTAAATTCACATCAGCTATGTTAACTGTCCTCCTGATCTCTATCAGGCAGGGTGGGGGAAGAGGACACAAACTGGGATTTCTCATATCTAACTAAAAATGTAATAAGCTGTTTTGGCTAAAAAAAAAGTACTTAATCCCTTGCGGTTTTACAAATATTTGCAGAAAATTCAACCAATATTGTGCTCTCAATTGCAAACCCTGGGACACATCAGAAGGAACTGTTCATTCTTTTGAATAGCCCTTGCCACATCAGGAATTACAGTGATTTTAAAGTTCATAAATTTCTTTTATATCTTCTGGAAGAACAGTTTACGTGCCTGATCTCTGTCAGGCTTTAAAGCAAAGTCCACAGTTAATGTTGCAGGAACAGGCTCCACATCCCTTGAGGTACATAAGAGGGTTCAAAGAGTCTAAAGAAACTTCCATAAGTTCATTAGTCTCATTGGGTGCATTTCTCTTAAAAAGTGGCAAATAACATGCCCTAGAGCTTGGTGGGCAAGCAGCCTCAGGAATTTTCAACACCTCGACAAGATGTTGCTTAAGCAAATCTAGGGGAGGCGTAAAAGACAATTTTGGAAAATATGTATGGTTTACGGTTCATTAGGAACTTTCCATTCCATCCTTCAAACATCAGAGCAGTTTACAGATTAAAACATATAAACAGCAGGATGACAATATGGGAGGAAGAACTACAGTTCCATGTTAAAGGCCTGTTGGAAAAAGTATGTTTTAGATCATGCTTAAATTTGTGATATTAAGATTCCTGATGGAGGTCAGTTGGGAGCGAATTTTAGAGAGCTGGGTCATGATAGTAAAAAACTGATCAGTTGAATTGTAACTAACCTTTGAGACTTGTGGGAGAAAGAGTCAATAAGTCAATAAGAGACTTGAAGACCTAAATATGAATACCTTGGAGGAAAGGAGGCACAGGGGAGATATGATTCAGACCTTTAAATACTTAAAGAGAAATGATGAACAAACAAACCTCTTCCAGAGACGGGGAACCTGTAAAACTAGAGGGCATAACATGAAACTGCAAGGGGGTAAATTGAAAGGCAATGTCAGGAAATATTTTTTCACTGAAAGGGTGGTGGATGCTTGGAATGCCCTCCCGATGGAAGTGGTAGGGGCGAACACGGTGACGGAATTCAAAAAGGCATGGGACAAACACAGAGGATCCCTTTACAGAAATAGGAAAAAAAACCCCAAAATAAACGGTACCATCTAACTTCCAAACCATCTAACTTCCGAACCATATAACGTCTCAACAAATAGGGGTGTCCTATATGGAGTGGTGGGTTTACCCCTGAACAAGGATATGGAGAGGGGTGGCCTGCGCGGAGCGACAGGTGCACCTACTCTTGCCATCTCGCTGGGCAGACTGGATGGACCATGCTGGTCTTTATCTGCCGTCAACTACTATGTTACTATGTTACTATGTTAAGTATGGATAGACCAAAGAGTCTGGCTTGAGCAATGTGGAATAATAAGAGATGAAAGATAAGAAGGAATACCAGTGTGAAGAGTCCTATGCGTGATGGTTAGAATTTTATATTGAAACTGGAAAGCAATTGGAAGCCAGTGATATTGAATCATTAAAGGAGTGACGTGATTGAATCTTGAAGCATGTGCAAGTAATCTGATGGCAGTATTTTGGAGTGTCTGTAACCACTTTATCTGGTATAGACCTTAATGTACATTTTCTTTGAATATTTTCCAATATTTCTATCTTAGAACACAAGTTCAAGTTGTCTTTCATCATAACACTCTTTTTCTCCCTTGTACCTTCTATATCTGATCTTCTAATATCTGAATCCTTTGGTCAAACACATTATCATGTTCCTCCAAAGCTTTGGCTCTGTTTGGTATTCCCAGGGTTTGATGAAATGGTGCTTGATTCTGTATAGATATTGCCTTTTCTAAAGATATCAATGCTGCCCAAATTCCTTCAAGGGATACAGATTTTGGTTTAGACAATTCAAGTTTAAAGAAAAAACAGTTTTTTAGAGGGTCTCTGGAATCTCAGGAAGTCAATGGAAAAGTAACTCTCCTCTAACTGTGAATTCTTGATTCTAGCCTTTTCACTACCTCCTGCAAACTTATCATGGTCTTGCTGTTGAGTTATATAGTTATCACTCCCTCCAGTCCCCATCAGAGGTCTGAGGCTGATGCCCTTTGACTATGTCTGCCTCCATGAAAGCATGTTTTTCTCCTGCAGGCAGAGCCATTTTATGGATAGTCACAGTGCCAGACTCAAAGATGTATTCAGATCCTGGGATCTTGCAGGCAAACATTTTCCTGCCCCACCCCTAGCAGACACTCTGGAGCTTTCTGCTTGCCGCAACTGAGCTGAGATGTTTATCCATTGTTTTTTTCTGCTTATCAGATCCCAAAGCCACAGAGAACTTCAGGATTTGCCCTTTTTCTACATTAAAAACAAAAATCAGAAAATGGAGTAGAATCTTGTTTAGCTAGACTTGTCACACAGACGCCATCTTGGCTCCACGACCAGGTGGGCCAAAAGGCCCATTTCTCTACGAAATATTTTCAAATCATCGATAAGCCTCAGTGCCTGCAACAGATAGGATTGTGCAAGAACACTCTGAAATGGTTCACTTCGTACCTTGAAGATCAAACGCAGCAAGTCAAATGCGCACAAAGTAACTCATTGCAGTTCCCCGCAACACAAGGAATTCCTCAGGGATCTGCCCTGTCATCTATGCTCTTCAATATTTACATCCAACCCATAGGCAACATCATCAGACAACACAAACTCCACTATCACATATATGCTGACGACATCATGGTGTACGCTCCAATTAACCTACTAGCACTTAACACCACAACAATAACTAAATGCCTTGAGGACATGAATGTCTGGCTCACAGACAATAACCTGACAGTCAACTATGATAAGACTGAGGCAATGTTCGTCACCAGGAACCCTACCTTCTTTCCGCCACAGAATATCAGCATTCTAAACAAACTCATAATAGTCAAATATGAAGTTAGGTACTTGGGCATTACATTGGACAGAACTCTGAACCTGAAATCTCATAACGCCAAAACCACAAACAAGGCATATCAACGTTTGAGGACCATACGCAAGATCAAGCCACTACTCAGCCAGGACCACTTCCGCACAGTGTGCCAAGCACTCATTACACCTCTGCTTGATTACGGTAATTCTTTATATCAAGGCCTCCCCCAGAAAACCTTACAACCACTCCAAATGGTGCAAAACACCACAGCACGTATCATCACTTACACTCCAAGATCAGAACACATCACCCCTATCTTACAGCAACTACACTGACTCCCATGGTGGCCAGAGCAAAATTTAAAATAATCATGATCATTTTCAAAATCATTCACCATCTTTCAGCAGATGCACTACAAGAAATCGTAGCAAGAAACATCAGTAATAGACCAAGAAGGAATAACTATGACAACATGATCAGCACACCTTCAGGATATCACAAGACTAAACAAAATACGTCAAGAAGAACTCCATCATTAATGGCTTCTACACTATGGAACTCCCTCTCAACGTGCCTAAGGGAATTAGAGGACATTACAGACTTCCGCAAGGCCCTTAAAACCCTGCTCTTCATAGAAATCTACAAGCAGATAGACAGCAGACCCCACCAGATACACAACAACCCACACCTGAGCGGGATTGCAACGTAAACTCCCCTGCAAAATCAATACCTAACCAACCTAGCTAAACGCACGACACCATTATGATAAATGTAACCCTCAAATTGTGTTGTATTAATGTTGTTAAATACCCTCATGTTAAATGTTGTAAAGCACCCAAATGTTAAATGTAACCCAATTGTGATGTCATGTAACCACTTTGATTGTAGGATAAGGTGGTATACAAGTCTGTCTAAATAAATAAATAAATTCCTTTGGCAAGGAGTTCAAAAGGAGGGGCTCCTGCAATGAAAATGCCTGGTTATGGTACCAGGCCCTGCACAGCACTCCAATAGAAGGTACAGTCAATAACTAATCATCATGTTAGTAGAGCACCCTAGTTGCAATGTAATGACACACTTTGGGGCTAAGGTACACTGGAAACATACCATAAAGGACCTTAAAAATCATAACAAAGCCTTTAACTCAACCCTAAATTTAATTTAACCAGTGGCTCTACTAGTATTCATTAGTGAGTTTTAAAGTGTATGGCAGCTTCCAAATTGAGGGAGGTTCCCCATGCCTGTTGAGCTTGGACCAGGAGGAGATTTCTTCAAGAAGGATCAGCCCTCAGGTTACACAAACCTCAGCCAGAGTTTCCTGTTTTTGGCCTCCAAGCCATTGCACCATGCATTGCTGAAAAGAGAGCTGCCCTAAAGGAGAAGGTGCCTCAGGGACCTGTTTCAGAGCCAGTCACCATGACCAGGACAGAGAGAAGTAAAGAGGCTTATAACCACTGCCTCTAGCAGAAGAATTCAGCCTGGAGGTTCCTGCACGAGTCCATCCAGACTTTACCAGTGAGAGGACTATGAGAAGCAGCCTAACATAGAAAAGAAAAGACAACACCATAGATGTATGTTTATTAAGCTAGGCTAATGGTTAATCTGTGCTGTCTGCAGCCAGGTCCCATATTATTCTATGGTATCTAGCTGCAGATAGCAAAGGGTAACGGTTAGCCTGGCTTAGTAAACATACTCCCATCAGCTACAACCAAAGGCACTCATGCAAAGAGGTACTCTACCCTACAGGGCTGGGGATCTGTGTGGTTTGAGCAACTGGATTTCAAGTACTTAGGAAAGAAATGATTCAGGGAAAAAGGAACCCATCAAATGATCTAAGTAGCTGGTCAAATATCTTCACCTACTTATATGGTGCCTATGAGATAGAAATACAAACTGATTTATAAGTGATGTTTATCCAAATGTTATCAATTATTATATTTAGCAGTGACCCTAAAGTTTAAGTAAATCCTTGGTTCAGAACCCAACCTTCCGGAAAATTATTGAGAAGGGTGAATGAGAGTGTGTTAAGTGCCTTAATTTTAAATATTGGTTGCCATGAAGAGATAATTCCTCCTCTCAAGTCTGAACCCTGCTACTTTCATACCGAGAGTTCAGAGAACCTCTGGCTAATTACTCTTGGATCCGGTGTGCTCCCCTCGCCTGCCTGGCAGTTACGAAGCATCTGCCAGGATCATATAGAAAAGGGAGGGGGGGGGGCTACATGTAAATAAATAAATAAAATAAATATCTCCAGGAACAAGCAGGAATGTAGTCTTCACATATGGGTATCGTCGGTACCGACGGAGCCTGTGCGGGAACGCTCCCCAGCGTCCAATTAGAAAGCCTTTGGGAGCATCCCACAGCGCCTGCGTGCTGCCTTCCCGCCTTTCCCAAATGCCTCTCTCCAGTTCTTCGTTTTCCATGGAGCCAGCAGGTCATTTTTCCTGTCACCGCAGAAATTATCTCATCTTTTTCATTCTTTTTTGTGGTAGCGTCTGCCTTCCTCGACGCTATACCGGTACCGCCGGTTCTTTCTTTCTTTCTTAAAAAAAAAATAAAAATTTTGTAATCTTTTTTCTGGACTTTCCAGCCTTTCTTCTGTCGGGTGCCATGCGCCATTTTGGGCACTAGGCCCAACTTTTCCTTCAGAATGGAAAAACCCGCCTCGGGTTTTAAAAAGTGTTCCAAGTGTGGCGGTACCATCTCCGTCACCGACACTCATGAGTGGTGCCTTAAATGTTTAGGTCCTGACCACTCCATCTCGGAGTGTGTTGCCTGTGGGATGATGTCGAAGAGGGGTCGGCAAAACCGAGCTGCTAATCTTAGCACCCTTTTTCCCTCCGATGCAGCATCCGTGGCATCGACGTCTTCCAGGGCTTCGTCTTCCTCCCATGGATCTCAGGTAACCAAACATAAATCTGGCCGGTCCTCAAAGGGTAGATCTCCTTCCAAGCATTGAGATGCCTCTGGCGTTGCCCTTGAGGGACTTGTACCGGTGAAATTGCCCCAGCGGGAGGCTTCGGCTTCCAAAGCACTATCAGGGCTCCAGGATGTTCTCGAGGCCTCAACCTCGACAGAACTACTGGTGCCATGCTCTGGGGTACCGGCCGCTTCGTCCGGTACCGATACCCAGGCATCAGCAGCGTCAATAGACCAGAGGTTCTTGGCTATTGAACGCAGTCTGGCGGCTCTCCTTGCGGCTTCGGTGCCTTCGGGACCGCTTCAGATGGTTCAACCGGTATCGACACCGGTTCCGGCACCGATATCGGTACCAGTACCGACAGCATCGACATCGGCGACTGTGTTACCGACACCGAGTCATGCTGTTTTCTCCGGTATCAACAGGCCGGTACAGGACCCCTCTGGTACCGACTTCGATCAGTACCAGTATCGTGCTTTGCAAGAGCACCCGGACAGGAGATATTTTGAATCCTCCGATGAGTCTGAGGATTCTGACGGCTCTGTTGGTACCGGAGTACTTCTCTCTGAGGAGCCTTCCTCTCCTAAATGTAGGATGTCTCCTCCAGAAGATATATCCTTTCAGGATTTCATCCGGGAGGTGGCTAGAGGTCTTTCCATCACAGTGGCTCCTGAAACAGAGCCCAAAGCAAAGGAATTGGAGATTTTACAATATCCTAAAGCTCCCAAGGAGGCAGCTACTTTGCCTATTCATGAGATCTTGCATGATCTCATACTAAGAATGTGGGAAACACCTCTTACCACCTCTCCTCATTCTCGTAGGCTTGATACTATGCATCGAGTACCTCCTTGTCCTGGATTTCAAAAAACCCAGTTACCACACCACTCCATGGTAGTGGAATCAGCTATGAGAAGGATCAAGAGTGCAAAAAGACATGCATCTAATCCGCAAGGACGTGAATATAGGACTCTTGATGCCTTTGGGCGTCGAACCTTCCAGGCCTCTATGCTTTCTGCCAGGATTAGTTCCTACATTTTATACATGGGAATGTTCCTTAAGGAGGTTACAGAAGATCTAGAGCTTATGAGCCCTCCTTCCTGATGATAAGAGGCAAGATTATCTTACACTTGTCAAACATGCCCAAGATGTTTCCAAGTTTGTTAATCGTGCAGCTTTTGACTGCTTTGAGTGCATAAGCAGAACCTCTGCCATTGCCATTGGTGCTCGTAGGATTGCCTGGCTCCAGGCATCTGACTTAGAACTCTGGGTACAGGACAAACTGGGGAATATCCCTTGCACAGGCGAAAATCTCTTTGGCAAAAATTGGCAAGAGAAAGCTAATGAGCTGGATGCTGATAACACCACTTTGGATAGACTATTTATTTATTTATTTTATTTAACAGTTCTTCTATACCGCGCTTTTCAGATCAGTGCGGTTTACATTCAACGTCAACTATACAACACAGGCATTCTGAGTTGTAAACTTTACAATAAACAGGGAAATCAACATGGAAACAACTGGGGAAACTATCTACATTGTATTTACACTATTACCTTTTTCAAGCAGGGTCTATCTACATCTTATTACTTTTGAAGGATCGGTGGGTTAGCCTTTTTCATACTGAGTCTGATTGTTTAGGTGTGGTGCGTGATTGTCTGAGGGGCAACATGTATGAATACTGAGGCTGGATTCAGGGTAGTATGTGGTGAACAGGTGGTGCTTTAATGCTTTCCTGAATTGGGTTAGGTGGGTGATGTTTCGTATATAGGTGGGGAGGGCATTCCATGCTCTAGGTGCATAAATTGTAAAGGCTCTGTTTGTTGTTATTTTTGTGCATTTCGTTGTTGCCTTTGGGACCTCGAGGGTGTTTTGCGTCGTAGGTCTTCTGTTTCTGTTATGTGGTACTTTGTGTATCATCTCGCTGATAGCTGTGGGAGTCAAAGTGTTTAACGCTTTGAAGGTCAAGGTTAGGACTTTGTGGAGGATTCTTGCTTGAACAGGTAACCAATGGAGGTTCATCAGTACTGGCGTTATGTGCTCTCTCCGTGAGGCCCCTGTTAGTACTCTCGCAGCAGTGTTCATTGCGAGCTGGAGTGGTGCTAGTGTTGATTGGGGGAGACCGTGTAGGATTACGTTGGCATAGTCAAAATGTGGTAATATTAATGCTTGATAGATTGATCGATAGTCGCTGAAATCTAGTAGTGGTCGGAGATGCTTTAAAGTCCTTATTTTCATGTATACTGTTTTTACTGTGTTTTTTATGTGGGTTTTCAGATCCAGGTGTTGGTCCAGAGTAATGCCAAGGTAGCGGATTGTTGATTTGGTTTTCAGTTCTGTGTCGCCGATTTTTAAGGAGGGTGGAGGGGTGAAGTCCTGGTTCCTTGAGATGAAAAGGACATCTGTTTTGCTGTAGTTGATTCTTAAATTTTGTGTGTTGAGCCATTCTGCTACTGCCTCAAAACAGCTTGTTAGAGGGAAGAGGTCTGGTTGGTTGGTCCTGAAAGGGATGTATAGCAGGATATCGTCTGCATAGGCTAAACAGTTGACCTTGAATGAACGTGCTAGGGCACATATGGGCTGCATGTAGATGTTAAACATCAATGCAGATAGAGAAGAACCCTGTGGCACGCCCTGGTTTTGCAAAAATGGTTCGGAGGTTGTGGAGCCAGACCTTACATGTTGCCATCTATTGGTCAAGTATGACTTGCACCACTCTAGGGCTGTCCCTTGAATTCCTTTTTCACTGAGGCGTTGTATGAGGATCTCGTGGTTCACAGAATCGAAGGCCGCTGCAATGTCGAGGAAGATGAGAGCATATCCCTGGTGAATTTTGTCTGTTCCGGAGACTAGGTTGTCAAGTAGGGTGGTGAGGAGGGTTTCCACCCCGTGTGCTTCTCTGAACCCATGCTGGGAGGGGTCCAGTGGGGCTTCAGTATCAATATGCTGTTGAATTTGGTGCTGTACTAACTTTTCAATTACTTTGGCAAGCATGGGGATACTTGAAATTGGCCTGTATGATTCCACCTTCGTTGGGTCCATCTTGTTATTCTTCAGCAGTGGTCTGATTGATGTTTGTTTCAGGCTCTGTGGGAATGATCCAGTTGTGAGGGATTGGTTTATTAATTCGCTCAGATATAGGCTTAAGTCACATCGCAACTCCTTTATCCATAGGGCTGGGCATGGGTCGTTGGGTGCAGTAGTAGGGTTGATTGCAGCGATGGTGTCTTCAATCTCTCTGCGTGATATTTTGTCAAAATTGGCTAGTGGTGATGGTTGGGGTAAGTTATGCTGAAGGGTGTTGTTTGCGGAGCTCGAAGTTTCGCCAGCGTGGGTTACTCCTGGTTGTAGATAGTTGGTTGAGGTTGCGCCAGTCTGGATTATTTTTGTTTGTAGGTAGTTAGAGTATGCTTGGGGTTGTGGCATATGTGATTGGTCTGTGGGAGGTTCTTTTATGAGGGATTTTACTATATTGAAGAGGTCGTGGGGTTTGTTTAACGATCGCTTCAGTATGTCGGAATGATATTGTTTCCGCTTCTTTGTTAATTCATCACGGTATGCTTTTAGGTGAGTGATGTAAGTACTTTGTGCTTCGGTAGAGCGAGTCCGACGCCATCTTCTCTCGAGCTTGCGCAGGCACTGGAGTGAAGTTCGGAGGTCCTTGGTATACCATGGTGCGTGTTCTCTTTTCTTTTTTGTTTTATGTGTGGGTGGTATGCATGCGATGGTCTTGAGGCTCTCGTCCCATGTGGACACCATCGTATCTAGGTCATGTGGTATATTGTTGAGAAGTGGGAGGATCTTCCCTCGAATCTCTTCTTTCTCAAAGGGGCGGAAGTGCTTCAGCGAGGTTTCGTGGACAGCGTTGGTTTTGTGGGAGTCTTGGTTGTAGGTGTTAATAGGTATCTGGAACTTGAGTAGGCTATGGTCAGACCATGGCACAGGAGATATGGTTGGTAGCATTGGTTCGGTGGTATCCATATCTTTCTGTGGAGCAAAGATCAGGTCAAGTTTGTTTCCCTTGATGTGAGTTGGACTATTGACTAGCTGATCGTACCCTAGTTCTTGTAGTGCTTCTAGGAAGGCAGTGGCTTGCGCTTCCTGTAGCGTAGGAAGGTTAAAGTCACCTAGAATCCAGTTTTGGGATCGTGGTCTTTTTGAGTTGCAGGCAAGGCCAATTATTGTTGCGAGATCCTCCGAAGATGGTGTTGGTGCTCGGTATAGTAGGTTGATTGTGCATGTGTCATTTGTTATAGTAAGGGAGTCCAGGTTAGCTGTGCTGGTTGCATTACACATCTGGAAGCATAGGGCAGTTTTGGCCAGGATGAGTGTTCCGCCTCCTTTCTGGTTGGTTCTATGGCATGCATAGACTGAGAATCCTGTGGGTAACATCTGATTGATGATTGCATTGTCACATTCCGATAGCCAAGTTTCTGTGATCATGAGGATGTCAAGATCAAGGGATGTGACCAGATCGGTGATTATCGGCCATTTAGTACGTATTGATCTGGCGTTGATGAGTGCACACTTCAGGTCATGTTGTTGTTGCTGACGGTCTAATTGTGACTTCTTAATGTGTTGAAGTGGGATGTGTAGCAGATGTGAGTAAGGTGTTTCTTTGGGTTCTCTAGGGGAGTGTTGATGATTCTCCGTCCATCTCCTCCCATCACTGCGGAGTATTGGGATGTGGTTGGTGCTTGTGTGAAAGGCATGGGATGTGTGGGGGAGCCAGGTGGCTAGGTGTAGAAATGCCAGGGCTAGTAGTGAATGCATCTTGTGGTTGGCCTCGTGGAGAGATGGATAGTATGTGAGCTGTTCTTTGCTTGGTAGATAGATAGATAGATAGTAGGGTCTGGTGCTGACTACTGTGGAGGCTACCAATGGGGTCTAAGCTTACTGCCTAACAATGAGTAGTTATTTGGAACAATGTGGCAGCAAGCAAGACATGAAACAGTACAGCAGTAAGCAAACACTGAAATAATGTGGCAGCCAGCAGATAATGAGATAATGTAACAAACAGCAGATAACAAGCCAGCAGATAATGAGATAATGTAACAAACAGTAGAGACTGAGACAGTAACTGTGAGATAATGCGAGATAATGTAACAATCAGTGGGCCATGATACAATGTTGCAGTATCCTGCCTGCAACTGCTACAATCAGTGTATAAGACTGCCGTTGATAACCTATATATAGTATGGTCAGGCTCAGTGTATATAAGGTACAGTTAAGATGATAGTAAGGCAGATGCAAAGTTGTACGTTTTTACATTAAGGGAAATGGGAATTGGTTACTGGCAGCAATATAGGATATGCTACTGACAACAGTATAGTATATGTGTGTTAAGTAGAATCATTATAGTCAGATCGTTTTGCAATGTTATACTTGCTATGATCGCTGTGAGAAGTCTGCTGAGGGTGGAAGCGAGCTCAACCCGAGGGGAGCTCCAGCTACTTGTATCGTGCTTGCTTGAGCTCTCGGCGTGTTTCTGGGTTTCGTTGGAGCTTTTGTTCGGGACGGCAGGTCCTGCAGCTTCTTATTTAGCCCCAAGCCATTGTATAGTAGCAGTGGATGCAAGGACGTTGGTTGGAAAACGGTGAAGGTGGAGCGGATGATCGCCGGTGCTCAGTCCCTCCTGGGAGAGCTCAGCTGCTGAATTGAGGGGTTTTGGTGTCTTCCCAGCTTCAGCGACTGGTAGAAGAAGGTGTTGTGTAAGGGGTGGCCTTCAGGGGCCGCCGCCTAAGGGCCACGCCAAAGGGCCCTCTGGCGAGGCCCTCAGGCGCGGGTCCGCCTGGCGGCGGGTTTCTTTAAAGGAGCTGGTGCTCCGCCTCCCACAACCCCGATTGGGTTGGAGGTGTGCTGCCGGGATCGCCTCTCACCGGGGGCAGAGGAAGATGGCTGATTCTTCCCGCCGGCCGCGGGTTTCTTTAAAGGAGCTGGTGCTCCGCCTCCCACAACCCCGATCCAACGCTACAGCTGATCCTGCAAGGAGAAAATCCTACAAGAAACCATTCTTCTCTAAAAAGAAGAGGTTTTACCCCTCCTATACCCAGCAGGGGCATTCTGCAGGTCAGTCTGCACGAAAGGGACAGCAGCCACCAAAACAAAGAAAAACAAAGTCTGCTAAGTCTCAACCGGCCCAGCAGATTCAGCCTCCACAGGGGCTTTGACTCCCATCTAGAGAACTTGGCCTTCCTGGCCCTCAACGGGCCAGAGCCCTCCACCATTCCAGGAAGGTTGTGTCATTTTGCCCCCAGATGGGAGCAGATAACAGCAGAAGAATGGACTCTCTCCATTGTAAAGGAGGGGTACAAGCTTCATTTCCTCAACATGCCCCCTCCTACAGTTGTAAGACGGTTCAATTCTCAGACTTCACTCGAAAATCAGTTGGGTCAAGAGGTCAATTTACTGCTTGCCCACGGGGCAATAGAAGACGTACCCATTTCCCAACAGGGTACAGGGTTTTACTCCCCCTATTTCCTTATTCCAAAGAAAACAGGGGGACACAGACCCATTTTAGACCTCAGAGAATTGAACAAATTCCTGTTCAAGGAGAAGTTCAAGATGATTTCTCTAGGAACTCTTCTGCCATATCTTCAGAGTCAGGATTGGCTTTGTTCTCTAGATCTCAAGGATGCGTACACCCATGTTCTCATCCATCCAACTCACCAAAGATTCCTTTGGTTTCTATTTCAGGGGAAACACTACCAGTACAGGGTTCTTCCTTTTGGCCTGGCCTCAGCACCAAGGGTGTTTACGAAATGCATGGCTGTAGTGGCAGCATTTCTTCGTACTCTAGGAATATTCGTCTTCCCCTACTTAGACGACTGGCTCATTCGAGCCCCATCAGAGTCAGAGGCCAGAATTTCCCTATCTTGCACAATGCGTATACTTCAGTATTTGGGCCTGGCCATAAACATCCCAAAATCCAACCTAACTCCCACTCAATCTCTAGAGTTTATAGGAGCTATGCTGGATACCAGGAAAGCAAGGGCCTATCTTCCACAGCTCTGCTGCCTTCGCATTGTGCAGTTAGCTTCCCAAGCAGTGCTGAAAACTCATCTCACTGCTCGAGAAATCTTACAATTGCTAGGCCACATGGCATCTACCATGCATATGGTTCCCTATGCTCGCCTCCATATGAGAGCAGCCCAATGGACTCTATCCACTCAGTGGACTCAAGCATCAGGCTGCCTATCAGACAAAATAGCAAACTCAAGTCACCTTATTTTTTCCCTACAATGGTAGCAGTCAACCCAAAACCTGTTGGTGGGGTCCCCTTTCCAACAGCCCCCACCTCAGGTCACTCTAACAACAGACGCCTCACAGGTGCGCTGGGGAGCTCACCTGCAAGATCTCTCTACCCAAGGCACCTGGACTCCACAGGAGTCCCATCTACACATCAATCTCTTGGAACTCAGAGCAATCTTCCTTGCTCTTCGAGTGTTCCACACCCAGCTGAGCTACAAGACAGTCCTAATTCAGACGGACAATCAAGTAGCTATGTTCTATCTGAACAAGCAGGGAGGAACAGGCTCTCTGTCGCTTTCCAACGAAGCTTTGCGACTATGGGCCCTCACCAGAGAGCATCAGATTCATCTCCTTGCGGTGTATCTGCCAGGCATTCAAAACTCCTGGGCAGACAGACTCAGTCGAGTTCCGCTTCCACACGAGTGGTCTCTTTGTGCAGACGAGGTAGCAAAACTTTTTCAATTTTGGGGAACTCTGGACATAGATCTCTTTGCAAGTCCGTTGAATGCCAAACTTCCCCGATTCTGTTCCAGAATTCCGGCTCAGGGTTCTCAGGCCAGGGATGCTTTCCTCCTCCCTTGGGGTCAGGACTTCCTATATGCCTTTCCACCCATTCCCCTAATTCCCAAAACCCTATTCAAGCTTCAGAGAGACAGAGGCCATATGATTCTCATAGCTCCACATTGGCCACGGCAGGTGTGGTACCCTCTGCTCCTACATCTCTCTCAAGCTCCATCTCTGGAGTTAGGATCTGCTCCAGATCTCCTGTCTCAGGAGGACGAGATGTTGTGGCATCCCGATCCCCACTCTCTGCATCTCAGGGCCTGGTTGCTGAGAGCCTAGACCTTCATGGTCTTAACCTGTCTCAACAAGTAAAGGATATCCTTTTTGCTTCTAGGAAGCCTTCCACAAGACGCTCTTATGCTTTCAAGTGGAAAAGGTTTTCCATATGGTGTTCGCAGAAGGGTCTTGACCCCCTGGCGATACCTCTGGAATCATTATTGGAGTATCTCCTTCATTTATCTAATGCAGGGCTTAAGACTAACTCAGTAAGAGTCCATTTAATTGCTATTTCAGCTTCTTTCAAGCCTTTAAATGGACAACCTATTTCCTCTCATCCTCTCATAGTGAGATTTATGAGGGGCCTCCTAACTAAGCCTCCCATCAGGCCACCACCGGTGGCATGGGACCTAAATCTGGTTCTTGGACAGCTCATGAAGCCGCCTTTTTAACCTCTAGCTACTACCTCCTTGAAATTCCTTTCCTGGAAGGTTGTCTTTCTCATTGCAATCACATCAGCACGTCGCATTAGTGAGTTGCAAGCATTAGTGGCTGATCCTCCTTATACGAGGTTCCATCATGATAAGGTAGTCCTTAGGACTCATCCCACTTTATGCCAAAGGTGGTCTCACCTTTTCATTTAAACCAAGCAGTTTTCCTGCCTGTATTTTTTCCAAGGCCTCATGCTTGAAATGCAGAGAGGAATCTTCATACTTAGGACTGTAAAAGAGCACTTGCGTTTTACTTACAAAGGACACAGCAACATAGAAAGTCCTCTCAACTCTTTGTTGCTTTTGATCCTTCTTATTTGGGACTTCCAGTCTCCAAGAGAACATTGTCCAATTGGATTGCACTGTGTATTTCTTTTACCTATCAGAGTAAAAACCTTTCTCTGGAAGGCCATGTCACAGCTCACAATGTGAGAGCCATGGCAGCCTCAATGGCTCATCTACACTCTGCGTCTATTGACGACATCTGTCGAGCAGCTACTTGTGCCTCGGTTCATACCTTCACAGCCCATTACTGCTTAGACAAGGACTCCCGCCGTGATGCCTTGTTTGGTCAGGCTGTTCTACGACACCTGTTCCATACTTAATCAACTCCTACCCACCATTCCCGGTAAGATGCCAGAGATCCATGGGGGGAAGTGGAGCCCTTTCACAGGGGCACATAAGTTCTGGGGTCTCACCCTGGCATCTATAGCTAGGGAGTCCCCATATGTGAAGACTACATTCCTGCTTGTTCCTGGAGAAGGCATAGTTACTCACCTGTAAGGTGATCTCCGGGAACAGCAGAATTTAGTCTTCACAACTCACCCACCTCCCCTAGGAGTTGTATCTCTCTTTTCTTTTCTTTCCCTCTCTCTCTTTGTCTCAGCTTTAAAACTCAGCTGGAGAGAGGAAGTTGGGAAAGGCGGGAAGGCAGCACACAGGCGCTGTGGGATGCTCCCAAAGGCTTTCTAATTGGACGCTGGGGAGCGTTCCCGCGCAGGCTCTGTCGGTACTGACGATACCCATACGTGAAGACTAAATTCCTGCTGTTCCCGGAGATCACCTGTTACAGGTGAGTAACTATGCTTTACAACCTGTTACCCCCCTGTCTACTACTGCATTCTGTGTCTGTTCCAGACACGTATTAAGGTTTTGGTTGCTAATACCTCTGCTGATAGGTTTATTCCATTCATCTATTATCCTTTTAGTAAAGTAAGGTTTATTCCATTCATCTATTATCCTTTTAGTAAAGCAGTATTTTCTCATGTTTCCCCTGAACCACCTTCCCTGCAAATTCATATAACGAGCCCTTGTCATTGAATTTTCTTTCCTAATGAAAATGGCATTACCCCATATGTTAATGGAAGCCTGTCAGGTATTTGAATGTTTTTCTCAGGCTCCCATGCTTTCTTTCCTCCAGCAAGTACATGTCCGCGTCACAAGCTTCTTTGTGCCATTTGTGTTGCATTATATATCATTTTAGTAGCCCTTTTTAAAACATCTTTCTTCCTTTCAATGCCCTTAAAAAAGGTATGGCCTCAATAGGTGTGCACAGTGCTCACGGTGCAATCTCCACCACTGAGGACAATATTGTCTCCCTATTCTTGCTGAGCATACCTCTACTTATGCAACCAAACATTCTACTAGCTTTCCCAGTTCCTTTATTACATTGTCTGGCTACCTTCATCTCATCTGAAATGACCAATTCTAGATCTCTTGCTTGTTTTTCAGTTTTAGGATAACTCTGTTTATTGGTAAACCACAAATATTAGACATACACATCAACAACATCGGTGAGCGATGGCTCTTACACCCACCGAATTTAAAAATAACATACGCATTGTTACATCATGGAGTGGAGGAGTAGCCTAATGGTTAGAGCACTGGCTTGGGAACCTCAGGTTCAATTCCCACTAGCACTCCTTGTGGCCTTGGGCAAGTCACTTAACCCTCCATTGCCTCAGAAAAATCCAAGTTATCAATGTCCCTGTTTAATGTACAAGTTTAAGTTTCAATGTAAACCACGTTGATTGAAATGATAAAGCAGTATATAATAAATAACAACTATTTACATTTTTGAATTATCACCCTTACCCTCCAAACCCTCCCCCCCACAACCCACTCTACATTAAATATTATACCTCATCTAACATTACCCTATCCTAACAGCAGGGCACCATTTCCCCCTCTCCTGGCCAGGACTCCTGGGCACTGGCCATCTATGTGGCACCACCTTCCAAAGAACAGCGAGACCGAGAATTACCAATTCTCCCCTCTTCCTACAGAGCCCTAATAAGCCTTCCCCCTTTCCCTTCCATCTCCCTTCCATATTGCCTCTTAAGTCAAGGGATACTCTAGGTCCCAATAAATAACCCCCTCCCCCCCACCTCACCCCAACCTCCAACCCACCCTCCCCTTCTCCTCCTTCCCCCCCCACCCCAACCTCCTCTCCCTAATTCTCCTCTCTTCACCCCCCCCCACCCTCTCGAGTCCACGTTGCCTCCCAGCTCCACTACTTCACAGGGTAATAATATCATTCTGAGCCCCGGAAGAAAGGTTATCCAGATAGGGACGGACTCCACATAGCAAGATATTGATCCCTCTTCTTCCCTCCCCACTTAGTCTGAATCCTTTCCCATACTATATGCTGATGCAAAACATTCCTCCATTCCCAATACCTTGGTCCCCCCCCCCCCAGGATCTTGCCAATGCCTCAAAATACATAATTTAGCTACCAAGCAGGCCTTCCTTACCATTAATAGGCCCCCCACCCTCTGGGTCCCTATCGGTTCTTGTTTTTCAGTTTTAATTTAATTTTATGCTCTCCAAATGCACGATTTCATAGTTTTTAGCACTGAAGCACATGTTTCAAACACATGACCATTCTTTCAGCCTTTTCATTCCCCACTCCTCCCTTTCTGGTGCGTCTACTGCAGTACAGATTTTTAATTCGCCTACAAACAAACATATTTTCTCCTTAAGTTCCTTAGTAGTGCCCCTTTCATTTTACCTTCACCCACCCCACTTCCTATATAGGAGTATGTTTGCTAAAGTGTGGGAGCAGGGAGTGTGGGATTTAGCATGAGCTGACACGGGTTTTGCAGCCCATGTTAGCCAGAAATATGCAGACAGAAGGCAACCACAATAAAAAATGACATGCTACCTGAGCAGTATGTGACTAAATGGGGTTAGGGTGGAGTTGGGGTGAAGGGTAGGCAGTACCAGCCACACGTAGCTGGTGCCATGCTAGTGGCATCCTAGAGACATAAATATGGTGGTAGTTGCACTTGCCTTACTAACATTGCAAACGTGTGGTCTGGCAGTGAATCCTACGCATTATTCTCATTTGAACCAGGTGCTTGCTTAGGGCACTGGTATTGGAGGGGCAGCATGGTACAACTGCCATGGCAGTGGAACACCACAGCTTGACAGCCAGAAAACCTGTGCCAGGAGCACATGGTTGTACACAGCAATGGCTGTCTTGACAATATGCAGTTCACATCTGCATACTGTATGGATATCTGTGGGAGAGCTGCTGGTGTGATTAGTTCTGGTGGAGTTGGGAGATAGGGCCTGTGCTCAGTGTACAGTAAAAGCCAGTACTGGCCACATAGCCAGGGTTGGAGATAGCAGAGTTCAGCAAGGGGTGGGGCATGAAGATATGGTGGTTTAACCAATGGCAGAAAGAAGGTTTGGCACCAAACTATGCTGTCAGACCATCATCTCCCCTGTATAGGGGATCATGTAGCAGTACATATGTGTACCTGGAAGGCCATGCTGGTACCATTGGCTCTGTTCCTGTGGACAGATGGCTCCTCATCCCGACCATATGAAGACATGCCTTTGGCCTACTGTCTCTGAGCAGATACCTACATTTCCACTACCAAAAATGGACTAGCTCGATTGGAACTCCCTGATCGGTGTTCTGTCTTCTAGCCCCATGCTTAGGAAATGAGGTGTTCCACAGACCTGGGGAGCTGTTGTGGGTTCCCAATGGCATTTAGGCCTTCAGTTATCTGGGAGCTAATTGAAGTTGCCCATCTCCATGAAGGTGTGTAGGGGTATCATGGTATGTCCTCAGAGTCTCTCCATGGTCGGGCTATGCGTGCCATTTGTGGACTGCCTCCCACCTTCCACAGGGGTGGATGTTCTGTGTGATGGGCAAAAGGGCTGTGGGCCCCATGAATGACTGGCTGGCTATCCCAGCCATGTGTTCCCCCCACATCTCTGTGATTACCATGTTGGGAATGGTAACCCCCTTCTCTGGTACACCCCCTTCTCCTACATGAGAGCAGTACGCCACAATAGCTTGGGTGCTGTGCCAGATGTATAAAAACTTTCCATCCACCCAAAGGTCTGGTAACCTAGCCACTGCAATCTAGGTAAACAGGCTCCTCGGATAACTCAGGGGTTCCTACAGCCATTCCACATGGCGATCACTGCTGACACTTTCTGCACACTCCCATATGGGGCCCCCCCAGTTGCTGCATTTGCACCCTATCTCCCATGAAAAGGGCTATAGTGTAGTCACTATGCATGTGTTGGCTTTTCTCATTTGCATGTCCCGTCCCCTTATACTTTGTCCCATAGCTCAGAGCTGTACAGGAACAAGCAGGAATGAGTCTTCACATATGGGTACGTCGGTACCGACGGAGTCTGCGCGGGAACGCTTCCCAGCGTCCAATCAAGAGCTTTTGGAAGCATCCCAGCACGCCTGCGTGCTGCCTTCCCGCCTTTCCCAACTGCCTCTCCTCAGTTTTCGTTTTTCCGCGGAGCCGGCAGGACGTCCTCCTGTCACCGCAGAAAATTCTTGTTTTTATTTTTTAGTTTTCTTGTGGTCGTGGCTGTCTTCCCGATGCCACCGGTACCGCCGGTGTTTTCTTTTCTTTTCTTGAAAATTTTTTCCTTTTCCACGGGATATTTTTTCTTCATAGTGTCCCACGGTCTCTTAGGCCTTTTAGGCCTCTTCTTTTTCCTTCATGGAACCGCCAGACACTTTCTCCAAGAAATGTTCAGACTGTGGCGGTACAACTTTATTTTTAGACCCTCAAAGTCGGTGTCTAACCTGCTTGGGTCCTGACAACAGTTTGGTGAGAAGAGGTCTTCAACATTGAGGTTCCCTCGATACACGGTTGCCCTCCAACTTCGGGGCACCGTCCCCTTCTTCTTCCACACAGGATCAGGTAACCCACAAACAGTCTGTTAAGACTAGCCAGTCCTCGAGTGGTAGGTCTCATGCACAGCATGTAGACGGCTCCGGCCTTGCCCTCGAGGGCCCACTGGCTTCAAAACCCCGGCAGGAGTCTTCGGTCTCCAAAGCAGATAAGGGTTTTCAGGTTGTTCCTGAGGTTCACCCCTCACAGAACATACCTCAGCCGTGTCCGGTGGTGGCATCCGCTTCGAGCGGTACCGGTACCCTGGCATCGGCACTGGTGTTGGATGAAACACTCCTCACCAGGGATCGTCATCTGGCGTCCTCGATACCTTCGGGACCGGTGGATACACTCCAGACGGACTTTCCATTATCGGTACCAGCACCGATACTACCACCGCCGTCGGTACCCTCCAGATGTGCATCGATAGACTCGCTTCCTTCGATGCCGAGTCTGGAATCGATCTCCAGT